>OY728161.1:1514339687-1516739687 GCA_963277665.1 Viscum album
TCAACAATTTTTGAGATGGTCAATTACATGACGTGTAATTGGGTTATACATCATGTAAAGTCTCAAGTGTTGTTTTTAAGCTTGCAGCTTGCCTAAAAATTCCATTTTATTCTCTTCATATTTCTTTTCTCTTGACCTAAAGTTATTCCCAAGTGATTTTGAACCCCTTAAACACTTCTAGGTAAGCATTATCTCAATCTATTTTCTCCTTCTATTTATCTCCTTGTAATTTGATAGATCTCCTTGGGATTGATGGATCTAAACTCCTTATTGTTGAATCTTGTTTCTAGGATTAGATCTTAGATCTTATGCATTTTCATTCTTGTTAGAAGGTTTTGTTATGGGATTTTGTTCACGTTATCCCGAGGTAGGTGGTTCCATTTTGACTGTAAAATTTAATTAACTGTAAATAGATTGATTTGATTAAATTGATTTTAATTTAATATATGGGATTTGATTATTATAAAATTGAATTATTGAAAACTGAATTTTATTGAATTGGGGGATTTGGTTTTGGAAATTGGAAATTTGAATGAAATTGGGAAAACCCACAATTCCATTGAATTGGGGAGTAATTGGGAAATTGATGTAATTTAGTGGAATTTAAATTTTTGAATTTAAATTTGTTAAATTTATGGAAATTTTTTAAAAATTTAATTGTTGAATATAATTTTTTAAATTGAATTATGAAATTGATTTGGTGAAATAGATTTCAAATTGGTATTTGTGAAAAATGGATTAAATGGTTTTGATGTAAACCTTTGGTTTTTATCTTGAAAAGGCATGTTTTTTTATTAAATGCCTGTTTTGGATTTTAAATAGAAAATTGGAATATGTGAAATAGGGAATGGGATGAATTTTATTTTGATCGGTCTTAAAATAAATTGTCCAGTGTTGTTTGTTATTAGATAAAATGAAATCCTTAGTTAGTAAGTGAGTTATTCAGACAATACTCTATTATTTTAAAACATCACTAAAACATAAATGTAGCACATCACATCCCGGATGGGATGGCGATGAAGTCCTATTGACTAGTTTCAGAGGGGATGTGTGTCTACACATATTACCAAGTAACTTTGATTGTGTGGAGTCCTATAACCTGAAATTATTATACCTTTTAGGAATATGAACATGTTCCGTGCTTTTTTGTATTTGAAATATATATATGCTAATGTTTATAAACTGTTTTCCATGCCTTATGAATTTATAGAAACTTTTTTATATAAATTTGTTTAAGGAATTTTTTTAAAGTATTTCCATCATTTGAAATGTAAAGCATTAATTTTTAAAATATGGTTCTTTAAATGTCAAACCTATTTATTTGAAATTAAAAATTCTTGATTTGGTTAATTAAATGTTGGCATCCTATTATGGAATCCTTGGTGAGACCTTACTGGGATTTTTAGCGCACACCCTACCTGTGCCTTCGGGTGTTTATAGATTTCCTCCTTTTAGGTCTGAGTTGAGGAAAAGCACCACTAGGAGGTGGTTCTTTCTTTTGATCTGTGGACTTGGAGAGTTTTTTCTATTAGGACAAGAGTTATCTATCCTATTTTTGAGGTACTTTTTTATAGTACTTTGGGTTGTTTCTATCTATTTGACTTACGGTATACCACTTCCTATGGAGTTTTTCTTGTATTCCTCCTGTATTTTTTATCTTTCTTCTAAAATGTCTAGGTAAAATTTATTCCCACTTTCATTTTTTATAATTCTAGGTGCTAGTAAATAACCCTTGGGGATTAGGAATTCCCTTCGAACCATGTAATGATTATCTCACTTATCTAGTTATCAGGGTACCTAGGCTGGTTCATGAAACACTATGTATTGGATTGAGGTGTGGATGATTTATACACATCACTAGTTACTTATAGATTATTTTCCTAAAGTATCAAAATAATTCAAATAAATTTGACCAGTTTTCATTAAGTGAGTTGTCTTTTTTTACTAAAATTAATGTCAATTTTAAGTAAAAAGATACACTTGGAGTCATACCAGCTACACTATGCATCAAATTGAGGTGTGAATTATTCATACACATCACAAATGACTTATGAATGATTTTTATAAAGTATAAAAATAATCTTAATGAATTTTCTTAGTTTTGAGTATATGATGTGTTTTTTAAGTAAAATTTAAATTATAAACTAAAAACATAGACCCTTAGTCATACCTAACACATTGTGTATTAGATTTAGGTGTGGATGGTTGAGTGTGTGATATGTGTTTTTTTCAAATATATAAAAAAAATCATAAAAGATAGAACATGTTCCATTCTGATATAAGAGGAAACCTCATTTCCATGGGACTTGGACTTCTTTAATCTCTCATGTGGGGCCTTTAAGACCCATTGGGGTATTCCAAAATGCTCTATAGAAGTCTAGAATATCCCAAAACGTGGTCGAGATAAATACATTTATAGAGTATTCTAGAGAACCTCATCACCATACCTCCTCTCCATGTAGTGTGGCGTGACATCATGCTACCTCAAACACTTCATGTTTCAGGAAACATGGGGTTTCCTCTTCCATTATAAAAGGAACAAGTTCTTTATAATCTCTCATGAGCATGAACAACTTCAAAAAAACCACCCCAACTAAAGAAAATAATCCACCTATAAAAGAAAACAATTCATATGTTAGTAATACTATAAATAAATAAATTAAACATAAATACGAAACAATGAATTACTAGTCCCATTATTTTAAAATATGATTCCAAACTATAACATTGTTTATTCACCCACTTTGGATACAGATGAGATATTTTAGAACCTTAATCCCCAAAACATGATATATTTTATCAATTTAAAATAACAAAAAATTCTTATATTACAAATAATTTCCATAAAGCAATTATCATTTTGGGTTGGTTTAAAACTCATATATAGACATATTCTTTATTATTTTCTACAAATAACTAGAATAACACATTATATATTCTTAGATTGTACTAAAAATTAGTGTATCCTTTTATTTATTCATAGAATACATTAACCATTAGAGTAAATCTATTAGAGTTCATTGATTGAACTAAAATAAATATTTACATTTGAGTTTTTATGTAACATAATAAAATATATCTTTCCCTTTCATCATTATAGAAAGTACAAACTCCATGATAAACCATTTACCTCCTTTGATGGGAAAAGCTTCAGTGTGACCCATTATTTATTTTCAAAAACACTAAACTATATTATAATTTATTTAACTCTTTTTTATGATATTAAACATCAGTATATCCCTTTATAGTATCCAAATGACTCTTAAATATAGTGTATCTATTAAGTGTTCATGGATTGTGCAATAGATTAGTATATCCTTTTCAATATTCTAGATGATGATAAACTCTAATATAACATCATCATTATTTTTTTTTTCAAAATAGAAAAATCCATATTCTCATCTATTTTTTATTGAGAATGATGATGAGTTTTGTACTAATGATCATGTGAACATGGATCATTTTACATAATGGATTTCCACATGCATATTAGTGAAGAACCAGTGAACACATTTTTTGATGGTGAGATAGTGAACAAGTATATATATGCATAATAAGGATAGGTTAAATACATATACTCATGTATTGATTGTGAAATTCTATGTGACATAATTAGGGGTGATTTAATTTCACATCATGGGCTTTCAAAAGAACCAATTTTATTCAATCCATTTCACTAATGTAAACTTTATGTGTAACTTGTATGTATTTCACAAGGATTTTTTATATTATATCATGCATCTAATTGATGATAAAATAGACTAAATAATTCCAACACCTTCTAAAGTGAAACCAATGCATTGTTCTTTTCTTCATTCATTTACCACCATCAATGATAGAATCCCAGAGTGGGAATTAATCAAATATTATTATAAAAATGATACGTCAATTAACTAAAAAAGTAGAAAAAATTATGAGAAAATAACTAAATAAGTAGTAATAAATCACCTCTTCATGATGCTTGTATACATTATGATACCATGTTTTGTACTCATTTAAAAAAAATGGATTTCCTACATTATACTTCTCATTGAGAAACATATTTAAAATAATATATAAGAATTATGAAACTAATCCTTCACACCCTAAATATATTTCTAAGGTCATATCCAATACTAAATCACCAACATAGTAGGTAACCTCCTAAATTTGTTGTCGGGAAACATTCTGACACCTTGTTTTCTACCCACTCATATCAAAATAGATTTACTTCTTCTTTTGAGTTAGAAGGATGTATTAAATCTTCATAGTATTGAGAAAAAATTGAAAAATAAATGATTAAGAAATATTTTTAATGAAATTTTAATTACCATTAGAAATTACATGTTCATGGATGGTGGTCTTTCCATGGTTTATCATCTCTCTCATAAATTTTCAAGCAAAATATCCACAATTGTTATCATAATCTAGCATTAGAAGTTGTAGAAACATTTACCAAAATAAGTAAATTGTTTTGAAATATGTTTTGACAATTAAACATTTCGTTATAAACCTTAATATGTTTCCATCTGAAGTAATCCATGGGATTTTTATGTCCAATAACTAACCTCATTCCAGGATTTATCCTATATTTTGTGATCACCCTATCATAACAAATTTTTTGTTAAAACATAGAGAAAACATATAATTCTAGGTTTATCTGTAAAAATTTGATTTTAATGTATTAAAAATTCACAATACACATCATCTGTGACTAGTTTTTTGGATATCCATGCATTGAATCAAAAAAATATTTGTTTGTAACCATATTGAATGTGATCAACATCCATTGCTTCCTAAAAAAATAAAAAATCAAGTAATGAAAAAAATTTAAATATGTTTTTTGTGGTTAGATTGTATAGTTTTACCCCAAATTGTAGAAATAAAAAATAGTGTGTCATATTTTTTTTTCTCAAACTCATCCAATAACTCATATTTCTTCTTGTCAATTTCTTCCTTCTCTAAAAGAGTTTGGTTTGTAGAAATGATAAATGGATTAATGATTAGAAATCATGATTCTCATGGTTTTACCATTATATAGTATTAATATAAACACCTATAGAAAAAATGAATTGTTATTAACTTTAATGAAAATATTATATCACTATTTAGATAAACGTATTATCAAAATGTACCTTAAGTATGTATTCACAACTAAGGTTCCCGACCATTCAAAATTTAGAATATCATTTATACTCTCGACACCAACTATCTTTATAATTAAAGTTACAAATATTTCATCATAATATGTAATACAAGACATATTTTCATCTTTAAATTTGGTATTTGTATGAGGTTTTAATGATAATAAATTTTTATGAGGAACTATTGGGGAGAAGGTACTCATGGAATGTCCTTTTTATTTCTTGTTTGATTCACTAGATTTTCTTGATCCTACCTTCTATTTCATAGTAGATTTATCTGTATATAATACCATACCTCACTTCAAAACTTTTTTTATCAACTGTTATAGGGTTTTCATTAGATTTTTTTAAAAAATATACCTCATATATCCTTATAATATTAGACATCCATGATACTAAAGTTCCAATAGCATGTTTGACCATTGTAATATTGGGATCATCAATTGGAATATGAAACTCAATTTTAGGATCTTGAGATACCTCAATTTTTTACTCTCATGTGATATTTTGGGATATATTTATTGTGTAGATTATCTCCCGAGATATTATACATCATACCCCTTGCAAAAAGGCAGTGCATGGGTGTTGATAGATAGATATCACATACAACTTTACCCATCATAATTTTAGTAATATATCATTATTAAAAATTGTTTGATTCACATTTAAGAGAAAGAGTAATGAAAAAATTGATTACCTTGGGTAAGGTATGTGGCTGAGGCAAATGACTAACCTCAAAGAGAGTGGGTTCATTTGGTTCTTCATGTGTGGAAATTTATTCCACCATTGGTTCAATTTGATCCTTTTTCATATATTGGTCTTCCAAACCAAACCAAACAATAATATCTTAAAAAATCATATATTTACATCTACAATCCTTACATCATATTATATGTATCTTCTTGTGGTTTTATCTTCTTGAAATATGTTCGAGGAGACACTTCATAACCTACTCCTATAATGAGACCATATATTTTTGGCCAATTCGAAGCTACTAAAAGTAGTTTTTCTTCTGGTACTGTCACTGTTGATTCTTGTGTCTTAACCATATAAAAAACATATGAACATAAATTGATATTTTTTTGTAATATTGTTATATATAATAAAAAATTACTATTATGTTATACTTACACATGTTTCTCATACTGATTTTTTGTTTTCATCAACTAGTCTACACTCCTTATTTACGTGATCCTTCTTCCATAGAAAATGACATGGGATAGAAGTGGATTTAGATTTGGATTCATAAATATTCATATAAAAAAAGTAAAATATGTTGTTTTATATCAAATAAAACATTTATTTTTGATTTAAAATACATACTAATTTCTTCTTTAGTGAAGCACACCCCATCCTTGCTTTACGATTGGGGTACATTAGTTTGGATGCATATTCTTTATTTTCTGCACACTTTTTCTATTTCTTAAATTAATAATTTTGAATCAAATTTATTAAAAAAAATAATTTCAAATAATAGATTATAGATTATAATGAACTTAAAATTATTTCTCATCATGATGACTAATTAATTCATTCCATATTTCTTATTTTATAATGTGTGCATAACAAACTAGTGGGTGGGGCTTTACTTTCCCCTCAGAATCCATAAGATGTAACTTGGCAAGAAGGGTCTATAATCTTATATGGGGTTTTCTAGTGTCCATTAAGATACATTTTTTAAATAAATATTCTAAAATAAATGTCCTCTTCAAGGAATAATGAAAATTAAATCAACATTTCAATATATAATTTTTTGGTAATATAGAGAAAGTATATTGCAACCTTACCTTTATATCTTCCCAAATGGTTTCTTTTATTATAGGTAGTACATGGATCCATGAATATATATCAACAGGAACATTCATTCTCACTGTGACCCCAACATAACTAATGAACATTGACTTATTGGGGTCAATAGGTTGGCCGCGTAGATTCCATCCAACCTCAAATTTTATACCATTAATTATTTCCTTGGTAATTTTATTCAACATTGTGATGTTGCATCATTCTTGTTTTTTTCATCAACATGTTTTTATCCCTTGATAATTCTATAGTTTCAGCATCAATAGAATGTTCTTCCCTGGGTTTGGTAACATCATCATGTGCAGAAAACATTGTCTGCATGTGTACACAAACAGTTAATTTAGATTATATTAATGAATTAGAGTACATATAATATTATGAAAAAAATAATAGTATATTAAAAAACAAATAAACCTTATCACTGAAATACCTTTATTTTTTTTACGTTTTATGGTATTTGGATCCTCTATCGAGAATCCAAATCCCCTATTTGTGGTCTCATCCAGCATACATGACATTATCTACATTGGGACTCACATGAACTGATTTTGATAACCCAATGAAAGGGTCATCCTAGATTGATATTTAATCTAATCCAATATGTTTTTAGTCTCTAGTAGGACAATCGACCAATTATTTTTTACTGGATCTTAGACATAAAATACTTGCACTGCTTGTGATTCCATTATGAATGATTCATCATTTTCCCCTTCTATATTGAAATTCACCTTCATGAAGACCATTTCATAAAATCTTACTACAATCCTATTTTAACCCCAATTTCAAAGGAAAATTTGGACTTTTAAATTTTGTATAATCTAAATTTTATATCTATTCGATAATGCTGAAATATGAAATTTTCACTTAAATTGGATTTCTATCCTTAGAATTAGATATATGCATCCCTTCCCCCACTGGTGTAACTCCAATGATTTTCATCGTACTATATTCATAATTTTATTTTGTGTAGAATGTATAACCGTTGATTACAAAAGTAGTGTATGATATTACATTTTTATTCTGTACCCTAGACATCCATCGAAGTCGTTTGAAAATTGAATTCATATTTTCATATAACCCACTATAAATTTGGTCATGGAACCATATTATAAACTATTGATTATATATATTTGATATCCATAATTCATCCCTTGATGAATTCAAATATCTAAGAATTACTTTTTGGGCTTCAACATATGGATCAAAATCTTTCCTATTATGTAAAATGTAAATGTTCGCATGATACCTCTCTGTGATGGTAATTGTAACAATATCTCTTCCTGAAATCCCTTTACCCATAAGGCGTCCACTTTGAAGAGACTTTGTGAGACCAATGATATCAACATACACTACTATTAACTATACTTATGCCAATTATTTTGGCCAAACCGTTTGTATAGGTACCATAAAATGACCCTATACCAATAGTTTTAGAAAAAATGTTGGTATAGCTTCAATAAAATGACTTTATACCAATGATTTTGAAAAAACTATTTCTCTATGTGATGGATATACCAATGGTTTGGATAAAAACACTAGTATTTCCTCTATTTAATGACCCTATACCAATGTTTTTTTCAAAACCATTGGTATAGGTCCCAAAATTTAAAATACATATACCAACAATTTAGAAAACTATTGGTATAGGTATTTTAATTTTTAATGGATTATTTTATCAAATGACTTTTAATAAATTAATAATTATTTAAGTTATAAATATACATATACATATTTATCATATTATGTTTCAAAAAAAACGTTGTAGCTTAGTGGTTAGGTCATTGATAAATAAATTAGATGTTCGGGGTCCAAAAAAAATGAAGGTTTTTTTGTATTACCTATACCAACGGTTTTCAAAATCATTGGTATAGGTATTTCATATTACCTATACCAATGGTTTGAAAACCATTGGTATATCCCACCTATAACAATGGTTTCCCAAAACCATTAGTATAGGTCTATATCAATTCCAGGAAAGCCAATAACCTCCCAAATAGTTTGTATGGGCTTCATTTCCAATAGTGATCTGATAGGTAATTGGTACAGAATTTAGAATATTTTTCAATAATATATTATTCTACAATAATACCTTTTTTACTACTTTTATTCTTGACATACCCTTTAAAAATATTCAAATACCATTCAATGGGGTACATCCATCTATAATGGACATGACCACATAGTTGAACCTCTCTAACCAAGTGAACCATCTAGGAGAGCATTATATCAATGAATGGCGGTGAGAATAACATCTCTAATTCACATTATATGACTACAACATCTTTATTCATGATTGGAAACTTCAATGGGTATATAACTTTACTGCATATAGATTTGAAAAAGAAGCAGATCCTGGTTAATGTATGTTGTACATTTTTAGGAAGAATGAAACATAAAGAAAAAGGCATCAAATATTGAATCAAAACATGAAATTCATGTGATTTTCGTCCCTATAACATCAAATTATTCCTTGATATTACATTATTGATATTTTATGCATAACCCTCTAGAAAATTTACACCATTAAAGAAAATATAAATTTTCATTTATTTCAATCTGAATAGAGTGTAAGCTATTGAGGGATTAAAATTCCACCCTTTAGTCTTCACTGGTGTTAACTATTCCCTTATCCCGATTTCAATCATGTCCAACCTAGCCTTGATGCCATATTTTTTTCATAAACATTATGTAATGTGCTAATAAAACTATAAATACATTTTTCGTACTTGTATGACATCAAGAAAATTTATGACGTACAAATAATTCCAATATGGTAATTCAAAGATAAATGATCAATTTTTCTAACCTAATTTTATAAGGTTTTTCAAAATTGGTTTACTAATAATACATTCAATATCATTTACTCTATCGAATTTTTTATCACCCATTAGTGGAGATGATATTGTACCTTGTTATGTATTCCCATTTAATTTTGTCATCCAGGATCAGTATTTATGTCATCAAGGTAAAAATTTAATATTTCATAAAAACACAGCCTTTGAAGAATGTTTCAACAGAACAAAGTGTGTGAATTCTACATAAATGTAACACCCCAACATTCCTTTAATGTTATATCATGAAAAATTCCAATAGGAAAAAAAGTCATTCATCATCCCATAAATCATTGAACTCAATGTAAATTCTTCATTTCTATGAGAATTATACATTGTAAACTTATATCCCACATCAATTTCAGATCACCAATCAATGGATCCAAATATACATCAATATCATTACAGGGTTGCTTTGATCCAATTATTATTAGAGACAACATAATGTAATTGTGCTTTATGCATAACCATGGTGGAATGTAATAATTCAACAACATGAAGGGCCTTGTAATGTGAGTACTACTATATACACTAAAAGTATTTTTTTCCCTCTATAGATAATATAAAACAAAATTTTCTCAGATCATTTCAAAATTTTGGATACTCAAAATCAATCTTCTTCCAGTAAGGATAATCTGCTGGATAATGTAGGTTCCCAACAATAATTATTTTATATGAATTATATGTAAATTGTCTCATAGTTTCCTAAAATTCATATAGTCTAATAAACCATGTAATTATAGGAAATCATCATACAAATTTTTTAGGACTTGATTCATTTTTCTTGTATCTATCCGCAACACACTTATGGAATTTTATGAATGATTGATGGTCCTTGAGAAACAATATGAAATCATTTGGACAAGCATGCATTTTTTAGAGATCATTATGAAATCATTTGGGCAAGAATGTATTTTTTAGAGATAATTCCCATTGAAATTTTTTTTTTAATGTTATATGTTCGACATGGAAGTTAATTTTACTGTGGTATCATATCATTCAAGAGACCAAGTAGTTTTGTAAAGTTTGTGTCACCTGATTTGCTACCAGCTTTCAAATTATATAACTTCAATAGAGGGGAAAATGTTTTTTATTTAAAACAACCAAAATAAAATGGCAACTTATCACAACTATTTAACTTCTCAAAAAACTTTGTAAAATGATGAAGGTGATCTTAAATTGTTGTTGTCATTTCTTTCATGTGATCTCCATCATCATTTACACTAGTATTCATATCCAATGATCTATATACTGCAGAATCATCCCAGTCGGTGTGCATGTCCAGTTTTCCCCATGTTTAGTCCATCATTTATAGCTCCAATCTATTCCTTGACAAATCAAATTTTCTTCCAACTCTTACAAAATAATATTTCATGAATAACAACAATGTAAACATGGACAAAGGATTTGAGAAGCATCATATGCATTCTCTATTACAATCTTGATGAACTCTTTAACTTTATATTCATACTCTTTTGTCATATGACTAGCATGCATCCATTTTCAATTAATATGCACCATATTAGGTTCATAAAATATTAATTTTTACAAAAAATAAATAAACACATATAAGATATTCATTATCAATGGTTAAATTTATAGATAGTTATTAAAAGGTGAACCCAACATTTGATTATTTCAAATAATTTCAGTATGTTTTGTAGAAAATATTTAGTTGAATTTAAGAAAATAATTATTCCATTGTGGTAGGTGTTGTGCTGTTAATTCATCAAAAATGATCATTGGTACCCGGTATTGGATGAATTATACTAAGAGTAGTTCAAGAAACATAGGTTCATATTCAGAAGGGATGGGGGATGAGTCTTAAGAAAAAAATACAATAATAACTATTTGGGAGATGAAGTTGATGAGGATGAAAAATGTATCCTTAAATTTTTTAAAATTACCACATCATAATTTGAAATTTAAAATCTCATCTCAAAACCACGTTAAAAATTCAAAAGTATAGTTTTTTTGAAATTTTAAAACCCCACATAAAATCAATTTCTTAAAATTCCACATAAAATTCAACAATTTTTTTTTCAGAACACTTAATGAGATATGAACCCCCTTTTATATAAAATTTTTTATCAACAAGTGAGAAATTTTAAAATCATATTAAAGAATAATTAAAAAAAATTGAAAGTTTAAAAACATTTTCATTGAAATATGTACACTTTGAAATGCTTAAAACTTTACCAGTTCACTCTGAAATCACTTAATGCGTTTCAAAACACCGAATACATTTTAGTTAATTTTAAAATAAAACCTCATTTTTCATTTCAAAACCCACTTTAACTTATAAAACCAAGTTTTCTTTTTTCAAAATTGAAATTTAAAATGGGCATGAACATAAAAATTCTAAGTAGTAAAACAACCAGTCTAAAGTAAATCATGATTATTAAACATTTCAAAAACATTGTATAAACATGACATGAATAAAAAAAATATAAGACAGTAGTAAATTAAAAATTTAAATCCTAACATTATTTTCCTGGACTAATAGCCTAAATACCAAGGTTCCCATAAGATTATTTCGAAATTAAATTATTGGACTATTCATTTATCAAAAAACAGTTTCATCAAATGTCACATAAGAACCAAAAAATCCAAACTTTCCCATGTTTTAAATTTTATTCAAGAATCAACATTAGGATGGTTTTATAAATATTCATGACATTGAAAACTATTTTCCAAATGATCATGATGTTTTAGATGGATTTTGTGTGTGATATCAGGCTTAGATTTGATTCGAATTTATCTGAGTGTGAGTATAATTAGAGATTCTCAAGAACTTTCGGTGAGATAATGATAATAGATTTAGTTTTTTTGGAAAGGAACCAACGATTTAGATAAAAAATGTATTGAGTTTATATTTTTTTTATGTTTATAATATTATGGAATGATTTTGGTTGTTTATGAATTGTAGTAGATTGATTAGATAGTGAATGAGATCAGGTTTCTTAAAACTGAACCTAATAATGTTTTTGCAATGAAAATTTCACCATATGAGGACGTAATAATGTTTTTGCATGATATTAGGTTCATTGAAATGGAAAAAACATCATTAATGTTTTTAAAATTATATATTTATGATTGGTTAGTTGTGTAAATTCTGTTAAACATGTTTACTTATTTTAAAATTATTTCTTCTATGAAATTAAATTTTAGACTTGTGTTCTTTAATTATTTACATTATTTCATTTATATAAGTTCATTATTAGAAATTCTATAAGCTCCAACTAATTTTAAGATCCATAAACAAATTTATCTATCATATGTTTGGTCCAGAAAATTCGATCTACCCAGATTGGAAACCACTCTTTGGTCCATATGTGGTTTCCAGTCCTAACGCATTAGGTGCGACTACAAAAGTGATAAATAGATCAATCTATTGGTCTTAGTTTGATATATTCCAATTAGATTGGGATCCTTACATTCAAATGTCCTAGTCTATCTCATGGAATGGAATAAGATATGATTTAATAAAAACCATAATACCTTATCCAATAAACTATCCAAGTTTTGATTTAGAGATTCATTAATGAAACCGTTAATTTTGTACAACCTAGATATAATGTTTTTATTATTATCACCATATAAGTCTATGATTACTGTTGTCTTCTCATTTTCCACTACTTTAATATCAAAAACAATATCTTCAATTTGATCAAAATTATTAACCTAATAATATTCACCGTTAATAGATCTTAAATTCTACCCAATTTCACCATTCCAAATCCAAGGACTATGACATGGATTAAAACCATACAAAATTAAATGATCATTAATTTCTTTACTTTTCAACTCTATCATATTAAAAAAATTTATCCAAAAATAGAAATACATGTCATCTTTTGGAACAATCCATAAACCCCTTCCTCATATTCTTCACTTGTTCATAGTGTTGTAATATAACTATGATTCATTATCATCTATAACAAATTTGAAGCACTAAATATAATTTTTTCTGAAAAATTAAAGTCAAATTTACCTTTATAAGTAATAATACAATAAAATAAATGAAAAATATTTCAAGAATAAAATAAAGGCAAAAAATTTAACAAAAAAATGGTTTCACATTAGACTTATTCAATTATAATATATTCATACAAAAATAAAAAAATAAATCTGAGCATTGATTTTAAAAGGTTAACAAAAAATAAAACTCAACATTTCTTTCATTTAATTAAATAATTTGGTAATTATTATTTTTAAAAAATATACATAAATATAAATTATAAAATAACTTTAGGACTAATATATAAGTGGTGAAAATAATATCGATAGTGATTAGATCCAAAAGGAGGCATATGATTTCATTCATCATGTGGAAAATGAAAATGTCCCTTCATGCAGTAAATATGAAGTGGTATATACTATGAACATGATTAAATAGTGATATAATTTTATTCTAAGCTTTTCTAATTATATTCAAAATAAATTTCAATCTTCTTATCTTTATGGTGTAATTTTTGAATGATCATTATTAGTGCACTCTATGAGAAGAGATGATATAAAATGTAACATTAGGGAAGTGATAAAGTTTTTTTTGATGAAATGGTTATAGTAATTGATGAGGGTTAAGTTTAAAAATTATTGGAGGAATTATATATAAATATTAAATATAGAATGAAAAATAAATAAAGGATAACTATAAAAAACTATTATATTATTCTGATGTTGTTCAAATTTAATTATAGACTAACTTCTCCTATAATGAAATTACAAAGTCAGCACAATCAAAACATTCCTAGGATAATCATTTAAATGTATATTATTAATACTCCATAATTCATTATATCTTCAAAACACCCATTCAAAATACAAGAAAACAACATTCATTAATCATCTAATCATTCTTTTGGTAAATTGAACATACCCAACATGATGTAAAAGTATTAATAAGTAAATTAAAAATACATTAAATATCTTAAAACCCATCAAAATATCTACAAGACACATGTTCATCAAAAAATCATTCCTCACATGTAACACTAGTTAAATAATCACTCAAGAAAATAAAAAATAACTTAGTTGTCCTGACACTCAATAAATAATCATTCAGTTAAGGATAGAACTTACTAAACATACCTTAAACACCCATTTATAAGTAAATCAACATGATTTATAACACTCATTCATCAAATAATCATAAAAGAAAACCACAAGCCCAAAAAAATTATTGAATAAAAAAACCTTGGATGTGTGAAAAAATCAGAACTATGATTAAAAACAATGGAGAACTATCAAAGAAAAGCTATGGTAGAGGAAGAAGGAAAATGAGAAGCTAGTGTTGACAGTAGTGATGGTGAAAATGATAGTACTAACAATTGCATGATCCATGAGTGAAGGTAAAAATAAGAATGGAAATAATGAGGAAGAATGAGAGAGACTAATCATGATGAGAGTTATGGGAGAAGAGAAGTTGGGTTCATTGTGGTCGAGAACACCGCAATAACCAAAATTGAGGAACCCAAACAAGAAATCAATGAGTGAGGTGGAGGAAAAAAAAACGTACCTTAATTCCAACCTTGATTCGTCTGAGAGAACATAGAGGAGTGCCGACCGGAGGGGAATTCCATGAAAGCTTGAGAATCATGACTGAATCAGCTGTCATTAGGATTCTTTTAAATAAATTTAGGAGATCTTTATCAGTTATAAATTAATAAGAGTTGATAAAAGATATCTTTATCTACACTTTTTTAGCATTAATAAAGATTTGTCTTTATCATGGCTAAAGAAGTATCAATAAAAGGTATCTTTATCTGTGTTAAAACATTAGCACAAATAAAGGATTTATAATTATAAATAAAAAATTTTCAAATATATTTATATAATTATATATATATTTATTATAATTTTATAATATTATAATTATTTAAATATAGAATTATTTATATATAGTTATATAAATTCTTTTTAAATATATATATATAATTATAAATATATAATTGTATAAATATAGTAAATATATATTTATAAATATATTTTTAAATAAATATAATTATAGTTATAAATATTTTTAAATCATCATATATATATATATATATTTATATAATTATATATATAATAAGTATATATAAATATAAACATAGTAAACATATTTATTATGTAAATATATTTACTATAATTTTTAAATTATAAATATATTTATATCATTATATATATTTATATAATTATATAAATATATAATTATTTATTAAATATATTCAAATATATAAATATAAATATAATAAATATATTCATCATTTAAATTTTGTTATAATAATTTTATAATTCTAAATATGTTTATATCATTATATATTTATAGTATATATATATATATTTAATAAATGTATTAAAATAATAATATAAATATAGTAAATATAAATATAGTAAATATATTAATTATTTAAATATATTTATTATAATTATATATATATAATAAATAAATAAAAATAAAAATAAAAATATAGTAAATATATACATTATTTATATAAATTTAATATAATATTATTATTATTTAAATAAATATGAGTTTTTATTTATAATTATATAAATAATTTTTTAAAAAATAATAGTTATTTATTTATAATTTTAAAATTATAAATTTATAAACATAGTAAATATATATTTATGAATATATTTATAAATATATTTATTAAAAAATATTTATTTAAAAATATATTATTAATATTATTAATTAATATATAATCTTAAATGCATGCATGTTAAAAATGAGTGAAATTTTATAATTAGAAATGAGTACACTTTAGAAATATTGAAAATGGAAAATTTTTATTAATTAAATAAAAATTATTAAAAAAAGGAATATATATTTAAATAAATATGAATACATGTTTAAAATATTAAAACACAGTAAATAAATAAATATAATAAAATAATAGAAAATAATTAAATTCTTAGAAAATAATAATAAAAAATATAAAAAATAAACAAATAAAATTTACCCAATAAAAACATAATAAATTAAATGTATCATGTTATAATGAAATTCTAAAATGAATACTAAAATTTTAATAGATTACTTAAATATTAGCTGTATGTGTTTCTAAGTAAGATTTTATTAATTACATAAATATTTGTGTGTGTGTGTGTTATATATAAAAATGCATTAATTAAATCATTATAACACACAATTGATATATATTAAATTGAAAAATAAAATGGCATTTAATTATGTCTATTACTCGATGCAATTAGTCACTATTTTTAATTAATATTAATTTTTAATTATAAACCATTCTTCACAAAATATATTACTTATTTAATGTAAGCATAAATATTTTGTGTTATATAAATAATATTTTATGAAATATTTTATATATTAATATATATATGTTTATATTTATAGAAATATATAGGAATATATATCTATATTAAATGTATTAACAAATAATTATGTATAAAACCCATTAACAAGGAATAAGATATTAATATATTTTAAATTAGTACAGTTTATTAATTTTATATATGTGTATTTAATATACATTATTTATTACTATTTATCATTAATGTTTATATATATATATTAAATTTATTTATTTTTATTAATAAATTTTTAATTAATTTTTTTTAATAATTTTGTAATTTATTCATTTTTAATTTTTTGTTTAATTATTAGAATTTATTTATTTTTAAATTTTTTTGTTTAATATATACTATTTATTAATATTTATAATCCATGTATATGTATAATAAATTTATTCATTGTTATAAAAAATTATTCAATTAATAAAATATTTAATATTTTTCTTAATTTACTCACTTATTTTTTATTTGTTTAATTATCTATTTTTATTCATTTTACATATCAATATATTTAATATATACTATTTATTTATATTTATAATCTATATATTTATATTAAATTTACTAATTTTTATTAATAATTATTTAATTAGTAAATTTTTTATTTTTTTATTTACTCATTTTTTATTTTTATTTATTTAATTATTTCATTTTATTTGTGAAATTTATCTATGTTATTTCTAAAATTGATAAAGGATAAACTTTATTAGTGCTAAAGACAAAGTGCTAATACTAGTTACTCATTATCAGTGCTAAAGAAAAGCGTTGATAAAGGCCAGTACTGTTAAATACCTATTTTGTAGTAGAGACTGGACAGTAGAAACCATACTATATAACTTTCTATGATATCTAGGATGGGTAACATTTCCTCTTCAACCACACATCTCATGAAAATACCATTGGCATATCATTTGAAATGAAGAGGGTCATTCCAAAAGTATTATTTCAACTCAAATATAAACCTCTTCCATTGGTTTTGTGAAAGGTATTTTCGCATAACACCAATAGCTAGAAATTTAGCATAATCTCTAAACTAAGAAAACTATTTCATAGAGGCAATAACAAATTTCACATCAGGGAATGATGTGTTGATCTCCCTCGGTTCCTCAATTTGGTTGTTGGGAATCCTAGAAAAATGGTCTACAAGAACATTTTTATCCCCCTTTTTATCCTTGATTAACATATCAAATTCTCATAAGTGAATAGTCCACCTCATGATCCTAGGTTTTGAGTTCTTCTTAGCTGGTAGTTTCTTGAGGGATGAATGGTCACTGAAAATGATTACCATGGACCCTATCAGGTATTCCATAAATTTTCTAAGGGAAAACATAACAACATCCAATTCCATTTCAGTTATGGAATAGTTACTCTGAGCATCATCTATTAGCTTGCTAGCATAATAAATGACATGTAGGCTCTTATCCTTTCTCTACCCTAAAACTGCACCAACGAATTGATCACCATCATTTCACATCACTTAAAATGGGATCTTCTGGTATAGGGTAATGGTCGCTAGTGAAGTAGTAAGTTTCTCCTTAAGTAAGTTAAAGGTCGCTAGACATCTCTCATAAAAAGAATGCATTTCCTTAACAAATAGAAATCATAGTGGCCTAGTGATCTTGGAAACATATTTAATGAATCTCTTGTAAAACCCATCATGGCCTAAGAAACATCTTATTCCCTTGATATTATCAAGTGGAGGAACATTTTTGGATAACCTCAATCTTGTAATTATCATCCTCCATCCCCATTTTTGAAACCTTGCATCCCAACACAATTCCATTAGTCACTATAAACTGACAGTTTTCTCAATTTAATTTTTTTTTCTTAAAATCTTTCCAAAAGAGTTTCCAAATTTACAAGTCATTTTTCAAAATTACTTCCCACAACTAAAAAATCATCCATGAACACTTTAATAATCCTTTCAATCATGTCTGAGAAGATTTTCATCATGCATCTCAAAAAGTGGTTGGAGCACCACATAAGCCAAAGGGTATTCGTTTGTATGAAAATGACCCAAACAGAAAATTGAATTTGGTCTTCTTCTAATCCTCTATAGATAGAAATCTAATTATAACCAGAGTATCCATCATGAAAATAGAAATAATAATTTACAGCTAGCCATTCTAGAATTTTGTCCAAAAATTGTATGGGAAAATGATCATTCCTTATGGCAGCATTGAGATTTTTTAATCGATAATACCCCTCCATTTGTTCATAGTTCTTGTTTGAATTTGATAGTTGATTTGATTTTTTATCACAATCACTCCACTCTTCTTTAGTACTACATGTACATGACTTACCCCAGGACTTTCAGAAATATGAAATATTATTCCAGCATCAAGAAATCTGATTACTTCCTCTTGGACCACTTCATTCATGTTTGGGAAATTTATTATCTGGGATTCCTCTCTTAGTTTAAAATCTATCTCCATAGGGATTTTATTCATTCAAAATGATAGACTTATACCCTTTATACTAGAAATTTACAAACCAATAACATACTTATACTTTCTTAATACACTCAACAGGTTATCCTCTTTCTTTTCCTCTAGTTTGGGTGAGATAATTACATGCATTGTGGAACAATAACCTAAAAATAATATTTTAAATGGGTTGGTAGGGTCTTGATCTCCAAATGAGGTGGTTCCTGGATTAAGGTAAATCACTTAAGACTAGGGGGACCAAGGTCCTCATGCGGCCACTTAAATAAGGTAGTACAAAAATATTCCTCTTCTTCACTATTATTTCCAAAAAAATGTTCCCCCAAGACAAATTCTTATTTTTGGGTCAAGATGTGTTCTAAGAAAAATTCATCTAGGTTTTCCAATAATTCCCCCTCATACTCATCTAAAGGCTCAATCTCCTAACTATAACTAATCCCTATATAAGTTTCAGTAGGGAACTCATGTGCACCATTAATTTATTCCAGTATTCTCAAAAACTCATCTTTATCATCATGAATGGGTTATTCAGCCCCAATAATCTTATATTTAGGATAGATTGGGTCTTGGGTGGGTTCATTAATTTTTTGAAAACATTGAATTCTTTTTTTTATTCTCCTAAGTTTAAAATTAATTTCCCCTATGAGATATCTATGAAATCTCCTCCTGCAGCTATAAAGAGCCTACCGAGGATGATAAGTACCTCCTAATCACACTCCTTATCTAGAATGAGAAAATCAATAGGAAAAAATAGCCTTTATATTCCCACTAGATATTCATCTACCCTGCCAACTGGGTTAGTGATGGATTGATCAGATGGTTGTAAAAAAATAGTTGTGGGTTGGGGAACTCCTAATCTCAAATGATGAAATAGAGACAATGGAATAAAATTGAATCTAACTCCAAGATCACACAAAAAATTAAAATTTCCACCTCTATATCTAAAGGTTCAAGGGATGATAAATCTCCATGAGTCTTGAATTTTAGGAGGTATCCTATTCTATAACACTGCACTACACTCCTCTATGAGATTGTAGGTGGATCATTATTCTAGGGTTTTATCATTTGAGTAGAATTTTTTAGGGATTTTTGATAATATGAAATTTTAATTAAAGAATATGAGAATGGAATTTAGAAATTAAAATTTTAACCACCTTGATAAATTTCAATAGTTCTAAATCATGCTTTTATTTTTTTAATCTTGGTAGAAAATGAATTTTTGGAGGAAATCTCCTAAAAATTATAGGCATCCCTTCAGCTTATTAATGATGATTTTTCTTCTTCTTATTTATTTGTTTTTAAAGTCATTTTTTGTTGTTTTTCAGTTCCGAAAAAATGTCCATAGTGTTTCTAGAGTTGTTTTATACTTTTATAGATTCAACATTTTCTATATTTTAATGCCCATATTCATATAGTTTTTATTTTTCATATTGTATTTAATTTTATAGATTCTTGGTGGGTTTTTTGAACACTTATGGTGGTCACCGATATGGAAGTTTCTTTGGGATTCACTTGAGTAGTTCTTGGAATCTTACGCTTATCTATACTGTTAACTTCTCTATCTAACTTCTCCATTTAAGCTTCTATATTTTTCATCCTCAAATCCATATGTTCTTTATAAAAATTTGTTTTTGACTTTTTTTCATCAAAACTACCTATCAGCTATTAGAACATACCCCATACTTCATCTTCTGAGTTAGATGATTTAGATTTTGGTTGGGTTTGGAACTACTACATAGGTGGATGCTGAAAACCAAGGGGAGCAGCATGTCAAATAATTATCTTCTAAACCTGATAAAGATTCGGGTGATTTCTATATCTCTGATTATAAGTGTTTGAAAATGATTCATACCTAGGATGCATCTTAAGACAATATCTAGAAAAATTGTCGTTTTCTATATCTTTCGAAGGAATGTAAAAATTGGGACAATGAGAGTGTAAGTTCCCAAACATGACATAGTGGTATAATTTATCTCAAAAAGTTTTTTGATTTTTTTCATTAAAAAATCCAGAATCGTGTGCCTCATATTATTGAACAAGATTGTGTTCTTTACTCACAATAGTTATTCTCCTAAAGAATTTATGTTATGATTTTTGTTCTAGTGTGTTAAAAATTTTCTTCAGTTCCTCAATAGTTCGATCACTAAAATCTCCTCTAAAATATTCTTCAACTAATGTTTCACGATAATGTGTAAGACTATTCTAGAAAGTGTCCATGAGAAATTTGGGAGTGAATTGGGGGTTTGTAAATTATCTATGTAATCCCATAAATTTATCCCAAGCGTTATGGAATTTTTCTCCCTCATATTGCAAGAAACTAGTGATTTCATGTCTGATTTGAGATGTCATTCTCCTAGGGTAAAACTTTGTAGTGAAATAATTTTAAAATTGATCCCAAGTGAAAAAAATTTCCACTTCAAAATATTGAAACAAATTCCTAAAATTTCCCTTGCGGAAAAAAGGGAACTCTCTCATTTTATGCTCTTCCTCTCTCAGACCTCTCAGTGGTAGTTACTGAACACTATAGTATAAGTCCCTAATGGAGTCAATAGAATGTTCACTGTGTATTCCATTGAAGGCAGTTACCTTGAAAAACATGGGTTTAATTATTTCTTAATTTTTAGACATTGGTGAGAGCCTAATGCATGAAGTAGTACTAGATATTATAGGTAAAAATAATTATTTTAAAGTATGCCTCCTAATTATCTCATTTGAAGGTGGATTTATATTTATAGGTGGTTTATTATTAATGTTATCAGCTTCTCTATTATCTTTCATTTTAATGTTCTCTTCATTAATTTTCAAATATCTAAGGTGTTTATAAATTTTGGTATGATGGGATCTATGATATCAGGTTTAGACCTAGTTTTCATACATCAATTGCTTTACCATTTTTTTTATTTTCCTAAATAATTTTTTGATAGTTTTGTATATCTTATTTTTAATATATTTTATGTTCTTTTGTTTTTTATATGTAATTTTATTTATTTTTGATTTTTGGTCTTACATGAATTCCCCAAAAATGACACAAAAAATTGACATGGGGTCATTGGACTCAAGCAATTTAAATATTTTTAACTCTACTTACACATAGTCTAGTGATGAGCGGAGGTCAATCAATAATAAAGGACTCACAGTTTGTGATTTGAGTGTATTAAGAAAGAGATAAACAAAATAATAATAAAAAACACCAATCAAAAGTAGATGATGAAATTGAAAATGGTGGTGATGTGGTGATGAGAATTAATATTTTTGTGGATAAGAATGTGGGAGTAAGAAGGAAATGATATAAAAGATAATACATAAGGAAACAATTGGTGAGAGAGAGAGATCAATTGATGAAGTAAGGGGAATTGGGGTGGCTAGTTTATATATATATTTTCCTTCATTCATGAAATTGAATTAAACCACATGGAATTGATTTAAGGTGACCAACCCGATTATCGATAGGTTAACCTGTGAATGAATAGATTCTAAAACATCTCAACTATAGAAGTTACCCGATCACAAGGTGGAACAAATCATTTTTCACTGAGTTCAAAAATTCAGTTGAACTCAGTGTATGAATCTCTATTGAGCTTGATTTATTTTTCAAATAAATACTCATATTAAATTCATTTTGAATTAGCTCAATCAAGACTACTTCTTACTAAACGTGATATTTGTAAAGAAAATGATTTATGAAAAAGAACTAGAGAGAGGAATTCATTAAGAAAATTCATGAGCATTATAGAAATATCAACCAACACAACCTAAACCCCTAGAAGTGTTTATCCAAAATTCCTAGATGTAGAAATCATATACAAAGAGTTTTGAGCAAAAAAATCCATTCAGAAAATAAATAACGAAATGGGGAAAGAAGAGTGTATCATCTTTTTCCTCCCATTTCTTTTTCTAAACTCCCAGTGACTCACAATGTCTTGGTTCTCTAATTATTCAATATATTGTATCATGTGTTTTTTCATCATAATGTATGTGAGTGTTCTATACCCCTTTCTCCTCACCTTTCTTCTATTAATATTCCATTTTTATGCCAACCTCCGCATCAATATCACAGTCATAGCTATAAAAGAATCTCCCATGATTCCATGTAGATTTGTTCCCAATGTAAATCATCCTCACTTGGTAACCAAATCCAATCCCCCTATAAAAAATGTGAAACTCCTTGAAACGTTTTTCCATGTAGTACCCACGATCATAATCTTGGATGCTCTTTATAAGTATGGATTAATGGTCATGATCATTGGCTCAGGCTGCACATACCTTCTTTCTTTAATTCAATTCCTAGAATCATGTACTTGTACCATGATAAAGGTCTATGTACCCTTTACATTCATGTTTTACCCCATGTATTTGATTTTATTGATATGGAAAAATTGTTCAGTGTACATGATTTCTCACATAGTCATTTCTGACGAAACTGATATGCCGGTGTAGCTATTTGTGTATACATAGCTTAATCCTAACATAGCTGATTAATAATGCTGTCGAATTGATCACCAAACACGATTTCCCTTGTATACAATTTGAATGTAACCAATTTACTCCAATTATTCATTTTAATCAACCTACATAATTTCTCACATAGTCGTTTCGGTTCTCATATCCAAATCCCTTCACCAATCCACACTTCCCACTTAGCCATTTTTGTATAAATAGGTAAATCCAATGATATAACCAAATCTCAATGTATAATCAAAAATAACATTGTTTATTGGTCATTGTCACTTCAAATTTGTATCAGGCCTGTCTAACCATAAAATTTGAATCATCAGGTGCTAGATTCACTACCATTGGATAGAGCATAATGATCTCATGCCTACTCCTACTCACCTCAGGATCATATCTCACTCCCCTCGGTTATTATTTATAAATTCAATTCCCTAAAATATTCAAAAATATAGTACTTGGTAACCATGGGAGTATTAGCATCATGCTTCTTTAAAAGGTGTTGAAGAATAATCTTCATCCACATCTTGGTTTGGGTTGCAATGCATTTAAGAAAAAAAATTGGAATTCCATCAAGGAAACACATGTTGAGACATAAAATTTAGAGGAAGGTAATGAATTAAACTACAAAATACTATGATCCATTTAAATTCCTCTTCAGATGGGGCATCCCATGTAGGTGGAGACAAAAATTTCTTTACCCTCGACAACAATGGTGGGTCCTACAAAATCAGCCACAACAGAGATGTGGAGTTCATTCTGGTGAAACATTGTAGGAATGGAGTGAATATGATTTCATCTTATTATTATGATTATGTAAATGAAATTTTTTAAATCCTTGATTTTTTTATATGGGAAATAGAATTTATCTATTTTAAATCTCTCAAATAAGTACACCTAGAAGTTTATAAATGAAAAGGGAATATCAATTCTTGAAAACACTAGAACATTCAAAAAAGAGAAAATTTGGCAGTAAAAATTAATGATCAGAAAGAAAAATTATTCAAAATTAAATTGTTTCTCATTAAAATAATAATTAAAAACCAAAAAATAATCAAATAAATTAAAAAATATTTGGAAAAAAGTAATCAAAATGGTACCACATTAGGTTGTCCGAATAAGAGGTGTAACTTTTAACTGAATGTTTTAGATTTATTTATTCTTATACATCATTTAAAACTACTATAACCATTGTGATATAATAACATAATTATATACCATATACTTATATGTAATTTTTTTAACGTTTTAACCTTAATATATCTCCTCAATCTATCAAATGGAAAATTAAACCATCGTTCCTGTGTATGGTGGACTACCGCCTCACGAACATATGTAAACCGTTTTACATCACAGTCTCTTATGACTGGTTATAATGATAGATTTTGTGTATATATATGATATTAATTAAATCATTAAAATTATTGAAGTATAATATATCATATAATTTCTTAACTTTCCATCCATTGAAAAATGATAACTTCATTTGTGCATACGTGTGGATGACCACCTCCATGAAGCGACGCGATTTTTTTTCATCGTCACATCAAATGGATGGTATATATAAGTATATTTAAATATATAATATTATATTTATTGTATAATAATAATTAATTAAATATTAAATAATATTTACCTTCTTTCACTTATGGTCATTGAAAAATGGAAATGTTACTCATGCATACGTATGACCTACCGTCTCCATGATTGTAACGTAATTTATTTTTCATAAATATATTTCATGGTTGGTTTCTAAATTATAATTAGTGAATAAAAATGATAATTATTTCATTATTATTATTCTATAGATTATAGAACAATTACCTCTATTCTCATGGTTAACATATGGAAGTTGTTTTGCTACTATGAATCGAACGTCCTCAAAACACTTGACAAGGAATTTAATGATTAAATAATTAAATCTTTCATTTAAATTAATGAAATAAATGTTTAATACAAATATAAATGGTTATAAATAATTTAATAATTAATATAAGTTTATTATACTATGCTTAATGGATGTACATAGCTAGTTTGGACTCGAGGTATGAGGTTATGTCTTAATTTCCTAGCATTGTGGCATGTTTTAATTTATACACATAATTTATTTTATATGGTGTATATATTCTTCCATTTTATATTTTATATATTTAATTCTTAATATATCATGGTATTTTAAGTTATAATTCATGTTACCTCATTAAAGTGGTTTTGATTTGGAAGTTACCAAAGCAGTAAAGGTTTTCTTTACTCAATTTTTTTGCATTAGGTCATATCACTTATTCATTGATTATATTATGCTAGAATTATGTGTGGAATGGAATTTATTTTATTTAAAATTTATTTACCCTTTTTTTGTTTACATGTGTTACACATAATTTCTCTATTTATTAATTCTCATTTCAATGATATGATCTTTGTACGGGTTTCTAATATGACATTTATTTCTTTGAGACATACGCCATATTAACCACTAGTTTCTTTTGTGTGCTGTATATACTTCCCATTAATTTATTTTATGATAGCTCACATGAAAATTATGTTGATTTAAAAAAACCATATATGGTTATCTCTTTCATGAATTTTTTATTGTGATATTACCAATGTTGTAAGGGTTTATCATCTTTGAGACATATGTTATGTTTTCCAGCTATATTATTTTACGAGGTTTAAACAAATAAAATTATAAATTATATATCATGAATATCCTAATTTTCATGATATGTATTCTATCATTTGAAGTTATTCATTCGTGAGGATTATGATTCAAAAGTTACCAAATCGGTAAGTAAATTATGTTATAATCCCATTTTAATTGAGATTATTTATTCTTGAATTTACGTTGTAGAAATTATATGATCCTTATCTAATAAACACATTTTCTTTTTCTTCTCTTTTGTTTATTTATAGAATTTTGAAATTATAGTACCATTTTTCACTTTCTGATACTCAAAATGGTTTAGAAAATGTTTTTAAGAAAGTCAAAGATTAATTCTCCTCTTTTGAAAAAAAACAACTTCCACTATATTCATGTTTTCTAAAACTTTTTCAAAAATATTTTGACTATTATTCAATAATTATTTAAATAAATTTTTACCCATGATTTATTTTTTAGAAAAAAATTTAAAAATAATATTCTTTTAGCTTTCTAAACAAGGTGTGTTTTATCTCTGGTGTGAACATAAACTTAGTTTTATCGATTGTGGAATGAACATGATTTTATACAATCATGAACGCTCAATGATTTGAAGATTACTTTACAAAATTAAAAGGTTATTTTCAATAAAAATGTTTTTCCTAATATTTTGAAAATATTTGAAAGTTATTTTCAAATATTAGTGATTATTTTGGTCAAGAATATTTTTAATGGCCTTATAATGGAACTTTTATTCATCAATGAAAATTGCATGAAATTTTACTTATGTTGCACTAGGTATGTGATATAATGACAAAATCCTTATTCTTTCTCTGTATGGATTATGATTTTTTTAAAATTTATTTTCATTAAACTCATTTATTTTCCATGGGTAAATCAAGATATGAAATAAAAATTGTAACTATTATATGGAAAATTAAAAGATTCTAATTGTTTTTCTCATGATATGGTAGTTAGACATTATTGATGAAAGTAGTATTGGGAAGTAAAACCAAATAATAAAGGGGTTTATCTGATATGTTATTGGTGGGTTTGTTATATACCTCTAATTCATTAAGTAAAGAGATAGAGTTAATCGATTATAGGTTTCTCATAAGGGATTGTTGGAATTTACTAGGTTGGTTTTTCCATTTGTAAGAGTGATTGCAAAAGTGACTGTAAGAGTGATATGACAATGTTGTTCCAAGATACCAACCCATTTTCTCTATTCTTCCTATGGTTCTCTAATAAACCCAATTGGTCAGAGTGGAATCTCAAGAGGGGGGTAAATTATGTTCTTACATAAAATTTCTGTTAAAAACTATATGTTAAAGATCCCTCAATTTTGAAATAGCCCAGTTAATTAAGGAAGTATAGATATAAATGTTTAGTCGGTCAATAGGTTTCTCAAAGGGTTATTAGTCCTCAGTTAAATCACTATAAAAAAATTCTTCAACTTATGAAACAGGTTTACTGAATTAAATACATACACACACTAACCAGAACAAACTATTAGACTCAATGTAAAATATTTTTCTGTTTTTGAAATTATAAGAAGTGGAAAATAGATAAAAAAGAGTATTAAAAAAACATAAAACACAACATAGTTAAACAAGAGGTTCACCTGCAAGCTGTGACATAATCATCTCAACTTGGTGATCACCTGCCACCAAGAACTTTATATAAATAATAAACTTGATACACAGCCTGTATCAGGATTTAAAATAGTTTTCAAAAACTATCTAGGGTTCAAAACCTCTACCAAAGTTCTTCATGGGAAAAAAACCACACACAGTCTCTTCCATAGTTATACGTGGAAAAAAAGGTGTAAGAGAAGTTTGATTTGAGGATTTTCAGTATCCTCCAGTTCATGCACGGGAGATAGTGTGTGTAACAGACAAACACACACACTTCTCAGAAATGTAAAATAAAAGAACAAAATAGAGATAATATTGTAAGATTGAGTTTATAATTCTCTATGTGTTTGATGTTCAGCGCTTGACTCCTTGGAGTCAAGAAATTGCATTTTGAGTCTTTCTATGGAAGTTGTCCTCAAAATAGAGTGTGAACCTCCAGGTTCTGGCTTTTGGGAACTGAGATGTTATTCTTTTTGGTCAGACAGAGAGTTAATGAAGCACAGAAGGCATCCATGAATATGTTCTCCTGAAATGATCTTCTTGAGGCTACTGGGTTCACAATTTAAGTGTTGGATGGTTCTTCCTTGTTCTCTTTGATCTAGCAAGTAAGCTCTTTCTCATACATTCATCTGTCTTAACACACTTCTCACACTATGTCTTTTTCTTCATTGGTCTTCTCTTTTATATTTGAGGTCCAATAATAGGAATAAGTAAACCATGTGTATTCCTCCTCATACCTCGTACTGTCCCCTAATACGGTCTCTGGATATGTCTACAATTAGTAATTATTAATGGCAGAAGCATTAAATTTACCATATATGACCGTTAGAATAATCTTAAAAATTTAAAAATGTATGGAGTAGAAGAGTGAGAATTAGTAGACTAGTAGTGGTAGCTTTCTCAATAGTAGGCTTCCTCGGTAGACTACATCGGTAGCCTTCAACAATAACCTTCTATCGGTGACCTTCATCGGTGAACATCTATTGGTGAACTTCATCGGTGACCTTTCATTGGTGACCTTCATCAGTGACCTTTTATCGGTGACCATCATCAATGACCTTTCATCGATGACCTTCATTGGTGACCTTTTATCGGTGACCTTCATCAGTGACCTTTAATCGGTGACCTTCATCGCTGACCTTCATCTGTGACCATTCATCGACGACCTTCATCAGTGACCTTTATCGATCACCTTTCATCGGTGACCTTTCACTTAGAAAAATTTTTCACTGCAAACTTAATCGATAGAACAATGAGATTAAATATACATATTTATTAATTGATAGATACTATAAATATTAAGGAACATGATTTTCTTATAATAGATACATGATTATCATAAAAATGAAACATGATTTGGGATTATCAGAATAGGTGAGTCCAACAATCTCCCCCTTCTTGACAATCACAAATTATGTTAGTAAAAATTTAGATTTAAGTATTATTGAATCAGGATTAAGCATATTTTCTAATATATTTAGAAGTGTGTATAAGTAAAATTTGAACCAATGTTCATTACAGAAATTATAGATAGAGGATATATACAAGGAATCTAGTCAACTTAAAACTTCTCCCCCTTTGTGATTAACAAAAAGAATGAAAGAAAAAAAGAAACGAAAGAGGATTTTAATATTAATGAAGCAAGAGTATAATATAAAAAAGAGTACAAATATCCCTATCAACTAAGACAACCAACATTCAATCCACATCAGAAATGTACAAGGGAGATTTGTCTTTGGAAGCTGAGGAATAAGGTCAAGAATATGGAGGGATGGACCGAGGTATGGCAGTGAGAAGTGTAAGAGCAGATGTTATAGAGGAATCAGTAGACCTATAATGAGTAGATCACTGAGGAATAATAGGATTCAATCATCTAATGGCCTATGCAGGATTCATCAAATGAGCAACACTGGTTGAGATTGTGGTAGCTGAGGAAGAAGGTAATGCTCAAGAAACAATGATGGGAGTGCAGTCCACATGGAGGAAGGGTAAAATAAGATTTATGAAATCCATAATAATGCTTCCTACTCTTTCCATAGCTGAGATAAAATCATCCTTATTCTCCGTGAATTTCTCTAAGGCAGGAGTCAACTCTTTGAGCCTGCTAACTTGATCATTAAATGCCTGAGTGACATGTGGGATCCCCAATTTTAACAATAGCAGCTTAAATGGAACATCCATCTAATGATTAGTATACACCTTTTGTAATAGTAATAAACTTTCTCTTTGATGGCCTTCTGATCTCGATATTCTTACCTTAAATAATCTTCCACATGCTTAAGAATTTATCTTGTAGTGGAGATAAACTGAGTCATAGACTAAGGGTCCGAGGTATTGGAACCAGAGAAATTATTCACTTCTTCTCTAACAACCGATCTAAAAGCAACTAGATCAACATGAGGATAGGATGAGGAAGAAGCAGATGCACATAGAGGTGCCATAGTGAAAGCCACTGTCTCCTTAAAATATTGGTCAGACAACTAATTAACCTCTTCACATCATTGTTCTATCTACTCACATGTGTCCCCATAGACTTCTTGAATTCCTCAAACACAGTGACCATCTGCTGAACATCACTCTTGACATATTTAAGGCATCTGTCCACTTGAACCCTTGAATCCATATCGGAGTATAAACTAGAAATTGATTGTTTCGCAAATTCTATAGACTCTACCATGTTTTTTATCAGATTTTGACAATCCTTCACATGATATAGTAGATTTGAGTGAGAGGTATAAATGAATATTTCTAATGCAGAAGCCACTACTTCTTAATTGAGAGCCATTTTTCTCTCTATCCCAACGAATCTCACATCATAGTTTCTATCCAAATCTGATTTTAATGATTCCAAATCATCCTTCTTCACATAGTACTAAGATAAAATAACTACTGGCTATACAATAGTAGTTTTTGAAATAAAAGGAATTAGAGGGCTTCTATTCGGCTTTTCATCATCAGAGTCTCTATAGTCTAAGACCAAGACCTTAAATCCATGGTCTCTTGACCATTATTCTATTCCATGAGAAACAACAACTAATGTTGTGGCAACAAGTTACTCCCACTCACATGGATAATTCTCCTGATTAATTACATCCATCTCTGTTATACCTCTTAGAAAATATATATCAACAAGAAATTCCATCGCCACATCATCTACAGAATCTTCAACTACTTCCATTTCAATTATAACTTCAACCAAATCAGCAACCTCTTCATCTAAACTTTCTACCACTTCTGTATGTCCTATTAGAGGACTGAGAATTATACATTCCTCTTCACTTTCATTAGAGGTTGTCTCAAAATCATTATGACTAGATTCGGTGTCATCTTCCTCCTCAGAGGTCTCTCTAATGTCTCTTAAGGTAGTTTATTCCCCTACTTCTTCATTGTTTTCGTCATCATCATTGTCCCTTAGGACAGTCTCTCTTCTAGGAATTCTCTTTGGTGGGATAGGCTCACCAAAGGATACAGTATTTTCATGAGTACTTGAGGGAAGGTCAGGATCACTCATGTCATCTATAGGAGAATCCTCTCTTTCTTTCATAACAGCAGCCTCTTCTTCATCATCTATGTATATTGGCTCCACTTCATCAGGATTTAGACCCAGGTCTCTCTTATTCTTTGGCCTATTAAGATGGGTGATATGGTTGAATTATTCATACATCTCAACCTCATCATTCACCCATATTCTTTTCCAAGGGTTCCGACTGATCTTCATAAACTTGTAGATAATCTTGGTAGTGCAGAAGTAGTCTCTTACAACAACAGTTTACTCCTTATTTCCAGAAAATGCTTTTACTTTCAACCTCAAGGATATCAATCTAGCATGAAACAAAGCATTTGACTTGGAACTAGGATTTTTCATATCCCCTAATTGAATCATCAGCATCCTACATAGATTTATCTTCTGTCCATGCTTCAACAGATACAAAAGAAACATGTAATGATATTTCAAGGTAGCAAAGTCCCCTCTCCTAGGACTAAAAACATACTGAACAAACTTAAACAGAAATCTGTCTTCTCCTTCCATTTCAGCATCAATCACATTCTTAGGGATTCCATTCCCTATCATTTAATCCAAGGCTTCTTTATAAAAAAAAACTCACTAGTTGGAGGCACCACTCTAGATTAGTATTCAAAAATCCCTTCACGCGAGACTCTTAAAAACTTATCTCATTAAACAGAGGAGAATATCACACTTACTTTATTTACCTTTAAAGACAATTGGTTCTCATTCTCAAACTACATGAATTTCAGAGATTTATAAAATTACATAACTAGCTTTAGGTGTTAAGGTCGATTGTTATTTGAAAAGAATTCGACCAAGTCCTGAGCTTCAAGTGCATTCAGCACCAGAGAATTTCCTGACAGTAGCCATTCTGAACTGAATTCATTTTCATGCATGATTTCCCTCTTTAAAAAATGTGGATCGATCAGCTTTTCCACTACCTTGCTTCAACTACCAAATCCAACTGGGGGTCTCTTAGGATTCATCCCATCTCCTTCATCAATGACCATCGGGCTCTTCAATATTTCCATGCGATCTCAAGCGGTTCAAGGGTTTTAGTAGAGAGTTAGGTTTCTAGGTTAGGGAGAACAAGGTTTTGGAGTGGTTTGAAGTGGATCAAAATATGGGGTGTACTTTGTTTTTATCATTTAGGGATTGAAAAAAAATCAATTAAAAGAAATATGTAATACTAAATAAATTTCAGATTCCAAAAAAATTTAAAAGTTCTAGAAAATTCAACTATCAGTAAGGTGCCAAAGGTGAGGTCCAATAGTGAGCTTCCTAACGGTGAGGTCCAGTGTTGAGGTTTCTAAAAGTGAGGTCCAATGGTGAGGTTCCTAATGGTGAGGTCCAATAGTGAGGTTCCTAATAGTGACGTCCAACGGTGAGGTTCTTAATGGTGAGGTTCAGCAGTAAGGTTCCTAACGGTGTGGTCCAACCGTGAGGTTCCTAACGGTGAGGTAAAACAGTGAGGTCCAAACTTAACAGTTTATCATACCTAACTCATTTTTGATGTAATTTAACCTCTCAGAGCTCAATGTATTTGTGAATATATCATATAATTGGTGTTCAGTGCTAATTAATTCAAGAGTGATGTCACCTCTTTGATAATGATATCTCAAGAAGTGATGTCTCACATTAATGTGCTTTGTCCTAGCATGAGATACTGGATTTTTAGAGATGTTAATAGAACTAGTATAATCACAATTTATAGAGACATATTGTAATTGATATCCATAGTCTAGTTAAGCGTGTTTCATCCATAGAATTTGAGCACAATAACAACTAGTAGCTACATATTCAGTTATGACAGTAGATAATGCAACATAATTTTGTTTCTTACTACACCATGATACTAGTGACTTTCCGAAAATGTGACATGTTCCTGAGGTGCTCTTTCTATATAACATGCAACCAGAAAAGTCAGCATCCAAATAACTTATTAAATAAAATGATTATCCTCTTGGATAAAATAGTCTTATGTTTGTAGTATACTTGAGATATTTAAAAATCCTTTTAAAAGCAGTTAAATGAGACACTTTCTGATTGGATTGAAAATGAGAAAAAATGCATACACTGAACATGATATCATGTATGCTAGCAGAAAGGTAGAGGAGACTCCCAATCATACCTCTGTAATAGGTTTGATCCACTGATTTACCAGTTTCATCAGCATCCAACTTACAAGTGTTACTCATAGGTGCATCACTAGCTTTATTACTGTCCAAACCAAAATGTTTCAAAATATTATTATTATATTTACTCTAATGTAAAACAATACCATTTTTATTTTGAAAAATTTAGAATCCAAGGAAAAATTTAAGTTCCCCCATTAAACATATTTCAAATTCAACTTGCATAATTTTTGAGAAATCAATACATAAAGAATTTTTAGGGGATCCAAAAATAATTTCATCTACATAAATTTGTACTATTAAAACATCCTAAGAAATCCTTTTGATAAAAAGAGTAGGATCATCTATTCCTTTAGTAAAACCTTTTGAAATAGAAAAAATAACTAAGTCTATCATACCAAGCTCTTGGAGACTGTTTTAGACCATATAGAGATTTAGAAAGTTTAAAGACATGATTTGAAAAATGGGGAATTGTAAAACTAGTGGGTTGTTCTAAAAGTACATCCTCAACTCTGTACCCATTTAAAAACGCACTTTCGACATCCATTTGATAAATTTTAAAATTCAGATGAGCTGCATAAGAAAGTAGTATCCTAATGGATTCTAGTCTAGATACAAGTGAAATGGTTTCCTCATAGTCTATTCCTTTTTTTGACTATATCCTTGTGCAACTAGTCTATCCTTATTTCTAACTATGTTACCAGATTCATCAACCTTATTTCTAAACACCCATTTAGTGCCTATGGTCAAAGTGTCTTTAGGTCTTTCTATTAATTCCCAAAATTTGTTTCCTTCGAATTGATTTAATTATTCTTTCATAGTTATCGCCCAAAATTCATCACTGATATCATCATTGATATTTTTAGGTTCAAGCTATGAAAGAAAGGCTTGATGTTCAACCTGGTTTCTTAGAGACACTCTAGTTTGTGTTAATCTGTTTAGATAAACTAATACAGATTCTAATGGATGATTCTTGAGGGTTATAATACCTCTAGAAACAGTTGAACTAGACTCCTCATGGTTGTCTAAAGGTTCAGATTCACCATGCTCAGATTTAGAAAAACTTCCAGAACTAGTTGTTTTCACTAAGGGTTTTCTATCTTTATCATTAAGGTCCATAATTGACATATCTTTCTCAAGATGTTCAATAGAGGTTTTGGGTTCATGTGGATCTGTTTCATAAAATTTGACATGAACTGATTCTTCCACACATTAGGTTCTTTTATTGAATACTCTATAATATTTACTAAATATTGAGTAACCTAGGAAAATTCCTTGATCACTCTTGGAAGAATTTTTTTCAATATTATCCTTAGTGTTAAGAATGAAGACTTTGCAACCAAGAAATCTAAAGTAATTAACCTTAGTCTTCTTTACGTCCATGATCACTTCTCAAGGTCTTAATTATATGTCTACTAAGATTTTCTACTGACATGGAACATCTAATAAAGTAAGAACATGCTTCACTTTTGTGATATAGAAATTATACCCAAGTATATCTAGAAAAATCATCTACAAGGACATAAACCTAGTGCTTCCCATTTAAACATGAAACTCAAGATGGTCTAAAAAAATCCAGGTGAACCAACTCAAGTGGTTGAGAAGTGGAAACTTCTTTCATTGGTTCGAAAAAAACTATGTGTTGTTTTCCTTTTTGAGAATGATTAAAAACTTTGTTAAGTGGGAATTCCAATTTAGGTAAGTCTCTAAATAAACCTTTCTTAGTTAGTTTCCTAAGTCAGTACAAATTTTAGTGTCTAAATCTTCTATTCTATAACCAAGATTCATTATAAAAATCATTTAAACAAGAAAAATTCTGTTTAGCTAAATAATTTAAATCAATAGCATATACATTTTCATTTCTAAGAACAGTGAATATTAAATCATTATTATAATTAAAAAAATTTCATGCATTATTTTAAAATTTAACATTGAAATCATCATCCCAAAACCGAGAGATACTTAGTAAATTGTATTTTAACCCATAAAAAGTACTTTTGAAATTAATATATTATTATGGTTACCAATCTGGCCAAAGCTGATGATATTCCCTTTAGATTTATCACTGAATGTAACATGTCCACCATAAACATTAATTAGGTACTTGAAGCATGAATAGTCTCTTGTCTTATGTATTGAATATCCCCTGTACATGTACCATAGAGTTTTATAGGATCTCTTTAAACGGTTTTCCTGGAAAATATATTAAGCATAGGGTAACTTTGGTACCCATATTTTCTTTGGTTTAGAGAGGTTATCAAGTAAAACTTTGGGAACCCATACTTGTCTCATAGGTTTCCTATAATTAACAGATATTTTTTGGGACATGAACACTTTGTTATTTCCTTTAGAAAAGCGTTTTTCAAAAATGGTCCAGAACTTGAAGTAGTGGTGAACTGTTCAGATCTTGGACCAAATTTGTTTTTAAAAATCCTTCTATGTCTTGGTGGATATCCTAGACCAGTTGTGTATTTTGGAGAAATATATTTCACTACTAACTGAGTCAAGGTATCTCTACTTACAGTAAAATTCTCAGGATCTCATTTTAATTTATCATTTGATAATATATGTTTAGTATTTTATTTTAATAGCTGAGCACATTTTTATTTCTCAGTATCCAAATAAGACTTATAATTAGTATTTAAAGCATGTTTTATTTTCAATAATTTATATTTATACTTGTGTTCATTAAAGGTATCCTCAAGCATTCCACAATATTCAAATAGTTCGTCCTTATTCATTGTCTCATCATTATTTTATTCACTTTCATTCCCAGAAAAATAAGAATTGTGTATAAGAAAATTGGGTATTACCTCATATGTTTCTGTCATGAAACACATGTTTTCATGTTTGTTCTTTTAAATAAAAAAAGTGTTAGATCCTCTGGAGATATATTATGAAGCACTCCAAGTGTCTTTCATAGACTTTTTATATCCCATGCCCTTGTCTTCATATTTCTTCTTAAATTTCAGCTTGGGGCAATCATCCTTCACATGTAATTTTCATTTAGACACATAGCAGACAATCTCATTTGTGTTATCATTACATTTTCTGTCCTTTTTCAACTATCCTTTACTATCATAACTTCTTTTATAGTTTGATTTTATAAAAAAACCTTCTTCTTATGGTAGAAATTTTTGGAATATTCTAGAAACACGATTCATCTGATCATCATTGTCGGAGTCAGAGTTTTCATTGGTGGAAGTGTCTACCAGATCTTGAACGTTTTATTTATCTTTTCTCTTTGAGGTGGAAGTCTTGAATGCTACAGATTTCTTTCTTGGTTATTCATCATCTTATTGATTTACCTTAAGCTCTTCTTCATACATCATAAGTTTTCAAATTAGTTCCTTCACTGGCATCTTGCCTATGTAATAGGATACTCAGACAGAAATAGAAGTTCCTCTCCACCTGTCAAGTAGGCATCGAAGAAACCTCATAATCTGATCCTTTTTGTCCATTGGTTTCCCAAGCAGACTCATGGTTTTTACTATTTCATTGAACATGATATACATTTCATATATAAGTTCATCATGCTTCATTTTAAAATTATCATATTTAATTGTATAAGTATTTAATCTCATTTATTTAACATTGGTTGTTCCCTCATGAGAAATAGAACAAGTATCCCAAATTTCATAAGCAGTTTTAAAGGAAGATATTATTTTGAATTCTTCATCACCTAGATAAAAATACAATGCATTCATTGCTTTACAGTTATTGTTATATGTAGCTTTAGTCAACTGAGACTATATGTCCCTAGCCGTAAGAGGCAATGCATGTTGTTCTTCTATTGTGTCCCAGTTTTCAGGACCCATGCTCACTAGATACATTTTCATTTTTAATTTTCGTTTAGAATAATTATTACCATTAAAGAACGATTTCATGTTCGTAACATCACCCTCAACTCTGTTATCAATTGTTAATTAAAATTTAAAGAACTGAAAATTTAGATATGACAAAAATTTTATGATCTTTAAGTACCAACTAAAATCACAGTTGAAATGAATTTGAAAACTTGCTCAACAGTTCAGATAATAGTAATAAAAAATTCTCTGATACTAAATGTTGCTTCAAGTGGAATCTCAAGAGGGGGGTGAATTGAGTTCCTACTTAAAATTTCTGTTAAAAACATTATGTCAAAGATACCCCAATTTTAAAACAGCCAAGTTATATTAGGCAGTACATATATAAATGTTTAGTTGGTCAACATGTTTCTCAACAGGTGATTAGTCATCATTTGAATAAGTGTAAAACACTTATTCAACTTTTCAAACAGGTTTACTGAATTAAACACATATACACACTAACCAGAACTAACTTTTAGAGTCAATGTAACATAGTTTTCTATTTTTGAAATTATAAGCTGCGGAAAATAGATAAAACACAGTATTAAAAAAACACAGAACACAATAGAGTTAAACAATAGGTTCATTCCCAAGCCTTGACATAATTCTCTCCACTTGGTGATCACCTACCACAAAGCAGTTTATATACATAATAAACTTCACATGTAGCCTATATCGGGATTTACAATAGTTTTCACAAACTGTCTAGGGTTCACACCCTCTACCATAGTTCTTCATGGGAAAAACAAACAATACTGACCACACATGGTCTCTTCCACAGTTATACGTGGGAAATAATGTGTAAGAGAAGTTTGATGGGAGTATTTTTAGTATCATCTAGTTCAAGCACACGAGATAGCGTGTCTAACAGAAAAACACACACACTTCTCAGAAATGTAAAATAATATAACACAATAGAGATAATATTATAAGATTGAGTTTAGAAGTCTTTATGTGTTTGTTGTTGAGATATTGTCTCCTTAGAGTGAATAAATTGCAGTTTTTGTCCTTCCTTGGAAGATGTCATTAAAACAGAGTGTCGCAACTCCATGTTATGGCTTTCAGGAACTGATATGTTCTTCTTTTTGGTCGGATAGAGATTTGATGAAGCACAGAAGGAAGCCTCAGATTTTTTCTCCCTAAATGATCTTCTTGAGGCTCTTGGGTTCAAAATGTATGTTTTGGATGGTTCTTTGTTATTCTCTTTGATCTAGAGAGTAAAATCTTTCTCATGTATTCCTCTGTCTTTACACACTTATCATGATATGTATTTTTCTTCATCGGTATTATATTTAATATTTGAGGTCCAAAAATAGGAATAAGTTAGCTACATGCAGTCCTACTCATACCTCATACTATCCCCATATATGGTCTCTTGATATGTCTACAATCATCATTAATTAATTTTAGAAGCATTAAATTTACAAAATATGACCGTTAGAATGATCATAGTAATTTGAAAAAGTATAATGTAGAAGAGCGATAAACAATAAACTAGTACTGGTAGCTTTCTCAATAGTAGGCTTCAACAGTAGGCTTAATTAGTATACTACATAGGTAGCCTTCAATAATATCCTTCTTTCGGTGACCTTCATCGGTGACATTATATCAGTGACCTTCATCAGCGACCTTTCATCAGTAACCTTCATCAGTGACCTTTCATTGTTGAACTTCATTAGTGACCTTTCATCGGTGACCTTCATCGGTGACCATTATCGGTGACCTTCATCGGCGGCCTTTCATCGGTGACATTCATCGGTGACCTTCATTGGTGAACTTTCATTGATGACCTTTCACTTAGACAAATTTTGCCCTGTAAACTTAATCGACAGAACATTGAGATTAAAGATACATAGTTATTACTTGATATGAACTATAATTATTAATTAAACACAATTATATTATAATAGAAACATGGTTATCACATAAATAAAACATGAGTTGGGATTATCCAAAAAGGTGAGTCCAACAGACCCTTTATTCAATGATTATTTTCATATGGATCATGATTGTTGACATATATGACTCTTGTCTTATATTAATTCTTTATTCTATGTCACGTGATTTATGATCCATATTTTATGGGTACTAATTCTTTTATTTTATGCTTATATACTTCGATTATGTCATCATACCCTTATTCTCATCTTATTCTCACTGATTAAATTTAATAGTTAATGCTTATGTTTATCCTTAATAAGTTTTTTAGATCACCCTTCTTATGTTTTCCATTTCCCCAGGTTATGAATATTCATGTTAAATGAATCATGTATAGAAAGGTTTAATATGTGATAAATATTTATGGGAGATATTTAATACCTAATGTGGAATAAAAAAATGTGGGTATAGTGGGGAAAATGAACATTTAAAGACATGAGTATTATTATGTAAGAGTTGTTTCTAATTATTTAAAATAATAAACCTAAAAGGTCATTGGTTATATAAGTGATAAAATATTTCCATTTGATATTGTATGTTGTTTGGGGATAAAATTGGGCCATGTTTATTTGTCTGAAATAGAAAAACGAAAATATTATGTTTTTAGCACCACATATGGGATTACAGGTTCAAGATTGTTATAGTTGGTATTAGAGTAGATTTTAGAAAACATTAGAGATTAGGTTGTTTTTATGTGAGGTTAACTTAATAGTTTTGGATACCATCATGTATTTATAAGTTTATGGTTGATCATAAGTTAAAAAAAATATAAACCCCTCTTGAGGTTTTAAGTGATGGGATTTTATGTTAATTAATAATATATTGAGAGATGTTTTATTGGGTTGAGGTATATGTAACCCTTAGTTTTAACATGAAGGATTATTTTAGAATAATTCTATTACTTATTTAGGGATGTAAGCTAAAAGGTAATAGACAACCTTTGTGGTTAAAACATTTTTAATGTTTAGTGTATTTAGGTTAATTAGGATATAGGGTTATTTATTTATGGAATGATATAAGTTGAAACTTTGGTGTTAATGTGGAAATTTTGGAGATAAATTTATTATTTCTTTATATTAATGTTTTTTATTTTTGGATATTATCTTATCATGTTCTCAACTTTTTGGTTTTGATTAATGTTTAAAGACAAGAGGAATAATATTTTATCCTTTTATGGATTATGTGATTCATCAAAAGTAGATATTCATGCTATGTGAATGAAATTTTCATATTTAATATTCATTTTTAAGGGAAAATTATGTGGTAATTGTGAAAATTTATTAAATGATGAAATTATTCTTATAAATTAAGTATATTTCCTTATGTTATTAGTCGGGATGGTAAATTAATTCATTAACATTAGGAAAATGGTCTTGAAATAAAACATTTATCATATTAACTTCAATTTTGATGAATTGATGGTCTTATTTATCCCATGAAAATTAATGGTTTTTGTTTATTAACTTTATCGTGATCATTTAATTTTTTATTGTCAATGTTCTATGTCACTCTCTAACATTATTTAGACGTTACTTTTTTTTCTCCATGCCCATATTTTCACTTCCCCCTAATGTTCTTCTTATTTTAGGAACTTGATAACATGTTATTTTAGGTGACCTTCATATTTCTATTATCCTATTTTCAAAATTATTTTTTATTATCCCTTTTTATTATGTTGTATTTTAACAAAGGTATTTCTAAATATTAAAAAGTTTTTCATTTCATGACCACGTGTTTTGTCTTCCACTCCATGAAATTATTTCTAAGAAAATATAACCCTTTTTATTAGTAATAATATAAAATTTCAAAGATTAAATTTCTTTAACTGGTTTTATTTTGACACCCCTAAATTTTAAAATAATGTTATGCTTGATAGCTTTCTTAATACATAATACCGAGCTTTAAGCAAATTACAGTATACTAAAGAATATTATTATTTAAATGTAACTGTTATAACCTAGACATCAATTTAGAAAGTACAAATATTAATAACTATATCATAAAAAACATTTCAAAGGTTATTATTTAATCTAAATTTATTGATTAATTAAAAATAAATAAGGACCTAATTTTTAGTAAAGTCGTTTTATGCTTCAAAAAGACATTTTCTTCAAAAATGATTTTTATTAATTATTGTGTGCAGATAATATAATTAATTTCTACCAATTTTACAAATGGTATTTTATAAAAAGGATATAATTTTTGAAATTATCATGTCAAAATTATCTTAAAGTTAAATTTTGTGATTTTTCTAAAAAGATTGATTTTCCTGTGAATGGTGAAAATGATGTTTTTTATAAAACTATCATTTATTTTCATTAAATTGCCAATATTCATTAATGTTGATATTAAATTAACATAAGACTTATTCAATTATATATAATATAATTAATTAAATTTGAATCATCAATATACCTGATTTTGGTATAAGTTCATTATTGGGATTAAAGGGCATTATAAAAAAATGTGTTCGTCACATTTTTTTGTTTCTATCTTAAATAAATTTTTTAAAATTATACAAATTTAATATTGAAAAATAGTTTCCATATTTTGAATAAATTATTTCAAATTTCTAAAATTGATATCTTTTATTTTTTAATCATTAAAAAATAATAACCATAGTAAATATTTGTCAACTCGGTAAGGATAAACCAGGAAAAGATGAGTTAAAACTATGTGGTAAAGCTTTAAAATCTATTTAAAAATTTTATTTGCCCTATTGGATGATCTTTTTTAACAAATATATGTTTAATAAGTGAAATAATTTATTTTAAAACATTATTTTTAATTTTGGAACCCAAAATTTACTTTTGAGAAGACAAGTTAAATTTTATTCAAATTCAAAATTATTTTTGGGTCTTTGCGTTTTAGGGAATGGTTGGAAGATACCATTCAGTTTTGGATTTATCAAAAACTATAAAACAATGATTTATTATTAGTTAACTAAAAAAAATTTTGAAACCAATTTATCACTTGATTTCACTGTAAAAAATTCTATTAGGCTTAAATAGAGTATTTTGCTAAAAAATGTTTTCCATGCACTTTGCTTTCTTATATTAAATGTAATTTCATCCACCTATAGAAATTGAAACTGATAAAATGGATTAAAAATTTTGAATCAGCATTTTCAAACTTCATTATAATTACCACTTTAATTTTTTTCACAAAATTAAGTTACCACTGTAAAAAAAGTGAAGTTTTCATGGTTATGGTTAAAATGGGTTTAAATTGATTTAATTAGGATATATGGCTTAAATTTTATTCCAAACTTTTCTAAATTTAGTTGTTTTATTTTATTTCAACCATATAAAACATTATATTCTTATATGGTGTGCCTTTTTTCTACTTTAAATGATTATGATAAGTATATTATTTAATCATTAAAGTAATTCCATGTGTGTCATTTACCTTACTTATAAAATAGAACCTCATCTCCTCTCTTCCTCACATATTTTGAGAAATATAATTTAGAAACTACATAATCAAGACTCTCCAAAAAATACCTTATATATGTCCTAGAAGTCTTATTTTTTGGTTGAATACCAGCCTTAGAAGGGCTTAAGGTATAAAGGAGTGGAGGTTATCCGAAGAAGATATATAACTTTTAACTGAATGTATTAGTTTTTTTTATTCTCCTAACTCCATAAAGACTATTCTAAAAAATATGATATAACAACATAAGTATCTATCATATATTGAGATATTATATAGTTAATTTATGATAATTAATCAATCTCCATTTTCCATCTAATGGGTAATAAAACCATCATTTGGGTATACGGTGGACTACTACCTCGCAAACCGATACACAAACAATTATTATGATGGATTAAATATATATATATATATATATATATCATAGTAATAACATAATTATATTTCTATAAGTCTAATATATCTTCTAATTTCATTCCTTTCCATCCACTGAAAAATTATAAAATCGTTTGTGTGTACGTGTGGATTACCACCTCCATGAAGAGATGTGATAAGTTTTCCATCACTACATCACATGTATGGTATATATAAGTGTATTTAAAGAGTTAATATTATATTTATGATATATTTATAATTATTTAAATATTAAATAATTCTTACCATTTTTCCTTATGTTCGTTGAAAAATGGAAATTTTACTCATGCGTACGTACAATCCACTGTCTCCATGATTGTAACATAATTAATTTTTTCATAACCATATTTAATGGTTTATTTTAAAAGTATAATTAATGTATAAATTTTTTAATTATTTGATTAAAATTATAATATACATTATATCACAATTACATCTTTTACCAAGGTCAATATACCAAAGTTTTTTTACAACTGTGAATTGAACATCCTCAAAACACATGACGTGGACTTAAACAATTATAAAAATTAATATGTCATTAGAATAAAAAAATAAATGGTTTAAATATAATTTAATAAACCTACAAAAGTATCTAAATAATTTAAATAATTCATATATTTTTATTATATAGGATTTGAAGTATGTACATAGAAAGTCTGGACTTGAGGTAAGGGATTTTGTCTCAATTTCCCTTTATTGAGGCATGTTATAATGTTATAAACCCAATTTATTTTTATATAGTGTGTAGATAATTCCCTTTTACATTTTATTTAATTAATAATTCATAATTTATGGTATTTTAAGTTACAATTAATCTTACTACATCTAAGTGGTGTTGATTGGGGAGTTACCAAAGTAGTAAAGGTTTTCTTAACTCAATTTTCTTTCATTAGGTTATATCACTTGTTCGTTGATTGTATTTGTCCAAGATTATGTTTGAAATGAAATTTATTTTATTTATGTTATATTTACTTGGTTTTTTTGGATTTTTAATAGTTAGATATAATCAATAAATTTATTAATTCTCAATTCAATGATATGATCTTTGAAAGGATTTCTCATCTTCCTTTTATTTCGGTGAGACATATGTATTATTTAACACTTGTTTCTTTTTTATGGTGTATATACTTCCCATGGGAATATTTTATTATTATTATCATAAAAATTATAGGGATTTAAAAATCATTTCTAATGTTCTGTCATTCATGAGGTTTTGATTTAGATATTACCAATGTGGTAAGGGTTTATCATCACAAAATATCTTTTTTGAGACATATGTTAGTTATAAACCTATTTCATTTTATGAGGTCTATATAAATTCCATTTGACATGTTATATCAGGAATCTTATTATTTTCATGATGTTTAATGTTTCATTTGAAGTTATTCTTTCATGTGTCTTATAATTTGAAAGTTACCAAAGCGGTAATGGGTTTATGTTTAAATCTCATTTTAATCGGGATTGTTTATACCTGAATTTCCATTGAAAAAATTATATAACACTTAGCAAATAATCCCATTTTATTTTTATTCTTTTTTGGTTCATTTATGTAATTTTTGTGTTTTATTAACATTTTCATCTTTTCATTCTCAAAATGGATTAGAAAATGTTTTTACAAAAAGTTAACCTCATTTCTCTGCTTTTGATCGAAAAACCCTTTTCTTCTATATCCATGTTTTGTAAAATGTTTTCAATAAATTTTTAAATATTATTAAATAACTATTTAAAGTAATTTTTACCACTTATTTAAGTTTTTAAAAAATATTTAAAATAATCTTCTTGTCATTTTTTGAACAAGATGATTTTTACTAAATATGTGAACATAATATTTATTTTAACAATTATTCCATGAATTTAGTTTATTTCCATCATAAACACCCAATTATTTGAAACTTCATTCACTAATTTAAATGTTTATTTTCAAATAAATTTTTTTTTCCAGATATTCTATAAATTTTTAAAAGTGATTTTCAATGTTGAAAGGTTTTTTTCCTCAAGAATGTTTTTAATGATATTTTAAAGATATTTATATTCAATAATGCCAAAAATCCTTGATTTTGATTATGGTCTAATAGGGATTTGTTATAATGATAACATTATTATTCTTTCTCTAGATGAATTGTGATTTTTTCAAATAAATTTTCATGTAATCCATTTCTTTTCCATAGGAAAATCTAGTTATAAAATAACAATGGTTATTGTTATGTTCAAAAGTGAAAGATTATAATTTTTTCTCATGATATGATACTAGGACATTATTAATGAAAGTGTGATTGCGGAGTAAACCCAAATCCTTAAGTAACTTTATCAGATATGTTATGAGTGGGTATTTTATAGCCTTCCATTGCATTAAGTAAAGAGATGGTGTTAACTGGTTATATGTTTATCATAGGGGGCTATCAAAATTTATTGGGTAAGTTATTCCATATATAAGAGTGATTGTTAGAGTGATATGACATTGATGGTCCAAGACACCAAAATTTTTTATCTTTTCTTTCTATGAGTTTATTATGGATCCATTTTTCAAGGATTTTTTCACATAGATAATTATTGTTGAATTATATGAATCTTGTATTATTTTAAATATTTATGAAATTTCTCATGATTTGTGATCCACATTTTATGGGTATTAATTTTCTTATGTTATTCTTATGTACTTTGATTATGTCATCATATCTTTATGCTCGTATTATTCTCACTGAGGACATTCGATTGTCAATTCTTATGTTTACCTTTACTAAGAATTTGAGCTAACCATTATTGTATTTTCTATTTCCATAGGTTATGAAGATTCACTAATTCAAAACAGGCCTTTAACAGTGCTAGAAATTTCCTATATCGGTGCTATAGAAGTGCCAGCTACTAAAGAAAGATTAAATGAAATATTATTTTATCAGTGCTAAAAAAGAATTGATAAAGGGGACCTTTATCGACACTTGTAAAATCATTGATAATAGGTTATTGTATTAGCGACTATAGATGCACTAATAAAGGGGAATACAGAAGTGTGTCGTAATAACACCAATGCAGTGTACTATAACAGCACATCATAGAACCAAAAACACCATGAAAATAGAAAAATCAAGTACAAATATAGAATTTAAATAAATAGAAAACAATCTAAGCTCATTTTTTCAGTTTTAGTGATGTGATGCACCTTTAAAGGATCAATTTACTAGAAAATAAGGGTGCTCTCGGGAGATCACTGCTCTTAGAAGCACCCTAGGTTTTGGTCACCTTGGGGAGACTGTGAGGATGGAGGATTCTGGTAGCTGGGTGTCTTTAGTGAGGTAGGTCAAAGGGCAGGCGGTCTATAATATCATTTGAGAGTCATCAGGGTGTGGTTCGGCGTAGACGGGAGTGGCTATTGCATGGACTTATTACGTTATGACATCCTTCTATTGAGACGATGTCGCCTCACCTTCCAACGAGAGCTTCGGATAGAGATTATTCAGCGGTGGAGGTGCTCATTATCATGGATGAACATTCTTTGGAAAAATCTGAGCCACTTAGGTTTGTAAATATGAGTGTAACCCTAATTTTATAACTCTTTTCCAGCGTATTTGAGATCTATGAGAACTAATCTAGATCTGTTTCGAACAAACAGAATGTGTACTGAGTTGAATGTATGGGATGAGAGTTTCTAGATTATTTGGTGTGATTTTTTCTGATGATGATCGAATGAATTTTTTGATAGATCCTAGAATTCATTTTTGTGGATTTGAGGTTGATTTTACAAGCTTCATAATTTTTCATTATGGAGGTCATTTTGACTCTTACAATACTCTGGCTTCCATATCCATTTATATCTTCCAGGTTGGATGGGTGACATGGTCTCCAAGAAGGTTTTGCGATGTGCTTGTGTGATCGGTAGGCTGTTCTAGGAGGAATGACGTGATATGGCTTTATCCTTGAGATTTGTAATTTATAGTTTTAAATTTTGGGGGGTCATGGAGATGAGATCCATTAAGGGATTTGGCGGTGAATTCCTCTTAGGATTCCACCACTCTCTCTGAGTTGGATCTGAGTGGTGTCATTCTTGGTGCTTTGGGATGTGAAGGCGAGTGACTGTCAAAAAAATTTGGTCACTCCATATCTATTGGTTATCAATTATGTTCTTCGATGGATTGAAGGTTCTGATGAGGTTTTTTCATTCTAGGACAGGAATGGAATCCCTTTTGACTTTGACTTTTAAATTTTAAGCATGATTGTGCATAGATCTTCATGGTTTGCATCAACATGTTTGGTCTTTAGTGTTTTTTTATTTTGGAATGTGATAGCTTCTAGACAAGCTACTAGGATCCACTTCAGAAGAGGTTCTAGAGTAGGAAGAATTCAGTAGATATTTCCCATTTTGATTTTGAAGAACTAGAGGGTATGGTTTTTCCATCGGTGTCAGTTCCATGCAACCCTTAATGGGGACTGCTAGCTGAGCAACGATGTAGTGGTGGAGACCTGAAATAATGATGTAATAATTGGGGAGGGGAGTTTCTTATAGTCTTTATCTAGGTTTTATTTCACTTAAATGGTTTTTTTTGGTGAAGTTGTTAGGGTTCACACTAATCCTTTAAAAGTGTCATTTGAAAATACCAAAAAAATGACTAAGCAAGAGCTGCATGTTTTAAACTAAAATGATACTTATATATTGAAATGATTCAAATGGAGTAATACTGGTCACACCATGCATCATATTGAGGGTATACTAGTTCTTACACGTCCTAAATGACTTATGTATCATTTATCTAAAGTATCATAACAATTCTAATGTGTTCTTTTGGTTTTGAGTACAATGCTTATCTTTTTTAATAAACTATCATTTTAAACTAGAAACACACAGTTTGGTTCATACCGGTCACATCGTGTGTTGGTTTGATGTCACACATATTCCTAAAAATTAAAAATGAATTATGAATCTTTGTAGTAAATTATAAAGATAATTCGAGTTTGTTTTATTGGTTTTTAGTTAGTGGCACTTTTTGAACTAAAAATTGATTTTAAACTGATAATGGAGACATTAAGTCATATCACACACATCACGTATCAGATTGAGGTAAGGATAATTTATACACATCAAAAATTACTAATGGATCATTTTATTAAAGTATCAAAACAATATTATTGTGTTTTCTTGGTTTTGAGAAGGTTAGTTGTCAATTTTACTAAAATTAATGTCAATTTTAAATAAAAAGATGCACATGGAGTTTTATCAGTCACACCGCACATCATATTGAAATGAGTCTAACTATTAAAAATCCAAAATGTATTATGGACAATTTTTATAAATTACAAAAACAATCCTAATTCATTTAATCAGGTTTGAGTATGTCACATGTATTTTTTACTAAAATGTCATTTTAAACAGGAAACACGCACTTTGACTCGTACCGATCACAACATATATCAGTTTGACATTAGTATAATTCCTATATATAAAAATTACTTATTAATAAATTTCATAAATTATTATGAAAATTTGAGTGAGTTTTATTGGTTTTCAGTCAGTTACATTTTTTGAAATAAACTGTCAATTTTAAACGCATAATGGACACATTGAGTTATACAGGGCACATCGTGTATGTAATTGAGGTGAGGCTGATTTCTACACATCAAAAATGACTTTTGGATAATTTCCATAAATTATAAAAACAATATGAATGTATTTTATCAGTTTTGATTAGTCCAGTTGTCCTTTTTACTAAAATTGATGGAAATTTTAAATAAAAAGACACACTTGGAGTCATACTATTCACATCATGTGTAAGATTAAGTTATGGAAAATTCCAACATGTCAAAAATGGATTATTGATAAATTTACTATGTATAAAAACAATATAAATTCATTTCCTCGGTTTTGAGTATGTCACTTGTTTTTTTACTAAAATTTCATTTTAAACTAGAAACATGAACTTTGTCCCATACCGATTCCATCATGTATCGATTTGATGTGAGACTGATTCCCACACATCAAATATGAATTATGAATGATGTAGTAAATTATAAATAAAATATGATCATTTTGGATTTGTTTTCAGTGGGTGACATTTTTTGAACTAAACTATTTATTTTAAATTGATAACAGACACATTGAGTCATAATGGTCGCATCATGATCAAATTATGGTGTATAAAATTCATACACATCCCAAATTACTTATTTATCATTTACCTAAATTATAAAAATAATCAGAATATTTTTTCGTGGTTTTGAGAATTCCATTTTTCTTTTTTACTAAAATTAATGCGAATTTTAAATCAACAAGCACATAGAGTTATACCCGCCACATTGTGTGTCAGATTGAGGTGTGGTTGATTCTAATATATCCCAAAGTCTAAAAAAACCCGACTGACAATTTAAACTCTTTTCCATTGTCTTTATATGCTGAACTACCAACACTTCATATTGAATCTGTGTTCTTAGAAAAACAATTTTCCCATTCTTGAAAGTCATATGAGAATAAGAAGATCATGTGCCCATTATATCATGGGAAGTAATCAAAATGGGCACATAAGTTTCACCCACTCTTCTAGATTTCAAAAATGAGAAATATTTTCGACTAACAACATTGAATCAGTATACAATGTTGAAATTTCGACAAATAAATTCATTGAAAATGGAAAACATGGTTACATAGGTAGAAATAATCATTTTATCTCTTTTGTGTCTTGTTATATATAGTTGAAAAAAACATGGCTTCCCAAAATATCTATGAAATAAACTAAATAAGTATTAGATAAAAATGTAAATGAAGTTAACATACAAATAGTTGATAAAATGATGAGAAAATTAATTAAATAAGTAGTAGTAATTCACATTTTACTAATGGTTGTATGCATTCTTGATGAATTTCCTTGTTGTAATTATCTTAGTTGTAGTCTTGAAGTCCAATCCCTCATGAGTACGAGAATCTTCGAACAAAACACCCCAAATCCTACAAAATAATCAACTTGTACAAAAAAATAATTATTATATGAGTAATACTAAAAATAAAAAATTTAAACATAAATATGAATCAATAAATTAATTTGATGGATAATGATTTTATTGTGAAAACATTTTTGACCACAAGGATATTCCAATGGTAAAGAAAGAATGATGATTAAAAAATAAAAATATATCTCACAAAACAATCAATAAATGAGTGAGTAGAATGGGGATAAAATAAAATACATTTTATTGAAGCTTTGAATCATCTAAGAGAAAGTAGATATATCCAATTGGGTTCATAAAATATTCATTTTCTATAATAAAAAAATAAATACACATAAAATAATCATTATTAAAGGTGAAAGTTGAAGATAATACAAATAAGGGAAACACAACATTTAATTGTTTCAAAGAATTTTAGTATGCTTTGAAGAAAATGGGTAATTTAATTTAAGAAAATAATTACTCCACTGTGGTAGGTGTTATCCTTTGAATTCATCCAATGGTGGAAGTTATAGACAATTTTCATCCCCATTAGATCATATTTTGAACAGTTATCATTTGATTTTATTATTTGGAACTAATATTCCATCTCTTGTGGGCATGAACCTATGTTTCTTGAAATAACCAAATAAGTAATCATACATATGATGAATATTGCTTAGAGTAGTACAAACAACATAAAATATATGGGGGACGAGTCGCAAGCAAAAAAAAATGAATAATAACAGTTCGGAAGATGAAATTGATGAGGATGACATTTTTACTCCATTGTTTTCTCTAAAAGGGTTATTCCTACCTTTTTTTTATAATTACATGGATAGTAATCAGTGATTCCAAGGGGTGGAACCAAAATGAAATGTTAAAGAATGATATATTTTTAGATGGATTAAAGTAAAACATACATAGTGTTGATTAGATGTGTGATGAAAGGAATGAAGTGATTTTTAAGAAGTATTAATGAGTGGGTTATCATTTCAATGATGGATATATATTTTTATCAACTAAAATAAATGGAGTCATGGATCAAATTAATGAATAACATTTCATTAGTGATTGCAAGGTTTCTATTAAAACATGAAGGTCTAAGACTCTAAAAAACCCTCATTTTTCCCAAGTAGAGCCTAAATCATTTGGAGAGACAGGGATGATAATTGGATAAAATCTATGCATGAGGATCTTGATTCAAATAAGAACAACGTTACATGGGAAATTATTCCAATGCTGAAAGACTGAAATGTTATCAGAACCAAGTGGGTGTTTAGTAATAAACTCATTGACTATGGAAAAGTGACTCAAAATAAAGAATGGATAGCATGTAAGAAAAACCCATAGATCAAAGGAATTTGTATTTATGATAAATTTAATCCCATAGCCTGATTGGAAACTATTTTATTTTTTTGGCTATTTCAATGAAAATATAGTTTAAAGTATACCAAATATATGTAAAATCTATGTTACTCAATGGAGTTCTTAATGAGGGAGTGTACATTGAGAAACTGGATGGGTTTATTATGGATAAAAATTTGAAAAAAGTGTGCCAATTAAAGATTTGATTTTATAAGATAAATAAATCATTGAGGGCGTAGTATTTAAGGGTGGATCAATACTTAAGAAAGCTTGGTTTTTAGCAAGGTAGAGTTTATGACACCCTCTACATCAAGAAGGAGAACGATCAAAAGATATTGGTACTCATATATTTCGAAGACATCATATTTGAGGATTGGAAAAAGAACAATGAATTTTTTTGTGGATTATATGAGGTACAATATCGAGATGTCTATGATTGGTGAAACATTTTCCTTGGTTTATAGGAAAATCAAGGAAATCCTAACACATTAATTTCGTAATCAAATTATGAAAAAGTGATTACCAAGTGATTTTCAATGTAATATTCCAAAACAATGATAACAATGACCACTATATGGATGAATTTTTCAAAATTTAATGATTAAAAAGAGGTAGATGTCATGGAATATAGGTATTGGGATCCTATTATACCTCGCAACAATATGACTCAACATTTGGTTTGATATATTTCAAGTTTCATAGTGCCAATTTTGTCCCATGGAGATCCACAAGCTATCAGGGACGTTGATACTTAAATATAACCCAAAATGAGTTTTGGGTTGTTTTATTATAGGATAGTGCAACTAGACTTGTTAAGATATATAGATGTGGGATAAAAAGGTCCAGTGGATAAATGAGTAAAATTAGAGATATCAAAAAACCGAGATATTGTTCAAGCCTTTATTTATTTCAACCCTTGAATTTCATTATCCTTAGATCCAAGCCTTATAATACTCAGAGCCTTGATTCTATCACAGATTAAAACTTGGATTTGATAACGAGGAGTGAAGATAGCAGGTCTCTTCAAAAAAGAGCATCAGATATCATGAATCAGTTTGTGATGGTTTGGGTTCTTAAAACAGATCACGATTCTATTATCAGCGCTTCAAAAAAAGCACTGATAGAGATACATTTTATCAGTGCTAAGTTAATAAGCACTGAAAAAATGAATCTTTATCAGCGCTTATTTTTAGAATTGATAAAGATTGATTTTATCAGCATTTGATTCTGAGAAATCTCTATATTTATCAATGCTAAAAAAGCACTAATAAATACTTATAATATTTTTTTTAAAAATACTTTCAAAAAAAGTATAATTATTATATATAATTATAATACTTATAATAATAATTTTTATAAAATACTAATTTGACAATTCTTTGAATATATAATTATTTATTTATAAATATATATATAATTTTTTATAAAATAATATTTATCGCATTATATATATTTATATATTTATATATATATAAACATAGTAAATATATTCATTATTTAAATAAACTTATTATAATTTGATAATTATTTATTTATAATTATATAAATACTTTTTATAATTATATAAATTCTTTTTATTCATATATTATTTATTTATTTATAATTATAAATGTACAAAAATAGTGAATATGAATTTATAAATATATTTATTAATAAACATTTTTGTACAAATTTATTTTTATCATTATTAATTAATAATTAATCTTTAGTTCATGAATATTACAGATAATTAAAATTCATTAATTAGAAAAAAGTATAATATTGAAAATTTATATATGTTTAATTAATATAAATCCTAAAAAAATTGATATATATTGAAATAAAGATGAATACATATTGAAATTATTAAAACATAGTAAATAAATAAATATAAAATAAATAGTATAAATTGATTAAATTCCCCAAAAAAATATTTGTGTGTGTCTGTGTATAATTGAATTAATTATGTATATTTGAAATCAATATAATAAGTTCTATCTACTTTAAATTGAAAAAACAAACAACATTCAATTATGTCTATTTCTTGAGGCAGTTAGTCAGTATTTTTAATTTTTATTAATTTTTATTTTAAACCATTATTCAATGAATATATTACAATTTAATTTAAAGCATAAATAATATTTTCTGTTATATAAATTATATTTATATAAATTCATATATATCTATATATTTGAAGTATACTATTTATTAACATTATCAATAATTATTTAATAGATAAAATGTTTAATATTTTTCTCAATTTACTTTTTTAAAATTTTTATTTTACACATATATATATATGTAATATACAATATTTATAATTTATATATAGTATAATCAATTTACTCATTTTTATCAGTAATTATTTAATTAATAAGCCTTTTAATATTATTTTAATAAAAATCATTTTATTTTTTATTTATTTCATTATTTCATTTTATTCATACATTTATCCGTGCTAAAAAGTGCTGATAAATGATTTCTCTATGGGAACTAAAAATAAATCACATATAAATGCTGTCCTTTATTAGTGCTAAACAAAAATTGCTAATAAAGTACATCATTTATCAGCACTAAAAAAATGCACTGATAAATTTTTTTTATAAGTGTTAAAAAATCATTAATAAAGGGTTCCTTTTATTAGTGCTAGAAATAAAGTGTAGATAAAAGGTTCCCTTTTTCATCACTTGTTTTAGTGCTGACAAAGGGTACATTTATCACCGCTTTTTTCTAGCACTAATAAAGACCAACGCTGTTAAAGGCCTAGTTTTTAGTAGTTATTGGTGTTAAATAAACTATGTCTAAAAAGGTTTCACGTGAGAAGGATTTTTGATGGAGATGTTTAAGAATTAATTTTAAATAATAAATGATGGGTTAATAGAAAAAATGGTCATTTGAGGACACGGGTATTAATATGTAAGATTTTTTCCTAGTTCTCTAAACCTCCAAACATAAAAGGTCCTTAGGTAAGTAAGTGATCCAATATTTCCATTTGATGTTTAACGTTTTGGATAGAAAAAATTAGGTTATGTTTGTTGGAATCAAATCCGTAATTGTAAAGATAATTTTTTTATCCCCAGATCTAAGAGTACGGGTTCAAGGTCGTTATATTACTAATTACACTTTATTTAATTGTCAAATAATATATTTCATATTGTATTATAATAACTCATTATTCACTTACGTTTTTCATTGTGTGCATCAAAAGATATCTAATGCATCAAATTTATTAAATATAAATATATTATAAAATATTGTAGTGTTATATTATACCCCATTAAATAGATTGTATCCATGCAATTTTAATTTCCCTCCCCAATTATGTTATTCTTAATATTATTACATTTAAAGATATAATTTCTAATGAAATTTCCTCATCACTAACTTGGGTAAGACTAAGAAAGTGATCTCGTGATTAATTATTAAGAATTGTGTAATGGAAGTAACCTTAATAAGGAATTCATAGTCATCTTTTCACTCAAAGATGACCATTAGTTGATACAAAATACAACTTCCTTATTCTGGTAATTAAAATTTCTTCTAAGTAGAGAGAACCAATCCATTCAAAAAATAAAATAAAACAATATAAAAGAGAGAATAATATTATTTTATTAAAGCACATTCGCATAAACTTCAAAATGAGATAGAAAATTTAAACTTCTAGAAGTTTCTTGAACAACTTAATATCAATTCATTAGGGGTGGTGATTCAATAAACTTACAAAACTTCCTTGATATAATGGAGTGACTAGAATTAATATCAATTAATACATCCTCAAATCTAAACTTGATCATAAGTGGGCCTTAATTATCATGATCTGCTTCAGTGGTAGTCATATGTTCTTTCTTGTTACCTTGGTCTTACAAGTTGTTGATGTCAATTTTCCTCATTATCCCTTGTATTAGGGCATCAAATTGAAAAATTCCAAAACTCCTTGCATTTGAAGAATTGAAGTGTGGGAGGATCATTAGCTGGGACTACTATATAATTTTTTTTGACCAATCATCTCATATCTCTTCAAAAATAATGAGCTCAATGGTCAATCCTTCCACACTTAAAATAATTTCTTATTCCTTTGACACGTTACCTTGGGTGATTTTACCACATTATTGACACATATGAAGTTTAATATTATTTATTCCACGAACTTTACCACATTAACCTTTATGGAACTCCATTTCTATCTTATTTGGTGTGTTTTTTTATGGTTTAGGTTTTTATCATAACTTGAGATATCTATGTAATCATAACCACTAGATTTTCAATATCAGCTCTTATCCCATTTGGTTAGTAGTTGGGACAAGAACTGCATTTTCTATCACAACTCTTGTTAACTCAGTTCCATATAGATTTATCTTCTACTTGAATAATGTAAAGATAGGGATGATAATACATAAAAAGGTAAAATATATGAACCTATAAGAAATAACCCTTAAATAATTTATATAACTTAACTTATGAACTTTAAGATTTAAATCTATGTTTTCCTTATTTATTTCCTATTAGGATTTCTAACCTAAATATATTCAAATAATTCATAATGTTTTATAAAGTGAATGTGAATTACCAAATTATAACCCATAAGAGTTTCAAACAAGGTTTCCTATTTGGAAATTATGTCATGCACCAGAGAAAGATCTAATTAACACCCAGCCATCCTTTTTAGGTTTTTACTCCTATGTGCTTTTTTTCTCGAACCTACATCCACTTGTTTATATCCAGACACATATGTCATTTCTAGAAAACTGTAAAATCTATACTTTACCAATATTTAAAGATATTATCTTATATTTATTCTTATCATTATTGTTTTCTCAAAAACTTTATATTCCAAATCCCAAAAAAACTAAACCATGCTCTGATACCAGCTAAGATAACCAAGACTCGCGTTCTTCATTCAAGTGCTAAAAAAAATCTCCACAAAGTGTATTTGATACCAAGTGAGATGTATAAAGATAAAATTTCATATATTAGATATTATTTTTAGAGTTTAAAAATTAAATCTCATAAAAATCCCACACAACCCCGGGACCATAAAGGTTTAGTGTCTTTAGATATTAGCTACATAAAAAACTCATTATGAAAATTTCTCCATAATCATATCATACTAGATACCCTTATATACATCTCCTAGGTTATAATAATATTTATATCTTAGTGAATTGAAAACATATGAAAAGGGTGAGCTTCAATGATTAGTATAAGATAAACTTATCAACATGTCGTTAAGGGTTGGATTATAAAAAAATGAGTAAAAATGACCATGGAAAAATTTTATAATTAAAATGAACATGGAACAATTATATTTATCCATAAAGAATAATATAAGGATATGTAACATCAAATTATAAGACATATGGAATCATGAGACAATAATCGTGATCCATGGAGTATAACATAGTCATATAACATATAAATGTGGAATATGAATAAGAATAGAAAAACATAACACTTTGAACATGTCCATTCTAAATTATAACTAAACATAGTCTTTTTGAGGAGATCTATCCACACTTACACTCACACATAGTATTTGTGAGCATATCTAACTACAATTACACTCATGCACGGTATTTGTGATCATAACTAACCATAGTTACATTCATCCATGGCCTTTGTGATCATAGATAACCACAATTAAAACCACTCATAGAATTTGTGAGTATATAAAACCATAATTACACTCACACGTTTTATTTGTCAGAAAATCTAATGAAAATTAAGCTTACATAAAGTCTTTGTGAGCATAGCTAAAAGAAATTACACTCAGGAACTAAGTTGTAATCTAATGAGATAAAAATCCTTAACTAGTGAATTGGAGGGATAAATAGGAACCCAAACATCAGTATCCATGAATATTTGTTCCATAATATATCAATCATACATTATTCCATGAGAACCATTGGATTGAATATGGGATTCATGTCATTTACAACTGGTATCGCATAACATGATATCAAAAGTAAATCGATTTATTCCAAAATTTCAATCACCCAAAAGGATAATTTCATAAATGTAGTTAGAGGGTGAATTATAAAAAATAAAAATATATTATTTATATATATTTTTAGATAAATATGAAAATGGAATCTAAATCATGAAAAGAGATTTCATAAAGCATTTTAATCCTTGATTTAAAAATATGATGTTATAATTCACCTTTTAAATTTTTTTTCAAGAAAGTAACATGATTTTTAAAAAAAAATCCACTTTAAAAGAAATGCCAATAATATATCCTTGAGAAATACACAATGTTTTTAGAAGTTATATGTGGAGTGGAAGATAAAATACACGCTCGTGAATGGAAATGATCTTATCAATTTTAAAAATATCTTCATTAAAAATCACATCATAAAAAAAATGGTAAATAACTATTTTTAAAAAAGGTGTTGAAAAATTTATAGATCTCTAGAAATAAAAAAACATAATTTCAAGACAATAAAGGATAACATTGGCGGGAAGAGTGAATATGCATTTGGAAGAAAATGGTATTATTTAGATAGGGTGAGAATTATTCTTAACATCACCGAATTTTATAAAGAAATAAATTTTTCAAAAAATATTTATTTTATTGTGAAAATTTAATTCCCTATTAAATAATGATAAAAATGAAATATAATATCAACATAGTATATAATAATAAAATCTTTTAAAGCTATATTCAAATAGGAATAATTATCACTCAGTTGAGTTATGAAAACCCCTTACAATATTGGTATCTCATGAATTGAAATCCCATGAAATATAGAACTTTATATATATTTTAAAATCCTTTAAATTTCATTAAATTATGATAAAAACATAAATATGGAATTATATATTTCACCAAACATAAAACAAGTTGTGAATATAACATATGTCTCAAAGAAATAAAAGTGAGTTGGGAAATCCTAAAAACTTTTGTAACAATTGATTCAAAACATTTTTGAAGTATAAATTATGAAATGAAACTATAAATATCATTAATAAAGATATAATAATGATATAATAATTAAAATATTCATAATATACACCATATAAAAAAAATTAGTTCATAATACAAAACATGTCTTGAATAAGGGAATTTGAGATAAAACCTTTACCTTTACTCTTGACTTCCAAAAAATCATTTTAACCTTATGTATAATAAACATAAAAATATTAATAAATTATTTTATAATATTTTTCATATAATTAAATTTTATAATACATCATTATAATCATTTACTATAAATGTATCAGTTAGTTGATGTTTATCTTCATTATCATATGTTAATAATTTATATTGTTCCACGCATGTTTTTGTAATAATGATGTTAGAACCCATTATTTGATACAAATTTCATCATTACTAGATTATTTGAGGTAATTTAATATACTTTTCATGATTATTAATAATGTTTTTATTTCATTCCATGATATTTTTAGTTGTGATTCATGAATATGAAATCAGTGATAAGCTTGTTTTCGGGTAATTTACTAATATGAATAGATTACTTTATAATGATCCTTAATTCTTGTTTTATCCTTAAAAAATAATATTAATGAAATATATTAATACTTAATATCACATATATTCATAAAAATATTTTTATAATCATCCATGTAAAGAGGTGGTGTGAAATGAATTACATCACTCTATGAAGGTGGTAGTTTACACATACACACAAGTGATGTTTTTATTTTTTAATGAATGGGATAAAAGGAAATTAAATAATAAATTATATTTATATAATCATAATTATATTATAAATACCATATATAATCATTAAATACATCTATATAACCATCCTAGAGATGTGGTGATGAAAAACGAATTGCATCACTTCATAGAGATGGTAGTTTGCACATACGCATGAACTACACTTTCATTTTTTATTAGATGGAAATGACATAGAAAATGAATATAAAATTAACATAAAAAATTAAGAATTTAAAATTTACTGATTTCAATATGTTAATATAAATTTGGTAAACATGGATGAGATTTAAGAATAAAGAAACTAGAAAAATTCCATAAAAAATATGTATCACTTTCATGGATAGTCTCCTTTGAAAAAAAAACTTAAGGATTCCTAGATAGATATTTTGGGAAGAAAAGAACATATAAGTCATGTATAAAGGTGTTTTAAAGGTATTTGGTTAGACATTTGTCATGTTAAATTTATAAAAAAATAGGAGAAGTGCAAAGATGATGTGTCCTTTTATAAGTGAGGGGAGTGGAACCCTTATAAATTCCCTTTACTTTTGAATAATATAACATCATTTTCATCGTAAAGTGGAAAACAATTTCCAAGTTTTCAATTATATAATGAAATAAGGTCTAAATAAACTCAAAAAAATCATATTTAAACAAATTTTAATGATAATTTAATCTTTTTATGTTAGTTTAACCCCCTTCGTTAACCCTTTTAACCATTGTCATGGTGATAACATTTTTACCATGGTGACTATTTACTATGGATAAAAATTAATTTGAAATCGTGACATAATATTTATTATAATTATTTTTAATATTAAACCATTTTACATGTTTCAATTTATAGAAGTAGAAAAATTACTTTTAATATAATTAAGTAAAATTCAATGAAAAATAGTTTTTTAGAAAAATTGTATTTTTAAGCGTAAGAATGATTTATACTAAAATCATGTATAAAATTGACATATATGAAATTTCATTAATTATGGAGAAAAAATAATTCTTTTATTAAGTTAAAATCAATCAAAAACTGAATGGATTGTTGTGAATTCTTACTTAAAGGATGTGTATTGAAATAATTTTTTATTATAATAAAATATAACATAGGTTCCAAAATTTCAAGAATGATTTTAACAATTCAATATAATATTTTTAAATAGTTTATTTTACTCCTAAAATATATACATTTTCAATAAAATTTTTTAATATATTTTTAATTCATTCTTATTTCATAATGATTTCATAAAAGATATGATATTTGTACAAAAAATATTTATCAATGTTCACCTAAATATTAACTACTTCAAAAAAATCCAAAGAATTCACCCTAATATAATTATGAAATGATTAATTATAAACTAAAGTTAATTTTATCAAATAAAATTTATAAATGTTCCATAATTAATTTGAATATCGAAAAAACTATGTAAAAACCATTTTTAGAAAACAATTATTTTCGAAGTGTAAAATGGATTTATTATCATTACATTCCTAATCACAAACATTGGATAATTTTTAATATATTTGATTGAATATATTATCAATAAAATTTATCAATATTATTTATCGTCAGTGATTAATTTAATCTCTTGAGATATAAATATGTTATACACTTAAAACAAGTTTTCTAAAAAATATTTCTTTTTACCGTCAGATGAATTCATCATCATTTCTAACAAATTGATAATCAATGTATGAATTATTATTAATTAGTATACATTTATAAGTTGTAAATTTTCAATAAATTTACTCTAAATAATAGAAAATTAAATTTTAAATAAAACATATAATATATAATAAAAAATATGTTTTAAAACAAAAGATTTCTTTTCAACCATGAATAATTAAAGTAGTAATTATTATAATTAATTTATTGTTTTTTATAATTATTATTTATTTTTAGTTGGGGGATTTTCTGAGTGGTAAATTCACCCTGTAATTTTTTATGTGAACAGGGTTAAAATCTTAGTAACCCCCTCAGGGTGGATCATTAATGGCCAATGATATAGGTGGTGAATCAGGAAGGTGATGTAAGCAGTGATGAAGATAGAGGTGTAGACCCAAGTATATGTTGATGTAGTACATAACATAAGTAGGGGACCTCTATTCCCAAAGAAAAGGTCATTCATTCCATAGGTCCTTTGGTCCATCAGTTGTAATAATCCAACTATGGAGCGGGTCAACCCTTAGAGAGTGGTGTGGACCATCTTTGTTAGGTTAAGGGTGTATGCGTGCATTATTTTATTTCTTCTAACCTCTAAGACCGTAAATAAACTAATTATGATTCATTTAATTTATTTTTAATATATTTCATGTTTTATTATTATCAATTAAGTTTGGTGTTTGGTGCATCACAAGCTTTTGAACAGACTGAATTTATAATATTGAAATATATTTTTAAATATTAATGTTTATTTTACTACCTCCATATTGGTAGGTGAATCAGGAAGGATTAAACTTAATTGGATATTGGGTATAAGATTATATTAGTTCGCTATGACCTAAGATTTTCATTGGTAATAAACATTGATGAAAAATTCTCCAACTCTATAAATAAAGCAATATACTCCAGCACTGTCATGTTCCACTACTCCAGCTCTCAGAAATCATGAGCTTTCATAAGTTTTATTATGTTTCGATAGAACTTTTAAGTAAACATATTATAGAATCCAACCCTTGTCTTATACTCATAAAAATTATCTTCCACAATAGTCTCCCACTAGTTAAAAGATTCTCTCTTAAACATATAAGTATCTAACTCCATATTTTATGTCTCATGGGTGTAGAGAAATATAGAGATTCAAATAATTCTCTAAAACAAATACTAATCTTCTTATACTCCACCACCACCACAAAATATATGATGATTATTCTCTTATTATAACATCCCAAGTAAGTAATGAATAATAGATATTTCTATCTATGTCTATTAATGAATTAGATAGTGTTTTAGAGGCTTAAAATAAGAATAAATCCAATCTTAAACATGGAATACACTAATATTTTTAAAAGATTGTTTTACTGCATTTTGATGGCAAACCATTTTCAAATCTATCTTTTGACAATTTTATAAGCTATATTTGTCAAAATAAAATTATTCTTTATGATTGGGACATTGAAATTTACTTTGGATAAATTTCTTGTATTTTTCTGATAATGTTATTTTTTTTAATGAATAGTGAAAAATGTTGTATTTTAATTCATAACATCTTTTTAATCTAATTTGTTTATATGATTAGATTATCTTATGAATTGGTTTTAAAGTTCAATTAGAATATATATTTACCATTTAATCTAATAATGGTCTTTTGAATTAATTTCTCTTTGAAATTGGACTTAAACCAGTGTCAATCTTTTGATACTTAGTGTTTCATAAAAACACGCTATTTGCTCTGACAGCGGGAATTAATTATTAAATTAATTAATGCAACTTATATGTTTTGAATTTTTTAAAATAGACATCATTTTTAAATTCGGAATATCAAATATAGCATAGGGTGAATTTTTGGTATTTTTCTGAAAAACATCAATTTTTGATGAATAGTGAAACCACTAAGTGGTACTTAAAAAATTGATTTCTTGTTTAAATGAAAATTTACCACCTCTGTGTTTTGAATTTCAAAAATCCGACATACATGGTTGTAATTAAGAAGTATAATGTGGTTCAATGGAATTAAAATAATTTTTTGGTGAATAGTAACTTTTAAGTTTTTAATCGCGATTAGAGGTAATTAGTGTAATTGAAGGTAAAAATAATGTTTTAATAAAATGAAATGAACTATACACATGTCATACCCTTATTGGATGTGTCATGGCCGCCCAGGACAACCCATTGGTTGATTTGTGGGACCCCACGGAGCCACTTGGGTAAGATAAAGACATTAATGCCTTTTATTTAAAGTAAAAGTAAAAATGACACAAACATGAGTTGTTTTACTAAACCAATTTTTAAATGGGGTTATACAAGTCATAATTTTGACTATAAATATTAATTAGATAGCTAAATATATTTAATACATCATAGTAGTTTTTTTATAATTTTTAAACATTAAATAAATTAAATTATTTATGACACCATGATGATGCGGTGATTACCTCATTATTTAATGATTTAAATAAAATGAAAATATAATGTAAAATATAAGACCTACACTTGTAAAAAACCTATTTGATGGGTGGATTTAGAACCCTTATCACCTTAGCCTCGAAATTTATAATTGTGGGACCTTTTTTATCCGAAAATAATTTTATAACAAAGTATCTTTTCTTAATCTTCCAAGAGTTCCCCTCCTCTCCTCTTATAAAAGGCCCCCACCTCTACCTCCTTACCCACACATACAAAGCCTTTTTACCAGCCAACCCCTGCCCATTTTGTCTCTCCACATACCTATTTAACTCTTAGAAGCCTCAAATTTGGAAGAAGTCTTCCCAAGTAAGCCTTTGAGCTCAAATCAAAAAGAGTTACCCGATTTAATGGTAGTGTCTTCTATTGTGTTCTTATGTTTTATTTTGCTTCTCCAAACCCCAAAACTCTTTTTATTAATTTATTTTGTAACAACACCAGTATATTACATATACTATTATGTTGTTATAAGAAGTATTCTAGCTACACATACACACACATACATTTAATTGTTAAAGAACATACTGTTTCCGTCCATGGTGAATTTCTGCTTCACGAAATGATGATTGTTCAATATTCTTTTAACACCTTCAAAGGTGGACATTAAGATGACACTATATTTATATATGATATGTAATATGTTTATGTTTTACTTAAGGATCTATATTTTTCATTTATTTCATACCTTTATGGTTTCCATTATGGGTAAACGCAATATCTTCATTTTAGGAAGTACGGACTACCACCCCCTCATTGTGATTTGATTCGTTAATGCCATATGTGGGACGTATAAAGGATCTAATTAGTGATATTTTATATGATATTATACTAGAATTATAATATACCTTTATATAAATATGATTCCATTCCATAAAATATGAAATAGGAATGAAAGTAGCGTTCATGCGTACGTACGGCTTACCGTCTCCATGAACGGTGAATTTAATTTCTTACCTCTAAACGCTATGTAATATTATAAATGCATGTATATACTGGATATATATGATATATATGATATCTAATTCATGAGTATAACTCTGGATATAATTGATACATGAACAACTTGTAATTATAAAGAGTTTATTTTTGACTCAAGTACCAATGATCGTTAAAATGACCGTTATTAACTTAAATAATTACATAGTGTTCATGACATGGTAATAAGTGATATAAAATAAATAATGAACTTGAAAAATGTTCTTAAGAAAGTAGAAATTAACTCAAGTTTATTATTCAGGAGGTTAAAGAACGATCGAGTCAAGTCGGACCCGAGGTAAGGGAACTTCTTAACCCAATTTCCGTTCTTTGGGTTAATCTCCTACTTTCAAATTATGTCATGATATTATTATGTCCTATCTTGTATATGTACTTTATTTATGTGTAATTATGGTGAATACACATAATAGATTTATTTTATTTAAAAAATGATCTTTGTATGGGACTTCTTCTCAATCTCCTTTCATTGAGGCATATTTTGTTTTATACACAACTTTCTTTTATATGGTGTATAAACCCCTTTGCCTTTTACGTTTATTCAAGAGGAATCTTTTTTATATGAAGCATTTACTAAACAAAAAAAGGGAATGTTTTTGTCATACGTATGCGGCGACAACGACTTCTCCGCCGCTGTGGCCATTATTTGAGTTTCGGCTTCCTCTACAAGCCATACCGTTTTTTTAAAATAAAAATAAATACCTTGTTTTACTTTTCTTTTATTTTGGTATTAAAAATGTTTTTCATAATGTTTGTTATATCAATGTGTTGTATTGATAAATTGTGATCGAAATGTGGAAATGTTATGTTTCATTTATGCATGCACTATGTGGTACGATTATGTTATGGTTCTTGGGCATTGTTATGAAGAAGGGTGGTTCCATGATAAACTAAGGGCAGGTGAGCCCGATATAGCTCTCCAATGCATTAGGTAACGTGAAGGAGTTAAACGTTAAGGTTTCTCCGAAGAGATTTAGGGAATATAGTGTGATGGGTATTCCAAACGTAACCAAGAGGGTTACTACCTACGTAAGAATGTTATGAATGCCTCAAGTTACCTTTATGTCTTATGATTTCTATGATTTATTCATGATTTGATGAGGAATGTTAAAGTGCTTATGTTTTATGAGTAGAGTATGATTTAATTGATTCTTATGTATACATGTACTCATGTTTCCTTTCAATATTTTTATATCCCTTACTGAGATTTTTATGCTCATCCCATGTTTTTGAAATGTTTTTACAGGTCAAGGGAAGGGTACATGATATGATGATAGTGTCAAGGAAGTGTCAAGAAAGATTCAATGTTTTATTTTAAATATGTTTCCGTTGATGGGAAAAATGAATACTATCTTTTATGTAACCAATTTGTTTAAATGTGGAATGTAATGCATGTTTTATGATCTAATTCTTTAAAACTCTAAACCTAAAAAGATCCTCAATGTGTAATCTTGTAATAACTGAAGATTAAGTGAGGTTTAAGGCTGGGGCCTTATAGTTAGTATCAGAGGTCGGTTTAGACAACATTAGGAGTTAGAAAATTTTTTAAATTATAAATTAATTTATGGTATGATTGAAATGATATAGCATTTTAAGATTACCATGCTGCTTCTCCTAAGATATTTATTTGTTAATAATGGTTTTTCATAGAGAAAACAGAACAACTTTTCTGGGAAGGCATATAGAGGGAAATGTCCTTTCAAATCAGTATCATGAGATGGTCAGAATCAGAACTAAACAGTTTGTTGTAGTGATGGCTCAGTTGACTCAGGTGAAATTTTTTGGTTGTTTTCATTTATGATATTTTGGTTTTTTCTAAAAGTAAAGAGGATAATGAAAGTCATTTAAGGGTTATTTTTTTAACCGTAAAAAGAAAAGAAATTGTATGTGAAATTCAGAAAGTGTGAGTATTGGATGCAACAAATTTCTTTCCTTGGTCACATTGTTTCTAAAGATGGGATAACTATTGATCCTGTAAAAAAAAGTTGTTGAAGAATGGACAAGACCCACAAAAGTAACTGAGATTTGTAGCTTCCTTGGTTTGGCAGGATATTATCAAAGGTTTGTTAGAAATTTTTCATGGTTATCTAGTCCAATGACTAAGCTAAATAGGAAGGGTGTTCAGTTTATCTGGACAAAAGAATGTGATGATTGTTTTCAGGAATTGAAAAGAAGATTGGTGAATGCCCCGGTTTTGGCACTTCCTTCCATTAATGGTGAGTTTTTTATCTACAGTGATTATACATTAAAAGTACTTGGTTGCGTCCTAATGTATAATGATCAAGTATCAGTGAAATCTTCTCTATCAGGCAGAATCAAGCAAGCACAGAAGAAAGACAGTGAGTTGCAGAAAAGGTTAGAGCTGGTTCAGAAGGGTATGTTAACTGAATTCAACATTGATAATGATTGTGTTTTGAGATTTGGGAAGAGATTGTGTGTGCCTTGTGATTCACAGTTGAAGAGATAGTTGTTATGTGAAGCTCATAGTTCTCCGTTTTCAATTCATCATGGAAGTACTAAGATGTACAGAGATCTGCGGGAGTATTACTGGTGGGATGGAATGAAAAGAGATATTTCTGATTTTACTGTGAAGTGTTTGACTTGTCAACAGGTAAATGCAGAGCGGTAGTTACCGAAAGGGATGCTTCATCCATTACCAGTGCCAGAGTGGAAGTAGGAAAATATATCCTTGGACTTAGTTCTGGGATTTCCGAAAACACCTCGAGGTAATAATTAAATCTGGGTTATTGTTTATCTCTTGACTAAATCTGCTCATTTCCTTGCTATACGAGATACGTTTTCCCTAGATCAACTTTCCCGTTTGTATCTTAAAGAGATAGTCAGGTTACATTGAGTTCCTCTCTCCATTGAATCTGACCGTGATCCCAGGTTCACTTCTAACTTTTTGAAAGGCCTTCAGAAGTCGTTGGGTACTGAATAAATTTTTAGTACAGCTTTTCATCCTCAATCAGATGGGCAGTCAGAACGAACAATTCAGACCTTGGAGGATATGCTACGTGCTTTTTCGATTGATTATCAGGGAAGTTGGGACCAACATCTTTATTTGGTTGAGTTTTCTTATAATAATAGTATTCATTCCTGTATACATATGGCACCATTTGAGGCGTTATATGGGAAGCAGTGTCGAACTCTAGCTTTCTGGGATGCAGTGGGTGAAAGGAAGCTGATGGGACCAGAATTGGTAGAAGAGTTGGCAGAAAAAGTTCAGCTAATACAGAAACACCTGAGAACAGCTCAAAGTTAGCAGAAGAGTTATGCGGACAACAAGAGGAAGGATCTCTCTTTTGAGGTTGGTGATCATGTTTTTCTCAAAGTCTCTCCATGGAAAGGTGTGATGCGATTTGGTAAGAAAGGAAAGCTGAGTCCAAGGTTCATTGGACCATATGAAATTCTGGAGAGAGTTGGATAAGCTGCATACCAAGTGGCTTTACCTCCGAGTTTATCTCAGGTACACAATGTTTTTCATGTTTCAATGTTACGGAATTATATGCCAGATCCATCTCATGTTTTGAGTCCAGAGGTAGTTCAGCTGGAAGAGAACCAATCTTATGTGGAACAACCGGTCCTAATTCATGACCACAGGGATAAAGTGTTACAGAATAAGGTGATTAATCAGGTAAAGGTTTTGTGGAAAAACCACATGGTTGAAGAGGCAACATGGGAATCTAAAAATGCAATGAGGGTTAAACACCCCCACTTATTCGATAAGTAAATAAATTGTGGGGAAACAATTTTCTAAAGGGGGTAAGGATGTAACATCCCAAGTAAGTAATGAATAATATATATTTTTATCTATGTCTATTAATGAATTAGATAGTGTTTGACAGGCTTAAAATGAGAATAAATCCAATCTAAAGCATGGAATACACTAATATTTATGAAAGATTGTTTTACTTCCTATTGATGGCAAACCATTTTTAAATCTATATTTTGAAAATTTTATAAGTTATATTTGTTAAAATAAACTTATTATTTATGATTGGGACATTGAAATTTACTTTGGATAAATTTCTGGTATTTTTCTGATAATGTTCTTTTTTTAATGAATAGTGAAAAATGTTGTATTTTAATTCAAAACCTCTTTTTAATCTAATTTGTTTATATTATTATATTAACTTATGAATTGGTTTTAAAGTTCAATTAGAATATATTTTTACCATTTAATCCAATAGTGGTCGTTGAAATTAATTTCACTTTGAAATTGGATTTAAACTAGTGTGAATCTTTTGATACTTATTGTTTCATAAAAACACGCTATTTGCTCTGACAGTGGGAATTAATTATTAAATTAATTAATGAAAATAATATGTTTTGAACTTTTTAAAATAGACATCATTTTTAAATTCAGAATATCAAATATAGCTTAGAGTTAATTTTCGGTATTTTTCTGAAAAACTTCAATTTTTGATGAATAGTGAAACCACTAAGTGGTACTTAAAAAACTGATTTTTCGTTTAAATGAAATTTTACCTCCTCTGGGTTTTGAATTTCAAAAATCCGACATACATGGTTTTCATTAAGAAGTAAAATGTGGTTCAATGGGATTAAAATAATTTTTTGGTGAATAGTAACTTTTATGTTTTTACTCGCAATTAGAGGTAATTAGTGTAATTTAAGGTAAAAATAATGTTTTAATAAAATTAAATGACCAAGAAACATGTCCTACCCTTATTGGATGTGTCATGTCCGACCAAGACAACCCATGGGTCGATTTTAGGGACCCCATGGAGCCACTTGGGTAAGACAAATACATTAATGCCTTTTATTTAAAGTAAAAGTAAAAATGACACGAACATGAGTTGTTTTACTAAAACAATTTTTAAAAGGTGTTATAGAAGTCATAATTTTGACTATAAATATTCATTATAAATATAAAAATATTTCCTACATCATAGTATTTTTTTTATAATTTTTAGACATTATATAAATTAAATTATTTATGACACGAACATGAGTTGTTTTACCTCATTTTTAATGATTTATATAAAATAAAAATATAATGTAAAATATAAGACCTACACCTGTAAAAAAAACCTATTGGATGGGTGTATTTCGAACCCTTATCACCTTAACCTCGAAATTTATAATTGTGGGACCTTTTTTATCCGAAAATCATTTTATAACAAAGTATCTTTTCCTAACTTTCCAGGAGTGCCCCTCCTCTCCTCTTATAAAAGGCCCCCACCTCTACCTCCTTACCCACACTTGAAAAGCCTTTTTCTCGGCCATCCCCTGCCAATTTTGGCTCTCCAAATCCCTCTATAACTCTTAGAAGCCTCAATTTGGGATGAAGTCTTCCCAAGTAAGCCTTTGAGCTCAAATAAAAAAGAGATACCCGATTTAAAGGTAGTGTGTTCTATTTTGTTCTTATGTTTTATTTTTCTTCTCCAACCCCCTAAAATATTTATATTAATTTCTTTTGTAACAACACCAGTATATTCCATATAATATGATTTTGTTATAAGAATCATTCTAGATACACTTACACACACCTACATCTAATGGTTAAAGAACATACTATTTTCGTGGATGGTGAATTTATGCCTCACGAAACGATGATTGTTCAATATTCTTTTAACACCTTAAAAGGTGGACATTAAGATGACACTATATTTATATATGATATATAATATGTTTATGTTTTACTTAATCTTATGTATTTTTCATTTATGGCATACCTTTATGGTTTCCATTATGTGTAAACGCGATATCTTCATTTTAGGAAGTGCGGACTACCGCCCCCTCAAAGTGATTTGATTCATTAATGCCATATGTGAGACGTATAAAGGATGTAATTAATGATATTATATATGATATTATAATTTAATTATAATATACCTTTATATCATTATGATTCCATTCCATAAAATATGGAATACAAATGAAAGTAGCGTTCATGCGTACGTACGATTTACCGTCTCCATGAACGGTGCATTTCATTTCTTTCCTCTAAACATTATGTAATATTATAAATGAGTTTATATAATGGATATATATGATATATATTATATCTAAATAATGAGTATAACTATAGATATAATGGATACATGAACAACTTATAATTATAAGTATTTTACTTTTGACTCAAGTACCAATGATCGTTAAAACGACCGTTATTAACTTAAATAATTACATAGTGTTCATGACATGGTAATAAGTGATATAAAAGAAATGATGAGCTTGAAAAAGGTTCTTAAGCAAGTAGAAATTAACTCAAGTTTATTATTCAGGAGGTTAAAGAACAATCGAGTCAAGTCGGACCTGAGGTAAGGGAACTTCTTAACCCAATTTCCATTCTTTGGGTTAATCTCCTACTTTCAAATTATGTCATGATATTATTATGTCCTATATTGTATTTGTACTTTCTTTATGTGTACTTATAGTGAATACACATAATAGATGTATTTTATTTAAAAAATGATCTTTGTATGGGACTTCGTCTCAATCTCCTTTCATTGAGGCATATTTTGTTTTATACACAACCTTCTTTTATACGGTGTATAAACCCCTTTGACTTTTATGTTTATTCAAAAGGAATCTTTTTTATACGAAGCATTTACTAAAAGACAAAAGGGAATGTTTTTGTCGTACATATGCGGCGACAACGACTTCTCCGCCGCCGTGACCATTATTTGAGTTTCGGCATCCTCTACAAGACATACCGTTTTTTTAAAAGAAAAATAAATACCATGTTTTACTTTTCAATTATTTTGGTATTGAAAATGGTTTTCATAATGTTTTTTATATCAATGTGTTGTATTGATATATTGTGATTGAAATGTGGAAATGTTATGTTTCCTTTATGCATGTATTATGTGGTAAGATTATGTTATGGTTCTTGGGCATTGTTATGAAGACGGGTGGTTCCGTGATAAACTAAGGGCGGGTGAGACCGAAATAGCTCTCCAATGCATTGGGTAACGCGAAGGAGTTAAACGTTAAGGTTTCTCTGAAAATATTTATGGAATATACTATGATGGGTATTCCAAACGTAACCAAGAGGGTTACTCCCTACGTAAGAATGTTATGAATGCCTCAAGCTACCTTTATGTCTTATGATTTCTATGATTTATTCATGATTTGATGAGGAACGTTAAAGTGCATATGTTTTATGAGTAGATTATGATTTCATTGATTCTTATGTATACATGTACTCATGTTTCTTTGCATATTTTTATATCCCTTAATGAGCTTTTTATGCTCATCCCATGTTTTAGAAATGTTTTCACGGGTCAATGGAAGGGTACATGGTATGATGATAGTGTCAAGGAAGTGTCAAGAAAGAATCCACATTTTATTTTAAATATGTTTTCGTTGATGGGAAAAATGAATATTATCTTTCATGTAACCACTTTGTTTAAATGTGGAATGTAATTCAAGTTTTATGATCTAATTCTCTAAAACTCTAATCCTGAAAAGATCCTCAATGTGTAATCTTGTAATAACTCAAGATTAAGTAAGGTTTAAGGCTGGGGCCTTATACTTATAACCTTTAAACATGTTTCATTTTCTTATGTTTCTCCAGACCCTATCCCTTCCCAAGAATCTTGATCACCTAAAACAATGTGTTTAAGAGTTTTGGAATACTCTTAATGTTTCTATATCCTTCCTGAGAGACATTCTTAACTCCCATATTCCTAGTATATTCCTCATAAACAAGTTCTCAACAGGGAGGAATCTCAATAACACCATAAACTAAGGGAGAAAATTAGACAAGTAACTACATAGAATTTACCTATTCTAAAACAATACAAAACAATCACTATTTATAAGTATATCTATTCAACCTACCTTGAATACTTCACAAACATATTTCACATTACTAGCCAAAAATAATTCCAAACAATTTTTTATAATCAGAACACATTTAAAGGACATTAGAAATCACCTTCAAAATCTCTTTAATGTAAGGATAGCATTTTTGAAAATTTAATTCTCATGTATATCCACAATATACATGCATATCATAATATATTGAATTACCACCCATCCAAAATTGTCGTGATTGTAGAATCCTATAGGGAAAAACATTCCAACATACTACAAATGATCCTTTCAATCACTCAACCTAACTAAACTCTTTGGAAACTCAAGTATCTCTATAAAGTAGTTGTGAAACCTTTTTATGGGTACCTCTTGAGTTTTTAAAACCTTAATATCTATGTAGAAAAATTTTATAAGACTATACCATTAAAACCCTACTATGATACCATATTGTGACAACTCCGACCTAAGATCCTAAATCCCAAGGTCAAGCTAAGACTAACACATGTATTTAAGTGCATTCCCCGACCACCAAAGGCTATCAACTAGTGTTAAGGGATAAACATAATTATTCAAGAACAATTTTAACTCACATTAACATCAAACTTCATGAATCATGAAATATAAATTTTAGGTTAAAAACCAAAATGAACTTAAAAACACCATTTAAAGTAAATAATCCAAATAGAGTGAAATGAAAAATAAAATAGACTCATTTCTTGAAAAGAAATGATAACCTATAAAATTATGATATTCATCACCCAAGAAAATTCAATCCTTTCCCTTACCTGCATCAATACATAGTACATCTAAACACACGCTGATATGCGATAGTAGGGGTGAGTATGAATTCCCTATAATATTTCCCCAAATCATTCTCATATGATCCCATGCATGACCAATTACTAACCATGAAACCAATTAAAATGAAAAAATATTAGTGTAATTAAAATAATTTTTTTAGCACAAGTCCTAATAAAACCAAACTAGTTTATGAAAAAATATAACTAATTATTTTCCCCAATATGGTAATTAGTCCCAGTTCCACCCTAGTATGAAAGTAATAAATAACCAATATAATCCATGGATAATGAACTAGAAATAAGAACATAACATCAGATCATAGCATATACCAATTTTGGATCATCATCAACCCAAGTGTTTCCTAAATTTCATGGTCCACCCATACATATCTCATAAAAAAAATGGAACTTATCATCTATCCCAAATACCTAACCCTTCCATCTATACTTGACACTTCCCTATCATTTCTCATACTCAACACATTTATTTAACCATACCTAGTTTAATTTTAAAAAATAGTTTCCCAAATAGAACCTTAAAACTATGACTTAAATCTAACCAGTTTAAGACACCTAAAAATACACTTTCACAAAAGTCCATTAAAACCAGAAACCAATTGCTCATTTTAAAATCTATTCTAAACCAATTTTTGTTAAAACCGTAAGTCAGTATTTACTATAAAATTAATTTTAAACCATTATTTGATAATTAATTATATTGGAAAATGACCTAAAATCTCACAAATTACACAATAAGGAATCATAATCCTATAAGGATTGAATAATATCCACATACATTAGATAATAATATTTCAATGATCTTAGAACCTATATCCAATGTCAATAATCATGATCAAATCCTCTAACCCCAAGAAATAAGAACATAATATCATAATCCTTATATTCATTATTCATATTCACAATTAAAATTCCTACATATATTCCATATATATATATATATAAGAAATGTATAAAGGGGGAAATAGAAAAATCAAATAAAGTATGAGATTATTGATATAAAACTTTATGTATGATGTTGATCTAACTAATCATAGAGTGAATGGAACCCTTTGATGATGAATAATTCCCAATCTTTCTCTCAAGGAGCTTTAGTGTTGTCCCAATACAATTTAGGGTGTCTAATGAAGCTTATAGAAATATAATTGGGTTTTTAGAATCTAAATCAGGAAAAGTGAAACAGACTATATGGTTGGGATACATGATCATTGAGAACAAGTACTAACCATGAAATCACACCTCCCCATAAACCATATGATGTATGATCTCCCAATATCATACACCCACTATATAGTTTCCACTACCTCACTAGGAGATCACCATGGTCCTACAGCATGGTCCTTGAGACTATGCACCTCTAGCATAAAGTGCTCAAAAAACCTCCAAAACACAATTTTTTTTTAGAAAAATCACCAAAACTCAAAAGTAGGATTACATAAAAAATCCAAGATGTCTCAAAAAAATTAGTCCAAGACATATGACCTGATAAAATCTGTCTATATGAAATTATAAAATTTAGGTATCCCAAAAACCATATAAAATCAATACAATTAACATAGTATTTAAACATAAATTTATTTTAAGGTAAATTTTGAATTAAAATTTATAATATTTACCTTTTAAAATAAAATTATTAACCCAAACTCCCAATTTACATGCACTTATTATCGATTGAATCGAGAAATAATATTGAAAGGACATAAGAAAATATAATTATTCCATTAATCAGTGGTAATAAAACTCTGCAATGGTTTCATCCTTAGTGTTTATCAATGTGATACAAACCTATACACATAAATTTCTTCTAAAACTATAACTTATAATCCAGAAAAATATAATCTAATCTAATAAATCACAAAAATTGGACTTACTATCACATACCTAAGTATCCATATTCACATATCTTTTCTTCTATATGAACACATGCCAATGGAGGTCACTAAAACAACTCACCAGTGCCTAGATAAGAAAAAAAAAATTAATAATTACTTATCCTCTAATAAAACTATGGAATAATAGTAATATAGGGTATAAATATAAACTCTAATGAAATAGTTACATTTCCAAAAGGAAAAACAATAGGAATAAAATATATGCAAAATAAAAAGAAACATACACAACCTAAGAAAAAAGGATCAAAGTAAAAAATCTATTCACTCTACAAAAATGTAAAATATATTTATAAGAACACTATGAAAGGTTTTAGAGGAGATTAAAATTATCCAAATGTAGTGGAAAACATTATCCAAAATAAAATGTGCCCTAATATATTTCTATTCATCTTAGATTGAATAAATAAATGAAGAATGGCATAGCATCTATCTACTAACTTAAATATATCCATGATATTCAACACATTCTTGATAGATATTATTGAGAATCATCTTATGAACTCATTCTTCATAGGGTATCCATGAGCTAAGAAAATATTGAAATTATTGGGAAGAATCCACTATTCCTCATAGTTTTCTATAAAATTGGTGTCAAATATAGTTAGGGAGAGAGAGAAATAATGATCTATCTTCAAGGATAATTACATTATATGAGTTACACATACCATCGAAAGGAATTTTACTCCTTAAACCTTTCATATTCCATCATCTGAATCCTGATAAAATATCATCACATGATAATCAAATGAACATGATAGCTTAATATGAGGGAAAGAGGTTATATCTTACATTATTGAATAATATTTAAAACCATCATGCACTAAACTATGTCATCGTTAAATTTAACACATCATAGTTAATCCCAAAATATACCATTATATGGTATAAAACATTATTCCATGGTTCTTTAGTGATTTTTTATCAATATATCACTTTCCCTAAATCCACAAAGATTTATTGCACTCTCACTTAATATCACAACACAATTTAATCCATATCCCAAAATCCTTATAGATTTCTTATAAAATTCATTTGGAAAATTTATTATTCATTTTCACTAGATGATACATAATATGTAAAAAATTTTAAAAATATATACAAAACATATTTTGGATATCCTTTACAAAATTTTGGGGTAACTCTCAATGTTTTGTAAAAAGACTTTATAACAAAACCAAATTTTCATTAACACAACCACAAAGAGTAACACCACATTCCTTTATAATGTTGACACAAATTGTTAATTCATATATCCATAATTTAATGCAAATAGGAACCTCTAGAAAAGAGTCAATGCTACTCAAGATACAAATGAATTTACCATAATATCTATCAAACACATGTATCTATATACATATTTCCACTAGTTGTTTCATATATAATTATTCATAATCATATAATACCTTTTTCAATACATCAAGTGACTATGGGACACAAAGAATGAAAATATCATATATAAAAACCATAAGTTCTCAATACTCAGTATAGACTAACTAGATAGATGAACATATCTCATGTCATTCATCCAAATGGATGAGCACATCAAACTCTACTCATCCTAAAAGGTAATAAAATCACATGTAATTTATATAGGTATGTAAATACACTTTTTCAGCCTATCTCAATCATGGGTGTGGTGTCCTCTCCCTGGTTTAATTTGAACAATAACTAGACCAGGTCGCCAATGTTCCTCAGGTGCACCACCTTGTATGCCTTAGGACACTAACTAGTTGTGTGGGACAAAGGTGTTATAGTGGATAAACTGTACGTGCATATTAGAGTAAAACAATAGTAGAAAATAAAGGCAATAAGATGCATCCAAATAAGTAAAGAAGTAAGAAGACATCCTAGAATGTGTTAATAAATAAGAAAATGTAACCCATGTTCTATCAAAATGACATGTACAATGCATTATAGGAATTATTACATATACAAAAAATCATATACATAAAAACTCGAAAGAAAAAATGGAAAAATTTGCGAAAATTCAGAAATGGTCTCGATTTGTATACAAGTTCCAAAATCCCATGCTCTTTCACACCACGACCCAGATTTTTGTGGTCGCAGTTATTTTAATTTATATTTGAGTCTTTTGGTTTCTTAAAGTTAAAAAAAATTAATAAATTATAATCAAAATGAAATAAAATAAAATAAATGGAAAAAAGTTTAATAATAATAAATAAAATATTATTATATAGATTTTATAATAATAATTATTAAATTATTATTAATATTGTTGATATTATTATTATTATATTTAGTATTTTTAGTGTTAGTTTTTCTTTTCATTTTTTTATCTTTTTATATTTTCTTTCATTTTTCCTTTTTTTTTCTTATTTCCTTCTACCTTGTTTCTCTCCTCCTTACCCTAGCTTGCGCACAACCCTCCCCCACGCGGGTTCTTCCTCGCCTTCTCCTGGTTCTATGCACTCCCTCCCCCAGTTGGCGCTGACCTCTCTTCCAACTGGCCTTCTACTTGTGTGCACTGCCCTCCAGCCCGAGGCCTCTTGCTTTGGTGTGCACAATAGCTCCACTCGACCCAGTCTGTGCACCCACACCTCCTACGCAACCCCCTACTGGCGGCACGACCCCCCATTTTCTGGCATTGTTCACCTCCAGTGCAACTCCCGGGTAGACCCTTTTTCCCCCTAGCCATGGTTTTAATTATTGTTTTTTGGGTTTTAGTTTTCTTGATTTTAGGGTGCAAATTAGGGTCCTAATCTTGGCTTTTTTTGTTCGATTTCATGAATTAGGGTTATCCTTGGGTCCCTTGTCCTGCGTTTGGAGTGCGATTGAAGTTTCGCACCGAAATTATGGGGTTTCAACATCTAAGGTTGGTGTTTCGAGGTATAATTAATATTTGGCTAATTATTTTTCTTACTTGGTTAATTTAATATGTTACTTGGTTATTAGGTGGGGTGAGAATTTTTTAAAAAAAAGGTTTCATATGCGTTTGAATTTAAAGTTGCATTTTTAGATGAAATTGAGTACTTTTCATGTTTAACTCATGTTGTGTTGTTTGACGCCAATTTATAAATTGTGAAATTGGTTGTTTAAATTATGTAAGTGATGTGAATGATGTTTGGAAATATTTTTAGTGTGTACTTTCTTTATTAGATCATACAAGAGATGCAGATTATTTTTTAGTATGGTGTTGGTGTGCACCATGGTAATGTTTAATAAATTAAGAAAATGGATTATTTCACTATGCAAGTGAGGCGAAACTAGTTTTGAAAAGAATTTGATATGTGTTTGGGTTGGAATTGGTTTATTAATTTGAATTTGGGTGTAATTTTCTTGTAAAACCTTGTTGTGCCTCTTGTAGGTGTTTTATAAATTGTAAAAATTGTTTATTTAGTTTTTCAATTGGTGCGAATCACATTTTCAATGGAACTTATGGTGAAAATGGGTTTGGGTGTAGGTTTTTAAAGGCAAATTCATAATTTGGCATGTTTGAGTTTTCATGTATTTCTAAATGTAAATTTTAAATAGTTTAAACAATGGAATGCATGTTTTGGAATTGGTTTTGGATTATCTGACAATATGAAATGGCCTTTAGAAATGGTTAAATTGATTATATTATTTTTATTTAATACAATCAATGGGTTTTACGAGTTATGTATGTGGTGTGTCATTGGTGAAAACACTTGATTTTTTATTTTGAAACGTTTTATATATTTTTTAAGTGTTTTATTTTTTTATTAAATTATTTGTGTAGTGAGGTAGACCTCGCTACGATGGTATTGTGTTGCGGGTGTCGAGGTATCCTACATGTACATGCATAGTGTAAGGAACATATATATATATTCCCTATTTGTACATATTCCCTCATGGAACATGGAATATGTGAAATGCAGCTTGGGGTGTATATATATATGTATAAATGCATGTGCGTGTATGAGTCAAATGTCAGTTCAAGTGGCCATCGACAAATAACGACATGTCTAAGGTAGGACCCCTATGCCTATGCCTTTAATTCGAATTTCACAATTTATAACTTGTTTTAAAAATATGTTTTACATTTATGCTATATACACATGCTATGAAATCCAGTTTTCGTTGCTAGAAATGATTGTGCCTTTGTTTTGGAAATTGGAATGTATTTCTAATGCTCATTGGTCTTAAGTGACTTTTCTTGAAAATTGATTTCATAAGTGGTTTTGATTTGGAAATTAGTATTTCTAAAGGTCTTTGGAAATTCGTCTTGTTAGTTATAAAAAGTGTTCCCTTTTTTTAATTAAGCATGTTTGAAACTTTAATAATGTTCTATGAAAAAGAAAAACCTCTCTTTAGGCATGCCCCTTGGTTTTATAAAATGATTTTTATGTTGAATTTGTTATTATGTGCCTAGTTTTGAGGCTTATACATTGTGTGATGTTAAATATGGAGAACATGCTTAAGGAGAATGGTGGTGAGGTTGAATGAGTTTTGAATAAAGAAAGTGTTATATACATATAGGTTTTCTTGATAAAGAAAACCCACCAACACATGAGATAGGGCACAATGGGATACCTAGGTATCTTGGTGGGTGGACTGGGACTAGTACACTAGATTACATGACAGTGGTTCATCCCGGTTTCGTCAAGAAGGATCGACGCAGCAACACTAACTAAACAGATGAATGACTAAGGGTCATGGTTTCTAAGACACGGTTACTGAGGGTCTTGGTTTCTAACCCATGTTTTTAGAGGTTCGTGGTTTCTAAGCCACGTTTCACCAATGTACGAGGTCTCTAGGGTCCCACTTATGCTAGCTACCTATATGGATTTCCCATGGTGCTCGTTTGTGACATGATTCTCGTGATGTAATTTTTCATTTCAATTGTTTCATACTTGATATCTTATTTTCGAAAAAAACAAATTTTAATCTAAATTGGTTTCCTTTTATTTTGAAACGTTAATTCATTCTTGGAACCTATTTTGAAAGTCTAGTGGGAGAGAAATTCTTTACTTGAAAATACAAACTCGTTACATGAATTTGAAAAGAATGAAAAGAATTATTTAATTATGACCTATTTTCAAACTATCATGTTCTAGATTTCCTATAAAAGGCAAGGTAATAGGGAGTGGTTATATTTTGGCATTCCTACTGAGCATCTCGGTACTCACACCTACTTTACTTATCAGTTTCAGGTTCCTCTTGTTTAGGATCGCTCTTAGAGAGAGTGTAGTTTATGTTCCATGGTGAACCATTAGGTCACTTGAGGTATGTCTCGTTACTATTTCATTTCTTTTTCCACTGCCTTTTTGTTTAGTTTGTTTTCATATATTTATCTATTTTTTTCAGTTTATTCTTACTTATCTATCTTTTATTTTTGTCCAAATCAATTTCAACTGGTTTATTTTGATGCTCAACACTAGATTCCATCTAGTGGGGACTGGGAACACCCTTCAGGACATGTCGCGGACCGACTCGGGTGACTGGCTCAGGGTCACCCCAGGTTGGTTTGTGAAAAAATGGTATCAGGGGGAGTTTTTTTGTTATTTGGGGTGTTAGGTATTTTGGTGATTAGGTGTTTCGGGACTCGAGAGGTCAGTGTAAGAAAGACATCATGAACCCTTGCCCGTCAAGAGGCTCAAGTTTCTAGGGGTAGTTTGGGATTTGAGTTTTTCTTTTGTTTGGTCTGTGAGGATGAGCGATGAAAAAGGAAGTGATCTGGTGTTATGCGACGAGCTTTCTAGGAGTAGCAACCCATGTACAACACAAATTCATGATTCAAGAAACATCTTGTTGTGGATGCTTTCATGGAGCATGGTTTGCTAAGCCATGTTACTGGGGCGGCAAAGCCACTAGTCTCTTATTTCTGGAATTTTTGATTTGAGTTATGTTTGGGTTTAGTTTTTACTAACTTTAGTGGATTTGAAAAATGAAAATGATTCATCAAAAATGGGGGTTTCAAAAGGGAATGTGGTTTTAGAGTGAAAAAGTTCTTTTGAAGTGGAAATTATTTTATTTTAATGGAATTTGATTTCAAAGAGAAAAATAGGAGTTGTTTTAGAAGTTGTTTTGGGATCTTGGTAACAATTTTTGGAATGTGAATTGGAAAATGCTTGATGATTTGTAAATGTGTTGATTTAATGATATGTGACTTTTTCAAACTTTTTGAGAGTTTGTGCTTTATGTTTAATGATCTGTTTTGAAAATGAGTTATGTTTTGAATTGACCCCTAGTATTCCTATAAGGGATCACATATGTAGAAGTATGCATGTGGTACAAGGATAATTGGTGGTATGTGTGGATAAGTGTATTAGCTAGCACAATGGTATATGTATATGTGAGACTTCATTGGATACCAATGGTGGATATTTAAGTTGTTTTGTTGGCTGAAAAATGGTTTTCAAACAGAGAATTTAAATGTTTTGAAAAGTGAGTGAGCAATTGTTTAGTTATATCTTTTCGTTTTTGGTATTATTTCCTGGGTTCTTGGTTTTGACATACTGAATTTTCGTCAGGATGGTTGTGTGAGTTTAAGATTTAGTTTGTGATTGATGTCTATAATTTTGATTTATGATGAGTTTTCATTCGGTTTTGTGCCTCTTGTTTTTGAATATGCTACCCAGAAAGGTCCCAGAGGATTATAGTGAGTCTCTTCTAGTTGTTGGTCCTACCCAGACTCTTAGTGGTGTAATGAAATTGAATTATTTTCAGTTTTTGTTCGTCTTCCATTATGATCATGATATTTAAAGGCAACAAACTGGATTGGTGAAATCATTGGTCTTGTCAGGTTATTGGGAACTCCCAAAACTATAAGAGCTCGTTCTGGTGCGAGTTTATTTGAGGATTCAACTTTGGATTAGTGTCGGAGGAAATCCCAGTGTTGTTTCATGATGGGATGTCTTGGTAGGTTTTTAAGACCACTCTCGTCTGATGGTTTATATCTGAGGAAGTGAAGGTATGGGATGTGGAAGAGCTCGTGAGTGTCCCGAAAGTCCAACAAATAGTGAATTCTTACATTGGGCATTTCAAGGGGTTGGTTCCCTTTCCTCCAGAGGTAGCATCATGGAATTAGTTAAAGTTTCTCTTGTGTGGGGTCTTTGTCTAGGGTTCTAGGACTATTATTTTTGATTTTTGGGATGGTTCCTCATTTAGTGAGGAAAGAGAACCGTAGGAACCTATCTCAGACAATTTTTCTTGTTAATTCCATCTTCTTTTAGTCAGACCCTTCTCTTGTTTTCCTCTAGTGTGGCCAGTTTGGGTACTTTAAGTCTTCTTGTCGTCATCCTTCGAAGACTTGATGTCGGTGTGGCCATTTGGAAAACTTATAGAGCTTCTGCTAGCGGAAACATCAGAAAGAGTCTCAACCATAGGATTTTAGCTCCTTAATGCAGGGTAGCAGATGCTTCAAGACATTAGATCTCCAGCCACAGGTCTCAGAGTGAAGCCTTTCACACAGTCAGGAATCGTTGGGTCTGGGGAACCTTGGTCTGACTTTTGTCTTCAATGCTAAAATTGGGATAGTTTAAATTTCTATGTTGTCGCTCCCTCATCTTTAAAGGTTGGATTTTTCTATAAGAGGTGTAGAGGTTTCATTTTATTATTGTGGTATTTGTTCCTTGACTACCCCACTTTGGTTGTAAGGAGGTGCGTTTGTCTCGTTTCCTTGTAATTTTAGTAGTTGTTCATCCTAAAATGATAGATTTGAAGGTTGTCTCTTTATGGTTGTGAGTCTAAAGATGATTTTCTCACTTATGTGGCAAGCTCCTTTGGTGATCTATTCTTGTTTTAGGATGTTCTCTTTTTGGAGACACATGTGTCTTGGGAAATAATGAATAGGTTTTTGGTCCGCCATTTGGTTTGGGTTCTTTCATCAAGGACCCCATGTGGTGGGAATTTGGTTTGTGTGAAGAGTTTGTGGGTTGGTTTGTATTGGGCATGTATCCATTAATGCTAATTGGCTTAATCTGGTCGGTTCTTAGATGGTGATAATTCCCACAATAGATCTTGTTGTGCCTTCTTTGAGAGTTGGTTTGTGGTGGAGTTTTGATCTGAGTTGGTGGTTTCCTCTTTGGATCAAGTTAGAAGTTCTAGAGTCATCCTGTACTGAGAGTATCAATGTTGGTTGTTCTAGTCGGGTTCTTGTGGGGGGGGGGGAGCACCCTCCTCATTTCCTGATGGCTCCTCTCTTTATAGTTTCCCTTAGAGTTGGTGGGGGTGTGACTAATGGAGTGAAAAGTCACATTGAGTATGTGATTTTGTTGTCCACATTCAGTTTCAAACTCAAGATTGATTCCTCTATTCGATAGGTGACTTTCTAGGGGCAGAATGTTTTTGTGGTGGGGAGAATTGTCACACCCCTACCTAGCTTTTTGTGGTCTAGGTTATTTATATTCATATTTGAGTCTTTTGGTTTCTTAAAGGTTAAAAAAATTATTAAATTTAAATCAAAATGAAAAAAATAAATTAAATGGAAAACAATTTAATAATAGAATAATGAAAATACTATTATTTAGTTTTTATTATAATTATTATTAATTTATTAATAATAATAATAATATTATTATTATTATATTTAGTTTTTTTCGGGTTAGTTTTTCTTTTTTTTCTTTTTTTTTCTTTCCTTTTTCATTTTCCTTTATTCTTTCCTTCTCTCTCATTTCACTCCTCATTCCCCAAGCTTGTGCAAAGCCCTCCCCCACTTGGGTTCCTCATCCCCTTCGCCTGGTTCAACACACTACTCCCCCAGCTAGCACCGACCTCTCTTCCTCTCGGCCCTCTACCTACGCACACCACCCTCCAGCCTTTGGCCTCTTGATCTGGCTTGCACAACATCTCCGCTCGACCTGTTCTATGGACCCTCACCTCCTTCACAACCCCTACCGCGACATGACCCCCCCCCCACTTAATAGTGTTTTTAACCTTTAGTGCAACTCCTGGGTACACCCTTCTTCCCCTCGCCATGGTTTTCATTCTATTTTTTTAGTTATGGTTATCAATCTTTTAAGGTGTAAATTAGGGTCCTAATCTTAGATTTTTTTTTATTCTATATCATGAATTAGTGTTCTCCTTGGGTCCCTTGTCATGTATTTGGTGTATGATTAAAGTATCGCACTGAAATTCTGGGGTTTCGGCATCAAAGGTTTGTGTTTCTGGGTATAATCAATATTTCTATAATTATTTTGTTTACTTGGTATATTTGATGTGTTACTTGTTTAAAAGGTGGAGTGCGATTTTTTTTAAAATGTTTCATATGCGTTTGAATTTAAAGTACAATTTTTAGATAAAATTGAGTACTTTTCATGTTTAACTCTTATTGTGTTGTTTGACATCAATTTATAAATCGTGAAATTGGTTATTTGAATTATGTATGTAATGAGAATGATGTATGGAAAGGTTTTTAGTGTGTGTTGGATTTATTATATCATGCAAGAGCTGCAGATTATATTTTATTGTGGTGTTTGTGTGCAACTTGGTAATGTTTTATAAATTAAGCAAATGACTTATTTCATTGTGAAAGTAATGAAAAACAAGTTTTTGAAAGAATTTGAAATATTTTTGGGTTGGAATTGGTATCCTAATGTGAATTTGGGTGTGATTTTCATGTAAAACCTTGTTGTACCTTCTGTAGGTGTTTTATAAATAGTACAAATGGTTTATTTAAATTTTCAAGTGGTGTGAATCACGTTTCCAATGATACTTATTGTGAAAATGGGTTTGGGTGTAGGTTTTTAAAGGGGAATGCATAATTTGGCATGTTTGAGTTGTTGTGTGTTTCTAAATGTAAATTTAAAATGGTTTAAACAATGGAATACATGTTTTGGAATTTGTTCTGATTTATGTGATAATATAAAATGGCCATTGGAAATTGTTAAATTGATTATTTTCATTTCTTTTAATATTTTCAATGTGATTTATGAGTTATATAAGTGTTGTGTCATTAGTGAAAACCCTTTATGTGTTATTTTGAAACGTTTTATAGAGTTTTTAAGTGTTTAATTGTTTTATTAAATTATTTGTGTAGTGAGTTAAACCTCGCTACGATGTTTTTGGGCTTCGGGGGTTGAGGTATCCTACATTTATAGGCATAGGGTAAGGAATATATATATTCGCTCTTTGTACATATTCCCTCATAGCATGGGGAATATGTGCAATGCAGCTAGGGGTGTATATATATATATATGTGTATAAATGCATGTGCATGTATTCTTCAAATGTATGTTTGAGTGGTCATCGAAAAATAACGACATGTTTGAGGTAGGTCCCCTATGCCTATGCATATAATTTGAATTTCACAATTTATATCTTGCTATAAAAATACGTTTTTCATTTATGCTATATACACATGCTATGAAATCTGTTTTCGGTTGCTAGAAATGATTAATCCTCTGTTTTAGAAATTAAAATGTATTTCTAACGCTCATTGGTCTTAACAGACTTTTCTTGAAAATTGATTTCCTAAGTGGTTTTGATTTGGTAATGAGTATTTATAAAGGCGTTTGGCCTTTTAGCCTGTTAGTTATAAAAAGTGTTACTGTTATGTAATTAATCCCATTTGTCACCTTAAGAATGTTTTATGAAAACAAAAACCGCTATTGAGGAATGCCCCTTGGTTTTAGAAAATGATTTTTATGTTGAATGTGTTATTATGTGCCTAATGTTGAGGCTTATTCATTGTGTGATGTGAAAGAGGGGGAACACACTTAAGAATAATGGTGGTGAGGTTGAATGAGTTTTGAATAAAGAATGTGTTATGTATATAAATGTTTGATTAATAAAGAAAACTCACCACCACTTGAGATAGAGCACAATGGGAAACCTGGTTATCTAGGTGGGTGGACCAGGACTAGTACGTTAGATGACATGGCAGGGGTTCGTCCCGGTTTTGTCTAAAGGGATCGACACAACAACACTATCTAAACATATGAATGATTGAGGGTCATGGTTTCTAAGACACATTTTCTGAGGGTCATGGTTTATAGACCACGTTTCACCAAGGTACGAGGTCTCTAGGGTCCCACTTGCGCTAGCTACCTATAGGGATTTACCATGGTTCTTGTTTGTGACATGAACCTTGTGATGTAAATTTTCATTTTAGTTGCATTATACTTGATGTTTTATTTGAAATAAACAATATTTTATCCTAAATTGGTTTCATTTAATTTTGAAACGTTAATGAATTATTGGAACCTATTTTGAAAATGTAGTGGGAGAGAAATTCTATAATTGAAAATGAAAATCCATTACTTCAATTTGAAAAGAATGAAAAGAAATATGTTATTATTTCCAATTTTCAAACTAGCATATTTCGGATTTCAATTAAAAGGCAAGGTAATAGGGCATGATTATATTTTGTAATTACTACGGAGTATCTCTGTGCTCACTCCTACTTTACATATCAGTTTCAGGTTCATCTAGTTTTGGATCGCTCTTGGAGTGAGTGTAGTATATGTTCCATGGTGACCAATGAGTTCACTTGAGGTATGTCTCATTGTTATTTCATTTCTTTTTCCACTACCTTTTTGTTCTCTTTGTTTCCTTCTATTTATCTACTTCCTTTAATTTATACTTACTTATCTCTCTTTTATTTTGGGCCAAATCATTCTTAATTGGTTTATTTTGATGCCCAACACTAGTTGCCAGCCAGTGGGGATTGGGAACGCCCTTTGAGCCATGTTGTGGACCGACTCGAGTGACATGTTCAGGGTCACCCTGGGTTGGTTCATGACATGATCTATCCTATCAACCAGAACATGCATCATCCATAGATATTTTCCTTAGTCTTGTCCTACAACCATGAAGTTCTTCTCACATACCAAATAAAGACCTGATCAGGGTGTGTGTATGAATCTGTAGGCCACTATCAATGGAAGATATAATCATATCTAGTCTGAGAAATATGGTGAATGCTGATGTGTGTAATAAAAAAAGGTATGATATAAATAAATAATTACACTATCAATCCTCAAGTTCCAAATGGCACTCGAGATTGACCATAACTATTTTTGGCCTAAGAAATAAGTCTCTATCCAAACTTTCCCAAATAGAAACAAATGATCCCAAGGGGGTCACCCAATAATACTCCACTATATAAATCATAATGAGTCTGAGGGGGTTACCCCAAGGTGCTCCAAACCATGAATCATCATCTGAACCCATGAGGGATCACCCAATGACATTCTAAATCATCTTCTATCATACGAACCCATGGGGGATTTTCACAATGCATCCCAAACCATGTTTCATCAAATAAGCCCATGGGGGATTTTTCCATGACCTCCCAAATAATGTTTCATCATAAAAACCCATGGGGGATTCCCCCACGGCATCTCAAAACATATTTCCTCATATGAACCCATGGGGGATTTCCCTACGGAATACCAAATCATGTTTCCTTATACAAACCCATGGAGGATTTACCCATAACATCCCAAACCATGTTTAATCATAGACAAGTATATGAACTACCCAATTAAAAATTCATTAAATTCATTTATAATATTCCACACATCACAAGCATATACCTTAGGTCCTATAGCTCATCCTTGTAATTATTAAACATAAAAATGGTCATCTACCTAAGTCATGACACCCAAAGGGATTCCCCATTTATTAATCATTTAGTTTTCCAAAGTCAACCATGCTCAAAATGGTGGATAATGTCTTGATCTCACACATATGGTCACATTTTAAGTCTAAGTCACCCTAGGGTCTTCTTTAATTTTCTAACATGCTCTCCAAGGTTAGGTGCACCCCATGGGTATCCAAAAGTATTGGTATACTCTATAATGGTATGTTCATAACATGTGGGATGGTTCTATTTCATGATGGATATCCCAATAGATTTTTTATAATTTTTATGTCAAACGCATGGTACGTCAGTGTGACCATACATCATACAAAAAATAGAAAATTGTGATACATTGTGGGAAATCTTATGAACCACTTACCTCATACTCATAAATATAAAATCGTCCAATATTATCCTTTGATTGAGTTAATATAGTATAAATCATAAAAGTATACTAATTACCATAAGAATTGGGAAAACACAAATAAATGATGATAAACCTATTAAAAATGAAATAAAACAAGAAAAGAAAAAGGAGAAAGGGTAGACTCACCTCTAGGTCTTGAAATCAACAGACGGTGGTTCATATGGTTAGAAAAGAAGGGAGAAATACATATTATATGGGGATAAAAACTAGTAGGGGGAATTAATCCCTATTACCTAAGGAATAAACCCCTTCCTATTCTAAAATTAACCTCAATTAAATTAATTAAATAAAAACATAAAAAAATTGCATTAGGGGTTTCAAGTGAGGCCTGAAGGTTAATTTCTTGAGTTTTCATGGTAGGGGGATTTACCCCTTCTACCTAGTAGTTTAATGGCGTGAAGAAATTCTTTACATCGTGAACATATTATAGTCTAAAATACTTATAATATAGACCCACGTCATGTTCACATAAGTAATTATAGTCTACTCCCAAACCCATAACCTTTTATAACAGCTTAAAATACACACATTCTAAAAAAATGTAATAAATTTTCACCTTGGAGAGGGTTGGGGTTTTATAACTTCCCCACCTTAAAGTAGTTCATCCTATAGATACTCCCTCAAACAATATTTGACCTCAGTGATAAACAAAACTGAATATTGAGCCTATATATACAGCTTCTACTATCACATATCTTCTAGGATATATCAGTTATGCCACTGTAAATGCACCAGAGGATCTATATCATAATGTTTATCCTCTTTCAATTAAATAAACTATACCAACTAGAAAATCCTCAATGGATGTGTTGGATTTAATCTTGATATCTCACTAACAATTCACCACATAAGTTCTAGCTTTCACCCCTGAACCACACCACCAACTACCTTTTCTTCTTGGACACTGATGTGCCAAAATAAAACATCACTGGGTTTCACAACATCTTTTAACACCTAAATCATTCGATGAATTGGGTATTCACCAATGAATCAAGAAATAAAATAGGGTATCACCCCCTAAATCACATTAGGAATACATAATATCTAAAAAAAGAAAACATAACGCTTAGGCCTACTATGGTCACATACCATTCATTTTCAAATTAACCCAATAAACACTGGATTCTCCAACATAATAATCAACCCAATCATTTTTAATTATCCAAACTACAAAAAAAAATTAATACAAACTCCACTAAAAAAATTGTTTCTCCCATGAACCACTAAAATTTAGGATGTATAATTTAAGAATGATATCTATGATCTGAATAGAATGATCAAACTATCACATTTACCAAGACCAAAAGCACAACCCCAACTATACCCCTCTCGCCAATTACGGTAATGCCAATACTTCTCCCAAACCAGCTCCACTACTCAAAACTTCACTGGCCCATGAACTAAAGCTCCAATTATTTCAACCAACACCACCATGATGCCTCATTTCTAATGATATTCCCAAATTAAAAAATTACCAACATCAAACCTCAAAGGTTAAAGCCATTGGTCTACAACAGTCCATTTCTCACTTGGTTGTTTCATCAGAACCCACATTCTAACTCCTAGGACTACTTATAACATAAGGCCCCACCTTATTATTCACATAATCACATTATCGAAGAACAAAAAATACCCACACACTCAGTTACCTCACCAATCTGCTTCTTGATAATCACACATGATTATATTACATGATCGTTATCCTATATCTAGAAGTTGCCAAAAGATAATCACACCGAATCCATTAAAACATCATTTACTAACACCTGTACTAGAGTAATTTTCATTTTCCACATCCAACTCAATCCATTTCCCCAAAGTGATGTAACAAAACTAAAACCATATTCAGGTAAGGTTATCATCACATTCCTTATGATGTTCACTAAAAACTTCTCAAAACCAGTGCCATGCACTCAAACTATACATGGTATGTTGCCCACCGTAGAACCTCTTTATTTCCAATCCATGAGTATAATACTTCCTAATATCCACTATTAGACAACATTATAGATCCTTGATCCATTCTCATGTAACTTAAATAAGTCCTCAACTCAAGCCTTGATCGAGAATTTATTCACACCATGGAGCTTCATTCAACCAATTTTCAAACTTATCAGCAAAATTCCACCATACACATGGTCCCAATGGTTTTAACTCAAGACCAAAAACATTTCCCACTATCATATGATCGTTTCATTCATCCCAATACAGGTCCAACCTAGAACTACTAGAAACTCATAATAATTCTAGAACTCAACTCACCATAGTTGAGGAACTCCCTTGATCCCATAACCATCACATTAAGTCACTCAACCCCTCGGTATTTTACAAGAGTCTATGGTCATTACACAAAATCTTAATTTTCATAAAATTTCACATCTCATAATTCTTATGATTTTACCATCTTGAAAACACTAAGTCTTCATAACCCTATGATCATTTCATTTTCACTTACAAAGATATCATCTCACGCATCGATCATACCCCACACATCCACTTCCTAGAATAGTCTACACCAGGTCATTCCCTATAGCAGCTCTTGAAATAAATAGAATACATCATAATACCAAAGGTCTACACCCTCTTCCTCTTATTACTCCAAAAACTCATCTACAGACTTTAAACCATCATCTCATTGTGAATCATCCACTGATATCATGGGAAACCCATGACGTCACTTCCCAAAGTATAAGGAACTAAAGAGTTCTAGACTCCCTTAGAATATATTTCCACCGCATAAGGTCTCAACCATAATGGGTCTATAGGTTCTGAACACATATTCCACCAAATAATCATACCCATAAGAATGGAACACTAAATGAAACCACCATTTATTTTCATTCATTTTCATGACCATGTGTTGGGAGTCATGTAAATTACCCAACTCAAAATATATATCTCTAAGATTCCTTTACACTTGTGCATTAGCATGTCTCACATTCCATACAAATCAAGCCACATAAAATCAAACCCCAAATATTAGCTCTTTAAAGCTAAGATTCTTTTATACCAATCTATCTACCATATAGGTCAACCAAAATTCAATCACATAGTATTAGTTAAATTTGTTTTCATTTAACTATTTTTAATAATTTTTAATAGCTCATGTTGTAAACCAAGAATATCTAGAAAGAATATAAGCCAGTTTCTCTCTATTATACCACCTGTATCAACCATCTTGATTCATGAACCATAAACCTAGGATCATGTTCCCAATAACATAACAGACTGTGCACATTTCAGGCCAATCTTATCTAGTTGAAATCATCTCACTCGATGATTCTGTTTTGACAAGACTAGGTCATATCACTATTCCAAGGATAACCATGTGATCACTAGTCATCTTATATTCCCCAAAATAATCAAATATATACATTAATGATCTTCCCATCCTAGATCCAACCATCTAGGATCAACCAAATTGCAGGTTCATGCATCCATCTGATCCTTCCCCTCGCAACCCAGACAAAACCCACAACATCAAGGTTGGGCATCTCAATCCACAATTCACAAGTCACCTACATACCTATACCAAGAATTGTTATCACTTCCTATTCATTAGCCTCAATGTAAATCATCTCATTATCTTCTAATTTATAAGGAATCCATAATCCAGGGATAACCCTCCTCTTGGGTTACCCTCATCTAAGACACTTATCTCCAGAAATAGTAAGAAAACATTATAATCGTCAGTCACAGTGCTCATCTCACGAATATTTTGAGCCACATATCAATATCACAAGGTGACTAAAAAACAAGATCAACCCCACTCTAGGGTTCTTGTATACATATACACATAAAGTTTCCCATATTTAAGAAAATTATCCACTCTAAGGTTGTCCACAACTCATATTTCTTAGTCATCATAGGAAAATATCGATAGACAACATGTATCATTACTCCGCCCAATCCCTATAAGATAAGGGTCTCACATAAATTATCAAATGTATTCTAACATATATAGTGTTAGTAATATACTCATAAGGGTCACAAACAGTCATTCCATATCAAGAATATCAAGTCCATAGTTCAAACTGAAGTAACAATAAGAGTAATATCCCACTATCTCATACACCCCACATCATAAGGATCTCTTAACCCAGGCTCTCCCACTATCCCCCTTTACCCATTCATTTGTTCAAAATCACATAAAAATATGTTCCATATTATATATATAAGATTCACCATATCCACACATTTTTATTTTTTTCTTTAACAAGAATTTTTCATAAATAGAGCTCTATTAGATGAAATGTCAATTAAAAGTTATAGATAAAAATGATTTATAAGTCATTACTATTATTTTATTTAACTAGTTCCACATAATAATAAAGATACATGATCATATAATACACTTTAAACCGTTTAATTAAAGAATAAATTTACATTAATGAGGCTCAATTAAATGAAATTTCAATTATAAGTTGAATAATGAAATGCTTTATAATTTTAAATTATAAATTCATTTAGATAAATATTTATAATAATAAAGAAAAAATGATCACATAAAATTTATTTTATCCATTTATATGATCAGATAAGTAATATAGCACTATATATTAATATAGGAAAGCATCATATAAATGGTTGTATAAACTTTAAAAACCTAAATCATGACATGATATGAGTAAAAAATCATGGGAAATCGTGAAAATTACATATGAATCATACATGAGTGATATGTTTCATGAACACACAAATTATTTCCATTCCAACCAAGAGATAAATTCTCATAAAGCAATAACCTCATAATCACGTGTATCACTCAAAATGAAATAAGTCAATAATAAAAGTGAATAGAAAGAACAATAATATCATCCCTAGAAACTTGGGCTTCCATCATATGTGAGGTAGCCACTCCCAGGAAAAAGTTCCAAACCATGTCTTAAAAATTCCCCAACTCTTGTCTACCTTACTAAAATAGTCAGACAAAAACAAAGCGCTGATACTACTTTGTGAAAATCCCACCCTGGTTCACTCTAAACTGTAATCGAACTGGGTGACCATTGTACCTCATGAATGGATACCCATATGCCAGAGGTGGATAAGTATTATTTCAGGTATATGGTGTTATGGTTTTGATATTATACCAATATAATTTAGAAAATAATAGTTTAAAATAAAGGCAACCAGATACATCAAAATAAGAAAATCAGTAAAAAATATCTAGAAAAGTGATGATAAATAAAAAATGTAACCTATTATGTATAAAAATAAATATTATAATACATTCTGGTCATTATTAGATCATTATATAGTCATATACATAAAAAAGGATAAAACTAGGAAAAACCTTGAAAACGGTCCTGAGTCCTAACTCAATCCCAAACTCCCATGTTCCATCCTAGTATCACAAACCTGCATCAACCATAGGGTGTTTTCCATATTCCTATACTACAAAAATGAAGACATTCATGAGTACCAACTAGTTTTTTGAGTAGGGTGTGAGTATGACACAGTGATCCACCATCAATGGTGTCTATAAGCATATCTATTCTGAGAAATAATGTGCATGTTATTGTGTGTAATAAAAAAAAGGAACAGTGTAAATAAATAAAAATAGATTTTATTTTTGGGTACTTTAGTGAAAATCAGGATTAACCATACCTAATTAGACCTAAGTCAATTTTTTTAACCATAATGTCCTATAGATTCACAAACAAGTCATATTGGGATCACCCCATGGTACTCAAGACCATGATTCATGAGTAGTTCAGGGGGGGTTATATGAGGAACTCTAAATCATGAATTATAATCTAAAATAATGGTGTACTACCCCATAGAGTTTCAAACGATGTATATCATATGAACCTATGGAGTATTTACCTAAAAAATCACCAACCATGTTTCTTCATATGAACCCATAGGGGATTTTTCCATGACATCCCAAACCATGTTTCATTATATGAACCTATGGGGTGTTTATCCATGACATCCTCAACCATGATACCAAAAAATAACACATTGGAGACATCCCCATGAAATAAAAAATGGTGTTTCATCATATGAACTTATGTGGGAGTTCCCCAAGGTGTCTTAAACCAGGTTTTATTGAATCCAAGTACATAGAGAACGCAATAAAAATTAATTAAATTCTTTTAAAATATGAACCACATTACAATCACATATCATGGGTCCTGGAGAACATCCTGGGAATCCCCAACCATAAATACGGTCATATAATTAAGTGAATAAACCCTTAGGGTTTCCCATTTTATTACTCATTTAGTTTTCACAAGTCAATCATGCTTAAAGAGGTGGATAATGTTATGATCATAGACTTGCAGTCAAATTTTATCTCTAAGGCACCCCTAGGGTCACCACATTAATTTTTCAACTCACTCCCCATGGTTAGTGATAGACAAAAATTTGTTTCATATTTTTAATAAAATTTTAATGGGTTTAATTTTTTTATCAATGAAATGAGACATGGGTTTCAATGTTTTAATATATAATGATTAATTTCAAATGTGTTAGTGAAATGGATTTAAAAGAGTAAAAGAATGTTTTCTTTGAAGTGTAATTTTATTATTGATATTTAAATGTTCTAATCTTTATAAGTGTTTAAATTTAAAATTATTTTTTGGAAATTTATTTAAAAATTTAGGCTTAGCTAAGAAATCCCATCAACCTGGCCAGCCCACCACATAATCAGCCCACAAGGGGCATCCAGCCAGGCTAGCCCAGGTGGGCCTGATCGAGCAAGCATGGAATGGCAGATAAAATCCCATGTAGGAGTGGGTCATGGGTGGTGAACCCCATGATCGGTTGCGGTGGGATGAAGACCACATAGATCATGTGTGTCATGGACCACAATTGGTGTGTGCATTGTCATGTAGGAGCTCGTCCCCACATCAGGCGTCTGAATAGTGCCTTTCGCATTAAACCACATAAAGGATCTTAAATTCTTACTATGTTTCAATGTGGGATAGCATATTTTCCATAGATCTTCCACACTCCTTTTCCTGATATTACCTAACCACCTCATATCCTCCTCAGATACCCAACACCTCCTCTCTCATTCTTTCTATTCCACTCTTCTCCACTACTCCCATTTGAGAACTCCATAGTCTCCCCTAGAAACCACGAGCACAAGAGATATACCATTAGAGAGGCCCCAAACCTCCACTGATCACCTCAGAAGCCCAAGATAAACCCCATGTAACAATTTGACCTCCTATGACCACTTTGAAGGCCATAGGAATAAGAATATGCCGCTACCTCGGTCACCTTTCGATGCTCGCAATCACCCATGCAGGACCCCTGCCATGTGAAACATACCATGTTGAGCTCCCACACCACTTGCCTCACCTAATGCACTACATGGACTCCATCCACACACAAATAATAACACCCACCATTAGTGGGTGTGATTTCAAGCTGAAATCCCCTAATATTTGGGGAGATCCTTGAATGTAAATGGGGGTTTATCCTCTCCTTCATTGCTTATAAAAAGAGGCTACTACCTCATTACCATGGATCAGTCGATACAGAGGGAGATGATCTCTATATTGATTCCAAGGGGATGTTGCATTGTTCTCCATTTTGGTTTTAATTTTTATTTTTCTTTTATTTATTCATTTTATTTTAGATTTTATTTTTATTTTTACTTTAAAATTTCTTTTAATAAATAAATAAATTGCATACATGTTTCTCAATGTGTTCCACCCCTTCTTTTTCTTCTCTAAAAATTATCCTTCCTCCTCTTATTATTCTTATTTATTTAATTTTTCTTCTTTTAATTGCTATTATTATTAGTATAATTTTAAAATTATTTATATGTTATAAAAATATATTATTATTATTAGTATAATTTTAAAGTTTTTTATATGTTATAAAAATAAATTATTTTATTACTGAAGACATCGAAGTAGTTGATCCCCATCTTAAGAAGTATCCACAACACAACCATATGAAGAGAAAAAATCAAAAATACTATGATGAGCTAGAGTGGATTAAAGATGAGGGTAAATTTCTTGTTGAGATAACTATGGGAGATCAATAAGGTTTGGATGACTTCTAGAATGAGTATGAGGTACAACTTGATCTCCTTGATTCTTGGAAAGTATAAGAGACAATATCATTATTTGTCACTTTGGCCATAGAAGAGGAATAATCCACAATAGTGATAGAATTTGAAGAAAGGATAGAGTATCCTGACTACCTACCCCCATCAATTGAGAGGTAATTCCATGAGGTACTCACCACTAAGGCAGAGATTGAAACTAAACCAACTCAGGGATTTGAACATTTATTTAACTCTATCTCTTCAAATTTTATTAAAACCAGATTTTGAATCACTCCTTACTTTTTTGATTTTACATAATTAGACAATATTCTCTATTCCTTAGAGAGGAATATTGAAATTTGAAATTCACCTGTTGAGGAACACATGGAGCTCCTTGATTTATAATAACAATCATTTGAGGAAGACCATGAAAAAATCAAAGTTATTGCACCTAAGGGATTCAGAAAAAAGGATGATCTTATTGAAAGGAAGAAATTAATTATTAAAAATTTAAATTTAATTTGTTTTCAAGTAAATATATCTTCTTATTCTCCCTTTTATCATTCAATTCATGTATCCTATGTAAATCCATCATTATACGAGAAGAAGGGGGCTGTACAAGTTTCAACTAAGAAGGAAGATGATTCATACTAAATCTTACTACCTACAAGAAATCTATACCTAATTTTGAGGGGGGTATATTATACTCTATCCATGGATAATTCTCACCAAGAATGATGAAGCAGAATATGGGAAAAGCCACATGTGGGTTTCCAAATCAAAGAATCTTAATCCACCATCATACCTTGGATAACAATCGATACTGGCCTCTTGAGGCAGTAAAAAATCAGGTCCCACTTAGTGGATTATACCAAGATTTATCCCTTTATACTTGCTTTTTAGGAATTTAGATTTAAATTTCCTTTTTAGAAAGTATTCAAGCATGAATCGCAATCCCTATTATGTTTTTGAACTTAAATGCCATTATCCATGTGCTTAATTGAGTAATTTTTTATAGGTTTATGTTGGGAGAAGGGATTCCCCAATAGTGAAGAAGAAAAGAGAAATAAGCTTTATTTCAAAAGGTATTTCACTTTTATAATTATCATATAATATTATTACATTTTTGTTTGAAAACATGTTTTGAGATTTTAAAGATGAAATTAAATGCCCACACTTGAATTCATTTTTTACTTGACTTGTCTATAAGACATCAGTTTCATAGGAAACCTATGATTCCATGTTTTATATTTTAATGTTAATAAAATTGCATGAGTAAAATGGAAAATTTAATTATAAATTTGAAGCATGGATATTAAACTAAGGACTCATGATTTGAGAAAATTAATTAATTTATTTAAATGGAATTTCCCAACCATTTTTCATTTTTGATTTTATGAAATTTATGTGAATTGATTTGTTATTATTAATCATGACTTTAGTGATTTCCTACTGTTATAATTCCCAATCTTGAGAATATTTATAGACTAATTACTTCCTATATTATCTTGAGAATATTTTTGAGTGATTTGGGACATGTCACCTACTAGAACTTGCATTTAAACTAGTCAAAACTATAAATGTGAAAAAAAATTAAAATGATTGAGGCATCATTTGAAAAATCCTTATCTTAAAAATAACACCTTTACATCAATCCATATTTATCCCTTAGAAACTATGAATGGACTTGTTAGTAATGAGCCATTTCTCAAGCCATTTTTATCCATTCCTACCCTCTACATAGTATTTTCATTATATTTTAAAGTTGAAGTGTGGGGGTAAAGGGAGTCATGATGAAATTTATGATTTACATTGTAAGGATAATGTGTTGGGGTGTAAATTATGGGTGCTAAGTAAGGTTGTTTATTTATTCATTGTACTCTTTATTGTTCTTCCTCTATTGATAAAAAAAGAAAATAATAAAAAGAACTGAAAAATGTGAAAAATGGGGTGTGATTTGGGAAAACCAAAAAACACAATTACTAGACCTATGATTTTTATCATATATGGTTAGGTTGTGTATTTTATGATTATTATAATCATAACTTGAAAAAAAATTAATGTGTTATTTATAAAAGAAAAAGGTGTAAAAAAGTATAGAAAATATGAATAGAGTGTACAAATAATTCATTATGCTTAATTATATCATGATCTTTACTTTGAGTTTTGGGGATGTTGGGAGTTGTTACAATTTCAAGGGTTTATTTTCATGACACTATTAATTTTTGATAACATGCACTATACTTATGAGATAATCCTACCCCTTGAGCCTTAATTTTTAAACATCAATTTCTACCAACCTTAATCCTCAGAGTCATTTGAACCTTAAAGAAAATTCCTTATGATTTTATGTGTCTTTTTTCATTATAAATTGGATAAATTAGTTAATTTTAAAGACTATGGATAAGGATCATCTATTCATGTTATGAGCACAAATCTACATGAATTTTTATCAGGAGTGATGATTGGAAAGATTCAAAAGTGTGGTAAATCAGGATTTGGAAAGTTAAATAATAATGAATTATGGAAATTTAATTAAATAGAAGAGAAGTTTCACCAATTTCATATGGGGAAAAGTTAAATTCTTGAATTTATTATTTCTTTGTATATTAAGAAGATAAATTGATATTTTATGTGGAATTTTGGAAATTTTATTTGAGATTGAAAATTGTATTATTTTATTACATTAAAATTTGAATATTTCAAAAATTGGTGACCTCTAATCTTCCATGTTGAGATTGTATGCTTGAGGAAAAGAATATTTTAAGTGTGGTGGTATTTGAAAAATTCAAATATGATGCATATTTTTAATTAAATTTAAAAGGTTTTAGGTTTTTTATCAATGAAATGAGCCATGGTTTTCAAGGTCTTAATAAATAATGGTTAATTTGTAATATGGAAGTGAAATAGATTTAAAATTGTAAAAGAATTTTGTTTTTAAAGTTGAATTTTATTCTTGAAATATAAATGTTTTAATCATTCTAAGTGTTTAAAATTATAACTATTTTTAGGGATTTTAAAAAAAAAATTATGCTGAGCCAAGCAATCCCATCAACCAGGCCAGCCTGCCATATAGACACCCATAAGGGGTAGTAGGCCAAGCTAGCCTGGGAGGGCCCAATCGAGCCAGCGTGACACAGGGGATGAAATCACATGCAAGGGTGGATCCTGGGTGGTCATCCTCATGGAAAGTATGGGTGGGAAGAAGCCCACATGGGCCACATGTGTCACCGACCATGGGTGGTGTGTGTAGTGTCATGCGGGAGCCCATCCCTACTGGAGGAATCTGAACGGTGCATGTCAAGAACCAACCCAGGTCGACCCAAAACAGATCACCTAAGCCATCCCGTGACATGGCTAGAGGGGTGTTCCCAATCCCCATGAGATAGAAAGTAGTGTCGGGCATCAAAACTTAATAGTTGGGAACTATTTGGACCATAATAGAATTACAAATAACATAATAAAAACTAATCAAAGAAAATGAATACTAGTAGCAGCAAGAAAACAAGACTACACATACCTACATGTGACCTCTCGGCCACCTCCAACAACTAACAACCTACCTCACATGGGAAGACAAAATAAGAACATGAACCATTATCTGAAAGGGGAGTATAGGCATGTGCATTAAAATACCCAGTAGGAATTCCAGAAGTGAACAACATAATCCACGCATTTCCAAATTTCAAAATAGTCCAATAATTCTAGTTTGAACAATAGTTATAAAAATAAGGTTTTCATATATACAAAATTAATTTTTAAAACTCTCAATCACAATTTATTTTCCCTTATAATTCAAAAACAAATAAAATAAACAAAGAGGGGAACACACATATTTTTCTGAAATATCTACCTTGAAATCCTTTTTAATACCAACCATACATACTATGTTTTCCTAGAAAAGACCAAAACCAAAACCAAGATCAATATTATGATTCTACACACAACAAGGGAAATGGTACTAATAGTGCCTTTATCAAAGGATCAAAAAAATCCTAGGAACTCAGAGGAAGACCATAATGTACTATACATTTGACTCATCCTAACGGCATGCCTACTCTCGATGACATCATATCGCCTAAACGCTCGGTGTTTTTTTACCTGGCCTAACAGAGGGGCCCAATCTCCTTGAAGAGAAAATTAAATACAAAGGTCCACTAGCCAATGTGTATTCTAAACTAGTGCAGAAATCGTTCTCAGTAAACAACCTTGTTATGATATGTTTCTATTCTATGTTCACAAAAAGGTGTGCCACACATTCAAACAACATGCCATATATATATCACTAACCACAAGGAATAATCCAGCACCACCCCGTCCACCTCAATATTAGTCTCATGCCATTAAATAAAAATTCTCAAAAGGACGCCCATACCGAGGACCCTCTTGTCTCATGATCAATCGAAGAAGAAAGAGACCTAACCAAAGAGGGGTTTTTCCAACAAACCATTTCAAAGATGCCAAACAAGAATTTAGATTTACCTCATTGAACTATTTACTAAAACGTTTAGAAATATTTTCAAAACAATAATGAACGTCATTTCTCACAAACATAGTCAGACTGACCAAAACATGCCAATATCCTTTCACAAATACATGCATTTATCAAAACACAGATATACCAAAACATGAAAAAACAATAAACATTTACAAACCATTTTCAAAACAATGTTACACACCAAAAAATGTCTTGAACCAAATGGTCAAACATTAAAGGACCCATTAAAAAACATGTTTTTCAAAACACTTGAAGCAACACAAACTATTTACTATCCATTCCATAAAAAAATCAAACAGTTCATTAAAATTTATATTAACCAATCACCCAAATTAGACAAACTAAAAAATTAAATAAAAAACTACTTTTAACAAACCCAACCATCTTGAAACCACTATAGAAGGTTGTCCAATTATTTTTCAATGACGAAAATCTAGTAAAATAATTAATTAAAAACATGAAAGCATTAAATTGAGTTATTTTAACAAGGGAAATTTTGGATTTTCCTACCTCAAAGAGGAATCAAGTGATGTTGAACACATTGGAACTTGATGAAAAAGGTGGTGACCACTCGTAGCCAGTCCGAACTCGCACACACATACCTGTATATATATATATATCCATAATCCAATGAAAATATTCCCTGAGCCATGAAGGAATTAGTACATGGAGTACATATATATATATATTATATATACCTTTGGTATATGCAAATGTGTCCTCAGTCGTTGACCATAAATTCACTATAACAACAAAAGATACCCAAGATTAAGGGAGTAAACACCAATGCATGACCAAAAGTACCAGGGACTCACATAAACCAAATGAACACTTCATAACACAAAATAAAATGCTACAAAAAGTATTTATACCCAAAACACACCCCAAGATATCCAACAATACCATTTAAAATAATATGACAATTTTTCAAGACCAAAAGGTGAGGCATTTACAAGCGCATAAAAGAACAACATAAAAAAAACTAATTGCGATCAATTCATCCAACATGAAATCCATACTACAAATTAACTAAGTATGTAATAGAAGTCAGAAACATGTTTTAGAAATTAAATACAAAAAGGTACCAAATTAATTGAAATTGGGAGAAAAGGGAATGAAACACGTACTTTAACACGTACGAGAGAGACAGAACCACAACAGAGGGAAGAGCATCGCTCTTTGGGAAAATTAAAAACCCTAGACACCGATCAAGACGTGCGAACACAACCCAATGTTTTATGAATTCAGTTAAACTGAAGAGAAAATCACCAAAATAAAAAAACACAGTAATACCCAAAGAGGTAAGGGTTTTCATAAAGGGGAACCATAGTCACATCGGAGCAGGGTGAATGTGTTGCGCAAGAGGGTTTCAGGTTCACCGGAAAAGGTTTCTGGAGGGAGGTCACAACACCAGGACAGAGAAAACACCAGGTGGAGGGGCTCATGCCAGATCTGGTTGGCCATGATGAGGGGAGAGGGCCGCTGCTGATGGTTCGTGCCATGCAGAAGGGGGTCAGGGGGCTCGCGTGCCAGATGGACAGGGAAGGGGTCAGCCTCACGCTGGCTGAACAGGGAATGGGGCGCAGCCTCACACTGGTTGGACAAGGAAGGGGGGATGAGGTCGCATATCAGGCCAGGTTCATGCGTTGGTGGAGTGGCTGGTGGTCAGGTGGTGGCCTGACGACACAGAAGGAGGGAAACGCTGTGGGACGGTGGTAGAGCCACGATGGGTGATAGTTGGACGGTGCACAGGACCAAACCGGGAGGTGGGTGGTTGCATGCGAGGAACGAGGAGGAAGGTTGGTCGTCTATACTAGAATTCAAACTAGAGGGGGAAGTCCACTCATGCCGCACAAGAGAGAAATGGTGGGGGAGAATGGAGCGAGAGAAAAAATGACGGTTTTCAATTTATTTCCATTTTTTAACACTTTATTAGCAGTTCAAATAATACTAATAATAATGAGAATATAATAATAATTATTTTTATTTTTATTTTTATTAAAAACAATAACATTAATAACAATAACAATAATAAAACCAATATCTAACTTAATAATAACTAAAAATATAACTTTGTTTTATCGCAATAAAATTTTATTTAGCTTTATTTTTCAGCCAATTTAATTTATTCATCAAATTTTATTATTTATTTGTACGATTGGGAAATTGTGTATTCACCAGGACCGAATGCACATTCGCCTCTAGCGTTGTGGTGACTATGCACTGGCCTGAGACCCAACAAGAACATAATGATTTGAAAAATTTCAAACCAACACCCAACTAAACGTCATCCAAATGACGCGAGATCCGGAAAAGGATAAAATAAAAGGGCGTCTAAGTTCGGGGTGTGATAGTACCCTGCACATCAATCCTTATAAAGGCTCATAAAATCCTATCCAGTTTTGATGTGGGATAGAATCTACATCATAGATCTATTGTGCTCCATCGCTTTATGTCACCCGGCCACCACAAATCTACCTCAGACACCCAGATCTTCTGCTCTCCACCTTTCTCTAGCAGAAGCCACATGTTCTCCCATTAGTTATCTCCATGGTTGACCCCTAGAAACTAGGATCTCAAGAAATCCACTATATCCAAGTCCCTGGACCTCCACCAATCACTTCAAAAGCTGAGGATGACCCCGATATAGAAATTTAAACTCCTCGGACCAATGCAAACGCTGGAGGAAGAGGAAGCCGCCACTACCTCACTCACCTATTGTTGCTCACCATCACCCATGTGGGACCCCTGTCATGTGTAATATCCCACATTGAGCTACCACACCCCATGTGGCACCTCAGGCACCATGAGGACTACTTCTATGCACAAATCATAACACCCACCAACTGCGGGTGTGATTTCAAGCTAAAGTCCCCTGAGATTTCAGGATATCCTTGAAAGTAGAGAGAGTGGTAGATCATATCCCTCATTTCCTATAAAAAAATCTTGATTCCTTATTTTCATGGATCAATCAACATTGAGGGAGGCAATTTCTCTATTAAGGTCAAGGGGTTGTTGCATCGTTCTTTATTTTGGTTTTCATTTTCATCTCTTCATTTTTTTAGTTTTTATTTTGAATTTGAATTTAAAATTTCTTTAATTAAATAAATAAATTTCATGCATTTTTATCAAATTGTTCCACCCATTCTTATTATTCTCTAAAAATTCTTCTTTTTCTTTTTATTATACTTATTCTTAAGAAAAATTTCTTTTAATTATTATTATTATTATCAGTATAATTTTGATATTATTTATATATTATATAAATTTATTATTCTTTATAATTTCTTTTCATTCCTTATCTTATTTTTTTCCTCTCTCTCTCATCCCAAATCTTTTTTATTTTATTCTCTTCTTACTCTCATATATCATTCTTCTTTTTATTTTTATTCTCATTATTCCTTTTATTCTTTTTTTCATTTTCTTCTCTTTTATCTTTCCACCATTGTGATCTCTTACCCTATAAAATTATGGGATGACCCCGAGGCTTGGCTAGGGAGAGGTCAAGGTATTCTTGAATATTTCTTAATGTTTATTTTATGTTTGTGGAATATTTGAGTAAAATGGGTGGGTGAGACAAATGCCTTTATATGGTGACTTTACCTCAATGACATGAAACTCAATCTATTTTTATTTTTTAACTCTTTTATCTATATTCATTTTATAACTCTTCACATGATGGATTCGATAAATTAAATAAATGAAACTCCTTCTATAGAGTTGGTTCCTGGAAGCTTGAACACTCTCGACTAAGGTGTGTCATCAACCTCGAGTATAGGAGGGGGTGGAATTGAGATGTCTTAGTCTTTCAAAGATTCCACAATTTATAATGAAAATAATATTAATTAAAACATGAGGTTTAATGTTTGGGTTATCAAACTTAAATCAAACAAATAACGAAGTATAATTATTGAACCCAATGCTGAAACCAAAACATAGTCCTTTATTCATTAACTCATTCTCTTTAAGCTTTGTATGGTAGTTTGGTTTAAATTCAATTTAACATGTCATATAAAAAGTTATCAAAAACATAAAAATTATTATTATTGTTTTCATAAAATTTAAAAAAATCAATAAAAAGAAATAGTCTAGGTGATTTAGAATAAGTGAGTGAACAAATAGAGAATATCCTCAAGTGAGACAACATTGGTCTGTCATTGTGCTACACTAGGAAAAAATAATTTTCTTTTTACATGCCTTGTGATGGTGTGTGTCAGTTATGAAAACCACATGGGGGTTAAAAATTCTCAATCTAATCTCCAGTGAGTTTTTCATAGTTCATGGGGAGGTTTTATATCATAGTTTATGTAAAGACCCTGATCCCAGTAGTCTGGAGCTAGTGCCTTACTTAATTACATTGGTACTAAGAATAAGTGTTCACATCCAAAAGGAATGAATAGTTTAGTATATTTGGAAAACCATATACATATAAATGTTTTACATTAAAAATTAAATGGAAAAGAAACATAGAAACTCCATTGGAAACACCCATAAACTCCTATATTATTCCTGAAAGTCATCTATAATATACATCTTCGCATCTCGGTGAAAAATAAAACACAAGTAAGGGGTGATAACAGATTCTCAGTAAGGGTAAGAAATATAGTGGAAGATAATACAAACATAAACAATATGGAAAGGTGAATAAATAAAAACACATGTCATTAAAACAGAATCCTGATCATATTATGTCATGAATAAAAGCTAAATAAATAATTCCCAATAAATAATCACAAGAAAATGAAACTTAACCATGTATGTTATACTAGTTAAATAATCACATGGATTTTCAATTAAAAATATCATAAGGATGGAATTCATAATTATAGACATATGGAACTTATTATTGAGGAATCATCCAAGACATCTGGAAATAAATTCATAAGGCTTCATCCAAATCCATATCTATAAATAAATGGTCAAGGCCTCGGCCAAGTCCAAAACTTTTTTGTCTCATTATACCTACCAATGCATCTATGGAATATAGTGGGCCCCATTAATCACTTACTAATTCCAATTCATTCATCATATGAATGTGGTTAAGTATAAAAAACATATACATGAAATTTTTAAATTACATTCCTCAATCAGTAAAAATAATCACTAACCATTATGAGTAATGTGGTGAACGATATCCAGATAAAACATCAATAGTCAGACAAATCATAAACCATTTAATAAAATATTTTATATGATAACATAAAAGATAAATACCAATTAACCATAAGATTCAATATAGGTTGTTTAAATAGATGAAAATACTTTTATAAAATCATCATGGAATTATTAAGATAAATACACTTTTTTCTATGGAAAGAAGAGTCCTTTTGGAAAATATCACTTATATCTATAATAAAATCAGATTGTAAACAAGTATATATGAGAAAATAAAGAAAATTAAATTATGGTTGATCCAAAAATGATGTCCAACTGACGTAAAAACATGTAAAAAGAGTTTTTAAGAAACATTATAAATTATCCCCTTCAGTGCAGTTTAAGGGAAAATATAAAATAAGTCTTTAAAGAGGGAAAATAAATAATTGTTTGGATAAAACAAAGAATTAACTAAGATATTTTATCATGGTAAAAATATTGGTTTTATAAAAATATGGGTTACCTAAAAATAATTATTGTGTGTACTTGAAAATGGATAAGAAATTGGGAAGTTCTCATTAATTGGGCTTGCTTATCAAGCGGAATTAAAAAAGGAACCTCATAAAAATGTATTCCCCCATTAAAGAAATATGAAATGATCTGGATACATGATTTTGGAACATATATATATAATTTTTAAAAATTATATAAAAATAAATAATAATTACATTAGAGTAAATAGAGATAAAGTGTAACTGAAAGGAAAAAATGGAGGTTCAAGAAGAAACTCTTACCACTTTGTAATCTACCAAATCATATGCCCCATAAAATTTATAATCATAAAATGAAACATTTAATACCATGAAGATAAGGAGATTCATGATGTGATGAATAAAAGGTTAGTATACATATACCACACACAAGAAATAGTGGTGAATAAGGCATATCACATAAAAATACATGGGTGATGATAAAAACCCTTACCTTATGTCTAAAAGCATTTTGTACTTGTAATTAACATTCTGGATAATGAAATTAGATTCATTAATAATTTAATTAATAACCTATTAAACATTTATTTTATTTAGTGTAATTTTTTAAGTTCATTTATAGTCTTTATTATGAGTTGTAAAATTTAATTTCATCATTCAGAAGTGTTTGTTTCCTTTGTTTTCATAGTCGGTTCACTTGTATACATGTATAAAATATCATGTAAAATGGGAATAGTTATCCAGAATTGAAATTGTATGTTATTAATGAACTTAAAAATGTTTAATGGCCTTATATATAATTGTTTTTTAGATATTAATATGATTCATTAGAGAAAAGGTTAATGATAATTGTTTGGATTATTTTGGCATTTTTGGATCAGCACACACTAGTTTGTTTAATTAATATTATGTATATATAATGGTTCTATAATAATAAATAAATTTTAATATACATATTATAATATTTTTTAACCATGAAAATGTTTTTATGACCAACCTTGAAAGTGGTACTAGAAAACAAAAGAATCATCATCCACGATGGTGGTGAATCAACACCTCACAGATGACGTTTTCATTTTTAGAACGAAAAAGGGGAAGAGAAAATAATTGATGGTGTATATCACAATATAATAATCATATTATTGTATATCTATGAAATTAGATTTATCATTAATTTTTGGTTAGAGGAGGTAAGTAAAAGATAATAAAATAAAATAAATTGAAAGAAAATTAAATGAACAAAAGGGAATTTTATCACTTGAATTCCTCTTCTTGAGAACCTACTTAAGGAACTTTGATGTGGTATTTTTGTGAGGCAAAGAATTCTAGAATGTGGGGAGAGTTTGGGAAAAGGAATTGGGAATAAATTTGACAAGCTTCAAGGCCTTATATTTGTGAGAAGAAGAGGTGGTGAGGGGTGGTATTTATAGTGGAGGAGAGGGGTATTTTTTAATTATTTTATTCATTAGTTTATTATTTTGGCTCAATACAATCAATAGTTTTAACATTATCACTAACTATATTAAAATAATGAATGAGAGTTTGAGATTATGGGCTTACATCAGAAGTGCATAATCTATGATTCAAAAATTCATGTATTTTTTAAGTGCTGTAAATTATCGTATTTCACAATTCACCACAAATTCAACTATTTTAGAAAAATACAAAAACATCATGCTAACCATTTTTTGATGTTTAGAATTAAAAAATGAACTCCATTTTATGAAAATAATTTTATAAATATAATAAATGTAATTTTTAAATAAAAACATCATTTTCTCAAAAAAATACTGATTTTAATATTATAATTGTTTTTATGATACATTGATAAATTAATTAAGGTCTCATAAAATTATCTTACAATCATAAAAAAAATATTAATTTATGAATCTATTTTAGGAAAATAAATTTATTTTAAATCAATATATTAATTATAAAATTGTAAATAAAAATTTATGTTTCACAAAAATATCAACACATAATTTATCATTTTTAAAACATTTATTTACTTATTCCATGATATTAATATACCATATTTTCACTTATAAGATACCTAAAATTTATTTATACTTTAATTGGTGAAGTTACTATTTTTTTCGTCAAATTATTATTCATAATGATCATATTTAATAGTGTTTTTCAGTATTAAACTCAGTGTTTCATGAAGTATAAACTATCAAAGATGCTAAATTTTAAAAGAGACATACCATAAAATCATAGGGTTTTACATTTTCCCCTCCTTCAAAAAAAAATTACCTCGAAATTTCAAGAATTTTTCATCATAAATATATTTGGTTAGTTCTTCATCATAAATTCCTCCAATTCCCATGTCACCTTTTCAGTTTTATGATTTTTTCAAAGTACATTTACCTGCCATGTTCTCTGATTCCTCAACACCTACTCTATAGTGTCCAGAATCTTGATAGGCTCTTCATAGTAAGATAAATCAAGTTCCAATTCTGTTCCTATAGAAGTGAAAACATGCATTGGGTCTGGCATTCCATTCCTTAACAAAGAGATGTGGAGCACATTGTGTACCTTAGAAAGTCTAGTTGGCATTTCCAAACAATAATCCACACCTCCAATTCTATCCACGATTTAAAAAGGTCCAATGTACATTGGGCTTAGTTTCCCTTTATTTATAAATATTATAAAACACTTTCATGGAGATACCTTCATGAAGACATGATCTCCCACTTGAAACTCCAAATATTTCTTTCTTTTATCAACATATCTCTTTTTAAAACTTTTTACTTCTTTGATATTTGTTTAAATAGTATTTACATTTACTATTGTTTATTCCACAAGCCCAGGGCCTACAAGCTTCCTTTCACTAATTTCATCCAAAGAAGTTGGTGTACCACATCTCTTTCCATACAATGCTTTATATGGTTCTATTTGAATACTTTAATGGAAACTATTACACTATAAAACTCTACCAAATACAAATATTGATTCTACATGCTTTGAAAGTTAATTGAGCATGACCTCAACATGTCTTCTAAAATTTGGATCATCCTTTCTGACTGCCATTCAGTTTGAGGGTGAAAATCAGTACTCAAATGAAGCTCATTATCCAAATAATTATGAATACTTTTCCACAATTTCAATGTAAATCATGGATCATTGTCAGAAAAAATTGAAATAGGTTCTCTATGAAGTCTTAAAATTTCATTAATTTAGAGTCATGCAATGCACTTTAGTTGTAAATCCTCCCTTATAGTGAGGAAATGCACATATTTTGTTGGTCAATAAAACATTACCCATATTTCATCATTATTTCTTGTATTTTTTGGTAATACAATGAAAAAATCCATAGTAATGTCATCCCATTTCCATATATGAAAAGGAAGAGGTTACATGACTCCTCTAGGATGTTGTCTTTCAACATTCCCCTACTGAGAGACTAAACATATTAATATATAATTTGAAATTCCCCACTTCATATTATCCCACCATAAATATTCCTTCAAATCTCCATACATCATAGTGATACTAGGGTGTATATATAAATTCATGTTATGGGTATCATCCAATAATTCTATTTTTATCTAGGTTATAGAGGTAACAGAAAACCTCTTCCCAAATTTCATAATTTCATCCTCATACAGGAAGTATTCCAACTTCCCACTATTCACAACTTTAATTTTCCTTTGAGAATTCTCATATTTAGATTGATAACTTTTAATCCTTTCTAATATATGTTGTTGGGAAACAGATTGAAAAAGTAGTTATGTTTCACAATTCTTGATAATTCCCATATTCATATTCACTAGATCCATGAACATAGGATCACTTTAAATCCTCATTTTGTTTAGAACTCTATGATCCTTCATGCTCTATGAATCTATTACCATATTTTCCTTTCCTAGGTGATAGTATATTAAACAATCATAATCCTTGAGTATCTCAAGCCATCATATTTTCCTCTTGTAGAGTTCCTTCTATGAAAAGATAAATTTTAAACTCTTGTGATCTTCATTTATCTCACATCTTTTACCATTGAGATAGTGTCTCCATATCTACAGAGAAAATATTACAACTGCGAAATAAATATCATGAGTTGTATAATCCTGTTCATGAGTTTTTAACAACTTGATTCATAGGCAATAACACTACCATTCTGTATAAGGACACAACCAAGAACTTTCTTTTATGCATAACTATAAAACAAAAATATACAATTCACCAATGGCTGAATAAAGATCAAATAATTCACTAATTTCTAATTAAATTCTTAAAATAATTCTTCACATTCCTTTTTCCAAATAAACTTAACCCCTTTATGAGTATGCTTGGTTAATAGGTTAGCTTATCGGGAAAAATTCTGAACAAAACACTGAGAGTAACCCACTAAACCAATGAAACTTCCAACCTCAGTTATATTATTTGGTGTAGGACATTCTTGAACTGCCTTTTTCATTATAGGATCAACTGAGATTCTATCCTTAGATACAATATGGCCAGAAAAAGAAACTATTTAAAGCCTGGATTCACACTTTCTAAACATCCCATATAACTCTTATATCCTAAGAGTCTCCAGAATAATGTTTAAGTAGTTCTCATGGTCCTCATAGCTTTTGGAATATTTCAAGATATCATCAATAAATACAATAAAAAAAATAAATAGAATACTTGAACACTCTATTCATTAGATCCATAAAAGATAGGGTGTATTATTCAGTCTAAATGGTATTACTATAAAGTCATAATGTTCATACCTGGTTTGTAATGCTATATTAGGAATATATTCCTTTTTCACACACAAATTGATGATATCCATAACGAAGTTTAATCTTTAGAAAATATTAACCCATACGAAGTTGATCTAATAAATAATCAATGCAAGGAATATGATACTTGTACTTTATTGTAATAGCATCGACTTATCTATAGTTGACGCACAACCTTATGGATCCATATTTCTTCTTAACAAATTGAATAAGGAATCCCAATATCAAAACACTAGTGAGAATAAATCCATCATTACTCAGCTCCTCTAATTGTTTCTTCAACTCCACTAATTCCACAGTGGTCATTCTATAAGGATTATTTGATATTGGCCTTGCATGAGGGATTACATCAATAGAAAACTCAACTTTTTGGCTATTAAGGATGTCCCATTAAATCCTCTAGAAATACATGGATTTATTCTTATACAATAGGTATGTACTCAATTTTAAGATTTTTTCCCCATCCATAGATGATATTTTCTCTTCTACCCCAAGAATTTCATTTAGAAGAGCTATGATAAGTGAATTTAAAAATGTCTCAGATGATAAAGTCACCCCTCTAAAGATGATAAATTACATACATTCATCACGAATCATAATTTCATTCTATTTGAAATAAATTTTATTGTAATATTTTGAAATCCATTCCATACTAAGGATTATATCAAAATCAACCATAGGTATGCTGATAAAATCAGCAATTAGAGCATGTTTATGTGTCATAATTGGAATTTCTCAACACATAATTATTACAATAAGTTTTACACTATGTGTCTTTACTAAAAACTCCCTTGTCAAGGTGAATTTAAAATATATAATTTTTAAACGAAAATAAAAAGATGTAGATAAGTACGATGATCCAGAATCAAATAAAGTTTTAGCTAAATTTTAGGAGATGATTAAAGTACCCACCACCACATCATTAGAAAATTCAACCCCAGCTATTTTGATCGCATAAGCTTTTCCTTAATCCCATGGCCTTTTATGAGGCAAATTTCCTTGTACTTTGGACAATCATTTTCATTGTGTCCCATATCCCTATAATTGTAGCATTGAACATTAGTACCTTCTTTCTTTCCCTTGAAATTATGATCATAATTTCCTTTCTCACAACACTGGTAGAAAACTCTTTTTCCCCTTAAGTAGGCACCAGGGTGTTTCCTTCCACAAATATCGCATGTTGGAAAATTTCTTTTTTTATTCTTCCCTTTATCCATTCTTTTACCTTACATACTATTCTTCTCTTGTTTAACCTTAAAGTCATACGATGAGAATTCTTTCTCTATCTTGATATCACAAGACACTATATATTCATATGATGAGAAAGTTTGGGAGAATATTTCCATTCAGAGGAATTGTTTTAACCCATTAAGGAATCAATAAATCTTTCTCTTTGGATTATGTACTCAATCCATTGCATGCCTTATTAACCTTGTAAAGTTGGATTCATACTTGGAAACATTTTCATCCTATTTTTATCTTGTAATTAAGAATAATCTCTCCATATATTCTCTATGTTCGTGAGGGAGATATTTTTCTATGAAAATTTCCTTAACATCCTTTCATTTTATATTTTCAATTTCTTTCTCCTCAGTTTTGTTTTTTATTAATGACCACATTTGATCTACATCTCCAAATAGATGATAAAATTCTATGATAACCTTCTCCCTTTCATTAATTTTCAAAGAGAGAAATATCTTTTCAAAGGAACTTATCCACTACTCTGCTATAAAGGGGTTTATAGTCCCATTGAATGACGAAGGTTGTTTTCTCATGAAGTAGTCTAACATTATTCCTCCAAATTGAGGATCAGGATTCTTAATATGAGTAAGTTTATTGTTCATAACCGATGTCAGCTGTCCCAATATAGTTATAAGTTTCTCATCTATAGTTGTAGCTCCTGCTCCAAAATCATTATCTTTTATAGGAGGGAAATCCTAACATGGAATACATGTGTTGATATGGTTTCCATTCCTTCCACTAGGTGCCATTTCTAAATAATGGAATACACTAAATTAGGATGTGAATCATAAGGTACAATTTTCAAACTAGTAAAACACATAACATAAATTGGAAAAATTATTCATATCTAATATTATAATCATAAACATGGTTTCCTTGGGGACATATTTCCTTTTATATCCTTCATAATGGTTTGTGAAGAAAATGTGAATTATCCTAATCATATCCCCTGAGATTTTCAAACTATGTGTGTAGTAAGGCCCATTACCGTGTACCACGTTTGGCCAAGTCAGGACTAATGCACCTTATCAGAGTTGTTACCCCTTAGGTACATCTGTTCTAGAACCACATCCACTTGAAGTATCCAAATAGTGATGTATTTCTAGGAAGACCCACATAATATCTACCTTAACAAAATTCTAGGATGTTCTTATATAATTATCCTCAAAGTATATCTTATGGTTATGTTCCCTAATCTATATTTTCCAAATCTAGTTTCTATGGTTTATACTAAACATTCTCTCATACCAACTATAAAGACCCTAACACCAGTAGCCTGAAGATAGTACCTCACTTTATTTAATTGGTATTAAGAACAAGTGTTCGCATCTCAAAGAACCAAATAGTTTAGTATATTTAGAAAACAAGATGCATGAATTAGATTTAAATTATAACTTGAAAGGAAAAAACCACATAGAAATCCATGGGAAACACCCATAAACTCATATATTATCTCTAAAATCCATTCCTAATATACATCTTCACATCTTGGGGAAGAATGAAACATAAGAAAGGGGTGATATTATATTCCTTATAAGGTTAGGCAATACAGAGAAATCTAATATATCATAAACAATATGGCATGGTGACTAACTAAAAACACATTCCATTAAAACATAATCTTGAGAATATTATGGCATGAATAAAAACTGAATAAATAATTCCCAATACATAATCACATGAGAATGAAACTTAACCATGGATATTCTACTAGTCAAATAATCACATGGATTATCATTTTTTTTACTATGACTGCAAATCATTTTTTTCATTTTCAAAAATCCACTTTAAGGGAAGCGGTAAACCGTACATGGGACGTGACCACCACAAAGTTCAAATTCAAATTACAAAATTCAAAAACATCAATCCCATTTAAGATATAGAGAACCACAACCCACGCGCCTATCACGGGTCTTCGCCTCCCCAACATCACCATCTTGAAGATACCTTCCAGAATTCCCCTCGGTGGCTGCATCATCCTGAGAGACACAGATCATCTAGCCATCGTTATGGTAGCCCCAACATCAAACAATGATGATATGACCAAGAATCATCAACAAAAATCCAAAACCAGAAGCGAGCAACCTTCAATCGATCACATCCCAACAGACCGAATGCATCACGAACCAAAATCAACCAGCAATCACCAACCAAACTCATGAACACCGAAAATCCATCATCAACACATCACAAAAAATAACGGTTATAAAGAAAAAAATCAGAAAACATCACCATATCTAGATCTCGGAGTCACCGTAGAAATGATCCAGTCGCCGCCATCCAAGTCGCTCATAGGGTTTGCGACGAATCGCTCAAAACATGCCAGATAAGAGGTGGCATCACTCTAGCTGTAGAGCCTGGAGCACATCTTTCAACCAGCACTGCATATCTAAACAAACCCTATCCAAATAGATGGAATTGGGAAGAGATGAACCACTATGCAAATGGAAGGGATGGAATCTTAGAGGACGCTGACTCCACTGCAACTGAGAATACAGCGCCACGATCCTGGAGGAAGGGTGTCGCACAAACCCTAGGCGAGGAAGGAGGAGGCGACATTGTAACATCCCAAGTAAGTAATTAATAATATATATTTTTTTCTATGTCTATTTATGAATTATATGAGGTTTTAGAGGCTTAAAACGAGAATAAATCCAATCTTAAGCATGAAATACACTAATATTTTTAAAAGATTGTTTTACTGCCTTTTGGTGGCAAAGCTTTTTTTTAAATCAACATTTTTACAATTTTACAAGATCTATTTATCAAAATAAAATTATTATTTATGATTGTTACATTGAAATTTACTTTGTGTAAATTTTTGGAATTTTTCTGACAATGTTCATTTTTTAATAAATAGTGAAAAATACTGCATTTTACATCAAAACAGCTTTTTCATTTAATTTAATTATATGGATATATTATCTTTTTAATTGGTCTTAAAGTGTAATTAGAATATATTTTTACCATTTAATGAAATGGTGGTCATTAGGATTAATTTCACTTTGGAATTGGGCATAAACTAATGCCAAACTTTTCATAGATATTGTTTCAAAAAAACCCCGCTATTTGTTTTGACAAGGGGAATTATTTTTAAATTAATTATTTCAATTTCTGTGTTTGGAATTTGGTAAAATGGATTAAATATTTGGAATCAGAAGGTCCAAATTTTGTAATCAAGACTCTTTCGTTTTTGGACATTATGAATAGTAACGACGATAATTATCTTTAATTATCTTGATTAATTAGTAATACGGTAGTTAAGGATAATAAAATAATATCATAATAATAACAAATGACCCCAAAATGTGTCCTAATACTACTGGTTGTGTCATGGCCGACCATGGGATGCCTTGTGCCAAACTTGGGGACCCCATGGAATCAATTTTGTGTGATAATGACCTTTTATCTTTTTATTTTTAAAGAAATTTAAATATAACAAAGAATGTATCACCTGAGTAAAACATTTTTAATTTTGTCTAAATAAATGATATATTGGACTATAAATATTCCTTATAAAGATAAAAATATTTCCTACATCATAATATTTTTTTGTAATTTTTAGACTTTAAATAAATTAAATTATTTATGACATCATTATGATGCAGTGATTACCTCATTATTTAATGATTTAAATAAAATGAAAAGATAATGTAACATTTAAGACCTACCCATGTCAAATACCTATTTTATGAGTATATTTAGAACCCTTATCACCTTATCCTCAAAATAAATCAATGTGGGACCTTTAAAATCCGAAACTCATTTGATAATAAAGTAACATTTTATACCTTTCCAAGAGTGCCCCTCCTCTCCTCTTATAAAAGGCCCCCACCTCTACCACCTTACCCACACCTATAAAGCCTTTGGATCGGCCAAACCCTGCTGATTTTGTCTCTCCACATCCCTCTCTTACTACTTGAAGCCTCAATTTCGGCATAAGTCTTCACAAGAAAGCCTTTGAGCTCAAATCAAAGAGAGTTACCCGATTTTAAGGTAATGTCTTCACTTGTGTTCTTTTGTTTTATTTTGCTTCTACAACACCCTAAACTCTTTTTATTAATTTATTTTGTAACAACTCAAGTATCTTAAATATAATATGATGTTTTTATAAGAAGTATTAGAGCTACACTTACACACACCTACATCTAATGGTTAATGAACATATTGTTTCAGTGGATGGCGGATTTCTGCCTCATGAAACGATGATTGTTCAACACTCATATAACACCTTGAAAGGTGGACATTAAGATGTAAGTATATTTATATATGATATAAAATATGTTTATGTTTTACTTAAGATTCTGTATTTTTCATTTATGTCATACCATTATGGCTTCCATTATGGGTATACGCGATATCTTCATTTTAGGAAGTGCAGACTACCGCCCCCTCAAAGTGATTTGATTCGTTAATACCATATGTGGTACATATAAAGGATAGATTAAATGATATTATATATGATATTATATTGGAATTATAATATACCTTTATATAATTATTATTACTTTCCATTAAAGTATGAGATAGAAATGAAAGTAGCGTTCATGCGTACGTACAACCTACCGTCTCCATGAATGGTGCATTTCGTTTCCTATCCCCAAATGTAATGTACTATTATAAGTACATATATATAATGAATATATATGATTTATGTTACATCTAAATAATGAATATGATTCTGTAATTAAAATATACATATCTCTCATTTAGTTTTAATTCCATTAATATGACATAGAAATGAAAGTAGCGTTCATGCGTATGTACGGCTTACCGTCTCCATGAACGGTGCATTTCATTTCCTACCGATAAATGATTATTTAATATTATAAATGCTTGTATATAATGGATATATATGATACATATGGAATCTACATCATGAATATCATTCTTGAGATAATGGATATCTAACTACGTGAACCACTTGTAAATATCAGAAGTTCACTTTTGACTCAAGTACCAAATATCGAAAAAATGACCATTATTAACTTAAATAATTACATAGTGTTCATCACATGGTAATAAGTGATATAAAACAAATAATGAACTTGAAAAAGGTTCTCAAGCAAGTATAAAATAACTCAAGTTTATTATTCATGAGGTTAAAGAATGATCGAGTCAAGTCAGACCCGAGGTAAGGGACTTCGTCTCAATATCCATTCATTGAGGCATATTTTGTTTTATACAAAAATTTCTTTTATACGGTGTATAAACCACTTTGACTTTTACATTTATCCAAAAGTAATCTTTTTTAAATGATTCTTTTTACTAAACGACAAAAGGGACTGTTTTTGTCGTACGTATGCGGCAACAACGACTTCTCCACCACCGTGACCATTATTAGAGTTTCGGCTTCCTCTACAAGCCATACCTTTTTTAAAAATGAAAAATAAATACCATGTTTTAATTTAATTTTATTTTGGTATTGAAAATAGTTTTCATAATGTTTTTATTATATCAATGTGTTGTATTGATATCTTTTGATTGAAATGTAGAAATTTTATGTTTCCTTTATGGATGTTTTATGTGATACGATTATGTTATGGTTCTTGGGAATTGTTATGAAGATGGGTGGTTCTATGATAAACTAATGGCGGGTGAGCCCTATATAGCTCTCCAATGCATTGGGTAATGCAAAGGAGTTAAACTTTAAGGTTTCTCTGAAGAGATTTAGGGAATATACTGTGATGGGTATTCCAAATGTAACCAAGAGGGTTACTCCCTGCGTAAGAATGTTATGAATGCCTCAAGTTACCTTTATGTCTTATGATTTCTATGATTTATTCATGATTTGATGAGGTATGTTAAAGTTCTTATGTTTTATGGGAAAAGTATGATTTCATTCTCATGTATATATGTACTGATGTTTCCTTTCCATATTTTTTATAACCCTTACTGAGCATTTTTTGCTCATCACAAATTTTTGAAATGTTTTTCACAGGTCAAGGGAATGGTACATGATATGATGATAGTGTCAAGGAAGTGTAAATAAAGAACCTGTGTTTTATTTTAAATAGGTTTCCATTGATGGGAAAAATGAATATTATATTTTATTGAAACCACTTTGTTTAAATGTGGGATGTAATGCATGTTTTATGGTCTAATTCTCTAAAACTCTAAACCTGAAAAGATCCTGAAGGTGTATTCTTGAAATATATCAAGATTAAGTAATGTTCAAGGCTGGGGCCTTATATTTGGTATCAGAGGGAGGTTTAGGAAACTTTAGGAGTTAGAAAATTGTTAAATTCATAAATTAATTTATGGTATGATTGAAATGATATAGAATTTTAGATTACCATGTTGATTCACCTAAGGTATTTCAGTGTTACGAATGGTTTTTCCTAGAGGAAATAGAGATGCTTTTTTGGGATGGCATACTGAGGGAAATGACCTTCCAAATCAGCATACTTAGATGGTTAGAATCTGAATTGAGCAGTTTACTGCAGTGATGGCTCAGTTGACTCAGGTGAAAAATGTTGGTTGTTTTATTGATGATATTTTGGAGTTTTTTAAAAGAAAAGAGAAGCATGAAAGAAATTTAAGGGTTATTTTTAAAACTTTAAAATAAATGAAATTGTATGGGAAATTCAGCAAGTGTGAGTTTTGGTTGAAAAAAATTTCTTTCCTTGGTCACACTGTTTCAAAATAAGGCATAACTGTTGATCCTACTAAAACAAAAGTTGTTGAAGAATGGCCAAGACCCACAAATGTAACTGACTTCCGTAGTTTTCTTGGTTTTTCAGGTTACTACCGATGGTTTGTTGAAAATTTTTCACGGTTATCTAGTCCAATGACTAAGCTAACTCGAAAGGGTGTTAAGTTTATCTGGACAAAATAATGTGATGATTGTTTTCAGGAGTTGAAAAGAAGATTGGTGAATGCTCCAGTTTTGGAACTTCCTTCCAAAAATGGTGAGTTTGTTATCTATAGTAATGCTTCATTGAAAGGACATGGTTGGATCGTAATGCAGAATGATCTGGTAATTGCCTATGCTTCACATCAGTTGAAAACTCATGAGGTAAATTACCCTACACATGATTTTGAATTAGCTGTTATTGTTTTCGCTTTAAAAATTTGGAGGCATCATTTGTATAGAGTAAAGTGTGAAATATATACTGATAACAAAAGTTTAAATTATATATTCACTCAGAAATAATTGAACATGAAACAAAGGAGATGGCTGGAATTAATCAAGGATTATGATTGTAAAATTCATTACCATCTGGGAAAAGAACATAAAGTGGCTGATGCTTTGAGTCGAAAAAGTAATGCTTCATTAACAATGTTGCATTTGGAAGATAATCCTTTGGTTAAGAATTTTATGAACTTGGGCATAAATGTTGTTGGTGCAGGATGTCCTTCTATTTTGTTTTAGGTATCAGTGAAATCTTCTCTATCAGACAGAATCAACCAAGCACAGAAGCAATACAGTGAGTTGCAGAAAAAGATAGAGCTGGTTAAGAAGGGTAAGTTGCCTGAATTCAACATTGATAATGATTTTGTTTTAATATTTGGGAATAGATTGTGTGTGCCTTTTGATACACAGTTGAAGAGAGAGTCGTTATGTGAAGCTCATAGTTCTCCATTTTTAGTTCATCCTGGAAGTACTAAGATGTATAGAGATCTGTGAGAGTATTACTAGTGGGACGGAATGAAAAGGCATATTGCTTATTTTACTATGAAGTGTTTGACATGTCAATAGGTTAAAGCAGAGCGGCAGTTACCGAAAGGGATGCTTCAGCCTTTACCAGTGCCAGAGTGGAAATGGGAAAATATATCCATGGACTTTGTTGTGGGATTGCCTAAGACACCTCGAGGTAATAATGAAATTTGGGTTATTATTGATCTCTTGACTAAATCTTCTCATTTCCTTCCTATTAGAGATACTTTTTACCTAGATAAACTTTCTCGTTTTTATCTTAAAGAGATAGTTAGGTTACATGGAGTTCTTTTCTCCATTTTATCTGATCGTGATCCCAGGTTTACTTCTAACTTTTGGAAAGTCCTTCAGAAGTCGTTGGGTACTGAATTAAATTTTAGTACAGCTTTTCATCCTCAATCAGATGGGAATTCAGAATGAACAATCCAGAATTTGGAGGATATGCTACGTGATTGTTCGATGGATTATCAGGGAAGTTGGGACGAACATCTTTCTTTGGTTGAATTTTCATATAATAACAGTTTTCATTCCAGTTTACATATGGAACCATTTGAGGAGTTATATGGGAAGCAGTGTCGAACTCCAGATTTTTGGGATGAAGTGGGTGAAAGGAAGTTTATGGGACCAGAATTGGTAGAAGAGTTGAAAGAAAAAGTTATTTTGATTCAGAAACACATGAGAACGGCTCAGAGTAGACAGAAAAGTTATGCAGACAACAGGAGGAAGGATCTATCATTCGAGGTAGGTGATCATGTTTTTCCCAAAGTATCACCATGGAAAAGTGTGATGCGATTTGGTAAGAAAGGAAAGCTGAGTCCAAGGTTCATTGGACCATATGAAATTCTGCAGAGAGTTGGATCAGTTGCATACCGAGTGACTTTACCTCTGACTTTATCTCAGGTACACAATTTTTTCCATGTTTCAATGTTAAGGAAGTACATGCCAGATCCATCTCATGTTTTGAGTCTAGAGGTAGTTCAGCTGGAAGAGAAAATATCTTATGAGGAACAACCGTTCCAAATTCTTGACCACAGGGAGCAACTGTTGTGGAATAAGGTGATTCATCAGGTAAAGGTTTTGTGGAAAAACCACACGATTGAAGAGGCAACATGGGAATCTGAAAATGCAATGAGGGATAAATACCCCCACTTATTCGATAAGTAAATAAATTGTGGGGACGCAATTTTCTAAAGGGGGAAGGATGTAACATCCAAAGTAAGTAATGAATAATATATATTTTTATCTATGTATATTTATAAATTAGATGGGGTTTTAGAGGCTTAAAACGAGAATAAATCCAATCTAAAGCATGGAATACACTAATATTTTTAAAAGATTGTTTTACTACCTTTTGGTGGAAAACCATTTTTAAATCAAACTATTGACAATTTTATAAGCTCTATTTATTAAAATAAACTTATTCTTTATGATTGGTACATTGAAATTTACTTGGGAATATTTTTGGTATTTTTCTGACAATGTTCATTTTTTAATGAATAGTGAAAAATTATGCATTTTACATCAAAAATGCTTTTTCATCTAATTTAATTATATGGTTATATTATCTTTTTAATTTTTATTAAAGTGTAATTAGAATATATTTTTACCATTTAATTCAATGGTGGTCATTAAGATTAATTTCACTTTGGAATTGGGCATAAACTAATTCCAAACTTTTCATAGATATTGTTTCAAAAAAACCCGCTATTTGTTTTAACAACGAGAATTATTTTTAAATTAATTATTGCAATTTCTGTCTTTTTAATTTGGTAAAATGGATTACATATTTGGAATCATAAGGTCCAAATTATTTAATCAAGACTGTTTTGTTTTTGGACATTATGAATAGTAACAACGGTAATTATCTATAATTATCTTGATTAATTAGTAATCGGGTAGTTAAGGATAATAAAATAATGTCATAATAATAACAAATGACCCCAACATGTGTCCTAATACTACTGTTTGTGTCATGGCCGACCATGGGATGCCTTGTTCCAAAGTCGAGGAGAGAGTCAAAGTCATGGAGCCCCTTACAGGCCCATATGTTAATATTGACTACATTTGTTAAAATAGAGGAGATTGGACCCAATACCCAAGATCACATGGACTATCAATTACTAAAATCATAATGATGGAATGTATAATTTTGTACATCTGAAACATATTGTCGAGGCCTCGACTAGGACATCTAAAAATAAATGGTCAAGGCCTCATCCAAATCCGTATATAAAGATATATGGACAAGGCCTTAGCTAAGTCTATATTTGTTTTGTATCATGAGACATACCTATGCGTAGAGAGGATATTTTAGGCCCCACATATCACTTATACATCCAATAAATTACTCATATGAATTGGGTGAAACATAAACTACATATACATATGAAATCTAAATAACTTTCCCCAATCAGTAAATATAATCACTAACCATTCTGAGTAATATGGTGAATGGTATCAATATAGCACATCCACAGTCAAACTAATCATAAAAAATTTAATTAAATAAGGTTAATGATATTATAAAATAACAATCCCAATTAATCACAATATTCAACAAATTTTTCTGAAAAAGATGAAAATACTCTAATAAAATCATTAAGGAATTCTTGAGTGAAATACCCTTTTTTACTTTGGAATGAAGAGTTCTTTTGGAAAAACATTTTTATGTTTAATAAAATCATATTATAAAAATTTATATCCCAGGAAATAAGAAAAATAAAATTATGTTTGGGGAATAAATGATGTCCAACTAAAGTGAAAACATGTAAAAAGATTTTTTAAGTAACTTTATAAATGAACCACTTCAGTGTGGATTAGGGTAAAATATAAATGATTCTTTAAATTAGAAAAATACATAATTGTTTGCATAAAACCAAAAATGAACTAAGATAGTTTTTTATGGTAAAAGTAGTTTTTTATAAAAATATTGGGGTATTCAAACATATTATTTTGTGTACTTGAAAATGGGTAATAAATTGGGAAGTTACCATTAATCAGGCTTGCTTATTGGGAGGAATTAAAAAGGGAACCTTATAAAACATGTATTTACTCAACAAAGAAATATTAACTGATCTGGATACATGAGTTTGGAACATATACATAGAATTTAAAATAATTATATAAAAACAAAGAATAATTAAATTGAGGTAAATAGAGAGAATGAAAAACCTAAAAGAAAAAAATGGAGGTTCAGGGAGAAACTCTTACCACTTTGTAATCAATCGAATCATATTCCCTATAAAATTAATAATCATAAAATGAAACATTGAATACCATTGAGATTAGGAGATTAATGATATGATACATAAAATGGTGGTATACATACAGCACACATAAAAATTAATGGTGAATAAGGCATATATCACATAAAATTAATAATCATAAAATGAAACATTCAATACTATTAGATAAAATGTTAATGAAACCATTGGGATTATTTTGGAGTTTTTTTGATCATCACGAACTAATTTGTTTTATTAATTAATATTATGTATATATAAGATTTAAAAAATAATAAATAAGTTGTAATATACATATTATAATCTTTTTTAACTATAAAAATGGTTTAATGGCCATCCTTTAAGGTGGTACTAGAAAACAAAAAAAAATAATCGTTCACAAAGCTGGTGAATCGACACCTCACGAACAAAGTTTTCATTGTTAGAAGAAAAGGACGGAGATAAAAGAATTGATGGTAAATATCCCATTATCATAATAATATTCTTGTATATATAATATACTAGAGTTATCATGAATTTTTTGATAGAGTAGGTAAGGAAATTATAAGAAAATAAAAAAAATTGAAAGAAAATTAAAAGAATGAAAGGGGACTTTACCTCTTGAATTTATCACCATGAGAACCTCTTTAAAGAACATTAAAATGGTCTTTTGGTGACACCATAAATACCTGAACATGAGGGGTAGGTTTGGGAGAGTTATTGGGTAGAAATTGGTAATGTTTTAAGGCTTTTTATGTTTAAGGAGAATAGGTTGTGAGGGGTGGTATTTATAGTGGAAGAGATGGATTTTTTTATTATTTTATTCATTGGATTATTATTTTAGCTAAATACTATCAATAGTTTGAACCTTATCACTAAATATATTAAAATAATGAAGTATATTTTTATGTTATGGTATTACGTCATCAATAAATCATCTATTACTAAACAATTCATGTATTTGTTAAATACAATAAATTATCGTATTTCACTATTCACCAAAAAAACTATTTTAGAAAAATACCAAAAATTTACCCTAATCGTTTTTCAATGTGTTGAATTAAAAAATTAAATCCAATTTATAAAATATTTTTATAAATATGAGATATTTAATTTCTAAATAAAAACACCATTTACTTGAAAAATACCGATTTTAATATTATAACTGTTTTTATGATACTTTAAAAAATTCCTTATGGTCTCATAAATTTATATTATAATAATTAAACAAAAAAATATTAATTTATGAATCTATTTTATGAATTTTTTTTTAATCGTAATATTAATTATAAAAATTTAAATAAACATTTATGTTTCACAATAATACCAATACTTATTTTATCATTTTTAAAACATTTATTTAATTATTCCATGATATAAATATACCATATTTTAATTTATAAGATATAAAAATTTTATTTATACTTTCATAGATGAAGTTACCATTATATTGGTCATATTACTATTCTTAATGGTCATAATTAATAGTGTATTACAGGCTTAAACTCAGTGTTACGTGAATCATAAGAAATCGAATATGCTAATTTTTATGAGGGATATACCATAAAATCTTGGGGTGTTATATTTCATGTCCCATAACATTTATTTATAATTTTTAGGAAAAAATGTGTTATTTTTGTGTTACTTCACATCATATGCACAATGAAAAATGATGAGACATTAAGGGAAATCTTATAAAACACATACCTCATACATATAGATGTACACTCATCCAATATAGGCCATTAATTAGAGATAATCACATAGAAAATAGAAAATTATAATAATTCCATGGAAATAGGGGAAAGTACACATAAATAATGAGAAACTTGTTAAGAAAATAAGAGTCCTAGGAAATATAAATGTGGATGGGTAGAATCACTATTAGCTCTTAATCATAACTGATGATAGCTGATTTGGTTACAAAATATAAGGTATAAATTCCTCTTAGAGGGGGACAAGGGAGGGAATATGTCCTTACTACCTAAGTAAGAACCCCCTTCCTATTATAAAAGCCTCTCCAATTAAATTGATTAAATAAAATCTTACAAAAATAAAGCATAGGGGATTTCAGGGCATGACCAGAAGGTTCGAACCACGAGTTTTCATGGTATGGGATCCTCCCCTCTTCTGGTTGTTTTGTGGCATAAATCAATTATTCACACCCTAAACATACTGATGTATATAGTATTTATGTTGTAGATATAACTTATATTCCCCGAATCCTACCCAACCAACCCCGAAACCCATAATCCTTTTAAACTAGTTAAAACACACATTTTATAGAAACATTCAAATGGATTATCACCTTAGATAGGGTCATGGTTTTACAATAGGCCTAAATTACATACTCTTTATACAATGAATAAAAAATATATTTGTTAAGACTTAATCAATGACATTATTAGCAACATACCCAACCACCCATTGATTAACTCAGCCTCAATGTTATTGTAATAAAGCTATAAAACTATGAATTTTCTCATGATAATAATCATACAAAACTTAGGTACGGGGATTAAATAAAAAATATACACCACTAGAATATTAAACACATAGTATATGAAACTACATATGGTACACTTGGTGGTTTATCTAGCTCACAAAAGGCCCTTTGTGTCTCATTAGAATTATAAATATCTTTATACCAAATATTAAACATGATAACCTTAACATTTTATCATAACATATAATATTATATGATGAAAATCAGTAATGGATAACTTAAATTCATACTTTGAGAGGTTGATTATAATATCACTTAACAAAATATACGTAACAAGAATGAAAAGAATAAAAATTCAAGGACTATACTTTTTAAAATATGATACATTTACTAACAAAACAATGAACAAGAACCTAACTAATTATATCCCATATAACAGACTACCAGAGTGTCCATAGGTTTTATTCACTTTTAGGGTTTTACAAACTCATTAAATTAACGAACCGACCTAGGTAACCCTCAAATCTAGAACTCGACCCATTATATTGCATACTTGAAAGGAATTCTCGATCCCCACGGGCTGGAGAAAAGCACCCAGGCATCGAACAACACAATAGAGGGAATGATATCTCCCCACCTGATCAAACACAAGTCATATATATATACATTGACCTAAGAAGATAGATTAAGACTAAAAGAATATATATTTCATAATAGTCAAAAGATATAAGAAACCAATAATATAAAAAATAGTAAAATATCTAATAAAAGTCCCACTACAAGGACCAAAACCAAATAGCTACTCCATATGATGGCATGGAAGAGATCCCCCCATCTCTCCACCAGATACCCAAAACTAGCTGACACGAATCACACCACCTCACTGCGGGGCCTTGCCTTTCCCTGCATTATAAGACAAACAATGGTCTACGCCGCACTGGGGAGGTTTGTCGGGTGTGCTCTAATAGGATCAGTAAGATCTCACCCATGTGTCCCATATCAAATATCTATATAACAATTTTTGTATGCTTATTTTAAATAAAATATGGCATGATAATTAGTACATCATTTTTATAGAAAACATGGAAAAAATTTACCTTTTTCATAGTTATAAACAAAATAAGTACAACATGCATATCAAGGATAACTCCAAAATCCAATCAGTGCAAAACATAAGTAGCATCACAGGCATCAGTACCAAGGAACACTATAGATCAGACTAGAAGAAAGCTCATACCACAATATATCAAATGTACAATCTAGTTCCTAGAACATAGGCCTATAAAGTAGAGGAATACCCCATGGGTAGACCCCTCGACAATGTCAATATCTATCACCTAGAACAATGATCCTAGGATACAAGGGAAATCCCCATGAGAATACCTCCTAATAATCACAAAACATGGAAAATGTCCTCAAGATAAACCTTCCACCTATATACCCAAGGTAACCCATGTGATCATTTTCACAACTCAATTTTAATGTTTCAAAATTACACATTTTATTTTCATTTATCAAAAACCAGGGAAAAACCATTTCTCATTAAAAACCCATTTTCATCACAAACAAATATTCATGCCAATTTGATGAATCAATTTATAAATCAAGATAAATCAGGCTAATTATCACATGCTATAGGCGGAACCACCCACCTCAAGACTCGGGTTACACACACCCACAATAAGATCCACAAACAACGAAAACCCAACGACACCAGCAGAGACCTTATAATCCAATCCACACATCAAAATTGATCCAAATTAGAAAACAAGGGGTCATAGGAATAGGAAGACACCACATTCCTCACGAAATAACATCTGACACACCACAACTACCCAAATAATGGCCTCAGAAACAAGATCATTCCAAGGATGCTGAAGAAGATATTAATAATCACCAACTTAAGCCACTGGATCTGATAACGCAACCAAAGGGCACTACCGTGATCAAGAGAAATGAAGAAGAAAAAATATTACTTACAAGGAGAGATGCACTACATAAGAAATGAAGATCCAAAATCAAATGGATCAAACTATAAGGAGTAGAGTCTCCTAAAATAACGTTGAAGAGCTCTAAGATGGGAGCCAAGGACTTGGAGAAAAGGACTGAAGCCAAAACAGCCTCTCACTTTTTTAAAAAATTGTACACATGCCATTTCATGTTCTGTAATACAGTTACACGTCATGAAATACATGGTGTACAAGTAAACTAAAAAATCTGTCACCATATATTACAAATACATTATTTAAAGAAATCATGAAATTAAACCACTCTTCACGACATGTAAAATTTCACGACATGAATCCCCTTTCATGACTTGTACCCAACAGTAGTTACATAGAGTGTAACCCAGTTACACAGAGTGAAATCCTTCTGCATCCTAATAAAATGGTAATGGGATGTTACAAACTCCCCACCATGAATACTTTTTGTCCCCAGGAATTCATGTGGAAGATGTAATCCCTTGAAAGAGATGAGGCCACTACTCCCTCATCAATGACTCACATTCCCATGTATCATGAGAAATTGATCCTTTTATCCTAGAACTCGGACAAAAAAATCGACTTCCCACATAAGAATTTCACTCTAGATTCAACGATCTCAACTAGTTTTTCCTAAATAGAAACATATGGCTCTAACTCAATTTCCACCCAACTCAGAACATGAGCAGGATCAGGATGGTATTTCCTGAGTTGAGACATGTGGAAAACATCATGAATACCTTTCTACTGAACCGACAATTCTAACCAATAAGAAAATTTTCTGATGCTCTTAGTGACCTAAAATGGTACAATATATATCAAAACCAACTTTCTCTTCTTTCCATGTTGATAGTAACCCATCCAAAGAGAAACTTTCAAGAAAACCTAGTCACCTATGGAAAACTCCAAAATTCGACATCTTCAATATTCATACAACTTCTGTCAACTCTAGACTATTATCAGATGTTGATGTACATCCTGAATCTTCACTGGCTTCTCTTGAGTCAAAATTGGTCCAAATAAAGATACATCACCCACCTTATCCCATGATAGAGGTTATCTATATGGGTGACCATAAAATACCTCAAAGGGATCCATTCTAATTGACGACTGATAACTGTTGTTATAAACAAACTCAACCAATCCTAGATGGCTATCCTATGATCCACGAAAATCTAAGACACAAGAATACAGTATATCCTCTAGGATCTAAATCACATGCTCTTTCGGACCATCTATATATGGATGGTAATCTATGTTTAACTTGACCTAATTTCCCATTGCCTCTTAAACACTCCTCCAGAACCATGAGTTAAACCTAGGATTCATATCTGAAAAAATGGTATAAGGAATCCCATGTAACCTCACAATCTCTTTCACATACATCTTATACAAATCTTAAACTTTAGTTGTGTATTTGATCGGAATGAAATGAGAACACTTCATCAATTGATCAACAACCACCCAAATAGAATTTCTCTCTCAGGGAGTCCATGGTAATCCAACAAAAAAAAATACATGGATACCTCATCCCATTTCAAAATTGGAATCAGAAGAGGTTGAAGTAAACCAGAAGGTTTCAAGTGCTCTGCCTTTATCAGTTTGCAGGTGTAAAGGCAATACACAAATTCCGTGATGTCATGCTTCATACCTGGCCACCAAAATGGCCACATCAAGTCATAATACATATTCATAGTGCCTAGATGAACATACCATGAGGAGTTTTGACAATCAAAAAAGACTAAACTTCATACAAATTCCAGGATGACAACCCACTTCCCAAAGTAGATCATACCATATGTGGAAAGAGACCAGCCAAAAATAGTATCCCTGCCATAAAGGTTGTCTCTTGTATTTTGAAACTCATTATCCTACTACTAACTCCATAAAATAGACTCCATGAGAGATGATGATAACTAAACACTGGTTAAAACCATTCTTGAAACATCCTCCTGAACATCCAAGTGAAACTGAGTGAAAACCTCCATAAGGCTCCACTCCTTCTTTGATTCCATAAGAGCATGTATGGTACTTTATTTTTATTAGAGTATGAGACAACATTTACCATTTCCTAGGTGTAGGCGATATCAAATTCAAATGTCTGAAGGTATTCCATCCATTGTCTCTATCTGATATTCAAGTCCTTTTGATAGAAGATATAGCTCATAATTTTATGATCATAAAAGATTGTGAACCTCTCCCCAAAAATATAGTGATGCCAACATTTAAGTTCATGCATGAGTTTAGAAAGCTCTAAATATTGAGAGGTGTAATTATTTTCATGCAGTCAAAGCTGATGAGATCTGTAGGCTACCACATGGTAATCCTGCATAACAAGGCATCCCAAAATAGTACCGAAATCATCATAGGACACCATGCATCCCTTATCAAGCTCAGGTATGATTATAATAGGAGTCAATGTCAGGATTAATTTCAATTCATCAAAATAGTATTGAGACTTTTCATCCCATGTGAATTTCACCGCTTTTCTGGTAATATCAGCCAAAGGTGAAACCAACATAGATTAATCCTTAATAAAAAGTTGGTAGTATCAAGAAATACCAAGGAATATTTGTATCTCAAAGACATCTTGTGGTTCCGTCCATGTCAAAATATTCTTCACCTTCTCTAGATCAACTGATAAGCCATGTTTAGAAATCTTTTTCCCAAATAACTTCACTTATTGAATCTAGAAACTACACTTTGAAATCTTTCTATACAAATAGTGATTTCTCATAATTTCCAAAAAAAACTTAGATGGTTCTCAGATCATTCATGGATTTTGAATAAATCATAATATCATCCATGAACACTACCATGAAAGTGTCGAGATATTGATGGAATATTTGATTCATCAAATCCATAAAAATTGCAGGAGAAGTAGTCATACCAAAATGCATCACAAGATATTCATAATGTCCATACCTAATCCTAAAAGTTGTTTTCGGTATATCAAACTCGTGAACTCTGAGTTGATGATAACCAGACTGAAGATAAATCTTTAAGAACCACCTATTCCTCTTTAACTGATCATACAAATCATCCACATGAGGAAAAGGATATTTGTTCTTAACCATCACCCAGGTAAACTTCTGATAGTCCACACATAACTGAAGTGAACCATATACATTATTAATAAAGACCATAGGGGTTTCCCAAGGCGAAACACTAGGGATAATGAAACCCCTTTCCAATAGGTCATCCAACTAAACCTTGAGCTCTTTCAGCACCATTGATTCCATACAATAAGAATGTATCGATATTGGTTGTATACCTAGAACCTGGTCAATCATAAAATCAACCACTCTCTATGAAAAAATTCCAAAGAATTTTTCTAGGAAAAAATCAAAAAATTATAAAACAAAGATGGGAAGATCAACGATAGAAGAGATGTCATTGGGCTCAAACAAAATAGTATATTGAAAATTGTTGAACTCGGGGTGGGAAGGTCTTGCACGACCAGACCATGGGTCCCACACCCCCTGAAACAGATGAGAGTTCCCATCGACAATAAGAAATGACACATGCGGATGATAACAATCAAACTTATCTTGATGAGTGACAAGAAAATCCATACCGATAAAGCCATCAAACAGATCTAGATCAAGAATGAGAAAATATCAGACCAACTCCACATCATAGATCATTAATGAACAAGTGGGACACTGAAACCCCAACTCTTTCTTCTTACCACAAGGTGTCTCTAACTCCATTGTAAATTACATAAGTTTTGTTAGAAGTTTAATAATATCAACAAAACATAAAGATATAAAGAATGGGAGGCACTAGTATTGAATAAAGAAATTTCTACTAAATATACAATAAGGATAGTACCACTCATTTTTGTTGGACCTGCATCAACTAAGTCTATACACTCATCTACTAAAAGAAAATAATTCCCTCTTATGGCCTCCGACTAGATCTCTATAGTCTTTGAAGCTTATGACTACACTGTAGTAGCCTTTGGTGAAAAAAAACTATAACCATCATGAGGTGCATTACTTTCCTGACAGAAGCTTTGTAAGTGACCAATGCATCCATAGTTAATGCATGTATTTACGAGAATAGGACAAGAATGTCTTGTATGTCCTCCCTTGCCAAAATGATAGCAAGACCGAGTCATATTTCTAGATACAATGGATAATGCAAAGGAGGATCGTTAATAAGACCCACATCCACCACTCCTAGGATGATCTTTCCACATCCTTTTCATCCAATGAACACCACTAGAGTTTCCACAAAATGTCTCACAGGCATACTGCTATACACTAAAAGATAATGAAGATCAGACAATATAAAAAAATCTCAATTCAAACTAGAAAACAGATAAGTAGAGACTGAGATTTGAAACAAAACCCCACACTAGAGAAACACATCCCAACATACCATGGAAACCCGAGTCTCATTACGACAAGGGAAAGCCAGAAACATATCAAAAATACCTATCAAGTCCCTAAAATTATATCTTCAGTGTAACAGACATCCCAAGACAAGAAATCTGGAGGAAAATCCTTATTTCATACCAAATTGTAACGAATCGACCTGGGAAACCCTCAAACCTAGCACCTGACACGTTATATTGCATACCTGAAGGGCATTCCCGATCCCCACGGGTCTGCGACAGGCACCCCAGAATCAAAAAACACAACAGAGGGAATGATTTTTCCCAGCCTGATCAAACACATGGCATCTAGGTATACACGGAATGGAAAATACTATAGAATACAAAATGAATATATATTCCATAACAGTCAAAAGATAGAAGAAATGAACAACTGCAAAAGTATTCAAAGCTCCAAAAATAAGTCCAACTCCAAGGATCAAAACCAAACAGGTACTCCATGTGATGGAATGGATGATCATCCACAATCCCACCACCATCTACCCAAAACCAGCTTACATGAACCTCAACTCCTCATTGTGGTGCCTTGAATTTTCCTGCATTAGAAGACATACAAAGGTATACGCACCACCAAGGAGGTGCACAGGGTGTGAGCTAACAGGATCAGTAGTATCCCACCCAGTTGTTCTATATCATGTATTTGTATAACATTTCATATATTATTATTTTAAATAAAACATTGCATGATAAGTAGTAAATCAGTTTTATAAAAAATGTGGTAAACATTTCCCTTTTTCACAATTCTATGAAATGGTAGGTACAACATGAATATCAAGGATAACTCAGAAAGACAATCAGTACAAAACAGAAGTAGTAGCACATGAATTAGTACCAAGGAACACTATAGTTTAGACTAGAAGACTACTCATACCACAATAAATCAGGTGCACAATCCAGTTCCTAGAACATAGTCCTAGGAAAGAGAGAAATATCCCATGAGTAGACCCCCCCTATAAAGTAAATATTCATCCCCAATAACAATGATACTAGGAGATAGATGAAAGCCTCATAAGAATACCACCTGATAATCAGAAGACATGGACGATGGAATCATGCTAAACCTTCCACCTAAGTACCCAATGTAACCCATGTTATCATTTTTACAAATCAATTTCAATGTTTCTAAAGTACCCATTTCCTTTTCATTTATCAAAAACTATGTAAAAATCATTACACTTTAAAAACCCTTTTAAACACACACAAACAGTTATGCCAATTTGATGAATTAACTTATAAAGAATGAGAAATTCAGATAATTATCATACGCTATAGAGGGAACTACCCACCTCAAGACCCGGGTCGTACATGCCTGCAATAGGATCCCCCAACAAAAAAACCCAACGACACTAGTTAATTATTTAGGATCCAATACACACCTCAATATTTATCCAACTTAGAAAACAAGGGGTTGAAGGGATAGGAAAACACAACATTCGTCCAGAACAGACGTCTGGTACACCCCAACTAACCAAAGAATGGCCTTCGAGATGAGATATCCCAATGGATCTAGAATAAGACATGAATAATCACTAACTTAGGCCACCAGATCTGATAACACAACCTTACGACCCCACCATGATCAAGATAAATGAAGAAGTGAAAAGATTACATACTCGAAGAGACACACGGCAATCGCAATGAAGATCCAATGTCGAACAGATCGATCTAGATGGAGCAGAGTCTCCAAAAATCTCTTTGAAGAGATCTAGGATGAGATCCAAGGTCCTAAAGAAAAGATCCAAATCCAAAATAGCCACTCACATGTTTTAAAAACTGTACACGATTCGTTTCACAATGTGTAATACAGTTACATGTTGTAACACATCGAGAGTTTATAATATTTTTATTTTTAATAAATTTAATTTTTTTCTTTATTTCTTTTTACACAACATCATGTTAAGTTTACGCTACACACAACAATGAGTTGTCTTTCATTACAAGCAAGGCCCGATTTTACCAAACAATAATATATTACTAAAATATTATTATTTAATATATAACATAGACATTAAATTAGAGGTTATAAATAAAATTAACCACATTTTGAATTTTATATATTAAATATAATTTTAACATTCATCTTATATGACATTATATAATAAAAAATTCAATTTTTTTATATGATGGAAATATTTTTCAAAAAATACAATTTTGTTGTCTTTTAATGGGGAACCCATTTTAAATCTATTTTTTGAGATTTTTATAAGTTATATTTGAAAAAATAAACTTATTCTGTGGAATGAGGAAATCAAAATTTACATTGGTTGAATTTTTGTTATTTTTCTAATAAATTTCATATTTTAATTAATAGTGAAAATATTACATTTTAATTCAAAACTGATTTTGTATATAATTTATATATATTGATAGATTATAATTATAATTGGTTTTAAAGTATAATTAAATTATTTTTATCATTTAATCCAATTTAATTCATTGACATCAATTTTACATTGAAATTGGATATAAAAACTATGTGAACTTTTGAACGTTTTACTTTTAAAAAAAATCATTTTCTTGTTCCACCAATGGCATTAATTTTAATTTAATTAATCCAAATTATATGTTTGGAATTTTTAGAAATGGATTTTGTATTTCTAATTAGTGGTTCTAAATTATTTAATTAGGTTTCTTTTATTTTTTTTACATTATGAATAATAATTTAGTAAAAAAATCATTACCATGGTTAAGGGTAAATCAGGTAATTAAAGATAAAAATGAAATTATAAATTACTCAACCACCTATAAAAATTATTTTGGATGAATAAATTATTATCATCTAATGTTATTAATATAATTATTTAATGGACACTTTTCAATGAATATGACATAAATATTATTAAAATCAATGAATGTGGCAAAATGTCACACTCCAATTTCTTATAACTATAAAAATTTTAATATAGAGATAACCATGAGATAAAGTTTATTATAAATATTATATGGAAATATAAAATAATTACCTAAATCATACTAACTTATTTTAAATTTTAAATTTGAAATATTTACTATTAGTGATGACATAATAGTAACGTAGAAATTATTTTATTAATAGAAATATCAAATAAATGGTTTTAACAATATGAAAAGAAATATTATTTGAATGAATTAAGGTTATATACAAAATTTCTAGGTGGATATGACATGTTATGAGTATATAAATTTTTTAATTTATTCTTCTGTTTGTGTTAATTTTAATGTCAAAGAAATGAATAATATCAAAATTGACACTATTGATATTTTATAAACATAATATTTTTTTTTAAATTATTTTAAAATCATAAAAAATATTGAAAAACTAAAAAGAGATAATTATAAGGTGTAAAAATTTTTAAAGTGTGAATTTATGGACAATTGACACGATATAGGTAAATATTTATAACCATTTAATATTTAGAATATTATTATCACAATTAAAATTAAATAGATTAATTAAGGATAAATCAAAATGATATGGTTTAAAATTAAATCAAAAAATGGATAAATTTTATTGTTTGAGATTATTTTGACCCATACTCATATTATCTTATAAATAATTCACTTTTGAGGCATTTTTAATTGAAAATTGATTTATATTAATTTAATACTTTGAGAGTTTCCTAAAGTTCCCCTCACCTATCTTATTAAAGTGAACCTATCCTCTTTTAAATAACACATATAAATCCATTTATCTCTACCAAACCCTACCCAATTATCCTCTAAAATTCCCACATTTCATTATAGAGGCCATACTTTGGGCATAAATTCAACCTAAAGAGTCATTTTGTTAAAATTAAAAGGAGACACTCGAAGAAGAGGTAATTGTTTTACCAATTCAATTCAAATTATTTTCTTTTTATACTTCCCCTTCCTCTGTTGTTTCCATACTAACGTAATAAATCAAGTGTAATCTATATTCTGATATCATATTATTATTATGGTATAACCATATTTCTCTTTTTATCAATCCTACGAATAATAATATCACCATAAGTGCGTACGTATGACTTACCATCTCTACACCGTGGTGTAATTTATTAGTCAATACAACTTTATATGGATGGGTATAATGATGAGTATAATGGTTTAAACAATGGAATGCATGTTTTGGAATTGGTTCTGATTTATGTGACGATCTGAAATGGCCATTGGAAATTGTTAAATTGATTATTTTCTTTTCTTTTAATATTTTCAATGGGTTTTATGAGTTATATAAGTGGTGTGTCATTAGTGCAAACCCTTGATGTGTTATTTTGAAAAGTTTTATAGATTTTTTAAGTGTTTAATTATTTTATTAAATTATTTGTGTAGTGAGTTGGACCTCGCTATGATGTTTTTGGGCTTTGAGGGTCGAGGTATCCTACATTTACAGGAATAGGGTAAGGAATATATATATGCCCTCTTTGTACATATTCCCTCATAGCACGAGGAATATGTGCAATGCAGTTAGGGGTGTATGTATATATATATGTATAAATGCATGTGCGCGTATGATTCAAATGTCTGTTTGAGTGGTCATCAACAAATAATGACAAGTTTGAGGTAGGTCCCCTATGCCTATGCATATAATTTGAATTTCACAATTGATAGCTTGTTTTAAAAATATGTTTTTCATTTATTCTATATACACATGCTATGAAATCTGGTTTCGGTTGCTAGAAATGATTAATCCTTTGTTTTGGAAATTGAAATGTATTTCTAATGCTCATTGGTCTTAAGTGACTTTTCTTGAAAATTGATTTCCTAAGTGGTTTTGATTTGGTAATGAGTATTTCTAAAGGCTTTTGGCCTTTTAGCCGGTTAGTTATAAAAAGTGTTACCTTTATGTAATTAAGCCCATTTGTCACCTTAAGAATGTTTTATGAAAAAGAAAAACCTCTCTTGAGGAATGACCCTTGGTTTTAGAAAATGATTTTTATGTTGAATGTGTTATTATGTGCCTAATGTTGAGGCTTATTAATTGTGTGATGTGAAAGAGGGGGAACACACTTAAGAAGAATGGTGGTGATGTTGAATGAGTTTTGAATAAAGAAAGTGTTATGTATATAAATGTTTACTTGATAAAGAAAACTCACCACCACTTGATATAGAGCATGTAGAGACCCCAAACCCTAAACCCAGGAGTCGATGCCTTCTGGACATGATGTGTTATCTTAAAAAAACACACTTTGTTAACAACACATCATGTCTCATACAGAGGATCATGTGCGGTTCGGGTTCTGGGAAACCGTAAACTTCTAAAATAGTTCATCTTTTAAGAGTTGATACCTGAAAATTTTAAGTCAAAACGTAGGGTGAGCATTGAAATACTCAGTAAGGGGTTTTTTAAAAAGAAATGAAAACAGTATAACATTTGAAAACATTCTTTTAAATGAGATTGAACACACATTAAAGGAAAATTATAACACATAACATAAAAATGCTCAATCAAGGTTTTCAAGAAGAACATGAAACAATTATGTTAATTCTCGAAGGAGTAACAATGGTTATCATAAACAAGTATGCCATGTGACTTACTTAAGCATAAATTAAATAGTTAAAAGTAATGCATAATCAGAGTTGCGCATAAACGAAACAGCTAAATTTTCATATGCTGGTTACTATTGTATTAAGTGATAAACACCAATCATGCTCCAAGCTTATACCAATGAAATAAGAACTTTATGAAATCTTAAAGTCATTAGTTGTGAAAGAACATTTTCTTTAGAAAGAACTTGTTACATAACTTGAATTATGTGGCATCAACATTTAATCTTAGACAATCATTTCTGTATCGCCAAGGTCCATCCCCAAGGTGTCAATAAAAATTACAAAGGTTATTCCTCAAGGTATCATTCTAAAAGGTCATCTCTAGAGATTAAGTTTTTACCCAATGCATTGGAGCGCTATCAGAACACACCTTTAAATTTGTCATTATCATCATGTGAGCCACATCGTTCATGATTTACTTAAACGGTTTGTATATTCATGATGTCTCATACCACCTTGAGTATCTCATTCATTTTTATTTTACCCAAGGTGTCCCATACCACTTTGGGTAATCTAATTTCTTAGTGATATGTCATAAGCATGCATTATGTATAAAAGTAACTAAAATAAAAAAATTAACCACCACAAATTTTTCTAATACAAGGTATGATAGTTAACTTTGCAAAATGTGTCAATAAAAAATCAAAGGCATACATAGCTTTGTAAAACATCCTTTTCACTAAAGCATATAAAATAATGATATACTAAATGATGAATCCTTGTCATTACTAATCCATGGAAAAGGAGTGCTTAATGAAAACACTTGAAATCAGTTATGGTGATAAATAGGCGCTTGAAAGTGTAAATAAACAAAACCATAACTTGATAATGCATTCACGAAAGTGAGTTCATTTTGTCTTTAGATAATAAGTGAAACCAACATGATGTCTTGACCCATAAAATCTTAAATCCTCCTATATATTTAAATCAAACTGAAATACACACTTTATCATAAAATGCATCAGGGACAATGTTAGATAACTTCTTTAATAAAACATGACCATTTGTGTGTATTTTAAATACATGTTGGTCACACAAATTATATCTTAATTAAATCTTGCATTCATTAAAGAACAAGTTATGTCCTGTTATTTATAAAAGAATATAATAGGGTTTGGAAGTCATTCCTATAAATACATATACACGTACCCACATATACCCAAAGTGTATATATGGGTTTTATACAATTCAAAAAAAAAACAAAGTCTATTAAATCCCTTAGGTAACTGATGCTTTCCAACCATAAATTTCTTACATGGTTGAAATATATTTAAGGTTTTTAATAAATGTAACCATATGTGTAAAAATTATGGTTTTACAAACATAACTCCACTTAAACCAAAAAAAACATAGTATGCATATATATATATATATATATATATTATAATGATTGATACCAAAAATAGGCCAGTTTAGGTTATAAGAAAACGTTCATGAAACTGTATATATACACAATAAACATTAAATATAAATTTTTTGTTTTGGAAAACTGTAAAACAAAAACTGTATATATACCGTATGTAAAAACAATACACAACCCGAGGGATTTTCATTATATAAATGTACACATATAAACTGTATATATACCATCTATATACATCTGAAACTATATATACACAATATACAAACCGATGGATTTGTATTATTTAAATATAATTAAATATTTTTACAAACCGGATATACTAAAACAAAGAAGAGTAGTAATTTGTTATAAGGAAAGTTATAAAACCTCCTTACGTGCACCCCACTGGAAACACGACTGCAAGACTCTTTTTAAAACCTTACAACCTCAAGAGTTTATATATATATATAAATAAAATCTGTATATATATACCGTGAGTATATAACAACAACAACAAAAATGCCAAACCCGAAGGAAACAACATGCAAGAACCCTTACCTAAATTTGAGGAAGAAGCTCAGATCAACTAGGAGCTCTTTGGCCTTGATGGAGGGTTCCAGAGGAGCTCTGGGGAAGAAGAAGTCGTCTGGGCTTCAACGAAGAAGGGGGTTTATAAAGGCCTCGGTGGCTCGGCCAATGGGTAGGCCGACGTGGGGAAGACGATGAAACAGAGCCCTAAGAGGGGGGGGGGGTGTTTGGAAGTCAAGGGGAGCAGTGCGGGGGAGGAGAGGTCGAGGAGTCCTTGCGCAGGCCTACTGGTCAGGTCCTGTTGCGAGGGAGAAGATGATGGGTCGACGCTTAAGAAAATGGACGGCCGTGATTCACGAATGGAAAGATCGCACGGCTGGAGATGGCGCGGGAAAAAGAATTGATCGATTTAAAGAGATCAAGGGTCAGGCATAGATATTGGGGGAGATCGAACGGCTACGAAAGTGGGCAGGGGAGAAAACGGGTCGGACGGTTTAGATCGAAGTAGGATTCGATCGGACGGTTCTAATTGTGCCGAACGTGTCCCACAACGAAAATCAACGCGGTTGAGGCGCGGTTAAACAAACAAGCTCTGCCACCCCCAGTTCAATAACATGAACACACACACACCGGGGCCTTATACACGGGCCCCATGCGGGCTTCGGCCCACCCCTACGCAATGCGCACCGCGACCTTAAACACGGGCATGCGCGTGACCTAGAACACCTATACATGGCTTGGGACCTGGCTGGACACCCACTAAACGCTTGGGGACCCCAATGGTCGGCACCTCAGGTCCCTTGGGGCGTGGTCTCGGCCTAGAGGGCTTGTCCCTTAAGGGATGCCCTCGGCTTGGCCAGGCCCCAAACTAAATTTTTATTAAAAACATATTTTAAATTTATAAAATTACCAGTATACTTATTTCAAAATAATGTGTAATATAAATATTTATACTAAATAGAGTTAATACAATAAAAACAAAGAGTTTTTAACTAAAAAATATAAATCCCTTTACTATCTTATGTAAAATATTTCATATCAACATAATTTTAAAAAAAAATATTTAGACTTTCGAAATAACTAGTTTAAGTATAATATATAAATATTTGCACAAAATGAGTCAATATATAATAACAACAAATAGTTTTAACATAAAATTTAAATCCTTTTACCAATTCATATATAAATCTTCTAAAAGATATACCTTTCTTATTTTACATACAAAACCATTATAATTATTATGATCTTTAAAAAATTCTAAAATACCACTACTTAATTCAAAAATACATAATTTTAGAGATCAAAAGATATAATTATTATTGATACCCTTTAAACATATCTTTTATAAAAAGAATACTATGTTTTTAACTATATAGGTATCTATCAGTGTTTTTGTAAAAAAACAAAACGATTTATTTCCAAGAATACTTTTTTTATTTTAAAACTATGATTATTTTGTGAAACATATTATAATATTTATAAAATTATAAGAGCATTAAAACAAGTTTTCATAAATTTATCAACGGTACCAAAAGGTTGTTTTGAAAACCCAACGACTATATAAATTTAACGGTCATAACTTAAAGGACCATTATAAAAAGAAGGGTCATTTCACAAAATCAAAACACTTGAATCAGAAAGGATGGCTCTCCTCATACCATTGGTGTTGAGTATGTGTGATGTGGCTCTGGCTGTTATATTCTTCACACTGATGGACCCTGAAGATGATGACTATCCGATTACTTGAGTTGTTATTCTTAGTAGTCTCAATGTGGCTCTGTTAGGTCTTGTGTATGAAATTTTAACTAGTTGGGTCTTGTTGCAATGAAATCTTTTAATATATACTATTTTACTGTATTCTTCATGTTTTATTTCGTTTCAAATTCTTTATTATCACACAAAGAAAAAAATAAAACAAGAGACATCATTAAAATCATCACATATAAAATAAGAGACATCATTAAAAGCATAACATATAAAACAAGAGACATTACTAAAATCATAACGTTGTTCACTTGGACCAGTTCATAAAACTGAGGGGCGTCACATTATCCCCCCTTTATAAAATTGCATCCTCATAATTTATTTCCCAAAACTACAATGTTCTGCAACGTCCTCACCATCTCCACCAACGTATAGGGTCAACAGGTGCATTTAGCGGAATCCCCGCAGCGATGCTCACCTCTTCCAGTTTCCTAATCCAGATACACCTAAGACAGGAGTGGTTGCACTTATGTTCCGGGCCTTCAGGCTTCCAAAGGAAAGCTCAAACAACACAATGTTTGGAAATGTCATTACAGACCAATGTACGAAGGGCTCGTCGAATTATGTCTCGGTCGAGGACATCGAAGCCATAGATTCGCTCGAACAAGCTAAAGTTGAGAAGTTGGAGCATATAAGCCGCACATAGATTTCCCTCTAATGCGGCCTCCGGAAATTTCACTCTGGACGTGTAGTTTCAGCCTAGGGTAAAACATAAAAAGAGCCCTTCATGGTAACTTCTTCATCGTTCGCATCCGGAAACCTGTTCAGAGCCAATGCGGTAATAGATGGAGGCATTTCCCTGGCAAGTGCGGAGAATCTATGGGCCGTTTGTTACCTCAAACCACTACATGCACGTTTTTCGCAAATTTTTGAAGGGGTCATACTCGTCCTCACACGTTTTGATTGCAATGATTTCCAGAATCTCAGTGGGAAGAGATAACAGGTGGTTTTCTCCTTCCATCTGATAGTTTTAAGGCAGGAGTTCAATCACTTGAAAATCATTCAAGGATAAATACAAAGTAAAGAAAAGGACGGGGAAAGACAACATTTCAATAAACATACGTTTATTATTATTAGTTCTTGAGATTCCCTTAACCACTGACTAACCGAAATCCACACAGAGAAGCAAAACTCCCTAACTCCTCGAACCAAACACAGGATGAGCATTCAGGGAAAAACTCATGGGGGCACCTATGATGTCTTATGAGTCTAGCATGCAGGGTATGAAGTTGAGAGACATCCACATACACATGTTGTCTGCAAGACAGTCGGGTGGACTCATCTTCTAACCTTCCAAAGTCCAGAAAATGACCCCAGGAGCTGTAGTTTAAAATCTGACAAAGGTAGCCAGCTCGGAGGTCTCCATCAGCACCAGCTTCTTGAAAAGGGTTATCAATCCTAGTGCCAAAGCTCTCACCCGCCGTGAAAATTTGGAAAAGTCCCTCATAGTAAATTCCTCAGCGTACATAGGAGGGAAACTGGGTTATCATCATAAGGAGGTAATCTATTCCTACCCCCTGGTGTAACTGAATCATCTGTGGTGAATTGGATACATCGTAAAGGTGTTTGCATGTCATGTGGATATGGGCATAGTTTAGAAAATCTTCACGGCTTACTAAAGACACAATGGTCTCTAGGGCCTCTGTGGGGAGAGATAAGAGATTTGTGCCTTCGTTTTCCATCTGAAATTTAGGAAAAAACTCATTTTTATATAAAAATGAAGTATATAACCATATATATATTTCTGTTTCAGTTTCATGCTTTCCAGAGTTATCCAAACTGAACCTCTTATACCAACTGTAGAGACCCCGACCCCAGTAACCCAGGAGTCGGTGACTTCTGAACATGATGTGTTATCATAAAATAAAACACACTTTGTTAACAACACATCATGTCCCATACAGAGGATCGTGTGCGGTTCGGGTTCTGGGAAACCAACAAATTCTCAAAAAGTTCATCTTCAAAGAGCTGATACCTAAAAATTTTAAATCAAAAGGTAGGGTGAGCATTGAAATACTCAGTAAGGGGTTTTTAAAAAAGAAATGAATACAGTATAACATTTGAAAACATTCTCTTAAAATAGATTGATCACTCATTAAAGGAAAATTGTAACACATAACATAAAAATGTTCAATCAAGGTTTCCAAGAAGAACATGAAACAATTATGTTAATTCTCGAAGGAGTGACAATGGTTATCATAAACAAGTACGACATGTGACTTACATAAGCATAAATTAAACAGTTAAAAGTAATGCATAATCAGAGTTTCGCATAAAGGAAACAACTAAATTTTCATATGCTGGTTACTATTCTATTAAGTGATAAACACCAATCGTGATCCAAGCTTATACCAGTGAAATAATAACTTTATGAAAACTTAAAGGCATTAGTCATGAAAGAACATTATCTTTAGAAATAACTTGTTACATAACTTGAATTATGTGGCATCAACATTTAATCTTAGACAATAATTTTTGTATCACCAAGGTCCATCCCCAAGGTGTCAATAAAAATTACCAAGGTTATTCACCAATGTATCAGTCTAAAAGGTAATCTCTAGAGATTAAGTCTTTACCCAATGCATTGGAGCGCTATCAGGGCGCACCCTTAAATTTGTCTTTATCATCATGTGAGCCACAACATTCATGATTTACTTAAAAAATTTGTATATTCAAGATGTCCCATACCACCTTGAGTATCTCATTCATTTTCATTTTACCCAAGGTGTCCCATACCACTTTGGGTAATCTAATTTCTTAGTGATATGTCATAAGCATGCATTATGTACAAAAATAACTAAAATAAATAATGAACCACAACAAATTTTGCTAATACAAGGTATGATAGTTAACTTTGAAAAATGTGTCAATAACTAATCAAATGCATACATAGCTTAGTAAAACATCCATTTCACTAATGCATATAAAATAATGATATACTAAATGATGAATCCTTGTCATTATTAATCCATGGAAAATGAGTTCTTAAGGAAAACACTTGAAATCAGTTATGGTGATAAATATGCCCTTGAACTTGTAAATAAACTAAACCATAACATGATAATGCATTCACCAAAGTGAGTTCTTTTTTTCTTTAGATAATAAGTGAACCCAACATGATATCATGACCCATCAAATCTTAAATCCTCCCATATATTTAAATCAAACTGAAATACACACTTTATCTTAAAATGCATCGGGGACAATGTTCGATAACTTCTTTCATAAAACATGCCCATTTGTGTGTATTTTGAATACATGTTGGTCACACAAATTATATCTTAATTAAATCTTGCATGCATCAAAGAATAAGTTATGTCCTGTTATTTATAAAAGAATATAATAGGGTTTGGAAGTCATTCCTATAAATACATATACACGTACCCATATATACCCGAAGTGTATATATGGGTTTTACACAATTCAAAAAAAACAAAGTCTATTAAATCCCTTAGGTAACTGAAGGTTTCCAACTATAAATTTCTTACATTGTTGAAATCTATAGACGGTTTGTCATAAATGTAACCATATGTATAAAAATTATGGTTTTAGAAACATAACTCCACTTAAACCAAAATAACATAGTTTATATATATATATATATATATAAATTTTATTTAAATATTGATACCCAAAATATGCCGGTTTAGGTTATAAGAAAACGTTCATGAAACTGTATATATACCCAATAAACATTAAATATAAACTTTTTGTTTTGGAAAACTATAAAACAAAAACTGTATATATACCGTATGTAAAAAAAATACACAACCCGAGGGATTTGCATTATATTAATGTACACATATAAATTGTATATATACCGTCTATATACATATGAAACTATATAAACGCAATATACAAACCGATTGATTTTTATTAGGTAAATATAATTAAATATATGTACAAAACGTATATACTAAAACAAAGAAGAGTAGTAATTCATCATAAGGCAAGTTATAAAACCTCCTTACTTGCACCCCACTGGAAACACGGCTACAAGCCTCTTTTGAAAACCTTACAAACTGAGGAGTTTATATATATATATATATATAATCTGTATATATATACTGTGAGTATATAACAACAAAAAAATGCCAAACCCGAAGGAAGCAACATTCACGAACCCTTACCAAGCTTAGAGGAAGAAGCTCGGATCAACCGGGAGCTTGTTGGCCTTGATGGAGGGTTCAAGAGGAGCTCCGGGGAAGAAGAAGTTGACTGGGCTTCAACGAATCAGGGGGTTTATAAAGGCCTTAGTGCCTCGGCCAATAGGTAGGCCGATGTGGGGAAGATGAAGAAACAGATCCCTATGAGGGGGGTGTTTGGAATTCAAGGGGAGCAGTGTAGGGGAGGAGAGGTCGAGGAGTCCCTACGCAGGCCTACATGTCGGGTCCTGTTTCGAGGGAGAAGACAATGAGTCGACGCGTAAGAAAATGGACGGTTGGGATTCATGAAGGGGAAGATCACACAGCTGGAGATGGCGCAGTAAAAAGAATTTATTGATTTATAGATATCAAGGGCTGGGATTAGATCACGAGGGAGATCGAACGGCTACGGAAGTGGGCGAGGGAGAAAAAAGGTCGGATGGTCTAGATCGAAGTAGGATTCGAACGGACAGTTCTGATTGCGCGGAACGCGTCCCACATCGAAACGCAACGCGATTGATGCGTGGTTTAACAAAAAAGCTCTGCTTCCCCTGGTGCAATAACACGAACACACACACACCGGGGCCTTATACACGGGCCCCATGCGGGCTTCAGCCCACCCCTACACAACGCACACCGCGGCCTTAAACACGGTCCTGCACACGACCTAGAACACCTATACACGGATTAGGACCTAGCTGGACACCCACTAAACGCTTGGGGACCCCGATGGTTGGCACCTCGGGTCCCTTGGGGCTTGGTCTCAGCCTAGAGGGCTTGTCCCTTAAGGGATGCCCTCGTCTTGGCCGGGCACCAAACAAAATTTTTATTAAAAACTTATTTTAAATTTATAATATAACTAGTATAATTATTTCAAAATAATGTGTACTATAAATATTTATACTAAAGAGAGTTAATACAATAAAAAATCGTTTTTAACTAGAAAATCTAAATCCCTTTACTAGCTTATGTAAAATATTTCATATCAACATAATTTTTTTTAAAAAAATTATTTAGACTTTAGAAATAACTAGTTTAAGTATAAAATATAAATATTTTCAGAAAATTAGTCAATATACAATAACAACGAATAGTTTTAACATAAAATTTAAATCCCTTTACCAATTCATTTATATATCTTTTAAAAGATATACCTTTCTTATTTTACATACAAAACCATTATAATTATTAAGATCTTTAAAAAAATTCTAAAATACCACTAGTTAATTCAGAAATACATAATTTTAGAGATAAAAAGATATAATTATTATTGATACCCATTAAACATATCTTTTATAAAAAGAATACTATGTTTTTAACTATATAGGTATCTATTAGAGTTTTTGTAAAAAACAAAACGATTTATTTCCAAGAATACTATTTTTATTTTAAAACTATGATTCTTTTGTGAAACATATTATAATATTTATAAAATTATAAGAGCATTAAAACAAGTTTTCATAAATTCATCAATGGTACCAAAAAGTTGTTTTGAAAACCCAACGACTATATAAATTTAACGGTCATAACATAAAGGACCATTATAAAAAGAAGGGGATTTTCACAAAATCAAAACACTTGAATCACAAAGGATGGCTCTCCTCATACCATTGGTGTTGAGTATGTGTGTCTTGGCTCTTGCTGTTATATTCTTCACACTGATGGACCCTGAAGACGACGACTATCTGATTACTCGAGTTGTTATTCTTAGTAGTCTCACTGTGGCTGTGTTAGGTCTTGTGCATGGTATTTTCAACTAGTTGGGTCTTGTTGCGATGAAATCTTTTAATATATACCAGTTCACTGTATTCTTCATGTTTTATTTCGTTTCAAATTCTTTATTAGCACAAAAAGCACAAAATAAAAGAAGGGACATCATTAAAAGAATCACATATAAAACAAGAGACATCATTAAAAGAATAACATATAAAATAAGAGACATTACTAAAAGCATAACGTTGTTCACTTGGACCAGTTCATAAAACCCGGGTGGTCACAGAGCACAATGGGAAACCTGGGTATCTCGGTGGGTGGACCAGGGCTAGTATGTTAGATGACTTGGAAGGGGTTCATCCCGGGTTTGTCTAAAGGGATCGACGCAACAACACTATCTAAACATATGAATGACTGAGGGTCATGGTATCTAAGACACATTTTCTGAGGGTCATGGTTTATAGACCACGTTTCACTAAGGTACGAGGTCTCTAGGGTCCCACTTGCGCTAGCTACCTATAGGGATTTACCATGGTTCTTGTTTGTGACATGATGCTTGTGATGTAAATTTTCATTTCAGTTGCATTATACTTGATGTTTTATTTGAAAAAAAACAATATTTTATTCTATATTGGTTTCCATTAATTTTGAAACTTTAATGCATTCTTGGAACCTATTTTGAAAATGTAGTGGGAGAGAAATTCGTTAATTGAAACTAAAAACTCGTTACTTCAATTTGAAAAGAATGAAAAGAAATATGTTATTATTTCCAATTTTCAAACTAGCATGTTTCAGATTTCAAATAAAAGGAAAGGTAATATGGCATGGTTATATTTTTTAATTATTACGGAGTATCTATGTGCTCACGCCTACTTTACATATTAGTTTCAGGTTCATCTAGTTTTGGATCGCTCTTGGAGCGAGTGTAGTTTATGTTCCATGGTGACCCACGAGGTCACTTGAGGTATGTCTCATTGTTATTTCATTTCTTTTTCCACTACCTTTTTTTTCACTTTGTTTCCTTCTATTTATCTATTTCCTTTAATTTATAATTACTTATCTATCTTTTATTTTGGTCCAAATCATTCTTAATTGGTTTATTTTGATGCCCAACGGTAGTTGTCAGCCAGTGGGGATCAGGAACTCCCTTCGAGCCATGTCGCGGACCGACTCGAGTGACAAGTTCAGGGTCACCCCGGGTTGGTTCATGACATTCTCTATCCTATCAACCTGAACATGCATCATCCATCGATATCGTTCATTAGTCTTGTCCTAAAACCACGAAGGTCTTCTCACATACCAACTAAAGACCTGATCAGGGTGTGTGTATGAATCTGTAGGCCACTATCAATGGTAGATATAATCATATCTATTCTGAGAAATATGGTGAATGCTGATGTGTGTAATAAAAAAAGGTATGATATAAATATATAATTACACTATCAATCCTCATGTTCCAAATGGCACTCGAGATTGACCATACCAATTTTTGGCCTAAGAAATAAGTCTCAATCCAAACATTCCCAAATAGAAACAAAGGACCCCAAGGGGGTCACCCAATAGTACTCCACTATATGAATCATAATGAGTCTAAGGGGGTTACCCCAAGGTGCTCCAAACCATGAATCATCATCCGAACCCATGAGGGATCACCCAATGACATTCTAAATCATCTTCTATCATACGAACCCATGGGGGATTTTCACAATGCATCCCAAACCATGTTTCATCAAATAAGCCCATGGGGGATTTTTCCATGACCTCCCAAATAACGTTTCATCATAAAAACCCATGGGGATTCCCCGACGACATCTCAAAACATGTTTCCTCATATGAACCCATGGGGGATTTCCCTACAAAATACCAAATCATGTTTCCTTGTACAAACCCATGGGGGATTTACCCATAATATCCCAAACCATGTTTAATCATATACAAGTATATGAACTACCCAATTAACAATTCATTAAATTCATTTATAATATTCCACACATCACAAGCATATACCTTAGGTCCTATAGCTCATCCTTGGAATTCTTAAACATAAAAATGGTCATCTGCCTAAGTCATGACACCCATAGGGTTTCCCCATTTATTAATCATTTAGTTTTCCAAAGTCAACCACGCTCAAAATGGTGGATAATGTCCTGTTCTCACACATATGGTCACATTTTACGTCTAAGTCACCTTAAGGTCTTCTTTAATTTTACAACATACTCTCCAAGGTTAGGTGCACCCCATGGGTATCCAAAAGTATTGTTATACTCTATAATGGTATGTTCCCAAAATGTAGGATGGTTTTATTTCATGATGGATATCCCAATAGATTTTTTATAATTTTTATGTCAAATGCATGGTATGTCAGTGTGACCAAACATCATACAAAAAATATAAAAGTGTGATACTTTTTGGGAAATCTTATGAACCCCTTACCTCATACTCGTATATATAAAATCGACCAATATTATCCTTTGATTGAGTTAATATAGTATAAATCATAAAAGTATACTAATTACCCTGAGAATTGTGAAAACACAAATAAATGATGAGAAACCTATTACAAATGAAAGAAACCAAGAAAAGAAAAAGGATAAAGGGTAGACTCACCTCTAGGTCTTGAAATCAACAGACGATGGTTGATATGGTTATAAAACAAGGGAGAAATACATACTATATGGGGATAAAAAAGAGTAGGGGGAATTCCTCCCTATTACCTAAGGAAGAACCCCCTTCCTATTCAAAAAATCACCTTAATTAAATTAATTAAACAAAAACCTAAAAACATTGCATTGGGGGTTTCACAGTGAGGCATGAAGGTTAATTTCATGAGTTTTCATGGTAGGGGGATTTACCCCTTCTACCTAGTAGTTTAATGGCGTGAAGAAATTATTTACATCATGAACATATTAAAGTCTACAATACTTATACTATAGACCCAGCTCTTGTTCATATAATTAATTATAGTCTACTCCCAAACCCATAACCTTTTATAACAGCTTAAAATACACACATTCTAAAAAAATGTAATAAATTTTCACCTTAGAGAGGGTCGGGGTTTTATTACCTCCCCACATTAAAGTAGTTCATCCTATAGATACTCTCTCAAACAATATTTGACCTCAATGATAAACAAAACTGAATATTGAGCCTATATATACAACTTCTACTATCACGTATCCTCTAAGATATATCAGTTATTCCACTGTACATGCACTAGAGGATCTATATCATAATGGTTATCCTCATTCAATTAAATAAACTATACCAACAAGATAATCCTCAATGGATGTGTCGGCTTTAATCTTGATATCTCACTAACAATTCCCCACATAAGTTCCAGCTTTCACCCCTGAACCACTCCACCAACTACCTTTTCTTCTTGGACACTGATGTGCCAAAATAAACTTCATTGGGTTTCCTAACACGATTCACCCCCTAAATCATTCGACGAATTGGGTATTCACCCTATGAATCAAGAAATAAAATAGGGTATCACCCCCTAAATCACATTAGGAATAAATAATCTCTAAAAAAATAAAACATAATGCCTAGGCCTACTCTGGTCACAAACCTTTCATTTTCAAATTAACCCAATAAACACTGGATTCTCCAACATAATAATCAACCCAATCATTTATAATTATCCAACCTACAATCAAAATTAATACGAACTCCACTAAAAAAAATTATTTCTCCCATGAACCACTAAAATTTAGGACGTATAATTTAAGAATGTTCTCTATGATCTGAATAGAATGGTCAAACTATCACATTCACCAAGACCTAAAGCACATCCCCAACTATACCCCTCTCGCCAATTACGGCAATGCCAATACTTCTCCCAAACCCGCTCCACTACTCAAAACATCACTGGCCCATGCACTAAAGCCCCAATTATTTCTACCAACACCACTATGATTCCTCATTTCTAATGATATTCCCAAATTATAAAATTACCAACATCAAACTACAATGGTTAAATCCATTGGTCTACAACAGTCCATTTCTTACTTGGTTGTTTCATCAGAACCCACATTCTAACTCCCAGGACTATTTATAACATAAGGCCCCACCTAATTATTCACATAATCACATTATCAAAGAACAAAAAACACCCACATACTCATTTACCTCACCAGTCTGCTTCTTGATAATCACACATGATTATATTACATGATCGTTATCCTATATCTAGAGGTTGCCAAAAGATAATCACACTGAATCCATTAATACATCATTTACTGACACCTGTACTTGAGTAATTTTCATTTTCCACATCCAACTCATTCCATTTCCCCAAAGTGATGTCACAAAACTACAACCACCTTGAGGTAGGGTTATCATCACATTCCTTATGATGTTCACTAAAAACTTCTCAAAACCAGTTCCATGCACTCAAACAATACATGGAGTGTTTCCCACTGTAGAACCTCTTTATTTCAAATCCATGAGTATGATACTGCCAAATATCCACTATTAGCCAACATTATAGATCCTTGATCCATTCTCATGTTACTTAAATAAGTCATCAACTCAAGCCTTGATCGAGAATTTATTCACACCATGGAGCTTCATTCAACCAATTTCCAAACTTTTCAGCAAAATTCTACCATACACCTATCGTATGATCCTTTCATTAATCCCAATACAGGACCTACCTAGACCTAATAGAAACTCATAAGAATTATAGTACTCAACTCACCATAGTTGAGGAACTCCCTTGATCCCGTAACCATCACATTGAGTCACTCAACCCCTTGGTATTTTACAAGAGTCTACGGTCATTACACATAATATTAATTTTCATAAAATTTCACATCTCATAATTCATATGATTTTTCCATCTTGAAAACACTAAGACCTCATAACCCTATGATCACTTCATTTTCACTTACAAAGACATCATCGCACGCATCGATCATACCCCACACATCCACTTCCTAGAATAGTCTACACCAGGTCATTCCCTAGAGAAGCGCTTGACATAACTGGAATAAATCATAATATCAAAGGTCTACACCCTCTTCCTCTTATTACTCCAAAAATTCATCTCCAGAATTTAAACCATTATCTCATTGTGAATCAGCCACTGATATCATCAGAAACCCATGACCTCACTTCCCAAAGTATAAGGAACTAAAGAGTTCTAGACTCCCTTAGAATATATTTCCACTTCATAAGGTCTCAACCATAATGGGAATATATGTCCTGAACACATATTCCACCAAAACATTATATCCATAAGAATGGAACACTAAATGATACCACCATTCATTTCCATTCATTTTCCTGACCATGTGTTGGGAGTCATGTAAATTACCCAAATCAAAATTTATATCTCTAAGATTCCTTTACACTTGTGCATTAGCATGTCTCACATTCCATACAAATCAAGCCACATCAATTCAAAAAAAATATATTAGCTCTTTAAAAATAAGATTAGTTTATACCAAACTATCTACCATATAGGTCAAACAAAATTCAATCGCTTAGTATAAGGTAAATTGGTTTTCATTTAAATATTTGTAATAATTTCCAATAGCTCATGTTGTAAACCAAGAATATCTAGAAATCATATAACATAGTTTCTCTCTATTATATCACCTATATCAACCATCTAGATTCATGAACCATAAACCTAGGATCATCTTCCTAATAACATAGAGGACCGTGCACATTTCATGTCAATCTTATCTAGTTGAAATCATCTCACTCGATGATTCTGTTTTGAAAAGCCTAGGTCATATAACTATTCCAAAGATAACCATGTGATCACTAGTCATATTATATTCACCAAAATAATCAAATGTATCCATGGATGATCTTCCCATCCTAGATCCAACCATCTAGGATCGACCAAATTTCAGGATCATGCATCCATCTGATCCTTCCCCTCGTAACCCAGAAAAAACCCACAACATCATGGTTGGGAATGTCAATCCACAATGCACAAGTCACCTACATACCTATACCAAGAATTTTCATCACTTCCTATTCATTAGCCTCAATGTAAATCATCTCATTATCTTATAATTTATAAGGAATCAATAATCCCAGGATAACCCTTCTCTTGGGTTACCCTCATCTAAGACACCTATATCCAGAAATAGTAAGAAAACATCGTAATCCCCAGTTACAGTGCTCATCTCACCAATATATTGAGCCACAAATCAAGATCACAAGGTGACTAAAAAACAAGATCAACCCCACTCTAGGTTTATTGTATACATATACACATAAATTTTCCCACATTTAAGACAATTATCCACTCTAAGGTTGTCCAAAACTCATATTTCTTAGTCATCATAGGAAAATAGCGATAGACAACATGTATCATTACTCCACCCAATACCTATAAGATAAGAGTCTCAAATAAATGATCAAATGTATTCTAACCAATATAGTGTTAGTAATATACTCATAAGGGTCACAAACAGTCATTCCATATCAAGAATATCAAGTCCATAGTTCAAACTGAAGTAACAATAAGAGTAATATCCCACTATCTCATACACCCCACATCATAAGGATCTCTTAACCCAGGCTCTCCCACTATCCCCCTTTACCCATTCACTTGTTCAACATCAAATAAAAATAAGTTCCATATTATATATATAGGATTCACCATATCCACACATTTTTATTTTTTTCTTTAACAACAATATTTCATAAATAGAGCTCTATTAGATGAAATTTCAATTAAAATTTATTGATAAAAATGATTTATAAGTCATTACTATAATTTTATTTAACCGGTTCCACATAATAATAAAGATACATGATCATATAATACACTATTAAACATTTAATTTAAGCATAAATTTTCATGAATGAGGCTGAGTTAAATGAAATTTCAATTATAAGTTAAATAATTAAATGCTTTTTAATTTTTATTTATAAATTTATTTAGATAAATATTTATAATAATAAAGAAAAAATGATCACATAAAATTTATTTTATCCATTTATATGATCAGATAAGTAATATAGCACTATATATTAATATATTAAAGCATCATATAAATTTTTGTATAAACTTTAAATACCTAAATCGTGACATGATAAGAGTAAAAAATCATGGGAAATCGTGAAAATTAAATATGAATCATACATGAGTGATATGTTTCATGAACACACAAATTATTTCCATTCCAACCAAGAGATTAATTCTCATAAATCAATTACCTCATAATCATGTGTATCACTCAAAATGAAATAAGTCAATAATAAAAGTGAATAGAAAGAACAATAATATCATCCCTAGAAACTTGGGATTCCCTCATATGTGAGGTAGCCAATCGCAAGAAAATGTTCCATACCATGTCTTGAAAATTCCCAAACTCTTTTCTACCTTACTAAAATAGTCAGGCAAAAACAAAGCACTGATACTACTTTGGGAAAATCCCACCCTGGTTCACTCTAAACTGTAACCGATCTGGGTGACCATTGTACCTCATGAATGGCTCCCCATATGCCAGAGGTGGATAACTATTATTTCAGGTATAAGGTGTTATGGTGGTGATATTATACCACTATACATTAGAAAATAATAGTATAAAATAAAGGCAACCAGATACATCAAAATAAGAAAATCAGTAAAAAAATATCATGAAAAGTGATGATAAATAAAAAATGTAACCTATTATGTATAAAAATAAATATTATAATACATTCTAGTCATTATTAGATCATTTTATTGTCATATACATAAGAAAAGGATAACACTGGGAAGAACCTTGAAAATGGTCTTGAGTCTTAACTCAATCCCAAACTCCTATGTGCCATCCTAGTATCACAAACCTGCATCAATCATAGGGTGTTTTCTATATTCCTATACTACAACCATGAAGTCATTTTTCAGTACCAACTAGTTTTTTGAGTAGGGTGTGAGTATGACACAATGATCCACCATCAATGGTGTCTATAAACATATCCATTCTGAGAAATAATGTGCATGTTGATGTGTGTAATAAAGAAAAGGAACATTGTAAATAAATACAAATAGACTTGATTTGTGGGTTCTTTAGTGAAAATCAGGATTAACAATACCTACTTAGACCTAAGTCAATTTTTTTTAACCATAATCTCCCATAGATTCACAAACAAGTCCTATTGGGATCACCCCATGGTACTCCAGACCATGATTCATTAGTAGTTTAGGGGGGGTTATATGAGGCACTCTAAATCATGAATCATCATAAAAAATAATGGTGCAGTACCCCATAGAGTTTCAAACCATGTTCTATCATATGAACCTCTGGAGTATTTACCTAAAAAATCTCCATCCATGTTTCTTCCTATGAACCCATAGGGGATTTTCCCACGACATCCCAAACCATGTTTCATAATATGAACCTATGGGGTGTTTATCCATGAAATCCTCAACCATGATACCTAAAAATAACACATTGGAGAAATCCCCATGAAATCCAAAATGGTGATTCATCATATGAACCTATGTGGGATTTCCCCAAGGTGTCCTAAACCATGTTTTATTGATGCCAAGTACATAGAGAACCCAATAAAAATTAATTAATTATTTTTAAAATATGAACCACATCACAATCACATACCATGGGTCCTGGAGAACATCCTGGGAATACCCAACCATAAATATGGTCATATTCTTAAGTGAATAAACCTATAGGGTTTCCCCTTTTATTACTCATTTGGATTTCACTAGTCAATCATGATTAAAGTGGTGGATAATGTTATGATCACACACTTGCAGTCATATTTTATCTCTAAGGCACCCCTAGGGTCACCTCATTAATTTTTCAACTCACTCCCCATGGTTAGTGAAAAACAAAAATTTGTTGCATATTTTTAATAAAATTTTAATGGGTTTAATTTTTTTATCAATGAAACGAGACATGGATTTCAATGTTTTAATACATAATGATTAATTTTAAATGTGGAAGTGAAATGGATTTAAAAGAGTAAAAGAATGATTTCTTTAAAGTATAGTTTTATTATTGATATTTAAATGTTCTAATCATTATAAGTGTTTAAATTTTCAAATATTTTTTGGAAATTTATTTAAAAATTTAGGCTGAGCTAAGAAATTCGATCAACCAGGCCATCCCACCACATAATCAGCCCACAAGGGGCATCCAGCCAGGCCAGCCCAGGTGGACCTGATCGATCCAGCATGGAATGGCGGATAAAATCCTATTCAAGAGTGGGTCATGGGTGGTGAACCCCGTGATGGGTTGCGGTGGGATGAAGACCACATAGATCATGTGTGTCATGGACCACAAGTGGTGTGTGCATTGTCATGTAGGAGACCGTCCCCACATCAGGGGTCTGAACGGTGCCTTCTGCATTAAACCTTATAAAGGATTTTAAATTATTTCCTTCTTTCAATGTGGGATATCATATTTTCCATAGATCTACCACACTCCTCTGCCTGATATTACCTAACCACCTCATAGCCTCCTCATATACCCAACTCCTCCTCTATCATCCTTTCTATACAACTCTTCGCCACTACTCCCATTTGAGAACTCCATAGTCTCCCCTAGAGACCACGAGATCAAGAGATATACCATTAGAGAGGCCCAGACCTCCACTGATCACCTCGGAAGCCCGAGATAACACCCATGTAACAATTTGACCTCCTATGACCACTTTGAAGGCCACAAGAATAAGAATATACCGCTACCTCGGTCACCTTTCGATGCTCACAATCGCCCATGTAGGACCCCTGCCATGTGAAACTTACCATGTTGAGCTCCCACACCACTTGCCTCACCTAATGCACTACATGGACTCCTTCCACATGCAAATAATAACACCCACCATTAGTGGGCGTGATTTCAAGTTGAAATCCCCAAATATTTGGGGAGATCCTTGAAAGTAGAGGGAGGTTAATCCTCTCTCTCATTTCTTATAAAAAGAGGCTACTACCTCATTACCATGGATCAATTGATACAAAGGGAGAGGATCTCTCTGTTGAGGCCAAGGGGATGTTGCATTGTTCTTCATTTTGGTTTTCGTTTTTATTTTTCTTTTATTTATTCATTTTATAAGAGTTTTTATTTTTAATTTTAATTTAAAATTTCTTTTAATAAATAAATAAATTGCATACATGTTTCTCAATGTGTTCCACCCCTTATTTTTCTTCTCTAAAAATTATCCTTCCTCCTCTTATTCTTCTTCTTTATTTAATTTTTCTTCTTTTAATAACTATTATTAGTATACTTTTAACATTATTTATATATTATAAAAATTCATTATTATTTATAATTTATTTTATTTTATTATTTTATATTATCTTTATCAATCTATATGTCCTGAAATAATTTTATTTTATTATCTTCTTTCTCTAATCCACTATTCTTATTTTCATTTTTATTCTCATTCTTATTTTTATTCTGTTTCATCTTATTTCTTCTTCAAATATTCTATATTCCCACCATTGTGATCATGAATCATTAAAATGAGGGGCTAACCTAGAGGCTTTCTTTGGGTGGGATGGTATTCTTGATTTTTTTTAAAAGATTAATTATATTTACAGTAGATTTGAGTAGCATGCATTGCTGAGGTTAATTCCCATGATGTGGTTAATTCCCCTCAATGACATGTAACAAAATATATTTTTATTCTTTTGTTTAAACTCATTTCTCTCTCTTCATTGGCTAACTCTTCTCACAATGGAGTTGAGAAAGACAATGGATGAAAGAACTTCTATAGATGCAGATCTTATAATATGAAACACCCTTGAACAAGGTGTGTTATCAACTTTTATTATAGGAAGAGGTGGAATTGATATTTCTTATGATTTAAAATATTCGACAATTTATACTGAAAAAATAGTAATTTAAACATGATATTTCATGTTTGGGTTATCAAACTTAAATTAAACAAATAAAGGGGAATAATTATTGAACCCAAAACCAAACCCAAAACAAAGTCCTTTATACCTTAACTCATCATGTTTAATTATTCCTTGGTAGTTTAGTTCAAATTGTATTTTTCATGTCATTTAAAAAGTAATCAAAACCACAATAAGGCATATCTTTGTTTTCATAAAATAATTAAAAAAACAACAAAAATAAAAATTTTAGGTGATTTAGAATATGTGATTTGACAAACTGAGAATCTACTCAATTGAGACAACCCTGGTTCGCTCCTGTGTTGCATTAGAAAAAAATATTTTTCTTTTTCCATACCTTATAATAGGTATGCATTCAAAACTGGCATCATTTTCAGGGATCTAATCATTAGTTTACATTAATTTTTCTATTCGACATTAGATATATTTATTTTGCTTTTATAAAAATAAAAACTAAAAAAATAAATTATGTTTTCAAATGATATTTTTTTAAGTTCATGGAACAATTACACTATTGTAAAAGAACCAGTATTTCAAAATACTAAAGAGGTGGCTCTCCTACAAAAGCAGGATGAACTCTCTGACCTTTTAGAGATTAATGTAAATGAGGACAACACTATAATTTCATTTCATGAATTGGTATATATGGTGGACAAAGTAAAAACTGATTATCAAATACTAAAGACCAACAAGAAAGTTTCACCAGAGCCACCCAGTTTTACTGAAGACATTGAAGTAGTTGATCCCCATCTTAAGAAGTATCCACAACACAACCATATGAAGAGAAAAAATCAAAAATACTATGATGAGCTAGAGTGGATAAAAGATGAGGGTAAATTTCTTGTTGAGATAACTATGGGAGATCAATAAGGTTTGGATGACATCTAGAATGAGTATGAGGTACAACTTGATCTCCTTGATTCTTGGAAAGTATAAGAGACAATATCATTATTTGTCACTTTGGCCATAGAAGAGGAATAATCCACAATAGTGACAGAATTTGAAGAAAGGATAGAGTATCCTGACTACCTACCCCCATAAATTGAGATGTAATTCCAAGAGGAACTCACCACTAAGGTAGATATTGATACTAAACCAACTCAGGGATTTGAACCTTTCTTTAACTCTATCTCTTCTAATTTTACTAAAACTAGATTTTGAATCACTCCTTACTGTTTTGATTTTAAATAATTAGACAGTATTTTCTATTCCTTAGAGAGGCTTATAGAAATTTAAAATTCACCTGTTGAGGAACACATGGAGCTCCTTGATTTATAATAACATTCATTTGAGGAAGACCATGAGAAAATAAAAGTTATTGTGCCTAAGGGATTCAGAAAAAAGGATGATCTTATTGAAAGGAAGAAATTAATTATTAAAAATTTAAATTTAATTTTTTTTCAAGTAAATATATCTTCTTATTCTACCTTTTATCATTCAATTCATGTATCCTATGTAAATCCATCATTATACGAGAAGAAGGTGTCTGTACAAGTTTCAACTAAGAAGGAAGATGATTCATACTTCATCTTACTCTCTACAAGAAATCTATACCTAATTTTGAGGGGGGTATAGTATACTCTATCCATGGATAATTCTCACCAAGAATAATGAAGCAAAACATGGGAAAATCCACATGTGGGTTTTCAAATCAAATAATCTTAATCCACCATCATACATTGGATAACAGTCGATACTGGCCTCTTGAGGAAGTAAAAATTTAGTTCCCACTTAGTGGATCATACCAGGAATTATCCCATTATACTTGCTTTTTAGGAATTTAGATTTAAATTTCATTTTTAGGAAGTATTCAAGCATGAATCCCAATCCCTATTATGTTTTTGAAATTAAATGCCACTATCCTTGTGCTTAATTGAGTAATTTTATTTTATAGGTTTATGTTGGCAGAAGGGAAGCCCCAATAATAAAGGAGAAAAGAGAAATAAGCTTCATTTCAAAAGGAATTTCACTTTTATAATTATCGTATAAAATTATTACATTTTTGTTTGAAAACATGTTTTGAGATTTTAAAGATAAAATTGAATGCCCACAGTTGAATTCATTTTTTACTTGACTTGTCTATGAGACATCAGTTTCATAGGAAACCTATGATGCCATGTTTTATATTTGAATGTTAATAAAATTGGATGAGTAAAATGGAAAATTTAATTATAAAATTGAAGCATGGATATTAAACTGAGGACTCATGATTTGAGAAAATTAATTAATTTATTTAAATGGAATTTCCCAACCATTTTTCATTTTTGATTTTATGAAATTTATGTGAATTGATTTGTTATTATTAATCATGCCTTCAGTGATTTACTACTGTTTTAATTCCCATTCTTGAGAATATTTATAGACTAAGTACTTCCTACATTATCCTGAGAATATTTGTTGAGTGATTTGGGACATGTCACCTACTAGAACTTGCATTTAAACTTGTCAAAACTATGAATGTGAAAAGAAATTTAAAATGATTCAGGCATCATTTGAAAAATCCTTATCTTAAAAATACCACCTTTACATCAATCCTTATTTATCCCTTAGAAACTATGAATGGACTTGTTAGGAATGAGCCATTTTTCAAGCCATTTTTATCCATTCCTACCCTCTACATAGTATTTTCATTATATTTTAAAGTTGAAGTGTGGGGGTAAAGGGAGTCATGATGAAATTTATGATTTACATTGTAAGGATAATGTGTGGGGGTGTTAATTATTGGTGCTAAGTAAGGTTTTTGATTCATTCATTGTACTTTTTAGTATTCCTCCTCTCTTGATAAAAAAAGGAAAATAATAAAAAGAACCCAAAAATGTGAAAAATGGGTTGTGATTTGAGAAAACCAAAAAAAACACCATTACTAGACCTATGATTTTTATCATATATGGTTAGGTTTTGTATTTTAGGTTTATTATAATCATAACTTGAAAAAAAATAATGCGTTATTTAGAAAAGAAAAAAGGTGTAAAAAAGTATAGAAAATATCAATAGGGTGTACAAATAATTCATTAGGCTTAATTATATAATGATCTTTACTTTGAGTTTTGGGGAAGTTGGGAGTTGTTACAATTTCAAGGGGATATTTTCATGACACTATTAATTTTTGAAAACATGCACTATACTTATGAGATAATCCTACCCCTTGAGCCTTAATTTTTAAACATCAATTCCTACCAACCTTAAGCCTAAGAGTCATTTGAACCATAAAGAAAAGTCCTTATGATTTTATGTATCTTTTGTCATTATAAATTGGATAAAGTAGTTAATTTTCAAGACTATGGATAAGGATCATATATTCATGTTATGAGCACAACTGTACATGAATTTTTATCATGAGTGATGATTGGAAAGATTCACAAGTGTGGTAAATCATGATTTGGAAAGTTAAATAATAATGAATTAAGGAAATTTAATTAAATAGAAGAGAAGTTTCACCAATTTCATATGGGGAAAAGAAAATTCATGAATTTATTATTTATTTATAAATTGAGAAGATAAATTTATATTTTATGTGGAAATTTGGAACTTTTATTTTACATTGAATTTTTTTTATTTTATTACATTAAAATTTGAATATTTGAAAAATTGGTGACCTCTGATCTTCCATGTTGAGATTGTATGCTTGAGGAAAATCATATTTTAAGTGTGGGGGTATTTGAAAAATGCAAATATGTTGTATATTTTTAATTAAATATAAATGGTTTTAGGATTTTTATTAATGAAATGAGCCATGGTTTTCAAGGTTTTAATAAATAATGGTTAATTTGGAATATGGAAGTGAAATAGATTTAAAAGTGTAAAAGAATTTTGTTTTTAAAGTAGAATTTTATTCTTGAAATTTAAATGTTTTAATCATTCTATGTGTTTAAAATTATAACTATTTTTAGGGATTTTAAAAAAAAATATGCTGAGCCATGAAATCCCATCAACCTGGCCAGCCCGCCATATAGCCACCCATAAGGGGTAGTAGGCCAAGCCAGCCTAGGAGGGCCCAATTGATCCAGCGTGACACAGGGGATGAAATCACATGCAAGAGTGGATCCTGGGTGGTCAAGCTCATAGAATGTATGGGTGGGCAGAAGCCGGTATGGGCCACATGTGTCACAGACCATGGGTGGTGTGTGTAGTGTCCTGCGGGAGCCCATCCCTGCAGGAGGAATCTGAACGGTGCATGTCAGGAACCAACCCAGGTCGACCCAAAACCGATCACCTGAGCCATCCTCTGACATGGAAAAAGGGGTGTTCCCAATCCCCATGAGATAGAAACTACTTTCAGGCATCAAAACTAAATAGTTGGGAACTATTTGGCCCATAAAAGAAAGACAAATAACTTAATAAAAAATAATCAATGAAAATGAATGCTAGTAGCAGCAAGAAAACAAGACTGAACATACCTCCATGTGACCTCTCGACCACCTCCAAAAACTAACAACCTACCTCACATGGGAAGAGAAAATAAGAACCTGAACCTGCATCTGAAAGGGGAGTATAGGCATGTGCATTAAAATACCCAGTAGGAATGCCAAAAGTGAACAACATAATCCAAGCATTTCCAAATTTCAAAATAGTCCAATAATGCTAGTTTGAACAATAGTTATAAAAATAAGGTTTTCATATATATAAAATTAATTTTGAAAACTAAAAATCACAATTTCTTTTCCCTTATAATTCAAAAACAAATAAAATAAATAAAGAGGGGCACACACAGATTTTTCTAAAATAGCTACTTTGAAATCCTTTTTAATACCAACCATACATACTTTGTTTTCCAAGAAAATACCAAAACCAAAACCAAGATCAATACTATGATTCTACACACAACAAGGGAAACGATACAAATAGTGCTTTTATCAAAGGATCATGAAAAACCTAGGAACTTAGAGGAAGACCATAATGTACTATACATGTTACTCATCCTGAAGGCATGCCTACTCTCAATGACATCATATCGCCTAAACGCTCGATGTTTTCTTACCTAGCCTAATTGAGGGGCCCAATCTCCTTGAAGATAAAAGTCAATACTAAGGTCCACTAGCAAATGTGTATTCTAAACTAGTGCAGAAATAATTCTCAGTAAACCCACTTATTATGCTATGTTTCTATTCTATGTTAACAAATAGGTGTTCCACACATTCAAACAACATGCCATATATATATATCACCAAGAACAAGGCATAATCCAGTACCACCCTGTCCACCTCAATATTAGTCTCATGACATTAAATAAAAATTCTCAAAAGGAGGCCCATACCGAGGACCCTCTTGTCTCATGATCAATAAACCGAGAAAGAGACATAACCAAAGAGGGGTTTTTCCAAAAAACCGTTTTAGATATGCCAAACGAGAATTTAGCTTTACCTCATTCAACTATTTACTAAAACATTTAGAAATATTTCCAAAACAATAATGAACTTCATTTCTCACAAACATGGTCAGACTGAACAAAACATGCCAATATCCTTTCACAAATACATGCATTTATCAAAACACACATTTACCAAAACATGACAAAACAATAAACATTTACAAACCATTTTCAGAACAACGTTACACCCCAAAACATGTCTTGAACCAAATGGTCAAACATTAAAGAACCCATTAAAAAAATGTTTTCCAAAACACTTAAAGCAATTCAAACGATTTACTATCCATTCCATAAAAAATCAAACAGTTCATTAAAAATTATACTAACCAATCACCCAAATTACACAAACTAAAAAAATTAAATAACAAACTACTTTTAACAAACCCAACCAACTTGAAACCACTATAGAAGGTTGTACAATTATTTTTCAATGACGAAAATATTGTAAAATAATTAATTAAAAACCTGAAAGCATTAAATAGACTTATTTTAAAAAGGGAAATTTTGGATTTTCCGACCTCAAAGAGGAATCGGGTGATGTTGAACACATTGGAACTTGATGAAAAAGGTGGTGACCACTCGTAGCCAGCCCGCACTCACACACACATACCTGTATATATATATATATATATCCATAATCCAATGCAAGTATTCCCCAAGCCATGAAGGAATTTGTAATTAGAGGACATATATACATATATGTATGTATTATATACCTTTGGTATATGCATATGAATCCTCGGTCGTTGACCATAAATTCACTATAACAACAAAAGATACCCAAAATTATAGCAGTAAACACCAATGCATGACCAAAAGTACCAGGGACTCACATAATCGAAATGAACACTTCATAACACACAATAAAATGCTACCAAAGTTATTTATACCCAAAACACACCCCAAGATATCCAAAAATACCATTTAAAATAATATGACAATTTTTCAAGACCAAAAGGTGAGGCATTTACAAGCGCATAAAAGAACAACATAAAAAAAACTAATTGCGATCAATTCAGCCAACATGAAATCAGTACTACAAATTAACTAAATATTTAAGAGAAGTGCGAAACATGTTTTAGAAATTAAATTAAAAAAGGAACCAAATTAATTGAAATTGGGAGCAAAGGGAATGAAACACGTACTTTAACACGTGTGAGAGAGACAGAACCACAACAGAGAGAAGAGCATCGCTCTACGGGAAAATTACAAACCCTAGACACCGATCAAGACGTGCGAACACAACCCAATGTTTTATGAATTCAGTTAAAATGAAGAGAAAATCACGAAAATAAAAAAAACACAGTAATACCCAAAGAGGTAATGGTTTTCAGTAAGGAGAACCATAGTCACATCGGAGAAGGGCGAATGTGTTGCGCAAGAGGGTTTCGGGTTCACCGGAAATGGTTTCTGGAGGGAGGTCACAACACCGGGACAGGGAAAGCACAATGTGGAGGGGCTCATGCCAGATCTAGTTGGCTGGGGTGAGGGGAGAGGGCCGCTGCTGATGGTTCGTGCCATGCAGAAGGGGGTCAGGGGGCTCGCCTGTCGGATGGACAGGGAAGGGGTCAGCCTTGTGGTGGATGAACAGGGAAGGGGGCGCATCCTCACACTGGTTGTACAAGGAAGGGGGGATGAGGTCGCATAGCAGGCCAGGTTCACGCGTTGGTGGAGTGGCTGGTGGTCAGGTGGTGGTCGGACGGCACAGGAGGAGGAAAACCCTGTGGGACGGTGGCAGAGCCACGGTGGGTGACAGTTGGATGGTGCAGAGGACCAAACCGGCAGGTGGGTGGTTGCGCGCGAGGAACGAGGAGGAAGTGTGGTCGTCTATGCAGGAAATCGAACTGGAGGGGGATGACCACTCAAGCCGCACAAGAGAGAAAGGGTGGGGGAGATCGAAGAGAGAGAAAAAATTAGCGTTTTCATTTTATTTGCATTTTTTAACACTTTATTAGCAGTTCAAATAATACTAATAATAATGAGAATATTATAAAAATAATAAATAAATTATTATTATTATTAACAACAATAAAATTAATAACAATAATAATAATAAAACCAATATCAAACTTAATAATAATTAAAAATATAACTTTGTTTTATCGCTATAAAATTTTACATAGATTTATTTTTTAGTCAATTTTATTTATTCATCCAATTTTATTATTTATTTGAACGATTGGGAAACTTTGTATTCCCCAGGACCGGATGCACATTTGCCTCTAGCGTTGTAGTGATTATGCACTAGCCTGAGACCCACCAAGAACATAAAAATTTGAAAAATTTCAAACCAACACCCAACTAAATGTCATCCAAATGACGCGAGATCCGAAAAAGGATAAAATATAAGGGCGTCTAAGGTCGGGGTGTGATAGTACCCTGCACATCAATCCTTATAAAGGCTCATTAATTCCTATCCAGTTTTTATGTGGGATAGAATCTACATCATAGATCTATTGTGCTCCATCGCTTTATGTCACCCGGCCACCACAAATCTAACTCAGACACCCAGATCTTTTGCTCTCCACCTTTCTCTACTAGAAGCCACATGTTCTCCCATCAGTTATCTCCATGGTTGACCCCTAGAAACTAGGAGCTCAAGCAATCCGATATAGCCAAGGCCCAGGACCTCCACCAATCACTTCAGAAGCTGAGGATGACCCCCATATAGAAATTTGAACTCCTCAGACCAATTCAAAGTCTGGAAGAAGAGGAAGCCGCCACTACCTCACTCACCTATTGTTGCTCACCATCACCCATGTGGGACCCCTGTCATGTGGAATAGCCCAGATTGAGCTACCACACCCCATGTTGCACGTAAGGCACCATGTGGAATCCTTCTATGCACAAATCATAACACCCACCAACTTCGGGTGTGATTTCAAGCTAAAGTCCCCTGAGATTTGGAGAGATCCTTGAAAGTAGATAGAGTGGTAGATCATATCCCTCATTTCCTATAAAACAATGTTGATTCCTTATTTTCATGGATCGATCAACATTGAGGGAGACAATGTCTCTATTAAGGTCAAGGGGCTGTTGCATCGTTCTTTATTTTGGTTTTCATTTTCATCTCTTCCTTTTTTTAGTATTTATTTTGAATTTAAATTTAAAATTTCTTTAATTAAATAAATAAATTTCATGCATTTTTATCAAATTTTTCCACCCATTCTTATTCTTCTCTAAAAATTATTCTTTTTCTTAATATTATACTTATTCTTAAAAAATATTTCTTTTAATTATTATTTTTATTATTAGTATAACATTGACATTATTCATATATTATATAAATTTCTTATTCTTTATAATTTATTTTCATTCCTTATTTTATTTTTTTTCTCTCTCTCTCATCCCAATTCTTTTTTATTTTATTCTCTTCTTTCTCTCATCCATCGTTCTTCTTTTCATTTTTATTCTCATTATACTTTTTATTCTATTTTTCTTTTTCATCTCTTCTATCTTTCCACCATTGTGATCTTTTACCCTATAAAATTATGGGATGACCCAGAGGCTTGGCTAGGGAGAGGTCAAGGTATTCTTTAATATTTATTAATGTTTATTTTATGTTTGTGGAATATTTGAGTAAAATGCGTGGGTGAGACGAATGCCTTGATGTGGTGATTTTCCCTCAATGACATGAAACTCATTCTATTTTTATTTTTTAACTCTTTTATCTATATTCATTTTATAACTCTTCACACGATGGATTCGATAAATTAAATTAATGAAACTCCTTCTATAGAGATGGTTCCTGGAAGGTGGAATACTCTTGACCAAGGTGTGTCATCAACCTGGAGTATAGGAGGAGGTGGAATTGAGATGTCTTAGTCTTTCAAAGATTCCACAATTTATAATGAAAATAATATTAATTCAAACATGAGGTTTAATGATTGGGTAATCAAACTTAAATCAAACAAATAAAGGAGAATAATTATTGATCCCAATGCTGAATCCAAAACTTAGTCCTTTCTTCATTAACTCATTCTCTTTAAGCATTGTATGGTAGTTTAGTTTAAATTCTATTTAACATGTCATTTAAAAAGTTATCAAAAACCTAAAAATTATTATTATTATTTCCATATAATATTAAAAAAACAATAAAAAGAAATAGTCTAGGTGATTTAGAATAAGTGAGTGATCAAATAGAGAATATCCTCAAGTGAGACGACATTGGTCTCTCATTGTGCTACACTAGGAAAAAATTATTTTCTTTTTCCATGCCCTATGACGGTGTGTGTCAGTTATGAAAACCACATGGGGGTTAAAAATTCTCAATCTAATCTCTAGTGAGTTTTTCATAGTCCATGGGGAGGTTTTATTTCATATTTCATGTAAAGACCATGATCCCAGTAGTCTGGGGCTAGTGCCTTACTTAATTACATTGGTACTAAGAATAAGTGTTCACATACAAAAGGACTGAATAGCTTAGTATTTTTGGAAAACCACATACATATAAATGTTTTACATTAAAACTTAAAAGGAAAAGAAACATAGAAACTCCATTGGAAACACCCATAAACTCCTAGATTATTCTTGCAAGTCATCTATAATATACATCTTCGCATCTCGGTGAGAAATAAAACACAAGTAAGGGGTGATGACAGATTCTCAGAAAGGGTAAGAAATATAGTGGAAGATAATACAAACATAAACAATATGGAAAGGTGAATAAATAAAAACACATGTCATTAAAACACAATCCTGATCATATTATGTCATGAATAAAAGCTAAATAAATAATTCCTAATAAATAATCACAAGAAAATGTAACTTAACCATGTATGTTATACTAGTTGAATAATCACAAGGATTCTCAATTAAAAATATCATAATGATGGAATTCATAATTATAGACATATGGAACATATTATTGAGGACTCGTCCAAGACATCTAGAAATAAATTTATAAGGCTTCATCCAAATCCATATCTAAAAATAAATGGTCAAGGCCTCAGCCAAGTCCACAACTATTTTGTCTCATGATACCTACCAATGCATCTAGGGAATATAGTGGGCCCCATTAATCACATACAAATTCTAATTCATTATTCATATGAATGTGGTTATGTATAAACAACATATACATGAAAATTTTAAATTAAATTCCTCAATCAGTAAACATAATCACTAACCATTATGAGTAATATGGTGAATGATATCTAGATAAAACATCCATAGTCAGACAAATCATAAACCATTTAATAAAATATTTTATACGATAACATAAAAGATAAATACCAATTAAGCATAAGATTCAATATAGGTTGTTTAAATAGATGAAAATACTCTAATAATATCATTAAGGAATTATTAAGATAAATACCCTTTTTTCTTTGGAAGGAAGAGTTCTTTTGGAAAATATCACTTATATCTATAATAAAATCAGATTGTAAACAAGTATATCTGAGAAAATAAAGAAAATTAAATTATCATTGATCCAAAAATGATGTCCAACTGAAGTAAAAACATGTAAAAATAGTTTTTAAGAAACATTATAAATTATCCACTTCAGTGCGGTTTAAGGGAAAATATAAAATGAGTCTTTAAAGAGGGCAAATAATTAATTGTTTGGATAAAACTAAAAATTAACTAAGATATTTTATCATGGTAAAAATAGTGGTTTTATAAAAATATTAGGTACCTACAAAAATTATTGAGTGTACTTGAAAATGGATAAGAAATTGGGAAGTTCTCATTAATTGGGCTTGCTTATCAGGGAGAATTCAAAAAGGAACCTCATAAAAAACGTATTCCCCCATTAAAAAAATATGAAATGATCTGGATACATGATTTTGGAACATATATATATATATAATTTTTAAGAACTCTATAAAAATAAAGAATAATTACATTGGAGTAATTAGAGATAAAGTGTAACTGAAAGGAAGAAATAGAGGTTCAAGAAGAAACTCTTACCACTTTGTAATCTATCAAAACATATTCCCCATAAAATTTATAATCATAAAATGAAACATTTAGTACCATGAAGATAAGGAGATTCATGATATGATGAATAAAAGGTTAGTATACATACACCACACACAATAAATAGTGGAGAATAAGGAATATCACATAAAAATACATGTGAGATGATAAAAACCCTTACCTTATGTCTAAAAGCATTCTGTACTTGTAATTAACATTCTGGATTATTAAATTAGACTCATTAATAATTTAATTAATAACCTATTAAACATTTATTTTATTTAGTGTAATTTTTTAAGTTAATTTATGTTCTTTTTTATGAGTTATAAGATTTAATTTCATCATTCATAAGTGTTTGTTTCCTTTGTTTTCATGGTCGGTTCACTTTTATAGATGTATGAAATATCATGTAAAATGGGAATAGTTAGCCAGAATTGAAATTTTATGTTATTAATGAACATAAAAAATGTTTAATGGTCATACATATAATTGTTTTTTAGATATGACTATGATTCATTAGATAAAACGTTAATGATAATTGTTTGGATTATTTTGGAATTTTTTGATCATCACGCACTAGTTTGTTTAATTAATATTATGTATATATAATAGTTCTAGAACAATAAATAAATTTTAATATAAATATTATAATATTTTTTAACCATGAAAATGTTTTTATGACCAACCTTGAAGGTGGTACTAGAAAAAAAATGAATCATCATCCACGAAGGTGGTGAATCAACACCTCACAGATGACGTTTTCATTTTTAGAACGAAAAAGGGGAAGAGAAAATAATTGATGGTGTATATCCCAATATAATAATCATATTATAGTATATATAAGAAATTATATTTATCATTATTTTTTTGTTAGAGGAGGTAAGTAAAATATAATAAAATAAAATAAATTGAAAGAAAATTAAATGAACAAAATGAGATTTTATCACTTGAATTCCTCTTCTTGAGAACCTACTTAAGGAACTTTGAAGTGGTATTTTTGTGAGACAAAAAATTCTAGAATGCGGGGAGAGTTTTGGGAGAGGGATTGGGAATAAATTTGACAAGCTTCAAGGCTTTATATTTGTGAGAAGAAGAGGTGGTGAGGGGTGCTATTTATAGTTGAGGAGAGGGATAATTTTTAATTATTTTATTCATAAGTTTATTATTTTGGCTCTAGACTATCAATAGTTTTAACATTATCACTAACTATATTAGAATAATGAAGGAGAGTTTGATATTATGGGCTTACATCAGAAGTGCATAATCTATGATTCCAAATTTCATGTATATTTTTAGTGCTGTAAATTATCGTATTTCACAATTCAACACAAATTCAACTATTTTAGAAAAATACAAAAAAAAACATGCTAACCATTCTTTGATGTTTAGTATTAAAAAATGAACTCCATTTTATGAAAATAATTTTATAAATATAATAAATGTAATTTTCAAATAAAAACATCATTTTCTCAAAAAAAATACTGATTTTAATATTATAATTGTTTTTATGATACATTGATAAATTCATTAAGGTCTCATAAAATTATCTTACAATCATAAGACAAAAAATTTTAATTTATGAATCTATTTTATGAAAATAAATTTCTTTTAAATCAATATATTAATTATAAAATTGTAAATAAAATTTTATGTTTCACAAAAATATCGACACTTAATTTATCATTTTTAAAACATTTATTTACTTATTCCATGATATTGATATACCATATTTTCATTTATAAGATACCTAAAATTTATTTATACTTTAATTGGTGAAGTTACTATTCTATTGGTCATATTATTATTCCTAATGGTCATATTTAATAGTGTTTTTCTGTTTTAAACTCAGTGTTTCATGGAGTATAAACTATAAAAGATGCTAAATTTTAAAAGAGACATACCATAAAATCTTAGGGTTTTACATTCTCCCCACCTTCAAAAAAAATTACCTCAAAATTTCTAGAATTTTCCATCATAAAAATATTTGGTTAGTTCTTCATCATAAATTCCTCTTAATTCCCATGTCACCTCTTCAGTTTTATGATTTTTTCAAAGTACATTTACCTGCCAAGTTCTCTGATTCCTCAACACCTACTCTCTAATGTCCAGAATCTTGATAGTCTCTTCATAGTAAGATAAACCACGTTCCAATTATGTTCCTATAGAAGTGAAAACATGCATTGGTTCTGGCATGTAATTCATTAACAAAGAGATGTGGAACACATTGTGTACCTTAGAATGTCTAGTTGGCATTTCCAAACAATAATCCACACCTCCAATTCTCTACATTATTTAAAAAGGTCCAATGTACATTGGGATTAGTTTCCCTTTATTTCTAAATCTTATAAAACACTTTCATTGAGATACCTTCATGAAGACATGATCTCCCACTTGAAACTCTAAATATTTCATCTGTTTATCGACATATATCTTTTTAAAACTTTTTAATACTTTGATATTTGTTTAAATAGTATTTACATTTTCTATTGTTTCTTCCAGAAGCCTATGGCCTACAAGCTTCCTTTCACTAATTTCATCCATACAAGTTGGTGTACCACATATCTTTCCTACAATGCTTTATATTGTTCTATTTGAATACTTTAATGGAAACTATTACTCTATAAAAACTCTACCAAATACAAATATCGATTCTACATGCCTGGAAAGTCAATTGAGCATGATCTCAACATGTCTTCTAAAATTTGGATCATCCTTTCTGACTGCAGTTCAGTTTGAGGGTGAAAAGAAGTACTCAAATGAAGCTCATTATCCAAATCATTATGAATACTTTTCCAGAATTTCGATGTAAATCATGGATCATGATCAGAAAAAATTGAAATAGGTTCTCTGTGAAGTCTTACAATTTCATTAATATAGAGTCATGTAGTGCACTTTAGTTGGAAATCCTCCCTTATAGTGAGGAAATGCACATATTTTGTAGGTCAATCAAACATTAACCATATTTCATCATTATTTCTTGTATTTTTTGGTAATACAATGAAAAAATCCATAGTAATGTCATCCCATTTCCATATATGAATAGGAAGAGGTTGCATGACTCCTCTAGGATGTTGTCTTTCAGCATTCACCTACTGAGAGACTAAACATATTAATATATAATTTGAAATTCCCCACTTCATATTATCCCACCATAAATATTCCTTCAAATATCCATACATCATAGTGATACTAGGGTGTATATAGAAATTCATGTTATGGGTATCTTCCAATAATTCTATTTTTATCTAGGTTATAGAGGTAACACACAACCTTTTCCCAAATTTCCTAATTTCATCCTCATACAAGAAGTATTCCAACTTACCACCATTCACAACTTTAATTTTCCTTTGAGAATTCTCATCTTTAGATTGATAAATTTTAATCCTTTCCAATATATGTTGTTGGGAAACTGATTGAAAAAGTAGTGATGTTTCACCTTTCCAGATAATTCCCATATTCATATTCACTAGATCCATGAACATATGATCCCTTTAAATCATCATTTTGTTTAAGACTCTTTGATCCTTCATGATCTATGAATCTGTTACCATATTTTCCTTCCCTATGTGATAGTATATTAAACAATCATAATCCTTGAGTATCTCAAGCCATCATATTTTCCTCTTGTAGAGTTCCTTCTATGAAAAGATAAATTTCAAACTCTTGTGATCGGTATTTATCTCACATATTTTACCATTGAGATAGTGTCTCCATATCTTCAGAGAAAATATTACAACTGCTAAATCAATATCATGAGTTTTATGATCCTGTTCATGAGTTTTTAACTACTTGATTCATAGGCAATAACACTATCATTCTGTATAAGGACACAACCAAGAACTTTCTTTTATGTATCAATATAAAAAAAAATATACAATTCACCAATGGTGGAATGAAGGTAAAATAATTCACTAATTTCAAATTAAATTCTTAAAATAATTATTCACATTCATTTTTTCAAATAAACTTAACCCCTTTACGAGTAATCTTGGTTAATGGGTTAGCTAATCGGGAAAATTTCTGAACAAAACACTGATAGTGACCTACTAAACCAATGAAACTACCAACCTCAGTTATATTAGTTGGTGTAGGCCATTCCTGAACTGCCTTTTTCATTATAGGATCAACTGAGATTCTATCCGTAGAGACAACATGGCCAAAAAAAGAAACTATTTGAAGCCTAGACTCACACTTTCTAAACATCCCATAAAACTCTTTTATCCTAAGAGTCTCCAGAATAATGTTTAAGTGGTTCTCATGGTCCTCATAGCTTTTGGAATATTTCATGATATCATCAATAAATACCATAAAAAAAATAAATATAATACTTGAACACTCTATTCATTAGATCCATAAAAGATAGGGTGTATTAGTCAGTCTAAATGGTATTACTATAAACTAATAATGTTCATACCTGGTTTGTAATGCTATATTAGGAATATATTATTTTGTCACACATAATTGATGCTATCAATAATGAAGTTTAATCTTTAGAAAATATTGACGTCTATGAAGTTGATCAAATAAATCATCAATGCAAGGAATATGATACTTGTACTTTATTATAATAGCATCGACTTATCTATTGTTGATGCATAACCTTATGGATCCATATTTCTTCTTAACAAATAGAATAAGGGATCCCAATATCAAAACACTAGGGGGAATAAATCCATCATTACTCAGCTCCTCTAGTTGTTTCTTCAACTCCACTAATTCCACAGTGGTCATTCTATAAGGATTATTTGATATTGGCCTTGCATGAGGGATTACATCAATAGAAAACTCATCTTTTTGGCTATGAAGGATGTACCATTAAATCCTCTAGAAATACGTGAATGTATTCTTATACTATAGTTATGTACTCAATTTTAAGATTTTTCCCCATCCATAGATGATATTTTCTCTTATACCCCAAGAATTTCATTTAGAGGAGCTATAAATAGTGAATCTAAAAATGTCTCCGATGATAAAGTCTCCCCTATAAAGATGATAAATTACATACCTTCACCACAGATCAAAATTTAATTCTATTTGATATAAATTTTATTGTGATATTTTTAAATCCATTCTATACTAAGGATTATATCAAAATCAACCATAGGTATGCTGATAAAATCAGCAATTAGAGCACGTTTATGTGTCATAATTGGAATTTCTCAACACATAATTATTACAATAAGGTTTAAACTGTGAGTCTTTACTAAAGACTCCCTTGTTAAGGTGAATTTAAAATATATAATTTTTAAACCAAACTAGGAATATGTAGAGAAGTACAATGATACCGAATCAAATAATGTTTTAGCTAAATTTTAGGATATGATTACAGTACCCACCACCACATCATTAGAAAATTCAACCCCAGCTATTGTGATCTCATAAGCTTTTCTTTAATCCCATGTCCTTTTATGAGGCAATTTTCATTGACACTTTGGAAAATCATTTTCATTGTGTCCCATATCCCTATAATTGTAGCATTGAACATTGGTAGCTTCTTTATTTCCCTTGAAATTATGATCATAATTTCCTTTCTCACAATACTTATAGAAAACTCTTTTTCCCCTTAAGTAGGCACCAGGGTGTTTCCTTCCCCAAATATCGCATGTTGGAAAATTTACTTTTTTATTCTTCCCTTTATCCTTTAATTTACCTTACATACTATTATTCTCTTGTTTAACCTTAAAGTAATACGATGAGAATTCTTTCTATGTCTTGATAGTACATGGCACTATATATTCATATGATGAGAAAGTTTGGGAGAATATTTCCATTCAAAGGAATTGTTTTAACCCATTAAGGAATCAGTCAATCCTGCTCTTTGGATTATGTACACAATCTATTGCATGCCTTATTATCCTTGTAAAGTTGGATTCATACTTGGAAACATTTTCATCCTATTATTATCTTGTAATTAAAAATTATCTCTCCATATCTTCTCTATGTTCGTGAGGGAGATATTTTTCTCTGAAAATTTCCTTAACATCCTTCCATTTTATATTTTCAATTTCTTTCTCCTCATTTTTGTTTTTTATTAACGACCACATTTGACTTACATCTCCCTATAGATGATAAAATTCCATGATAACTTTCTCCCTTTCATTAATTTTCAAATAGAGAAATATCTTCTCAAAGGAACTTATCCACTACTCTGCTACAAATGGGTTTATAGTCCCATTGAATGATGAAGGTTGTTTTCTCATGAAGCAGTCTATCATTGTTCCTCCAAATTGAGGATCAGGATTCCTAATATGGGTAAGTTTTTTGTTCATAACCTATGTCAGCTGTCCCAATATAGTTATAAGTTTCTCATCTACAGTTGTAGCTCCTACTACAACATCATTATCTTGTATAGGAGGGAAATCCTAACATGGAATATATGTATTGATATGGTTTCCATTCCTTCCAATAGGAACCATTTCTAAATAATGGAATACACTAAATTAGGATGTGAATCATAATGCATAATTCTCAAACTAGTAAAACACTTAACATAAATTGGAAAAATTATTCATATCTAATCTTATAATCATAAACATGCTTTCTTCAGGGACATATTTCCTTTTATATCCTTCATAATGGTTTGTGAAGAAAATGTGAATTATCCTAATCATATCCCCCGAGAGTGTCAAACTAGGTGTGTAGTAAGTCCCATTACTGTGTACCAGGTTTTGCCAAGTCAGGAATAATGCACCTTATCAGAGTTATTACCCCTTAGGGACATCTGTTCTAGAACCATGTCCACTTGAAGTAATCAAACAGTGATGTATTTCTAGGAAGACCCGCATAATATATACCTTAACAAAATTCTTGGATGTTCTTATATGATTATCCTCAAAGTATATCTTATGGTTATGTTCCCTAATCTATCTTTTCCAAATATAGTTTCTAAGGCTTATACTAAACATTCTCTCATACTAACTATAAAGACCCTAACACCAGTAGCCTAGAGATAGTACCTTACTTTATTTAATTGGTATTAATAACAAGTGTTTGCATCTCAAAGAACCAAATAGTTTAGTATATTTAGAAATCTAGATGCATGAATTAGATTTAAATTATAACTTGAAAGGAAAAAACACATAGAAATACATGGGAAACCCCTATAAACTCATAGATTATCTCTAAAATCCATTAATAATATACATCTTCACATCATGGGGAATAATGAAACATAAGAAAGGGGTGAGATTATATTCCTTATAAGGTTACGGAATACAGAGAAATCTAATATAACATAAACAATATGGAAAGGTGACTAACTAAAAACACATTCCATTAAAACATAATCTTGAGAATATTATGGCATGAATAAAAAATGAATAAATAATTCCCTATAAATAATCACATGAGAATGAAACATAACCATGGATATTCTACTAGTCGAATAATCACATGGATTTTTTTTTTTACTATGACTGGAAATCATTTTTTCATTTTCAAAAAGCCACTTTAAGGGAAGCGGTAAACCTTACATGGGACATGACCACCACAAAGTTCAAATTCAAATAAATAAATTCAAAAACATCAATGACATTTCAGATCTAGAGAACCCCAACCCACACGCCTATCACAGGTCTTCTCTTCCCCAACATCACAATCTTGAAAATACCCGCTGGAATTCCCCTCGGCGGCATCATCATCCTCAGAGACACAGATCATCCAGCCATCGTGATGGTAGCCCCAATATCAAACAACAATGATATGACCAAGAATCATCAACAAAAAACCAAAACCAGAAGCGAAAAACCTTCAATCGATCGCATCCCAACAGACCGAATGCATCACGAACCAAAATCAACCAGCAATCACCAACCAAAATCATGAACACCGCAAATCCATCATCAACACATCACAAAAAATAATGACAATAAAAAAAAAATCAGAAAACATCACCATATCCAGATCTCGGAGTCACCGTTGAAATGATCCAGTCACCGCCATCCAAGTCGCTCATAGGGGTTGCGACGAATCGCTCAAAACATGCCAGATAAGAGGTGGAGTCACTCTAGCTGTAGAGCCTGGAGAAAATCTGTCGACCAGCACTGCATATCCAAACAAACCCTATCCAAATAGAATGAATCGGTCGGAGAGGAATCGCTGTGCGAATGGCCGGGATGGACTCCTAGAAGACGCCGACTCCACTGCAACTGAGAATACACCGCCACGATCCTGGATGAAGGGTGCCGCACAAACCCTAGGTGGGGAAGGAGGAGGCGACATTGTAACATCCCAAGTAAGTAATTAATAATATATATTTTTATCTATTTCTATTTATGAATTAGATGGGGTTTTAGAGGCTTAAAATGAGAATAAATCCAATCTTAAGCATGGAATACACTAAATTTTTTAAAAGATTGTTTTACTGCCTTTTGGTGGAATTTTTTTTTAAAATCAAAATTTTGAAAATTTTATAAGATCTATTTATCAAAATAAACTTATTCTTTATTATTGGTACATTGGAATTTACTTTGGGTAAATTTTTGGTATTTTTATGACAATGTTCATTTTTTAATGAATCGTGAAAAATACTGCATTTTACATCAAAACTGCTTTTTCATCTAATTTAATTATATGATTAGATTGCCTTTTTAATTGGTCTTAAAGTTTAATTATAATATATTTTTACCATTTAATCTAATGTTTTTCATTAGGATTAATTTCACTTTGGAATTGGGAATAATGTAATGCCAAACTTTTCATATATATTGTTTCAAAAAAACCCGCTATTTGTTTTGACAACGAGAATTATTTTTAAATTAATTATTGCAATTTCTGTGTTTGTAATTTGGTAAAATGGATTACATATTTGGAATCAGAAGGTCCAAATTATGTAATCAAGACTGTTTTGTTTTTGGAAATTATGAATAGTAACGACGGTAATTATCTTTAATTATCTTGATTAATTAGTAATCGGGTAGTTAAGGATAATAAAATAATGTCATAATAATAACAAATGACCTCAACATGTGTCCTAATACTAATGGTTGTGGCATGGCCGACCATGGGATGCCTTGTTCCAAACTTGGGGACCCCATGGAATCACTTTTGTGTGATAATGACTTTTTATATTTTTATTTTTAAAGAAAGTTATATATAACAAAGAATGTATCACCTGAGTAAATTTTTTTTAATTTTGTCTACATAAATGATCTATTGGACTATAAATAGTCATTGGGAAGCTAAAAATATTTCCTACATCATAGTAGTTTCTTTATAATTTTTAGAATTTAAATAAACTAAATTATTTATGACATCATGATGATGCAGCGATTACCTCATTATTTAACGATTTAAATAAAATGAAAAGATAATGTACAATTTAAGACCATAACATTTCAAAAACCAATTGTATGATTATATTTCGAACCCTTATCACCTTATCTTTAAAATACATCAATGTGGGACCTTTAAAATCCGAAACTCATTTGAAAATAAAGTAACATTTTATACCTTTCCAAGAGTGCCCCTCCTCTCCTCTTATAAAAGGCCCCCACCTCTACCACCTTACCCACACATCTCATGCATTTGGATCGGCCAAACCCTGATAATTTTGTCTCTCCACATCCCTATCTTAATCCTAGAAGCCCAACTTTGGGCATATGTCTTCCCAAGGAAGCCTTTGAACTCAAATCAAAGAGAGTTACCCAATTTTAAGGTAATGTCTTCACTTGTGTTCTTTTGTTTTATTTTTCTTCTCCAACCCCCTAAAATATTTTTATTCATTTCCTTTGTAAAAAATTATAGTATATTCAATATACTAGGATTTTTTTATAATATTTATTAGAGCTACACTTACACACACCTACATGTAATGGTTAATGAACATACTGTTTCTGTGGATGGCGAATTTCTGCCTCACGAAACGATGATTGTTCAACACTCATATAAAATTTTCAAATGTGGCCATTAAGATGTCACTATATTTATATATGATATAAAATATGTCTATGTTTTACTTAATCTTCTGTATTTTTCATTTATGGCATACCTTTATGGATTCCATTATGGGTATACGCGATATCTTCATTTTAGGAAGTGCGGATTACTGCCCCCTCAAAGTGATTTGATTCGTTAATACAATATGTGGTACGTATAAGGGATAGATTTAATGATATTATATATGATACTATACTGGAATTATAATATACCTTTATATAATTATTATTTCTTTCCATTAAAGTATGAGATAGAAATGAAAGTAGCGTTCATTCATACGTACGACTTACCGTCTCCATGAACAATGCATTTCATTCCTTATCCCCAAATGTAATGTACTATTATAAGTACATATATATAATTTATATATATGATGTATGTTACATATAAATGATTAATATAATTTTGGAATTAAAATATACATATCTCTCATTTAGTTTTAATTCCATTAATATGACATAGAAATGAAAGTTGCGTTCATGCGTACGTACGGCTTACCATCTCCATGAACGGTGCATTTCATTTCTTACCTATAAATGATTTTTTAATATTATAAATTCATGTATATACTGGATATATATGATATATATGGAATCTACATCATGAATATCATTCTTGAGATAATGGATATTTGACTACATGAACAACTTGTAAATATAAGAAGTTCACTTTTGACTCAAGTACCAAATATCGACAAAACGACTATTATTAACTTAAATAATTACATAGTGTTCATGAAATGGTAATAAGTGATATAAAAGGAATAATGAACTTGAAAAAGGTTCTCATGCAAGAATAAATTAACTCAAGTTTATTATTCAGGAGGTTAAAGAATGATCGAGTCAAGTCGGACCCGAGGTTAGGGACTTCGTCTCAATCTCCATTCATTGAGGCATATTTTGTTTTATACACAACGTTCTTTTATACGGTGTATAAACCCCTTTGACTTTTACATTTATCCAAAAGGAATATTTTTTATACGAAGCGTTTTTCTAAACGATAAAAGGGAATGTTTTTGTCATATGTATGAGGCGACAACGACTTCTCCACCATCGTGACCATTATTAGAGTTTCGGATTCCTCTACAAGCCATACCTTTTTGAAAAATGAAAAATAAATACCATGTTTTAATTCTATTTTATTTTGGTATTGAAAATGGTTTTCATAATGTTTTTATTATATCAATGTGTTGTACTGATATCTTGTGATTGAAATGTGGAAATGTTATGTTTCCTTTATGCATGTATTATGTGATACGATTATGTTATGGTTCATGGGAATTGTTATGAATACGGGTGGTTCCATGATAAACTAAGGGCGGGTGAGCCCGATATAGCTCTCCAATGCATTGGGTAACGCGAAGGAGTTAAACGTTAAGGTTTCTCCGAAGACATTTAGGGAATATACTATAATGGGTATTCCAAACGTAACCAAGAGGGTTACTCCCTATGTAAGAATGTTATGAATGCCTCAAGTTAACTTTATGTCTTATGATTTCTATGATTTATTCATGATTTGATGAGTTATGTTAAAGTGCTTATGTTTTATGGGAAAATATGATTTCATTCTTATGTATATATGTACAGATGTTTCCTTTCTATATTTTTTATAATCCTTGCTGAGCTTTTTATTCTCATCCCATGTTTTTGAAATGTTCTTCACAGGTCAACGGAATGGTATATGATATGATGATAGTGTCAAGGAAGTGTCAAGAAAGAATCCATGTTTTATTTTAAATAGGTTTCCATTGATGTGAAAAATGAATACTATCTTTTATTGTAACCACTTTGTTTAAAGGTGGGATGTAATGCATGTTTTATGGTCTAATTATCTAAAACTCTGAACCTGAAAAGATCCTCAAGGTGTATTCTTGAAATATCTCATGTTTAAGTAATGTTTAAGGATAAGGCCTTATAGTTGGTATTAGAGGGAGGTTTAGACAACTTTAGGAGTTAGAAAATTGTTAAATTCATAAATTAATTTATGGTGTGATTGAAATGATATAGCATTTACAGATTACCATTTTGCTTCACCTAAGGCATTTTAGTGTTAAGAATGGTTTTTTGTAGAGGAAAAAGTGAAGCTTTTTTGGGAAGGCATACTGAGGGAAATGACCTTCCAAATCAGCATACTGAGATGTTCAGAATCAGAATTGAGCAGTTTACTGCAGTGATGGCTCGGTTGACTCAGGTGAAAAATGTTGGTTGTTTTTATTGATGATATTTTGTTGTTTTATAAAAGAAAATAGGAGCATGAAATACATTTCAGGGTTATTTTGAAAACCTTAAAAGAAAAGAAATTGTATGGGGAATTCAGGATGTGTGAGTTTTGGTTGAAAAAAATTTCTTTACTTGGTCACATTGTTTAAAAAAATGGAATAATTATTGATCCTGCTAAAACAAAAGTTGTTGAAGAATGGCCAAGACCCACAAATGTAACTGAGATCCGTAGTTTTCTTGGTTTGGAAGGTTACTACTGAAGGTTTGTTGAAGATTGTTCACGGTTATCTAGTCCAATGACTAAGCTAACTCGGAAGGGTGTTAAGTTTATCTGGACAAAAGAATGTGATGATTGTTTTCAGGAGTTGAAAAGACGATTGGTGAATGCTCTAGTTTTGGCACTTCCTTCCAGGAATGGTGAGTTTTTTATCTATAGTGATGCTCCATTGAAAGGACTTAGTTGCGTCCTAATGCAGAATGATCAGGTAATTGCCTATGCTTCACGTCAATTGAAAACTCATGAGGTAAATTACCATACACATGATTTGGAATTAGCTGCTATTGTTTTTCATTAAAAATTTGGAGGCATCATTTGTATGGAGTAAAGTATGAAATATATAATGATCACAAATGTTTAAAGTATATATTCACTCAAAAAGAATTGAACATGAGACAGAGTAGATGGATGGAATTAATCAAGGATTATGATTGTACAATTCATTACCATCCGTGAAAAGAAAATAAAGTGGCTGATGCTTTGAGTCAAAAAAGTAATGCTTCATTAACAATGTTTCATTTGGAACATGATCCTTTGGTTAAGGATTTGATGAAATTTAGTATAAAATTTGTTGGTGCAGGATGTCCTTCTGTTTTGTTTTAGGTATCAGTGAAATCTTCTCTATCAGACAGAATCAAGAAAGCACAGAAGCAAGACAGTGAGTTTTAGAAAAAGGTAGAACTAGTTCAGAAGGGTAAGTTTCCTGAATTCAACATTGATAATGATTTGGTTTTGAGATTTGGTAAGAGATTGTGTGTGCCTTGTGATTCAAAGTTGAAGAGAGAGTTGTTATGTGAAGCTCATAGTTCTCCATTTTCAGTTCATCAGGGCAGTACTAAGATGTACAGAGATCTGCGAGCGTATTACTGGTGGGACAGAATGAAAAGGGATATTGCTTATTTTACTATGAAGTGTTTGACATGTCAATAGGTTAAAGTAGAGCGGCAGTTACCAAAAGGGATCCTTCAGACTTTACCAGTGCCAGAGCGGAAATGGGAAAATATATCCCTGGACTTTGTTGTGGGATTTCCGAAGGCACCTTGAGGTAATAATGCAATCTGGGTTATTGTTGATCGCTTGACTAAATCTGCTCATTTCATTTCTATTGTAGATACTTTTTCCCTAGATCAACTTTCTAGTTTGTATCTTAAAGAGATAGTCAGGTTACATGGAGTTCATCTCTCCATTGTATCAGATCGTGATCCCATGTTTACTTCTAACTTTTGGAAAGGCCTTCAGATGTCGTTGGGTACTTAATTAAATTTTAGTACAGCTTTTCATCTTCAATCAGATGGGCAGTCAAGATGAACAATCCAGACTTTGGAGGATATGCTATGTGCTTGTTTGATACATTATCAGGGAAGTTGGGACCAACATCTTTCTTTGGTTGAATTTTCATATAATAACAGTTTTTATTCCAGTATACATATGGCACCATTTGAGGCGTTATATGGGAAGTGGTGTCGAACTCCAGATTTTTGGGATGAAGTGGGTGAAAGGAAGTTGATGGGACCAGAATTGGTAGAAGAGTTGGCAGAAAAAGTTCAGTTGATTCAGAAACACATGAGAACGGCTCAGAGTTGACAGAAAAGTTATGGAGACAACAGGAGGAAGGATCTATCTTTCGAGGTAGGGGATCATGTTTTTTTCAAAGTATCACCATGGAAAAGTGTGATGTGATTTGTTAAGAAAGGAAAGCTGAGTCCAAGGTTCATTGGACCATATAAAATTCTAGATATAGTTGGAACAGTTGCATACCGAGTGGCTTTACCTTCGATTTTATCTCAGGTACACAATGATTTCCATGTTTCAATGTTAAGGAAGTACATGCGAGATCCATCTCATGTTTTGAGTCCAAAGGTAGTTCAGCTGGAAGAGAATCTATCTTATGAGAAAAAACCAGTCCAAATTCTTGCCAACAGGGAGCATGTGTTGTGGAATAATGTGATTCATCAGGTAAAGGTTTTGTGGAAAAACCACATGATTGACGGGGCAACATGGGAATCTGAAAATGCAACAAGGGATAAATACCCCCACTTATTCGATAAGTAAATAAATTGCGGGGACACAATTTTATATAGGGGGGAAGGATGTAAAATACCAATTAAGTAATGAATACTATATATTTTTATCTATGTCTATTTGTGAATTAGATGGGGTTTTAGAGGCTTAAAATGAGAATAAATCCAATCTTAAGCATGGAATACACTTATATTTTTAAAAGATTGTTTTACTGCCTTTTAGTGGAAAACCTTTTTTTAAATAAAACTTTTGACAATTTTATAATATATATTTATCAAAATAAACTTATTATTTATGATTGTTACATTGAAATTTACTTTGGGTAAATATTTGGTATTTTTCTGACAATGTTCATTTTTTAATGAATAGTGAAAAATACTGCATTTTACGTCAAAACTGCTTTTTCATCTAAATTAATTATATGGTTAGATTATCTTTTTAATTGGTATTAAAGTGTAATTATAATATATTTTTACCATTTAATACAATGGTGGTCATTAGGATTAATTTCACTTTGGAATTGGGCATAAACTAATGCCAAACTTTTCATAGATATTGTTTCAAAAAAACCCGCTATTTGTTTTGACAACGGGAATTATTTTTAAATTAATTATTGCAATTTCTGTATTTGGAATTTGGTAAAATGGATTAAATATTTGGAATCATAAGGTCCAAATTATTTAATCAAGACTCTTGTTTTTTGACATTATGAATAGTAACGATGGTAATTATCTTTAATTATCTTGATTAATTAGTAATCAGGTAGTTAAGGATAATAAAATAGTATCATAATAATAACAAATGAACCCAACATGTGTCCTAATACTACTTTTTGTTTCATTTCCGAACATGGTATGCCTTGTGCCAAACTTGGGGACCCCATGGAATCACTTTTGTGTGATAATGACTTTTTATCTTTTTATTTTTAAAGATAGTTAAATATAACAAAGAATGTATCACCTGAGTAAAACATTTTTAATATTGTCTACATAAATGTTCTATTGGACTATAAATATTAATTGTAAAGATACAAATATTTCCCACATCATAGTATTTTTATTATAATTTTTAGACTTTAAATAAATTAAATTATTTATGACATCATGATGATGCAGCGATTACCTCATTATTTAACGATTTAAATAAAATGAAAAGATAATGTAAACTTTAAGACCTAAACATGTCAAAAACCTATTGTATGAGTATATTTAGAACCCTTATCACCTTATCATCAAAATAAATCAATGTGGGACCTTTAAAAACCGAAACCCATTTGAAAATAATATAACATTTTATACCTTTCCAAGAGTGCCCCTCCTCTCCTCTTATAAAAGGCCCCCAACTCTACCACCTTACCCACACCTCTAAAGGATTTGGATCGGCCAAACCCTGCTCATTTTGTCTCTTCAAATCCCTATATTACTCCTAGAAGCATCACTTTGGGCATAAGTCTTACCAAGGAAGCCTTTGAGCTCAAATAAAAGAGAGTTACCCGATTTTAAGGTAATGTCTTCACTTGTGTTCTTTTGTATTTTGTTTTGCTTCTACAACCCCATAAACTCTTTTTATTCATTTCTTTTGTAACAAATTCTGTATCATAAATATACTAGGATGTTTTTATAAGAATTATTCGAGTTACAATTACACACACCTACATCTAATGGTTAATGAACATACTGTTTCTGTGGATGGCGAATTTCTGTCTCACGAAACGATGATTGTTCATCACTCATATAACACCTTCAAAGGTGGACATTAAGATGTAAATATATTTATATATGATATAAAATATGTTTATGTTTTACTTCTGCTTCTTTATTTTTCAGTTATGACATACCTTTATGGCTTCCATTGTGGGTAAACACGATATCTTCATTTTAGGAAGTGCGGACTACCGCCCCCTCAAAGTGATTTGATTCGTTAATACCATATGTGGTATGTATAAAGGACAGATTTAATGATATTATATATTATATTATACTGGAATTATAATATACCTTTATATAATTATTATTTCTTTCCATTAAAGTATGAGATAGAAATGAAAGTATCGTTCATGCGTACGTACGACTTACCGTCTCCATGAACGGTGCATTTCATTTCTTATCCCCAAATGTAATGTACTATTATAAGTACATATATATAATGGATATATATGATTGATGTTACATTTAAATTATTAATATAATTCTGGAATTAAAATATACATATATCTCATTTATTTTTAATTCCATTAATATGACATAGAAATGAAAGTAGCGTTCATGCGTACATACGGCTTACCGTCTCTATGAACGGTGCATTTCATTTCTTACCTCTAAATGATTATTTAATATTATAAATGCATGTATATACAGGATATATATGATATATATGGCATCTACATCATGAATATCATTCTGGAGATAATGGATATTTGACTACGTGAACAACATGTAAATATAAGAAGTTCACTTTTGACTCAAGTACCAAATATCAACAAAACGACTGTTATTAACTTAAATAATTACATAGTGATCATGACATGGTAATATGTTATATAAAAGTAATAATTAACTTAAAAAAGGTTCTCAAGAAATTTGAAATAAACTCAAGTTTATTATTCAGGAGGTTGAAGAACGATCGAGTCAAGTCGGACCTGAGGTAAGGGACTTCGTCTCAATCTCCATTCATTGAGGCATATTTTGTTTAATACACAACTTTATTTTATACGGTGTATAACCCCCTTTGACTTTTACATTTATCCAAAAGGAATATTTTTTATACGAAGCGTTTTACTAAATGAAAAAAGGGAATGTTTTTGTCGTATGTATGTTGCGACAACGGCTTCCCCACTGTCGTGACTATTATTAGAGTTTCGGCTTCCTCTACAAACCATACCTTTTTTAAAAATGAAAAATAAATATCATGTTTTACTTTTCATTTATTTTGGTATTGAAAATGTTTTTCATAATGTTTTTATTATATCAATGTGTTGTATTGATATCTTGTGATTGAAATGTGGAAATTTTATGGTTCCTTTATGCATGTTTTATGTGATACGATTATGTTATGGTTCTTGGGAATTGTTATGAATACGGGTGGTTCCGTGACAAACTAAGGGAGGGTGAGCCCGATATAGCTCTCCAATGCAATGGGTAATGCAATGGAGTTAAACCTTAAGGTTTATCCGAAGAGATTTAGGGAATATACTGTGATGGGTATTCCAAATATAACCAAGAGGGTTACTCCCTACGTAAGAATGTTATGAATGCCTCAAGTTACCTTTATGTATTATGATTTCTATGATTTATTCATGATTTTATGAGGTATGTTAAAGTGATTATGTTTTATGGGAAAAGTATGATTTCATTCTTATGTATATATGGACTGATGTTTCCTTTCCATATTAGTTATAACCCTTACTGAGCTTTTTATGCTAATCCCAAGTTTTTGAAATGTTTTTCACAGGTTAAGGGAATGGTACGTGATATGATGATAGTTTCAAGGAAGTGTCAAGAAATAATCCGTGTTTTATTTTAAATAGGTTTCCGTTCATGGGAAAAATGAATACTATCTTTTATTGTAACCACTTTGTTTAAATGTGGGATGTAATGCATGTTTTATGGTCTAATTCTCTAAAACTCTAAACCTAAAAAGATCCTCAAGGTGTATTCTTGAAATATCTCAAGATTATGTAATGTTAAAGGCTGGGGCCTTATAGTTGGAATCAAAGGGAGGTTTAGATAACTCTAGGAGTTAGAAAATTGTTAAATTCATAAATTAATTTATGGTATTATTGAAATGATATAGCATTTACATATTACCATGTTGCTTCACCTATGGTATTTCAGTGTTAAGAATGTTTTTTCGTAAAGGAAATAGAGAAGATTTTTTGGGATGGAATACAGAGGAAAATGATATTCCAAATCAGCATAATGAGATGATCAGAATCAGAATTGAGCAGTTTGCTGCAGTGATGGCTCAGTTGACTCAGGTGAAAAATGTTACTTGTTTTTGTTGATGATAATTTGGTTTTTTATAAAAGAAAAGAGGAGCATGAAAGACATTTAATGGTTATTTTGAAAACCTTATAAGAAAATAAATTGTATGGGAAATTCAGCAAGTGTGATTTTTGGTTGCAACAAATTTCTTTCCTTGGTCACATTGTTTCAAAAAATGGCATAACTGTTGATCCCCGTAAAAAAAATTTGTTGAAGAATGGCCAAGACCAACAAATGTAACCGATATCTATAGTTTTCTTGTTTTGGAAGGTTACTACAGAAGGTTTGTTGAAAATTTATCATGGTTATCTAGTCCAACGACTAAGCTAACTCGGAAGGGTGTTAAGTTTATCTGGACAAAAGAATGTGATGATTGTTTTCATGAGTTGAAGAGAAGATTGGTGAATGCTCCAGTTTTGGCACTTCCTTCCAGGAATGGTGAGTTTGTTATCTACAGTGATGCTTCATTGAAAGGACTTGGTTGCATCCTAATGAAGAATGATCAGGTAATTGCCTACGCTTCACGTCAGTTGAAAACTCATGAGGTAAATTACCCAACACATGATTTGGAATTATCTGCTATTGTTTTCGCTTCAAAAATTTGGAGGCATCATTTGTATGGAGTAAAGTGTGAAATATATACTGATCACCAAAGTTTAAAGTATATATTCACTAAGAATTAATTGAACCTGAGATAGAGGAGATGGATAGAATTAATCAAGGATTATGATTGTACAATTCATTACCATACAAGAAAAGAAAATAATGTGGCTGATGCTTTGAGTCTAAAAAGCAATGATTCATTAACAATGTTGCATTGGGAACGTGATACTTTGGTTAAGGATTTGATGAACTTTGGCATAAAAGTTGTTGGTGCAGGATGTCTTTATGTTTTGTTTTAGGTATCAGTGAAATCATCCCTATCAGACAGAATCAAGCAAGCACATAAGCAAGACAATGAGTTGCAGAAAAAGGCAGAGACGGTTTAGAAGGGTAAGTTTCCTGAATTCAACATTGATAATGATTTTGTTTTGAGATTTGGGAAGAGATTATGTGTGCCTTATGATTCACAGTTGAAGAGAGAGTTGTTATGTGAAGCCCATAGTTCTCCGTTTTCAGTTCATCCTGGCAGTACTAAGATGTACAAAGATCTGCGAGAGTATTACTGGTGGGACGGAATGAAAAGGGATATTGCTTATTTTACTATGAAGTGTTTTGACATGTCAATAGGTTAAAGAATAGAGGCAGTTACCAAAAGGGATTATTCAGCCTTTACCAGTGCTAGAGTGGAAATCGGAAAATATATCCATGGACTTTGTTGTGAGATTGCCGAAGACACCTCGAGGTAATAATGCAATCTAGGCTATTGTTGATCGCTTGACTAAATCTGATCATTTCCTTCCTATTCAAGAAACTTTTTCCCTAGATCAAATTTCTCCTTTTGTATCTTAAAGAGATAGTCAGGTTTCATGGAGTTCCTCTCTCTATTATATCTGATCATGATCCCAGGTTTACTTCTAACTTTTGGAAAGGCCTTTAGAAGTCGTTGGGTACTGAATTAAATTTTAGCACAGATTTTCATCCTCAATCAGATGGGCAGTCAGAACGAACAATCCAGACTTTGGAGGATATGACACGTGCTTGTTCGATGGATTATCAGGGAAGTTGGGACCAACATCTTTCTTTGGTTGAATTTTCATATAATAACAGTTTTCATTCCAGTATACAGATGGCACCATTTGAGGCGTTATATGGGAAGTGGTGTTGAAATCCAGCTTTTTGGGATGAAGTGGGTGAAAGGAAGTTGATGGGACCATAATTGGTAGAAGAGTTGGTAGAAAAAGTTCAGTTGATTTAGAAACACATGGGAACGACTCAGAGTAGATAGAAAAGTTATGCAGACAACATGAGGAAGGATCTATCTTTCGATGTAGGTGATCTTGTTTTTTTCAAAGTATCACCATGGAAAAATGTGACGCGATTTGGTAAGAAAAGAAAGCTGAGTCCAAGTTTCATTGGACCATATGAAATTCTGGAGAGAGTTGGATCAGTTTCATACTGAGTGGATTTACCTGCAAGTTTATTTCAGGTACACAATGTTTTCCATGTTTCAATGTTAAAGAAGTACATGCCATATCCATCTCATGTTTTGAGTCCAGAGGTAGTTCAGCTGGAAGAGAATCTATCTTATGAGGAATAATCGGTCCAAATTCTTGACCACAGGGAGAAAGTGTTGCGGAATAAGGTGATTCATCAGGTAAAGGTTTTGTGGAAAACCCACATGATTGAAGAGGCAACATGGGAATCTAAAAATGCAATGAGGGATAAATACCCCCACTTATTCGATAAGTAAATAAATTGCGAGGATGAAATTTTCTAAAGGGGGAAGGATGTAACATCATAAGTAAGTAATGAATAATATATATTTTTATCTATGTCTATTTATGAATTATATGGGGTTTTAGAGGCTTAAAATGAGAATAAATCCAATCTTAAGCATGGAATACACTAATATTTTTAAAAGATTGTTTTACTACCTTTTGGTGGAAAGCCTTTTTTTAAATAAACCTTTTGACAATTTTATAATCTCTATTTATCAAAATAAACTTATTCTTTATGATTGGTACATTGAAATTTACTTTGGGTAAATTTTTGGTATTTTTCTGACAATGTTCATTTTTTAATGAATAGTGAAAAATATTGCATTTTACATCAAAACTTCTTTTTCATCTAATTTAATTATATGGTAAGATTATCTTTTTAATTGGTCTTAATGTGTAATTAGAATATATTTTTACCATTTAATCCAATGGTGGTCATTACGATTAATTTCACTTTGGAATTGGCCATAAACTAAAGCCAAACTTTTCATAGATATTGTTTCAAAAAACCCCAATATTTGTTTTGACAACGGGAATTATTTTTAAATTAATTATTGAAATTTCTGTGTTTGGAATTTGGTAAAATGGATTACATATTTGGAATAATAAGGTCCAAATTATGTAATCAAGACTCTTTTGTTTTTGGACATTATAAATAGTAACGACGGTAATTATCTTTAATTATCTTGATTAATTAGTAATCGGGTAGTTAAGGATAATAAAATAATATCATAATAATAACAAATGACTCCAAAATGTGTCCTAATACTACTGGTTGTGTCATGGCCGACCATGGGATGGCTTGTACCAAAGTCGTGGAGAGATTCAAAGTCGTGGAGCCCCTTACGGGCCCATATCTTAATATTAACTACATTTGTTAAAATAGAGGAGATTGGACCCAATACCCAAGATCACATGGACTATCAATTACTAATATCATAATGATGGAATGTATAATTTTGTACATCTGAAACATATTGTCGAGGCCTCGACTAAGACATCTAAAAATAAATGGTCAAGGCCTCATCCAAATCCGTATCTAAAGATATATGGACAAGGCCTTAGCTAAGTCTATATATGTTTTGTATCATGGGACATACCTATGCATAGAGAGGATATTTTAGGCCCCAAATATCACTTATACATCCAATACATTACTCATATGATTGGGTGAAATATAAAATACATATACATATGAAATTTAAATAAATTTCCCCAATCAGTAAATATAATCACTAACCATTCTGAGTAATATGGTGAATGGTATCAATATAGAACATCCATAGTCAAACTGATCATAAAACATTTAATAAAATAAGGTTGATGATATTATAAAATATCAATCCCAATTAAGCATAATATTAATCAAATGTTTCTAAAATAGATGAAAATACTCTAATAAAATCATTAAGGAATTCTTGAGTGAAATACCCTTTTTTACTTTGGAATTAAGAGTTCTTTGGGAAAAAACATTTTTATGTGTAATAAAATCATATTACAAAAATTTATATCCCAGAAAATAAGGAAAATAAAATTATTTTTGGGGAATAAATGATGTCCAATTAAAGTGAAAACCTGTAAAAAGAGTTTTTAAGTAACTTTATAAATGAGCCACTTCAGTGTGGTTTAGGGGAAAATATAAATGATTCTTTAATGTAGAAAAATACATAATTGTTTGCATAAAACCAGAGATGAACTAAGATAGTTTGTTTATGGTATAAGTATTTTTTTTATCAAAATATTGGGGTATTCAAACATATTATTTTGTGTACTTGAAAATGGGTAATAAATTGGGAATTTCCCATTAATCAGGCTTGCTTATTGGGAGGAATTAAAAAGGGAACATTATAAAACATGTATTTACTCAACAAAGAAAGATTAACTGATCTGGATACATGAGTTTGGAACATATACATAGATTTTAAAATAATTATACAAAAATAAAGAATAATTAAATTGAGGTAAATAGAGATAAAGCATAACCTAAAAGAAAAAATGGAGATTCAGGAAGAAACTCTTACCACGTTATAATCAATCAAATCATATTCCCTATAAAATTAATAATCATAAAATGAAACATTGAATACCATTGAGATTAGGACATTAATGATATGATACATCAAACAGTAGTATACATACACCACACATAACAAGTAATGGTGAATAAGGCATATCTCACATAAAATTAATAATCATAAAATGAAACATTGAATACTATTAGGTAAAATGATAATGAAACCATTGGGATTATTTTGGTGTTTTTTTGATCATCACGATCTAATTTGTTTTATTAATTAATATTATGTATATATAAGGGTTAAAAAAAATAAGTTGTAATATACATATTATAATCTGTTTTAACTATAAAAAGGGTTTAATGATCATTCTTTAATGTGGTACTAGAAAACAGAAAAAAATCATCGTTCACAAAGCTGGTGAATAGACACCTCACGAACAACGTTTTCATTTTTAGAAGAAAATAAGGGAGATAAAAGAATTGATGGTGAATATCCCATTATCATAATAATATTATTTTTTATATATAATATACTAGATTTATCATGCATTTTTTGATAGAGTAGGTAAGGAAATTATAAGAAAAGAAAAAAAAATGAAAGAAAATTAAAAGAATGAAAGGGGACTTTACCTCTTGAATTTATTACATTGAGAACCTCTTTAAAGAACATTAAAATGGTATTTTGGTGATACCATAAATACTTGAACATGAGGGGTAGGTTTGGGAGAGTTATTGGGTAGAAATTGGTAATGTTTTTAGGCTTTTGATGTTTGAGGGGAATAGGTGGTGAGGGGTGGTATTTATAGTGGCAGAGATGGATTTTTTTATTATTTTATTCACTGGTTTATTATTTTAGCTAAAGAATATCAATAGTTTGAACCTTATCACTAAATATATTGAAATAATGAAGTAGATTTTTATGTTTTGGTATTACGTCATCAATACATCATCTATTACTCAACAATTCATGTATTTGTTAAATACAATAAATTATCGTATTTTACTATTCACCAAAAAAACAACTATTTTAGAAAAATACCAAAAATTTACGCTAACCATTTTTCAATGTGTTGAATTAAAAAATTAAATCCATTTTATAAAATATTTTTATTAATATGAGAAATTTAATTTCTAAATAAAAACACCATTTACTTGAAAAATACCGATTTTAATATTATAACTGTTTTTATGATACTTTAAAAAATTCCTTAAGGTATCATAAAATTATATTATAATAATTAGACAAAAAAATATTAATTTATGAATCTATTTTATGAAAATAATTTTTTTAATCGTAATATTAATTATAAAATTTTAAATAAACATTTATGTTTCACAAAAATACCAATACTTAATTTATCATTTTTAAAACATTTATTTACAAATACCATGATATAAATATACCATATTTTAATTTATAAGATATAAAAATTTTATTTATTTTTTCATAGATGAAGTTACTATTCTATTGGTCATATTACTATTCTTAATGGTCATATTTAATAGTGTATTACAGGCTTAAACTCAGTGTTACATGAATCATAAACTATCGAATATGCTAAATTTTAAAAGAGATATACCATAAAATCTTGGGGTGTTATATTTCATGTCCCTTAATATTTATTTATAATTTTTAGGAAAAATGTGTTATTTTTGTGTTACTTCACATCATATGCACAATGGAAAATGATGAGACATTGATGGAAATCTTATAAAACACATACCTCATACATATAGATGTACACTCATCCAATATAGGCCAATAATTATTGATAATCACATATAAAATAGTAAATTAAAATAATTCCATGGAAATAGGGGGAAGTACACATAAATAATGAGAAACTTGTTAAGAAAAAAAGAATCCTAGGAAATATAATGGTGGAAGGGTAGACTCACTATTAGCTCTTAATCATAACTGATGATAACTGATTTGGTTAAAAAATATAAGGTATAAATTCCTCTTAGAGGGGGACAAGGGAGGGAATATTTCCCTACTACCTAAGTAAGAACCCCCTTCCTATTTTAAAAGCCTCCCCAATTGAATTAATTAATTAAAATCTTACAAAAATACAGCATAGGGGATTTCAGGGCATGACAAGAGGTTCGAACCATGAGTTTTCATGGTATGGGATCCTCCCCTCCTCCTAGTTGTTTTGTGGCATGAATCAATTATTCACACCCTAAACATACTGATGTATATAGTATTTATGTTGTAGATATAACTTATATTCCCCGAAGCCTACCCAACCAACCATGAAACCCATAATCCTTTTAAACTAGTTAAAACACACATTTTATAGAAACATTCAAATGGATTATCACCTTAGATAGGGTCATGGTTTTACAATAGGCCTAAATTACATACTCTTCATACAATGAAGAAAAAATATATTTGTTAAGACATAATCAATGACATTATTAGCAACATACCCAACCACCCCTTGATTAACTCAGCCTCAATGTTAGTGTAATAAAGTTATAAAAGTATGAATTTTCTCATGATAATAATCTTACAAAACTCAGGTACAGGGATTAAATAAAAAATATGCACCACTAGAATATTAAACACATAGTATATGAAACAATATATGGTACACTTGGTGGTTTATCTAGCTCACAAAAGGCCCATTGTGTCTCATTAGATTTATAAATATCTTTATACCAAATCTTAAACATGATAACCTTAACATTTTATCATAACATATAATATTATATGATGAAAATCAGTTATGGATAACTTAAATTCATACTTTGATAGGTTGATTATAATATCACTTTACAAAATATATGTAACAAGAAAGAAAAGAATAAAAATTCACGGACAATAATTTTTAAAATATGATACATTTACTAACAAAACAATTCACAAGAACCTACCTAATTATATCTTATATAATAGACTACCAGAGTGTCCTTAGGTTTGCTTCACTTTTAGGGTTTTTCAAACTCATTACATGTAACGAACCGACCTAGGTAACCCTCAAATCTTGAACTCGACCCATTCTATTGCATACTTGAATGGAATTCCCGATCCCCATGGGCTGGAGAAAAGCACCCAGGCATCGAAAAACACAATAGAGGGAATGATATCTCCCCACCTGATCAAACAGAAGTCATATATATATATACATAGAACTAAAATGATAGATTGAGACTAAAGGAATATATATGTCATTATAGTCAAAAGATATAAGAAACAAATAATAGAAAAAGTAGTAAAATATCTAAAAAAAGTCCCACTGCAAGGACCAAAACCAAATAGCTACTCCATATGATGGCATGGAAGAGATCCCCCAATCTCACGATGAGATACCCAAAACCAGCTGACACGAATCACACCGCCTCACTACCGGGCCTTGCCTTTCCATACATTAGATGACAAACAATGGTCTACACTGCACTGAGGAGGTGTGTATGGTGTGCTCTAATAGGCTCAGTAAGATCTCACCCATGTGTCCCATATCAAATCCTTATATAACAATTTTTGTATTCTTATTTAAAATAAAAAATGGCATGATAATTAGTAAATCATTTTTATAGAAAACATGGAAAACATTTACCTTTTTTATAGTTATAAACAAAACAATTACAACATGCATAACAAGGATAACTCCAGAATCCAATCAGTACAAAACATAAGTAGCATTACAAGCATCAGTACCAAGGCACACAATAGATTAGACTAGAAGACAACCCATACCACAATATATCAAATGTACAATCTAGTTCCTAGAACACAGGCCAATGAAGTAGAGGAATACCCCATGGGTAGACCCCTCAACAATGTCAATATCTATCACCTAGAACAACGATCCTAGGATACAAGGGAAATCCCCATGAGAATACCTCTTAATAATCAAAAAACATGTACAGTGTCTTCAAGATAAACCTTCCACCTATTTACCCAAGGTAACCCATGTGATCATTTTCACAAATCAATTTTAATGTTTCAAAAGTACACATTTTATTTTCATTTATCAAAAACCAGGGAAAAGCCATTTCTCATTAAAACCGTTTTTCAACAAAAACAAATATTCATGCATATTTGATGAATCAATTTATAAATCAAGATAAATCAGGATAATTATCATTGGCTATAGGAGGAACCACCCACCTCAAGACTCGGGTTACACACACCCACAATAAGATCAACAAACAACGAAAACCCAGCGACACCAGCAGAGACCTTAGAATCCAATCCACACCTCAAGATTGATCCAAATTAGAAAACAACGGGTCATAGGAACAGGAAAACACCACATTCCTCATGAAATAACATCTGACACACCACAACTACCCAAATAATGGCCTCAAGAGAAAGATCATTCCAAGGATCCTGAAGAAGATATGAATAATCACCAACTTAAGCCACTGGATCCGATAACGCAACCTAAGGTAACTACTATGATCAAGAGAAATGAAGAATAAAAAATATTACTTACAAAAAGAGATTCACTACTTAAGAAATGAAGATCCAACATCAAATGGATCGAACTATAAGGAGCAGATTTTCCTAAAATAACCTTGAAGAGCTCTAAGTTGAGAGCCAAGGACTTGGAGAAAAGGACTGAAGCCAAAATAGCCTCTCACTTTTTTTAAAAACTATACACATGCCATTTCATTTTGTGTAATACAGTTACATGTCATGAAATACATGGTGTACAATTACACTAAAAAATCTGTCACCACATATTACAAATACATTATTTAAAGAATTCACGAAATGAAACCACTCTTCACAACATGTAAAATTTCACGACATGAATCCCCTTTCATGACTTGTACCCAACAATAGTTACATAGCGTGTAACCCAGTTACATAGAGTGAAATCCTTCTGCATCCTAATAAAATGGTAATGGGATGTTACAAACTCCCCACCATGAATACTTTTTGTCCCCAGGAAGTCATGTGGAAGATGTAATCCCTTGAAAGAGATGAGGACACTACTCCCTCATCAATGACTCACATTCCCACGTATCATGAGAAATTGACCCTTTTATCCTAGAACTCGGAAAAAAAATGACTTCCCACATAAGAATTTCACTCTAGATTCAACATTCTCAACTAGTTTATCCTAAACAGAAACATATGTCTCTAACTTAATTTCTTCCCAACTAAGAACATGAGCAGGATCAGTATGGTATTTCCTTAGTTGAGACATGTGGAAAACATCATGAATACCTTTCTACTGAACCGACAATTCTAACCGATAAGAAAATTTTTTGAGCCTCTTAGTGACCTAAAATGGTAAAATATATCTCAAAACCAACTTTCTATTCTTTCCAAGTTGATTGTAACCCAACCAAAGAGAAAATTTCAAGAAAACCTAGTCACCTATGGAAAACTCCAAAATTCAACATCTTCAATATTCATACAACATCTTTCAACTCTGGACTATTATCAGATGTTGATGTACATCCTGAAACATAAAGGGATTCTCTTGAGTCCAAATTGGTCCAAATAAAGATACCTCACCCACCTTATCCCAATATAGAGGTTATCTATATGGGTGACCATAAAATACCTCAAAGGGATCCATTCTAATTGACAACTGATAACTGTTGTTATAAACAAACTCAACCAATCCTAGATAGCTATCCTATGATCCACTATAATCCAAGACACAAGAATAAAGTATATCCTCTAGGATCTAAATCACACGCTCTATTGGACCATCTATCTTTGGATGGTAATCTATGCTCAACTTGACCTAATTTCCCATTGCCTCTTAAACACTCCTCCAGAACCATGAGTTAATCCTAGGATTCATATCTCAAAAAATGGTATAAGGAATCCCATGTAACCTCACAATCTCTTTCACATACATCTTATAAAAATCTTAAACTTTAGTTGTGTCTTTGATCGGAATGAAATGAGAATACTTCATCAATTGATCAACAACCACCCAGATAGAATTTATCCCTCAGAGAGTCCATGGTAATCTAATAAAAAAATACATGGACACCTCATCCCATTTCGAAATTGGAATCGGAAGAGGTTGAAGTAAACCAGAAGGTTTCAAGTGCTCTGCCTTTATCAGTTGGCAGGTGTAATGGTGATACACAAATTCTGTGATGTCATGCTTCATACCTGGCCACCAAAATGGCCACATCATGTCATAATACATATTCGTAGTGCCTAGATGAACATCCCATGAAGAGTTTTGAAAATCAAACAAGACTAAACTTCATACAAATTCCAGGATGACAACCCACTTCCCAAAGTAGATCATATCATATGTAGAAAGAGACCAGCCAAAAATAGTATCCCCACCATAAAGTTTGTCTCATGTCTTTTGAAACTCATTATCCTACTACTAACTCCACCAAATAGACTCCATGAGAGATGATGGTAACTAAACGCTGGTTAAATCCATTCTTGAAACATCCTCCTGATCATCCAAGTGCAACTGAGTGAAAACCTCCATAAGGGTCCACTACTTCTTCGATTCCAGAAGAGTGTGTATGGTACTTTATTGTTAATAGAGTATGAGAAAACATTTACCTTTTCCTAGGTGTAGGCGATATCGAATTCAAATGTCTGAAGGTATTCTACCCATTGTCTCTGTCTGAGATTCATGTCCTTTTGACAGAAGATATAGCTCATAATTTTATGATCATAAAAGATTGTGAACCTCTCCCCAAAAATATAGTGATGCCAACATTTAAGGTCATGCATGAATTTAAAAAGCTCTAAATATTGAGAGGTGTAATTATTTTCATGCAGTCAAAGCTGATGAGATCCGTAGGCTACCACATGGTCATCCTGCATAATAAGGCATCCCAAAATAGTACCGAAATCATCATAGAACGCCATGCATCCCTTATCAAGCTCAGGTATGATTATAATAGGAGTCAATGTCAGGATTAATTTTAATTCATCAAAATAGTATTGAGACTTTTCATTCCATGTGAATTTCACCACTTTTCTGGTAATATCTGCCAAAGGTGAAACCAACTTAGATTAATCATTAATAAAAAGTTGGTAGTATCAAAAAATACTAAGGAATATTTGTATCTCAAAGACATCTTGTGGTTCCGTCCATGTCAAAACAGAATTCACCTTCTCTAGATCAACTGATAAACCATGTTTAGAAATCTTTTTTCCCAAATAACTCCACTTATTTAATCTAGAAACTACACTTTGAATTCTTTCTATACAAATAGCGATTTATCATAATTTCCAAAACCAAACTTAGATGGTTCTCTGCTCATTCATGGATTTCGAATAAATCATAATATCATCCATAAACACTACCATGAAAGTGTCGAAATATTGATGGAATATTTGATTCATCAAATCCATAAAAATTGCAGGAGAATTAGTCAGACCAAAAAGGCATCACAAGAAATTCATAATGGCCATACGTAATCCTAAAAGTTGTTTTCGGTATATCAAACTCCTGAACTCTGTGTTGATGATAACCAGACTGAAGATAAATCTTTAAGAACCACATATTCCCCTTTAACTGATCAAACAAATCATCCACATGAGGAAAATGATATTTATTCTTAACCATCACCTAGTTCAACTTCTGATAGTCCACACATAACTGAAGTGAACCATCTACTTTATTAATAAAGAACATAGGGGTTTCCCAAGGCGAAACACTAGGGAGAATGAAACCCCTTTCCAATAGTTCATCCAACTAAACTTTGAGCTCTTTCAGCTCCATTGATTCCATACAATAAGAAGCTATCGATATCAGTTGTATACCTAGAACCTGGTCAATCGTGAAATCAACCACTCTCTATGGAAAAATGCCAAAGAATTTTTCTAGGAAAACATCAAAAAATTATAAAACAATGATGGGAAGATCAAAGAAAGAAGAGATGTCATTGGGATCAAACAAAATAGTATATTTAAAATTGTTGAGTTCGGGGTGGGAAGGTCTTGCACAACCAGACCTTGGGTCCCACACCCCCTGAAACACAAGATAGTTCCCATCAAAAGTAAGAAATGACACATGCTGACGATAACAATCAAACTTATCTCGATGAGTGACAATACAATCCATACCGATAAAGCCATCAAACAGATCTAGATCAATAATGAGAAAATATCAGACCAACTCCATATCAGAGATCATTAATGAACAGGAGGGACACTGAAACCCCAACTCTTTCTTCTTACCACAAGTTGTCTCTAACTCCATTGTAAAGTACATAGGTTTGTTGGAAGTTTAATAATATCAAGAAAACATGAATATATAAATAATGGGAGGCACCAGTATTGAATAAAGAAATTGCTACTGAATATATCATAAGGATAGTACCACTCATTATTGTTGGACCTGCATCAACTAAGTATGTACACTCATCAACTAAATAAAAATCCTTCACTCTTAAGGCCTCCGACTATATCTCTATAGTCTATGAAGCTTATGACTACACTGTAGTAGCCTTTGGAGAAAAAAAAACTCTAACCATCATGAGGTGCATTCATATCCCGACAAAAGCATTGTAAGTGACCAATGCATCCATAGTTAATGCATTTCTTTACGGGAATAGTACAAGAACGTCTTGTATGTCCTCCCTTGCCACAATGATAGCAAGACCGAGTTATATTTCTAGCTGCAATGGATAATGAAAAGGAGGCTCGTTAATAAGACCCACCTCCACCACTCCTAGGATGATCTTGCCACATTCTTTTCAACCAATGAACACCACTAGAGTTTCCACAAAATGTCTCAGAGGCATACTACTACACACTAAAAGATAAGGAAGATCCGACAATATAAAAAATCTTAATTCAAACTAGAAAACACAAAAGTAGAGACTGAGATTTAAAACCAAACCCACACTAGAGAAACACATCCCAACATCCCATGAAAACCTGAGTCTCATTATGACAAGGGCTAGCCAGAAACTTATCAAAAATACCTATCAAGTCCCTAAAATTATATCTTCAGTCTAACAGAAATCCCAAGACAAGAAATCTTGAGGAAAAGCCTTGTTTGATACCAAATTGTAACAAATCGACCTGGGTAACCCTCAAACCTAGCACCTGACATGTTACATTGCATACCTTAAGGGCATTCCTGATCCCCATGGGTCTGCAACAAGCACCCCAGTGTCGAAAAACACAACAGAGGGAACGATTTTTCCCAACCTGATCAAACACATGTCATCTAGGTATACACGGAATTGAAAATACAATAGAATAATAAAGGAATATATATGCCATAACAGTCAAAAGATAGAAGAAATGAACAACTGAAAAAGTATTCAAAGCTCAAAAAATAAGTCCAAATGCAAGGAACAAACCAAACAGGTACTCCATGTGATGGAATGGATGAACATCCATAATCCCACCACCATCTACCCAAAACCAGCTCACATGAACCCCACCACCTCACTATGGTGCCTTGAATTTTCCTGCTTTAGAAGACATACAAAGGTATACACACCACCTAGGAGGGGCACAGTGTGTGAGCTAATAGGATCAGTAGTATCCCACCTAGTTGTTCTATATCAAGTCTTTGTATAACAATTCTTATATTATTATTTTAAATAAAACATTTCATGATAAGTAGTAAATCAGTTTTATAAAAAACTTGGTAAAAATTTCCATTTTTTTCAATTCTATGAAATGGTAGGTACAACATGAATATCAAGGATAACTTAGAAAGACAATCAGTACAAAATAGAAGTAGTATCACATGCATTAGTACCAAGGAACACTATAGTTTAGACTATAAGACTGCTCATACCACAATAAATCAAGTGTGCAATCCAGTTCCTAGAACATAGTCCTAGGAAGCAGAGGAATATCCCATTAGTAAACCCCCTTATAAAGTAAATATCCATCCCCAATAACAATGATACTAGGAGATAGATGAATGCCTCATAATAATACCTCATGATAATCACAAAACATGGATGATGGAATCATGCTAAACCTTCCACCTAAGTACCCAATGTAACCCATGTTATCATTTTTACAAATCAGTTTCATTGTTTCAAAAGTATCCATTTCCTTTTCATTTATCAAAAACTAAGTAAAAATTATTTGTCTTTAAAAACCCTTTTCAACACACACAAACAGTTATGCCAATTTGATGAATTAATTTATAATGAAAGATAAATTCTGATAATTATCATATGCTATAGACAGAACCACCCACCTCAAGACTCGGGTCGTACATGCCCGCAATAGGATCCCCAAACAACAAAAACCCAACGACACTAGTGAAGTCTTTAGGATCCAATCTACACCTCAATATTTATCCAACTTAGAAAACAAGGGGTCAAAGGGATAGGAAAACACAACATACCTCCAGAACAGACGTCTGGTACACCACAACTAACCAAAGAATGGCCTCCGAGATGAGATATCCCAATGGATCTAGAATAAGACATGAATAATCACCAACTTTGGCCACCAGATCTGATAACCCAACCTTAGGGCCCAACCATGATCAAGATAAATGACGAAGTGAAAAGATTACTTACTCGAAGAGACACACTGCAATCGCAATGAAGATCCAATGTCGAACAAATCGATCTAAATGGAGCAGAGTATCCAAAAATATATTTGAAGATATCTAGGTTGAGATCCAAGGTCCTAAAGAAAAGATCCAAATCCAAAATAGCCACTCACCTATTTTAAAAACTGTACGCGAGTCGTTTCACAATGTTTAATACAGTTACATGTTGTAACCCATTGAGAGTTTATAAAATTGTTCTTTAATAAATTTAATTTTTTTCTTGATTTCTTTTTACACAACATCATGTTAAGTTTATGCTACACACAATAATGAGTTGTCTTGCATTACACGCAAGGCCCAGTTTTACCAAACAACAATATATTACTAAAATATTATTATTTAATATATAACATAGAAATTAAATTAGATGTTATAAATAAAATTAACCACATTTTGAATTTTATATATTAAATATAATTTTAACATTCATCTTATATGACATGATATAATAAAAAATACAATTTTTTTATATAAAGGATAAAATTTTCAAAAAATACAATTTTGTTGTATTTTAATGGGGAACCCATTTTAAAACTATTTTTGTGTTTTTTATAAGTTATATTTGAAAAAATAAACTTATTCTATGGAATGAGGAAATCAAAATTTACTTTGGTTGAATTTTTGTTATTTTTCTAATAAATTTCATATTTTAATTAATAGTGATAATATTGAATTTTAATTCAAAACTGATTTTTCATATAATTTATATATATTAATAGATTATAATTTTAATTGGTTTTAAAGTATAATTAGATTATTTTTATCATTTAATATAATTTAATTCATTGAAATCATTTTTACATTGAAATTGGATATAAAAACTATGTGAACTTTTGAAAGTTTTACTTTTAAAAAAATTCATTTTCTTGTTCCATCAATGGGATTAATTTTAATTTAATTAATAAAAATTATATGTTTAGAATTTTTAGAAATGGATTCCTTATTTTTAATTAGTGGTTCTAAATTATGTAAATTGGTTTCTTTTATTTTTTTGACATTATGAATAATAATTTAGTACAAAAATCATTACCATTGTTAAGGGTAAACCAAGAAATTAAAGATAAAAATGAAATTATAAATTAGTCAACCACCTATAAAAATTATTTTGGATGAATAAATTATTATAATATAATGTTATAAATATAATCATTTAATGGACACTTTTCCATGAATATGACATAAATATTATTAAAATCAATGAATGTGACAAAATGTCACACTCTAATTTCTTATAACTATAACAATTTTAATATAGAGATAACCATGAGATAAAGTTGATTATAAATATTATATGGAAATATAAAATAATTACCTAAATCATACTAATTTATTTATAATTTTAAATATGAATTATTTACTATTAATGATGACATAATAATGACTCAGAAATTATTTTATTAATAGAAATATCAAATAAATGGTTTTAACAATATTAAAAGAAATATTATTTGAATGAATTAAGGTTATATACAAATTTTATAGGTGGATATGAAAAGTTATGAGTATATTAATCTGTTTTATTTATTCTTCTGTTTGTGTTAATTTTTATGTCAAAGAAATTAATAGTAACAAAATTGACACTATTGATATTTTATAAACATAATATTTTTTTAAATTATTTTAAAATCATAAAAAATATTTAAAAACTAAAAAGTGATAATTATAAGGTGTAAAATTTCTTAAAGTGTGAATTTATGGACAATTGACACCATATAGGTAAATATTTATAACCATTTAATATTTAGAATATTATTACCACAATTAAAATTAAATAGACTAATTAAGGATAAATCAAAATGATATGGTTTAAAATTAAATCAAAAAATGGATAAATTTTATTGTTTGAGATTATTTTGACCCATACTCATATGAACTTCTAAATAATTCACTTTTGAGGCATTTTTAATTGAAAATTGATTTATATTAATTTAATACTTTGAGAGTTTCCTAAAGTTCCCCTCACCTCTCTTATTAAAGTGAACCGATCCTATTTTAAATAACACATATAAATCCATTTATCTCTACCAAAACCTTCCCAATTCTCCTCTAAATTTCCCAAATTTCATTCTAGAGGCCATACTTTGGGCATAAATCCATCCTAAAGAGTCATTTTGTTAAAATTAAAAGGAGACACTCGAAGAAGAGGTAATTGTTTTACAAATTCAATTCAATTTATTTTCTTTTTATACTTCCTCTTCCTTTGTTGTTTCCATACTAAAGTAATAATTAAAGTGTAATATATATTCTGATATCATATTATTATTATGGTATAACCATATTTCTCCTTTTATCCATCCTACGAATAATAATATCACCATAAGTGCATACGTACGACTTACCGTCTCCACACTGTGGTGAAATTTATTAGTCAATAAAACATTATATGGATGGGTATAATGATGAGTATAATGGATATAAATAATGAATATAACATGATAATTATTATGTATGATTAATATACTATCTAATTCCATATCATTTAACAATCAAGGTAATGATATTGTCGCTCGTGCGTACATACAACCTACCGTCTCCCCGATGTGGTGAGATTAATTCTCCACATTAACCATTAAAGAATGATTATAAAATGTATATGATGAGTAAAAATACTAATTATGAAGTTAATATCATTATGGATATAAATAAAATACATCCTATTCATAAAAAACATGACTTATGTGACAAAATAGGAATGGGAAAATGAAGCAGTTAACACCTGAAACAATGGTAACACTGAAATATTATTAACAAAATGATATAAGAGGATAATATATGATATTGTAAATATTTATTTAGTTCTGGTATAATTTAATAACACACTTTAACCATTATACAAAAGGTTAATTCAACTCATCTAAAGGAAAGTACAAGGTACGTGTTAAGTCCACAATCTCATTATTATCAGAGGTTGTTTATATATAAGTATCTACATGGACATTTTTATCATCCGTGTCTATATTTCATTAAATGTATTTCAAAATATTATTGACTATTTTTTAAAGTCATTTTTACCCATGTTTTACTTTTCATTAAATGTTTTTAATAGAATATTTCCATAATTTTCCAAAAGAGATACTTTATGACCTTTCCGACAAATTAAGGAATGAATAGTTTTTTAACTTATACGGCGCGAGTAGCTATTTTCTACCATTATGATTCCTTAACATTTTTAATAATACCTTACAATATTATAAAGTTATTTTAAAAAGAAATAATTTCTTTTATAATTTTGTGGCTTTTAAATTATTTCAAGGTAAAAAATGGATATTTCTCCCAAATAATTTTATTGATTTTTTAGATTATTTTCATCTGTATCAACATCATTTATTGGATTTTATGATTAATTGATTTTTATTTAGTATGATATAATCATTCATATTTTATTGAAGGTTTTATGATATGTTTGATTGTAGATGTACTATTTTGATACCACACATGGTTTATGGTTAAAGTATTAACAATTTTTATGCTATTTTTAACATGAATTTTTATGTTATGTTTCACTTTTTCATATGAGGAATGCATTGGACTTAGTATGTGAAGGGAGGGGCCCGCTATATCCCATCGATGCATCAGTAGGTGTCATAAGACAAACTAGTGTCCTGGAACGAGGCCTTGATGATATGGTTATGTATGGTCTTGGCATGATGCCTTGACAGTATATTTTTGATGTCCAACATTGTGAATTTCCTCGTTATGAGATTGGTTATTGATATTACATGTGATTATTAGACTAGAATAATACCCATATGAATGTTTAAATTGAACTATTTTGATTTATTCTTTCCATATTATGTTCAACTTTATGTTTAAAAGGATTTTATTTTAGTTTTATACTTTCCATAAATTTTATGATTATTTATGAAATCTTATGTTTTATTATTTAACCTTACTGAGCATCTGAGCTCAACTCTTTATTATGTTTTATTTTCCATGGATGCTAAGCAGTGTATTATGATTTATGTGTAGGGTTAATCTAGGAGAATAATAGTTTTCTAAAAGGATTTTCTATGTTGTATTTTATGTTTTCAATTGTAAAGTAATATTCATTTATGTAATCTATTTTCCAAGACTACTAAATTGATCGGTCCTTCAGGATTTGATGCCTTGTAGTCATTCCAGTGTATTAAAATAATACACCGACTCTGGCAATCTAAGGTTGGGGAATTACGCACACCTTGAAATCCACAGTGTATAAGCACACAAAAAAATCCATTGCTTCAGATTAAAAATAAATTATTTAAAGAATTCAAGATGTGAAACCACTCTCCAAAATGTATAAAATTTCACAGAATGAATCCCCTTTTACAGATTGTACCCAGCAATAGTTACACAGTGTGTAACCCAGTTACACAGTGTGAAATCCTTCTTCATCCTAATGAAACAATAACAGGATGTTACATTACATCTCTATATAGACATTTTCATATCTCTTTGTGACCATATAATAAACCCTCCCACAAAACTACTTTAGTGATTAACATTTCTAATAAAGTTTTTTTTTCACAATGGCGAGACTTAGGAATCATATTCGTAATGTTTAACTCTTTGAACATAGTATTAATACACATTTATTTAAAAACATAAAATTTTATGATATTAATAACAATTTTTTTTACTAAGAACTCTCTAATTTCATCATCATCATCATCATGAAACATTTCTATTGAACTTTAATTTTAGTTAAATGGTAACTAAATGTAAATTTTAACATTATATTTCTTTACCAACACATCCTAAACTATTTTAGGATATAAAGTGACTTTTTTTAGGCTAACAAACATAATTTTTTATTTGTTTCACTTTGAACTTTTTTAATATCCAAACATACTCTCACTAGTATCTTAGAAACTATATTACCTCTAAAATTTCTTGATAAGAGATACAAATTTTTTTGTCTAATGAAATAAATTTTATTTCCATCAATGGGAATAATTAATAAAATAACCATTAAATAATGTATCTTATATAGTATTCTATTTTTTAGAACAATATTTTATATAGTGGAATTTATTCTTTATAATATTCCATTATTGGGTGTTGGGAAATTTATCCCCCATATTTTAAAAAATATTGATAAACCCTTTATCCTAGATAAAATATTTTTATCTTTATATTTATGTTAATTATGTTATAAAATTAGATCAACAATAACCATGTGTATCAAAAAAATAATCTAATTTATTAATAGAAACTATTTTTTACAATAAAAACTCTCTTGTTATATAAAAGAAACAATGAGATTCCTTATACCCATACTTTCAGATTTGGTGTTAAACATACAATCATTTAACATATCACATGAATTGAAAAAAACTCATATGATCAAAAGTTTTTTATCTTTTTTAACAAGGTACACATCCATTTGTTCTCATGGTACAATACCCATTTATTCCACATTTATTCTCTACACATAACAATTTCCTATGAGAATCTATTTCATATAAATTCTGGGAGAAATAGCGAAACATAATAATGGGTGAGTTAAAATTCTTGGTGAGGATAAAACTATAGTGATAACAGTCAAAGATTGTAAGAGATAATCAGATAAGGATTTGGGTATGAGAACATAATTAAGGTTCAAGTGCACATCATATGGAAATCATACCGAATAAAACATGTATCATAAGTCGTGAATCGTAATATAAATATATTGGTATAAATAAGTATATATCATAACATAATAAGAATGTGGAAACAATATAAAACAATTATTCATAAATAAAAGTCAAAAATCATTGCTAAGAAAACTTAACATTGTGAAAAAAATCACATAATGGATTGGGTTTACTCCATATTCCCATATATATCATCTCATGAGATATAAAAAATTACCCAATGCATCAGAGGGATATATAATCCCAAGCCCACCCATAACATCATAATATGTGAATGAAAATGTGTGCTACATAAGGAAATCATACATAAATCCATCACTGATGATAACATGAAAAACCTATGAAAATTAAATGGGATTAAAATGAAATAATGAAACTCTCTTTGTAAATACCCTACAATTAAGATAATGAAATATAAGGGATTTACATCATATATGTAAAAGGGTATATAATTTTGTCAATAATTTCCCAATTAAATCGATGTATGGGTATCTATAAGAACATCCCATGGTCACCTTAATAAAATAGTATATTCAAAATGTAATGGAGATTTCCCATATCAATGGAATAAAACCAATGTATAAGTACAGAATAATTTCATGGTGTAAGGATATCAATGTAAAATGATCCTTCATTTGGTGTACAGTTAAGCCCACATATTGTGAACTGGGTGAAGATTAAGTTAATAACCAAAACAAATTTAGGGTTGTTACCCATAGTTGCATCTATTCTAGAGCCTTTATCCCTTTGTTTGTATCCTTACAAGGATGTTATTGGGAAATCACACCATTTTCTACTTTAACAAAATTTTAGGATGTTTCATGGTGATGGGTATGATTGAGAATTATAATAGATTATGAAATAAGATTAAAGAAAGTTAATTGTGATATATCATTAATAATATTATAATTAATTTATATAAATGAGTCATAATAGAATTTCAAATTTACATGAAAACTGATTGGAAATAAAAAACACAATTAAAGAAAACTAAGAGGTTAAGAATCCTTAATTCGACAGTATAAGAGTTTAGGAAAAGGTTATAATTAGAGGGAATAAGTAATATCTGATTAAAAATATATCAATAGGATTATAATACCAAGTAATAATAATCATGGTAATATATTAAAAATAATTTCAAATTACATTATAAAAAATTATTTATATTGAAATGGAAAGAGGGGGATTAAGAAACTCTTGCTATAAGAGGTTGTAAAGCCCTGAACCAAAACTTCTTGATTTAGTACTAAAACATGTTGTGTATTTCTTTTTGATAAAGGATAAAAGAAAAATAGACAGTATGTTATAAATTTTAGGACCTTTTTTGGTACAGGTTTTAGAGGATTAGACAAACCATACATTAACATTTAGAACCCAAAACATTTACATTTATTTAATTCCTTCTTCTCTAGCTTCTTATTGTCCATTGAAAACTCATTAGTACACATAATCACCTAAGAATATACATCAAAAAGGGGATAGATAAAATCCCAGTAAGAGGATAGATATAAAAAATATAATAACAGGTGATCACAATTATAACATAGGAAAAGGACCATGAACATGGGGCGGAAGCATTAATAAAAGACTTGAAATGTGGCAATGCATAAAAAATAAAACATCATGTCTTAGTGGTTAACTACCACACATACTTGTGAACAAATATAGAATATTTTTCACACATAATTTCACTTTAACTCATGATATTAGTCACATTAGCCAATGCATTTGAGCATTGTATAATTCCAGGCGCACCATTCACATTCAAATATTCATATTGCACTTTATAATTCTAGGTGCACCTATCACATCATAACATTATCATTATCATGCATTAAACATTTAACATATATAAAAAAGGAAAAAAAATAACCCATGGAAAGGAATGGGTTTAATCTAAAAATAACACATTCATAAACTTTGGGTTCCCAAAATAAAGTGGGAATAACAAACTTGATACAATAACTATCAAACTTGAGTGAGAAATAAAAGGTCTGTTTTTGAAAGAATTTTTTTTGGATAACATTTGATTGAAATAATCTCCAATGGAAAACATGTCTATCCTAGCAAAGGTAACATAAATATGAAAAAATTATTTTTAAGGATTGAACATTCCAAAAATGGAATGAAAGAGGGAGAACTCTAATAATTAAAGATGGGTTTGAGAATTTCCCCTTACCTTGTATCTGAACGCTTTATTCACTTTAATGTCCTATAAAACCACATTATATTAATTATTTAACAATCCTATAACCTTTTTTAAATTAATATGTTTCATTATGGTTTCATTAAGTTATTTTATTGTCCTTTGGATGATTTATAGGTTTTAAATCCATTGCTCGGGAATGTTCATTTTTATGGTTTTCTTGAACGGTTCACTTGTATTCGTAAATGGAAGTTCGTGTAGAACATGGATGAACATCCAAAGATGATATTACATGTTATTAATGATATTAAAAGAGTTTAAATGATATTATAATGAATTATTTTATAAAAAAATTGGATGAATCATTAGTTAAGATTTAATGATGATTGTTTTACGTTAATTTGGGATATTTGTTTATCATAATGAACTTGTTTTATTTTATAACATAGTTTCATTTAATAAAGTTAGTTCCAAAACATAAAAGGGGATAAGAAATAAAATTTAAAATCTTTTTTCAACCATTTGATGTTTTATTGGAATCCTTTAAGTGTTTTAATGGAAAAGGAAGTGCATCGCCCATGATTTAGGTAAATTAATACATCATGGGAAACGATTTCATTTTATTAACAAAGGGAGGGAGGCGGGAGTATAATGAGTAGTCTTCCATTAACATGATATCATAACAATATATCAATAATACTATATTTATCATGAAATTTGGATAAGATAAGCTTAGTATAATAGAAGAAAAGAAAATAAATTTGAAAGGAAAAGGGAGAAAGAAATTACCTCTTGAATCCTCCTCTTAAGATCCTCTTTAAGGAACCTAGGATTAGTCTTTTGATGAGACCAGAAGCTCTTGGACGTGGGAGACAGTGCAGGGAAGATTATTGGGTTGAGTTTATACAAGGATTTAATCTTGAGATGTGTGAGGAAATGAGGGTGTGAATGGTGGTATTTATATTAGAGGTGAGAGTGGTTTTCTCAATATTATATTCATTAATTTATTATTTCTCCACAAGACAAGTAATAGTGAGTATTCCATGACCAAATACAGTAATTGAATAAATTGAATATGAAACAATTGGGATTACATCTATATAACATCATACATGACTCTATAATTAGTGTATTTACCTTATTTTGTATATTATGGTATTTCAGTATTCATAAAAAATTAAAGTATTTTAGAAAAATCCAAAAAACTCAACCTAACCATTTTTCAAAGTATATATTCCCAAAATAAAGTCCATTTTTCAAAAATAAATTTCTAAATATGATTAATTTAATTTTTAATTAAAATTATAATCTAGTTGAAAAAATACAATTTTTATAACATTTGTTTACTATTTCAAAAACATAGGTACATCATGAATTCACTTAAATACTACATATATACTATCATAGTTGAGGTTACTATTCATAAGGTTATATCACTATTAATAAGGGTAAAACTACTATTCCTATGTGTATGCTACTATTCCACAAAAATTATGTTCGTCCTATCATACTTCAAACATCTTCATGAACATAACTTTGTATGTCAGATTTTCAAAATTCAAAACACATAAGTGACAAAATTAAGTTTAACATATAGTTTATTAATGTCACATAGTACTCATTAGTTCATTTATACACATAGTGTTTCCTTTGAAAATATTGGGATGTTACATTCTTTCCCCCTTATATGAATTGCTCCCTCGCAATTCATCCACTGTTCTTATAATTCTAAATTTATATATTGATAATTAAGGTAAAAATTTTTCTTATGTATACTTAATTTACCATAAGTTTAAAAGTAAATTTTAAAATTACAATGTCTAATATCCAAATTTGTCTAGACCATTCCTCTAATACCTACTGTAAAGCCCTGAACCCACACTTCTGGATTCAGTACTAAAACATGTTGTGTATTTATTTTTTATAAAGGATAGAAGAAAAATACATAGTATATTATATATTCAAAGACCTTTTTCGATCTAGGTTTTGGAATATTAGAAAACCATACATTAACATCTACAACACCAAACATTTATATTTATTTAATTCATTCTACACTAGCTTCTTATTGTCCCTTGAAAACTCTTTAGTACAGATAATCACCTTAGGATATACATTAAATATGGGTGAGATAAAATCTCAGTAAGAGGATAGATAGGAACAATATAACAATTTTTTAACACAATTATAACATATGTAAAGGATCTTGAACATGAGAGGATGAATTAACAAATGACTTGAAATGTGGCAATGCATAAAAAATTAAACATCATGTCTTAGTGGTTAACTACCACACATACTTGTGAACAAAGCTAGTATATTTTTCACAAATCATTTCACATTAACTCATGAGATTAACAAATTTACCCAATCTATTGGAGTGATGTATAATTCTGGGCGCACCCGTCACATTCAAATATTCATATTGCGCTATATAATTCTGGGCACACCCATCACATCATACCATTATCATTATCACGCATGCCACGTTGAACATATATAAAAAATTAACATAACTATCCCATGGAAATTAATGGGTTTCATCTTATAAGAACATATTCATAAACATTGGGTACCCAAAAGAAAGTGGGAAAAACATACTCGATACAATAACCCTCAATCATGAGTGAGAAATAAAAGGTGTGTTTTTTGAAAGAATAGTTAGTTTGGAAAACAAAATTGGACATAAACTACATTGGAAAAATTATAAATCTCAAAAAATGTATGATAAATATGAAAAAATTATTTTGAAGGAGTTACCATACCAAAAATGGGGTGAAAGAGGGAGAACCCGAAGAATGAAAGTTAGGTTCGAAAATTTCTACTTACCTTGTATCTGAACGCTTTCTTCACTTTAATATCCTATATAACCACATTATAATCATTAATTAACAATTACAGAACCTTTTTTACATGAATATGGTTCATTATAGTTTCATTATATTATTTTACATGCTTTTGGATGAGTTATAGGGTTTAAATCCAATGTTTGGGAATTTTCATTTTTATGGTTTTCTTGAACGGTTCACTTGTATTCATAAATGGAAGTTTGTCTAGAACATGGATAAACATCCAGAACTGATATTACATGTTATTAATTATATTAAATGAGTTTAGATTATCTTATAATGAATTATTTTATAAAACATGTGGATGAATCATTAGTTAAAATTTAACGATGATTGTTTTAGGTTAATTTGGGCTGTTTTTTATCACAATGAACTTGTTTTATTTTATCACTTAGTGTAATGTAAATAATTTAGTTACACAACATAAAATGGGTAATAAATACACATTAAAATATGTTTTCAACCAATTCATGGTTTTATTGTCATTCTTTATTGACTTGAAGGAAAAAGGAAGTGCATCGCCCATGATTTAGGTAAATTAACACATCATGGGCAATGATTTCATTTTATTAACAAAGAGAGGGAGGAAGGAGTATAATGAGTAATTCTCAATTAACATGATATGATTCCATTATATCATTTATAATTTATTTATCATAAGACATGGATAATAGAATCTAATGATAAGAGAAGAAAAGAAAAAAAAATTGAAAGGAAAATAGAGAGGGGGGAATTGCCTCTTGAATCCTCCTCTTGAGATCCTCCTTAAAGAACCTAGTCTTGGTATTTTTATGAGACCATAAGCTCTTGAAAATGGGATAGGTTCTAGTGAATATTCATGGGTAGAGTTTATACAAGTCTTGAAGCTTGAGAGGTGTGAGAAAATGAGGGTGTTATCGGTTGTATTTATAGTGGAGGGGAGAGCGATTTTCTCAATATAATATTCATTAATTTATTATTTCTTCACAATACAAGTAATAGTGAGTCTCCCCTAACCAAATACAGTGATTGTATCATTTTAATCCGAACCAATTGGGCTTACATCAGTAGAACATCTTACATGACTCTATAATTAGTGTATTTAGCTTATTTTGTAAATTATAGTATTTCATTATTCATAAAAAATTCAAGAATTTCAGAAAAATCACAAAAATTCACCCTAACCATTTTTTGATGTGTAGAATCCAAAAATTAAGTCTATTTTTCAAAAATATATTTCTAAATATGATTAATTTAATTTCTAATAAAAATCATAATCTAGTTGAAAAAATAAATTTTTTAAAACATTTGTTTACTAACTCCAAAACATAGGTACATCATGATTTCACTTAAATCTTGCATATATACTATCATAAGTAAGGTTAATATTCATAAGGGTATGTCACTATTCACCAAAAATTAAGTTTGTCCTATCAGACTCCAAACATCTTGCAGATCACAACTGTGTATGTCGGATTTTTGAAATTCAAAACTCCAAAGTGAAAAAATTTAGATTAAAAGATAGGTTATAAATGTCACATATTACTCATTAGTTCATTTAAACGCATAGTATTCTTTTAAATATTGGGATGTTACAGAGGTTTCTCCTTAAAAATTGGGAAGATCTTCTTAGAAACCTAGAAACTTCTTAAAGAGGGATCTTGAGATAGACAACGAGAGTAAATTTATGCTCAAAGTCTTTTAAGTGAAGATGAATTGGATAATGTGTGGGTATTCATATAAAATATGAGGATTCTACATAAATTTTTAAAATTAGGAAATGGGAATATAGTTAATAAAAAATGAAAAATCAATGGCCTTACCATGGTTTTAGACCATGGTTTTTGGAAAGGGTATGTGTTTTTAGTATTTTAATAGTGCATGAGTGGAACCCCTTTAGTATATATTATTTTGGATGCGGAAAATATTCCTTTTCATAAATAATTTTTCTAAATATTAAAATATACTTTAGGTTTTGGAAGATTCATTATAGTTCTAGAAAAATAATATTATTAGTTTAAAAGTCATTATTTTAAACATAAAATATATTTTTTTAGAAATACATTTATAGTATTTATTGTATAACTTTTATGTCATTATGATGTCATAAAAATTAACATATATTTATATTGTATTAAATTTTTACCTATAAATTTGAAAATATAAGAAAAATATAACAATTTCACCATTGGATAATATTAACATTTTGATTCCAATTTTTTTTTTATTAAAATAAAATTTCAAATTTATAAATTTAAATTTTAGATAAAATCATATAATAGAAGGGACAATTGTTTTTATAATAATAACTATTTTTTTTATTATGAGTGATTAAAATTATATATATTATTATATCTTACTTATTAAGTGGTTGACAATTAATTATTTATAGCTATAGAACATATAAATGTTATGAATCTATTATTCTAATTAAGTAAAATTTAACATTTAAATACACAATTGATAAAATGTTTTTAGTGTAGAAAAATATATACATAATGATTACAGTGTTATGTTAATGACCATTTTACTTTTTTTAAAAAGAATATATTGTCAAAACATTACAACCACTTTATAATAATAATATTCTATATATAATAAGAATCACATTCTCAATTAATAAAATAAAATTTTAATATATTATTTTATTAAAAAATGTGATTTTTAACAATTTCAAAGGATATTTTTTTATAATAAAATATGTACATATAATATGATAAAAACCATTTAGAATTTAAATGAGTTACACTGTAATTAAAAAATCAAAATAAATTATTACTTTAGTGTAAAAATTATATTTAAACATTCATCATACATCTCATATAAAATATGTTTCAAATTTTTAACCTTGAAAACATGTGTCATATTATGTTAACCACTTTATTATAATAACCTAATTACTAAGATTTTATAAAAATAAAACTATTAATTTAAGTAATGTAGTTATAAAACTATATGTGTATAATGAGTCCTAAATGTGATAGAAGTGGTTTCACAAAATCATTTTAATAAATAAAATTTCATTATACTTGTATTAATATGTAGAAGAACATTATGGAAAGAAAATAACTTTAGTGATAAATATTTGTATAAATGTTTTATTCATAATATTAAAAGAAAGAAATTATTTTAGAATTTACATTTATACTTAATAAATAAATTTACAAAAAATATTCATTGTCGATTTGGGATGTTAAATTCTACCCCCTTAAATAAATTGTGTCCTCATAATTTTTACTCATTAATAAACTATTATTAATGCATCTAACTATTTTCATAAACTAAATTAACCAAATAAAATGTTAAAATAAATATTATCAATTATGATTCTATGTGGTCATACTATGTTACATTCTGTTACCTATTTTTATGTGTTTTGACCCATAAATTTGAGTACCCAGTGATTGGATCTCATCATAGGTTGTTTCCAGTGTTTTTATGATCTTTGTTGAAGGTTTCTTGGCATGTTTATTGTTTGTGCATGATTTGAAAAAGTGTGAAACCTGGACAGAAGGGACCTACATGGTTTGCGTATGGTTAAACTATGTGTGAAACCAAACCATGAAACCCTTCCAGTGGCTCTATTTTGGGCACACAGTTAGTCCATGATTAGTACTACTCATATGATCTAATGTAGGAAACCATATAAATTGTGTTTAATTCTTTGAAAATTTTAATTAAATTCAAAAAACCCACATAATTAACCCTAAACATATCCCAATCAAACATAAATTGATTCTTTTGATTTTGGGATCCCCCTAGATCCATTTTGGCTTCATAAACATAATCTCTTGGAGGATCAAAGTTCCAATCAAAATAGATATCTTCTCTTTCAGTGAGTTTTTATACTTGATCTTGGATCTCCCATATTCTATTGATTCTTTCTCCCTAGAAGTTTTTATTTAATTATGAATCATGATTTATTTATTGGGTATTTTATATATAGTATATATTCTATCCTATAAATATCTCTCTTTTTAGATCTGATAATCTCCAATTGAGGCGACACATATCAGATTCATGGTGGTGGGATTCCAAATATTCTAAGTTGATTTTTCTAGGATTTTGCTTCATTTTTAATTCATTATTTCTTGATAAATTCATTGATGTGTGTTTATTAATTTATAACTCTTATTCTATGAATGTTTTACTTGAAGTTATTTATAAAATATTATTTTACCAATTCCCCTTTGAATTGAACATGACATTAATTTAATGGATGAAATCTTGATCTTTCTCACCTTTTTTTGAATTGTTTAATGCCATGTTTGTTTGGATTTATTTTGAAGGATCTTTTAAAGAATGTTTTTTTTTTGAAATTGAGAAATTTGGATCAGTTTTGATTTATAAATTGAAATGACTCTATTAGATTGAAATGAATTGAACTATTTCATGTTTTCTAAATAGTTTCAAATGCTTGAATTTTTGAAATGATCAATAACCCTCTTCGGTTGATTTTACCCTTGTTTTAAAATGGTTGTTCTTGAGTTATTTAAAATGAATGACTTATTCACTTGGAAAAAGGGTGTAAACTCATGTTTGGAAATGTATTCAAACCTTTTGAAATTATAATACCAAATTTGAATGATTTAGGGTTGATTTGAAATAAATGATTTTTTTAAAAGGCTAGTTTGTAATTATAATGATGATTTTTTAATGGAAGCGAGTAAGAATACCCTTTTTAATGTTGAATTGTATAAAATGTGTTGACTTGAAATAGATGATTCTTGCCAGCCCGGTTGGTACTTTATGATGATTCTAACTTGTAATAATCCTTCAATGTAACTTTCTTGATTCTTGTAGTTCCCATTGTGGGGTGTTGAAAAAGGTATTATTTACTTCGAGGGAGTTTAATGGTGGGAGTGAGATGTGATTTGCAGGTGAGTTCCCATGACTAATACTGACAAGGATCCTCGTAGAGATCCTTATAACTCAATTATATCACTCACCTATTTTGACTAGTCATGGTAACCTAGATAGATATATGGGATAATCTAGATATATGCTTCACTATAGGACTCACACCCTTATAGGGGATCCATTGAGAACACGAAGGGCTAGGGATATGAATGTGAGGCTAGGAAAGTGGGTGTGCATGGAACTGGTTTGGTTGAGACCCATGAGACTATATATAAGCCCTATAACTAGATGTATTGTAATTTTATTAACTATTCTGAGGTGGATTCACTATTGTACCTAGGTTGTAGCCACAACATCCATATACTATATTCTCGATACATGATAGATTTGTTTGTCACTATTTGGATTTGGAGTTTCCTTGCTTGATGCATTTATTGTTTTTATGCACCTTGACTCTATTGTGTTGACTCTTGTTCATCTTTATATATCAGGTTTATATTCTCATCTTTTTATTACTATCTAACTTTAGATTATGAAATGGTTTTCAGATATTTTCAAGAAAAAATTTAGTTTTTAAATAGTGAAATGAAATGTTTTACATGTTCATTATGATAAATTATTTTTAAATGATTAAAAATCTATTTTTAAACCAATATTTGTAATCTCTTTATTATAATCTTCTTTTATCATATTTGAACTTCCTTATGAAGTAAAGATGTAGAATCTTTTGTGAAATCATACTGGCCTCTTTAGCTCACAGCTTGCTTGTACCATTTGTTGTTTGCAGTCCTCTATAATCTTATAGAAGGTGTTCATGATTTCTTGATTAATTGTGGGATTATTCTTCTCTGACCAAGGGTGGGTGACTAAGTACATGGTGGGTGGTCTCAAACCACTAGGAGGCAGGTTTGGTTGTTATGTTCTGCTTTCACTTTTCATACTATCTCTTTCTACTTTGATATGGATGTATTGATTTATATATCTGACTATGTTTTCACTTGTTACTCTATTATTGTAATATTATGAGGGTTAAATAATTCCAAATGGTTATTTATTTATGCCCATGTGATTTTCACCGTCCTATAGAGATTGGGAACGCTCTTAGGTTTTGTAGAGAATCAGCTCAAATATCAGTTTAGATGGTATTGTGGGTTGGTTTGTCACGAATGGTATCATTGAATGTTTTTCTTTAAAGGGAATTAATTGAATTTTAAATCCTTATGTTATTTAGGTTGGGTCCTGGTATAAATTAAAATAATAATGTGTCAGGGCTTAAGAGGTAGTTCATGAGTAGGTGTTTAATCACCACCTCCTCATGATTAGACTTGAGTTACCCGGGATGTTGGGACTTGGGTATTTCGTTTATGTTATTTATTTCCTAATGATAAATAAGATTTATATTCCTAATGTGTCTATATTTTATTTGGGGAATCTATTATGTGTTTTGGAACCATAATGGAATGATTTATACTATCACACCATGTTTTCACGGTCTAGTAAACTATGATAAATCAATGTTTCTGATTAGAAAATCCACCCATGAACAGTTGTGAGGTTGGTGTGTGGTTTACCAGCCTATATGACCAAGCCTTTTATAGTAATAACTTGGTTATAAACATGAAACCATATCCATTTTCTTACAAGTGACTTCAATTATTTGAGTTCGGTTATGTGGGTTTATGGATGTGGTTTATTTCATGATCTTGTGTCATTATTTCATCTTTAATCCCTTATTAATGCTTTTAAATACTTTTTTAAAACCAAATTGTGTCTTAAGTAATGTTTTGGTATGTTCTTTGAGAAATGTTTTCAATTACCAAAAAATAAAATTTATGAAAGTTTTGGTTTGGAAATTTTATTTTCAAAGACTCTTTGATTATTTGAAATAATGGTTTTCGTAATAAATATGGTTTTTAATGGATTTAAAATGGGAATGGTTTTGGAAATTGGAACAAATTGGATTAATGTTTTTGAAATTGTGCAATAATTTCCATGTACTGGTAAATGATTTTTTTGAAACTTTTGTGGATTTATATCAAGATTTATCATTTTCAATGAAATGTGTAATGTTATATAAATCGTGAAATCTTGTTTGTTTTGAAATCAATGATGATTTGATAATGTGGTTTGAAGATTTTTTTAAGTTGTTGGATTGTTTTTTTCCTATTTCTCTTATTCCTGAGTTGATATGCCTATGTTTTGTGTTATTCAGAATTGTATCCCAGAAATTCTTTCAAGAAAGATAGAATGTCGGTCTAATGGACTGGTCCTCAGGGCAGTTCTTCTTATTTTATAGAGGTGTTGTCTAACTGTGTTGACTCTACCCACACTCTATACTGAGTAGTGGATCCAAAGGCCTTCCTTCCTATGAAATGCATATTTGAATTCCTATATTACCATACACCTTATTATAAATGCGAACAAGGTTTTCTTGAGGTAGTAATGTGGATTGTAGAAGTTGATGAGATTTTTTATTCTCTCAATAATCCTGATACTATAAAGGTTAAGTCTAATGAATCCTTATTTGAAGAACCTGTCCAAGAGTGGTTGAATGTTTTGATTCCCTCTTATTTGAAAGAATTAATTTCTTTGTAATTATTCATGTAAGTCCTCATTTGGTGCCAGTATCATGAGGAAGTGAAGAAGGACAAAGTTTTTTAGTTCTTGGTATTTGTTAAATATGAGATATCATTTTCGGATCACTTGGTCATTCTAAGAATTTTTGTTCGAAATCACCAAATTTTTGTGGATTGTGTGGCCGTTTAGGTCACCTTTAGAGGTTTTTTATGTTGTTAGACCCAAAATGGATGCTTCATTCAAGACAATCATCTCTTAAATGTGGTATAGAATATTCTTCATGATAATATGGATTTATCCATAAGCCTTGGAGTTAATCTTTTAATGCAGTGGAGGATATTTTGATTGACAATAGCATGCTACTGGATGTGGTTGATATTGATCAAGCATGTTGTTTCCACGTGGGAGTAGAACCTGTTTGAGTTTTTCTTCTTATGTCTTTTCGTGTTTGGAAACCTTTTATTTTTGGATATTTTTGAATTATAACTTGGGGAACACGGTTTGGTTCATTTATGGATTGATGATGTGAGAACGTTTTCTTCTTTTTTTGATTTAGTGGTTAGAGCTCAGTTGTGATGTGATGGATGATCTCCCTTGTGGGAGAGTAGTACCTTCTTGTGCATTAACCTAGATATTTAAGCTCATTCTAGTTGTACATAGTTAGACCTTATGAATGTACTAAGGTAACTAGAATGATGTGGATTTTTGATAAACCAGGAACCCTGTGGAGCTGATGTTATATATTTTTTTCTTATCGAAGTATGCGGTTCATTTTTAAAAATACTATGTTACTATTGAGAACTTACCTGGGGTAGAAATACTTTTTAGTTATTTACCTTGTTTATTTATGTTGGATCCTATATGTTTCTCCATAGAAAATATTTGAAGTCTCTTATTTAGTTTTAAGGCATGTTCTTTTATTATGTTACACCATTTTGATGAATATTAAAATGGTAGGGATAACTATTCTAAGTCTCTAGTCTCTCTATAGTTTGGAGACATGTGATGATGTTGGTGCGTTGATCTTGGAGTTGTGTGCGAGTTTTTAACCTTTGGGTGAGTGTATTTTTTGTACTATGGACCTTCCACCTCACAAGATGAATGATGGATTTCTTCTTATGTCATCATATTCTATATTTCAGACTATATTCTTTCTAGGGAAAGAAAGTATTATGGTTGGGATGTTGTAATATCTCGTTACCTGTTTTTATGTGTTTCGACCCATAGATTTGAGTACCCAATGATTGGATATCTTCACATGTTATTTCTGGTGTTTTTTTGGAATTTTTAACGGTTTTTGGGCCTGTAAATAATCTTCACATGGTTTGAGAATTATTTGAAAAGGTGTGAAACCGGGACAGAAGGGGGTTTCATGATTTTCATATGGTTAAACTAAGTGTGCTACCAAATTGTGAAACCCTTCTAGTTGCTCTATTTTGGGAACACTATTAGTACTTATCATTCAACCTAACCCAAGAAACTGTGTGAACAGTATTTAATTCTCTAAAAATTATAATCAACTTACCAAAACCCACCTAATTAACCCTAAACTTCTCCCACACAAACATAAATCTACTATTTCGATTTTTGGTACCCTCTAAATCCATTTTGGATCCCGAAACCTCATCTCCTGGAGGAAATAAATTATGATAGATGAAATGATCTTCTCTTTTAGTGAGTTCTTTTCTTCTTGATCTCGGATATCCCATATTTTATTGGTTTCTTCTCCATAGAGGTTATTATGGACTTGTAAATCGTGATTGATTGGTGTGGAATTGTAGATTCAGGATCTCTTCTATCCTATGAGGATCTATATTTTTAAATTCGGTGATTTCCAATAGAGGTGAAAAATTTTAGATTCATTGTAGTTGGATTCAAAATATTCCAAGTAGGTGTTTCTATGCTTTTACTTCATTTTATAATTCATTTTTTCTTGATAAATTCATAGATGTGTGTTTTTTATTTTCTAACTCTTATTCTATCAAATTATTCCTTGAAATTATTTTTAAAATATTATTAGACTAATTTCGCATTGAATTGAACATGACATAAATTTAATGGATATAATATTGATCATTCTCACCTTTTATGAATTGTTTAATGAAACATTTCTTTTGATTTATTTTCAAGAAACTATTAATGGATGTTTTGGTGAAATTGATGTCTTAGGATTGGTTTTGATTTCTAAACTTAAATTATCTTGATTTTAATGAAATTAATTGAACTATTCTATGTTTTATAAATAGTTTCAAATTCTTGAATTTTTTAAATGACCAAGAAAACTCTTTAGTTGATTATACCCTTTTTTGAAATGGATTTTCTTGGGTTATTTAAAATTAATGATTTTCTTACTTGGAAAGAGGGTGTAAAACCATGTTTTGAAATGTATTAAGACCTTTTGAAATTATAATACTTATTTTAAATTATTTAGGTTTTCTTTGAAATAATGATTATTTTAAAGGCCTGTTTGAATTTATAATGATGATTTCTGAAAGGAAGTGGGTATTATTACCCTTTTTAAATTTGAATTGTATAAATGTTTTTGAATTTAAATTAATGATGATTGATGGACTTGTTAGAACATTGTAATTATCCTATCTTATAATAATTCCTTGATGTAACTTTATTGATTCTTTTACTCCCCATTGTTGGGAGTTGAAGAAGGGATTATTCCCTTTGAGAGAGTTTGGGGTGAGAGTGAGATGTGATTTAAGGGCCATTTCTCATGATTGATACTGATAAGGATCCCTATAGTATGCCTCATAACATGATTATCTTTACTCCCCTCTTTTGACTAGTCATGGGAACCTAGATAGTTAGATGGGATGACCCAGATATATGCTTCACTAGTTGACTCACACCATTTTAGTGGATCCATAGAGAACATGAGGGGTTCGGGGTAAGGCTGTGTGGCCCAGAAAGAAAGTGTGCATGGAACTGGTTTGCTTGAGACCCATGAGACTAGATATAAGCCTAATAATATATCATGTTGTAGTTTGATTGTCTATTCTGATGTGGAATCACTGTCATACCTAGGTTGTATCCATGACATCCATATACATGATAATCAATACATGACTGCTTTTGTTGTCACTATTTGGAACTGTATTTTCCTTGCTTGATTCATTTATTTTTATTATGCACCTTGACTCTATTGTATTTAATCTTGTTCATATTTCTATATTAGGTGCATATTCTCATATTTTCTTAATTATTTGACTTTATCTTATGAGATGGTTTTTAACGATTTTTAATCAAATGTTATGTTTTTAAAAGGGGAAATGACATGTTTTATAAGTTCATTTTGATAAATGATTTTTAAATGTTTAAAACTCTATTTTTAAACCAAGATTTGTAATATCTTTGTTGTACTCCTCTTTTAGAATATTTGAACTTCTATATGATGTAACTGTATAGATTTTTTGGTAGAATCCAACCAGGTACTTTAGCTCACACCCTGATTGTACCTTTTGGTGTTTTCATCCCTATATGATATTATAGAAGGTGTTTGTTCTTTCTTGTTCATTTGTGTTATTTTGATTGGGTGACCAAGGTTGGGTGACTTGGGACATGGTGGGTGGTTGTGGACCACCAAGAGGCGGGTTTGGTTGTTATATTCCACTTTCATTTTTCTTACTATTTCTTTGTAATTTGATATGTATGTATTGATTTATATATCTGATGATGTTTTTAGATTGTATGCTATTATTTTAATCTTATGAGGGTGAAATTGTTCTAAAAAATTTCTTGTCTCTTGCCCATGAGATCGGGAATGCTCTTCAGGCTAGTGGTGAAGCAGCTCGAATATTGGTTTAGATGGTATTTTTGGTTGGTTAGTTACATACTATCTATACTTAACCTAGTAATCCAAATAAATAGGTATATATCTAATGTTCTAAACCCAAACATTCAAAATCTTAATTACCAAAAATAATCGAACACTTCTTTGATACCAACTGAGATTCCCCCAACCCTCAATTTCATATATGGTGCTAAACATACAGTACTTTAATACATTAAATTAATTAAAACAAATCCCGAGTTAAAATTTTTGATGTATTTGGGATAAAGTTACATGTCTATATAAACTCATGGTACAATAAACATTTCTTTTATAAGGATTCTCCATGCATACAACATTCCTATGAGAACCCCTTTTATAGAAATTATTGGAAGTCTAGAAATAAAATAAAGGGTTGTTAAAATGATAACTAAGGGTAAAACATAAGTGATAGTAATCAAAGATCATAAATGAATATAATATAATCATTTGGGTAAGATAACATAATCAAGTTAAAAGTGCACATCATAAAGAAACCATACCCGATAAAACAAGGATCGTAAGTCAGGGATCGTGACATAATTATTTTATATAAATAAGTAGACATCATGGAATCATAATAATATGAAAAAAATATAAAATAGGTCATTGTAAGTTTAATTCAAGGCTCTTAACCCTAAAAATGTTACATAGTTGAAAAAGTACCATAATCGTTTGGGTTTACTATTCAATACCATACATATCATCTCATGAGATATAAAGCATTACCTAGTGCATTAGAGGAATATATAATTCTAGGTCCACCCATCTCATCATAATATGTACATGCATATGTGTTCTACATGAGGAAAATATATGTAATCCAATCAATAATCATAACATGATAAACGCTACAAAATAAAATGGGAATCTATTGAAATTAAGCAACTCTCTTAGTAAATAACCATCAAGTAATATAATGAAGTATAAGTTTTTTTTGCAATGAAAAGATTTTGGTATGTGGGGAAAGTAACCAATTCTATGTTATTTACACAATATTAGTAAAAGGGTATATGGTTTAGTCAATAATTTCCCCATTTAATCGGTGTATGGGTATCTAAGTAAACATCTCACAATCAAATTAAAAACAATATAATATACATAATGTAATTTAATTTATCCTTATCCAAGGAATGATAAAAATTTAGTAGGAATGATTTATTTAATGGTGTAGGGATATCAATATAAATTGATCCATAATTGCTAATTTCATAGAGAATGTGAATCATCCAAATCATATTTCCAAGGAGTTTCAAACTAGGTGTGTAGTTTGGCTTACTTGTTGTGCATCAATTGAAGATTGATTTAATACCCAATGAAAAGTTTTCAAGGTTTTTACCCATAGGTACATTTATTATAGAGCCTATATCTAATTAGTTTTATCCTATAGGGGATTTCATTTCTAGGAAAATACACCCTTTTACTTTACTAAAATTTTAGGATGTTTCATGGTTATATAAATGATTGATCATTATAATGATTTATTGAGGTACTATAATGAGAGGGAATGGTGATATCTCGTTACTAATATAACAAATATATTATATAATGAGTCATAATAACATTTTACATTGACATAAAAATCAATTGGAAATGATAACATAATTTTTTTAAAAAAAGAGGTTAGGAACCCTTACTTCAGCATTATAACAGTTTAAGAAAAGGTTATAATGAGAGGGCATAATAATATATTATTAACAATATATCAAATGGATGATAATACCATGGATTTTTAAAGACCCAGAATTTTTGTGGATTTTTTTTAAAATACATGGGAATTTTACGAGTCTGCGAAAATTTACGGCGCTTGATTCTGAGGCCCAGTGTGCCCGAAATCAATTTCTGAAGTTTTGTTCAGTAACATTCAGTAAACGTACGAGCGAGATTTTATAAATTTTGAACCGGTACTCGGAATTGAAATCTGAGGGCACCATTGAACTCCCAACGTCTGTGATTGCTTAGTGAGACCTTCACCGTAGTTGCATTCTATCGAGAATGGAAGTAAGATTTTGGGTTTCTGATAAGTTAAATAAAAATAAGTGTAGCTCAGTTTTATTTTATTAAGTTTGTTAAAACCTCCAAGAGGTGGTTAGTGCTGGGGGACACCACTCTATAACCACCCATTAGAGGTTATGGTGGTGGGGCCCACCCGCACATAACCTCCCTTTGGAGGATATCCTTGGTGGGGCCCACACGGGCTTTAAATACCCTCTAACCCCGCATTTATATGGGATAAAGCTCTCCACCCTCCCCCATTAATTTAATTTACCAACCCTTACAATTAATTAATTGAACTCTTTCATTTAATTAATTGGCAACCATTTGAATTCTTTTGGAATTATTTTGAATTCTATGAAACCATTAAAATAATAGATAGTCTATTATTTTTGGTTGGCAATTCATTTGGTGGAGCTTTGAGAGAGAACATGGAGAACCCTTGGAGAATTATCTCTCAATGAAGAATGCGAAGAACGCCACTTCATCATCGACCAAAGAATGACGAATTCTTTCTTCGATCTTCGACCGATCCAAAAAAAAGAAGGGGCCGACCGTGAAGAATTTCGATGATGCTTCTTCCTCGGTTTCCTACCACGGACACTTCTCAACGTCAAAGAATCGACATCTGTCCTTCCTCTCCTTCCACCTTCAACGATCAACAAGTGAGGTAGGGGAATATTGAGTTGGAATTTGTTCCGTTTTAGGTTGTTCAACCTTGGATAATAATTTTCCGAATGATATCAACGAAACATGGAGGGATCAGACCGCATGAACAAGACCCGAACCTCCCCCTTTGATTTTCCCATTGGTTGACGACGATGATGGCACAACGACGCCGTCAGAAGAATGGACCACGGTAGAGCAACACAACCGGCATTGGGCTGGCCGCGAGGAAAACCGGTGGCGAAAGGGCTGCCTGGTCGCCGGAGGTGCGCAGAGCCATCACGCGGCGCAGGAGGAAGTGCTGCGGTGGTCCGAGGTGGTGCGACACTGTCATGCCGGGTGAAGGATCTGAAGACCGCAGCCAGGCCAGGCCGCGACGGAGTTTGTGCGAGTTTTCGTGTCGCGTGGAGGACCTGGAGGCTGCGTCCAGGTCGGGCCATGGAAGAGGAGGTGCGGCGCCATCACGCCGCACGGAGCAGGGGAGCTGCGGCTAGGGTGATCCATGGCGAAGTAGGCGGAGTGACTGGCCGCTCGACCACTCGGGAAGAGCGGGACCCAGTGGGTCCTGCTTGTTCTGGACGGGTGCCACCTGGCGCCGGTTTTGGCTCACACCCGAACAGAAAAGCTGTTTGAGAAGCCATGGGGTGCGGTTTCCTCCCCAGGTCATGGGTAAGGCGGACCCCCGCTAGGCCGACAGGCTGACTGGGCCGCCAGGCCAACCGGGTCGTCAGGCTGCCATCGGGTCGGGCCGCCCCCTTGGGCCGGGCCACTCCCTCAGGTCGGGCTACCTTCAGGCCAGGACGACCCCTCAGTTAGGGCCACCATCTCAGTCTGGGCCACTTTTCGGGTCAGGTCACTCCCTTCAGGGCGGGGTCGGATCCGCGGACTGGGTTGGACCCCAGTCCGGACCCGATTTGCCCGAATACACATCTGCACCCATATCTTAGGGTACGTGTGTTTTATTGATGAACCTTTTGCGGAGATGGAATGATTAGAGTGCGGCGGTTCTTTTTCCATACCCCACTTGAGGTTTGGAGATAGATTGGGTATGATCGGGTTGGTTTGAGCCTAAAATCCAACCGAGCCCCTAGAACGGAAATGTCAATAACTCAAAGACCGGCCGCCCGATTGATGCACCTTCTATTGCGTTGAGAACCCAATGACGAAGCAGATCTTTGAGATAATTCTACATGGGACTTTGTGACAGTTGGAGTATCGAACAATAGCTTGTGGAGCAGATCCTCTCGGAGACAAGCGAGCGGAGTACGAAGACCTAGTAGCTGGCTGAGACCTGACGACTGCTGGCCATTAGAATCGGAGTGTTTCGACTAGCCCAGTGGGAAGTGCCTTTGTGTGATTCGGCATACCCACAGTGGGGTGCGCCTCTATGTGATGCAGGAGACCCACGGTACTCGACATGAGGAGTACCTCAGCAGGCTATGAGGGGGAGCGCCTCTGTGTAACGCGGAAGACTGATAGTGGGGAGAGCCTCTGTGTGATGTAGCAGACCCACAGTACTCGATAAGAGGAGTACCACATCAGTCCAGGATAGTGGGAAGAACCTCTGTTTGACACGGCATGCCCGCAGTACTCTATTGTGGAAGAGTGCACCAGCAGTCGAGGTTTCATCATTTTGAATGAGAGTGTTACATGTTACCGCCCCTAGAATAAAATCCTGGTTTTGAGTTGAGTCAGTGACTTTTGTGTTTACCTCATGATTGAGATGGGTTACTAGATAACTTAGGTATATGTATTGGCATATACCAACGTAATGTATTCTGTTGTTTCTTTACATTGTGGTTATACTTGTTGGATATTGTGAGACCTTGAGGGTCTCGGGGTCCCTACTGAGTATCGTTATACTCACCCCTACACGGGCTATGCCCACATCTCGTTGTGTTGGTTGCAGACGATGGACAACGCTGATTGAGGAAAAGAGTAGAAGGACTGGATGGTACCCGGAAGTGGATCACTCTGAGTGATGGTGCGTGGAGAAGACAGACAGACGTGGAGTGCTGAGGAGGCCATCTGTACCTACCCTTTATGTAGGAACCCCAGAGGACCACCCAATAGCTGCTTTACTTTATTTCAGTTGTACCTGTACTTTTATGTTGGTCTTCGATTTCTGGCCCCTTTTACATTCCAGAACTTCATATATATACTATATTTCTTATGGGTTTTCTTCCAGTTGTGTACTCTGATTTTGTGTGTTTACTTTTTATAAATGAAATTCCTTCCCAGCTTAGGGAATTAAGCCTCTGGTGCTAGTCGCTAGCCCCAGGCCTATGGAAGGAAGGCTTGGGGTAGTCACGGCACGGGTCCCGATGATGGGTCTTGATAAATTGGTATCAGAGGAGTTGGTTATACTGCAGAGCATATAACTCTGATCTTTCTTTTCTGTGTAGAAATAGTGTTAATGGTACTATTTGGGGTTTTTAGTTTAGGGAGTCTAGTGATGGTGTGGGAGGCCGATGTATCCATACACCAGGACCCTGACTACTGATTTCTGAATTAGTGCATGAAAACACTGATAACGTGCATGTCTTTAAAATTTTTCTTCAGTTAAATCAACTAGGTTAGCTCACCGGGTATAAACTTTTGACCCTGTTGCATATGTTTGTTTCAGGATGCCTCCCCACAGAGCCCCGAGAGTTGTACACTCTGAAATCCCACCGAGAGATGAGGCCTTGGTGTAGTGCCTTTTAATAGCAGAGGTGCCAACAGTACCACTTTCCATTGGGCGACCGATTCGACCAGCCCCAACAGTAGACGATGCACGCCGCTTGAGCGCATTTCCTGAGTTCCAGCATGAGAGGCCACCCAGGTTCCGGAAAGAGATGGATCCACAGGCAGCTAAGGATTGGATGGAGGCTGTGGTGAGAGTCTTTAGGCTGGTAGGGACACCAGCTGACCTTATGGTAATCCTTATTGCGAGTCTCCTTCACGAATCAGCATGCGGATAGTGGGGCCAGATGCTCTAGCTCCACGAAATGGTGACACTACTATGGACATACTTCGAGATCCTGTTTCGGGTGGAGTTTTTCCCAGCCACCCTTTGAGCGGTGATGATACAAGAGCTACTTCATCTGCAGCATGGTAGCATGACAGTGGCATAGTACTCAGTGAGGTTCACCGACCACTCGTGCTACTCCAGATATATGGTGTGAGACCCATTTTTCAGGGCCCAGACCTTCGAGCAGGGTCTCAAGCGAGAGATCAGGGAATCGATGATCTCCCTCAGCATCCCGACGTAGGTGGTGGTGTTAGAGAGAGCCCCCTAGTGGATAGTTTCCTTGCTGAGCAGTCACCAGCAGTGAGACCTACCACTAGTCGACTTATAGTGATGTCTTCTGTAGCTAGAAGTAGACAGATGACGCAGAGGTCAAAGAGGACCAGACCCACGGGTTGACGACCACATGACTCAGGATCAGTTTTTTGGGGCACCTGAGGCAGTGAGTTATATGCCAGGAGCAGACAGTGCTACTCATGTGGTGGGCAGGGTCACATGGATCATGACTGTCTGACCCACCATTCAAATAATTAGCAGACAGTTGAGGTACCTCCCAGGTAGAGGCATAGGTTCGATCGAGGAAGTCTGTAGGGCACATGCGGACATGGCAGAAGAGCTTGTCGAGCAGCTGGCGGTGGATGACGTTTCGAGGTGTTCCCACCACCCCCACCAAGAGGTCTACCCTGACCGCAGGGAGCAGATGGATAGGGGAGAGCTCAGCTTCAGGAAGTTGAGGCCTATGACCATGGTGCTCCGAAGATGAATCGAGGTGTGATCTGTTTCTACTCTACCTTAGCTGCAGTTCTTATAGGCACAGGTGCCAATCATTATTTCATTTCCACTTCCCTCGTTCGGAGCTCGGAGATTCCAATGGAGCCATTGGCTTGATCCTAACAGCTATAGACTCCTATAGGAGTAGACTCGACGATTACGTACTGGTGCTTACAGTGTGAGCTTACTCTAGGAGGCGATAGCTTCAGATAGGATCTCCTCATTGTGGCATCAAGACCTTATGACAACATCTTGGGTATGGACTAGTTATTTATAGTCCATGCTCAGATCGAATGTATTTGGCGCAAAGTTTGGGGTGTCCGCACGAATGGGACTATGTTCACCTTCACCGGTTAGAAGGGAACCTTTTCAGCACAAGAAGGAGTTACTCGGAGGAGGGTGTAGCCAATCACTCACCATTTGGCTTGCCTTACCCCTAGATCAGTTGGTGTGGAGAGTCCGACTTATCCTTTAGTGGTGGACTAATACACGGATGTTTTCCCGGATGATGTTCCAGGACTACCTCCTCACAGAGAGGTGGAACTCTACATTGACCTGTACCCCAGGACGACACTGATATCTACTCCAGCATATTTGATGGCTCCATCCGAGCTTTGTGAGCTATGGGTACAGCTGGAGGACTTGCAGGGAAAGGGATTCATCCAGCCCAGTGTTTCTCCCTGGGCAGCCCTGATTCTATTCTCAAAGAAGGCGGATGGGAGCTTGAGGCTCTATGTTGACTACTGTCTCCTGAACCAGGTGACCATAAAGAAAAAATACTCACTCCCAAGGATTTAATACCTCTTTGATCAGATCAAGGGAGCACAGTGGTTCTAAAAGATAGGCATCAGATCAGGCTATGACCAACTCAGAGTTCGAGGCGAGGATGTGTAGAAGACGTCCTTCATGTGTCGGTATGACCATTACGAGTTCTTGGTTATGTATTTCAGCGTAAATAATGCTACAGTAGTGTTCATGTGTCTCATGAACATGATCTTTCAGCCATACCTCAATCGCATTGTCGTAGTCTTCATCGATGACATTATGATCTACTCATTTATTGAGGAGGAGCATGCCTATCATTTGAAAGTAGTACTGGACACACTCCGAGAGAACCAGCTTTATGGTAGGCTCTAGAAGTGCCAGTTTTTGATTCTATAGGTTCAATTCCTGGGACATGTCATATCTGAGGCAGGAGTTGAAGTAGATCCAGCGAAGATTGAGGCGGTACTTTCTTGGGAGCCACCCAGGAGTATGACGGAGGTACGAAGTTTCCTGGGTTTGGCTGAATACTATCACAGGTTCGTTCCAGACTTCTCCAAAGTTTCAGCACCACTATCAACCTTGAAGAAGAAGGGGAAACCCTTTATGTGGTCTGAGAGATTCCAGTAGAGCTTCCAGGATCTGAGGCAGAGGTTGACTAGTGCCCCCCATCTAGAGGCTAATAGAAGAGGGTGTAGGGTATGTAGTTTACTGCGATGCATCAGGGACCAGACTTGGGTGTGTCCTGATGCAGGAGCGAGAAGTGCTCGCATATGGTTCTTGGCAGCTGAGACATCTTGAGTAGAACTATGCTACCCATGACCTAGAGTTAGCAGCAGTGGTCTTTGCCTTGAAGATGTGGCAGAACTATCTGATGGGAGAACGTTTCACTATGTACTCTGATCACAAGAGTCTTAGATATATCTTCCCTCAGAAGGACCTAAACATGAGACATCAGTGTTGGCTTCAGTTCTTCTAGGACAATGACTTCGAGATAGTCTATACACTTGGGAAGGGGAATGTTGTTGCAGATGCGCTCAGCAGAAGGACTGGTATTCAGCTGCTAGGAGAGGTGAAAGAGCAGCTGGCTGCCTTGTAGATATCCTTTGTGGATACGGATGAAGCAGCCTATCTACAGTCTCTTATAGTCACTCCTCCACTACTTAAGTGAGTCAAGGAGGCGCATCATGGGGACCCTTACTAAGAGACGTGACATGCTCGGATATCCACAGGGTAGGCACCTGATGGATTTTTTGAAGGTGGGGAGCACATCATCCTCTTCAAAAGACGTACCGTGGTACCAGTTGCACTTCAGAAGGATGTGTTGAGGGAGTTCCACATGTCTCCAACATTAGTACATCCAGGAGTGGCGAAGATGTACCCGGACCTTCGACAATAGCACTGGTGTCAAGGTATGAAGAAGGCGGTAGCTGAGTTTGTCTCTCGATGCCTCACTTGTCAACAAGTGAAGGCGGAGCACCAGGTACCAGTAAGATTCGTTCATCCCTTAGAGGTCCCGGAGTGTAAGTGAAATGGGATATTCATGGACTTCATGATGAGTATTCCACGTACATCCAAGAGTCACGATTCGATATAGGTGATCACAGACTGACTCACCAAGTCATCCCACTTCCTACCGATTAGAGAGCAGGGCTAAGTAGAGATCTTTGGATGCCTCTATGTGCAATAGATAATATGTTTACATGGATTACCTTCTTCTATTATCTCCGACCATGACGCAAGGTTTACTCCCTGGCTATAGAAGGGGTTGCAGGAGGCTTTTAGGGCGGAGCTATGTCTGAACAACACCTTCCATCCTCAGACGGATGGCCAGACTGAGAGAACCATTCAGACTCTCGAGGACATACTCCATGCCTGTGTCCTAGACTTCTATCAAAGATGGGAGGACCAGTTACCTTTTGTGGAGTTTGCCTACAACAATAGCTATCACTCCACCATCTGTATGGAACCTTTTGAGGCCTTGTATGGTCGACCTTGAAGATCACCACTCTGATGGACAAACCCATGGGAGTCAGCACAAGTGGGAGCATAGATGGAACGGGCTACCATGGAGAAGGTGAAAATCATCAAAGAGAGGATGAATAATACACAGATAAGGCAAAAGTCAAATGATGACAGGAGATGGAGACCTCTGGGGTTCATGGATGGAAACCACGTCTTTCTACGAGTCTCACCACGATGAGGTCTACAGAGTTTTGGCTAAGGCAGTAAGTTATCTCCACGGTTTATCAGACCATTCCAGGTCCTGAGCAGAGTAGGTGAGGTGGCTTACCGCCTGGCTCTTCCACCTCAGTTTCACCGGGTGCACGATGTCTTCCACGTATCTCAGCTGAGGAGATACGTGCATGACCCTTCCCACATCATCGACAATGGGGAGATGGACATCGATGATGGGGAAACTTTCACGGAGGTTCCAGTGGAGATTGAGGATCGACAGAAGCGGGTTCTACTTGGATGGTAAATACCTCTTTTGTGCGTTCGCTGGCAATACATGAACCTCCAAGAGAGCACATGGGAGCGGGATGCTTAGATGCGTGCTCAGTACTCCCATTTGTTCCCATAGTTCAAGTTGTAGCTTACGGGAACGTAAAGCCCTGAGGTTGAGAGAATGTAAAGACTTGGAATTTCCGTGGATTTTTTTTAAATACATGGGAATTTTAAGAGTCCATGAAAATTTTCGGTGCTTGATTCTGACGCTCAGTGTGCCCGGCATCAATTTCTGAAGTTTTGATCAGGTACGTTCAACAAACGTATGAGCGGGATTTTATATCTTTTGAACCGGTGCTCGGAATGGAAATCTGAGGGCACCGTTGAACTCGCAACATTGGTGATTTTTTAGTGATACCTTCACCCTAGTTGCGTTCAATGGAGATTGGAAGTTAGATTTTGGGTTTCTAATAAGTTAAATAAAAATAAGTGCAACTTATATTTGTTTTTTTAGGTGGTAAAAACCTCCAAGAGGTGGTTATTGGTGGGGGACACAACACCATAACCTCCCATGAGAGGTTATGGTGGTGGGCCCACCCGCACATAACCTCTCATGGGAGGATATCTTTAGTGGGGCCCACTAGCTTTAAACCCCCTCTAACCCCCATTTATGTGGGATGAAACTCTCCACCTTCCCCTATTAAATTAATGTGTCAACCCTCACAATTAATTAATTGAACTCTTTCATTTAATTAATTGGAACCCATTTTAGTTCTTTTGGAATTATTTTGAATTCTATCCAACCATTAAAAAAATAGATAGTCTATTATTTTTGGTTGGAAATTTATTTGGTGGAGCTTTGAGAGAGAACTTGGAGAACCCTTGGAGAATTATATCTTAATGAAGAACGCGAAGAACACCTCTTCATCTTCCACCGAAGAATGATGAATTCTTTCTTCGATCTTTGACTGAGCCAAAAAAAAGGAGCCGACCGCGAAGGCTCCTCCCTGCAGGCAGAGGCACAAGTTGTTCTCTCAGTCATCATCCTATGCAGGCAACAGGAGCTCCATATTACCCATGTAGAGACAGACCCATTGATCATCTGCGGAGCCTTACGCGGAATGTGAATGATACCTTGGTCCATTACATATACCATATGAAGATACATGGCTCTCATCGATAGTAACACTCAAGTCACCCATACATGGAGGGAGGGGAATAAGGTGGCGGACCATTTGGCTTCTAAAGAATCCTCAGGTAACCTGTTTCAATGTATTTCCCATGTTTCTCACCTCAAACCTCAGGGGGTGAACCTGATCCGGGGGGATGCCCTTGGTCTTCATTATTTCCGCCCTCCATAAGCCTCGTCGCTCCTTGTACGTCGTACGTTTTCCGTTGTTTGTTTTTGTTTTGTGACCTTTGGAATAAAAATGGTAATGTTGGATGGATTTTTCTCGTTTTTTAAGGGAGGCGGCGGTGCAACAGCAACGCTGTAACACCCCAAGCTTCTACGGTACACTTCTCTTTGAATAATGCGATAGCATGTGTTGTACGCAACATCGAGTTCTAACACACCACAACCAATCAAACTAGCCGTTATGAATAGTAATACTGACTTTTTGGAATTATATATATTTTATATTTAAAAATGCATTTCATTTTTGGTTTCGGAATATAGAAATTATCCTAAGATGAATTTTTGGTATTTTTCTGAGAACTTCCAATTTTTATGAGTAGTGAAAAATACTTAAAAACAACATTTTTAATCAAAATAACTTATAGTGATAAATTATATTATTGAGTGGTTTCAAAGTATAATTAGAATATATTTTTACCATTTTATCCAATGGTGTTCATTAGAATTAATTTCACTTTGAAATTGGACCTAAACAATTGTCAATCTTTTGATATATATTGTTTCTTAAAAACAGGCTATTTGTTGTGACAGCGAGAATTAATTATAAAATTAATTAATGAAACTTATATGTTTGGAATTTTGTAAAATAGATATCATTTTTGAATTTGGAATATCATGTATTTCTTAGGGTGAAATTTTGGCATTGTTCTAAAAAACTACAATTTTTAAAGAATAGTGAAACTACTGAGTGGTAGTTAAAAAACTGAATTTTTTATAAAACTTAATTTTACCGCTTCTGTGAATGGAATTTCGAAAATCCGAGAGACACGGTTAATATCATGAAGTAAAATGTTGTTCAATGAGATGAAAATAATTTTTTTTGAACAGTAACTTTTTACTTTTATTTACCACAGTTAAAAGTAAATAGGGTAATTAAGGGTAAAAATGATATTAATATTACCCTATCACATGTCCTAATTCTATTTGACAAGTGTATCTCGACCAAAAACAAACTTAGGAATAAAATATTATCATTTAGGTCCACTTGGATTAGATTAGGAGATTTATTATTATTTAATTCAAAGAAGAGTTAAAAGAGTTAAAATCAAAGTTTATTTACTACAACATTTTTAATATAGGGTTATACATAAGATAAATTCGATTGTAAATATTCATTAGAAATATAATAATATTTCCTACATAATGATATTTTATTTATAATTTTTAGACAATATGTATTTTAATTTATTTATGACTCAATGATGATGCAGTAATTACCATAATAGTGAAAAATTAGAATAATTGATATTATAAATACCCAAATAAATATAATTTGAGTCTTTTAATGAATCAACCTAATTTTCTAGCCTAATATGACATATTAGGATTTATTTAATTGACTTTTTTAGAAGTAATCATTCTGTTTTGAGTTTCACAAAAATCAACTATTGAATAGTGTCAAAATTGCCATAAAAGAGTTTTTAAAACAAATATTATATTATTAATTGATATTAAATTCTTAAAAATATAAGGTTCGGCCAAGAGACTTATATAATCATATTTGTATCCTTAATGGACCACTTGGGGGTTTCTTGGATGTATATTCTATTTTTATTAACTATATAATATAAAAATACAAAGTGACATGGTAAATGTCAAACTAATTAACTAAGAGTTAAAACTAAATGATAAGGTTAATATAGTAAACCAAACCTGTCTAAATTCTATTGGTTGAATGGTTTTCGACCTATCACCACCTTAACCTTTGAATAATCAACTTTTTTTCCATTAGAAACCAAATATGAATTTATTATAAATTAATATTTCTAACTTTTCCCAAGGTGTCCCTCACCCCTCTTATAAAGGTCACTCCTCCTTCTCATTTCTTCACACCATCAAAGCCTTTTGGTTCGGCCAAACCCTGCCCAAATACTCTCTCAGCTTCCCTCACTACAACCTAGAGGCCTTATTTTGATCATAAATCCATCCTAAGGAGCCGTTTTGACCAAATCAAAAGGAAGAACCCGAAGAAGAGGTAATGATTTCACCACCCTTTTTCAAGTTCCTTTCTTCTTCAACTTCTTCTTTCTTTGTTATTTCTATTCTAAAATAATTAATACAGTATCTCATATATACAGTAATATTATTATAAATATGGTACAACCATATTCAGTATTATATCCACCCTTTGAATAACATGTCACTATACGTGCGTACGTACAGCTTACCGTCTCGACGTCGTGGTGTAATTGTTATTCAATAAATTATTACTTGGATGGGTATAATAATGATGTGTAATTCATGTAAATAATAAATGTAACATGATAATGATTCTGTATATACGATATACCATACAATTATATATTATTTTAATATCAAAAGAATGATATTGTCGCTCGTGCGTACATACAGACTACCGTCTCCACGAACGTGATGAGATTCATTCTCTATCGTATCCATTCAAGTATAATTATCATTTGATGATTTAAAAATAATTTTTAAGGACTTGATATCATTCTGGATATAAATAAGATACAACCTAACCATGAAAACCACAAATTACGTAACAAAACATATAAAAGAAAACGAGTAAGTTAACACCCGAAACGATGATAATTCTAAGATATTATTAACAAAGCAATGTTAAAAGACCATATATGATATCATATTAATGTATATGATTATTTAATAATTTAATAAAAATTATTTCACCATCATACAGGAGGTTAAACTACCATCGACCAAGGAAAAAGTTCAAAGTAAGGGGTTTCTTATCTCACTTTTAATTCCGTGAGAATTCCTTTGTTCACCACTTATTTGTTACATGTGGTGTGTGTACTGCCCATGTTTGTATTCATTGTGTAATATAGTTTAATTCATGTATATTTACATCATCATTGTATGATCCTTCTTTCATGGGGGTATGTTTTGTATGTTACCAAATCAATAAGGGAATTTGAAATTTCAATTTCCACTCATTCGGCTTTACGCATACTTAATTGATTATTTTACTCCATGATTATGTGTGGAATCGCTATTCATTTGATTATGTCATAATTTCCAATACTCTTTCTATGGATATACTTTTTATACACATAATCACTCCATTGATAAATTCTCAAGTCATCGGTATGAACTTGATAAGAGTAATTTTTACTCAATCTCGATTTGTTGAGATAAACATCCAATTTATTTGTGTTGTTTTTACTAGAATATGTGTGAATGTCCCTTGATTATTTTACCCTGAATATCCAATCGTATTTAGTGTATTTATAATTGTCACACATATTTATGTCTTTGATTTATCCTTAACCTAAGGATACGGCCATTATGAAAGATTTCATCTCAATTTACATTCCATTGAGACTTCTTTGTTGTTATACACCAAATCACTTTTATGTGGTGTATATAATGTACTTTGACGTAGTATATAATGAATCCCTTTATTCTCATGATATTACAACGTTTTGATTACCTCAATTATTTGTATTCAAGTGTCTCTCTTTTGGATAAAAATTCTAACTAAAATACCATTTTTAAATGTTTTAAAGACCTATTCTTCTAAATCTTGCTCATTAATGTCCATGTTTTAAAAAATGGTTTTAAGGATTTATTTATATGGACATTAATGTTTTAAAATTAATACTACTTTTGAAATTTTCAATGTGGTATGGGACACTTTGATTCAAAAATCAATTTTTTAAACGGCTTCTTGACAAATAGTGTGACTTTTAAATGATTTCATGAAAAAGGGGAATATTTCTGTCAAATAGTTTTGATGATTATTTTCATCAATGTCAATATCCTTCATTATTCTCGATTTAGGTTAATATGATACAATGAAATCTTCCATATTCTATCAAATGAGTTATGGTTGACAGTGGATGTGCTATTTTTATACCATTCATGGTTTGTGGATAAGTATTGACATTTTGTATGCTAGTTTTAATACGAATGTTTACGTTATGTTTCAAACTTTTCATATGAGGAATGCATTGGACTTAGTAAGTGACGGGTGGAGCACGATATAGCTCCTCGATGCATCGGTACGTCTCATGAGACAAACTTGTGTCTTGGCACAAGGCCTTGGAAAAATATTATTTGTAGTCTTGGCACGAGGCCTTGGATATGTGGTTATGATAGTATGTCATTATGAATTCCATCATTATGAAAGTGGTTATTGATATTGCATGTGATCATTCGACTAGTAGAATATCCATGTGAGTATGTAAATGGCATTATTTTATTTTATCTTTTCCATTTTATGCTGAAGTTCAAGTTTAAAAAGGCTTTCGTTTTAGTTATAAACTGCCTTAAGTGTTTATGCTTATCTAAGAAATATTCTGCTATAATGTTATCCTTACTGAGCATCTGAGCTCACCCCTTTCAATGTTATATTTTTCCCAGGATTATGAAGATGTAATTTATGAATGACCTGCAGGGATAGTATGAGGGGATATGAAGACAAGATGTTTTTTTAATGATGAAATGTAAAATTTTATGAATGTATCTAGTGTTTCCAAGGCTACTAAACTAATCGGTCTTTCGAGACTTAATCTTTCATGTGATCATGCCAATGCTATGTAATAATGCACCGACTCTGGGTAACTGGATTCGGGGCATTACAATCGCGGGGAGGATGGACCACGGTGGAGCAATGCGACCGGCGTCCGATCGACGGGGAAGAAAACCAGCGGCGCAAGGGTCATCGGGTTGCCGGAGGGTTACGACATTGTCGCGCAGTGCGGAAAACCTGGAGGTCGTGGCCAGGCCGGGCCGCGGTAGAGGTGGTGTAGCACCATCGCGCCGCGCGGAGGAGCTGGAGTCTACGGCCAGGCCGGGCTATGGCATAGGTGGTGCAGTGCTGTCACACCGCACGGAGCAGGGGAGTCACGGCTAGGGTGGGCCACGGTGTAGCAAGTGGAGTGGCTGGCTGCTCGGCCAGCTGGGAGGAGTAGGACACAGTGGGTCCCTCGTGTTCTGGACCGACGCCACCTGGCACCGGTTTTAGCTCACACACGAATGGAAAAGCAGTTCAGGAACTAGGGGGTGTGCGGTTTCTCCCCCTGGACGCAGCTGAGGTCGACCCCTGCCAAGCTACCGTGCTGCAAGGCCGACTGGGCCACCGGGCCAACCGGGCCGCCATCGGGCCGGGCCGCCCCTTGGGCCGGGCCATGCCCTCAGGCCGGGCCACCTTCGGGCTGGGCCACCCCATAGGGTCAGGTTGTCGTCTCATGTTAGGCCACCCCTTAGTCTGGGTCAATCCCTTCAGGGCCGGGTCAGACCCGCAGAGAGGGTCGGACCCCAGTCCGGACCTGATTATCCTGAATACACTTTTGTGCCCATATCTTGGGCTACGGGTTTCCGATTGACGAACCACCCACGAAGAAGGAAAGAATAGAGAGAGACAGTTCTTTTGGAATTCCCCACTTGAGGTTTGGATATAGTTGGGGTACGGTCGGGTTGGTTTGAACCTAAAATCCAACATGGCCCCTAGAACTGAAATGCCAATAATTCACACACCGGGCGTCCGATTGACGTGTCGTCTATTGCGTTGAGACACCTATAACGAGGCATAAATTTGAGATACTTCTATGTGGGACTTTGTGATAGTTGAAGTATCGACCATTAGCTCGTGGATCGGATCCTTTCAAAGACGAGCGAGCATAGTACAAAGACCTAGTAGCTGGCTGAGACCTGACAGTTGCTGACCTTTCGACTCAGAGGGTTTCAACAAGCCCAGTGGGAAACGCCTCTATGTGATGTGGCAGAACCACAGTGGGGAGAGCCTCTATGTGACACAGAAGACCCACAATACTCAACAGGAGGAGTACCTCAGCAGGCTACGAGGGGGAGCGCCTCTGTGTGACGCGGAAGACCCACATTTGGGAGCGCCTCTGTGTGACGCAGCAGACCCACTGTACTCGACAGGAGGAGTACCACAACAGTCCAGGATAGTAGGAAGCTCTTATGTGTGACGCGGTAGCCCAATGTACTATATTATGGAAGAGTGCACTAGTAGTTTAGGTTTCGTTAGTTTGACAGGGAGTGTTACATGTTACCACCCCTAGAATAAAATCCTGGTTTTGAGTTGAGTCAGTGGCTTTTGTGTTTACCTCATGATTGAGATGGGTTACTAGATAACTTAGGTATATGTATGGGCATATACCTAAGTAAGCGATTCCATTTTTTCATTACTTTGTGGTTATCCTTGTTGGATATTATGAGATCTTGAGGGTATTAGGGTCCCTACTGAGTATCGTTATACTCACCCCTACACGGGATATGCCCGCACCTCATTGTGTTGGTTGCAGATGATGGAAAGCGCTGACTGAGGCAGAGAGTAGCAGGACCAGACAGTACACGGAGGGGGATCACTCGGAGTGACGGGGAACGGAGTGGACGGAAGGATGTGGATTGCTGAGGAGGGAATCTGTACATACCCTTCTGGTCGGAACCCTGGTGGACGACCCAATAGCTGCTTTGCTTGCTTTCAGTTGTACCAGTATATTACTGTTGGGCTTGTATTTTCGGCCCATTTTACTTTCCAGCACATCTTCTCTATACAGTATTGCTTAGTGTTTGGCTTACAGTTGTGTACTTTGATTGTGTGTGTTTACTTTTTATAAAGGAAATTCCTTCACAGCTTAGGGAATTACACCTTTGGTGCTAGTCGCCAGCCCCTGGCCTGTGGAAGGTGGGCTTGGAGTAGTCACGACACGAGTCCCGATGGTGGGTCGTGATATGAGTAATAAGAATGTAAGTATATGAAAATTAATTTTAAATGAAATTATAACAAAGGATTGTAATTTTAAAATAATAAGACTGATTGGGAAACCCTTACCTTAAAATGTTTCTTCTTAAATCTTGGGAGGAGCTCCTTACAACCATATAAACTACTTTGGTGGACTATTGAGAGAAAAATAAGGAGAAATTCATTCCCAACAAAAATTAGAGAATATTAATGGGATAATGAGTGTTAATATATATCAAAAGAGGGATAATCCTTTATTAATTTCTAGACTTAGGCCATGAACATCTAGTTAATATAAAATGAAAAACCAGTGGCCATACCCTAGTTTTAGCCCATGGTTTCTAGAAATGGGAAGTTTTATTTAGTATTTTAATAGTTTATGAGTTAAACCCATTTAGTGTATATTATTTTTAATATCTATAACATTTGTTTTCATAAAGAATTCTTTTTAAAATATTAAAATAAACTTTAGGTTTTGGAAGATTCATGATAGGTTTAGAAAGATAATAATATTATTTTAAAACAAAATATTTTAATTATAAATAAATATTTGTTTGATAAATACCTTTATTATATTTATTACATCATGTTAATTTCATTATGTTGTCATAAAACTTATTTTATATTCATACAATATTAATTTTTTACATAAAAATTTGACTATCTTAGAAAATTATAAAAAAATCACTATTGAATAATATAGATGTCAGTATTCAAAATTTATATCCTTTTTTCAAACTCATATTCTTGAATTTAGAAATTTAACTTCTAGATAAAATCATATGATTCATGGTAAAATAATTTATTTATAATAAAAACTAATTCTTTTATTATGAGTGATTTCATTTATATTTTTTATTATCTCTTATTTATTACATGGTTAATAATTAATTATTTATAATTCTAAAACATATAAATTTCATGAATTTATTCTTTATATTTATTGGAATTAATTTTTGAATAAATAATGAAAAAAATGGTTTTAAGCTAACAAACTATATACATAATTATTACAATGTTATATTAATGTCCATTTCTCTTTTCTAAAAGCACTGCATTATGAAAACATTTTTACCATTCTATGATAATTAGATTCTATAAATAATTATAATCACATTATCAAATAAAAATAATAAATATTTCAAAATTTTATTTTATTATAACACATGTTTTTAAAATTTTAAAAAAGTATTTTTGACTAAAAAATATAAACGTAGAATATGAAAAAAAAATTTAGAAATTAAATGATCTATACTGTAATTAAAAAATCATGATAAAGAGTTATTTTAGTGTAAAAATTATATTTGACCATTCATCATACGTATCACATAATATATCTTTCAAATTAGTGACTTTGAAGACCTATGTAATACTATGTTAACCATTGGATTATAATGATTTAATTACTGAGATGATATAGAAATAAAAATATTAATTAAATTAATATGGTTATAAAACTGTATGTGTAAAAAGAATCCTAATTTCAATAAATTATGTTTTATATAACCATTTTAATAAATAAAATTCCACTATTTTTTAATTAATATTTTGAAAAAAAAAGAAAAGAAAATAAGTTTGATGATAAATAGGTGATTAAATTTTTAGTTTTTATTATTTAAATATGTAAATTAATTTTGAATTCATATTTATATTTGATATGTAAAATTTATAAAAATATTCATTAGTAACATAGGATCTACTTTTTCCCCCCTTAAATAAATTACAACCTTGCAATTTTTAGTCATTTATAAAATCTTATTAATGTATTTGACTATTTTCATGAACCACATTAGTAAATAAAAATTATAACGTAAATGTAATCAATGATAATCCTATGTGGCCATAATATCTATATTTAACCTATTAATATATAGAAAAATAGTTATCTATATAAGGCTATATACCCAAATATTCATAGTCATATTTCCCAAAAATAACCAAACTCTACTCTGATACCAACTGAAACACAACATACCCACACTTTCGGATCTAGTGCTAAATATATAGTATTTTAATACATAACGTGAATTATAAAAAAGAACCCAATATAAAAAGTATGGTGTCTTTGGTAACTATTTACTTATCCTTTTAAACACATTTAACATTAGACATTTCATCCACAAAGATTCTCTACACATACAACTTTCATATGTGAATACCTTTTACTGAAATTTCTAGTGAAATGGGGAAACATAAGAACGGTTAAGATCAAATTATTAGTAAGGGTAAAACATAAGTGATAAAAATAAAAGATTACAAGTGATTATAAGATAAACATTTGGGTACAAGAGGATATTCATGGTACAAGTGCACATCATAAGGAAATCAAGCCTTATAAAACATATATCAAAAGTCATGAATCATAATATAAGGATTTTGTAATAAATAAGTAAAGATAAAAAGATCATAATAATACGGAAACAAAATAAAACATGACATCATAAATATAATTCAAGGCACACTTCCATGATAATATAACCTGGTGTAAAATTTCCCATAGTTGTTTAGGTTTACTCCCTGGTCCTGTATGTATCATCTGATGAGATATAAAACATGACCTAATACATTAGATAGATATATAATTATATTTCTATCAATGTATAAGTATCTATTTGAACATCCCATAATATCATTAAATTAATATTATTAAGTATAAGTTATTTTAACTATATTAAAAAAGGAGTATATAGTTTAGACATTAATTTAACCATTCAATCAATGTATAGGTATCTATTTGAACATCCCATAATCAACATAAAAACAATAGGATATTCAAAATGTAATAGAAAGTACCCTTATTAAAGGAATGGTAAAAAAATTTGTACTGAATATTACCTACATATTGTAGGGATATCAATATAAAATGATCCTTTATTATTGTTTATAAATATCATGTTAATCATCTAAAGAATAACCCTAGAGAGTGTCAAAATATGTGTGTAATTAGGCCCACTTTTTGCACACTGAGTGAAGATTGAGTTAATATCCAACCAAACTTTTTGGGGGTTTCTACCCCTTTGAGAGTTAGTGACAGATCCAATATCCACTTTTCTATATCCATATAGGTATTTCTTTGTAGGAAATCACATCCTTTCTTACTTTACCAAAATATAAAAATGTTTCATGGCTATGAGAATGATTGAGCATTATAACATCTAATGAAGGAAGTATAATAAGAGGGAATGGTGATATACAATTAATAATATAATAATTAATTTATATAAATGAGGAATAGTTTCACATTAGATGAAAATTAATTTGAAATAATAACACAATTAAAGAAATAGAAGATGTTAGTAACCCTCTCTTAGATGTTATAATAGTTTAGGATAAGGCTATGATGAGAGGGAATAAGAAATATCTAATTAATAATATATAAAATTGATGATAATAACATGGAATAACAATCATGTGTTTATGTGAAAAAATATATATAAATGGAATTATGATAAAGGATTTCAATTGAGAAGGATAATGGAGGATTGGGAAACCCTTACCTTAAAAGGTTTCTTCTCAGAGCTTAGGAGCAGATTATTATAACCTTATAAACACCTTGGGAGGGATCTTGAGAGATAAAATGAGGGTAAATTCATCTCAAAAGTAATGTTAGTAATTATTACTAAGATAATTTTAGGGTATTTAGAGAAAAAAGGGGGGATTCTTTATTAATTTTAAAACTTATGCCTTGGACATCTAGTTAATAAAATATGCATAATATTTGTCCTTAACTTGGATTTAGTGAATGGTTCTTAGAAAGATAAATTGGTTTAAGTATTTTAATAGTTTATAAACCTAACCCCCTGTAGTGTATATTATTTTGGATATGGACAAGATTCCTTTTCCTAATTGATTGTTTTTTAAATCTTAAAATTTTCTTTAGGTTTTGGAATATTCATTATAGGTTTATAAAAATAATATTATTACTTTAAAAGAAATTATTTTAATGATAAAAACTTTTTTTGTTTGATCAATCCCTTTATAGTGTTTATTATATCACTTTAATATCATTATGATATCAAAAAACGTGTCATATAGTCATACTGTGTTTAATTTTTACCAAAAAATGTGACTATCTTAGAAACATATAAAAAATTCACCATTGGATGATTTTTGATGTTCTAATTTCAAATTTAATGTATTTTTTATCAAAATAAATTTATAACATTTAGAAATTTTACATTTAGATAAAATCTTATAATATGTGGAAAATTTTATTTAGAATAATAACTACGTTTTATGAGGTATTTAATTTATATTTGTCATTTTCTATAACTTATTACATGGTTGATAATAAATTATTTATAGTTATAAAAAATATTCAATTTATGAACTTATTCTTCTAATTAGGTGGGATTTAACTTATAAACACATTATAAAGAAAATAGTTTTGGTGTAATAAACTATATACACAATGATTACAATGTTTTATTAATAACCATTTTACTTTTATAAAAAGGCTCCATTATCAAAACTTTTTAACCATTTTATGATAATAATACATTATAAATTATTGTAATCACATTATCAAATAAAAATAATGAATATTTAATGATTTTATTTTATTATAAAACATGCTACTTAACATTTTAAAAATATATTTTTGACAAAAAAAATATATACATAGAATATGAGAAAACCCATTCATAAATTAAATAAGGTATAATATAATTAAAAATTCATGATAAAGTATTTTATTAGTGTAAAAATTATATTGAACCATTCATAATATGTATTAAATAAAACATGTTACAACTTTGTGACTTTAAAAACATGTGTCACACTATGTTAACTATTGGATTATTGTGACTTAATTACTAAGATGATATGAAAATCAAACTTTTAATTAAATTAATATAATTATGAAACTATATATACACATATATATATAATTGAATATAGTATAATAGGATTTATAAAATCATTTTAATAAATAAAATTCTATTATACTTGAATTAATATTTTGAAGATATTTATGAAAAGGAAATAACCTTGGTGATAAATTGTGTATAAAAGTTTGGTTAATATTATTAAATGAAAGAAATTAATTTATAATTTATATTTATATTTAATAAATAATATTAATAAAAACATTCATTTTAAATATGGGATGTTATAAACAAGATGAAAAACATATCCTATATTCTGATCCACTATAGATTTAAAGTAATCCATTACATAGAACTCATTAATTTATAAACCCCTTTCTATATCACTTGTATTCATAATTTAATCTCTAAACATAAATCCATTTTTATTTTTAAAATTATGTATATATTTACAATACTTTTACACTATATAGTTGGTATCATAAAACCTTCAAAATTGAATAATTGAATACTATAACTTTAACACCCAACATGGACTCTCCCAGTGTTTCTTTCACCCATTTCTACATTCTAGAAAAGTTTTTCCCTAAGGTCATATTTTCACATAGTAAAATCACTTAACATTCTTAAAATATTCTTTCTTTGGTTTATATGTTTGTGTGGACTGTCTATGGCCTCTCTTATTCATCTTCAAGAGATAACTGTTACCCTTTCCATTAATACCATAATCATAGAACATGATCCTTGACTTCCCATATCTTTCTCAGTAATCCTTAATATATTTAAGGGTTAAAATAAATTTTAATTGAATTCATTCTTTTTCTAATTTAAAATAAACTATCATAACCTTTCCAATAATGATTACAGAATAAAGTTAAAAACCAGATCAATCCTATGTGGTGACCCAAGTATCTCTATGTCATTTATATACCCAAATATATTGAATACAAGAGTAAATATAAAAGTATCCTTAATCATCATACATAAAAGGATTGATTTTAAAACTTTATATCTCTCATGTCTAGGCTATTCAAGTTATATAATATTTAGGTTATCTATCATCCCAAAAGAATCCATATTTTCATAATGATTTTATTTCTTTACATCCATAAAAAAATAATCAATATAGAGATATCAAGAAAATATTTTATACATATACTATAAAAATATTTCTATTTTTGATTAGTTTTATTAGTTGGAGGTTTTTCAGGAATTGTTTTCTATAACACAGAACTTTTTTGTTTTTTCTTAAGAACGGGTTTTTAGTTTCTATACCAATTAATAAATTTTATTTTATTAGGAATTTATATCTCCAATATTTATCTCAATGTGAATTTTGATGGTGTTTATGTCCTTTTATCTATAAAAAATCATTTATCATATGAGTACCATATTTTATATACATTTAATAAAGATTTTTATTAAATGTTATCCCACTAAAATGGTGGGGGGGGACTTTTATATTGAATAAAATACATTCATGCAATAATATCCATATTTTATCATGATTTATCCTAGATAATCTTGTAAAAAATACATAACTATATCTAGTATAAAATCAGGTTATTTATATTAGAATTACTCTTGGATAGTTTAGTGGAAAACTCATTTATTAAAAAATTATACAGATTATCTCAACTATATTCTCCTTTTAACCTAATATTTAGGGTTTCCTAGATAAGTGTAACCTAAAATCATTCTAGGAATTGGAATTTAACTATTAGGGTCACATATATCCTACTTTCCTTTCAAAATATTTTCAAGATACACCTATGTCTTAATTGATCGGATGATCAAGCTCTTAAAAAGAGTAACTTTATGGAAGTAATATAACATATGGTATTTAAAGTGGATTTAAATATCTCAAATTTTATCTTATGAATTCAATTTATATGTATTCATGATCTTATGATTTAGTTTTAATCCTTATTCCTTTCACCAAATCAATATGTTAAAACAATATTTATGCATAAATATTTACACAACCCATAGCCTATGTTATTAACTAAAATTAGAATTCAACTTATATTTTCACACATCCAAATGCATCCCATGTGTAAGGTATATGAAAACATTTCATATAAATACTCATAATCATATGAATTCATAAATCCCCACAAAAGTAATAATATAGTTATAAGTATAAAATCCTCCACTTTTCTAGAAAAAGCCTAAGATCCCGGTCCAGGGAGAAGTCCAACCCCAAGTCCCACACCAATGGTTTAGTACTCAACAAAGATCTCAATTCCAACATAATCATAACACTTTATATTTATAAACTTAAACTAAACATTAAATTCCTGATCGTAGCCCATGGATAAGATTTGACTTCCCATACCTGAATTCCACTTAATAGGTGCCCCAAGCCTGGTGGGCCACATGACCTCATGCGCAACTCCCCAAATGGAAGAGACTGCTGACTAGTAGTGAGGGCCTAGGGTGTGTCCATGGGGATACTATGTCGTCATTACAAGTGTGTAGCACAGTGAATAAATATAAAAGAGGTAAATAGAAGAATAAATATAAGTAAATAGTGGACGGAAACAAAATAATAGATAGAAAATAATAATAATAACTATATCAACTTGAATAACTAATGATGATATGTCGTGTCACTAGAAAAATGGAAAACATGGGTACAAGATAGAAGGCACAGCGTGTTCCAAAAAAGTATAAAGGAAATTAAAAGACTATCCCAAGCATCCCAAACTCTGAATCGGTCATCTTCTATTAAGAATTATCCTAAATATCAAGCAATCAAGTGTTTGAATTCATATGCTTCACTTTATCAATACCTGCATTAATGTAATCTACCCTCGGTACCAAACGGTTCCCGGAGAGGGTGTGAGATAAATATTAGTGGCTACCACCAATTTTTACAACAACATCCTGCCCATGTAATGGAAATTTAACAATGTGAAAGAATGTATATATAAAGTAAAGAAGTACAATGTACCTAAATACCCAAGTACATGCTTTATCCCTCAGTTGGTGTTTATCCATTTAAACAATTAATTATTTGATTATTACCAGTTTATAAATAAGTTACACGTTAGCAATGGTGATGGTTCAAATATGTAACAAGGAAACTTTTAAGGATATTAAATAAAAAAGTTCCAAGGTAACCACCAAGGTAACATAGGCCTCAAAGGGCGCCAACTGAGTAATGATTTTAGCTTGGCTAGGGGTGAGAGTGAAATCCAAGGAGAATAGTCCAAGACATTCCACAATAAGATGCCTGTCGAGTCGGAGGTGTTCATCCAAGGTAAAATAAGGCTATGAAATGACCAAGACCAATGGTCATTAACCATGTAACCTACTTTTCAATGTTGGATTGAAGGATTGTATCAAAGGAATACTATAGTACTACATGAGGTATCCTACTATTTCATATCAGACATCCAATGTTAGAAAAGGATTTAGTTCTAGGTGGGTCTCAACCTAAGAAAGACATGTCCTTGAATTTGGAATGGGGTGCTCGAGTGCTCAAGTTACTCCTTCAGGAATCCAAGATGAGCTCGAGTCAAGCCACTCCTATTTTGATAATGAAGTCATATACAATTCTTAAGGTTCAAGACATTACCTTTCATTAGTATGACAAGTTTAATTGATCATGTAACCATTAATTTAATCCATTTAAGTAATTTTCCTAATCAAGGATCACTCTTCTACCCTCCATAAACGTGGTAAGGGGTGATACAAATGTGCAAACTATTATTCAATTACATTTAAAAATGGAAAGTCATATACTTAGTATAATTTCTAATTTCCATTTCACATAAGTTAATTAATTCAATCACTTACCTTAGGCTAGTTAAGTGGTGAGAAAACATGGTACTTTCTATTATGCAACTTAAAATATAAAATCAAGCCATTTAATATAGAAAAGTTTACCCTTAGTATGGTAAAGCCAAGGCACACCCTAATGGTGGCTCGAACGTGTCAAAACACTAAAAAGACAATTACGGTATAACATCCTACATGGGATGGATGGATTTGTGGGTGTAACCAATAAAAAATAATCACATATTTGTAAATATCATTACCATATGGTTCTAATGATTATAATCATTGCGTATAAATTCAATAAAAAACCTGATGAAATCGATGCGCCCCGCACGACAATTCCAAAATAAAAAAACATGGGGAATGAGTTATAGAAAAACCACCTTAGGCTTGTATGAATATCATAATCTAGTATTGGCCTATGATTTGTTCTGGATTAGAGTTGATCTAAGAAAAAGGAAAAAACACTCACACCTCGATAACTAGGTTGAGAGCAAGAGAGACGAAGAACGCCTCAAATAGAGTCGATTACTTACTTTTGCGCATCCAACGTGATGAATGGAATCTCGAATGGATCTTGGATGAAAGAGATCTATTGAACCCTATATTGGACCCTAAAAAATCATTAAAATAAGATAAAATAGAGTTCATCCCACTTGAAAATAGTATAGTAGGAAGGAGGAGGATAAATTAGATCATTAAAGGTAAAATGGTAAAATTACCCAGAAGTTAGCTTGTGTTTGGTATGTCTGCTTGGTTTTCAAAACGATATACAAACCATTAATGGGTAGCTAGAGAAAGTGCTCTATCGTTTGTCTAGGTTTCATGGTCAGGGAAACAGTGCACCAACTATGTGATATGGATCTTCAAAAAAATGCAAACCATCCACATAATTATATATAATCATGGTCCCTACCTACATGGTTTACACTAACTGTTTGATAAGGATATTTTTCCAAAAATATGGGTTCTAGGATCTGAACAAGCCTCAGACACCCTTAGGACCTTCACTAAGTCATTAGGCATCCATATTACATCCTAAATAAAGAATTAGACCGAAATTTAAAGGATACATACCAGAGTGAAAAAACAGTTTCTTACATAAGACAATACCAAGGTAAAAGAAAACTAAATAAACTATCATACATAGAATGTCACTCAATGCAAGTATGATAATTTACATAAATATTTTAACATTTAATCTAAATCATACATCACAAATCATAACTCAAAAAATTTATATATATGAATAAAGTGAGGAATAATACTAAACATTTCATAAATTTATACATGAGATAAAACATTATGAATATTTCATAAAATATACAATTAAAGACAATTTATAATTGAACATGATTTATATACATTCAATATCATAAATAAACATGAATATTCCATATTTATTCTTATATAAAATCATTAACATTTTTAATTTACATGGAATGTGGTATGAATTCCTTTATATTCTAAAATATGTAATATATATGAAAACTTATAAAATCATATAAACATTACATATATTATTTAAACACTTTTCAAAATCTAAACATCATATTTTTTAAATAAAAACATTCAATATAATCCTTTTATATTCTCATTTATGAATAATTCAAAAATCAATATAGATACTTTTATACTCATTCTTGTTTTATAATTTATAAACACTTTATAAATTATTCTCCATTTAAATTCTATTTAAAACTAATTCATATTCACAAAAAAAAATTGGTATGGTTTAATGTCCTCCATGGATTTGATTAATTCCCTTCATACTCACACACGTAAATATTATTGAAAATTTTAACAAAAAATAATTTTTATATAAATTTCAAAACACAATAATTTTCTTGGATATGGAACATAATAAGGGGATTACATAAATGATAACAATTTCCATGGGAAAAACCATAAATGTGTTTCATTCAGCCAAGTCATTTTAGTTTAATTGTTATACCATAAACCATGAATAATTGAGAAATCCATTTTATAATAGCTAGGAAATTTTGTATAGAACATTCAAATGCATCACTCAGGAGATTAAAATGTGGCCTGATTTGACTATGTCATGGTGATTTTATGACAGTAAAATTTATATAATTACCAAATTAATTTCACTAATAAACCATGGATTAGTATAAATCATTCTATGTTGCTCTATTTTTTCTAAAATGTTTCTACAGGATTTTTTGTATAAACATGGTGGGTTTTTTGGGGATGGTTATCATACTAAACACAATTGAAAATATCTCCAAAACCCATAAAACCTATAATTTATCTATATGTTTGGAATTAAGTAATTATTCAATGTTGATCCAAGCATCAAATAAGAATAGATTTATATTACTAAATAGAAACTGATGGGATCCTCCCTTCTAAGGCATCCACAAATTATGGGAATCATTTGATGTCCGAGAAGGATCTTCTTTAAGATATGATTTTATAGTAAATTCATTAAAATATTGAAATAAATTATATATTTGTAATAATTTGGTTTCTATATTATTCATAAGATTCGCGACACAATTTTATTGAAAAACTTTCATGAATATTGGACAAATTTGTATAGGCCTCTAAGAACCTCAAATGGAAATCCTATATAAATTGTACATTTCGTAAACATTATCTAACATTTCAAAACATTAAACACATTTATTAATAATAGCATTAATTATTTAATATTTAAATAATCATGTAATATATTATAACTCCTCAAATTCATCATCAAAATCAATAACTAGGTATGATATTTTTTGGAGTGGGTAAAGCCCGTCATTCCACATATTATCACATAATGTGCTAATACAATGCATAACACCATTAAATAATGACCATATCTATATAATTTCATTCTATATAGTCCACTATAGAATAGTGAACACCACCATTCCACGTTTCCTTTAGTGGAAACCTCCAATAATATCCCTCTTTCACAAAATCTGTACACACATAGCATACATTCACCCTATATCAAATCACATAAAACCATATCAAAAACTACTTTTAGTTTTTTTACAAAACATCTTTTGTATATTTTCAAAAATCCCTTTAGATATTTAAACAAGTTATTTTAGAGAATATATCATACATTTTAACCATATGCTGCATCATATGTATCAACTTGTGAAAATCTAACCAGAACTTCTTTTGAATGTCTTTCAAAACGCTTTTGGGGTAGCTCTCAAAGTTCCATAAACATGATCCTAATTTACACAAATAGAAATTTTAACCACATAGGCCTTTGTATTGTTTAAATAAATTATAAATTCTTGATTCCATAAAATTAGGTAAAGAAAATCTTCTAGAAAAGTGTTGATGCTACTCAAACTATAAATGGATCTGAAACGATCCCTATCAAACACATATATCTTTATACTTGTGTCCACCAGTTGTATCATATATAAGTATGCATAATCATATAATCACTTATTCCAATACACTGAGTGACCATAGTAAATAGAGTATATTATTCCCATATATCCACTCATTCATTCTTGAATCTCTAATTATATACTTACTAGATATATGAATATATCACATGTCATTCATATAAGGGGTTTGGAAAATCCATGCCCCTCATATAAGTAGATAAGTACATCATATTTACCTTATCTAGGTATGGAAACAAACTTTATTTGTCTATCTCAATTAAGGTACAAAAATTTTAAACTTTTCATATGTGATGAAAAATCCTTTCTTGGTTATACCTCAACAGACATTGCGATCAACAACATACCCATCCACCCCTAATCAACGAGGACTCAGGGATTTCATAATAAATGTATTACAGTATAAAGGTTTTCATTCGAATTATCTTTTCAACCTAAGGTACTAGAATTAAATATGAACATTAACCCCTATTCTACCAAATACATAGTGTATGAAACTCTATGTGATATACTTGGTTTGTTATCCAGCACACAAAACTCATATTGGGCCTCGTGAGATTATTTTTAATCCTGATATGAAATCACACTGATTCTAACCATAATATCTCATTATAATCTATAATATTCGATGATGTACATTGGTTTGGGATAACTCAAAGTAATAATTTGAGAGGATAATCATTATTACACTTCATCAAATATATGCATCCAGTGTTAAAGAATGATAAAGTGGAGACTATATTTTTGTATAACCTGATACATTTTTTATTCTTAAACTCTTATAAAAATTATAACTAAACCATATATAATCACTAATCTAATAATATCACATATGATATACAGCTAGAGTGGCCATATATTGTTTTTCACTTTTATGGTTTTATTAATTATATCACATCTCTATGTAATTCCTTCCACATCTCTATGTTACCATTTACTAAAATTTCTCACTAAACTCCTTTAGTGGGTAACAAATTTGAATAAAGTTTGATTGAATAATGGTGTAACTTATAAATCATATTCCTAATGTTCAAATCATTGAACATATATTTTACATTCTAACATCCAATGATATGATTTTGGTAACTTTTATTTTCTACTTAGAACTATTTTTATGTTTATCATCATAATAATTCTTGGAAATTTTCCAACAAAATTTATTTTGAGATCATTTGGTAACTAATTTAACTCTTTAAATTAATATTTTTCATTACCAACACATCTTAAACTCCTTTAGAAAATATAGTAACATTCACTTTACTACTGTAAATAAATATAAATATTTATATTTATCTTTACCGACATACCCAAAATTATTTTAGGATATTCAGTGGTATTCACTTTGTATTTTAACTGTAATAATATTAAATTTTTAATAAATTAAACGTATTTAACTCCAAATATACTTATAAAAGCCTCTTAAAAATAAATTCTCTTTAAAATATCATTGTAATATAAATAAAATCTATTATTATTTAAAATAAAAATTATTTACAATTGTGGGAATATTTAACAATTAAACCAGTTTGTATATATCATGTATGGTATTATATGTGTTTGGATAATTGTTCTGAAAAAAATGATTGTGGTCTTTAAAATATACCATTATTTTGTGGTTGGAACTATTTCCCTAAAATTTTAGTAAATATCTCATGTAAAATATTTTAACTTGAATAAAAATCCTTTTATTCATATCTTCTTCTCCAATATGTTATAGAGTTTGATGAATTATAAACCAATTTTATCACCACATATCAATTCTTTATTAAAAAATGGTTTCCCTTATCATATAAAATAAATGGGATATGAATACATATCCTTTATCCAAACCCATCTAAGATTGATATACTCGTTCTTATTCAAAATATCCATAATAGAAACCATTTATACAATATAATAATACAAACTACAATATCCACTAATTCATTCCGTGGTCTTGAAATATTTTATATTTACAAAATTTTAAAAATATTTAGTTGGTATCATATACCATTAAAAATATAAAAAATTATTTTTATAACACTTATACCAGATAAAGTCCTTCTATAGAGTTCCTCAAAACCCCTTTAGGCATCCCAGACAATTACATCCAATAGAATCATTACACATTCATTCTGAAAACTCACTTAGGTTTCAATAACATTGAATGGATATTGAAAGATGGACTGCTAGACCTTCTAGAAGACTATTCCTATTCTGGTTTAAACTGTTGTCAATTTTTTCAGTTAATAGAGAAACAAAACCTTAATACATTGATAAAATAAGGTAAATATTTATTAAACTCATTCACAGTTTTTGAATATTTCCAATGGTGATTATGGAATGAATTTCATATCTAAAACAATCCTTAAATAAACCCTTCGATGTCCCTAAGTTAATAACATAACCAATCCTATTGTGTACATGAATGAAGAATAAATCTCCTCTGGTCATATTTTATCTAATTTCTTTGTAACCTAAGATGAATTCATTTATTCTTATCATAAGATTATAAATATACTTATAAAATAAATCTAACGTTTGGTTACCAAATATGTGGTTTGTCTATCATATATAATTTTTTTCTTACATAATAATGATACTTAAGTTTTTATAAAAATCTAAAAAATTAGTTCCATTAATCTTATTCTTTTCCAATATTGATTTAAAATTCATTTATGATGATAATGATTCCATTTTTATATAATAGAATATCTTATCACATTAATATCATGTTTTTCATTCATTTAATGATGAATTTTATTAAATGTTCTCCCACAAAAATTATGAAACCTTTTAAACCCATCATATCCATTAATGTTTCATGGTCTATATTTCAATAAAAAATGAGTCCACTTTGGTTCTACTATCACCACATAGTTATTTATGTAGGCTATCATTCTAATCATATCATATATGAATCTTGTATATTTGATTGTACAACATTTTTTCAAATCTATTATATAAATAATGTCAATAATACTTCATTGGTATCCTTTCCAAGGGTTTACTAGAAAACTCTAACTTAAATAAAACACAAAAATCAAGGATATTAACTCTTAGTGTCACCTTGTTACTTCCTTTCCTTACAATATATAATTAAGGGACACCCCTCTTTATTAAAACATACTCATTTAAATGATCGAGGTCTTGAAAAGAGTCTTTTTTAGAAGTAATTTGACACTTATTACTTTTAAAAGGTATTTAATCTCACTATATTACTGCATGTTATTTCCTTTACATGTATGAATTCTTCTAATGATTTAGTTTGGAATCCCGATTCCTTCCACACAATCAATATTTTTAAACAATATTGATGTGTATATCTTTACACATCTCATAGAATATGTTTTCATCTAAAATTAAATCCAACTAAACTTACATATATAAAAATTAATCCAATGTTTAAACATAAAACCTTTTCATTTAAAGTCTCAAAATCAAATAAAATCAGCAATAAACTCAATAGAAATCATGGAGCGATGGGTATCCATCCCCCACTTTTCTAAACTAGTCATAAGCCTCCAAGCTAGTGAGTTTTCTTAACCAAGATCCCACTACCAATGGCTCTTTTCTCAAGAGAGATTTAAATTCCATCATAATTATAAAATATAATATGAATAAACTATAATTAACTTCTTAATTAAAAATCATGACTTAATATAATCAAAAGTTGATCTTAAATAAAGCTAAATCAATTATCATGACTAGCATGTAACATATTAAATGCATGTAAGATAATTTAAATAAGATGTTTAACACATTTAAACTAAATCATAAATCATAATAAATAACATAAAATTTATATAAATGAATAATAAAGTAGGTATTAGAACTAAATAAATGAATAATTTAGAAATTTAGACATAATCCCAACATTCATGAACCATGCATAAATCAATTATAAATATTTTAAAATTTAGGATTAAATAATCATGAATAATTAATTTCTATTTAATATAAACTTTTCATATTATTATCTACATGGATTTAATATAAAATTATTCATATTTAAAATATGTGATGTTTTATTATCTCTTTTATTATCGAAAATGAAAATTTTTATATTTTATGTAAACAATTTACATAAATTAAATATTTGATATTTTTCCAAATAAGGCTACTAATATAAGGATTTTATAATTACATTTATGATCAAATCATAAATCAATAAAATAAATTTTCAATTTGACCTTATTTAAAACATTTAAATTCAAATTAACACATGATCATATCTACTGAAACAATTTTGGTTCAATTTAAATCCCCCCCTAGATTTGTTGTGAACCCATTTTAATAAAAGAAAAATCTTTAAAATTACACTAAAATGACTTGTACCATGATCTATATGCATGTAATTTTGGATTAATAGTCATACCATAAATCATTACTACTATATAATCTATTTTGGATTTAATCTATTTCATTAATTCCATTTAAGGGAGATTGTTGCCGTTTAAAATAGAGTGTCACTAATCCATTTTGAGTATATGGCATACCAGGAGAATATGTGTTTTGGAAATCCATTTCTAGGTGAATGTTGTCTTGAGTCACTATTCCATTTTGATTCTCCATTTCATTTCAATTATATGGATGAACCATCGAAACAATTTCTTACTTCCTAACATGTTATGGTATGTCCTCGTAATGGAGATCAACATAGTATACTAAGCAATTAACCATGGAATAGAGACATCAAATGTGATGTTCTATTTTCTGGAAAAAGTATGTGGTTGAATATGTCCATTTTTCTTAGACTATAGTGTTGTCTTTTGAATTTTATGAGACTACACCCATTTACAAGAAGATTATTCCATTATCTATTAAAAATAAGAACTAAAACACCTATTTTCAAGGATGAAATATCATGGATTTTTTAAAAATCATTTTCTAATTTCTTTATTCATTCAAAAATCAATCCAAATTTGGATAGAAAATTTTCTGATACTAGTGATGGGTTACAAAATTATGTTAATCATCATAAGTGCAGTGACAAACAACTCCAAAAACTATAAAATACAAAATCCATCCATACATTTAGAATTAATAATAAATATAATTATAAAACCATAGTTCTTCTCAATTTACTCAAGCTTGAAACATGCATTTGGTTTAGATCACTGAAGAGAAACTAATTTGTTCCTACCTCTTAAGGTATCCATAGATTTTGGGAATCTCCCAATTCTCAAGAAGGATCTCCTTTAACCTACAGTTTGTCCATAGATTAATTAAAATCTTGTAAAAAATAGAAACATAGGAATATATTGGTTTTAGGAGTTTTCACAAGAGTTTTGAAAAAATAAATTTCAAAAACTTTCCTAAAAATTAAACTTATTTATATCGGCCTCTATGAACCTTAGATAGTAATCCTACACAAATGGTACATTTTACAAATGTTATTCAATGTTTCAACACATAAAACACTCTTCTTAATCATTATATTAATTTTTTAACATTTAAATAATACCGAAATATGTTGAAAATCATAAACTTCATCATTATATAATGAATAACTGAGAATTGGTGTTTGGAAAGGGGGAAGGTGGTCATTTTTTTTGTTATCGCATAATGCAATAATCCAATACATAACACCATGACATGGTGACTATCACTGTTACATGGCCCAATATATAGGCTACCCTATCATAATGATCATAAATATTTCATGTTTCCTTTAGTGTAAACCTCCAACCAAACTATGAATTTTTTCCATATAAATCAAGAAACCATGTATGTTTTACTATAAACTACCCCATGATTTTCAGAAACTCTAGGGAAAATGGATATTTTGAATGAAAAATATCATAATTATAGAAACCATTAACTTTAAAGTTTCTTTTTTCAATAAAAAAATCAATCCAAATGAGGATGATGTGTATTTGGTACCACTGGAGGTATTTAGAGGTGATAACACTTATCCAAACGTAGGGAAAATAGCATCATCCAAAACTAAATATAACATATGATCTTTCCATTAATATTGAAATGAATAAATAAATAAATAATGACACATAGTTTCTCTTTTAATACAAATCTATCCAATCTCTTTCAAATGATCTTAATAGTTATTATATGGAATCATCCAATAGACTCCTCCATCTTGAGGTATCTATGATCTATAAAATAAATTAATTCTTAAGAATGATTCCCTATTCCTTATGGTTTTCTAAAAGCATAGAGTTAAATGGAATGATATTGAGAGAGAAATAAATACTTTAATTCAAGGAGAATTCTATGATAGAATTAACACACACTATCCCATGGTATTGTTCTCCTTATATAGGCACTAACGAAACTTCTTAAAAAACCAAACTTTTCATAAATGTTTGACAATAATGGTGAAGGATAAAAATAATTTGTAACCAAAAACCATGAATAATGAAATGTTTAACTCCTTAATCTTTTCATATTCCATCATTATTAATCATATATATTATAATCACATGATAATCAACCAAACATTATAGTTTAAGATGAGAGAAGGAGGTGATATCCCACATTATCTCATAACATGTAATATTCCCATTCACTGCACCATCCAATGGTGACATTCCCCACACTATTATCAATTATTGTATAGACTATGACATTGTCTAAACCAAATTCTCATAATTATTACTTTAGTTCATATTTCTATCACTCTCCACCAAAAGGGGGTACATTTAATAGAACCATACCATAAGGGGATCCATATTCTAATCGATACCAATGTAAATAACATGAAACCCTTATCCTAAAGACTATATAATATCAATGATAAAAAACCAGTGATTCAAGGATAGCTAGCTACCAACCTAAAGAATCCCCTTAAATCTATCTAACCAATGACATTAGGTGATTAATTTCTAGGAAATTTATCAATATAATTAAATAGACACTAGGAGTTCCATCATAAATCTCGGTGGTTATAAAAAATGTGTCGGTTTTCCATCTGATCTGGCACCCAACCTAGTCCACCATATAGCCCGAAGGGTGTTCCCAATCCCCATGGGTTGTTGATAAACACCTAGGAATCATATGAACTCCTTTTGGAACTGTTTTTCCCAAATCATAGGTATAATAGTGAAATAAATAAATAGACAAGAGGGATATATTATATTCAAAACTAACTATAAAGGAATAACTAGAAACAGAAAAGAAGAAATATCTCTATGACCTGATGGGTCATATCCACCCTCCATTACTCTCTCTATGGCTATGATGAATGATCAAGATCTAAGTGAGAACCTAGAAAGATATAAACAAGTGATAAAATCCAACTAGGTCACTATAACCTACTGAAACTATGAAATTCATTTAATAAGGTGATTGGTCAATGCTAGTTTGAATTTAATGATAAAAAATAAGATCTTCAGATATACATAATTTATGAAAAAAAAAATCCATAAACACTTACAAAAAAATTTGTTTTTCCCAAAATCAAATAAACATGTTATGAAAAAAATCCACTGGAAAAATCCATTACAGAACCACACACACACCATTAATATTTCCCAAAACAACTCACACTTATTTTAGCTAAATAAAATTTATTTATTTAAAAAAAATTAACCATCTAGAGGAACCATTAAATAAAATCCCCATTTTAAAATATTTTTAAATTTATCATGCATGTGATCCTTAAATTTCAAAACATGTTTCCAACACTTCTTTGAAACGTCATTTTTCAAAAGGAAACAACTAAACACCCACACAGGCCAAACATTACAAGAAGTCATCACACATAAATCACGAGGCATCATAAAAGAGAGTAAAATCATAAAAGATGCCAAGAAATAATCTAAGAAACATGGGACACAATTAAAGAACAAGGTAAATCCCCAAAACTGATCCTATGTATAATAGTGTCATGGTACTAAATAAAGGGCTCTAAATAGTTATAGCATGACTAAGAATGACCCAAGGCTAAACTGTAGCACATAACATGACTATAAATAGTTAGAGGCTCACACAATCCTTCATGGACTCTCATAGTCCCACTGATCTCTCATAGTCTCCATTGGGGTACTCTTGATCCCCAACCACCCATGAACACACTTTATCTCAAGAGTTAATATTCCCACAACGGTCTCTCTCAGTCTCGAGACAATTCTCCTTATTGATAACCTTGGTTGGGGCTTCAGCCACATCATCTAACTACCCCATTTACCATGGTCTACCATAAATAGTCAAAGTAACTAAGTTACACTGAAAATGATCTAATTCTATCCCACAAGCCATAACTAGAACCACTCTCACCCCTAACACCCTATGATTGAATGCCCCCATATATTAAGTGAGCATAAGTCATAACAGGAAAATTACCATACAAGGGGAGAAAGGCATCACATAGTGATAAAAACCCCACATAAGGGGTGCACATGCAAGGGGAAATCAAGGGTTCTCACAAAAAACCACCATTTAAAAACCAAGGTTCCAACGAATCCCTTAACACCAAAACACGGTTCTGATTTACAATCCCTTTCACATTTCATAAAATACAATCCAAACACCATTTGAAAAATGATAGAAACCACCCAAACATATAAAACATTTCAAAGTTAACCATATACAAGGTATCTCTTCTTTGAAATTTTAAAACATGTCCAAAACCATTTTTTCCATCACACTTTTCATAATACTCCACTTAATGTATTTAAGAGGTCTAAATAAATCACCCATTTCTTTTAAAATGATTCAAATTTTCCCTTCCACAAGGGTCTTTCTCTTTGAAAACTGAAACTAAATTGAAACACGATAAGAAGGCATTTCTCAAGGAATATCCCACACACAAATTTCAAAAAATCATTTTAAATACATAAAAACACCCCTTTAAAAATAATTTGAGGTCCATGCCTCAATTAAAAACCAACTTCCCTTTAGAACCATTTATTTCACTGATTAAAAACCTAAAATAAGCTAAAAACCATTTTTCCTAAAGAAAACCATTTAAAAAATCCATAATGCATTTCACAAGAATCTTAGAATAATAATATATTACATTTTAAATAATAAAACATAGAATTCACATATTAAACCTATTATTCCCTGTAAGAAAATTAATGAAATGGTTCCAAATCATAACAAGGATACCATATATGTTTTTATGATTTCATAAAAAGGTAATTTATAAACTGAAATCATACTAAGAATTCCAAAAATAAACAACTTTCATAGTAACACCTACCTAAAATATATGGAAACTAGTCCAAAACATCTGGAAACACATCAACTTAAATGGAGACCTCAACCACAGGACTAGAAATAATGTCTACAACCCCTAGAAATAAAAATACTCATCATTAGAACCATCCAGAACCCTAAAATTAATCCATATGATAACTAGCGTTCTTGGGGGAAGACAAATCCAAGAGAGGAGAGAGGGATAATGGAGAAGGAGGGAAAGAGAAGAATAATAACCTCAAATAAGCTTGGAAAACAACAAAAAAATCCAAGATTCCTAGGTGGAGGAGGTTGGAACTCTTACATGGATCCATGAGGGTGCAACAATATATGTAGGGGAGAAGAGAGGTGAAATCCCTCTTAATTTGGTAGGGAAATTTGGGAATTACCCAAATTTTTAAGCACCTAGAAAACATACATGGTTTGGCCACATGGTCAGAAAAACAGTTCGCCAACCATGCGGGTGCCACTACCTCCCAAAAATCTTAAGCCACATGGTTACTCCTAAGAGGATGCATGGTTTCCCAAACCATTATCCTCACTCAAGAATCACCCTAATCATCACACAGATTCTGAGGAGATCTGCATGGTTTGAAAAACCACATAGAAGCCATTCAAAATTCCTTTGTCCGAAGGATAGGCCCACCTACATGGGCACCACATAGTTTGAAAAACTATGTTGGCTAACCATGAACTACCCAAAAAGACCTCAAAAAACTAAAAAAAATTCCGTCATTAAACTAAAACTCAACTCCACCCATGGAATGATAAAATAAGATCAAAATAAAAACATTGTGACATTGGGGGTCTCTCAAACTCGCCACCATTCCACTTTATATACCCATAATGTCCATATAAAATGAAATACAATGAAAATGGTATATACTAAGAAGAATTAACCCAAAAACACTAAAAACTAATTAATTTCAACACCAACAACCATGATCCTTAAAAACAATCAAACTAATCAACCATAAGTTAACCAAACATATCTAAGTAGAACCAAACCAAGAACCTCAAATTGAAATCCCTACAAAGCGTGGGAGACCTAACATGGTATCCCCACCATTTAGAGTTTCTCTAAAATGGTCTCCCCTACATTTAGAGTTACTCTCACATAGTATCATAAAATAACTACTACTCAGAACACATCCTCAAAAAAACATAAACCAATTAGAGGAACACACCCTCAACTATGAATACTTATAAACAAAATAGAAGGAATAAAAACCACAAGAGCCTTAGAAAAATGAAAATATCACTCACCTTGGGTCACAACACACATGAATAACTTAGGTTCAAACACTAGATCACCCTCACATGATGAAACCCATAAAATTACCATAGTTAGACACTAGTTAGTATACTAAACCTAATTGGTAACACAAACACCCTAGTTAACCCATCATGCACGCAATGCCTCTCTCATGTCCAAAAAATGAGCACATTAATGGATCAATGAGAAAATGGGTGCAACCCACTACCACCAATAATGTTTCTCCCAAATAATGAGGCTCATCAAACAACACTCATAACCAACCATGAAAATAATGGAATCCCAAAGTCAACCATAAAGAAACGAGGCACTAGAATAGAAAACTCAAAAACTAACCTCACGGGATGGAGGGAGGGGAACACCATAAGAAAGAATATGCCTTCTAGAACTACCACACCAGTCTATCCATGAAAATCATCCCTAAGGGTAACCATATAAAAGATCTCAAAATGGGAAAAATTCCACCAAAATCCAACCAAAAAAAATAAATATTCCAAAGAGACATCATTGGTTCCTACAAAACTCTTATAAAACTAAATAGCACACTCTAAAAAAATCTTATAAGTATGTTTTTGTGTCCACCACTCCATTCATTGTCTGGGTAGGCACCAAAACTAATGTAAACCATTCTACCATTTTGTGGGACAACAATGACCCTTAAATAAGGAATTATAAAACCACATAAAAATGAACATTTATTTTGTAAAACACCATTTAAAAACCTAGGAATTATGAAAATCACCCTCCACCAAGTTATTAGTCAAAAACCAATCCAACCCTCTTTAAAACCAAACAACCTTTTTTGAACCCATAAATTTCCCAAACAAGGATAATTTCAAAAAATCATTCCAAAATTTTATTTCATTTTGAAATCTATGCATCCAAAAAATTATTTCAAAATTAATTTTTATTTTTAAAATACTTTTCAGAAAGGAGGAAAAAACTTGAAAAAAAATTAATTTAAAAAAATGGAAAACAATAATTTCACAAAAAAACCCCTCTATTTTATAAAAAATAAGGTTTTAAAACCAAACATACACAAGAACTACACATGCACCAAGAAAGGATCATAAAAACCACAGCCCAAAAGGGAAACAATACTACTTAATCCACCTCCAACAAATGAAAATCACTTTTAGAGAAATATAAGAAAAATAGATGTTCAAACACGCTAATTGAGGAAGAAATGGTGTCATTCACGCTTTGTCCATATAGGTTGGGTGTGAGTGTGTCAATCATATAATATTCCCTACTAAGGAGGAAGAGTAGAGCACATGTCCATCACATAGTTTCCCAATCTGTGTTTTCCAAACTAGGACTCAATTTATTTATCCTTCCACCCAAAACCAAGGGATACCCCTGATATCATGTACATTCTAAAAAGGGATCAAAACATCAATCGACTCAAAATATATAAAAAAACTGAAAACCCAACCTCCCATGGAGGATAGAAGAATATGAAAAACAAGAGCTATCTATACTCTTCATACCCTTACCTATAAAGCCTCATAACATAAACCCCATTATACTAGTACATCCCCAAATAATAAGGGTGACACAATAGGATTAGGATTACATTGAAGGAAACCCCCCTTTGATACCATTTTGTAACAAACTGGCCCGAGCTTCCATTTGACTCGACACCTGACTCAGTCCGAAACATGGATTGAAGGGTGTTCCCGATCCTTATGGGTTGGCGATAAGTTCATAGACATCAAAATAAATCCTTTGGGAATGTTTTTTCCCAAATCATAGGTAAAACAGTGAAATAAATAAATTGACAAGTATGATATAATAGATGAAAAACTAGATAGAAAAGAATAACTAAACATATAAATGCCGACTGACCACATAGGTCATAGCCACCTGACTCTCCCCATAGCTATGACGAACAAACAAGATCCATGTGAGAACCTATAAATATATATGAATGAATTAAAAATACTATTAGGTCATTGCAATCCTCCAAAATTTTGTGATTAATTTCATATGGAAATTAATCAATGATAGTTTGAATGTAAATCTAGAAAGTAATATTTTAACATATATATGTAGTTCTTGGAAAAAATCCATAAAATGCTTCCAAAAAAATTCCTTTTTTCCCAAAACCCAACACACACATTTTGAAAAAAAATCCATATTCCCAATCCATTTTAGAACAACACACACACCATTAACATTTCTCAAAACAACTCACACTATTTTAACTAAATGAAAATTGTTTCCTTAAAAAATATTTCCGGATGAAGCCGAACATAAATAAAATCCACATTTTGAAATACACTTAAAGCAATCACAGACAAGATCCTTTAATTTCAAAATTGATTTTCCAACACTTCTTTGTAAACTCATTTTTCAAAGGAAACAACTAAACACCCACAAGAGTGAAACATCACAACCAAGCACCACACATATATCACGAGACATTATAAAAGAAATCAAAAGCATCAATGGTACCCATAAATAATAAAATAAATAGGGGGATGAAATTAAATCACAATGGAAATCCCCTAAACTGATCCAAAATATCCCGGTGTCATGGTACTAAACAAAATGATCTAAATGGGCCCTAGTGTGACTAATAATGACCCTAGGCTAAATAGTATCACATAATGTGACTAAAAATAGGTGCAGGCTTACATGGTCCTCTATGGGATCTCACAACACCACCAGGATCTCACAGTCCCTACTAGGGTTCTCGCTGTCCCCAACCACACATGAGTACACTTAGTCTCAAGGAGGATTATTCCCATAATGGGATCTCTCAATCCTGGGGCAACACTCCAAATCAGCAACCTAGGTAAGGGATTCTACTAACACAGCCACCTACCCCTTTTCCCAAGGTCTACCATGAAAAATAAAAGGAAGTGAGGCATAGTGAAAATGATTTAAATCCAAACCAAAAGGATAAACCAAAACTACCCCCTCCCCTAAAACCCAGTGATAGAAATCCCCCATCTATAAAGTACACACAAGGCATAACAAGCACATTGCAACACAATGGGATCAAGGCATCACAATGTGATCACAAACACACACAATGGGTTCACATGTAAGGGCCAATCAAGGGATGTCCCAAAAAACACCATTTAAAAACCAAACTCCCAACCATGTATTTAACACAAAATCATGGATTGGATTTCCAAGCCCTTTGACATTTCATAAAGTACATTCCATACACCATTTTAGAAACACTATAAATCACCAAAACCTACAAAACAATTCAATGTTACCCCTAAATAAGGAATATATTCTCTAAAAATCTAAAATCTTGAAAAGTTCATTATTTCCATCACACATTTCATAAAACACCACATTAAGAATATAAGAGGTCCAATGAAATCACCAATTTCTTTTAAAACGATCCAAACCAACCCTTCCACAAGGTTCTTTCTATTAGAAAACAAAAACCAAATTGAAAAAAGACCATAAAATTTTTTTCAAGGGATATCCTACACATACATTTCAAATCACCATTTGAAATACATTAAAGTACCCCTTTACAAATCATTCTGAGGTCCACACCTCAATTCAAAACCAAATTTTCTTTAGAACTATTTCTTTCAGTCATTAAAAACCCAAACCGGGTTAAAACCCATTTATCCTCATGAAAGCCATTCCCAAAAATCAATAATTCATATCATGATAAGCTTAGAATAATAAAACATTACATTGTAAATAATAAATCACTGAATTCACATATTATCCTATTATACCAAGTAAGAAGCTCAACGAAATGGTCCCAAGTCATCATGGGGCTAACATATATAATTATCATATCATAAAAAGGAAATTTAAAAATTGAAATCATACTTAGAATTCCAAAATGGAACAAATTTCATAGTAACACCTACCTCATTGAAGTGGAAACCAAGAAGAAACGTCCTGAAACCTATCACCTTTAATGGTGAATTCATCTAAAGGACTCACAATGGAGACTAAAACACCTAGACCCCAAAATAACCATCATTAGAACAAGTCAAAACCCTAAAATCAAGCCAAATTATAACTAGGGTTCATGGGGGAAGCCAAAAACAAGAGATAAGAGAGGGAAAATGAATAAGTAAATAGAGGAATAATCACCTCAAATCCACTTGTAAAATACCAATGGAATCCAAGATTCCAAGGTGGAAGATGTTCTAACTCCTCCTTATCTTCAATAGGGTCATCTAACACATATGTGGGGGACAAGAGGGGGTAAAATAACTCCTAATTCCATAGGTTAATTTTTGAATTAAATTTTTCTTTAAACACCTGGAGAACTCATGCAGTTTAACTACATGGTTAAAAAACCATGTGCCAACCGTGTGGGTTCCACCACCTCCCAAAAATATTAGGCTGCATGGTTACTCCCGAGAGGTCACACAATTTCCCAAACCATGTGACTTACTCCAGAACCACCCCAATTCTTGCATGAATTATGAGGAGATCTACACAGTTTAAAAAACTATGTGGAATCTATGAAAAATAGATCTTTTCAATGGATAGGACCACTTGTAGTGGAATCACACCATTTGAAAAACCATGTGGGATAACCATTCACTGCCCAAAATGCCTCAAAAAACTAAAATTTAGGACTGCATTGAAGCCAAACTCAATACCACTCAAGGCATAACAAAATAAGACCAAAATAAATACACTGGGATATTGGGGGTGTCACATTGGTCTACCAAGAATCTATCCATGATCCTAAATCTCTATTCAATGCCCAAGAAATCACTCATTTAAAACATGTTTATCTTCTAAAACCACTTGCACACTTAGGGCACAATTTGAAATAATATCCCGAGTTGAACCACTAACTCTAACCCTATATTCACATAATAAAAATTGAAAAAAAGTATTATCATAACCAGACTCAACTAGATTATACTGTAATCAATTTCCATTTGAGTTATTTCTCTAGTGGAAGTCCATAAAATGACCTAGTTTACCACATTAATAAAACATAAAAATCATAGATTAAATTTTTCCACAACTATATTTTCCACTATTCTTTCATTTACCCATACTACCTATCCTTTGTAATGAACTAATTCAATCTCCCTCCGATTTCAACCCATTATTTGGTTACAGAACCTTTAATTAAAGATCATACTTAACTTCATCTAATATAAAATATTTTTTACCATGCATTATTAAATCATGTAGATTCTCTAAATATCAATCTAATTATATCAAAAAAATGATGGATTGGTCCTTATATTCAACCTTAATGTTTATGTTGGATGGTTCTAACCAAAACTTACTAAATTAAACTATGTGATCACAAAGTGAAGTTCCAGGATATATTTTAAAATCATAATGTCAAAAAATTTGAATATATAGAACTACAAAGTGATTTATTCATATAAAGTTTCACCAATTTAGTACATATAGTAGTTGTAATGGTCTCATGAGCCACCTCATGAATCAGATTATTATATAAAGAAAATAAAATTAGACTATGTACTTTTACTAACACACCATAGGGGTCATAAAAAAGGAAACATAATGCTTCCTGTCAATGGACAATTTGGTCACCTTCTTTTTGGGATAATGTGAGGAGTTAATCTGACTATTTAAAACTAACAATGCATGCATATTAATTTTTCAAAAACTAAAAAACAATTTCAATATTTAATTTAATGATTTTTAATTTTTGATAATTCTATTACTAATTTTAATTCATCTTCAATATCCATTTTTTGTGGGGAAACCCCAGATTAAATTACAAATATATATTTTTTATTTTATCTATGGTTCTATAAAATCATAAAATATAACATATTAAATTTTTATCTTTATAAATTACAATAAATAAAAAAATAAAAAACTATTCTAATATTAAGGATGTGAAAAAAGATCAAATTGCGATAAAAATCACAATATTGTATTAAAATGAATACAAAAGTAGAAAACAATAAGATAATTGAATACAAGTGAATTAATAACAAAAAACTATAACATGATTTTAATAAAAATTTATCATAGATTCAAGATGTTTTTATGCTTAATAGATCTAATATTAAAATAGGTACACTGAACAATTATCATCACTAGACAACATCAAAAGTAAAAAAAATAGATAACTTAATATGAAATATAAAAATATACAAATTTATATATTTGTTATAGTCAATAAGAAAAAAAGTTATAAATCAAATTCTGGAGATAGAAAAAAATATTTGTCATGTGGTTCATAAGAATATAAATAAAATATTAAAAATAAAATAATTATTTTTATAGGATTTGATTCAAATTTTTCTTTCATGTATACAATAAGAGAAATGTGATTTTAATATTTAATTAAATGAGAAAAATGTATAATAGATATAAAAAATGGGAAAAAATTCCAAGAAAACTATCCGAACATAGAGTTTTTATCAATCTATGAGCTTGTGGTCAAATCAATTTTGAGGGCGGTAACATATAATAAAAAATTGTATGAATACTCATACACTCTACACAAGAATAATCTTTACAAGTTATTTAAAAATAAAAATATAATAAAAATCAAGAAATAATATTAAGTTATTGAGTTCCCTTAACAAGGTTATAGGTTTCATGTTTGAATGGATGGGTCTATATAAGGATCTAAAAGATCAAACCATGGTCTAAGTGAGTAATTGGTGATACTTTGATTCATAAAAAACATGAAAATAAAATTCAATCTCTGTATGTCAAAATATTTATGGATCAATCTCACATGAATCGAAAAGGAAGCATATTAAATCCTATGACCTCCTTTTTTCTTAATCTCTCAAACATCCTATAATCTTATTTTAATCATCTGAAAAACCACCATGGATTATTTATTTTATCTCTCAGTAGATAAATAATACCTATATTTCCCCTCATAAATGAATTGACATAGAATTTATTGAGTATATGTATGGGATAAAGGACCATAATTTAATTAGTTCAAATAATCATCACACCAAACATGTGGATAACCATGATCAAATAGAATAATTAATAAGATAGTTAAGAGAAATTTAATATGGACATGATGCTCGGAAATATTGGTAATAAATCCTAGGAAATAGATCCATTAGTGCAGAGTATTCAAGAAGTATGAGAAGGAACACAATGTTACACATAGGGAGATATTGGATCAAGGATAATCAATGGCCAAGAAAAAAGATAGGGAGTCTATAAGGATGACAGTGGAAAATAAGCTAAAGTAAAATGAGGTTTAAATAGGCCAAGGTGGGTTTCTAAAAAAAATAGGCCCACAAAAAATTATAAAACATATCTAACCCAACAACATTATAAAATATATACATTTAATATACAATTTAAAATGAAATTTATTTTATAATAAAATCTGAATTGAAATTCATGAGTACCCATTAACCGGGTACCTAATCCCACCCAACCTGATTAAATCAGGTATGGGTATGTCCTAATTAGTTTCAGTTCAGGTTTAGGTAATAAATACACTACATAATTATTAATCAGGATTGATTAATGTACCATTTATAGAGTAATCTAAACTCATATATATATATAATGGTACTTGGGTAATATTTATAGTCTTATAACTGACACAAGGAAAAAAATCAAATCTTAGAGGCTTTCATGAGTTGGCATACTTCTCTAGAAAAATATTACCTCTAGATAAATGATGATTCTATTATTTAAAATTTGATATTACATTTTCATTTTATCAATAAACATATAAAATTGTCAAAAAAATATTATATTTATATTTGTTTTGGATTTTATCCTAAAAAATTTTAGATTTTAGATTTTAAAATTTAAATAGATATTTAAATGAGTTTAGGATATAAATTAGTAACGAAATTTTGGTTTGGTTTTATGTTTGAGAATAGCTATATGACAATTATTCATGTTCAGGTGTGATGGGTGCTAAATATGTTCAGGTTTGGGTACATATATTTTTATGTTTACCCTCCTCAATTCTTTTTTAGTTTTATAAAATCCTTATTCACCACAATATTGTTCTCTTAGAGCCTCATCCTAAAATCTTTATTTTTCATGGGATATAAGACAATCCTCCCCTCAAAAATGAATTGTGATGAATAAGTTATCCATGCCCAGCAATAAAGGGGTGATTTTTTATCCATCATATTTGATGTGGGATTTCCCTATCCCCCCCCCAAAGGGCCCAAAATCCTTGTTACCACATCAGATGGTCCTTATCTTAGATATCAATTTCACGAGACTACTAGCGCCAAAATGTTTTTCGAATTGGGACTTACCCTCTTGGATTTATTTTTCATAGTTCATGGACCAAGAATCCCTCTGAAAAAATGTTTTTATGGATGAGGTATCTACACCTACCTATAAAGGGTTGATTTGTTTTCCACCATCTCTAATGTGGGATCAACCCACATGCATCAATTGTAACACCCACAATGTCAATTTCAAGTACATAATTTACTATTTATTCATTTTTATCTTTATTTCATGATTTGGGATGGATCCTAGATCACCCCACGTATTTTTTTTAAATAATACACTTTTAGAGGTCAAATGTGAACTTGAACTAAAAATCCAGAACAAATTACCTTGATGTAGCTATAAATAAGTTACATCAAAATTGGATACTCCAAAATATCTTTAAAAAAACTACATTCTTAAATATGTTCCCACTTTTGAGATCACAATAAAAACTAAACATGTCCTATTTAGTATATTCCTAAATAATATCCATGAATAGGGAACACATCTTGTCCTAGATTGACCGTGTGATTTTGGACCCAATCGAGGTGTGAGGGTTGTTATAGTAGGACATCAATTAATTAAAGGAGTTGACCTCAGCTGAAATCTAGAATTATAAAACATAAAAAACACCACATTATGAATCACTAGAACACAAAATAATTGAGGTTTGTGTGAGTGAAGAATTGTTGGGTTGGTTTTAGTTAATTTTGTATCCAAGGGATGCATTATTTCTATATGGGGTGGAGGTGAATGGTATAGTTGTTGATGATCAAGGTTCACACTATATACAAGAGGTATCATGACATGATGGGTCTTAGAGATTTGAAAAAAATGGTAAAGTGATCATACATACCCTTATGAAAATGATTATCTTACATAGGGGGTTATCTTACATAAGAGTTCATAATTTATAAAAAATTAATCTAGAGGGAGAGATCATGATGTGACCAGGGGTATTCACAACATTATGGGAACCTGGAAATATTAAAAAATGGATATGTCTCATATATAAGGGTCACCATGAATATGTATTTACCTTTACATATGGATACCCCCATACGTATGGTTTCAAAACATAGTGAAAAAATGGTTTGATGGTCTTCATTTAATGATCCTAGGGGTCATGCCATGATGTAACCCTAGGTAATGATGTCCTAATTCTTCCTTTTTTATAAAGTGGTGTGTCATACCATGATAAGGGAAGGTCATGTAGTGACCTTTCATGAAAAGTTTAATTAATATATTTATTAAATGATTAAATTAAATATAAATGTATTTTTTATTTCATCTAGTTTTATAGTGGATAATCCATAACTCTCTTCTCCCACCCCATTCAAACCTTCCAATCATCATGTCCCCTCTTGTTCTCTTATCCCTCTTGAAATTTTATTGGATATTATTAATGTGTTGATTATGATTCCCCTTGGTAAACTATTCTAAACCCCCTACTCCCATCATCTTCTTGTTCTTCCTCTTTTTTTTCCCTAATAATATCATGGAAAACTTTGGTGTAGTGTTACTCAATTTTAATTAGGTATTTTATAATTTTAGGGTTCCTAATAATCCTTTAGGAGGTTATCTTTCCTCTTGGTGGTGGAACAACACCCAAACTTATGAATTCAATAAATTGAGTTATAGTTATACATTAATGAACTATTAATCTTAAAACCATGATTTGTTTCTTATTTATAACCCATCATTTGAATGTTTTCAAAGTTATAGTATATATATTTATTGATTATCCATAAAATGCATCTTGTTTTCTCATGAATCTCACTAGGTATAAAAGGTTCTTTATGATTTATTATTTATTAAATTATAAATTATTTTACATTTGAATACAAGTGTTTTAATAAATTAAAAATAGTATATTTTAAAAATAATTTGATAACAAAAAGGTGCTTTTGAAACTCAAACCCTTTCTATATAAGGTAGCCTATGTTTTTAAAAAAAAAATTTTCAAACTCAAAGTCTCTATGGTTTCTCTATGATTGTCTTGTATTTAAATGATCATTTAAGATGATATCATGTTGATTATGTATTTATTTTATTTCATTGAGTTTATAATATATTTCAAAGGAAGGCATGTTTTCTAAATGGTTTTCCCAATGATGTTCCAAAGTCTTGGTAATCACTTTACAAAAAGTTTATCTTGATATAAATATTCCATTGAAGAGACCCATTGGTATTTTTTAAGTAAAATTAAAATATAATGTTGATTAATTTATCCAAGTTAGAGGATGTTGTGATTTTATGTTATTCTTGAATAAAGGGTTTTATTTTGCAAAGGGTGATTGGAGGTGAAGTGGGGTTATTTCATCCATGTTAGTCATAACTACTATAGTTGTTTATGATTCTACTATATCTAGTAAACCCATGTGAGGACCATATCCATATTTAAGTATTTTTCTTCTCATTTAGGTTGGGTGGGGAAAATTTTAGTGTTATTGTAGTTAAATAGCATTAGGATCCAATTAGAGGATTTCGTTTTATTGTTGTCCAAGATATCTATAGGGAACCTAGGTGGTCCCATGAAAATCATGTCATGATTATCCGATGATTATTTAATTACGGATTCTTATCATTTTTATAAAATTTATTATATTAATCATTGGTATCAATGATTCTCCCATTATTCATATGATTTTAAGTTTATATGATTTTCATAAGGACTTGAATGGAAATTTTCTTTCTTTTAATTCTCCAACATGGAAATTATCAAAGTTTTAAAAAATATTTACCATATTTCAAATTCCATGTTTATGTGGAAATTTATAAAATCATGCTTATATAAAAAGAAAATGTGTATCTTATATAACATGGAAAAAAGTGGTTTTAAGTGATAATCACATGTTATTAGTTATATTTAAAAAATGTAAATATTTATTTTATATTTATATTTAAAACTATCATAAAATTAGTTTAATTTTAAAGGTAATCTACTGGGTGTGGTGAGTATAACTATTAGGAATTATTCTTAAATTTTTCCTAATTGTGTGTATTTTAATGCCCATACACTTATTTGAAACTTGTGGTTATTGAGAATAAAATTTAGGTCACACTATGCTCCAGATCAAGTACTCAGATCAGGAGTATCCCATATTAGTTCATGAAGAAATGGTATCATATCCTATTTATAAATTGGGTGGTAAATGGGAGATTTGATCATTAGAAGTCAATATGTCGTTGTGAGTGAGTTTATAGAGAATAATTTTTATATTTAACCTTGAATTAACAGGGGTATTTAGTTTAATGAACCATTTGAGGCCACCGTCTGAACCGATGCCCAAACCAATCTTCCACTGACCTGAGGGGAATCCATGATCCCCATGGGTAGACGACAAGAATCATGGGAATCATGAAGTATTTTATATGGAATTTTTTTCCCAATAAATAGATAAAAAACACAGAATTACATCAAGAATCTTGACATGGACAACTTGTACATAAAAGTAAATGCACATAATCATAACTAGAAAAAAATATTTAAACAAGATAAACAATTAATAAAAAATTAAAAAATTGACTTATCATAAATTAAAGAATAGAAACAAGATCTGCATATATAAGTTCAAACTAGATGATGCATCCCAGGTACAAAAAAAACAAAATACTCACCCTCTCCAAGAGTGAATAAGAACCTAAGCCTAAACCTATAAAATAGCTCGGGTATACTAATGTCGAGTAGAACTAGTGGGGTGTGATCATAAACATCTTAGTAGGAAAGAACCATAGAGTCCATACATTTTATTTCCCAAAATAGTCCATAAACACTAGTTTGAAAATAAAAGGTAGAAAATAGGCTTTAACTATATTAGAGAAACAATAATAATCTTTACTTGAAACTGATCTTTAAAATACAAATCATGTTTTAAATAAATCTTTTATAAAAACTAACTTTCATAAATAATTCTTTTTTCAAATACCCTTTTTAAATCCATGTTATTATAAATCCATTTCCAATTTAAATAAAATTCCCAAATCACACTAAAGAATCTCAACGTATATAAAAAGGGAGATGATGATGCGCAAGTAAACCATTTTCATAAAATAAATAACATGGTATAATAATAAAATCAAATATATAATGAAAAAGAACCATAAAGTAGTGAAACATTATCAAAAACAAAACAATATGTAATAAGTAGTAAAATATACATAATCATGGGAAATTCATAAACATCTTATGAGGATACCCTATATATACTCGAGTGGAACCATAATCAGGTCTATCGATGCATCCCTATATCAATAACCAACCAACTTACCCTTAACATACCTCACCAGTGGTGCTCTCTTGTGATCATCAACTCCATGAAGGATCTAGTCTATCCAATGAGGATTAAATAGTGTTGTCTCTCATCCCTCACTAAGATGATTGGGATCCCATGATGAAGTAATAGGAAAACGTAGGTGAGGTATCCAATGCACATACAACATCAAAATAATGAATCGATATAATATAACATATACGCTAATCCCACCTCCAAAAGCTATTCATTTTAAACCCCTCATTAGAATAGATAGGGAGTTCATGAGGATACACACACTTTAAAAAAAATAATTTACATATTCCAACTTGGCCTTCAAATTTGAAAATAAAAATATAATTCTCATGAAGAGCCTTATTTTTTCAATTTCATTTTAAAACCCAAGTAAATTCCAAACTACTTCTCAAAATTTCCAAATGGTCTTCAAAACATGCTTTACAAATCACAAATTTAAAACCAGCATTGAATATACATTTAGGAACTAAGAATCCTTTTTAAAAACTAAGGTTTGAAATAATTAATTCCCTACAATTTCAATTTTTATACATGTACATATTTATATATAAAACTTTGTGTAAATAGAGATATGTAAATATCAAAATTTTATATAAATAAACATCCCTTGTAATTCTAAGGATTCAATAAAGTGTCACACACCAGAATCCCACATCAATGCATAAGGATTTTTCTAAGTAAAACCATTCAAGAAAAAAGGTAAATTAATAAAACAAACCATAATTAAATTCAATAGACTAAATCATACATTTTAATTAAGTTTAATCCATAATTTAAATCACCAAAATTATTTAAATAGGGAACTTATGTATTTTAGAAAACCTCTAACACATATACACCTTTAACACATATGCATAATTATTGGAAACCATATAAGAGCCATTATTCAATCAAACCTTTGACTTGAAAATATTTCATAAATCAATTTATAACTCTTAAAACATTATGAGATTAATTAAAATGAATTTATAATATCCCAAGTATCAAATTTCATGTTCTAGAAATAAAATTGATGGAAACACCTACTTCTAACGTGTACAGATGTGACAAAACCCTTAATACGGAAGGAAAAAGGTCTAAAGAGTAAAATACACACCTAAAAATAAAAAGAAACAACCCAAGTGATCTAAAACTTACATTAGGATTTGTCTAAGACATCACTAAGAAAATGGGAATAAAAAAATGGAGGAAGGAGAAAAGAGGATGAAGAAGGATTAGCTAGGAAGAAACCTACAATAATCCAAATGAGATGCCTCATGAATAAAAGGGGAGCCAAGGGTAATCTAAAAGAAGTTAACTCACATGTGTATTGATCGAATGGGAGAAGAGATACCTAATCTAGGGTCTTATTTATAAATGGAAAATGGGGTAAAGTTAACATTCAATGTTTAGGGAAAATTGCACGGTTAGGTTGCATGGTTTACCAAATCACGCACCAACCATACACCCTCCACTGGATAGATAAACCACCCTCACACAGTTCAATTACATGGTCTGGGAACCATGATTGAACCATGAAAAATGTGTCCTTAAAAAATATAGATACTCTCGCAAGCTAACTACACAGTTTCCTTTAACCTTTTGTAAGTTGTGCGCCAGCTCCCAAACCCACCAAGCTCCCGCACAATTTTCCATTGACCCTCGCATGGTTCAGAATCAACCCTAAATTAATTTTATATACCAAACTATGAAATAATAAAATTAAATGGAAACATTCCCTACATAAACTTAGTTATACAATTCCTTCTAAATAGTGTGAACTAACCATGCACAATTGGAAAACTTCATGAAAACTCAAAAACTCAAAGTTTCCATTGGAATTAAACATGAAACTCAACAAAGATATAAAATACCAATAAATAGATAAAATGATAAGGAATATAAATTTTTTTCCACAATTCTCCCCACAAAAACACTTTCTACTCCTGAAAATTCATTGAGTTCAAAATGGTAATTTAAACCAGAATCTTCAACCCAAAAAGAAATAACTTCCCAATGATCATCTCCAAACTGAACCCACACCAAATAGAACTACCATCCATGGTGTGATTCTTAACTCCACAAGACACACCCGACTCAGACAAGGAGAACCCAATAGTCAAACCCATAGTGGCTATCCCCACCATTTAGAAATCAACTAGCATAGTGGTTCAACTAGGAAAGGCACTCAAACGGACCACCACCCAACACAAAAAGGAATCCAACCAAATGAAACTCAAACATATCAATAGACTGAACCACAATTTATAATTCCATATGAAACATATGACTCCAATCAACCATGATATATGGGATCACCCAAAAGTAGCATGAAGATAAAATACAAACATAAAATAAAAGGATAAAAAACAAGGGAAAATAACAATGTTTACCTAAAAATACTGAACATGAGAGAAATCAAGATTCTATGGTAGGAATTGGATTTATATTCTTATATAAATACCCTAACCCAAATAACATCTAAATATGACCAATTTAAAGACCCATAAATTCTATATAAATTTCCCTAAAATTATTTGGGATTATTACAAGTCTGCAAAAATTGATGACACGTGATTCCGAGGACCGGTGGGCCCGAAACAGAATTTTGAATTTTTTTAAGTTATTTCCAGTAAATGTTCGATCGGGAATTTATAAATTTTTAACTGGTGCTTGGAATTAAAATATGAGTGCACTGTTGAATTGAAAGTGCCGAGATTCACTTAAGGGAGGCTTAACTTCGACCGTAAAAGGTTGAGAGAAAAAGATAGTTTCACAGAAATTTTTAAGAATAATAAAATAACATAATATGTTATTTTATTTTCTACCACCTATTGAGTGATGGTGGTGGAGACCACGTAGGTGGTTGGTAATTTAATAAGGGACATTAAATGCCTGGTTACACATTGATTATGTAACCACCCCTCATTTAATTAATGTGGTTCATTAATTACACCAACTAATGAACCTTTAATTGAAAAGAGGATTAATCTCTTAACTCAACCTTTGGATTTTAAAAATATAGGAAAAGGGAGAGGGTGGGGAGATATTGTGGGAGAACTCCAATGAAGCACCAACGATCAACCCTTCAAATAAATAATGGAAGCTTAGATGACATCATTGGGGAAGTCGATCCGGGATCGACGAACGTCGGCAGCTTAAACAAACATGGATTCTTCTACCCCAATCGTGACATCTCCTATGATTCTGAGGTTGGGGTTTTTGTTAAAATTCAAGTGAATTTGTTTCAATCTATCATTCTTGAAAAACATGACGAACACTGATTAACCAAAAATGAGTTAATCTGCGATTCGTAAGAAACTACAGGTGGATAATGTGGGAATTTTTGAAAGGGGTTTTAATTTATCTTTTTACAATTTGATTACCACGCCCTTGTTAAATTTCTAACGCGGAGGGTAGGGTCCAACTGAACAAGGCCCGGACCCTTCACCTCTTTTGTATTTGTTGTGTTTTTCATGGGGGAAATTTGAACTCGATGGCAACTTGAATCCAAGTGCAACGTAGTGACGGCAATGTCCTAGGAGTCACGTAGGTGAAATCAGTAGTAAAAAATGGAACACCCGTGTTCAGCCTGTGGTTTGAAGAAGCCACATCGATGCAGTACTAGCACAGCGGCGGCAAAAACCAGCAGTGGTGGGCGGCAAGGGGTAGCCAGCTTCCACCGGATGCTGAGGAAGGAGACACTAAATTGTGTTGCGGTGGACAACAGGGGTGGTCAGCCACATTGGCAGCAGGTGGCATGCGACGGTGCGCCGTGGAGGGAGGTCGAGTGGAGAGAAACCTCATGCCCCATGGGTCCCACTGACAGAGGGCGGGCGGCACCACATGGTGCCACCGTTGCAAACCGAACAGACAAGTTGTCCGTTCGGGAGGGGAGGTGACTCCCGCGGCCCGTCGGGTCACGCCCATCCAAGGCAAGTCGTGCCAATCCATAGACCAGCCCACTCAAGCCGGCCCAACCGGTTCAGGCTGGACCAGGTTGAACCAGACCAGGTCGGGCTGGGATGGGTCGGTTGGATTGGACTGAGACCCTTTTCAGCCTCGTTTTTCTTAAAATCTCGTATCTCACAAACTAGACGTCCGTTGGACGAACCGTCTATGGTTCTATAATCCTTATAATGATATGGTACTTTTGAGATACTTACATTGAGTTTTGGAGAATGTGGGAGTATGTCTGGGTTGGATCATACCCAAATCCAATCAGTCCTTCAGCATTGAAATGCCCATAACTTATAGACCGGGCGTCTAGTTGACGCGTCTTCTGTTGCATTGGAACCCTTATGACATGGTAATTCATCGGGTTACATGTTTGTGGGAATTCATGCTGGTTGAAATAATACCGATGGATTGTTGAGCATATCCTCCTTGAATCATGCATGATTTCTACAGGAATCCAGTGGTTGGATGAGACTTGAAGAATGAATAGTAATCCCATGTGGATCAGCACCAGGCGATCATATGTGGATTAGCACTGACTGATCATGTGTGGATCAGCACTGAGAAATCCTATGTGGATCAATACTGGTCAATCTTGTGTGGGCCAATAGAACAACCTCATGAAAGAATAAGATAACCTAGATTTATGACTAAACATCTGTACTTTAGTACTTAAGTTAAACCTGGTGTGAGATGTCTTTTTCTGTGTGCTTTGTGATTGAGATCATGATTTTTGGTTTTCCCTTTGTAGAATTCTGAGAAACTTTCAGGGGTCTTGAGGTCCCTACTAGATATTTTTATACTCATCCTTACACGGGCTTCGCCCCCACCTTGTTGTGTCTAGTGCAGATGACAGTTAGTTTTGACTGAGTCTTGAGGAGTGAGGACTTGATGGTGCATGGAGGTGACTGCTTGGCATGGAGAGTCACAGTGATGAGTTATACCTACCCTTCAGGTAGGATCCTTAGTAGATGACCTCAGGAGCTATTTTTCCTTTTTTTTGTATTTCCATTTCAGTTGGGCTTGTATTCTACCCCCTTTAGTTTAGTACTTACTTTTACACTCTGTGGTGGTTTTTAGTTGTGGTTGAAACTTTCTTCTTCGGTTTTATTTTACTTGTGTGCACTGTACCTTATATATGTGTGTACAGGTTTTGAGGCATTACCTTCCCATTTTAGTGAAATTCCTTTCTTGTACTAGTCTTCAACCCTAGCCTATGGAAGGAATGCTTGGTGTAGTCACGACACGGGCCCTAGGGGATGGGTCGTGACAAAGTGGTATCAGAGGGGTCGGTTCTACTAGAAGAACACAGAGTCTATGTTTTCAATGGATAAATCTTGTTAAGTGTATTGAGTTTGGGTTTCAGTTTGTGGAGTCCATTGTTGGTGCGGCAACCGACGTATCCATACACCAAGATCCTGAATTCTGATTTTCGACTCGGTACATGAAAATGCTGATTGCGTGTGTTTTGAAAATCTTGTGTTTCTTTTTGATCTCTTTGAGTCAGCTCACCAGGTATAACTTATTGACAATGTCACACCTATTTCTTTTCAAGATGCCTCCATGTAGAAAACCATCCAGGATTCCAAAGAGAGTACACGATTATGGCCCACCGAGCGATAAGGCTTCGGTGCATGACCCTTTTACTATGTTGGCACCTTCAGGTGGTGTGCTAGCAACACCACCGCTTGTAGGTAAGTGGTTTCCACCAGCCCCACTAGAAGACCATGCACGTCAGCTAAGCATGTTTCAAAAGTTCCAAAGATAGATCCCTCTGAGTTTTGGAGTTGAGACAGATCCCCAGGAAGCCGAGGACTCATTGGAGGCTGTGACACTGGTTTTTCTCTTAGTTGAGACACTAGCTGATCAGATGGTGATCCTAGATGCTAGCCTCTTTCAGGGAACTTCATGGAGATGGTGGAGTCGAATGATCCAGACGCATGAGGATGAGACACTCTCTTGGCTAGACTTCAAGGCTCTCTTTAAGTTGGAGTTTGTACCAGTGACTTTAGACTTAGTGTGTATCCAGGAGCTACTGCACTTACAGTAGGGAAGCCTAATGGTGGCTCAGTACTCAGTGAGATTCCTTAGACTCTCTTGCAACCCCACTAACATGGTACGAGACCCTTTCTTCAAGGCCCAAACCTTTGAGAAGGGTCTCCAACAAGAGATCAAATCATCGATGATATCACTCAATATCTCGACGGAGGCTGGAGTACTCGCGTGAGCATTATCGATGGAGAACTTCTTAGCTGAGCAGGCACCGATGGCGAGAGCCATCACTGGATGATAGATAGATGATTCATCTGCAGCAGGATGTAGGTAGATGATTCAAGGTTCCAAGAGGTCCAGAACATCCGGAGGATGACCCGATAAGGCAAGGTTGGAGGTGTGGAACTCACGTGGAAGAGGATGTCTTCTGAGGACTAAAGTTTGTTACTCTTACGGAAGACAAGGAAACATGGCTCACGACTGTCCGACTTTCTGCATGGAAGGTTAGTAAATGATTGAGGGACCACTAAGGCAGTGGCTGAGGTTTAAGCGATGAGGTCTGCAAGGTGGCGAACATGGTAGAGGGGCAAGTCATACAGCAGGTGGTGGATGACAGTTTGAGATTCTACCACCACCACCGTAGGTGGTCCACCCCGACCACAAGGAGAAGGTGGATAGGGGCGATCTCAGCTTCAGGTGGTAGGGGCCTATGACCACGACACTCTAGAGATGATTAGAGGTATGATCTGTGTCTATTCCACCCTAGATACAGTTCTTATAGAAATAGGTTTCATTCACTCTTTCATTGCCATGACACTTGTTTGGAGCTCAGAGATTCTGGTGGAGCAGTTGGATCAATCCTTATGATTAGAGACTCTTACAGAATAGGATTCGATAATTATCATTGGTGAAGGCTGTGTGAGCTCACTCTAGGAGGCGAGAGCTTCAACTGGGATCTCCTAGTAGCAGCGTCGAGGCCTTATGACGTCATCTTGGGTATGTACTGGTTATCCATAGTACATGCTCAGATCAATTGTTTTAGGTGATAATTGTGGCGTGTCTTTGAGGATGGGACAAGGTTTTCATTTACTGGAAAGAAGGGAACCTTTGCAACTTAGGATGGACTTTCTCAGATGAGGGTGTAGCCGATCACACAGTAGTTGTCTAGCCTTACCCTTGGTGTAGATGATGAGAGGAGTTTGAGTTATCTTATAGTGGTAGACCAGTATGCTGATGTTTTTCCTGTGGATATTCCAGGGCTAACTCCTCATAGATAGATATACTTCTACATCGACCTTTACCTCGGTATGGCACTGATATCTACATCATCATATCTAATGGCTCTCGCAGAGCTTCATGAGTTGCGAGTACAGTTGGAGGACTTCCAGTGGAAGGGGTTCATAAATACCAGTGTTTCTCTATGAGAAGCCCCGATTTTGTTCATCAATAAAGGAATATGGAAGTTTGAGGCTTGGTGTTGACTAACGGTGCCTGAACCAGGTGACTGTGAAGAACAAGTATCCTCTACAAAGGATCGATTATCTCTTCTACCAGCTGAAGGGAGAACGGTGGTTTTCGAAGATAGAACTCCGATCAGGCTACCATCAAATCAGGGTACATGATGAGGAAATAAAAAAGATAGAACTTAGATGTGCGTATAGCCATTATGAGTTCTTGGTAACACCCTTCGGTGTGACCAACACTCTGACAGTTTTCATGGGGCTCATGAACAGGATCTTCCAGCCACACCTCGATCGCTTCTTGGAAGTCTTCATTGAGGACATCTTGGTGTACTCGATAATGGAGGATTAACACACCACACACTTATATATGGTTCTAGATACACTCTGAGAGCACAATATTTATGTAAATATCTGAATGTTTTAATTCTATATACAAGAAGTCCACTTTACGGGGCACTTTATCTCGGAGGCTGGAGTTGGAGTGGATCAGAGGAAGATACTAGAAGTTCTTTCTTAGGAGCCCCCCAAGAATGTGACCGAGGTGAGGAATTTCCTGCGATTGGTTGTGTACTACCAATGATTTGTACCTGAATTCTCCAGGGTAGTAGCACCCTTTTCAACTTTGATGAAGAAGGGGATCATTTCTTGTGGACGAAGAAGTTTCAGTAGAGTTTCCAGGATCTATGGTAGAGATAGACGAGTGCCCCCATCTTTAAAATACCAAAAGAGGAGATTGGGTATTTAGTCTAATGAGATGCATGAGGGATCGTACTAGGTTGTGTCTTAATTTAGGAGCGATCAGTGATGGCCTAAGTCTCACGACAAGTGAGACAACATGAGAAAAACCATGATACCCATGACCTGGAGTTAGCAGCGGTAGTATTCACCTTGAATATGTGACGACACTACATGATGGGTGAACAGTTTACTATCTTCTCTTACCACAAGAGTCTTAGGTATATATTCTCTCAAAATGACATGAACCTAAGATAACAACAATGGATGAAGATCTTCTAGGAATATGACTTTGAGATAGTATGCACTCCTGAAAAGGGGAACTTAGTAGCAGATGCACTCAACAGAAGGTATGGTCTATAGTTGCTGAGTGAAGTGATAGATCAGCTAGCCATGTTGCATATATCCTTTGTGGATAGAGATGAATCATCTTACCTCTAGTCTATGATTGTCACTCCCCCACATATTCAGCGAGTTCAGGAGGCACATCCTGGGGACATTGACTGCAAGGCCCGACGTGCTCATATATCCTCAGGATAGTCTCTTAAAATATTTTATGAAGGTGTGGAGCACATCGTTCTCTTAAGAGGATGCACCATGGTACCAGTGACGCTATGAGATGAGGTATCAAGGGAGTTCCACACATCCACATTGGTGGTACATCCTGGAGTGGAGAAGATGTACCAGGACCTCCGGAACTAGCACTGGTGGCCAGGGATGAAGAAATTAGTGGTGGAGTTTATATCACGATGTCTCACTTGTCAGTAAGTGAAGTCTGATCATCAGGTTCTAGAAGTCTTAGCGCAGTCACTTGAGGTACCCGAGTGGATGTGGGATGGTATATCCATGGACTTTGTGATAGGGATACCACGTACATCCAGGGACCACAATTCCATCTGGGTGATCATTGAATGACTCAACAATTCGACCCACTTCCTACCCATCCGAGAGCAGGGGTCAATAGAGGGATAGGGAAATCTTTACATACTAGAGATTGTACAGCTTCACGGGGTTCCATTGATAATCATATCAGATCATGACACTAGTTTTACATCCCACTTATGGAAGGGATTTCAGGAGGCGTTTGGGACTCAACTACGATTGAGCACCACCTTTCACCCTCAAACAGATGGTCAGATGGAGCGGACCATATAGTCACTCAAGGAAATGATTTGTGCTTGTGTCCTTGATTTTCATTGGAGTAAGGAGGACCACCTACCACTGGTGGAGTGCACTTACAACAACATTTATCACTCCACCATCGGCATGGCACTGTTTGAGGTATTGTACAAGAGACCATGTAGATCATATCTATACTGGACATACCCATGAGGGTCAGCACTTATGGGTCCAGAGTTGGTGTGGGCTACCACTAAGAAGGTATAGATCATCTAGGAGTGAATTAAGACTATACAGAGCAGGCAGAATTCAGATGCTGATAGGATATAGAGAACCTTTGAGTTCGAGGAAGGACACCATGTCTTCCTATGGGTCTCACCTCCATGAGGTTTACGGAGATTTGGCCAGGGTGGAAAGCTATCACCAATATTCATCAGTCATTTCCAGATTCTTAGTATAGTGGGAGAAGTGGCATACCACCGCGCTCTTGCAACACAAATGCATCGGGTGCATAACATTTTCCATATGTTGCAGCTGAGGAGGTACGTGCATGATCTATCACACGTTATCGACTAGGTCGAGTTGGACATTGATGATGGGATGACATTCGCAGAGTTCCTGGTGGAGATAGAGGATCAACAGGAGTGGTTCCTTCATGGGTAGTTTATTCCTCTAGTGCGAGTTTGATGGCTGCACAAGAAGCTCCGTGAAATCACATGGGAGCGGGAGGCTTAGATACGTGTGCAGTATGCCCATTTGTTTCCCTAGTTTTTGTTGTGGATTTCGGGGACGCAAAAACCCTAAGGCGGGGAGAGTGTAAAGACCTAGAAATTCCATATAAATTTCTTTGAAATTATTTTGGCTTATTATGAGTCTGCAAAAATTTACAGCACATGATTTCAAGGCCTTGTGTGCCTGGAACAGAATTTTGAACTTGTTTTAAGGTATGTTCAGTAAACGTGAGAGCGGGAATTTATAGCTTTTAAAATGGTGCTCGGAATTTTAATACAAGGGAACATTTGAATTCACAGTGATGAGATTGTATTAGTAGATACTTAACTTTGACCATAGTAGGCTGAGAGAAAAAGTTAGTTTCATAGACTTTTTGAAAGAATAATAAAATAAAATAATATATTATTTTATTTTTCTATGATCTATTGAGTGATGGTGGTGGGGACCATAGAGGTGTTCAGACATTTAATGAGGGACCTTAAATTTCAAGTTACACATTGATTGTGTAACCACCCCTCATTTAATTAATTTGGTTAATTAATTACACCAATTAATGAACCGTTAATTGAAAAGATGATTAATCTCTTAACTGACCTTTTAGATTTTAAAAAGGTTGGAAAAGCGAGTGGGTGGTGAGATATTGTGGGAGAACTCTAATGAAGTGCCAATGATCAACCCTTTGAACAAAGAATAGAGGTTTGGATGACATCATTGGGGAAGTCATATGAAATCGATGAACTTATGTGGCTTCAACAAACAAGGATACTTATCCCACAACCACGACATCTCCTACAATTCTGAGGTAGGGGTTTTTGTTTAAATTCAAGTGAATTTGATTTAATCTATCATTCTTGAAAAACATGATGAACTTGGATTAAAAAATGAGTTAATCCGCGATTCATAAGAAACTACGGGTGGATAATGCATGAATTTTTGAACGTGTTTTTAATTTATGTTTTGATGATATGATTTACACACCTTTGTAAAACTGCTAACGCGAAAGGCATGGGCCTACCGAACAAGGCCCAGACCCTCCGCCACTTTCATATTTGTTGTGTTCTTTATGGTCAAAATTTGAAATCGATGACAACATGAAACTGGGATCCACGTAGTGACGAGAGCATCCTAGAAGGACTATATGTGCAATCGGTAGAGGAAACGGACCACCAGTGTTCAACCGGTAGCCCGCAGACGCCTTGCTGGCGCAGCACCGGTGCGGCGGTGTCGGCGCCTGCAGTGGCGTGCGGCGAGGGGCGGTCTGCTTCTACCGGCCTAGGAAGAAGGCAACGCCACATGGTGTCGTGATAGAAAACAGTGGTGGCCGGTTTCGTTGGTAGCAGGCGGCGCAAGACGGTGCACCACGGAGGGAGGTCGCGACTTCGAGCCACGGTAGAGGGCGGACAGTGCACTACAGGTCCCACCGACAAAGGGGGGTGGCGCCACATGGTGCTTCCATTGCAAACTGAATGGAAAAATTGTCTTTTCTAGAGAGGAGCTGACTCTCGCGGCCCGGTGGGCCGCGCCCAGCCAAGGTGGGTCGGGCCAGTCCGTGACCTAGTGGGCCGAGCCCACCGCAGCCCGACCCCCTCTGGCTGGCCCAGCTAGTTCATACTAGACTGGGTTGGACCAGGTTGACCCGGACCGGGTTGGGTCGGGCCAGGCTAGGTTGGCCCGGGTCGATCGGACCGGGTCGGACCAGACATGTACCCTTTTTGGCCAAGTTTCTCTTAAAAGGCCATATCTCACAAACTAGATATCTATTTGATGATCCGTCTATGGAGTTGGAATCCATGGAATGAGATGGTCCTTTTGAGAAACTTCACCTGAGTTTTGGAGAAATTTGGAGTACTTCCAAGTTGTATTTATCCCGAATCTAATCGGGCCCTTTTCACTAAAATGCCCATAACATACAGACTGGGTGTCCGGTTGACGCACCTTCTGTTGCGTTGGAACCCTTATGACATGATAGTTCATCAGGTTACTTCTTCATGGTAATTAATTCCAGTTGAAATATGACTGATGGCTTGAGTATAAAATAATCCTTGAATCATGCATACTTAGTGCGGGAATCTAGTGGATGGCTAAGACGTGAAGAATAAAAAACAATCTTCTGTAGATCAGCACCGAGCGATTTGGTGTGGATCAGCACCATGAAATCCTATGTGAATCAGCACTGAGCGATCCTGTGTGGGTCATCAGTAGAGCCTCATGACAGAATAAGATGATATAGACTTATGACTAAACATATTTACTTCTGTACTTAAGTTAAACCTAGTGTGAGATGTCTTTTGATTTGTTCTTTGTGATTGAGATCATGCTTTGTGGTTTTTCCTCTGTGGAATTTTGAGAGACCATCGGGGGTCTCAGGGTCCCTACTGGGTATTTTTATACCCACCCATGCACAAGCTTCTCCCACACCTTGCTGTGTCTTTTGTAGACGACATGCATCTTTGATTGAGTCTCGAGGAGTGAGGACTTGAAAGTGTACAGAGGTGGCTGATTGGTGTGGAGAGTCATAGTGACAGGTTGTACCTACCCTTAAGGTATGATCATTAGTGAAAAACCTGAAGAGTTTTTTTCCCTTTTTTCTTTATTTTTATTTCAGTTGGGCTTGTATTCTGGCCCCTTTACTTCAGTACTTACTTTTACACTCTATGGTGGTTTTTAGTTGTGGTTGTACCTTTCTTATTCCATTGTGTTTTACTTGTGCGTTGTGTACATTATCTGTGTGTGTACAAGTTTTTAGGCAATGCCTTCCCATTTTAGGGAAATTTAATTCTGGTGCTAGTCTCCAACCCCTGGCCTATGGAAGGCGAGCTTGGGGTAGTCATGACACAGGCCTTGGGGGACGGGTCATGACAACCAATCTGACTACAATGAAAATAAGTATTTGGAGGACTAGATCATAATGTCTTCGAATGCCCAAATCAACCACACTAGAATCATATGAGTGAATACTTCCTTTCAAAAGAAGTAGAAATAGAAGATGGATACTCCTCTAAGATGGGTTCTTCTAGTATACACCTCTCACCAGATGGGGGAACCTTATTTAACACTAAGGGAGATGGTTCTACCACCCTCAATGGGTTGTCCTTTGAAAACTAACTTGGCCAAAAATGTATCATCTACCAACACCTTGAGAGAATATAGCATAGATGAGGTACTCAATCACTAATCTCTGGATAAATCCCATTTAAAAAGAGGAAATCCTTTAATGTATAACTCGATACCATCTTTAAGGAAAAGTAAATCAGATTACAGAAATGATCAATGAATTTATTCACCGTTCATCAACCCTCATGAATACCCATATGATCTGCCACTTTCTTATCCTTCACCTCCTCAGGAATAAACCATTGGAATAAAGTGGTATTTAATAACTCTTAAGTCATTCCATCTTACAAGGAGAATAGAATGATCAAATTCCACTGATCTGAACCTAGTCACTCAAATAGACCCAAGATAGCTCTCATCTGCAAGGATTCAAGAGTTATGAGGGACCTAAAACTCCTATAAATTTTCTCTCACCACTGTTATTCTGATAGTGTACCTAAATCACTATGAAAAATAAATAATGGATTAAAGAGCCATGATACACCACTCTACTAGGAGTATGAATAGAGTTAGCTTTTGGAAGAGACTTCTTAGGAACCTTCATGAAATTTATGGGCATCATACTCTAAATAACATTAAAACATTAAACCCAATAAATATAAAACCAAATATCAATTCAATTACATCTAAAAATAACATTTCAACTTGAAATTTCAATTTCTAAAACTATTACATAATGGAAAACAGAGTCAAAATTCCTCTTTGTAAAAGTACTGCTTCCATTTCAAATCTAGTTTTTTGGTTAAAAACCTCTTTCAAATACCAAAACAATTTTTAATTCACCTATTTCAATTTCAAAACATAAATTTCATTTCCAAATAAATTTTAAGATTCAACTAATTTAAATTAAAAATCCCCCAAAATCTCACCTTTCCCCCAAAAAATATGTTTTTGTCATGAAATTCCCTTAAACCATTTTCAAACTCATTTTTTTTAAACCAACATACACCAACCAAAATCCCAACTCAAGAACATCACACAACACCAAAGCTTCTCCCATAGCTTCTCTTTGACTTAAGAAAATTATTTTGAGAGGAAATGATATACACAACAATTCTCATTACCCATGAAAGATTATATGAGATGGAGTATGTAGTTAGGGTTAAATATTTGATAATTTTACTATGGCCCTTCATAAATTATTCTCTATAACAAATTCCCCATACAAAATAATAATAATATTATTATTATATTTCATAACATGTGCTAACTCATGAATACATAAATATAATTTATTAAAAAAGTAAATTAATATTTATTTAAATGGTATTAAATAAAATATATCATTTCTATTGGGTACTTAACTCGACCCATCAATCCTCCGCTTTATTTATTGAACATCGAATTATAAATATTTATTTAAATAAATAAATATATTTATAATATTCATTCAATAAATAAATAAATATTATATTCACTAAACATGTGAATACATATTTATTTTATTATTTATGTTAATAAAAAATTTATTTAAATAAATAAATAAATATTTATTACCTTACCAATAATTGACAACAGATAAAAAAATATTATATAATCACTAACTCAGAATTGATATTTCATTAATGTTAAAATCACATATATTATAAAATTGAATAACTAGTGATTGAATTTATTTAATCAATAATACCTGAATAATTAATTCACTAAAAGTTGTGAATAATATTTATTATAACCATTTAATTCAAATAGAATTTGAATGAGATTCTGGGTATCATTAGTACATGCTGTTATGATCCATTTTCTCAGTAGAATTAGGGGAGCTTGTCTAAAGATCAAGATTGATGTTTACCAACATGTTAAGGTATCCATAGAAAATGAAATTAATTGCACAATGACAACAACCTCATTTTGACACTTACTATGAAATATAATCCATTTGGCCCGATATCTCTTCAAATAGGATGCATACAATGTGTCATCATCCCATAATCATGATTTATATTATTTTTAAATCCCCAAAATTAAATTATTAATGAACTACCATGACTGTGGATTTAATTAGATAGTTATATTTCAATTGAAGGGGCAGATATATCATCTTCCATGACTCGGAAAGGGGAAAATACATTATTGACTTATTCAATAAATGTCATATCATTTATGATGCACCTAACGTATCCTACCACACTATGAGAATAACTCATCATGGTTTTAATTAATAAATAAAATAATGTGATTCATGATATATATTAATAATAGTATCAATTACAGGAACCAATACACACATCCATATATAAGAATATCCAATAACACATATAGTTTCTAGAATATCTATTGGTGGGTCTATCCTCATAAAATTTTCTCTTGAATATTTCCAAGTGTGAAGTTCATGATAAGATGCCCCATATTCTTATGAGTATACAACACCTGATAGTATAAAACAGTATATGTGTCCTATCATACATATATCATTTAAACCATATGACATATTTTTAAGAATATTACCATGGAATTTATATATTCTCATTATAGCATGGAACTGGTATAAACTTTTGATATGACAAAATATCTAAGGAAATTATCACATTAATGTTACACGAAACAACAATCATCATGTGATAATATATTTTTTAATATCCAGGTTTCTGAATATTCTAGTAATCAGAAGTACAAAGTCAGTTTGTTTTCGGGTACTAATTCCAACATTATTCCATAGCTAAAATAAATTTTTTATTCTCCATAGATAATAAAAAAACATGTAAGAGACTTAGAATTAAAATTATCCCTTTCTATAGAATTTAAATGGGTATACGTGATTGATACAATAAATTTTAGGTGAGTAAAAAAGATCGGCCTTCTAGTCTACAGTTATTTTTTATGTAGCTACCCCATTGGTTCGGAAGGACTCTAATTCACGATATAATCCAAACTGTTAATTTCATCCATGTAAAAATCCTTTTAATATTCAAGAATTAACCACATTATCCTAGATCTATCAACTAAATTCTAATTAATCTATTCTACCGTATCATTACAAGTAGGTGTTTGGGAAAAAATATTCTTTATTTGAATTTTTTTCATCTTAGAGAATGTCCAAAACTATTTTCCTCAATAATCACCACTATTGTTAGAATGAATGAATTTTAAATTCATTCTAGTATTAGTTTCTACCATGGATCTTAATATGATGAAGGTTTTGAAAATCTTAAACTTTTGTTTGAAGAAAAAAACCCACACCTTTTGTGTGGAATCATTGAAGTGGGTAATATAGTATAGTGCACCAGTGTGAGATCGAACCTGTATATGTCCCCATACATCCATATGAACCAGATTGAGCTTTAAATTCGTTGGTTCCTTATCTAATAGAATATAAGGAAATATTCTACTGATTCCTAAGGATAAAACTCTAACATGTTCCATACTTCATGTGATCAAGCTTAAATAATCCCTTTTTAGCCAATGCCTATAAACCTTTCTCACCAGTATTCTTAAGCTGGTCATACCAAAACATCCTTATTTTAGATATTGTTTCTATATCATGGATTATATATTCTGATTTCTTAGTTAGGTACAATGTTCCATAAATAATGAACCCTGTGTGATTTTCCACACACCATCCACAATGAGAGTGAAAAATATAATATCATCAAGATAACCAATATAAATCAAGTTATTTCATAAACCTAGAATGTGTCAAACTCCTTGAAAAGGCAATAAGAATTCATTATTCATTCAAATATTCACATCAACTTTTCCAAAAATATCATTTTGTTCAAAATATTCAAGTTAAACCTTGATAAATATTTCTAGTTCATAGTTCCTCATGCATAATTTCTTAGTTTTTGAGTGAAATAAATATCTAGATTCAAGGGTTTTTGGGCCTATTTAACTTACAACACATAAAATCAATGTTTAATCCTCCCCTTTAACTATATATTTTACATATATAATAGAAGTATACTTTCAATAGTTAACTCATCTTTCCTAATAGTGTTTTTATAAGTGTATCATTACTTCATAGTTCCAAAATGTAAATTAAGAAATAACAGTTAATTTCCCTTGGATATTATCTATTATGTTTTCTCCTATATTCTTATAAATTAATTGAATGGAACTTCTCCTACCTTCCTCACTAAAATAAGTTCTGGTAAAATTTGCGAATTCATTATTCTAGATCTATTTTTCAGAATCCGATGTCATATCTATTTGAATACCAAGTAACCAATATATTTACTTATAGTGGTAACCATCACATCCTTGGATTCTGGAAGCGATGAGTGAAGTATCAATTCCAACATACATCAAAATAATTTTACCCCAAAATAATTTAGCAAACTTTGAATTATGTCAAATTCATTCACATGACCATCCACTAACCTTCCATTCAACATATTCAAGATAAAAAATAACCACACCAAAAACACCTTGTTCATTGCAGAAGGATTCTCATAAATGTAAAAAAGAATTGAAATTTATTAATAAGTTTTTTTCACCTCTTAGATGTTGAAGACTACATTCCTATAGATGTTGAAGGATAAATATCAAGCCACCATTATCTGTGTCACATCCTAAACCTGTCAATATATCATTTTCCATTCTTTCTTTGAAATTTATTAAGCCTGGACCATAACAATGGAAGCTCTAACCTATCTAGAAGATGCAGCCTTCAACATGTACCTTCTAGAATCTGAAATATATTTTATCAAACATGTTAACCCTAATTGTTCCTACTTTCAAATTCGTATTTCCAAAACAAAAAAAAACTCCCTCTAAAATAGAAAGGTGTATAAAGGAAGATAAACATATTATTTTTTTAAATTCATCATCTGATTTTCCCACACCCAAGAACACCAAGGCCTTGTCACCACTTGTTGTGGAATAGTAAGAAATACAGATGAAATATTATTTAGAACCACAATAAAAGAACAATTAAATCTAAAAGATCATAAATAAATGAATTTATAAAATAGTGTATCCATAACTAAGATACCTCTCACCAAAACTTTGCAATTTTCACACATTTTCTGGTTAATGAGTACTCATAGTCTATGACCGAAATAGAATAGATAAAATTGAATATAAATTGCTCAATAAATATAATAAATTTATTTACATGGTTTAGAAGGGGTCTTACTCCATTAAAAATAGAAAAACATTAATAGAAGAGGTAAAATATATTACAATATAATAAGACTCCATAGTCACTCTAAATTAAAAGCTAGCATAAGCTTAACCAAAATAATTACATTTCTCTAGTGAAGGTGTCATCACCCATCTATTTATAGATGAGTTGCACAACATCCAATCAGTTGATGTTGGGTTTTGGTGTGAGAACTATATTTAGTAATGTGTTGGGATTTTCAATACATGTCGTTCTGGAATTACCCTTGGCAGAACGATATTGAAGCATGCGCACCCACACATGGATAGTCTAGATCTTGGTCAGTGGAAGTGGAAACCGTAATAGCATCCACTTTCAAAAGAAGTGTCACATAAGGAGTTTTGGATGTGACATAGATTATTCACAGAAATCATAGGACACTAAATATTATGTGATTCTATTGGAGTCTATATAAGATTAAACCAATATTGTGTATTCAAATGTTGTATTATATTAATACAAAGGGTTATATAATATTAATTAGGGATGTTAAACATGTTATAGATTATTTTATAAAGTGAAAATCCAAAGGGGTTAGTTTCATAAGTGGTCACAAAAATTTGGGATTAGTGGTAGAGAATTTGTTGAATATGTGTAAGGAAGGGGGTCATGATTTTGGTAAAGTGTGAAAGATTTAGGTTTTTATACTGAAGGGTTTTTCAGAATGATAATTCATGCTAGAGAAGTATACTCCAAAAAACTAGACATTAGGGAAAAGGTGTCTCATTCATATTAGTGTGAGAATTTGGATCAAAATCTCTCTGGTTTTGGTATTTCTCACTAGTACATTGTACTTTGTAACTTTATCAATGATTTGGCATGAGTGTGTGAGTATTTTTTACTCAATCACTAGTCTGAGGTGTTTTAGAACCATCATTAAAGAAAAAACAAGTGTGGAAGATTAAAAAATATAAAACAGAGGCTTTAACACTACATATGTGAGGTGAAGTGTTCAAAATTAGTGGGGGTTTCATATGTTCTTCAATAAGATTATCTTGAATTTTGAGGAGACTATACTTGGAATATTAGAAATTAGTGTCATAAAGAAAACTTTCTATATGAGGAAGTATATTATGGAAATACATTATTTTTGGAATGATGATTTCTTATTCTCTTATATGAGATGTATTTTAGAAGTTTAACATGATCATATCATTTCCAGAAGATGGAAAACTCCAAGTCTGAAGCTAGTTTATTTTCAAATCAGTTGTGATAAAGAGATTGGTGTTTTTATTAATAGGTAATAGATTGTGAAAGGTCATTATAGTATCAAAATATCCACTATAATAGAGGTAAAAAATTGGTGGTTTAAAACCAGGTTGTGATGTAATGAGAGAAAAAGACCATTCTTTCCTTGGTTACATTGAGAAATTAATCTTTTGATCAAGAAATTTTTTCAGTGGGTGTATGATTGTTCAATAATACTTGAATATAAAAAATTTATGTTTCATATAGAGTTTGATATTTTATGGTATCATTAGAGTCATATGTTCTTGAAGTATCACTAATTTTATAAGATATTGGGGCGTTTGAGATTTATTTTTTTGTGGAGGAATATAAGACCACCATAAGGTGAAAAAATATATAGGACTTACTTCTGACAACTGTATGAGTTGGTGGAGCAGTAACATCTGGGTTTAATTCACCAGATGCTAAAGATATATGATTTTCAGAAGGGTGAAACATAACTAAATACTAGAATTTATATCATCTAAAGATACTCTAGGATAGATATCTATAAAAAAACTTCAGAAGGGTAATAGTGCACTTGTAGATCCAATTGAGGTGATTTGACTCCTTGAATACATAGAGGATTGTCAGTGAAGATGGGATGAGGTGGATGGAGACCCAAGAATATCATATGTCAGTGGTGACTGAAGACACTAGATGGGAAATCCTATATAATGTATGGTGTGATCACTTTGTGCTTATAAATTGAAAGGATAATCAAGCATTTTAATCTTCTTCCTTAAGAAACACTAAAGCAATATTCCCCCGTATATTAGGACTTATGGTTGAAACACATAAACCATATTATTCTTGTGGTTTTTTTATTTATTATCATTGAACTTTTTTTTTTCTTTTATACATAATCTTGAGGTTTTATGTTGTGATGTAGTGTATTGGGTACGGTTGTATTTCAAGATTCAAGCACCATAATATAGGGTTAAATTTAGAGTTTTTTCTTCCAAGAATCAAGTTCAAATGACATATATTTGGCTTTTTATACTAGAAGGTTTCCATGGGCCTAAAAATTTGTATTAAAGCTCTAGGTTGGAGTGATTCTAACGGATCAAGCCTTAGTGAATGTGTTTCAAAGTTCATTTTAGTAGCATCATTCTACACTTTTCTTTGTAGTATAGTATTTATTTATAGTTTTTGATGTGTCATATTACATTTTATAGAAGTAGTTAGAGTTTAAAAGTTCTAGAGGGATAGATACTAATGAGAGTAAGGCCTGGGTGGTTAAATTTGGAAAAATAGATTTTGGGTTATGGAAGATATAGATGGATGATTTCCTTCTACATAATGAAATTGACCTTCTGTTAACAAGAGATAAGTTATAAGAGATTAAATTAGAGTAAATAGAGAAGATAGATTCGAAATCACTCAAGTGGATACATATTTTACTTACTTAGGATTTGGTGTACAAACTACAGGAAGTGAAGACAACATCAAAACTCATGAATACCTTATTTGATATGTATGAGAATTCGATGATAATGAAAAATTGTTATTATTATATAGATTATTAGGCATGTTAATTTAGGAAGGAATCTCTTCCACTAATTATTTAAATTAATTCAGTTTTATTAAAAGTTAAATGGTCTTAGTGAAAGTAGGCTTCATAGACCGGTTTTGTGAACTATTTTTACAATCTTCACTCTTAGAATCATGGGACACAATAGTGACCACAATAAGAAATTATTATAGAATGTTTGTCGGAAGGGAAAAGTAAGTAAGTCTATTGAATTTGGTGGTGGGAAAAGTCAAAATAAATCCTTAAAATTAATCTCAAGTGGGAGATTATTGTTCTATGTGAGTTCAATTTTCTAGAAGAGTAATATAAGACCACCAAAACGAGAAAACAATATTGATTCCTTACTTCCATTGACTAGATGGGGTGATGGAGAGGTAGTGGTTGGGATTAATTCACTAGATATTAAAGGTGGATAATAGTCAAATTTGTGTTATGTAAATAAACATTGAATGTTTTATCACTGAAAGATACACTGGGTTCCATATTTGGAAAAATATTTAGAAGGGGGATAGTGTATTGATAGAGCTGGTTGAGGTGGTGGGAGTCCTTGACTACATGGAGGTCTATACATGAAGATAGGTTGAGGTGGAAAATGACCTAGTAATATCGGATGGTTGTGATGATCAACCAAAATGGTTGGGAACTCCTATATAAATCAGGGTGTGGTAACTTTTTGATTATTTATTGAAAGTAAAATCAATCATTATAATCTTATTCCTTGTGTTTTAATAAAGTATAATTACCTCATGGATTAAGATGTAATTTTGGACCATGTAATCCTTATTTTTTGTATAATTTATTTTTTTATAATCATTTCATATATTAATTATTATCAGTATAATTCATCGTTTGAATGTTGTTGTGTGGTGTCTTGGGAATGTTTTTCTTCCAAACTTTAGATGTCATTGTATGGGGCTCATTATAGATATTTTTCTTTAGTGGGTCAAGTTCAGGTGAGATATCTTATGGTGGTTTAACTAGAAAGTGCTAGTGGACTCAATAGAAGCTCAGTGGTAATGTTATGGGAATGAAGGATTCCAGAATGAGAATATCCATAGACACTATACATAGAAAAATATTTTTGATACAACTTACAAATTTATATGGTGCTCATGCCTATTTTTTTTGGAAAAATTCTATAGAGACATTTAGAAGTTTTTATGGGTTAAATAAAATATAGTTAGGTATGATAGATTGTGGTGGATTTATCTTTGTTATTCTTGGTAGATCATGGGTGTGGTGGTAGACTATATAGGAATTGAAAGAGAGATTAACGAAAGGTTTTGATCAGATTTTGGTCAATAGACGTTGAGTCCGGATTGTTCCATCATAGCTCAGACTTTTCATACCCAATATATAATCTATTTTGGGGATCTATCCTAAAACTAATTGGTGATAGGATGTGTATCCCATGAAATATTATATTTTATCCATTGGTCCTCATTGTAAATCTATGTAGGATTTGGGTTAGCACATAATAGTCCCCCACTCAAAATAAATACCACTTATCTGGGTCTCCCCTTTAATGATAATATATATAATCTAATAATCTTAAAACTGTAATTTCTCATAAGTAGTACTCATTATTTGACCATTATTATCAGGAATACTTTCAACACAAGGCACCACTATGGATCTAATTACTTCAAATAAGACATTGTTATCATTGTCAAACTGGTTTAGGTCCACCCACAACACACATGGGTCGTATCATGGCTCATATACCACTTTTTAGGATCATTCCACCTAAGAAAAACCTTTCTAGGCCTAACACATATTTCTTTTTTAGGTTCCATCCTAAAACAAATTTTTGATGGGAGGGGTAGTTCATCTAAGATAATTTGTTTGCAACTACTCTTCACTAAAATTGCTATGGTATTTGGCTTTACACCCAACACTTTTGTAAAATCCTTGATACTGGTCTTCGATTGGGAGATTACTAGGATTAATATATGAGAAATAGCATGTGGTAGATTACTGTATTTTAGTGTAAGAACTATTTTCTTGTTATGTTTTGGGATTTTTGAAACTTTCCATTTTATGATTTCACTTGGTGGAACTAAATGGAAGCATGCGCACCCACACCTATATGGTTTGGATCCTGGTTAGTGGAAGAAGAAACAGTAGAAGAATCCACTTTTAGAGTAAGTGATGTAAGAGGATTTCCAAATGTGACATGGAAGTTCTAGTGGAAGTGGAAGGAATGGGCTTTCAATTGATTCTGGTGGAGGCTATGTAATATTAAGACAATATTGCACATAAGTATCCTTGGTGTTTCAAAGGCCATGTTTGATTAATCTAAATGTATATAAAATATTAATATAAGAAGCATAGGATGTTTCATATACTTATATCGAGAAAATATGTTGAAAGAATAATTTAAGGAAGTGGGCATATGAATGTGGGAGAAGTGGTAGAGAATTTTTATCCTGGTTGTTCACCAGAAGGATCAGTTGGGGAAGAAGAGATCAACCAACTACTCTAAGTGAAGGGATATCTTATAAGTTCATATGGTTGTGCAACAAGTGGGACCTATTTGAGTTTATAGACCACCTCTCTAAAGAGATGATGTTATCTCACTTTTTTTATGCAATGGGTTTGAGTAATAGATGATCTAGGAGTGTAGGAGTGTAAATCATCCCCATTAGGGTGGGTCACCCATGGAGTTCTTGCAGTAGGATTTTTTTGTGGAGAGCCTTGTTAAAGGTTCTTTTATTTATGAGTGGGGTTCTATAACATGGTCCCTTGTAACTCAGGATGGTTAGGGTTCAGAAACATGGTTTACCTGTAAGAAAGTTTTCTTTCCTTAATGAAAGAAGTAGTGTGTTATCCCAAATAGTTGTTTTTCAGATGGACCTTTTTATTCTTGGTGTTGTACTTGTCTCTTTTTTTGTTTTTTATTTCCTTTTTTTGACAGCACACCTGTTGTAGGGTGTTCCATAAGAAAATTTCTAAGTTATTTCATAGTGCAGCCCAATGACTGACCATAGACATCTCACTTGAGTATTTTTACAGTTTGTTAACTGAATCTAATTAACCTGAAATATATTTATTATTATTATTATTATTATTTTAATGTAATAAAATTTTTGATTTTTTCTAAATAATAAAATAAAATAAAATTATAAATTACCATTAAATACTAAACAGAATTAAATTTAAAAGAAATAACTAGGTCCTAGGCCTAGTTTTGAATTCTCTCATTAGTCAAATTTATTTTTTAAAATTAGGTTTCATAGTACATTTATAAAATCACATGCATGAATTACTATTATTTTATTTAGTGATTTTGAAATCTTGAATTCCTATAGAAAACTAAATTCTACCTCCTCATATAATTAAGATTTATGCAACACATTAATTTAGAGTGTAAGACCTTCTAGGACTTGGAACAATAGTATTCTATTTTGTCCATTAAATGTCTCAACTAACTGTGTCTAGTGAAATGGAGGGAAAGGATTTAAATAAAGTCATAAAAATTGAATTGAGTTTCATTTCATGGTGGAAAACTATCACACTTATGCATTTCACTCACATTTACCACAAACAAAAAATAAAATTTAAGAAATAACTTGAGAACACCTAACCTTCATTAGGATAGGCCTTGGGCCATCTTCATTGTTGAGGGTAAGAGATAACTTGGTGAAAATACAGAAGATAATAAGACAAATAAAATAAAATAAAAATAATATTAGTGGAGAGAGATATAATAAAATTAATAAAAATAAAATAAAATAAAATTAATAAAATAAAATGGAGAGAATTTAAGAGTAAAGAAGAATCTGAAGAAGAAAAAAAAGAAGCAAGAGAAGAAGAGGAATAAGGGATTGGGGAATCACTTTGAATATAAGAAGAATGCATGAATTATTTTACTATATAAACTAAATTATAATTATATCAAATAAATAAATAAATAAATAAATAAAATTAAATAAAATCAAGAAAAACTATGGAAAACATCATGAAGTATGGCTTGTCCTCTTCCAACGAGGTCAAGCTCTTTGGTAGCAGAAAGGATTCTCCTTTTATTAGTCGATGGAATGAATTTACCTCTCTTTAAAAGAGTCCCTAATTATGGATTCTTCATTCCAATTCAGGTTATCTTTTAAATGACTATATTTTTTAATATTTGGTTTTGAATCTCCAAATATCTCAGGCTTTCCCAAGATGTAGTAAAGAAAAGTGGCATATGTTGTAAATCTTCCTTCTTGTGCATGGATTTTATGCCTTTCATGTCCATGTGGAAAAGGTGTTTGAGTGTAAGTAGCGATAGTAGAGAAGTTGAGTAGTGATAGCAATGACTCATCCCTATCCAGCATTCACAATGGTTGGATGAAGTTTTCATGGATTTTATGGGGCTCGTCTGAGGTTCCCAAGTCAATACAAGATGGTATAAGTATTTTGTGGTGAAAGTGAGTTTGAGATCACGTTTTCTAGGGGTTAGAGATGGAAATATCCAATTATATCTTGAAAAATTCTGGTGTCATTCAAGTAGTAGATATAGTTGAGGATGGTGGCAGCTCATGTCTGAGCGTGGGAGATCGGGGTTGAGCTGAAGTGGCATTTTTTTATTTAAGATGAACAGTAACCCATGTTTTTTAGACTCCCACATCAATGTTGATTCAGTAAGGAATGCTCATATGTCATTCAAGACATGTGTTACTTGGCACATAATCCTTCACTGGCATGGTCTCCTAGATTCACATGCATACATAGACATTGGATCAAGCCACCCCGCTCAGTCCACATTGTATTATGCCCATACTATGTGTGAGGATCCTCACATGGGTTGAACTCCCTTACTAGCTCTATGGTATTTGCTAGTATAATGTTTGGCTAGTCGGACCCTCTTCGGTCTGGCTAGGTGGCTAGCCACTGGTTGAGGGATGGTTAGCTTGGCTACTTTTTTTAGTAAACTCTGGAAAGGAATGTTAAGAAAATAATTAATCAAAAATACTTAAGCACATATCATACACTTATAACATCATTAAAATTTTAATAAAATTATTTTAATAAAATAAATGATTAATAACTAAAATTTTGTCCATTTTAATCCCATATTTATAATTTCACAATTTTTAATAAATCATTGAAATACATGGTAATATAGATTAAAATACAGTTAAAACCCTTAAAAGAAATTTCAAATTTTCTTAAACAAATCAATGTGTCAAATACCCCCGCACTTAAACTATGATTTTCCTCAAGCATAAAATTTCAACATTTAAAATCATAGGGCACAAATGTTACCTTGAATCAAATCTCAAAACAATTAAAATAAAATAATTATCAATATTAAATAACAATTTTAAAAAAACACATAAAATATCAATTTAAATTCCCACATTTAAAAGAAACAATCAATTATAGTATTTAACTTTCTCTCTTTTAAAAATTATGGATCAACTCCTTTCTTTCATTAAAGTTCCTTAATTCATTATTATTAAACATTCCAAGTCATGATTTACCTCACTTTTAATATTTTCACTCATCACTCATGATACAATTAAAGTAGAGTTATGATCATATCATGAGAAAATTATCCTTATCCATAGGCTTTTAAATGAACTACTTCCTCCACATTATAAAGAAAAAAGGCACATAAAATCATGATGGCTTTACAATAATGGTTCTAATGACTCTGAGGATTAATGTTAATAGGAATTGATATTTTGAAAATTAATGTTATTGGGAGGAGATTTCTCTCAAATTTACTTCATGGTATCAAAATTATATGTGTAATGAAATTCTCCTCTTCAAATTGTGACAAATCCCACTTCCCAAGCTCAAATTATGGTTATGAAATATAAAATTTTAATGAATGATGTAAACCTTCTTTAATTTTTCTCTACTTTTATACTATTTTTCAAATTACATTTTAAATTTTTTTAAATTTTAAAAATTCATGCTTGAAACAAACCTCACATACACCACCCAACCACGTATGATAAAAATAATAGGTTTTTAGGGTGATTTTTTTATTCTTCCAAGTCACAACCCAATCCTAATTTTTTATTTTTTTTAAAGGAAAACAATAATGTATACTGAATAAATCAACAACCTTTATCAACCCCCAAAATTAAGTACCCCCACAATTTTTTCTTATAATGAATTTCATCCCTTTTACCATGAATTTCCCTCACCCCCACACTTCAACATTAAAATATCGTGAAAATACCAAGATGATGGTAGGAATGGGTAAAAAATAGATTTAAACATGGATCATTCCTAACAAGGGCATTTGTGTTCTATATGTGCTTATAAGGATTGATGTATTAGGTAATATCAAGGATAATGTATTATCAAAAAAATTCCTCAATCATTTAAAATTTGGTTTTTTACAGTCATAACTCTGACCAGTTGAAAATAATGTTTTAGCAAGTGACATGTCCCAAGATCACTCAAGAAATATGCTCAAGATAAAATAGAAATTATTTGGTATAGAAATAATCTTATAAATAGGAAATATAACATTGGAAAATCACTCATAGAAGAACTAATAATAAAAAATCAATTCATATAAATTTATAAAATTCAACATGTGAAAAATGATAAGAAAATTTCATTTACATTCAACTGATTACCTCAAATTTTGAGTCCTCATTTTAATATTCATGCCTGAATTTAATCTTTCAATTCTTTATTTTTATGATTCAATATAATTATCATTTAAATATAAAACATGGAATCATAGGATTCCTAATAAACCCATATATCCTAGATAATTCAAGTAAGTAATAATTTAAATATGGGCATGACATTTCTAGTTTAATTCTGAAGATAAATTTCTTTTAGAAAAAATGTAGGGATTTTAAAAGATAAACATTAAAAGTGGACTAACTTTTGAAATGAAGATTTTGATACTCCAGCTTAAAAATGTTCTTAGGTGATTCTGTGTTCCATCTTGGTCCTATAAATGTAAATTACCCATTAATCATAAGGATCATGTAATTAAATCTCAAGATTATAGGGGGAGTGGGTTGGGTGAAAAATTCCTAAGAATTAAATTGAAATATAAATTCCATGAAAAAAATTAGAAAGATAAGACTTGGTTTAATCCCCCAAGTGGTCCCTAAGTATTTTCTACCTCTAGAAGGGTATTACCAACTGTTATCCATAATCTGATGGTGGATGGAGTTTATTAGACTTGAACCACCACATGTGTATTTTCCCAGCTTTCACATCTTCTATGTTGGTGAGAAATGATAAATATATAGAGTAAATCAAATCCCCCCATTTTATAATTAGGTATATATTTCATAGTGGATGTAGGATGAAGTATGGATCATTCTCTTCCATGGTTTATACTTGTGGAACCTTCTCAATCTAGTACAGTTCTTGCTCAATAGGGGATGCATTAATTAAATGGTCAAAGGGAATGTAATTAGGTATTTTTACTTGAATAAAATTTAAATTTTAGTAATCAAAAATATTATCCCTTTCATAATGATAATCTTGTTTCTTGATTTCCTCAGGCTCATATACTTGTAATTCTTCTTTGGATTCCTCAAATTTATGTTCATCAAGATTAGGGAGATCCATGTGTTCCTCAATGGGTGTATGTATTGTTTCTTCATCTTCCTATAAGGAATAACATGGATTGTCTGAATCTGAAAATCAAAAAATATTAGGAATTATTACTCAATTCAGATTGAATAAAATCAAATGAAATAGTGTTTGAGATAAGATCAACTCCCTTAGTTGGTTCGATTTTAATCTATTCTTCAATGGTGAGTTCCTGTTGGAGTTGGATGGTAGCATGTTGAGGTAGGTAGTTAGGATACTCCATATTATCTTTAAATTACACTACATGGGTGGTGTCTTCTTTCATGGATAGAGAAATATGTAACCGTGTTGTCTATTATACTTTATAATGAATGTGGAGATCAAATTGTACCTCACACTCATTTTATAAGTCATCCAGATCCTGTTGATCTCCCACACATCACACTACAAGAAAGTATTTCTCATTAGGAATCCACTCTATCTCATCAAAGACATCTTAGATCTGATCCTTCATGTGGTTGGGTTGTGGATACTCCTCAATCATGGCATCAACATCTTGGGTGTTTTCAGAAAAATCAGGGAAGACTAGCAGTTTATCTCCTAGTTCAGGTTCAGGTTTCTTGAGGGAAGCATTAAAATACTCAGTTAGCCATTCCATTTTTCCTTTTAGATCTTTGTATATATATTCAAGCTATTTAATCTCATTTTTTAGATTTTTTATCCACTTGTTCTTTAAATTTCACATGGGGGAGTTCTTTAGAAAACTTGGGAGAAAGAAAGGATGAATCTACTTGTGTCATGGACACTTCTTGATAAAACTTCATGATATAATCCCAGATTTTAGTTAGTTCTCTTTGAAATTCTTCAAATAATGGTTTATTTAGGGTCTATTTAAGTTCCTTTGTGAGGTCCTTGATTTTACACTCTATGATTATTTAGATCTAGGATTCCCTTGTCTATCTACAAAATAAATCAACACTATCTTCAATAGTACAAGGTGAGTTAGTTACTGGTTCTTTCACTTATGTGGTTTTAGTACAAGCATAATAATAATAATTTGAATGCATCATGGAAAAATAATTTGTCCTTATGGTTTTTTAAATCAATTAAAACTATCTACTATATGAAAAGTAAAAATAAAATAAACATTGATTGGATTTTTAGAAACAATCCCAATTTTGATAGCACGCCCATTGTGGGGTGTGGAAAATGTAAATTTCTATGTTTTTTCCTAGTGCATCATAGTAGCTGACCAGAGACGTATCACTTCAGGTGCTTTATAGTTTGTTTAATAACTTAATCTAATTCACCTAACCTATTTCTTTTTATTGTTTTTGTTATTCTATGAAGGCAATGGAAAATTTGTGTTTTTATAAATAATAAAATAAAATTCAATTCAAAATTACCATGAAATTCTAAACAGAATGAAATTATAAAGAATGAACTAGGTTCTAGGTTCAGTTTTGAATTCTATAATTACTCTCCTCTATTTTTTTAATTTATTTTGATAATACATTTATTAAAACTCATGAATGAATTTATATTCTTTTATTTAGTGATTGTGAAATCTTGAATGCCTATAGAAAAATAAAATACACCTTCTCCTGTAATCAAGGTTGATAGCACACCTAAATCGATATTGTGACACATTCGAGGATCCATCTCCATCATATATCATTTCATCTTCTAAATGAATCAAATTCATTGTATGAAGAGCTTGTTTCTAGAAAAATGGAGGTAAAATATTTAAATAAAATCATAGAAATATAATTGAGTTAAATTTCATGGTGTAAAACTGTCACACCCGTACATTTCAATCACATCTACCACAAATAAAAAATAATCTTTAATAAATAACTAAATAACACCTAACCTCTCCTAAACAAAGCCTCAGGTTAGACACTCATTTTAGAGGGTAACTGATCACTAGGTGTAAAGAGATAAGAGAAGAAGAGAAATAAAATAAAATAAGGATAAGGATAAGGGAATAGAGAGATAGAGAATACAAAAAATAAAAAAAATGAAATTGAGAAAATAAAATGGAAATAATGTAAAAGTAAGGAAGTAGAATAATAATAATAATAATAATAATAATAAGAATAATGGATGGAATAATCACTTTAAATATAAAAAAATTCATGAATTATTTTACTTAAGAAACTAAATTTTCTTTACATAAAAAAACCAAAGCAAAATTAAAATTAAAATAAAATAAAATAGAGAAAAATTTGTTTAAAATAGCATGCAGCACAACTTGGCCTCTTGTAGTGGGGTCGAACTCTTTAGAAACAGCAAGGATTCTCCTTTTATAGGCTGATGGAGTTCCTCAACCTATCTTCAAATAAATCCACAGTCAAAGATCCATCATTACAATTTGGATTATTTTTTGAATGTGGATATTTTTTAATATCTTTATTTTGAATATATTAATATCTCAGGATTTCTTGAGCATTGGCATGGAGTAGTGGTAGATGCGGTGAATCTTCCTTCCCATTCATCGATTGTATGCCTCGATTGGTGACATGAAAATGGCATCTGAGCAATGGTAGTAGCAGTGGTGAAGTCAATCAGTGGTATTGGTGGATCATCCTTCATCTATCCTTTATAGTGGCCAAATGAAGCTTGCAATGCTTTAATGGGCATCGTCTGAGGTCCTCAAGTTGATCTAAGATGGTCTCATCCTTTGGGGGTTCAAACGTACATGAGATTAAGCTTTCTAGGGGATATATATAGTGATGTATGGTGATTTTAGGTTGGATTCCAACATCATCAAGTGGTATAGATAGTAGAGGATGGTGGTGGATCTTGTCTAAGAGTGGGAGAGAAAGGTTGTAGCACCCCCAATTTTAGGTAAATAACCCTTTATTTATGATCTTCAAATATGTAAAGTGTTTGGGAGAATTTTGGGAGAGTTAGGAGGTATTTTGGAATTTTTTTAGGGATTTTATAAAGTTTCATGGTTTTAGTACGATTATTGAAAACCGAGTAAGACTTGTAGGAAACTGTGCACAATGAGATAGGGGATATGGAGAAGGCACTTGGTTGGCACACATCTTGAACAAACCATGAAGCCACCCCGAAGAAACTGTGAAAAGTGGGACAATGTGATTTTTTATATTTGGTTCATGGTTTGTCTAATCATTTGGGCAAACCATTTTAATAGTTCCTTGAGGTTGAGGATAAAGCATGGTTCATGCATGGTTTCACCTAACTGTGCAACTAACCATGCATGGTTTAAAAGTGTGATATGGAAAAAATGGATCTTATGAGTTTTTAACCCTAAACCCCTCATTTTTACACCATTTAGTCCTAAACTCAAATTTTTATTCCTCTGAAAGGATGGGGAGACTCTCCCCTTTAATCTGAAGGTGATACGAAGTATTTTATTGGCGTGTTGAAGCCCATTTCCCATGGAAAGCCTTGTTTGTGGTTGTTTTTGGTCATCTTTCTTAGATCTACTTTCTTCCCTCTTTAAATTTCTTAGATCCTGTCTTTCTAAGATAGATATATGGTTATTAATGCCAATGGTAGTTATATTTGGATTTTTTGATCTTATATAAAGAGATATATGGCAGATTTTTGGAGATTATACACGGTTTTGTTGAGGATTTAGTGCCCTTATTCAATTTCACCATATTTTATGAGGTAGGTAGCTTCACTATCAACTCCTCTTGGTATAACAAGTAGGATTTATTTCAATTTTTTCTTGATATTGATTGTGAAATTGTTATTAAATGCTTTACGTAAACCTTCTTTGGTGATGGTTTAGGGAATTGTGTAAATTGGGTGTTTTGGCGAAAAGTGATTTTGGTAACAGGACCCTAAAATTATGGTTTTAACTTAGTTTTTTGGTTCTGATGCATAGAAAAGTGTTTTCAATAAAATTTTGGATTTATTGAAATGGTTTTTTGTAATGGTTTTCAATAAAATGTTGGTTTTATTGAAATGTTTTGTTTGTATGGTTTTCAATAAAAGTGTGGTTTTATTGAAACTGTTGAATTGGTTTGGAATTTTTTTTATTGGAATGTGGTTGGGTTAAATAGTAAAGTATGAATGGAATGAGATGGATAATGATCGTGATGTACCACAATCAAAGGGATGGAGTATGGATGTGAAGTTCTACTGTCAATGTTAACACCAATCTTGTGTGGTTGAGAGTGTGCAGATGCAGTTATGTGAAAAAGAATGGGTTTTTCCAAAATTAAATTGAGAAATGGTTAAATTAATTGTTTTTTTCTTTCCTTGGATACTTTTTTAGTTGGAAATATATTTTGATATAAGAACTATTTTACTTGGAAATGATTTGGATTTATTGTAAACTAGTGTGAACTTCTTTATATAAATTTTTTATATAAATGTGATACCTTTCCCTATCCCAGTGGCATGAGTAGGGAAGTTATTTTGGGAAAGCCTATTGAGTTTCATTACTCACCCCTACTTTTGAATGTTGGTACTTTTACAGATATTGTCTATAAAAATTCATGTAAAGTAAAGGAATCACATTTATGTTGTGGTTATTTGTGATACATGGGAGGTATTGTGGAGTTGGAGCATGGAGCATGTTCGGAGTTATGAAGTTATGTATTGGAGTCTTTGAGTTTTGTTGGTTTTGTCTTCCATTGTGTACTTTGATGCTAGTAGTCTTCTGTTATGGTACTTTGTTGTAGTTTGGTTTTGGATAATAATGGTATTACTTTGAGTTATTTTACATTATTATCATGCATTATATGTAACACATGGATATTTTTATGAAATAATTTCTTCAAATATTTTAAATTCTTCAATATCGTTCATTTTAGGTAATCATGAGTTTAAATGAACCGTAAAATGTCCTTAATATAAAATGACCATTACAACCTAGCTGTTATGTTAGTGGGAATAAATATAACTAACATATAAGAATATATAAAAAATATAAATCAATTATATATTTGTATATTTTTTATGTGAATTACTATTAGTAAATGAAATTAATGAAATATATATATTATATAATTATTTTTTTTGTATTCATCCAATGTATATTTTTTCATAGGGTCTGAATAAACCCTATTTGATGTATAAAAACCTATATTTTTCAAAAGGTTAATTTTCCACCTTTTAAAGGAGAACACCTTTTAAATTAATATTTTGATACATTAATAATTTTTATATGACAACATAAACATTTCCTTGGGAATACGGAAATAAAAATTTACATTGGATGAAATTTTAATATTTTTCTTATAACTTTAAAATTTTGATGTATATCAAAAATATACTAAATTTTAATTGAAAAAAAACTTTCATCAAAATAATTTATATGGTTAAATTATAATATTGAGCGGTTTTAATGTATAAATAGAATATATTTTTATAATTCAATATAACGTGAGTTATTATCATTAATTTTACAATGAATTTAGATGTAAAAACATTTCAATATTTTATAATGTTGTATCATTTAAATATCATTCTCTCTTTTCAATAATGGGATTAATTTTAGATTAATTACTAAAACTTATGTGTTTTGAATTTTGAAAAATTGATTCAATATTTTGAATCAGTAGTTCCAAATTATGTAAATAGATTTGTTTTATTTTTTTGGGTATTTTGAATAGTAACATCATTAATTTTATTTAATACGGTAAAAGGGTAAAACAGGTAATTAAAGAAAAGAATAATATTATAAAATTATCCTAACACTTGTATTAATATCATTAGATGAGTTTATTTTGACCAAAATAATACTTGGGTCGAAATGGTGTCCTTTGGAAGCCTCTTTCATGATATTCGGAAATTTATTTTATTTTATTTAACGAAAAGTTAAATATGTCTAACTCAAATTTTGATAACTAAATCATTTTTTATATAAGGTTATATAGAATATAAATTATATTATAAAAAAAATTTCAAATTTTTTTTTTTCATGGTGATTTATTTTTGATTTTTAGAAAATAAATAATTTCCTTAAAGACTTATACTCTAATGGTGTAAAAATTAATTAATTGATGAGAAATCAATAAAACAATTTTTATTAAAATATTAATCACCATAAATGGACCCAAAAACATGATCAAATATTATTTGTCGATTATATATCTATCATAACCATCCAAGGTTCATTTAAGTGGCCATTTAGATCCTTATAGAATAGATTGTAACACTTGTATTATTTTATTTAATGTGATGTTACAATTGTCACATTCATAATTTAATATGTATAAGATTTTATAGAATAATAATTAGACTACTTATATTATTATGAAATATATTATATTTATATTCATCATAGTATTTTAGTTTTAATTTTTATTCAACAAAAAATTATACTGAAAAATTACACAAAATTGATATAGTACATATTTTATTAATGGAGATATCAAATAAATGTTTTCAAAAATATTAAAATAAATATAATTTTAGTTAACTAATATGTATAATTGATTATTTATATTACTTTTACCTCTTATTAATATAATAAAATAATTTTTTGAAGTTATCTTATTATATTAATATTTTTAAGAATCCATGAATTGAATAGTGTTAAAATGGACACTATTGATTGTTTATCAAAATAATATTTTATTAAATTATTTAAAAATCATAGAAAATTTTTAAAAAATATATACTAAATATTATATGGCCTAAAATGTTATAAGGTACTTATTTATGGTCTAATTCAGATCAAATAACTAAATATTTCACCCTTTTAATATTGAAGTATTTGTTATCTTAGTTAAAATTAAATAGAATAACTAAGTGTTAATTAAAATGATAATATTTAAATTGAAATAAAACCTATATAAAATTTAATGGTTTATTATATTAAAACCCTATCTCATTTCATATTATAATTTTGGACATTTTTGAGGTTTTGGATGGGGCTTTATTTTATTATAAAGTAATATTTTCTGAGATCCCAAAAGGGCCCCTCACCTCAATTATAAAAGGGAACCTCCTTCATCACCTATTAACTTAACTTTGAGCCTTCAATATCGTACTTACCTTACCCTTTTCCCTTATAAAACTCCGTATTTACATTCTAGAGGTTTTTTTATTCTTCAAATACCTACTCTAGTCCTATAAGAGGATATTTGGAGAAAGCACGTCGAAGAAGAGGTAATCTCCTCTATCGATTCATTCCAACTTTTTTATTCTTCAACATAATCTTCATGAGTTGTTTCATTATAAAGTAATAACTCCAGCATAAAGTATATACTAAGATTAAATTATAATTATTAAATAATCATATTCCACATTTTATTCATCCTAAGAAAAATGAAATCACTACGTGTGCCTATGTATGGCGTACCGTCTTCACGCTGTGGTGTAATATTTTTTTCACCACCACCCTACTAGGATTTTTATAATGATGGAAATAATAAATATATATGATTATTATAACATGATATTAATTATTAAATATTATACACCATCCAATTCAATAATATGAAACAAATATGGTAATGATATCGTCGTTCGTGCGTACATACAGTCTACCATCTCCACGATGCGATATGATTCATTCTACATGATATTCATTAAATCATAATTATATAAATGTAAAGAATGAATAAATATGGTATTTATTTTTTTAATATCATTTTTAAATGATATAACCATTACTTAAAAAGTATAACCATAACTTATTCAACAAAACATGAATAAGAATATAAGGCAGTTAATATCTGAATAACGAGTAATAATGAAATGTTACTAACAAGAAGATGATAATATGATCATATAAGATATCATAAAAATGAATACGATTATTTAATAATTAAATTAAATTATTTAAATCTTTATACATGATTTTCCAATGCATACGAAGGATATTGGACATAAGGTAAGGGATAATTTCGCAATCACATTATTATCCAAGATTGTTTGTACCTAAGTATTTACTAGGGTATATTTATCATCCACATCCATGTTTCCTAAATATGTAATATTTTTTATATTCTTATAAAAAATTTTAAATTTAATTTTACGTATTTTTGATTTTTTATTAAATTTTATGAAATTAATCTTTTTTGTTATTCGATACGATGTACTTTTTTACTTTTCCAGTAATAAAATGAAGAGAATGTTTTTTAACTTATACGGCATGAACAGATTTTTAAATATTAATAACACATTATTTCCATGAATCGTACTCTCCATTATTTAAAGTTTATTTTAAAATAAATTCTTTTCTTTTAAAATTTGTGTTACATTTGAGAAAAGAAAACATTTTTGGAGAAGAAAGTATATTTTTCTCAATAATTAATTTCAAGTGTTATATAAAAATTATTTTGCAAATAGTTGGAATTATTTAATAGGGTTATGTTTCAAGTATAATATCCTTATTGTTCATGTGATTTTATTTTGTTTATGATGGAATTCTATGTATGAAATAAATTTTTTTACATGGATTACGTTATGGTGGAATGATGTTTAAAGAAACAAATTTTATTCCTTGGGTTATTATGAATGATTTATGTTATTATAGAACATGTAAGAATGATTTAATTATGAAATTGGTGGAACCTATATCTCCCTCCAATTCCTTGGGTAAATATTTATATCTCATGAGATAGACATGGATGGAATGGGAAATGATCTCAGTTCAGTAATACAGGGCTGGAACGAGGAGTGAACTCGGTTCTGTAATGGAATTTTTATGCAATGATGGTTTTTGGAAATGAGCCTTGACAAATATTAAATGATTTTCTATGTTTATGTTTCTTCCACAAAACTTCATTTCATATATTATGACTTTGGGGATTTTGTTCATTGATTGTTATGAACTTTTATGATTTATCCCCTGGCATGATATCACGATATTTCATATGCAGGATAAGATTTTCAAATATTATATTCTTATGTCTTATGTTTATGATATGATTGTTATTTCCATCATTTACCCTTACTGAACATCTAATCTCACCCTTTAATGTGTTTCTTTTCCTCATATCATGAATACGGGTATTAAGTAAGATATGAAAAAAGTGGTGTAGTTATAATGAAATAAGTGGGAGACAATGAAGATGTCTTATGAACTAGTTGTTCATATTTCACAGTTTCTAAACACACTATTCCTATATGGTTTTTTTGGATTTTTTATATTTTTTAATTAATATTAGTCAAATTTGAAGTAATATCAATGTATGTAAAGTATGGGGCATTATAGTTGGTATCAAAGAAAAGGTATAGTTAACCTTTGGAAAGTAGGATGAGAAAACATTAGGAAGGACCATAAGGATATGTCAAAGTCTAGGATACAATCCTAGTGCTTTAGAATGACCATGAATAACCTATGATAAAACCTAAAGTAGAAATTTTATTTTTTATTATGTGGTTTTCCCATTATGATTAGTGTTTCTCACACTATGCTTCTTGGTTTTATTCAATGGCTGGAACCCGAAGTAACCACATTAATGATGAATGCGATTGGAAATGAGATGATTGTCCTCCTGAGAAACCAAATAATATAGGATCTGGAATAAAAAATATTTTAGCTATGCTCATACAACTTTCTCAAGCTATGAATCATGAAGGACTTCCAAACGATTAATGGAAGGAACAATATTCTTTTGAGTCATTCATGAGGTAGCATCCACCTTCTTTCAGCATGTCTTTTGATCCATTAGTGGCTGAATAATGGATCAGTACCACTAAAAAGATATTTTCAGTTCTCTAATGTTCATAACATGATAAAGTCATCTTAGCAGTTTATCATTTAGAAGGTGAAGTTGATCAACTGTGGAACTTTATCAAGAATATGAAATTGGATCCATGGAATGGGATGTGTTCAAGAACTTATTTTTCAATAAGTACTTTCCTAGTATTCTTTGAAAAAAGATGGATAAGCAGTTCATTGAACTTAATAAAAAGGACGATGAATCCATTGGTACCTATGAAGAAAATTTTACAAGACATTCAAGGTACGGTTTTGGAATTATTATCCAACATAAGAGTAAAATTGATCAATTATTTAGTGACTTAAAACCAATTATCCGAAGAGAATCAGACATAAGGGACATCAATAGCTATGAAGAAATATTTTCATGTTCTATCAAGGTTGAGAAGGATATTGGATTAACCCATAAGTCTTATGGGTTTGATAATAAGAGAAAAATGGAATTCAAGGGAAAATCTAAAGACCACGTTGAAAAGAAAATGACTTTATCCTTATGCTCAAAGTGTGTAAGGAAATATAGAGTTAATTATATTAAAGGGGCTAGTAAATTTTTTAAATGTGTTAAAGAAGGTCATCAAGTAGTTTAATGCTGATGTGATGGGAAAATACGTCTAATGATGTGAATAGAGAAAAGGCTACACAGAATGCAACTTCGACACTTCAATTTTACAAGTGCAATGAAATGGGGAACTATGTCAATCAATGCCCTAATCCAAGGGTTATTGATAATGATTGATTTTAGAAAACTCTTAAGGACAAAGAAAAAGACAATCCACATGTGATCACCATTATCATGTGGAGTATGATAATGAAGTGGTGAAAGTTACACTTACCGTCCACTCTAAAGTAGAAAAAATTTATTTGATTATTGATCAACCTACTCTTTTATTTATAATTAATTTTCTAAGGTTATCATCATATTACCTCAACAATTAGATGTTGAGTTATTTGTGACAACTCCTAATGACACAACGGTCACATAAAAAGTTTATAATTCTTATCCGATTGAAGTTTGAGGGAAATTGAATCTTGAAAATCTTGTGATCCTTCCTATAGTGGAATTTTATGTGATTCTTGGCAAGGATTGGATTTCTCTATATGGATCTCAAATCAATTTCCAAGGAAGGGATGTTACATTTCATATTCCGAGTCAATATATGATCATCTATCGGTTCAAGGAAAAATATAACCATCCAGTAGAAATTTCTTCCATATTATGTGTATTGATCGCAATAAATGAAGTTTTTTTTATCTAAAATGGTTGGGGAGAAACTCATGATTAATAATATGACCATTTTACTAGAGTTCGATGATGTATTTCTGAAATAATTTCCAGGTCTTCCAGAAAATTTCGAGGTTTATTTTTTAATAGAACTTATACCGGGTTCTATTACTATTTAAAATAAAACTTATATAATGGACCCAATTGAGTTTCATGAATTTAAGAATCAACTCCAATAGAATCTTGATAAGGGATTCATATTCCCTAGTTAGTCACCTTGGGAAGCTCCTATTCTGTTTTTTAAGAATAAAGATGGATCAATAAGACTCTGCATTGATTATCAAGAACATAACAAGATCACTATCAAGAACAAATATAGTATCCCACATATTGATAACTAATTCAAACAACTACACAGAGCTCAATACTTTTCCAATATTGATCTTCATTCAGGATATCGTCATTTAAGGGTCAGGAAGGAGGATATACCAAAGATGGAATTCCATACAAGGTATGAACGCTATGAATTTATATTGATTCCATTTGGTCTTACTAATTCCCCCATTATCTTCATGGATCTAATGAATAGAGTCTTTAGAGACTATCTCGATCAGTTTTTGGTAGTCTTTATAGATGATATTCTTGTCTATACAAAGAGCAAGAAAGAACATGAATATCACTTAAGAATTGTACAAAAAACCCTAATAAAGGATAAGATTTATGAAAAAATTTCCAACTATGAATTTTGGAATTATAAAGATTCAATTTTGGGTCATATAATCTCAAGATAAGGGATACCTATGGATCCAGCAAAAATAGAGGTTGTTGAAAGTTGGTCGAGACCAAAAACATTAACTGAGATCCAAAGATTTTTTGATTTTGATGGATACTATCGATGTTTTATTAAATATTTTTCTTGATTATCTAATCCACTCACCAAGTTGACTCGGAAAGGAGTTAATTTCATGTGGATGGAGGAATTTGAAGATAATTTTGAAGGGCTAAAATGAAGGTTAGCTAGTGCACCTGTGCTCACACTACATTGTAGTGGAGAAAGGTTTGTGATCTATAGTGATGCATCCAAAAAGAGGATGGGTTGTGTTCTCATGAAAAATGATATGGTGATAGATTATGCCTCATGAAAATTAAAAATACCTAAGTAAAATTACCCAACTCTTTATTTAGAGTTGGTTTTTGTAATCTTTAGATTAAAGATATTGAGGCACTCTCTTTATGGTGAAAGGTGTGATATTTATAATAATCAAAAAAGTTTAAAGTATATTTTCACACAAAAGAAGCTGAAATGCATTAAAGAATATGGTTATATTTGATTAAATATTATGACTTCTTAATAAATTGCTAACCTAGGAAAGTGAAAAAGGTAGGAGATGCTTTGATTTGAAAGGATCATACTAGCCTATCCATGACGAGGATCACAAAAGATCCAATATTTATGAATTTTCAAAGGATGGATCAAGAAATTTTAAAGGAAGGGGATAAATCTTATCTTTATCAAATGAATGATCAACCATATATACAAGTGAAGATTAACGAGGCATAAAAGGAAGACGTAGAGTAGAAAAATAAGGTGATAAATGTTCCTGAATTCAACCTTGATTATAATAGAATAATAAGGTTTAGGAGCTGGGTTTTTATTCTTCCCATACCAGAATTAAAGGAAGAACTATTGGATAAGGCTCGTAGTTCTTAAATACCTATTCACCCTAGAAACAAAAAGATTTATAGGGACTTGAAAGGGTATTTTTGTTGGGATGGCATGAAAAGATATGTTTCTTAATATATATCTTAGTGCTTGGTTTTTCAGCAAGTTAATGTTGTAATATAGAAGTCTAAGGGGATGTTACAACCATTACCCATACCAGAATGGAAATGGGAAAACATCACTATAGACTTTATCGTTGGAATTCTCAAAATATCTAAAGGTCATCATGTTATATGGGTTATATTTTATCTCATTATTAACACACTTAATTGTTATTAGAGAGTATTTCTCTCTTGATCAGATTTCCAGGATATATGTAAAGGAAGTGGTAAGATTGCATGGAGTAAAATTTTCCATTATATCTGATCAGGATCTAAGGTTTAACTCAATGTTCTAGCGAATTAATCAGTAGGATTTGGATATAGGGTTATGTTTTATAACTTATTATCATCCTTAGAAATACGGTCAGTTTTAGAGGACAATGTAAACTCTAGAACACATGTTGAGAGCTTCCTCTATGGATTTCAAAGGTGGTTGGGATTAACACCTAACATTGGTGGAATTTTCTTAAAACAATAGCTTTCACTCTAGTATTAATATGGAACCTTAAGAATCCTTTTATGTAAAGAAGTGTATAACTCCAACTTGCTGGGATGGAGTTGGGGTAAGAAAGCTATTAGGACCTGATCGTGTTGATGAAATGGTAGAAAAAGTAAGATCTATTCAAGAGCACATAAGAGCATCTAAGATTCCAAAAAATGTCATGCTGACATGATAAGAAAATACCTAGAGTTAGAAGTGGGTGACAAGTTGTTTCTATGAATATCTCCTGGAAGAGGGTAATGAGGCTTCGAAAGAAGGTAAAGTTGATCCCTAGGTATATCAGTCCTTTTGAAAATATGGGTTGTGTCGGGAAGGTAGCTTACTGATTGGTGCTTCCACTAAATATCTCTAAAGTTCATGATATGTTCCATGTATCTCTCCTAATAAAGTATATACTTGATCCTTCAAATGTACTAAACTCATAAGTTCTATCGCGGGAGAAAGATCTTTATTATGAACAACAACCGATAGAGATTCTAGATCGTAGCGAGAATGTTCTACGAAACATGACCACTCTCTTGGTTAATGTTTTGTGGTGGAATCACCAATTTTAGGAAGATACCTGGGAACTTGAGGATATGATGAGGGAGAGATATCATCACATGTTTGTTTCAAAGTGATGAATTTTAAGGGAAAAATTCAGTTTCAGAGGGGTAAAATGTAACACCCGTATGTTTTTATGAAATATTTTCTCCAAATATTTTTAATTATTCAATATATTTCATTTCATGTAATCGTGAGTTTAAACAAACCATGAGATATACATAATATAAAATGACGATTATAACCTAGTCGTTAGGTTAGTAGGAATAAATATAACTAACATATGAAAATGTATAAAAAATATAAATCAATTATATATTTGTATATTCTTTATGAGAATTACTATTAGCACATTAAATTAATGAAATATATATGTTATATACTAATTTTTTTTATATTCATCCAATGGATATTTTTTTCATAGTGTATAAACCCTATTTGATTTATAAAAACCTATATTTTTCAAAAGGGTAATTTTCCGCCTTTTAATGGAGAACCACTTTTAAATTAAGATTTTGACACATTAATAATTTTTATATGACAGAATTTATATTTTCTTTGTAATAATAATATAAAAATATACTTTGGATGAAATTTTAATATTTTTCTGATAACATTCAAATTTTGATAAATAGTAAAAATACACTAAATTTAAATTGAAAACAACTTTTTCATCCAAATAATTTATTTGGTTAAATAATAATATTTAATGGTTTTAAATTATAAATAAAATATATATTTATAATTAAATATAATTTATGCCATTATAATTAATTTTACATTGAATTTAGATGTAAAAACAATTCAATCTTTTGTGATGTTTTAACTTTTATAACTCGTTCTCTCTTTCAAAAAATGTGATTAATTTTAAATTTAGTACTAAATTTTTTTGTTTTATATTTTGAAAAATAGATTCCATATTTGGTATTAGTATTTCAAAATTAATTCAATAGCATTGTCTGATTTTTGGGAATTATGAATAGTAACATCGATAATTTTTATTAATACAGTAAAAGGGAAAATGGGTAATTATGGGTAAGAATACTATTATAAAATTACACTAACACTCATATTAATATCATTTTATGAGTCTCTTTTTAACTAAATAATACTCGGGTCTAAATGGTGTCATTTGGAAGCCACTTGGATGATATTAGAAGATTTAATTTATTTAATTTAATGAAACGTTAAATTTGCCTCACTCAAATTTTAATAACTAAATAATATTTTATATAAGTTTATACAGAAGATTAATGAAATTATAAATACTAATTTTAAATCTAATTTTTTTTATTTATCATGGTAATTTATTATTAATTTTTATAAAATAAATAATTATCTTAAAGACTTATACATTGATGATGTAAAAATTAATTAATTGATGAGAAATCAATAAAACAATTTTTATTAAAATATGATTAACCATATAAGGAACCAAAAACTGTAAAATATTATATTTCAAGTATATATCGACCATAACTTTCCAAGGGTTGAGTTACTGACCATTTAGAGCCATATTGAAGAGATTGTGACACTAATATTATTTTATTTAAAGTGATGTTCAAGTTGTCACATTCATAATTTAATAAGTATACCATTTTAAATGTTGGATTTTTCAGAAGATAAATTCAACTAATTTTATTATTTTGAAATCTAGTATATTTATCTTCAGAATATAATTTTAGTTTTAATTTTTATTCAAAAAATGTGTATACTAAATAAATACACAATATTGATATAGTACTTATTTTATTAGTGGAGATATAAAATAAATGATATTAAAATATTAATATAAATTTAATTTGGGTTAACTAATTTGTCCAATAAATTTTTAATATTACCTTGACCTCTTATTAATATAATAAAATAGTTGTTTTGAAATTAACTTGTTATCTTAATATTTTTTAAAAGCAATGAATTGAATAGTGTCCAAATTGACACTGTTGAGTATTTATCAAAATAATGTTTTATTAAATTATTTAAGAATAATAAAACATTTTGAAAAAATATATAATAATTATTATATGGTCTAATATTATCTAAGGTACTTATTTTGGGTCTAATTTACATCTAATAAATAAATATTTCAGCCTTTTAATATTGAAATATTTGTTATCTTAATTAAAATTAAATAGAATAACTAAGTGTTAATTACAATGATAATTTTTAAATTGACATAAAAACTTGTCTAAAATTTATTGGTTAATGATATTACAACCCTATCCCTTCTAGTATTTTAATTTGGTACATTTTTGAGGTTTTTGGATGGGGTTTTATTTTATTATAAATTAATATTTTTGGAGGTCCCAAAAGTTCCCCTCACCTCAATTATAAAAGGGCACATCCTCCCTCACCTATTCACTTCACTTTGAGCCTTCAAGCTCAGTAATCCCCTGAAATTTTACCTTATAAACTTCCATAGTTAAATTCTATAGGTTCTGGTTTTCTTCAAAGACCAACTCTAGTGTTGTAAGTGGATATTTGGGGGAAGCACTTCAAAGAGGAGGTAATCTCCTCTACTGAATCACTCAAATTTATTTCTTCCTAAACTTCCTCTTAATAATTTTTTTCATTATAAAGTAATAAATAAAGTATCACTTATATATTGTTATAATATTATAATTATGAAACAACCATATTTCACCTCTTATCTATCTTACGAAAAACAAAACCACCACGCGTGTGTATGTACGGCTTACCATCTCCACGTCGTGGTGTAATATGTTTTTCACATCCACCTTACTTGGATGGGTATAATGATGGAAAAAATAAATATTTATTATTATTATAAAATTATATTAATTATGAAATATTATACACCATCCAATTCAATACCATTCGATAAATATGGGAATGATATCGTCGCTTGTGCGTACGTACGACCTACCGTCTCCATGATGCAATATGATTAATTCTACATGATATTCATTAAATAGTAATTATATAAATGTAAAGAGTAAATAAATATGGTATATATTATGTTAATATCATTTTGAAATGATATAAATATGGCCTAACAATGAGATCTCTAACGTATTCGACAAAACATGCATAAGAACATAAAACATTTAATATCTGAATAATGAGTAACAATGACATGTTATTAAAAAATTGATGATAATATGATCATATATGATATCATAAAAATAAATATGATTCTATAATAAGTTAATTACATTATTTAAATCATTATACAATTTGTTCATATACATACTAAGGATATCAGACCTAAGGTAAGGGATAATTTCACAATATCCTTATTATCCGAGATTGTTTATATGTAAATATTTACTGGGGTATATTTATCATACACATACATGTTTCCTAAATATTTAATATTATATATATTCTTCTAAAAAAATTTAAAGTAAATTTTCCCAATTGTGATTTATTATTAAATAGTATGAAATGAATCTTTTTTTGTTATTTGATATGAGGTACTTTTTGATTTTTCTATCCAAACTATAAGGAGAATAATTTTTTAACTTATATGGAATGAATGTAATTATATATCTTCATAAAACCATATTTCCATGAATCTTCTTCTGCATGATTTTGATTTTATTTTCAAATAAATTCTTTTCTTAAAAATTTTCTCGACATTTTGCGAAAAGAAAACGTTTTTTAAGAAGAAATGATATTTTCCTAAAGAATTAATTTCAAGTGTTATATCAAACTTATTTTCCATATAAGATGGAATTATTTAATTGGGTTATGTTTCAGGTATAATATCCTTATTGTTCCTATGATTTTTTTTTCTTTATGATGGAATTATATTTATGAAATCCATTTGATTTACATGGATTATGTAATGGTGGAATGATGTTTAAAGAAACCCATTTTATTCCTTGGGTTGTGGTGAGTTATTTATGTTATTATGGAACATGTAATAATGATTTCATTATGATATGTCTGGGAACTATATCTGGTTTTTCGTTTCATCGAAGGTATGTTATCGGTGACCCAAATTGATATTACCCACTCTTAAGATAGTATAGTGTAAGTGAGGGGTCGATTCACGGGGAATGGATGAGGGAGTGAATTCTATTGTGTTTGGAATTAAATTAGTGATGGATTCATAATTTAGATTGAGATTTTTCTTTTTTGATTATGACAACCATTTTGATCACTGAATTAAATATTGACATTTAAATGTAAAGAAAACAAAAGTGTCTTTTAATGTGGTTGATAGAAAAAAGAGCGTGTTGGGGTTGTGGTGATTATTGAGGTTATACAAACATCTTTTTGGGTTGTGTTGTTCATAATAACCCAACACTCTAGGTTTAAATTGTGACAAGGTTCCCTAGGTCCGGTAAACTATGTCTGATACTGAAGAAACTGACTCCTTGGTCTGATTGTCAGTGTTTCACAATTATTTATTTAGATCAGTCCATTTATTAGTTGATGAATACTACTATGGATCATGAAGGAATTAATCATTATTCTTTCTTTGAGTCCCTGAAAATTATTCTCTTGGTATGGCTCATAATTTTTAGTGATCAAAATAAATCATTAAAGAATAATAAAAATACTTAATCAGAACAAACACAAACATAATAATTAAAACAAATTATAACACTCTTTCATCATCCACAGCCCCAAAACATGGGGTGTTTAGTTACACATGGAATAAAATATGATAATAGAACCCTCGATACCTGATGTGGTCATCACAGAAACATTGAGGAGAGGAGAATTATTTGGTAGAATGGTGGAATGGAAAAGTAGTGGAACAACGGTAGCATGGAAATAGAGTAGCGAAACCTCCCTCCTTCTAATATTGAATATTTACTCACTTAAAAATGGAGGCCAAGTCCCTTATTTATATAAAACAAAATTACATGGCGTGTATAAAAAGTATATGCTTTTTAGTTTCTTCAATGTGATTTTATCGCAGTTTTTCTCTGGTAGGTGGCCAGCTGCACCACACTTGACTTCTACGGCGTCGATGGCCGTTTGATGGTGGGTACATGGCATGTAGTGTCACCTCAAATGGCATGTAGTCTCAATAAAATTCCACCAACCCCATCTAGAATCATGTATATGGAATGTAGGTATGATCCACAAGGCATGTTGTCTTTATTCTGGCGACATATGTGTATACTCGTCTGGTCAATCCGTGTATAAGTCTAAATGTACATGGAATTTAGGTATGTAGATGCCATGTATTTGGGAATTTTGATTAGATTTCTCCTAGTTTGTGTGTTTTTTTATTAAACACCTGGAAATAAACAAGATAACCAAAATCAATGTATTTTTCCACTAAGCAGTAGGTATTTTCTGGATAATGTTCTTATTTTCGATAATATATGTGGAAATGAATACAAAAATTGGGTGTATCAAACTTCCCCACACTTAGTCGTTTTCTTGACCTTAAGAAAATCTCAACATCTAATTAAAAGAGTCTATATTTTAAAAGGAATTCATTCAATTAATCATAAGTGTAAATGATATAGTCAGAGGAGAACATTCTAAAAAGTTACAAAACATATTAAATTCATAAGATATTCTATCCATGCCTCATGTATAATTCAATTAACTACATTCATCCCCTTTTAAACACATTTTCCTACCTTAAAAAATAAGCATTCCACTTGATGATCTATCTCACTAGTAAATAACACAATCAACACTCAAGATATTTTAAATAAAATTTATGCTCAATCTAATGTATATAAACTCTATCCATAGGTTTGCAAAAAATATAGTTCAATAATTCAGAATATTGAATTACAAAAATCATGAGGGATTTCCAATAAGGTTTATATATTTCTGTGGAAAAGGGCTGGTAGGTAAATATGTGAAAAATATACTCTGAGGCTTGAAAAGGGATGTTGAATTCTTTAAATAACACTGCATGATATTGAAAATTAAACTCAATGTAAAATCATCCTCAACAAGCTCTATTAGATGCTCTCATCACCACCATCTCCCTTAGTGAGGTAGGGTTTTCAAACCATCAAGTGAGTATAAGGTCCCCTTGTCATTATCATTTTATTCTTTTTTTAACTGAGGGGACCACTTAGGAATTCCACGTATATGGTTTAGGAACCCTTTCTGTCCCAAATGAACAAGAGGTGCTCCCCCACACTTAATTTCATGACTATTTACAAAAATGTTCCATATAATTCCAATTACCTCTCTAAAGCTCAAGTGAATAATCATTCAATGTTAAAAATAATTATAGTGGAAAGGGAAATAGGATTGTAATTTGGCTTCCTATCAAGGATGTTCATGGTTTTTAGGGGCTTTATGAAGATCAGATATAGGGTAGGTCTCAAGATAAAAAGGGGTTGAGACAATCTACTTCCTTAATCATTTTAAGGAAATTCAAAAATTCCTCAGGTTTCGAAAAGAAAACATACAAATTTTAGTAGTCATGTATATCCTAATAATCTCTCGAGAAAGAGGGTAATAAAAAGAATATGATGAAGGGTTTAGAAAAACTATCAAGAGTGGGAAAAAATAATGATACAATTAGGTCATGACATTTATATAAATGATTGGCCTAATTAATGTAATTAGCCAAAGATTACAAGTTTAAATTTAAACTATATCAACAATCATTTTAAAACACTTAAGAACCAAAATAAGAATACAATCTTTAAAAATTTCCTATTTATAGATTTGTTATTTATAAATATAACTAACCAAAATTTCTTCACGTTTTCAAATATATCGTCTAATAATGATGTATCTTAGATGGTGGTAAGGGAAAATACTAAGGTGTTCGAGAGACTCTCCCCCACACGTAATACTGCACGTGGTCTACCAAGTGCGCTACTATGGGGAAAACGAGGATGGAGACACGAAAAGGCATGGGAGAGGGGAGGAATGATAAGAGAAACAAAACATACTATGGAAATATAAAGAATACTCCCGTCGTTCCAAATAAAAAAATTGTTGTAAGAATGTAAGACGTATAAAAGTCACTCTAGTGTACCTGCAACTTTCGATGGAAAATAAAAATGCAAGCAATAACATCATCAGAGCGTAGAAATGGACAATAGATATATATAGAAGAAAACTCAAATGTCCTAGTCACGGTGTAGCCTCAGGGGAGGCAGTGTCTAGTATAGGTGGGTCAAAATCAGTAGATGTAATAGTGGGAGGAATAGATCCCTTGTCATATGGTAGAAATGTTATTGAATGGGTATCCGTGAAGGGTAGCTCTGCAAGAGGATGGTGGTTGGTACCTGTAGTAAAGATGAGTACGAAGTCAGTGGCCATGAAAACATTAGAAGGGGGTACCATAGAAGCTAGAGGAATGAAAGTAGAGGTAGCCTCTGGTTGAATGGGAATCCTCTGATTCTCTAGAAGTAGCTCCACCATCCGCTCAATGCGGTCCAGGCGCTGAGCAGAGGTTGTCTATCGCTGAAGGATAACAGCCTTCTGATGCTCCAGATGAGCCAGGTGGTGGTCTATCTCAGCTAAGAATATAGTGATGGTGGTGTCAGCTAAGGGTGCACAAGGTGAATGGGCATAGGATGGTCCAGTAGGGGGATGGGAAAGGAAGTAGTGAAGGGTGAGGAAAATGGAAGGGGTAGAGAAGGAGGTGCAGCTGCATCCTCGGGGACAAGAGGGTTGGTAGGGTTTGGCGGTGGGGCTTGGGAAAGGACGTAAGTTCCACCTTCTTCTAGAAAAATCCCATGTGAATAAGCATGAGATTGTCCATCTGTTGGGGGGAGCCTAATCAGTTTTGGGGAAGGGTTGGTCAGAAACGCTGAGGTGGTGGGAAAGGCGGGTGGCATAGAACCAACCATTCAGGTTTCCCTAACGGCCGGTGAACATAGAATGGAAGTAAGTGGCGACAAGGTAGGGGAGGTATGGGTAGTCTTGTCGGATGACACAGGTGAGGAGCTCCATGTCACGGCCAGTCACAACCCCCATATCCTCATCGAGGGGAAACAGGATGGCACTAATGCACAGGTGAGTAATGTGGAGGATATGGTCAATGATGAGGGTACTCTTCTGGGGAGTGGGGGTGTAGCGGTGGTCAGGCCTAGTAATATCTTACCACATGTCAATGAGCTCAAAACACTTGGGGTGGGTCAGGGTGGAGAAAAGGGGTGGGGTGACTAGATGGGGATAGAAGACACACCCTCATCCAAAATCAAGAAAGGTAAGGGAAAAAGGTCGGCCGCCCTACTTAAATCGGACCACCGGGACCGTGTCTCTAGGTGTATTTTGGTACTTGGGCCCATCAAACTCAAAGGATGCAGCAAACTCCAAAAATAAATATCTGAAAATTGGATTGTTGACCCGAATGATCGTGAGTAATAGCGTGGGCCCGAGGAGCACCTCCAAGTCCTCCCAGATACCCAGCTACTGAGGCATGCTGCTGTTAAGAAAAAGACTGTTCAACTGGATTGTGTGGCGATAGATGTGCTGGACTTGATCGTGTGCTAGTTCTATGACTGCAAACACCAGGAAAATAGAGGGGACACTATTAGGGCATGTCCAAGGTGGGACATCAATAGGGGCCAGCTCTGGTGGCCGAGTAGCCTTAGTAGGCGAAGGTCTATTGGACGTGGCAGATGGTGAGGGATCAGATGCTAATGAGGAGGGATCAGGAGGTGTGGAAGCTGGTGGTGAAGAAATGGTGGTGCTCAGAGGCTCTTTGCAGGGTGTTGGAGATTTTGAATTAGTGACAACCTCCACTGGGGTGGTGGGTGGTGGCATGATGGCCAGCGGATGAAGCCGGTAAATCAAGAAGTCTGGGGCTGCTATCGTCGTGGGCTGGAGTTGTATCCGGTAAAAAGTGGGCCTCTCGCCATCAGTAGAGGATACGGGCCACATCCCTTATGCATGGTCTCTGTCCTCTTTAAGCTGGAAAAGTATAGAAAACAAAACAAAAGAAAAAGAAAATAAAAATAAAAAGAAAGTTTGAGAAAACAGAAAAACTGAAAGTACACAGTGTGTAAACCCAGAGTACACGGCTTGTAGTGTAAACGGGTTAGCATCCCATGTTCTCTTGATAGACATGCTGAGTGGGAATTTCACTATATAGGGAAGGATACATGGAATGTAGATAGAATCAACATCGGGTATGTGAAAATGGGTTCCTCGTCGTGTGGTTCAAATACACAGTTGTTGTCCGAGTAGAGCCAAGAATGAAGTACATGTCATGTGAAGGTATGCCACAACATGTTGTTGGACATAAGTTCTGGGTCATGTAAGAGAATAGACATGGGTTAGTGATAGTAAGTCCATACGGCAAGGTACACACTATTTCATAAAGCCACATGACATGTGTAAAAACATGGTTTATATGGCTGTGTGGAGTGATGGGCATAGGTTGTCCCATATGAATGGGATACATGGCATTTACTTAACATAGATTTTGTGTGTGTAAACATGGTTTGCAAGGACATGTGAATGAGGTACCCGGGCATGACTCTAGATGGTACACAGTGTGTACCAAACAGACACACCGTGTTGTTTCATAATTCAAATTGTCCAGTGTGAGGCCATGTACAAAAGTACACGCCTTGTGTTCTTCATTTTGTGCCCGTGTACTGTGGGTTTCGGCAGATTGGGAGGCCGATCTGAAAAAAACCATAAATGCTACGAAAATCATGAAATAACGGGTGAAAATGGAAATCCTTGATTGATGAATGAAATGAGGAAGAAATCAAATGCTAAAAGGGATTGAAAATGTGGATTCGAGGAGGGGCGACTGTGCAGATTTTGGGAGAAAAAAATGGCGGGGGGGGGGGGTCCACACGACATAGGGTGTGTCTGCATAGAGGTTTCCATATTTTATAGCCAGAATACATGTTGTGTACTCGAATAGACATGTTGTGTAGTACTACTCTCTCTTTTTTGAAACATATATATATATATATAATAGTTATTATTATAAACTATATAATAATAATAATTACTAATTAAAAACTATACAAAATGAATATACATAAATATTATTTATAGAATATAAAGATATAAAAATAATGTATCAAAGAATACATGTCATGTGTTCTAAAATTTAAAAAAGAGAACTACAACCTTCGGTCCGCTGCTTGGGGCACGATTCGAACCAGTAATCGGCCGATCCGAATGCAAGCCCTCAACTACTGGAGAAAATGTTATTGTGATACACATTTATAAGATCTTTAAATAGTTAAAGTATCGGTGTACCTCTATACAAAATGAATAAAATTCATGGAATGTGTTTTTAATTATTATAAAGATGGGGATGAATTAGGAAGATTATCCGAGTTCGAACCTGTGTCTTTTGAACACAGGGTTGAAACATTTCCAATCCTCCTAGTTCACCTTCATGTAGTTTATTATTTTAAAAACCTTTTAAATTTTAATGAAAACATAAGGAACATGACATATATCAGAATCCACGTCGTGTGATTTTATTAATGTGAAAAATGATAGAACTGGTCCAGTTGTAGGGTTCAAACACGAGTCTTTTGAATCCGTGACTGAAGACCCTGCCATTCAACCCATTACCACCATAGGTTTTCTTTTGTTTTAAAAAAACATATATGGTATAGTAAAAAAACTCACATCCCATTTACTTACACATGGGTTAAAAATTATTGATTCCTGCACCAAAGGAGAGTGTGGAGCGACTCGAACCAGGGGTGTCTTAGATACATTCCAGTACTATAACCAAAAGTTCATGCTTTATTCCTATTTATTTTCTAAATTCATATATATTTATATCACTAGTTTTATTAACACACATACATAAAAAGTACACACCGTGTATACTATTAGTACACGACGTGTAGTCTTCTAGGTTTCCTCCTAGACAAAGCCTTTGTTTTAGTTCGTTGGCCTGACAAACTTACCTCTGCTTATAAGAGATGCATGGTGGGGAGAGTTCCCACCGTGTCTTCCATGTGATGGTAAGTCTTCAGCCATTGTCTGTTCACCTGGAATGGTTGATCATCCTCCCCAGCAATTTCCACCTCTCCATGGTGGAATACTCATATGACTCAGAATGGTCCCGACCATCTTGAATTTATCATTCCTGGAAATAATTGAATATTGGAGTTAAAAAGGAGTACCAGATCCCCGGGTTGGAATGATTTTTGTGAAATCATCTGATCGTGGATTGCTCCCATCTTCTCCTTGTACAACTTGACATTCTCATATTCTTCCCATCAGATTTCATCATGTTCCAACAGTTGGAACATATTCTTCTCTTCTGATGCCTTTAGATCAAAATTCATGGGCTTGACGGCCTAGTAATCTTTCTGCTCCAACTCTTCTGGCAGATGGCATGAAATTCCATAGATGAGGTGGAACGGGGACATCCCCAATGGTGTCTTGAAGGTAGTCTGATATGATCACAAAGCATCATCTAGATTCTTCGACCAATCATTCCTTGAAGTGTTCATCTTTTTCTCCAAAATACTCTTCATCTCATGGTTGGAGAGCTCTAAGTGTCCACTAGACTGGGGATGATATGGCATCCCCATATGATACTTCACTTCGTACTTCGACAGTACTCCTTTAATCAACGTGTTGTCAAAGTGGGTCCCTCTGTTGCTGATCAGTACACGGGGAATGCTGAACCTGTTGAAAATTGGTTTCTTTAAAAGGTTCATGACCACCTTGGTTGTGTCGTGTGCTGTAATAATGGTTTCCACCCACTTGGAGACGTAGTCGATGCAGAACAGGACGTAAGTGTTCTCAAAAGATGGGGGGAATGGCCCCATGAAGTCTATGCACCTGACATCGAAGAACTTCACCTCTATGATGGAGTGTTGGAGAATCGTAGCTCTGTGCCCCACATTACCTATTATTTGGCATCAATTGTAATGGGAATCGAAGGCTTGGGAATCTCTATGCATGGTGGGGCAGAAAAATATAGACTCTATGATATTTTCTATAGTATGGTCTATCCCATGATGTCCCCCAACTATAGAGGTGTGACAATATTCTAGGACTCCATGAACTTCAGTTTATAGGATGCAACATCGGATCACCCCATCTCTATAGGATCAGAATAGTGTTGGATCTTCCTAGAAGTACCTCTTGACATCAGAGAGAAACCTCTTCCTCTGTTGGAAGGAGAGGTCGGGGTGTATGGAACCTATAACCAAATAATTATAAATATCAGCATACTACCGTCGAGGTGATTATTCGATTGAAAAATGGTTCTCATTAGGGAAATCCTCATTGATCTCTTGATCTTACTCCATCTCCAAATGTGGCAGCTCTAGTTGGTAGAGATGATCGGCAAAAAATTTCTCAATCCCCTTATTTTCTTGGATCTCCAGATCAAATTATTTTAGGAGGAGTACCCATCGGATCAGTCATGGATTTTCATCCTTCTTGTTCAGTAGGTAATTGATTGTTTCATGGTCAATATAAACAATAACTTTATATAGAAATAAATAAGAATAATACCTATCAAAAGTGAACACCACTGCCGGCATCTCCTTCTATGTGGTAGTGTAGTTCATATGTGTCGCGTTGAGAATCCTTCTGGCATAATAGATGGGTTGGAAAATTTGGTCAAGCTGATGACACATGATTTCTCCCACTTCATAGTTTTCGGAATCGCACATCACTTCAAATTGCTCCTCCCAGTTGGGAGAAATCATCACTAGAGATTCCATCAGGTGCTGCCTCAGGTTCTCAAAAGTTGTGGTGCATGCCTCGTTGAACTCAAAAATTGCATCCTTGGTTAGAAGGTTGATGAAGGGCTTAGTTATCTTTGAGAAGTCGTGGACAAAACACCTGTAGAACCTAAATGTACCAGGAATTTGCGGATGGATACGATGGAATTCGAAATGGGAAGTGGTGAAATGAATTCTATATTTTTTGGGTCCACCTCTATCCCCTTCCCCAGGATTCTATAGCTAAAGACGATGAAACTTTTCACCATGAAATAAAACATTTCCGAGTTCAAAACTAGGTTAGTGTTCTCACATCTGTCTATTACCATCTCCAAGGGCCACAAGAAAGTGATGAATGCTTTTCTATAAACGGAAAAATCATCCATAAAAACCTCTAGGATTGTTTCTTCCATGTCATGGAAAATAGCTAATATGCATCTCTAGAAGGTATCTAGAGCATTGAACATTCCAAAGGATATCCTTCAGTAAGAAAAAATACCATAGGGGCAAGTAAATGTTCTTGTCTCTTGATCCTCTTGGGCAATGGAAATATGATTGTATCCGGAATAGCAATTGAGGAAGCAGTAAAACTCATTCCCTGCTAGTCTCTGTAGCATTTAATCCATGAAGGGATGGGGGAAATGATCCTTCCGCATAGTGTCATTCATATTTCTATAGTTTACACAGACTCTCCAGCCCGTGATAATGCATGTGGGGATGATATCATTCTTTTCATTTGAAATCATAGTGATACCCACCCTTTTGGGTACCACTTGTAGGGGACTCACTCATTGACTATCTGAGATGGGGTATATGATGCCTGCATCTAGAAACTTGATTATCTCTTTCTTCACAACTTCATTCATGGGGGGGATCAGGCATCACTCTGGTTGCCGAGATGGATTTTCTCCTTCTTCGAGCAACACCTTGTGGGTGCAAATGTTAGGGTTGATGCCCTTTAAGTCTACAACTATCCACCCAATAGCCTACTTTCTCCACTTCAAAACCTGCATAATCTCATCCTCTTGCTCCTATGATAGTGATTCACTATGTATTATGGGAAATGTCTGATGGTCTCCCAAGTACTTGTAGTTTAGAGAAGATGGTAGAGGCTTTAGTTCTAGTGTAGGTGCCTTTAGAATTGGAGGTACAAATAGTTTTACCTATTCCCACTACAGAATGTCTTGAATAACAACACACTGCCTGTAGTGGCTGCCCTGGCCTTCAAGGAATTAAAGGTCCTCTGGTACTTCATCAACTAGAATGTCTAAAAAAACCAAGTCATCTGAGGTTGAAGAACATACCAGATCATATCCATTTCTACTCAAGTGATCATCTACAATGGTCACTACATAGTAGCCCTCATTCTCTAGTAATGATGATTTCTTAACATCTTTGAGAACATTTAATGAGACTCTTTCATCTCCTACTCTGAAAATCAGCTCCCCCTAGTGTACGTCAATCAATAATTTCCCTGTGGCCAAGAAAGGCCTTCCCAAAATTAGAGGTGCCTCCTGGTCTTCCTCTTTGTCAAGGATGATGAAATATACGAGGAGTATTAGCCTTCCCAACTTTACTAGCACGTCGTCTAGTAGAACCTTTGTATATTTGATCGGTCGGTAAGATTAAGGGATACTTGGGTAGTCTTCAGGTCGTTGAGCCCTAGATTCTTAAAAACTCTGAAGGGCATGAGGTTGAAGTTGGCCTCTAAGTCACAGAGGGCCTTCCCAAACTCACCTGGTCCAATAGTTCATGGAATAGTGAAGCTACCTGGATCCTGGAGCTTGGGAGGAATCAAATGTTATACGACCACTGAGCACTCCTTGGTCAGTACAATGGTGCCCAGATCCTCCATCTTCCTTTTTTTGGAGACTTTCATGAATTTCACATACATGGGCATTTGCGTCAGTGCCTCTATAAATGTAATGTTGATGTGTAGCTTCTTGAACACTTCCATGAACTTTTTGAACTGATGGTCCAGCTTTCTCTACTTCATCCTCTCTGGGAAGGGTAAGGCAGGCTCGAAGGGTTTGAAAACCACCTTTTATTTTCCCTATGGGGCCTCTTTTGGTGGGTCATTGGATGGGGATGGGTATATAACTATACATTATTTGTCGCCAGGTGGTGTAGGTGGACCTGGATATGTCGGTTCCTTCTATTGTTGCTCTTTTCCACTTCACAGTGTGATGGCATGGGCCACCTCCCACGAGTTCTTCTCTGTGTTACCTAGTACTGTACCAGGAAAACTCACCGCGAGATTGTTTTCCAGATAGCCAATTTGGTTTTCCAGGATTCGAATGGAAGCTTCATGATTCTGGAATCTAGTCTCAGTAGTAGATATAAAATTGTTCATGAGATCCTCTAACCTTAAGGTGTTCTCCTTCTGAGTTGGTTGTACAACTGGTGGAGGTGGTGGATACCACAATTGTTGTGGGCATGGGTTTTGATACCCATGATTCTAGTATGACCCCTACTAATGTTGTTGTTTCCTCGAGTACTAGATCTGATACTGGGGCTGACCATAGTCGGGCTGTCATTGGGGTAGAGGGTTCTGCTTCTGTGGGTCACATCCTATGTTCTAGTGGTCACGTCATGTCAGGTTCTCGTACTACTAGCACTGGTTCAGCCCTTGGTTTTGAGAAACATATCTCACCTCTCTCATTGAAGGGTCGTTTTTAGGTCTCGTGCATTCTCCCATGGTGTGGTTTTCACCACATTTTCTACACACTGGATGGTTCACCACATGTACTTGGGACGCACTCTTTAGATTCAGTGCATCGATTTTTTGGACATAGTGTCCAACTGGGAATCAAACATAGTAGTGGCATCGATATTGTGCACACCAAGTTTTTTTGTGCCATACTCATAATGCCATTAGAATATGTTGGCAGACATGTCTTCCAGAAGATCGAAAATCTCTTCAGGGGACTTCCTCATAAACGTACCTCTAGTAGCAGCATCAACCACATAATTTGTGTTCATTTTCAGTCCTTCGTAGAGAGTCTGGACCGACATCCAGAATAGGAATTTAGTGTGTGTTCATTTTCACAGCATCTCCTCGCTCCCACTACTCGTACAACGACTCCGAGTCATGCTCCTAGAAGATGTATATTTCATTCCACAAGGTCACCGTCATCGAGGGTGGGAAATATCTTTATAGTATCATCTAGGATAGATCCTCCCATGTGGGGATAGATCACTGTAGAGAACCTTTTATCCAGTATTTTGCCTTATCCTTTAGAGAGAAGGGGAAGAGGTGAAGACGATTGGTGTAATCAGACACTCTGTGGTAGAGGAACGTATCAAAAATATCTAGGAAATTTGAGAGATGAGTGTTTGGGTCCTCACTAGGAAGGATGGTGAATTGAACTGTGTTTTGGATCAGCTGCATTATATCAGACATGATCTCGAAATGATGGGCTTGTACTGGAAGACGAATGATGCTAGTGTCAGCTCCGTGAATAGATGGCAGGTCATACTCTATGAGAGTACGACATGAAGGTGGCTCTCAGGGGAGTGGAGGCAGCATATATTGCTACTTTTGAGGGGTGAAGTACGGCCACTGAAAGATCTTCTGTGGTTGATGGGGTAGGCTGTACACTGGAGGGGGTTTTTGTGGCGTCCTCTGGTTGTTCCTCAGGAGGAACTCCAAGAATCCTCCTTGTGGGGCATGCTCCGACATACCTGCAGCAGAAGGCTGCTGGTCCTGGTACTGGTGCCCCACTGCAATTTCAGTGTCATTCTCTCCCTCCTCCATGTTCACTAGGGGTGGTGAGTTCTGGTTGTTCCCTTCCACTAGTGCACGTCGACATCTCAACAATTTCGGTTTGATTTTCAGGTCAATCGGAAGAATGTTCGATGACTCCATTACCACAAAACAGGGAAAGGGAAGCGCTACCTTTTATCAGTGCTAAACAAAAAGTGCTGATAAAGGGGTATGCCTTTATCAGTGGTAGTTAAAAGCACTGATAAATATAACCTTTATCAGCCCTAAAATAAGCGCTGATAATGGTATACCCATTATCAGCGCGTTTTTGTGGCACTGATAAAAGGTGACATTTAGCAACGCTTATTTTAGCGATGATAAAAAAATTTATTCGTAATTTATATAAAAATATAATATTTATAATAAAAAATACTATTTTTTATAGATTAACAATTATATACCAATATTTATAAAAATATACTCTTTATTGTTATAATTACTAACAAACAAATAAATATATTTATCTTATATTCCATTTTAAATAAATATATAAGATTATAATTAAATTACTAAATAAAAACCTCAGGACCTTTATCAGCGATCGTTGAAAGTTCTCATAAAGGTATGTTTTATCAGCACTAAAATAAAATCGCTGATAAAACATACATTTATCAGCGCCTATTTTGCGCGGATAAATAGAAACCATTAGCAGCATTAAAAAAGTTCTAATAAAATACCTATTTATCAGCACTATAATTATCCGCGCTAAAAAAGAACTGATAAATGTATTTTTTATCAGCGCTTTTATTTTAGCACTGATAAAACATACCTTTATCAGCACTTTCAACGAGCACTGATAAAGGTTCTAGTGGTTTTTATTTATTAACCCTAATAGGCCCTCCTCTCTCGGACGCGGTCAAGCTTTTGCGGAGGTCGAACCAGGCCCCTCTTCCACTGTGACCTCTCCTCCTCCTCCTCCTCCTCATAATCCTCCTCCTCCACCGTCGCCGCTGTGTTTTCCTTCTCCATTGCAACCGCTGCTGCCTCCGCCACCACTGCCTCCACTACCGCTGGGTTTTCCTCCTCCTCCGTGACAGCCACTTCCTCCGCCACTGCTGCCTCCACCGCCGCTGCCTCCGCCATCACTACCTCCGCCTCTGCTAGTCAGTGTAGGAGTATTTTCCTTCTCTTCGGTTATTATATTCCTTTAGAGATTCCTTCCTTTAGGTGCTTTCCTTGGATAAGATTGGTGAACCTACCTATTGCGAGTGTTCTTGGATGAATCACATGCCATTGATAGAGCTAAATGATGGGATTCATAGAATGTGATATGAATATAGGCTTGTACCTTATGTTTTACTAAAAATTGCTAACGGATCCCTACAAACAAAAATGGATTATGTTCCTACCTTTTAGTAGTTGTTGAGTTATGTCATCATCCTTCTTTAGGTTGGAGGGGAGCAGGAATGTGTGATTAATTCAAAGAATCAATTAGGATATACTAGTTCTCTTTCAAGACATATGCGAGAATATGAATCCAATCCTATGTTTTTGTTGGGATATGCTAACATTACATTTGAAGGGGTGTGGGGATATAGTCCCGGTATTATATGGAAATTGGGATATGATGTTACCTTTCTCATCATTTATGGAAGCATGAATATGGGCTTACCCCTATGTGATATTTGAGATATTTCAATTACCACTTTCTACTAATGCTTCCAATATATGTTGAAAAATATTTAAGACATGGGTGGGGATATAGGGTTGTTTTTATATTTCCTCCAAGTGGTATTGATGTGATTCTATAATTGCAATAGTATTATGAGCCTGTTTGTTTGTAGAAGTGGGGATATATACCTACTATTTCCCCTCATATACTTCCATAAGAAACTGGTGGAATTTATGCATGGGTATGGAAATATGGGTGTTCCCCCTAAATTTTGTCAAGAAGTATGGGTAGTCTTATTGAGATTGAATATAGATACGATCCTACTCACTAGATTCCATGTGTTGTGTTGGAAAACATATAATGGGGAAGTGGGGATGTGAACTTTCTCCCTATGATTAATATATCTTAATTTCTAGAGAGACCTCATAGATTATTGGATCTAAAAGATTAGGGAAGGGGTATGCATTGTAGTGCCCTCAACAGTCTTCTAAGGGTTAGTGGTCACATGATGTTGCCGATAGTGGTGATTTTTAGGAGCCCTACTAGGTGACTCCTGAACTGAGTTGAAGTCATGGATGAATTCTTGATCCACCTTCCTAAGAAAAGAAATATAATGATTACCATTCTCTAGGGATATAATTTTGAATTAATTAATGGTGGTGGTAGGTTCCACTTGCTTTATTATAGTTTCCCTATAATAGGGTGGGTTTTGAGGCTTCAACACGTGAAGACCATCATATGAAACTTCAAGAGTAGGGACGATACTGTGTTAGTGGTATCCCCTTACCATCATGTCATCCACCTAGTTTTGAGGTCTCCGAATAGGTGATGTATTCCTTTGGATCATGGGGGTCATAGATTTGGAAGAAATTGAAACATGGGTACATATAGTGGATGAAGAGACCTTCGCTTTCGATTGAATGGAGCTCATAATGGGTACCTATATACAAAAACTACCAAAAAAAGAATACTGATTAGTGAATTATTAGAAATAAGTATATTTGATTAATCATTTTAACAAGTAAAGGATTCATGGTATATTAAAAAAAAAATTTACGTGGAAAACATGAAACAAAATATCCTGACATCCAAGGAACACCATTATATTCTCATTGAAGATTTCAAATTGGGTGCACTATTTTTTTGTATGTGACACACAAATAAAATGTCCTGACATGTGGGGAACCTAATTTATATAGTTATTGAGTAATTTCATGTTAGTTTCATAATTTTTGCTTCAAATCAAAACAACATAGCCCGATTCTTGTTTGTGAGGGGGACTGTGTATGGTAGCACAATATTTGTGTTAGGTTATGATAAATTTTCAGACAATTTTCAATGGATTTATTCATATAACTAGAAACACCTAATGTCTCACACATTCGTAAGTTATGAAGGGGAAGGTTGTGGACTATCTCATGAGGAAGATGGATTCATGAGGATGGGTATGAAATATGAATATAGGTTTAGAACTCAAGATGGAATATTACATATCCTATCGGAATAGGATTCAAAGTCCACATAGTTTAAAGGAAATAGTTTAAGGTTGTTTGAAAAGATTGTACCATGAAGTTTAAAGTCATGCGATTAGGATGTATGTGTCATGAAAGATGTGATAACAGAGGATTGTTAAGGGATTACTTATTTTTAATATACTATATATAATAAACTTAGGGATTATACCTAGTAAGGAGGACCTATTGGTTAGGGCTTACCCATTGTATGTTCATCTTTTATATATTAAAATGTTTGTTGAACTCGTTCTATCGAAGGTGGGTTCAATAATTTCTTGTTATCTTAAGTTGTTTTTAACTATGGTGTGGGTTGATTTTGGTTTTAGTGGGTTCTTGGGGTTTTTTTTGGAAGTGGTAAATGATGTACTCAGTTTTAGATTATTTTATTCTCATGGGTTTCCCCTATTTTATGTTTTTTTTAAGTTAGAAATCTCTTATATTGTGCGCCTTTCCTCTACCACAAATGCACCACTATGGTATGATTAACGACACCTTTGCGGTTAGTTTTCACTTTGTTACTCATAGGTTTCCTCTTGTTTTCATGTTATTATTGTTTGATATTGATGGTCATAATGGGAAATGTATGGGCTAAACACCCCACTGAAAATCATGGCTGTTGGTGGTGCCTGTTTGCGCACTAAATGAATTGCATGTTGGTTGGTTCTTGTTGAACATTTTAACATAAAAATTGGTAATTTTGGTATACTTGACTTATGAATGAATGACCCCGAATAATAAAACTTTTGTGATAACCCTTGAATTAACAAACACAATTGAATAGGGGACGCTTTGAAAAATATAAAATTGTGATTGTTTGGTTTGTATGGTGTTGTGATTGTGAGAATGATTGTGTTTATGTATGGGGTAGAGGTTTTTGGAATGATTTATATGCCATTTGTTTTCCATGTTGCAGTTCTTCCACCATTGAATATCAATCCAAACTTTACCCATTTCAATGGCACCACCACTTTGTTTCTAGTGAAATTCCACTGAATCCAAGAAAACCACTTCTAGAGGACTTTATGAGACACTTTATCGTGTGAAGATGATGTTTTTCAGATTCTATATATTTTTAAAATACATGGTATGTAGTCATGTTAAATGGAACATGCTTCACCATACATGGATTTCATATAGATTTTAATTCCACACAACATTTATCTCCAAAATTGACACCACATGAGTCATCTTCTAACTCAAAATTGGAATATGTTTTATTTTAAATGTTACATGTCATGTGAACCTAGGTCACACACAATGTATCTCCAAGACATATACTTCAACATTAAACCATGTACATGCCAGGAAATAATGGTAGAAGCATATGATATCTATTTTAATTCACTCACACCATATATAGACACCATAGAATCATGATGTGTATAGACTATACACCCCTAGTGGTCATGTTAGGACTACGCACCGTGTATTCCACAAAAATGTGATGCATAGACTGTGAGGTGACTCGGTATGTATCTAAAGTACACACATTTAGCTCAAGTTGTTCTATATGTTATTTATTTTCGAAGGCATCATGCAGTCTTTGTAAGAATAACTTATAATTAATTTGATATATGTTAGATTAAATCATGTATGTTATCCATACCCTATGTTTACACTACTGAACACACCATGTATATGGATTTTACAAGAGTTTAGAAATGTTAGTATACAACCAACCATGACTGAGAACCCTACACATTGTGTATCCATTGAACAAATTGTGTGCTATGTTATTTTCATTACTATTTTTTATTTTTCACTTAGATGATAGTATTTCATGTATGAGTATCCCATTATAAATATCTTCTCATGTAGATCACAATAGTATGATTCCCTCATCCATTGGAAATTGCACAGGATGTGGTTTGGATATTTTAATTATTTCCACTCTGCTTGAGAGTTGACAAGTGATATTTTTGGAGAAAATATAGAGTATAGTACTCCCCCATGTTTCGGTGATGAGTCCTCCATGTATAGGTTTTAGGTACTCCATGGAGATATAAAAAAGATAGGGCATAGTCCCCCATATATAGAAAGATTTCAAGTACTTTCACATGTTTTGGGGTAGGTTCCTCGATTTCATTGTAGAGGCATTTGTACCATGATTTTTTTTATAAAACCCAAACAATGCTACTTAATTAATTAAAACATAATATTTGGAAAGTTTGAGATCGAACCCATAAAGACGATAAATATGAATAAAGAATGGATGAATTCCAATTAGCTGACAAAAGAGTATGAAGATGGCGTGAAAGAGTTTATCAATTTTGTAGAAGATCATGCATGTGACCCTTCTCAAATCATTTGTCAATGTTTACGCTGTTGTTATTCAAGACAAATCAGTCTAGAGGAGTTGGAAGAACACCTGATCTATCACGGAATAGATTGATGTTATACATGTTAGAATAAACACAGGGAAAAAACAAATGTAGGTAGTGGCTCAGATAACACAGCATTTTATGGATCATCTTATATGATTACAAGTGTGAATAGTGAAGACGATCGTATGGAGGGTGTGATTACAGATGTGAATGATGATGAATATCGTATTGAGGAAATTACATGGAAAGTTGATGCAGAACTTTGTGATTTCCCAAAATTGTTTGAAAAGCTAAAGAGTTGTGAAAAAACACCATTGTATGATGGTTGCACTAAATATACAGCATTGTCAGCCGTACTGAAGCTGTATAATTTGAAAGAATGCAACGGGTGGAGTGACGCCAGTTTTACAGAACTACTTTCTCTCTTGAATGACGTGCTCCTAGAAGTTAATGAACTCCCAAGCTGAACATATGATTCCAAACGAATAATATGATCGATGGGTATGATCTCTGAAAGAATACACGCCTGCCTGAATGACGGTATATTGTTTCCTAAGGACCACAAATCACTTAAAGAATGAACAATGTGTGGTGCTTCTCGATACAAGAAAGACGATTCTAGTCCTATGAAAGTTTTATGGTACATTCCAATTATTCCAAGGTTTAGGCACCTGTATGGAAGTGAGGTGACTGCAGGACAATTGACTTGGCACGCAGATACCAGAATTAAGGATGGGAAACTACGTCACTTAGAAGACTCTCTTCAGTGGAAGATAATTGATCACGAGTATCCTTAATTTGGAAACGATCCTAGAAACCTTCTTTTGGCGTTATCTATAGATGGGGTGAATCCTTTTGGTTTTCAAAGCAGCAGTCAAATTATATGGCCGGTTATGTTGGTAAATTATAACTTACCACCATGGTTATGCATGAAACAAAAATACATCATGTTATCTATGCTTATTTCAGGACCAAAATAACCGGGTAATGATATTGATGTTTATTTGGCCTCATTGACCGAGGATTTAAAAATATTGTGAGATTCCGGTGTTACATTGTATAATGCCTAAAAAATTAAGATTTCACATTGAAATCCTTGATCTACGGGACGATAAATGACTTTCCTGCTTATGGAAATTTTTCAGGATATAGAATTAAAGGAACTAAAGGGTGTCCCATTTGAGAACAACGTACATAATCAATTAGGTAGAAACATTCATTGAAAACAGTGTTTCTAGGACATCGTAGATTTGTACGTCGATGGAATAAGTACCGATCTTGGATGACATCATTTGACGGAAGTTCAGAAGAACATACAGCACCGTCTCCACTAACTGGTGGTCAATTGTTTGAGAAAGTAAAAGATATGGACACTACTTTTGGTAAACTATTTCGAAAAACCATACGAAAACTGGTTGAAGGAAGAGATCAGTTTTTTTAATTACCATAAACGAATTATCTGAATGTTAGAAATTTTCTTGATGTTATGCATGTTGAAAAAATTGTATGTGATAGTGTCATCGGCACATTGCTAAATGCACCCAGAAAAAAAATGATGGAATTATGGCTAGATTGGACATGGTTGAGATGGGAATACGAGAAGATTTGGAACCAGTAAAGGGTGAAAAACAAACATTTCTTCCTCTTGCTTCTTACACATTTCCAGGCAGGGGAGATATCAGTTTCGAAACATCTTTAATGACGTAAAGGTTCCAGAGGGGTATTCATCAAATATCAAGAACATCGTGTCAAGAGAGATTTAAAATTAAAGGGTCTGAAACAACATTACATCCTTGTTTTGATGAAAGATCTAATTCTTATAGCTTTACATTCCATTTTTTCCAAGAATTTATGCCATACATTAATAGAGATTTGTTTCTTCTTCAAAGCTATATGTAGAAAAGTTATAGACCTGGAGAAATTTCCAACTATGGAAAGAAAAATTGCTGTCATATTATGTGAATTGGAAATGTTCTTCCCATTATCATTTTTCGATATGATGGTTCATTTGATGGTTTTTTTGGTGAGAGAGATTCGACAATGTGGTCCTGTACATTATAGATGGATGTAACCCATTGAACTGTATATGATGATTTTGAAAGGGTATGTCAAAAATTGAAGTTGGCCAGAGGGTTGTATTGCGGAGCAATATATTGTTGAGGAAGCTCTTGAATTTTGTACCAAATACCTATCTGGTGTGGAAAACGTTGGCCTACCAAAATCTCGTCACACTGAGCAGCTTGAGGGTGAATGAATTTTAGGAAGAGAGGTTGTCACAATCAATATTATAGATCAGGAGAAGGCTCGCCTTTACGTTTTTCAAAATAGTTTTGACGTTGACCCATATGTTCAACCCCAAAAATAAATTCTTAGGCATCCGAATCCATATACAGCTGAAAAATGGATATCAGATACACATAATAGACCGTTTATAGGATGGTTTTGGGACCATATTTTTAAGCAGTTAGGTGAAAATACAGACTCAATTTCAAAACGAATTCAATGGCTAACCGGAGGAGCAAGTGTGTATGTATTATCTTATAATTCTTATGCATTTAATGGTTATACATTCTATATTAATGAACATGATGAAGATGGTACCATGCAGAATAGTGGGGTTACACTTGTGGCTGAGGCGATGCATGTTTCCGGTGCTAAGGGTAGAAATCCAATTTATGTGAATATGTCATACTTTGGCATCATCAAACGAATATGGGAGTTTGATTATACGAAATTCAAAGTCCCAATTTTTCAATTAAAGTGGGTTGATAATAGGAGTGATGTTGAAATATATGTATTAGGATTCATGAAAGTTGATTTCAGTAAGGAAGGGGAGAAAGACGAACCATTCATAATGGAATTACAGGTAGTATAACGACCCATAATTTACATACATTGTTAATACTTCAAAATTGAAGCACACTTATTACAACATATGATAAAACCACAAAGGACCGTATAGGTATAGTGTCTTTAGAAACTGGGAAACATAAACAACTGGTTCATATATCTTCTACAGTGTCTCCCATTTATTTCATCATATCTAGGGTCCCTTTTAGCATATTCTACTTAATATCCATCTTCCTGACCTGGGGAAAAGAAAACATAAAAGGGTGAGCTCAAATGCTCAGCAAGGGCAAATAAAGGAAATAAAAATCATATCATATCTTTTTGAAAATCAAAACCTGCAAAAGAGATCATAATATCTTAACATGGAATAAATCATAGAAGTGAAAATGAGATCCCCATAATCATAACATGAAACTTGAAACTTTGTGGCATTCACACATAATCATAGAGAATCATTTCTTGTTAGTCAAGACTCATTGCCAAGACTATCTTAGTGGACAAAGTCCCTTTCTGAATCGAGTAACCCTCGTTTCAGTCCTGTTTCACTGAACCGGTATAACCTACCGTTCCAGCCCTGTCTATCTCATGAGATATAAAATCTTTACCCAATGCATTGGAGGGAGATATAGGTCCCACCCATCTTATGATGAATCCTTTCTTATGTGTGCCACATAATCATAAACCATACATCATAGCATAACCCACATAACAAAAATGGGATTCTTAAACAACATGACATCATAAAAAAAAAATTCATATAAGATAAAGGAATTCATAAAAATAATTCCATCACAACATGATCAAATCAATGTAATAATAGGGATAAAAACAGAACCCTTTATTATCTTAGATGGAAAATAATTTTGATAAAACACTTGAACTCCATTCTTGAGGAAAATATCCTTTCTTCTTCAAAAACACTTTTCTTTTCTTAACATGTCATACAATTATAAACTAAAAGAAGTTGATTAAAAGTAAACTTGAAAACTTGTAAAGGAAGCTTCTTGGAAATAATGTTTTAAAAATCCATTCATGCCGTATAAGTTAAAAAAAACATTCTTCGTACTTTTGTCGGAAAAGTCAAAAAGTACCTCGTACGGAAAAACGAAAAAAGATTCCTTTCATATTCTTTACTAAAAACTTAGCTAAGGGTAAAATTGGATTTAAACTATTGCAAGTGTATGGAAACAATATTACATATTGAGGGAACATGGATGTGGATGATAAAATACACCCCAGTAAATACTTACGAATAAACAATCTCGGATAAAAATGAGATTGTGATATTTCCCTTACCTTAGGTCCAATTTGCCTTGTATGTGTCCGAAGCTCCTGTATAATGGTTTAAATAATGTTATTGACTTATAACAGAATCATACATGTTTATATGATATCATATATGGTAATATTCTTAGCTTCTTGTTAGTAATATTTCATTGTTACTTGTTACTCGGGTCTTTATTGCCTTTTGTTCTTATGTGTGTTTTGCCGAATACATTCTTATTCTTATTTTAAGGTTATAGATACCTTATATCCAGAATGGTATTAGTTTAACATATATCATATTTATTCATTCAATTCATTCACATAATTACTATGTAATGATGATCATGTAGAACGAGTCGCATCACATCGTGGAGACGGTATTCCGTACGTACACACGAGTGATGATATCGTTCCTATGATCGTGGAACTGTATTGGAGTATATATATATTATTTCAGTATCAATATTACTTTATAATAATCATAAATAGTTACTCATTACACCATCATACCCATCCTTGTACAGTGATGGTGGAAAAATAGATTACACCTACGGCGTGGAGACGGTATTCCGTACGTACGCACGCGCGGTGATTTCATTTTTCCGTGGGATGGATAGAAGGTGAATTAGGGTTGTTTCATATTTATAATAACATATAAGTATGTAAGTAATACTGATGTTATTACTTTATCATTAAACAACTAAAGAAGAAGAAGTTGAAGAAGAAAGAAATTGAAAAGATCGGTAATGGATATTACCTCTTCTTTGGAACGCCTCTTTGAATCCTCCACTTAAAGAACTAAGAGTGGACTTTGGAGAATACCAGGACCTCTAGGACTATTCTAGGGAAGTGTAAAGGAGAAAATGGCAGGGGTTGGCCGAGCTTGAGTGCTCAAATTTGTGTGAGGAGGAGGGGGAGGAGGTGCCCTTTTATAAGAGGGGTGAGGGGCACCTTTGGAAAAGCTAGAAATATTAATTTATAATAAATTCATATTCGGTTTCAAAAGGCTCCAAAGTTGACTATTCAAAGTTTGAGGTGGGGATGGGTCGAAAACAACTCATCCAATATAATTTAGACAGGTTTTCGTACTTATATTAACCTTATCTTTAAGTATTAACTCTAAGTTAATTTGTTTCACTTTTACAATGTTTCTTTGTATTTTTATATAATATGGTTAATAAACTTAATATATACATCCAAGAGACCCCCAAGTGGTCCATTAATGATGAAACTATCATGATATAAGTCTCTTGGCCGAACCGTAGATTTTTAGGAATTTAATATCAATTAATAATATAATATTTGTTTTAAGAACTCTTTTATGTCAATTTTGGCACTATTCAATAGTTGATTTTTGTGAAACTCATAACAGATTTATTACTTCGAAAAAAGTAAATTAAATCAATCCTAATATATCATATTATCCTAGAAAATTAGTTTAATTCATTAAAAGTTTCATATTATATTTATTTGGGTATTTATAATATCAATTATTTTAATTTTTCACTATTTTAGTAATTACTGCATCATCATTGTGTCATAAATAAAATAATTTATTTAATGTCTAAAAATTATAAATAAACTATCATTATGTAGGAAAGCTTTTTATATTTCTAATGCATATTTATAATCTAAAATCCAACATATATAACCCTATGTAACAATTGTTTTTCTAAAAGATATATGCTTGTGTCATTTTTGTATTTATTTTAACTTAATTAAAATAAAGTGTCATTATCACTTACAAGTGGATCAATGGGGTCCCAAAATCGACCCAAAGATTCCCATGGTCGACCATGTATCAACCAATAGGGTTAAGACACGTTTTAGGGTAATTTAATATTATTATAATATTATTTTTTAACCCTTATTTACCGGATTTACCCTTAACCATGGTAAATAAAATATTTACCGCAGTAATTATTCAAAATGTCTAAAAATAAAAGTTACTTATTTACAAAATTTGAACATCCTGATTCTAAATATGGAATCCATTTTTCTAAATTCAAAACACATAAGTGGCAGAAATTAATTTAAAATTAATTCCCGCTGTCAAAACAAAAAGCGTGTTTTTAAGAGATAATAACTATCAAAAGATTGACACTTGTTTATGTTCGGTTTAATTGTAAAATTGTGTCCAATGACCAACATTATATTAAGTGGTAAAAATATATTCTAAATATACTTTAAAACCACTCAAATTCATAATTTATCACTATTAATTGTTTTGATTAAAAAAGTTGTTTTTAATTAAAATTTAGTAATTTTCACTATTCATCAAAATATTAAAGTTATCCGAAAAGTACCAAAATTTCACCTTAGGCTAAATTTGATATTCCGAATCCAAAAATGAATTCCATTTTGAAAAATAAAATTTATAATATTTCAAAAAGTGGTTATTACTATTCATAACGACTAGTTTTAATTATATCGTTGTTTAGTGAAACTCGGTATTGCGTATGACGCAAGCTATCGAGGAAGGTCGAGATTGCGTGTAATGTAATCCAAGAAAGTGTGTAGTGAAAGATTCCTTTGATGATATATATAAAAACAAAATATTACTCATAAAAATCTCGGGTGTTACATTCTACCCCCCTTAAAAAGAATTTCGCCCTCGAAATTCGTCACTTTGTAACAAACAGATGAGGATACTTCTCCCTCATCATATCCTCAAGCTCCCATGTAGCTTCTTCAAGTTGGTGGTTCCTCCATAAAACTTTCACCAATCGAGTGGTCTTGTTTCGTAGGACTTTTTCGCTACAATCCAGAATCTCTATCGGTTGTTCTTCATAAGAAAGATCTTGCTCCAGCGGTACAACTTCTGAGCTGAGTACATGTGAAGGATCTGGTATGTACTTTCTCAGGAGAGATACATGGAACACCTCGTGAACTTGAGAGAGATTCGGTGGAAGCGCCAATCGGTAAGCTACCTTCCCAACATGATCCAGTATTTCTAAAGGATCGATATATCTAGGGCTCAACTTCCCCTTCTTTCCAAATCTCATAACCCCCTTCCAGGGAGATATTCGTAAGAACACTTTATCACCCACTTCAAACTCTAGGTCTTTTCTTCGGTTGTCGGCATAACTTTTCTGTCGACTCTGAGCTGCTCTTATGTGTTGTTGAATAGATCTGACCTTTTCTGCCATTTCATCAACGAGATCAGGTCCTAATAGCTTTCTTCCCCCAACTTCATCCCAGCAAGTTGGAGTCCTGCATTTCTTTCCATAGAGAGCTTCATAAGGAGCCATCTGAATACTGGAGTGAAAGCTATTATTATAAGAAAATTCCACCAAAGGTAGGTGTTGATCCCAACCTCCTTTGAAATCCATAGAGCAAGCTCTCAACATGTCTTCTAGGGTTTGAATTGTTCTCTCAGACTGACCGTCTGTCTGGGGATGATAAGCAGTGCTGAAACTCAACTCTGTATCCAGAGTATGCTGAAGACTTCGCCAGAACATCGAGGTAAATCTCGGATCCCGATCAGATATAATAGAAATTGGTACTCCATGCAATCTTACCACTTCCTTTACATATATCCTGGCAAGCTGATCTAGAGAGAAATCCTCTCTAATAGCAATGAAGTGTGCAGACTTTGTAAGACGATCAACTATGACCCAGATAGCATTATTGCCTTTGAAAGTTTTAGGAAGTCCTGTGACAAAGTCCATAGTGATGTTTTCCCATTTCCATTCGGGTATGGGTAATGGTTGTAACATCCCCTTAGACGTTTGTCTCTCAGATTTAACTTGTTGACAAACCAAGCATCGAGAGACATATTCAGCAACATCTCTTTTCATGCCATCCCACCAGAAGTACTCTTTCAGGTCCCTATACATCTTCGTACTTCCAGGATGAATAGAGAATGATGAACTATGAGCCTCATCCAGCAGCTCCTTCTTTAATTCGGGGATGGGAGGAACACAAACCCGATTCCTGAACTTTATTATCCCATCACAATCAAGGTTGAAATCAGGAACATTTCTCACCTTCTTTTGTAACTCGACATCTTCTTTCTGTGCCTCCTTAATCTTCGCATGTATAGATGGTTGAACATTCATTTGAGAAAGATAATATTTTTCCCCTTCCATTATAATTCCAAGATCCATCCTTTGTAAATCCATAAATATTGAATCTTTTGTGATCCTCATCATGGATAAACTAGCATGGTCTTGTCGACTTAATGCATCTGCCACCTTGTTTTCTTTCCCTGGGTGATAATGGATTGAGCAGTCATAATCCTTAATCAGCTCCAACCGTCTTCTTTGGCGCATATTCAGCTCCTTTTGTGTGAAAATATACTTTAAACTTTTATGCTCAGTATAAATATCACACCTTTCACCATAAAGGTAATGCCTCCAAATCTTTAATGCAAAGATTACCGCAGCCAACTCCAAATCATGTGTTGTGTAATTTTGCTCATGGATTTTAAACTGTCGTGAGGCATAAGCTATCACCATATCATTTTGCATAAGAACCCACCTCAATCCCTTCTTGGATGCATCACTGTAGATCACAAACCTTTCTCCACTACAAGGCAGTGTGAGCACAGGTGCACTGGATAACCTTCTTTTCAACTCCTTGAAATTCTCTTCACATTCCTCTGTCCAGGCAAACTTAACTCCTTTCCGAGTCAACTTGGTGAGTGGATTAGATAATCGTGAAAAATCTTTTACAAAACGTCGATAATATCCAGCCAAACCAAGAAAACTTCGGATCTCGGTTACTGTTGTTGGTCTTGACCATCTTTCGATAACCTCTGTTTTTGCTGGATCCAAAGATATCCCCTATTTTGAGATTATGTGACCCAAAAATGCAACATTTTTGAAGCCAAAATTCACACTTGGTAAATTTGACATAAAGCTTCTCCTTTCTCAGGGTCTTCAATATAATTCTCAAGTGATCTTCATGCTCTTCCTTGCTCTTTGAATAGACAAGAATATCGTCTATAAAGACTACCACAAATTGATCAATATAGTCTCTAAAGACTCTATTCATTAGATCCATGAAGATAGAAGGGGCATTAGTAAGACCAAATGGCATCACTATAAATTCATAGTGTCCATAACTTGTACGGAAAGCCGTCTTTGGTATATCCTCCCTTTTGACCCTTAAATGGTGATACCCTGAACGAAGATCAATCTTGGAAAAGTATTGAGCTCCGCGTAGTTGGTCAAATAAGTCATCAATGCGTGGGAGAGGATATTTGTTCTTGATAGTGATCTTGTTAAGTTCTCGATAATCAATGCAGAGTCTCATTGATCCATCTTTCTTCTTAACAAATAGAACAGGTGCTCCCCAAGGTGACGCACTAGGGCGTATGAATCCCTTATCAAGATTCTCTTGGAGTTGCTTCTTCAATTCCTGCAACTCAATTGGGGCCATTCTATAAGGTGTCTTTGAAATAGGCAAAGCACCCAGTACGAGTTCTATTGAAAACTCAACTTCACGATTTGGTGGAAGACCCGGTAATTCCTCCGGAAAGACATCATCAAACTCCCGTACAATGGGCATATTCTTAATCGTAAGTTTTTCCCCAACCATTTGAGATAAATAACCTTCATTTAGTGGAATCATGACCCATAAGATGGAAGGAATTTCCACTGGAAGGTTATATTCATCCTTGCATCGATAGACGATCGTAGATTGATCTGGAATATGAAATGTGACTTCCCTTCTTTGGCAATTGATATGACCTCCATGTAGAGAAAGCCAATCCATGCCAAGAATCACATCAAATTCCACTAAAGGAAGGATCACAAGATTTACAGGAAGCACTTTCCCACAAACTTCGATCGGAGAAGAGTTATAAACTTTTGATGTGACTGTTGTGCCATTAGGTGTTGTCACAGCTAACTCAACATCTAATTGTTGAGGTAATACGGTGATACCCTTAGAAAATTCTTTAGAAATAAAAGAGTGGGTGGATCCAGAATCAAATAAAACATTTGCTACTTTAGAGTGGATGGTAAGTGTACCTTTCACCACTTCGTTATCGTACTCCACATCGCTGATAGAAATTGCATGTGACTTTCCTTTGTCTTTAGCCTTAAGATTCTGTTGACGTCGACCATCATCATCAACCCTTGGATTTGGGCATTGATTGGCATAATGCCCCATCTCCTTGCACTTGAAACATTGAAGTGTAGTAGGATCATTCTGTGTATCCCTTCCTTTGTTTGAATCATTAGACATCTTCTTCCCATTATCACGGCATTCAAATGCCCGATGACCTTCCTTTCCACATTTAAAACATTTACTTGTCCCTTTAAGACAACTCCCTCCATGTTTCTTTCCACACTTTGAGCATAAGGGAAAGCTCATATTCTTTTCAGTTTGCTCATTAGATTTTCCTTTGAATTCCATCTTCCTCTTCTTATCAAACCCATGTGACTGATGGGTTACTCCAATCTCCATCTCGACTTTGAGAGCACATCGAACGATTTCCTCGTAGCTATTGAAGTCCCTTATGGCTAACGCCCTTCGAAGACTAGGTTTTAAGCCACTAAAGAATCGATCGATCTTACTCTCAGGTTGGATAATAATACCAGAAGCGTACCTTGCAAGTCTTGTAAAATTTGCTTCATAGGTACCAACAGATTCATCATCCCTTTGCTTCAGTTCAAGAAACTCTTTCTCCATCTTTGTTCGGAGAATACGAGGGAAGTACTTTTTGAAAAATAAGTTCTTGAACTCGTCCCATTCCATAGACTCAATTTCATCCCTTTTCCTCGTATTCTTAATAAGATTCCACCATTGATCAGCATCTCCTTCCAAACGATACACTGCTAGGATGACTTTATCATGTTCAGAACATTGAAGAACTGAAAATATCTTTTCAGTAGTACTAATCCATTGTTCAGAAACTAATGGATCAGTAGACCCACTGAAAGAAGGTGGACGCTGCCTCATGAAGGATTCAACAGAATGTTTCTCCTTCCTTTGCTCGTTTGGAAGTCCTGCATGATTCATAGCTTGAGAAAGTTGTGTGAGCATGGCTACAAGATTTTGCATTCCAGCTCCCATATCGTTTGGTTACTCAGGGGGACAATCATTGCATTGCCCATCGCATTCCGCATTAACACGGTTCCTTCGGGTTCCAGCCATTGACTAAAACCAAGAAGAATAATGTGAGCAACACTAATTATAATAGGAAAACCACATAATTCAAGAATAAAATTTTCATGCTTAAGGTCTTATCCTAGGTTATTCATGGCCATTTCTAAAACACTAAGATTTTGTTCTATGCTTAGACTTATCCTTAGGGTTCTTACTAAGGCTTTCACATCCTAGTTTCCAAAGGTTGACTATAACTTTCCTCTGATACCAACTATAACGACCCATACTTTACATACATTGTTAATACTTCAAAATTGAAGCACACTTATTACAACATATGATAAAACCACAAAGGACCGTATAGGTATAGTGTCTTTAGAAACTGGGAAACATAAACAACTGGTTCATAAATCTTCTACAGTGTCCCCCATTTATTTCATCATATCCAGGGTCCCTTTTAGCATATTCTACTTAATATCCATCTTCCTGACCTGGGGAAAAGAAAACATAAAAGGGTGAGCTCAAATGCTCAGTAAGGGAAAATAAAAGAAATAAAAATCATATCATATCATTTTGAAAATCAAAACCTGCAAAAGAGATCATAATATCTTAACATGGAATAAATCATAGAAGTGAAAATGAGATCCCCATAATCATAACATGAAACTTGAAACTTTGTGGCATTCACACATAATCATAGAGAATCATTTCTTGTTAGTCAAGACTCATTGCCAAGACTATCTTAGTGGACAAAGTCCCTTTCTGAATCGAGTAACCCTCGTTTCAGTCCTGTTTCACTGAACCGGTATAACCTACCGTTCCAGCCCTGTCTATCTCATGAGATATAAAATCTTTACCCAATGCATTGGAGGGAGATATAGGTCCCACCCATCTTATGATGAATCCTTTCTTATGTGTGCCACATAATCATAAACCATACATCATAGCATAACCCACGTAATAAAAATGGGATTCTTAAACAACATGACATCATAAAAAAAATTCATATAAGATAAAGGAATTCATAAAAATAATTCCATCACAACATGATCAAATCAATGTAATAATAGGGATAAAAACAGAACCCTTTATTATCTTAGATGGAAAATAATTTTGATAAAACACTTGAACTCCATTCTTGAGGAAAATATCCTTTCTTCTTCAAAAACACTTTTCTTTTCTTAACATGTCATACAATTATAAACTAAAAGAAGTTGATTAAAAATAAACATGAAAACTTGTAAAGGAATCTTCTTGGAAATAATGTTTTAAAAATCCATTCATGCCGTATAAGTTAAAAAAAACATTCTTCGTACTTTTGTCGGAAAAGTCAAAAAGTACCTCGTACAGAAAAACGACAAAAGATTCCTCTGATATTCTTTACTAAAAACTTACCTAAGGGTAAAATTGGATTTAAACTATTGCAAGTGTATGGAAAAAATATTACATATTGAGGGAACATGGATGTGGATGATAAAATACACCCCAGTAAATACTTACGAATAAACAATCTCGGATAAAAATGAGATTGTGATATTTCCCTTACCTTAGGTCCAATTTGCCTTGTATGTGTCTGAAGCTCCTGTATAATGGTTTAAATAATGTTATTGACTTATTCCAGAATCATACATGTTGATATGATATCATATATGGTAATATTCTTAGCTTCTTGTTAGTAATATTTCATTGTTACTTGTTACTCGGGTCTTTATTGCCTTTTGTTCTTATGCGTGTCTTGCCGAATACATTCTTATTATTCTTTTAAGGTTATAGATACCTTATATCCAGAATGGTATTAGTGTAACATATATCATATTTATTCATTCAATTCATTTACATAATTACTATGTAATGATGATCATGTAGAACGAGTCGCATCACATCGTGGAGACGGTATTCCGTACGTACACACGAGTGATGATATCGTTCCTATGATCGTGGAACTGTATTGGAGTACATATATATTATTTCAGTATCAATATTACTTTATAATAATCATAAATAGTTACTCATTACACCATCATACCCATCCTTTTACAGTGATGGTGGAAAAATAGATTACACCTACGGCGTGGAGACGGTATTCCGTACGTACGCACGCGCGGTGATTTCATTTTTCCGTGGGATGGATAGAAGGTGAATTAGGGTTGTTTCATATTTATAATAACATATAAGTATGTAAGTAATACTGATGTTATTACTTTATCATGAAACAACTAAAGAAGAAGAAGTTGAAGAAGAAAGAAATTGAAAAGATCGGTAATGGATATTACCTCTTCTTTGGAACGCCTCTTTGAATCCTCCACTTAAAGAACTAAGAGTAGACTTTGGAGAAGACCAGGACCTCTAGGACTATTCTAGGGAAGTGGAAAGGAGAAAATGGCAGGGGTTGGCCGAGCTTGAGTGCTCAAATTTGTGTGAGGAGGAGGGGGAGGAGGTGCCCTTTTATAAGAGGGGTGAGGGGCACCTTTGGAAAAGCTAGAAATATTAATTTATAATAAATTCATATTCGGTTTCCAAAGGCTCCAAAGTTGACTATTCAAAGGTTGAGGTGGGGATGGGTCGAAAACAACTCATCCAATAGAATTTAGACAGGTTTGGGTACTTATATTAACCTTATCTTTTAAGTATTAACTCTAAGTTAATTTGTTTCACTTTTACAATGTTTCTTTGTATTTTTATATAATATGGTTAATAAACTTACTATATACATCCAAGAGACCCCCAAGTGGTCCATTAATGATGAACCTATCATGATATAAGTCTCTTGGCCGAACATTAGATTTTTAGGAATTTAATATCAATTAATAATATAATATTTGTTTTAAGAACTCTTTTATGTCAATTTTGGCACTATTCAATAGTTGATTTTTGTGAAACTCATAACAGATTTATTACTTCGAAAAAAGTCAATTAAATCAATCCTAATATATCATATTATCCTAGAAAATTAGTTTAATTCATTAAAAGTTTCATATTATATTTATTTGGGTATTTATAATATCAATTATTTTAAATTTTCACTATTTTAGTAATTACTGCATCATCATTGTGTCATAAATAAAATAATTTATTTAATGTCTAAAAATTATAAATAAAATATCATTATCTAGGAAATCTTTTTTAGCTTTCTAATGAATATTTATAATCTAAAATCCAACATATATAACCCTATGTAACAATTGTTTTGCTAAAAGATATATGCTTGTGTCATTTTTGTATTTATTTTAACTTAATTAAAATAAAGTGTCATTATCACTTACAAGTGGATCAATGGGGTCCCAAAATCGACCCAAAGATGCCCATGGTCGACCATGTATCAACCAATAGGGTTAAGACACGTTTTAGGGTAATTTAATATTATTATAATATTATTTTTTAACCCTTATTTACCGGATTTACCCTTAACCATGGTAAATAAAATATTTACCGCAGTAATTATTCAAAATGTCTAAAAATAAAAGTTACCTATTTACACAATTTGAACATCCTGATTCCAAATATGGAATCCATTTTTCTAAATTCAAAACACAGAAGTGGCAGAAATTAATTTAAAATTAATTCCCGCTGTCAAAACAAAAAGCGTGTTTTTAAGAGATAATAACTATCAAAAGATTGACACTTGTTTATGTTCGGTTTAATTGTAAAATTGTGTCCAATGACCAAAATTATATTAAGTGGTAAAAATATATTCTAAATATACTTTAAAACCACTCAAATTCATAATTTATCACTATTAATTGTTCTGATTAAAAAAGTTGTTTTTAATTAAAATTTAGTAATTTTCACTATTCATCAAAATATTAAAGTTATCCGAAAAGTACCAAAATTTCACCTTAGGCTAAATTTGATATTCCGAATCCAAAAATGAATTCCATTTTGAAAAATAAAATTCATAATATTTCAAAAAGTGGTTATTACTATTCATAACGACTAGTTTTAATTATATCGTTGTTTAGTGAAACTCGGTATTGCGTACGACGCAAGCTATCGAGGAAGGTCGAGATTGCGTGTAATGTAATCCAAGAAAGTGTGTAGTGAAAGATTCCTTTGATGATATATATAAAAACAAAATATTGCTCATAAAAATCTTGGGTGTTACAGGCAGTACAAGTATTTTTGGTTCCATTCCCCACAATCCGAAATTGGTCAATTGTTCTGTTATTGACCAAAAGAACTGAAGGGTCAGATGAAAGTTCAATAGAGGATGACCCTTTTATAGGGAATTCACAATCATTTCGTAGCGGTCCCAATGTGGACGGCGTTTTGTATGTCAGAGGAGACCACAATGAAGATATTTATATAGTCGATAGAGGAGTCAAATCTCTTCATCCTTTAAAGAAAAAAAGAGTACAATAATCAGGTTAATTTTTTATTGTAATATACATTGTGTTACATTATATTATTATCTATCTACTGCTACTTTTATGTAATCTAAATTAAATGTTAAATCACTTCTGTAGATAATGACTTATGCACCTACTGATGCACCCAATCCTGAGGCACAAAAGGTCTCTCAACTAGCTGGTGGTGGTCATAGTGCAGCGCAACAATAGGTTTCTCAACTAGCTGCTGGTGGTCCCAATGTAGAGAAACAATAGGTTTCTCAACCTTTTTTTTCTGGTCCTAGTGTTGAGGTACAACTGGTTTCACAACATGTTGTTGTTGGTCCTAGTGCCGATGCTAGTGCTCCGGAGGAACATATTGATGACACTTCTAAGGAAATGGTATAAAATGAAACCATGAAAGTGTAAAAAAAAGAGCATTGTAGTTTGACAGTGTTAGCCAAAATACTTATGTAAAAAAGAAAAAGGCATAAAATTTGAGGTGGGATGGAATAAGCGAGGCCAACATGTTAATCCCAACAGAGCTATCTTTAGTAGCTACTTTGGAATCTTCACTCGAAAACGCATGACGATTTATGTACAATCGTGGAAACATGTTGTCACCGGGATGAAGACACTAATGTGGGAAGAGATTACGGTAACATTATGATATTTTTTTTAATTTATTAAAATAAAATATCAAAAGATTGACTTAATCTTCATCATCCACTACAGAGTGCATTTATAGTAGATGCCTTTCTCAAGGAATGTGTATGAAGAGTTGCAGGAAGGATTCATAGAGGTTTCCACAAAATTGTAACAAAATATCATCTTAAAGATGCTAAATGGAAAATCAAGTCACACCCATGCCACTTTATACACACTTGATATCCCAAGGAGCATGGGATGTGTTTAGCAACCGTCGTGGGGAGAAGACTTTTCAGGTACATTGTGTGGCGTAATACATTGTTTGACGTTGCTTTTATTCAACAATTTGATTGATAGTTTTTTATTTATGAAACAACAACTGAGTGCAGAAAATAAAAAACGCACAACAGAACCAGTGTACCCTTACCATAAAACAAGGATGTGGTACACTTCACTTGAGAAAAAATTGGAATATCTTTTAAATCTATTGTACTACTTGTATGTGACATAAATCAACACCATAACTATGTTTCTCTGTTTATATACATATTGATGAATCAAAATCGAATTCCATATCCATCCCATGCCATGTGCTATGGAAGGAGGCTCATGTAAATAAAGAGGGGATACTGATAGATGAAAACACATAAAAACTGTGGGAAACATGTGTAAGAATGACATAATATAAATTTGATATTCTTTAAATAGCTTTTACATTTCAATGACTACTTATTTTTCTATATTTTCTATCTAAAATAGTCACATGAATCCACAAAAACTGCACTAGTTGCAGACATACTTTCAGTAGCCTTGAAGCAGCTAGAATAGTATGGCCACGTTAGAGGTTCAGGTATTGGGGTGACATCCTGAACATATTTTCAAAAACAAAAACAAGCGGAGGATAAAAATGAAAAAAAATGAAAAGCTGTAAGAAAAATTAGCTATTTTTCAAGAATAATTACAATACTAGAGAGAGATGATAGCACCATTTATGGGGGAGAGGCAAAGTGAAGAAACAATTCAACAAAAACCCCGTGCGTGACAATCCCGCCCCACCCCCACAAGCTTTGAGGAGAGACATTCCCCTGAAAAACCTGACTTAGTTGAGGTAATCAATGTTTTAATAATTGTTTCTATGAAATGTGATTCACATAGACACGGATACCTTTCCTGTACAAATATTCTACAGGATGAAAATGATTGTGATTTATATCTATCAACTCCCACCTATATCCTCTTAGCGAGGGCTACGGTGCTCAATATACAGAACGACATACTACACAACAGACAGCTTCCAACAGATCATCTCAGAGTGTCAATTATGTAGCTAATGATCAGAGTGTCAAGATACATGTTCCAAATGTCGATGACAACATTCATACGGTTTAACAAGCTGTTGGAACATTCATCGCATGGCCAAAAATTCTTGTAAAAAAACATGTTGATAAGGAGGTATCCATATCCAATTTATTTTTCAAGCTGGACCATTAACATTTAATGAAAAGGGGTTTGAACCAATGAATGTCAATATAGAATGACAAAGAGAAGGGGGTGAAATAAAATATCAGCTAAAAACTATCTCAAAGATCAACCAACCGATTGAAATGGTCTACTGAGAGCACCTTCACCCCGCCCGTTATATATCCATAGTTAATATCATTGTAGGCTCATGTGGATACAATGTTGATAGACAACAATTCTCACATAGTTTATTATGAAAAAAATATGTACGGAGAGGAAACATCAGATTTCATTAGTGCAGAAAATGTAAATTAAATCCTCAAGAATGAATGGATAGGTGCCTCAGTTATAAATTTATACATGAGGTATGTTTTTATGATTTGATTTTACAAAAGCTGATATACTCTGATAATTATGAATATGTACATTTTATATTTTTTCCAGGCGTATATATGGAAAACAATTGAAGGGATTTCCCCATGAAATTTTTTTTGACTCGTTAGTCCTCACACCACCTCTTCAAAAGACAAAAGAGATTCTGATAAAGATGCTGCAATAATGTCTTACCTGCTCAAATAATTTGAAAACAAAATTACGGATGAACGACTCTTTTTAATACCAGTGATTCATGGGATAAAACTCTAAAATTTAATCATATCAACTATATTTTCATTTATTTATTTACTTATTCTTTTTTATATTTTTAGGCTGCATTGGATGCTAATTGCAATCAATTTCTATACTCCAAAGATTTCGGATTCAATGCATGGATATCCAACAAACCGACCACACATGATGGCACTGGTTAATTTTTAATACTCTAGATCCAAAATTTTAAAACTAAACATCTATTTATATAATTTATGTTATCTTTTAATGAGGATTATGTTATGATAGGGTGGTGCATCAATATCGTCTAATGCAAGGAATGAATCCAGTGCCTAAGGATAAGAACACCTACAAGATCTACAACTGGAATAGTATCCTGGTATATATAAAAACATTGCACTATCCAAACACACATCAAAACAAATGAATTATTTTTTTCAATGTTTCTAAAGTGTCCAAAACAAAAAAAAAAGGAAAATACTGTGGTTATTATGTTTGTAAATTTATGAAAGAGATCGCATTTCATCAACCAACTAGAATCCCTGACAAGGTATTTTCGAAACTAATTACGAGTTCATTTAAAATATTTATTAATCCTTTGTTTATTTACATTTTTCAGTAATACTATGACTATCACAAAAGCTCATATTCAAAATATGATATAGATGTGTTTAGAAACGAATGGGCAACATACTTGATGGAAGATTGTACACAAATAAGTTAAAAGTGAATTCATACTAATGTTATCCATATATGATCATTGATATCTCCCTTGTTTACACTTATTGAGCATATATGATCACCTTATATTAAGTTTTATATCCTTAGGTTATGAATAATGGTTTTAGAAATGATTTTTCTTTCTAGTAAAGCATAACTCAATGGACTACACTGGTTGATAGTGTGGATGTTGACTGATGCATAGTTATTCAGATCACTCACGAGCATCTTAAAAGCTTGATGGGAACCGATATCTTGTATTTTCAATTTTCTATTTTTAGTATCCCTTATATGTGGTTTGGGGTGTCAAGAAGGGAGGGGGTGTCCAGGAGTGGGGGGGTTGCCCAGGAGGGGGTGTGTCCAAGAGGGAGGGGGTGTCCAGGTGTGAGGGTGTCCAGGAGGGGAGGGAGGGGGTGTGTCCAGGGGGGGTTTCCATGAGTGGGGTGTCCAGGAGGGGAGGGAGGGGGTGTGCTCATAAGGGAGGGGTTTCCAGAAAAATATCTATTCAATTCCAATCAATACTGATAATATACAATGGGTAAATAACTTACAGAGTATCCTAAAGTGGGTCCGTAGTGAGGCATCAAAAGTTCCAACCAACCAAAACAATTCCAAGCCCATGTAAAGGCATACTAATTATATTCCAGTTCAATTTGAGGCCCAATATATCTTATTTAATGTCATAAAGACCCAACATATGCATCATTTACATTTCTCCCATTAGATTTATGAGAAATTTCGTTCTTATTCCTCCAATATTTTTTTGTTTGGTGTTTTTCCTTGATTTGTTGAACTTTTTCTCATAAAAATATATATGATTTTATAATTCATATTATTGAATGGTAGTGTATGATTAATAATTATTCCATTATCAAATCGATGATGAAAATATATTTGGATGAAGATTTTTATTATTGGGTATACACTAAAGAACTAGGAGGGAGGGGTGTCTAGGAGGGAGGGGGTGTCCACGTGGGAGGGTGGGTGGGGGTATCCAGGTGGGGAGGAGGGGCTATCCAGGAGGGGAGGGGGATATCCAGGGGGGCTGTCTAGGGAAAGGGAGGGGGATACAAGGTGAGGGAAGGGGGTTGTCCAGGAGGAGGGAGGGGGTTGCAGGTGGGGTGGTGGGAGGGAGGGGGCTGCAAGGGGAGGGGATAAGGGGCTGTTCAAGGGTAGAGAGGGGGATGTCTAGGTGGGTTGTCTCGGGGAGGGGAGGGAGGGGGTTTTCCAGGAAGGAAGGGGTGTCTAGTAGGGGAGGGGACAGTCTAGGAGAGGAGGGGGGATTTCTAGGAGGTGGGAAGGGGGCTACCCAGTGAAAGGGAGGGCTGCAAGGGGAGGGAGGGGGTGCCGTCTAGGGGAGGGAGGGGGTGTTGTCCAAGGAAATAAGGACATGTATAGGAGGTTGTAAGGGGAGGGGAGGGGGGTTGTCCAGGGGTAGAGAGGGGGCTATCTTGGGGGCTGTCTCGGGGAGGGGAGGGAGGGGGTTGTCTAGGAAGGAGGGGGTGTTCAGTAGGAGAGGGGGGTTGTCCAGGAGAGGGGGGGGGCTGTCCAGAAGGTGGGAAGTGGGCTGTCTAGGGAAAGGAAGGGCTGCAAGGGGAGGGAGGGGGAGTCGTACAAGGGAGTGAGGGGTTATTGTCCAAGGAAATATGGACATGTAATGGTTGTAATAAGCAACAATTGAAATTTTATTAATGCATTCTTTCATATTAATGTTTAATTTATTTCATTATTTTATTACTAACATAATATTTCTTTTCTTATATAGGTGAAAAATTTTTCCTGAGTTTGAATGCTTTGTTCGGCAACTAATACCATGGACGACAATTTTTTAGAGCAGATCATGAATTCAAAAAGGATGAAACATTAATGTTTTTTTAACTGTTTGTTAGATAATTTTAATTGTAACCAAATTAAACATTTTTTGAAATGTATATAGCAGAGTGTTGTTTTGTATTCATGATTTCAAGTATATGTATACAGAATTTTTTGGTCTTCTGTGCTTTGTGTGTGGGTTTTGTTTTTTCTGTGTGTAGGTGCTTCATATGTGTGCAGGTGTTGTGTAGGTTCTAGGTTTTCACAGGAAATTTGGCCTTTATCAGCACTAATTAAGTGAGGACAAATTTATAATATATCAGTTCTCAAAATAGCTCTGATAAAGGTAGTATTTATCAGCAATGATATATTATCCATTTATCAGTGCGGAAAATATTGTTGACAAATACTACCTTTATTAGTGCTAAGTAAGCACAGATAAAGGCCCACCTTTATTAGTGATTTTTTAGTGCTGATAAAACTCCCCCTTTATCAGCACTATGTTTTGTGCTGATAAAGGGGACCCCCTTTATCTTCACCAAGATTAACAGCGTTGTTAGTGCTGTTAAAGGAAGTTTTTAGCACTATTATAAGCCCTATTTGTAGTAGTGACTGAGCACCTCTAGACCATGTGGGGCGTCTGCTCATGCACATGTGATCCTGCACACCCACATAAAAAAATGTAAAAGGGAAAAAGGAAGATAAACAAAAATGGGATTACAAAAGCTATTTTTGGGAATTTTTAATTTTTATTTTCACTAGATTAATTAAAATGCAACTAAATTTAACACTCAAACCGATGGCTCTAGAAACAGCACCAAACATTCATTTTTCATTTCACTAATGGTATGATATCGATGTCCCAAATTGATATTACCTGCTCTTAAGCTAGTATAGCATAAGTGCAGGGTTGATCCATAGGGAACGAATGAGTCTGTGAATACTATTTCATTTGGAATTAACTCAGCGGAGGATGCAAAATTTAGGGTGGGATTTTTTTTATTATGAAAACTGTTTTGATTACTGAAGTAAAGATTAACGTTTAGAGGTAAAGAAAAAAATAGTGGTTTTTAATTTGGTTGATAGAAAAACGAGCGTGGTGGGTTTGTGGTGATTGTGGAGGTTATACGGACTTCTTATTGGGTGTTGTTGATTATAATAACCCAACACACTGGGTATCAACTGTAACAAGGTTCCCTTTGCCCGATAAACTGTGTCTGGAACAGAAGAAACTGACTCCTTGGTTTGTTAGTCAGTGTTTCACTATTCTTTATTTAGATCAGTCCATTTTTGATTCGATGAATACTTCCAATGATCATGAAGGCATTCATCCTTATTCTTCCTTTGAGTCCCTGAAAATTCTACCCTTGGTCTGGCTCAGAATTTTCATTGATAAAAAGAAATGATTGAAGAAGAATAAAAAGAATTAAATAAAACAAACACAAACATAACAATTAATCAAAATTACAAAACTCTTTCATCATCCTTATCCCCAATACATGGGGTGTTTAATTACACATGGATGAAAATATGACAACATAACCATCGATACCTGATGTGGTCATCATAGAAACTTCGAGCATAGGTAAATTCTTTGGTAGAATGGTGGAATGACGGAGTAGTGGAACAACGGTAGCATGATATCAGGGCTTCAGAACATTCCTTATTTGACTATTGAATATTGACTCACTTAAAACCGGAGTCCAAGTCCCCTGTTTATAGAAAAAGATGTACATAGAGTGTATAAAAAGTACATGTTGTGTAGTTTCATCAATGCACTTTTGTCACAGTTTTTCTCCAGTAGGTGGTCAGTTGTTCCACCCTTGAATTATGTGGCATCGATGGCCAGTTGGTGGAGGTTATACGACATGTGGCGCTGCCTCACATGGCATGTAGTATCTGGAAAATGCCACCAACCCCATCTAGAAGCTTTTACACGACGTGTAGGTATGACCCACATGGCGTGTCGTCTTTGTTCTGACGAATTGGACATGTACTCATATGGATGATCCATGTATGAGTCTGAATGTACATGGTGTGTAGGTATGTACACGCTGTGTAGTTGGGAATTTTGGTCATAGTTCTCATGGTTTATGTGTTTGGACAGAAATCACCTAAAAACAAACAAGATCACCAAAATCAAAGTACTTGTCCACTGAGCAGTATGTATTTGCTGAAAACATGTTATTATTTTCAATAATATATGTGTAAATTTATACACAAGGGTGTGTCAATATCTTCCTCCAATTAATTGGGTAAATCTTTATATCTCGTGTGATTGAAATGTATGGAATGGGAAATGATCTTGGTTCAGTAATACAGGGCTGGAACAAGGAGTGAACTCGGTTCATTAATGGACATTGTCCACTATGATGGGCTTGGAAATGATCCTTGACTAATATGAAATGATTTTATATACTTATGTGTGTTCCATAAAACTTCATGTCTTATGTTATGACTTTTAATATTATATTCATTGATTCTTACGAACTTTTATGATTTATCCCATAGAATGATATCGCGGTCTTTCATATGTAGTATAATATTTTTAAATGTTATGTTCTTATTATTATGTTTATTATATGATTAATATTTCCCTTATTTACCCTTATTGATCATTTGAGATCACACTTTAATATGTTTCTTTTCCCCATTTTATGAATAAGGGTATTAAGTAAGATATATAAAAATGGGTCTAGTCATGATGAAATAAGTGGGAGTCAATGAAGATGTCTTATGAACTAGTTGTTTATGTTTCCTTGTTTCTAAAGACACTATGCCTATATGGTTCTTTTTTGGATTTTTTATATTTTGTAATGAATATCCTTCAACTTTGAAGTAATATCAAATCACGTAAAGTATAAGGAATTATATCATGTAGTAGTAATTTTTTCATGTTATGTTTGGTTGGGTCGTTTTATTTCTCATAGGGAAGATCATCCCCTAATTGTATTGAATCCCTTGGAATTTATTTCCAGCCTTTGATGACTTGGGGATATCTCTTAATTCCAAGTAGTAATTCCACCCTGAATCACTCCAATGAGGAGTGTAGGTGTGTTAAAAGTGGTATCAGCTTGTTCGGTCCTTGAATTTCAAGTAGTATTAGTTGGTCGATCTTGGTTATCTAGTGTGTCAGTATTGGAGTTGAAATTCATTCTAGTTTGTTCCTTGTCATGGGATGGTAGAAAGGAGTAGGATTATAATGACTGGAAATGTATATAATAAAAATACATAGCTAATTTATTTTGAACTTCACGTTATTATGGAGTTGGGTACATAAGTGTTTTGGATACACTTATAGGAATTGAAATCTTATTTTCATGGGTTTAGCCAATAAGATGCGCATAACATGCATTATAGAAATGAATTCCCCCTAGGAGTGAAAATTTCATTTTGAGTAATGATTTATGAGTTTTTGAAAATGTGTTGATTTTTAAAAAATGTTCAAATCCTTTTCAATGATTAGATTTCGAAAAAGGAAATGGTTGTTATATTTTGGAAATGATTTGATTTCCAAAAGTACGGTGAAATTTTCAAAAATGTCTGAACATGGAAATGTTGAATTTTGGAAATCAATATTGTGATAGTAATGATATGTTGTAGTTTTAAATTATAATTCTTTAGTTTCTAGAGAGTGATACTTATGGTGTTTGTTTTGTTTATGTAAAATGGAACCCAATAGGCATTTTAGAAACCAACAGAAAGAAGCTGCTGAGAATGTGGTTGCACCTGAGCCACGGGTGAACCGACATCTAGTTCAGAGTACAGTTCAATATTTTCAAGTTGTAAATATATAGAACAAAATGGATGAACCAAGGAAATTAGATCATTTAGTTCGGTTCTAGAAGCAGAATCCGCCCATCTTTTTGGGTGATTTAGAACCAAAAAAGGAAGATGTGTGGGTAAATAGGATGAATCAAATATTTGATTTCATTGGCACACCAGGAGAGTTGAATGTTAGGTCGGTGATCTATATGCTAGAGGATATTGCACGCTAATGGTAAGATTTAGCAGTTCAGTCTAAATTAGACCAAGGCATGACATGGGAGGATTTTGAATAATTGTTCAATATATAATTATACCCTTAAACATTCATAATTGAAATAACAATGGACTTTTTTAGTTTGAAGCAGGATATCCTCATAGTGACATATTATGCATACAAATATATGAATTTAGTCTGGTTTTTACCTAAAGTTGTGGCTAGTGCATCCTTGAAGGAACACATTTTTGAATTGGGGCTAGGGCAGGAGATTTGCTCAAATATTTTCGTGCTCTATATAACTGATCACACCATGATTCAATGTTTCATTTTCACCCTTACACCATTGTATTAAACTGAATTTTTATTATAAATTTATAATATAATAACAAATTTCAATTCATGTATGATTATTTTATTTTTTTATCATTTTTAAAAGGGGAAATTATAATTGATTTTATATTTTCATTGAAGGTGGATGTGATTTGGAGGCCCTGGAGAGGATCCATATGGAAATGGGCCAAACTGGAAGGCATCCCATAGACATATATCCACTGTTTTGAACATTACGAGAATTTAGTGCCTCTAAATGGGATAAAACAGATCAGCTCCAAAAATTCATTTTATATAACCCATAACAAGGAACTGAAGTCCAATCCATCCATCTGATGGCCCATCCAAAACATTCTATCTAGGGGACAAAATCTAGACAAATTCAATGGTTTGGTTCAGTATTTTGACCATATCTCCCTATCCATATGTCTAATGGCCACCAAATTTGACATGGAGATATTTAAAAGGCTGGTAAACAACTCTTATATTTTTTCCAAGTCATTATATGGATTTCTAATATTCCAAAACTGAGACACAAGTGCTATCTCAAAAACAGGGTGCTAAAAACCATGTCCCATTTTGGATATAAAAAGGCACCATGGGAACCTCATTTGGAAGTTCAAACCAGGATCAATATCTGCGATTTTGGAGTCCTATTGGAGTATTCTCCTCATCTATGAAGTTATGGAAGCCTCTATTATCATAGGGAAATCAATAATGAAGAATTATTTACACCCAAGCTTCCTCCTCCTCTTGATGTCTGGATAAATAATGGGCGTTCATTGTGTAGAAGCTACACACATGTTAAGGGAGTTATGTCACATATATTAGCTACTTTTTTGGAGTAATTTTGGATTTTAAACATTTTATTCTATGTACCATACATTATTACATATCATATTGCTTGTTGAGATACATGTGAATGTTATGCTCTTAATTTCTAACTGATCAGTGTGAGGTTTTGAGTGTGTGACTTGTGTTGTTTTGATTGGATAGCAAAAGAATCATTTTCATACCCACCTTCATGAGATTTCAATCTACTTTGGAAGCTCTCATTCCATGCATAATTTATGTACCTTGACAATATGATTGTTATGTCAAGGTTTGGTTCTTTATGCATTGAAATAAAACCTTAGGAATTAATCGGGATTCCAATTAATTTCAACCAAAGAATTACTCCAAACATAAATGAATCCCTATGAACAATGAACTTGAAATGTGTGTAGTGAACTCACAATGAACCCTTTTATCTCTTAATTATAAAACACCACCTTTCCTTTTTAACTATTAATCTCTTAAATTAAGTTGTTTTATTTTTAAATTGTTTTCAAAAACACCCCCTCTTTTTGTAATTTTTATTAAAAATACACACTCAAAACCTATCAATGCTCCTTGAGAGACGACCAAGGGTCTTCCCTAGACTACAAAATCTTATTTAAGTCACTATCACTTTGCTGTGTCATAACAATGCGGTCAAATTTTTGCACCAATTTTGGGAAGCTCTTCAGTTTTTAGTGAATGTATTTGATAAGATTATTAGAAAATTTTGTGATTATTTACTTGTTTTATAATCTATCTTTGCATATGTTTTTGTGTTCTAATTTGTTTCTTGAATAGGTTCTATACATGATGTGTTCTACTCTGGTAGATTCACCCCTTTTCAAACCCAAACCGGAGATGATCCTACATCAAATACACTGAGACACATAAGACAACCCTTTGAAGGAGGACACACCACAACTTTGAAACTTTTCTAAATCCCACTTCTTCTCGAACCAAATTAGAAACTGAAATTAAGATGTATAACATAGATGAAAAAACTTATTTTCTTTCATCTGGTCCCCTTATTTAGTTTTCATCATTGATAGATATGCTAGGTACTGAATCATGCATTGAATGTTGTAGTGGTATATTAAATGTCATGCATGCTTGTTGATTAATTATTTCTTGAACAATGAGGATCTCATGACCATTGATGATACTGTTAGGCTTGTAAAAGCTCATTCCTTGTCTGATGATGTTACCATTAAGCAGTTATATGAAATCAATGTACTCTCACTTTCATATTCACTACCTGAACATGTTGAACATTTATTAGTGGGTTACAAGAGGAGATCAATGTGGATTTTCTAGAGGAAACTGAGACATAAGATTTCTACATTGAAAGGCATGACATTGATATTGATTCTTCATGTTTTAATTTTATTCAAAAATAATTACACTCTGAATTTCTCATTTATACCATTAATAAATCATACCTAATTAAATCATTGGAGAATTTAGTTGTGGTTGTGAAATTTGAAACCATGAAATATAGGGTCTCATTCATTGTCCAACTCCCATCATGTAAGTTGTATCTCATTAAATTGGGGGTAGATTTAACATACTATATCCATGGATTCCTCAAAAATAAAAAATAAATGAAATATGGAAAAAAATAAGTGTTTTTGGTTCCTCTCAATGAAACTTCACCCACCATCATACTGGGGATAACTCATTGGAACTTCCTATCTAGAGGTAATAGAAATCTAGGCCCCACATGGGGGGTTAATCTAAGATTTATCCTTCTTGTCTTTTCCTTTATCATTCTACTAGTAAATTTATTATATTGTGTTCTCTACTTTTTCATGTAGGTTTTTAGTGAGAAACAATTAGGAGATTAACTCAATAATGCACGTCCAATAAACCAGGTTGTACCTCTCCTTTACACTTACTTTCTTGTTTCATTTCAACTAAAAATATGATATACATTGATGAAACTGCACACTTAGGTGTGGTTGAATGGGTACATTCATGGGTTAGTTAGGAATGTTTATTATTATTTTTTCTTGTTCAATATTATTGTCACGTTCCCCCTTGTTTTATCCCTCAGTTTTGTGCTGGAATGTTAATTTTATCCTGGAAAAAGATCCCCGATTTAAAATAATTCCAAATCATTTTTAATTCTTGATTCAATTGTGTATAAAATTCAATTGTTTTTGGAAAAATGTTTTTCAAATGATTGTTGATATGGAATATTTTTCTAGAATTTATATTTTCAAATCATTATTTAGTGTTTAAAGGATTTTTGTAACCCATGCCTCAATAGCACTGACCAATATTTTAATCCCTTACCCAAGAGACATTCTAAACCCTTTATTGCATATTCTTACTTTTAGTCACTTTATTGAGAGTCTAGGGACATGTAGAGAAACTAATGCTTTACTTGATTATGTTTGAATCCATAAGATTCAAGTGTGCTAAATTCTTGATAGAGGCCATCGTCCATTGAAAATCCCTTTGTACAATTAACCTCTATTTTTGGCCACCTTGATATTTTACCCTTATTAAGCCTCCGAGACCATTATATGCTTGTTAGGTAGCCACATTAAAAGTTTATTTAACCCTACCTACCCATATTTTGTGAACATTATTGTTTTAATTTTAGAAAGTGTGGGAGAGAGGGTGTTTCCATGGGGATTATCAAGAATGAATCATTATTAAGGGTTGATAGAAATGGTGCCTACATTTTCCTTGGGCAGTGGGTTCACAATCCATATTGTATCATTGTTTTATAAATTTTCCATATTTATCTCCAATTATAATTGTAAAAAATAAAATAGTTTTGTACATTCAAAAAGAACATTAAAAAAAGAAAAAAAATAATTGAGAAAAGAGGAAGTTTATTAGTTATTATTCATTGATCGGTTATGACCCACACAAATAGACGTTGAGGGTAGTGATTTGGAAGTGATACACTTTTTGAGGGGATTATTTTGTTCATTCATTGTGAAAACTTTCTGAATTTTGACATGTTTTATACTTAAGATATTAAACACTCCTCTTCTGTCTCATATTTTTTATTCATTAAATCATACCAACCCTTGAACCTCAAAACAACATGTTGGAAGTCCTCTTGAGGGGGAAAGTAGTTTCTTCTAGTAGAGAATTTAGAATCTTGGTAAGCATATGGTATGAAAACATGAACTCTGGGAAAAGATAATAACTCTTCTTTAATATGTTTCTTGAGTGAAGAGATAAAAATTTCTATTTGAGGTAGGTTGTGACATGTTTCAAGGGTGAACAAATTAAGTTGAACAAATTTGATTGTGAGAGAATAAAATGATAGGCAAAATGATTTCATAAACGAGACAAGATTAATTTAATTTCATAATAATCTTGTAACTTTTCTCACCTTTGATTTAGAAATGAGACTTGTTTTGGATATAATACTTTTCCTAGGAGTGAAAATGTTTAGGTGTGGGGGTGTGATCACACCATGATTCATAGTTTCATTTTCACCCTTACTGTCATGACCCATCCCCTGGGGCCCATGTCACAACTTCCCCAATCCCGCCTTTTATAGGCTAGGGGTTGGAGACTAGCACCGGAAAGGCGTATCCCTAAAACGGGAAGGCATTGCCTCAGACCTGTACAAACACTCAGTCCAAGAACACAAAAAGATGCAACCACAAAGTAAAACTGCAGTAGTAAAAGTGTGTACTGAATGTAAAGGGTATATAATTAAAGACCAACTAGAAGATAAAATACAACAAAAAAATAAAAAACATCTCCTAAGATCATCCACAAGGGATTTTTACTAGAAGGGTAGGTCCATATAATCTCTGTATCTCTCCACTTCAACCAGTCACCTCCGTGCACCACCTGGTCTTGGATCCTAATGTCTCATCCAAGCTGCTCGTCATCTGCACAAGACAAAACAAGGTGAGGGTGATACCCGTGCATGGGTTAGTATAAAAATACCCAGTAGGGACCCTGAGACCCCTAAAGGTCTCTCATAATTCAACAAAGGAAAACCACAAATCATGATCTCAATACCAAAGCACAAAGCAAAAGACTCAACTCAAACCAGGCATAAAACACATAGATTAGGAATAAAGATGATTAGTCATAATCTTCCACAACTAAACCACGAATAATTTGTCCCATTTTCGATCCTCACATGGTAGAATTTGTGTGATCCATGATGGGCCTCTCTAAGGCCGATCCTCGTCGGTTTGCGCACTATTGATCTACACAAGGTTGCTAGAATGTCGATCTACACAGGGTCACTATAATGCCAATCCACACAGGGTCACTATGATGCTGATCCACACAGGGTTTTTATAATGTTGATCCAAATAGTTTTTCTTTTTTGTCGATCCACATAGGGTCGCTATGATGTTGATCCACACAAGGTCGCTATGATGATGATTCACACAAGGTCTCTCTTCAGTTGACAGCTAGCCATAGGATTCCCTGCACCTGGTGCCCTTGAGGTTCGTAGAAACTTCTCCTCAAGATATTGGTCATACCTCAAATGCCATGAAGTTCCATAATGGAGTAACACAAAGGACCTCCATGTCATAAGGGTCCCAAATCGACAGGCATTGCGTCTATCAGATGTGAGTTATATGCATTTTAGGGTTGAGGGCCCGGTTGGATCCGGGTTCGATCAAACCCGGCTATACTCAAACATTCTCCAAAACAAAAATGGAGTATCTCAGAAGGACCATCTCATTCGTAGGATTCCAAAGCCACATATAGTTCGTCAAAGAGATGTCTGGTTTATGAGATAAGGCCTTTTAGGTGAAACTGGGCCGAAAAGGGTCTGGGTCCGGTCCGACCTGGTTCGACCGACCCAACCCACCCCATCCTGGGCCGATCCCACCCAGTTCTGGTCAACCCAATGCAATCCGGATCCGACCTAGGTCTGACTCATCCTGGCCCAAACTAGTTGGGTCGTGGGCTCTCCCCACTGAACCATGGACTAGCCCGGCCCGCTAGCTGGCGCGACACCCAGTTGGGTGGCTTGCGTGGGGGAGGTCGCTCCCCCTTTCCAAAAGGATGAAAGCCAGTCAGACTCTTGTCAATGGCACCACATGGGGTATCCTCCCTGTCAAAGGGACCCATGGGGCACAGGTCCCCTTCATCTCCATCGTGGCTTTGATACCATCACCTCCTCACTGCGACGCACCGTGGCACGCCACCTTTTGCCAACGTGGTCGGCCAAGAGTCAGTCGCCCCTACCATCGTGGCTTGATGTCACGACTCCCCTCTGTAGTGTGCAATAGCGCACCACCTCCTGCCATCGTGGTCAGCTGATACCAACCATTGCTGTCGCCCACCGACATCGGTCGCTGGTGCCGCACCGATGGATCTTTCATGAGCCACCAATTGAGTTCTGGTGGTCCGTTTTCCCATCCAAATGTGCCTACGGGCCTCCCGGGTTACTGCCCTTACTGCATGTCTCTCAGATTCAAATTGTCATTGATTTCAAACATCACCCATATAGAACGTGACAAAACCGAGGCAGCGAAGGGTCTGGCCCAATTCATTTGGCCCACTCCCTCCATGTTAGCATCATAACAAATAGGTAACAATTAATTTATCATAGATAAACTATAAAATATTCAATAATTCAGCAAATTTTCATTATTTTCAAGAACGAGCTAAATAAATGATTCACTTGAATTTAAATAAACCCCTACCTCAGATAAGAGGTGATCTCATAGTTGTGGAAGAAGAATCCATGCTTGATGATGCCACCGTTGTTCGCCGATCCCGAATTTATTCCTCCAACATTGTCGTCCGAGTCTCCGTTCTTCGTTGGTGGAAGATGCCACGGTACTTCGCTAGAGGTTCCTCACTTCCGTCCCAAAAACCCAATCCCGAGCCTCATTTAAAAAGATACAGGAAGGTTATTAATGCAACTTTTGTAACACCCCAATCTTCCACGTTACCCTTCACGCTGAGTAATACAGTAGCGTGTGTTTTACGCAACTTCAAGTTCTAACACACACCACAACTAATAAAACTAGTCGTTATGAATAGTAATACACACTTTTTCAAATTTTATAAATTTTATATTTTAAAATGGACTTCATTTTTGGATTTGGAATATCGAAATTAGCCTAGGGTGAAATTTTTGTACTTTTCGGATAACTTTCATGTTTTGATGAATAGTGAAAATTACTAAATTTTAATTAAAAACATATTTTTTGACCGAAATAATTAATAGTGATAAATTATGAATTTGAGTGGTTTTAAAGTATATTTAGAATTTATTTTTAACATTTAATAAAATGTTGTTCATTGAGAATAATTTCACATTTAAACCAGACATAAACAAGTGTCAATCTTTTCATAGTTATTATCTCTTAAAACCACGCTTTTTGTTCTAACAACGAGAATTAATTTTAAATTAATTTCTGCCACTTCTATGTTCTGGATTTGAAAAAATGGATTCCATATTTGGAATCAGGATTTCAAAATTGTGTAAATAGGTAACTATTATTTTTAGACATTTTGAATAATTACTTCGGTAAATATTTTATTTACAATGGTTAAATGGTAAATCCAGTAAATAAGGGTAAACAAAATAATATTATAAAAATAATAAATTATCCTAAAACATGTCCTAAACTTATTGGTTGATACATGTCCGACCATGGGTATCTTTGGGTCGATTTTGGGACCCCATGGATCCACTTGTATGTGATAATGACACTTTTTATTAATTAAGTTAATGTAAATACAAAAATGGCATAAACTTATATCTTTTAGAAAAACAATTTTTTACATAGGGTTATATATGTTGGAATTTCTACTATAAATATTTATTAGAAAGATAAAAATATTTCCTACATAAAGGTATTTTATTAATAATTTTTAGACATTTAATAGTTAAATTTATTTATGACACAATAATGATGCAGTATTTTCCTTATTAATGAATGAATCATATAATTGGCATTATAAATGTTACAATAAATATAATTTGAATGTTTTGAAGACATAAAAGAATTTTGTTGGTTAATATGACATGTTAGGATTTCTTAAATGAATTTTCTTCTAATTAATAATGTTTTTATGACTTAAAAAAATCAATTATTGAATAGTGTCAAAATTGACATAAAAGAGTTTTTAAAACAAATATTATATTATTAATTGATATTCAATTCCTAAAAAACTATGTTTCGGCCAAGATACTTATATCATGATAGTTTTATCATTAATAGACCACTTGGGGGTCTTTTGGATGTATTTGGTATGTTTATTAACTATATAATATAAAAATACAAAGTGACATTGTAAATGTCAATCTAATTAACTAAGAGTTTAAACTAAATGATAAGGTTAATATAATGATCAAAAATTGTCTAAAGTATATTGGTTTATGGTTTTCGACCTATCCCCACCTCAACATTTAAATAATTCACTTTGGATCCATTATAAACCGAATATTAATTTATTATAAAATAATATTTCTAGCTTTTCCAAAGGTGCCCCTCACCCATCTTATTAAAGGGCACCCCCCTTATCACTAATTCACACATTCAAAGCCTTTTGGTTCGGCCAAACCCTACCCAAATACTCTCTCAACTTCCCTCAATTCAACCTAGAGGCCTTAGTTTGATTAGAAAGCCATCTTAAGGAGCCCTTTTGATCAAATCAAAAGGAAGAACCCGAAGAAGATGTAACGTCTTCACCGCTCTCTTTAGAGTTCCTTTCTCCTTCAACTTATTCATTCCTTGTTATTTCTATTATAAAATAATAACTCCATTATATTATATATACTGTGATGTTATTATAATTATGTAACAAAGAAATTCATTATTCCATCCATCCCTTGAATGACATGTCACCATACGTGCATACGTACAGCCTACCGTCTCCACGTTGTGGTGTAATTGTTATTCAATATATTATTATTTAGATGGGTATAATAATTATGTATAACTCATGAAAATAATAAATATAACATGATAGTAATTATTTCTATATGATATACTATCCAATTATATATTATTTTAATACCAAAAGAATGATTTTGTTGCTCGTGTGTACGTACGGATTACCGTCTCCATGAACGCGATGATATTCATTCCTCGTCATATCCATTCAAGACTAAATTTTATTTGATGAATAAAAATTATTTTTAGAGAAATGATATCATTCTGGATATGAATAATATACATTACATCCATAACAAATATGACTCTCATAACAAATAATATCAAGGAAAATGAATCTGTTAACACCCAAAACGATGATAATACTAAGATATTATTAATAAATCAATGTTAAAAGATCATATATGATATCATATTATAGTAAATGATTATTTTATAATTCAATAACAATTATTTCACCATTATATTGAAGGATAACCTACCGTCGACCAAGGAAAAAGTACAATGTAAGGGGTTTCTTATCTCACTTTTAATTCTGTGAGATTTCCATTGTTCACCACTTATTTATTGCATGTGGTGTGTATACTACCCATGATTGTATTCATTTTGTAATATATATTAATTTATGGATATTTACATAATCATTTAATGATACTTCTTTCATGGGTGTATTATTTGTAAGTTACCAAATTGATAAGGGAATTTGAAATTTCAATTTCCACTCATTCGGCTTTACTCATACTTCATTGATTATTTTACACCAAGATTATGTGTGGAATCACTATTCATTTTCTTATTTCATAATTTCCACTCCCATTTCTGTGGATATACTTTTGATACAAATAATCACTCCATTGATAAATTCTCAACTCATCGGTATGAACTTGATAAGAGTAATTTTTACTCAATCTCCATTTGTTGAATTAAACATCCAATTCATTGGTGTTGTTTTTACAAGAATATGTGTGAATGCACTTTTATTGTTTTACACTGAATATCCAATCATATTGAGTGTATTTATATTTTTCACAGATAATTATTTCGTTGATTTATCCTTAACCTAAGGATACGACCTTTATGAGAGATTTCATCTCAATTTACATTCCATTGAGACTCTTTTGTTGTTATACACCAAATCAAATTTATATGGTGTATATAATGTACTTTGACATAGTATATCATGAATCCCATTATTATCATGATATTACAATGTTTTTATTACCTCAATTATTTTTATTCAAGTGTCTCTCTTTTTGTTAGGAACTCTAACTCAAATTTCATTTTAAAATGTTTTAAAGATTTATTATTCTAAATCATTCTCATTAATGTCCATGTTTTAAAAACTGTTTTAAGGATTTATTCATATTGAAATTAATGTTTTCAAATTAGAATTCCATTTAAAAGTTTCAAAGTGTTATGGGAAACTTTGATTCAAAAATCTATTTTAAATGGCTTCTTGATAGATAGTGTGACTTTTAAATGTTTTAAAAAAAGGGGGATATATCTCTCAATAGTTTGATGATTATTTTAATCTATGTCAATATCCTTCATTATTCTCGATTGAGGTTAATATGATACAATAAAATCTTCCATATTGTATCGAATGAGTTATGTTTGACTGTGGATGTGCTATTTTTATACCATTCCTGGTTTGTGGTTAATGTATTTACATTTCGTATGCTAGTTTTAATATGAATGTTTATGTTATGTTTCAAACTTTTCATATGTGGAATGCATTGGACATAGTAAGTGATGGTTGGTGCCCTCTATAGCTCCTCGATGCATCGGTAGGTCTCATGAGACAAACTAGTGTCTTGGCACGAGGCCTTGAGAAAATATTATTTGTAGTCTTGGCACGAGGCCTTGTCTATGTGGTAATGATAGTATGGTATTATGCATTCCACCATTATGAAAGTGGTTATTGATATTGCATGTGATTATTCGACTAGTAAAATATCCATGTGAATAAGTAAATGGAATTATTTTATTTTACCTTTTCCATATTATGCTGAAGTTCATGTTTAAAAGGCTTTTGTTTTAGATATACATTGCCTTAAGTGTTTATGCTTATCTATGAAAGCTTATGCTATATTGTTATCCTTACTAAGCATCTGAGCTCACCTCTTTAAATGTTTTATTTTTCCCAGGATGTGAAGAAGTAATTTATGAATGACCTACAGGGATAGTATGAGGGGATATGATGACAATATGTTGATGAAGTTTTTTTACCTTATGATGCAATGTAATACTTATAAATATATCTAGTGTTTCCAAGACTACTAAACTAATCGGTCTTTCGAGACTTGGTCTTTTGTGATCATGCCAATGTTATGTAATAATGCACCATCTCTGGGTAAATGGGGTTGGGGCGTTATAGTTGGTATCAGAGGATGTTTAGTACAAACCTTGGGAGATAGATTTAGATAAACTCTGATTAGATCACATAGACCTAAGATAGACATTGAGGATTAGTATAGAAGAAATTCCTAGAATTTTGGTATTGTAGAGATTTTGTGAGTTTTCCGATGAATAAATCCCTGTTTGGATACGAGTAGGTAGAGGAGGATCTGCCATAGATGTACCTAGGGGTAAAACCCGAAAACACCGCTTTGAACGAGACTCAAATGGGAACTGGTGTACGACAACGGGCCTTGCTGCACTCTTGCTTATGACACTCCCGGGGGATATGCTTAGGATAATTTACATTTTCTTTACAAACCAATTTGAAGTATTATATATAAGATGAAAGTAAATGACCTAGGTTTATCCTAATGTGTTTCAAATTGAGAATATGATGACATGATATTCTCTATATGATTTTATGACTACTGTTACTCACACAATGCTTTCTAGTTTTAGTCAATGGCTGGATTCCAAGGAAGTCATAGTGACATTGAGAATGATGTACAAGGTGGGAACGGTGGTGGAAATGAGCAACAAAATGGAATGTTGATAGGCGTAAAAGATATCGTCTTCATGACAAATCAGTTTTCCAAAAATATGATCAAAAATATATTTATTAACCAATTCCCAGACTCAACAAAGAAGATAATGGTGATGAATGATAAGAGCTCCAGTAGTGGAGGCCATGGAGAAAAGAATCCTCAATTTCCATCATACAGGAAATGTGGAAGGAGACACCCAAGAAAGTGTCTCAATGGGACAAAGAAATGCTTTACATGTGGGAAGGAAGGACATAAGGTGAAGAATTGCCGAAGAAAAATGAAGAGTACTATGGAGGAAGATAAAAATGGTCCCAAGAAGCCATTTATAGTCATTTTCTGTAAATGCAGAGGACGTGGCCATTACCCGAGTGAGTTCCCTATTCTATAGGATATTTTCATGGTCAAAGAAGAAGCTATGTGGAAATAAATTGTTGGAGAAATGTTTAAAAATTATTATTGTTCATTATTTATGGGTTTACATTGGAATAATGTTCTCTTATATTTGTAACACTGCAGTTTTCCATTTGAGAATGATATTTGAGGGAGAATTATCTTTTCTCTTATGGATATAGTTATAAATAACAATTTGGTTTTATATGATCATTGGGTTTGAGGAAATTACAAGTTATTATAATTTGGGATGAAAATGCAAGGTATGAGATAACATTTGTGGTTAAACTATGTAATGGTTATTTTGAGGAATTTATCTCATTTTGGTAATGTTATAAAATATAGTTTTTGTAATAGGACAACATGCAGACCGTGTGACAACCCGTCGCGTCGGATAAAGCTGTGGGAATCGAACCCACAACCAAAGTGCGATTGGGATTTATCGCCTACAGCTGGACCACGTGAAGTCCCTGGTTAGTGTGACTATTGTTTTTAGTTAAATGATTTTATTGACCAATAATAATTTGATTTGGGATCTTATGTCTTATCAAATGAATACCCTTAGTATAGGAAAATTATTTGGTGATTAAGTGATAAATGTTATTTTGTAAGATGTTCGCTTTGTTGGGAACACAATATGCCCAAGGAAAATAGAATAGTATGGGATTTCATTTGAAGAGCAATGGTGGATTTTTATCTATGTTTTTATTGTGGATTTATAGTGATTTGGGTTATTTATGGAAATGATTAACCTATAATAGAGAATATTTGATTAGGTTAATTACTTTTACGTATGTGACTTTAAGAGTAATTGATGTCATTTCAAGATACCATTTAACGTGGAAGTCTACATAACCAAATTCTTCTATGTTTTGTGATTCAGTATTATTTTTGATTTTATTAATGGATTTTAAGGACAATTCTTTATTTAATAGTAATTATTTATCTTTGGGGTATTGTTGGTTTAATTTTAGAAATTATGATTTTTGTATCTTTCTCTAATGAAATAACCTTTTGGGGGATCATCAGATCTTATACTAACCATTTTGATTTTGATTAATCTCTAGAGACAGGGTAAATATATAGTTTATTCTTCATGGGTCATGTGATTCTATAATAATTTTATTGTAGCTCTTCTAGTGTGACCAAGTCTTCTGGAATACCAATCATTTAGAAATGAGTTAGTAGTAGAAATTTATTAAAGAATGAAACTTTACATAAAAATAATGTATATCTCTTTATGTTCTTATTCAATCTCAGAAATGAATTCCTCATCTTTATGTAATTTAACTTAAAAAATATAAAAAAATGTTGTCCGTTTACTTTTCTTACTGGGAAACTAATGACCGTTTGTCCCATCACAAGTTTGTGGTTTTCTTGTTTTTAACATTCTCCTAATCATGTTTTATATCCCTATCCATTAGAACTTGAAACTTAGTTTTTCATCCATATACATGTTTTTCTACATGGAATCCTATTATAGGTTATCTTGGATGACCTTTGCACTTCTCTTTCTTTCTTTTAAAGTGATAGTTTTATTGACTCTTTTTCCGATGTGGGAATTTCCATTATATTCCTGAGCCCAATTTTAAAAATTGCAAGGATGCAATTTATTGAAGGAGGGTAGAATGTAACACCCTAATCTTCCACGATACACTTGTCGCTAAATAATACAGTAGCGTGTGTTGTACGCAACTTCAAGTTCTAACACACACCACAACTAAAAAAACTAAACGTTCTGAATAGTAATACCCACTTTTTGAAATGTTATAAATTTTATATATCAAAATGTATTGCATTTTTGGATTCAGAATATCAAAACTAGCCTAGGGTAAAATTTTGGTACTTTTCAGATAACTTTCATATTTTGATGAATAGTGAAAATTTCTAAATTTTAATTAAAAACAACTTTTTTAATCGAAATAATTAATAGTGATAAATTATGTATTTGAGTGATTTTAATGTATATTTATAATATATTTTTACCATTTAATATAATTTTGGTCATTGGACATAATTTTACATTTAAACCAGACATAAACAAGTGTCAATATTTTGATAGTTATTATTTCTTAAAAACATGATTTTTGTTTTAACAACGGAAATTAATTTTAAATTATATTCTGTTACTTATGAGTTTTGAATTTGAAAAAATGGATTCCATATTTGGAATCAGGATGTCCAAATTGTCTAAATAGGTAACTTTTATTTTTAGACGTTTTGAATAATTACTTCGGTAAATATTTTATTTACCATGGTTAAAGGGTAAATTCGGTAAATAAGGGTAAAAAAATAATATTATAATAATAATAAATTACCATAAAACGTGTCCTACCCTTATTGTTTCATACATGTCCAACCAGGGGCATCTTTGGGTCGATTTTGGGACTCCACGGATCAAGTTGTATGTGATAATGACACTTTTTATTAATTAAGTTAAGGTAAATACAAAAATGACATATGCTTATATCTTTTAAAAAACCAATTTTTACATAGGGTTACATATGTTTGATTTTCAACTATAAATATTCATTAAAAATTTAAAAATATTTTCTACATAATGGTATTTTATTTATAATTTTTAGATATTTAATAATTAAATTTATTTGTGACACAATAATGATGCAGTATTTTCCTTATTAATAAAAGAATGAAATAATTGGCATTATAAATGTTCAAATAAATATCATTTGAAACTTTTGATGAAATTCACGACTTTTATTGGTTAATATGAAATTTTAGGATTGCTTAAATGAATTTGGTTCAAATTAATAAAGTTGTTATGACTTTAAAAAAATCAATTATTTAATAGTGTAAAAATTGACATAAAAGAGTTTTTAAAACAAATATTATATTATTAATTGATATTCAATTTCTAAAAATATAATGTTCGGCCAAGATACTTATATCATGATAGGTGTATCATTAATAGAACACTTCGGGTTCTCTTGGATGTATTTGGAAAGTTTATTAACTATATAATATAAAAATACAAAGTGAAATGGTAATGTCAATCTAATTAACTAATAGTTTAATATAAAAGATAAGATCAATATAATGACAAAAACTGGTCTAAAATCTATTGGTTGAGTGTTTTTCGACCTATCCCCACATTATCCTTTAAATAATACACTTTTGAGCCATTAGAAATAGAATATGAATTTATTATAAAACAATATTTCTAGCTTTTCCAAAGGTTCCCCTCACCCCTCTTATAAAAGGGAACACTCCGTTCTCACTAATTCACACATTCAAAGCCTTTTGGTTCGCCCAAAACTTTCCCAAATGCTCTCTCAACTTACCTCACTTCAACCTAGAGGCCTTATTTTTATTAGAAAGACAACCTAAGGAGCCCTTTTGATCAAATCAAAAGGAAGAACCTGAAGAAGAGGTAACGTCTTCACCACCCTCTTTAAAGTTCCTTTCTTCTTCAACTTATTCATTCCTTGTTATTTCCATTATAAAATAATAACTCCAGTATATTCTATATACTGTGATGTTATTATAATTATTGAACAAACAAATTCATTATTCTATCCATTCCTTGAATGACATGTCACCATATGTGCGTGCGTACGACCTACCGTCTCCACGTTGTGGTGTTATTGTTATTCAATATATTATAATTTATATGGGTATAATAATACTGTATAATTCATGTAAATAATAAATATAACATGATAATAATTCTGTCTATATGATATACCATCCAATTATATATTATTTTAATACCAAAATAATGATTTTGTCGCTCGTGCATACGTACGGATTACAGTCTCCACGAACGCGATGAGATTCATTACCCATAATATCCATTCAAGACTAAATTTTATTTGAGGAATAAAAATAATTTTTAGGGACATGATATCATTCTGGATATGAATAATAAACATCCCACCCATAACAAATATGGCTCGCATAACAAATAATATAAAGGAAAACAAATCTGTTAACACCCGAAACGACGATAATACTAAGATATTATTAACAAATCAATGTTAAAAGACCATATATGATATCATATTAATGTAAATGATTCTTTTATAATTGAATAAAAATTATTTCACCACTATACATGAGGTTAACCTACCTTCAACAAAGGAAAAAGTACAAAGTAAGGGGTTTCTTATCTCACTTTTAATTCTGTGAGATTTCCGTTGTTCACCACTTATTTATTGCATGTGGTGTGTATACTTCCCATGATTGAATTCATTACATTATATAATTTAATTTATGGATATTTACATCATCATTGTATGATACTTCTTTCATGGGTGAATTTTTCGTATGATACCAAATTGATAAGGGAATTTGAAATTTCAATTTCCACTCATTCGGCTTTACGCATACTTCATTGATTATTTTTCACCAAGATTGTGTGTGGAATCACTATTCATTTTCTTATGTCATAATTTCCAATCCCCTTTCTGTGGATATACTTTTGATACACATAATCAATCCAATTATAAATTCTCAAGGCATCGGTATGAACTTGATAAGAGTAATTATTACTCAATCTCCATTTGTTGAATTAAACATCCAATTCATTGGTGTTGTTTTTACAAGAATATGTGTTAATGTCCTTTGATTGTTTTACACTGAATATCCAATCATATTGAGTGTATTTATATTTTTCATAGATAATTATTTCGTTGACTTATCCTTAATCTAAGGATACGACCTTTATGAGAGATTTCATCTCAATTTACATTCCATTGAGACTCCTTTGTTGTTATACCCCAAATCACTTTTATATGGTGTATATAATGTACTTTGACATAGTATATCATGAATCCCTTTTTTCTCATGATATTAAAAAGTTTTTATTACCTCAATTATTTGTATTCAAGTGTCTCTCCATTGGTTTGGAACTCTAACTAAAATATCATTTCAAAATGTTTTAAAGATTTATTATTCTAAAAATTTCTCATTAATTTCAATGTTTTAAAAATGGTTTTAAGGATTTATTTATATGGAAATTAAAGATTTCAAATCAAAATTCCTTTTAAAAGTTTCAAATATGTGTGGGACACTTTGATTCAAAAATCTATTTTAAATGGCTTTTTGACAAATAGTGTGACTTTTAAATGTTTTCAAGAAAAAGGGAGATATCTCTCTCAATAGTTTGATGATTATTTTAATCTATGTCATTATCCTTCATTATTATTGATTGAGGATAATCTGATAAAATAAAATCTTCCATATTGTATCGAATGAGTTATGATTGACTGTGGATGTGCTATTTTTATACCATTCATGGTTTGTGGTTAAATTATTGACATTTCATATGCTAGTTTTAATATGAATGTTTATGTTATGTTTCAAACATAAAATATGTGTAATGCATTGGACTTAGTAAGTGATGGGTGGAGCCCGCTATAGCTCCTCTATGCATCGGTCGGTCTCATGAGAAAAACTAGTGTCTTGGCACGAGGTCTTGACAAAATCTTATTTGTAGTCTTGGCACGAGGCCTTGGCTATGTGGTTATGATAGTCTAGAATTATGCATTCCATCATTATGAAAGTGGTTAATGATATTTCATGTGATTATTCACCTAGTATACTATCCATGTGAATAAGTAAATGGAATTATTTCATTTTACCTTTTCCATATTATGCTGAAGTTCAAGTTTAAATGGCTTTTGTTTTAGTCATACATTGCCTTAGGTGTTTATTCTTATCTATAAAAGCTTCTGCTATATTGTTATCCTTACTGAGCATCTGAGCTCACCTCTTTCAATGTTTTATCTTTCCAAGGATGTGAAGAAGTAATTTATGAATGACCTGTAGGGATAGTATGAGGGGATATGATGACAGGATGTTGTTGAAGTTTTTTTACCTTATGATATAATGTAATACTTATGAATATATGTAGTGTTTCCAAGACTACTAAACTAATCGGTCTTTCAAGACTTGATGCTTTGTGATCATGCCAATGTTATGTAATAATGCACCGACTCTGGGTAACTGGGTTCGGGGCGTTACAACATGAGATTAATGAGGTTCATTAATGAATGAACCTCTTAACTCTCAACAGTATGGTTACAAAAACAAAGACTCAAGCCATGAAATAGCTTGACAACTCACCGGTCCTCCCACCACTTCTCAACTGTTGGTAGAATAATAAAATAACAATTTTTTGTTATTTTATTATTCTTTTAAATGTTTTCAAAACTAACATTTTGAACCAAGCAACCACGGTCAATGTTAATCCTCCCTTAAGCGAATCATGGAGCTACGGATTCAACAATGCCCTCAGATTTTAAATATGAGCAATAGTTTAAAATATAGAAAACATCTCCCACATGTTTATTGAACATCCCTTAAAAAAAGTTCAAAAATAAATTCTAGGCAAACCAAGCCTCGGAATGAAGTGCCATCAATTTTCACAGACTCTTAATGATCTCAAATAATTTAAAAAAAATTATATATAATTTTCGGGTCTTTACATTCTCCCCACCTTAGGGATTTTCTTCCCTGAAAGATACAACAAAACGAGGGGGAAACAATGGGGGTACTGAGGACATATCTGAGCCTCCCTCTCCTATGTTCTCCCCTAGATATTGTCACTCTTCCAATGAACTCGCACCAGAGGAATCGATCTCCCATGAAGGACTCACTCCTGTCGATCCTCTATCTCTACTGCGAACTCCAAAAATGTCTCCCCATCGTCGATGTCCAGCTCGCCACATTCGATAACATGTGATGGATCATGCACGTACCTCTTCAGCTACGACACATGGAAAACATCATGTAGTTGGTGCATCTGTGGTCGAAGAGCTAGACGGTACACCACCTCGCATACTATGCTGAGGATCTGGAAAGGTCTGATGAATCCCATAGATATCTTACTTCCCTAGCCAAAACTCTATAATCCACTTCGGATGAGACCCATAGGAATACATGGTCTCCTTCCTCAAACTCTAAGGGTATCTATCTCTTGTCAGCATAAGACTTATATCAGCTCTGCGCAGTCTTCATCCTTCCTGGATGATCTGCACATTCTCTGTGGTAGCCTAAACCAACTCTGGACCCAGAAGTGCTATGTCCCCTGGGTCTGTCCAGCATAGTGGTGATCTACAAGGTCGCCCATACATGGCCTCAAACAGTGCCATGCCGATGGTGGAGTGATAACTATTGTTGTATGAAAATTCCACCAATGGCAGGTGGACCTCCCAATTGTGGCCAAAATCAAGGACACAAGCACTAAGCATGTCCTCAAGTGTCTGTATAGTCCGCTCTGTCTGACCATCTGTTTGAGGATGGAAGGCGGTGCTCAAACGTTGTTGAGTCCAAAACGACTCTTGTAATCTCTTCCACAAGAGGGAATATAAAACATGTATCGTGATCTGAGACGATCACTGATGGTACCTCATGAATTCATATAATCTTTTGTACGTAAAGGCGTCCCAATCTCTCTACTGAACTATGCTCTTGGATGGGTAGGAAGTGGGCCGACTTGGTGAGTTGGTCAATGATCACCCATATGGAATTGTGGCCCCTGAATATACATGGTACCCTTGTCACAAAATCCATGGATATACCATACCCCTTCCAATTTGGTACCTCATGTTGCTGAGCTAAGCCTGTTGGTACCTAATGCTTGGCCTTCACTTGCTGATAAGTGAGGCATCGTGATATGAACTCCACTACTACTTTCTTCATCCCTGTCCACCAGTACTAACACCAAAGGTCTTGGTATATCTTCACCACACTAGGATGTACCACCAAATGGGGTGTGTGTAACTCACTCAACACCTCATATTATAGTGTCAATGGCACCATGGTGCATCCTCTGAAGAGGATGATGTGCTCCCCACCTTAAGAAAATCCATCAGGAGCATGTCCTGAGGATATCTGAGCACGTCAGGCCTCACAGTCTATGTCTCCAAGGTGTGCCTCCCTGACTCACCGAAGGAGTGGAGGAGTAACTATCATATATCGGAGGTAAGATTCTCCATTACTATACATGAAGGATAATTTCATCACGGCTAGATGCTTTGTCAACTCACTCAACAATTGTAGACCAGACCTCCTGCTGAGTGTGTCTATGACTACGTTCTCCTTCCCAGAAGTGTAGACTATCTCAAAGTCGTAGTCCTGGAGGAACTCTAGCCATCGTCGTTATCTCAGGTTCATGTCCTTCTGTGAGAAGATATACCTGAGACTCTTGTGATCAGAGTATACAATAAAATGTTCTCCCATCAAGTAGTGTCACCACATCTTCAGCGCAAAGACCACTGCATCTAACTCCAGGTAATGGGCATCATAGTTCTTCTCATACTATCTTAACTATCGTGAGCCGTAGGTGATAATCACTCACTTTTACATCAGGAAACAACCTAGTCTGGTCCCTGATGCATCACAGTAGGCTAAATACCTAATGACCTCTTCTGGTATCCTCATGATGGGGGCACACATCAGTCTCTGCCTCAGCTCCTGAAAACGCTTCTAGAATCTCTCTTTCCACACGAAGGGGTTTTCCTTATTTTTAAAAGATGAAAATGGTTTCATAACTCTATAAAAGTTGAGTACGAATCTCTAGTAGTACCCACCCAATCCTAGGAAACTTCTCACCTTTGTCACACTCCTATGTGGCTCCCATGAAATAATTGTCACTATCTTTTTCAGAACCATTACAACTCTAGCCTTCGAGATAACGTTCCCTAGGAAGCAGAATTCTTATATCCTAAACTATAACATCGAGATATTTCCATAAAGGTAGTTCTCTCAAAGTGTATCTAGAAGTATCTTTAGGTGCGTGGAGTGCTCCTTCTCCGACACTGATTATAACAAGATGTTGTCAATGAAGACTACCACAAAGTGATCGAGGTAGGGATGGAAGATCTTATTCACGAGCCCCATGAACACTGTCAGATCATTTTTTATGCCGAAGGGCATCAGCAATAACTCGTACTGGCCATACCAACATCTGAAGGTTGTCTTATGTATGTCCTTGTCCCGTACCCTGAGCTGACGATAGCCTGATCTGAGGTCTATCTTCAAAAACCATCATGCTCCCTTCAGCTGGTTGAATAGATCATCAATCCTCGGGATTGGATAATTGTTCTTCAAGGTCACCTGGTTCAGGTTCCGATAGTCTACACAAATCATCAGACTCCCATATACCATCTTGGTAAACAAAATCAGGGATGCCCATGGAGAAACACTAGGGCCCTTCCTCTGTATTCCCTCTAGTTGTACCCAAAACTCACAAAGCTCCATGGGAGCCATATGATATGTTAGAGTAGATATCGGTGCCATCCTACGGTACAGGTTGATGTAGAATTCTATGACTCTACGAGGAGTTAGTCCCAGAACATCATCCAGAAAGACATCAAAATATTAGTCAACCACTACAGGATAACTAGGACTCTTTACATCAACTAATCTGACGGTAAGGCTAGCCAATTGATGTGTGATCGATTTCACCCTCCTCTGAGAAAGTCCGTCTTGTGCTGCAAATGTTCCCTTCTCTCTGATGAAGGAAAACCTAATCCCATCCTCATGGAGACACTTCACTTTGTGCCTAAAACAATCAAAATGAGCACGGATTGTGGATAACCAGTACATACCTAAGATGACATCGTAAGGCCTTGACGTTACTACTTGGAGATCCTAGCCAAATCTCTCTCCTCCTAGTGTAAGCATGCAGCGTCTGCTCTAGTGTATAATCATCGAATCCTCTCTCATAGGAGTCACGAATCATAAGGATCGAGCTGATGGATCTACCGAAATCTCGGAGCACTGAACAAGATCCGTGGAAATGAAAGAGTGACTGGAACTTGTGTCTATATATACTGCAGCTAGGATGGAGTAGACACAGATCACACATCAAATCATCTCTAGAGCATTGTGGTCGTAGGCCTCAGCTTCCTGAAGCTGAGCTCATCCATATCTTCCTGCTCCCTGAGGTTGGGGTGGACCACCTGTAAGTGGTGGTAGTATAACCTCAAATCGTCGCCCACCACCTGCCACACAGCATACTCCTCTACCACGTCTGTCACCCTACATACCTCCTCACTCAAATATTTTCCCCTACCTTGGTGGTCCCTCAATCGTCTATTGATCATCGGTACAGTGGGTCGAGTGGTCCTGAGCCATGTGGCCCTACCCGCCGCACGTGAAGCACATTATTCTTCTCTGCTGGTCTGCTCTACCTCGTGAGCTTCGCACTTCCGACCCTACGTCCTGGGGTCATCCTCCGGAAGGTCTGGGCTACTTGGACCTCTGCTTTATCTGCCTACTACCTACTACAGATGACTTGGCTACCAGTCACCTGGTGGTGGATCGCTCCATCAGTTCCTGCTCAACTAAGAATCATACCACCAATAAGACTCGCTCGAGCACTCCAACTTGCATCGGGAAATTGAGAGATATCATCGATGCTCTCATCTGCTGTTGGAGTCCTTGCTCAAAGGTCTAGGCCCTGAAGAAAGGTTCTCGTACAATGTCATTGGAGTAGCGTGAGAGATCTGTGAATCTCATTGAGTAGTGGGATACTATCAGGTTTCCCTACTGTAAGTGCAGGAGTTCCTTAATATGCAGAGAGCATAGTGTCGCTGGAACAAACTACACCCTAAAAAGGCTCTCGAAGTCTATCCAGCTGAGGATCTCCACATCGTGTAACTGGAGAATCAGGCTCCACAATCTTCCTATTTTCCCCTGGAATAGGCTAGTAGCTAGGATCACCATTTTATCTTCTGGTGTCCCAACTAGGTGAAAAACTTGTGACACAACCTCCAGCCAGTCCTCAGCTACCTGTGGATCTTCCTCGCCTTGAAACCTCAAATGCCTATGCTACTGGAACTCAGTTAATGTGCTCAATCGGTGTGCATTGTCTCCTAGTGGGGCTGGTGTAAACTGTTTTCCAATGGGTGGTGGTGTTGCTGGTGCTCCACCCGAAGGTTCCATCATTGTAAGAGGGCCATGCACTGAATCCTAATCACTCGGTGGGCCATCACCGTGAACTCTATCTGGGTTCTTGGCTGGCTGTCTTAATAGAGGCATCTTGAACAGAAAAAGGTGTGCCACGAACAATAAGTTATACCTGGTGAGCTGACTCAAAATAGATCAAAAGTAAAACATTTCTAAAACGCACGCAATTAGTGTTTTCTTACACCATGTCAAAAATCAAAATTCAGGTTTCTAGTCTATGGATAAGTCGGTTGCCGCACCAACATTGGACTCCCCAAACTGAAAACCACACTCAAAACACTTGATACTATTGCTTAATTGGAAACATAAGAGTGCTATTTCTTTGGTAGAACTGACTCCTCTAAGACCACTTTGTCATGACCCATCCTCTGAGACCTGTTCTGTGACTACCCCAAGCCTACCTTCCATATTCCAGGGGTTGGTGACTAGCACCGAAAAGGTGTATCCCTAAAACGAGAAGGCGTTTCTTCAAACCTGTATAAACACTCAGTCCAAGAACACAATAAGATGCAACCACGAAGTAAGACTGCAGTAGTAAAAGTGTCTACTGAAAGTAAATGGTATGGAATAGAATCCCAATAGGAAGATACAATACAACAGAAAATAGAAAAAAAAAACTACTGAGATCTTCCACCAAGGATTCCTCCCTGAAGGGTAGGTATAGCTCGTCTCCACAGCTCTCTACATAAACCAGTCAACTCTATGCACCACCTTGTTCTGGATCCTGAAGTCTCAGCCAAGCTGCTCGTCATCTGAACAAGACAAAACAAGGTGCAGGCGAAGCCCATATAGGGGTGAGTATAACAATATCCAATAGGGAACCCAAGACCCCCTAAGGTCTCTCAGAATTCCACAAAGGAAAACCACAAAGCATGATCTTAATCAGAATTCACAAAGAAAAAAACTCAGCTTAAACCATGTATACAACTCACAGATTAAGAATAAATATGATTAGTCATAAGCTAAATCATTTTATTCCATTAGGAAGTTTCCAAAAATGAACCACAAATAAGTTTTCCCATTGTCGGTCCACACATGGTTGAATGTCACTGATTTGATCCACAGAGGGTCACTATAATGCTGATCCATTCATGGTAGCTATGATGTTGATCCACATAGGGTCTCTATGTTGCTGATCCACACAAGGACCCTATGATGTTGATCCAAAAAGGGTCTCTATGATGTCGATCCACACAAAGTCGCTCTTCAGTTGACATCCATCCATAGGATTCCCCACACTTGGGGTAGTTGAGTTCCATAGAAACTACTCATCAAGATATTGGTCGTACTTCAACTGCCACAAAGTTCCAAAAATTAGTAACCCAAAGGACCATCATGGCATAAGGGCCCCAACGTGAGATATAGTTTGTCAATTGGATGCTTGGTCTGTGAGTTATAGGCATTTTGGTACTGAGTGCATGATTAGATGTAGGTTAGATACAACCTGGGTGTACTCCAAATTTCTCCAAAAAATTAGTTGGAGTATCTCAAATGAACCATCATGTTCCAAGTATTCCAATGTTGCATACGCTTCGTCAAGCATACGTCTGGTTTGTGAGATACGACCTTTTAAACTTAACTGGTCCCAAAAGGGTCTCGGTCTCGGTCCAACCCGGTCAAACTGACCCGACTCGACCCATCATGGGCCAACCTGACCCAGCCTGGCCTGAACCAGTTGGGCAGGCCTGAGTGGGATGGGCCGCGTGCCCAACCTGCTAGACAGCAGACCAGCCCGGCCCGCCTTGGCAGGGCGCGACCCACTGGGCGTCCGGGCCTGCTAGCTGGCGGTACACCCAGCTGGGTGGCCCATGCGAGGGAGTCCGCTCCCCCCTTTCGAAATGACTAAATGTTGTTAGGATTCTCAATGGTGGCACTGCGTGGTGTCGCCTCCCTGTTAGCGGGACCCGCGGGGCGCGGTGCACGGGGCACGGGTCCCCTTCACCTCTGCCGTGACTTTGATGTCGCAGATCCCCTCCACGACATGCGACGGCACACCGCCTACTGCCCCCGCGGCCGGTCGATGCCGATCACCACTAGCAGATCTTCCGTGGGCCACCAGGTGAGCTCTGTTGGTAATTTGTCTCTTCCGAACGCACCTTTGAGCCTCCCAGGTTGCTGTCGTCACTACATGGCTCCAGGATTCGAATTTTCATCGTTTTCAAACTTCACCCATGTAGAACACAACAAAACCGGAGTAGTGAAGGGTTTGGTCCCTATTCGTTTGGTCCGCTCCCTCTGTGTTAGCATCATAAAAAACAAGTTGCAATTAATTTATCATAGATAAACTATAACCCGGTTAATACTTCTGGAATTTTCCATTCTTTTCAAGAATTAGGAAAATAAACAATTCATTTTAATTTAAATAAATCCCCTACCTCAGAATTTGAGGTGACGTCCCAATTATAGAAGAATAATCCACGCTTGATGAAGCCTCCGACGTTCATCAATCACGAATCGATTCCTCCAATGTTTTCATCCGAGCCTCCGTTCTTTGTTGGTGGAAGATGCCACAGTACTTTGCCAGAGGTTCCTCACTTCTGTCCCAACAACCCAATCCCGAGACTCATTTAAATAGAGGGGGAAAGGTGATTAACGCAATGTGAGATTAATGCGGTTCATTAATGAATGAACCTATTAACTCTCAACGGTGTGGTTACAAAAACAAAGAGTCAAGCCATTAAATGGGTTGAGAACTCAACGGTCCCTCCACCACTGCTCAACCGTTGGTAAAATAATAAAATAACAATTTTATGTTATTTTATTACCTCAAACCTAACTTTTCCACCCTACCTACCATGGTCGATGTTAAGCCTTCCTTAAGCGAATCTCGGCGCTATGGATTCAACAATGTCCTCAGATTTTTAATCCGAGCACCGGTTCAAAAGATAGAAAACACCACCCACATTTTTACTGAATGTACCTTAAAAAAAGTTCAAAAATCTATTCTGGGCACACCGGGCCGTGAAATCAAGCACCTTCAATTTTTTCAGACTCGTAATAATCCCAAATAATTTTAAAAAAATAAATTGAATTTCAGGGTCTTTACACTTACACCATTGTGTTAAACTGAATTTGTATTGTAAATTTCAAATATAATAACTAATTTTACTTCATGTTTGATTAATATATTTTGTGTTTAGCACTGTTAAAGGGAGAAATTATACTGTTTTGATATTTTAATTGAAATTAGAGGTGATTTGGAAGCTCCAGATATGATCCAGAAGGAAATGTTCCAAACCGCATGGCATCCCATGGACATCTGTCCAATGTTTTGAACGTTAGGAGAATTTTGTGACTCCAAATTGGATGAAAAAAATTTCCCCTCCGTAAATTTATTTTCTACAAACCATCTCAAGGAACTGAATCCCAATTCATCCATCTGATGGCCCATCAAGAACCATCTTGTCTAGGGGATAGAATATGGATGAATTCAAAGGTTTGGTTTTGTCTTTTGACCACATCTCTCAATCTAGATGTCTAATGGATACCAAATTTTTCATGGAGATATTCAGGAGCCTGCTTAAAAACTTTTATCTTTCATCCATGTCGTGATATGGATTTATACAATTCCAAAACCGAGACAGGAATTGTATCTCAAAAATAGGGTTCTCAAAACCATGTCCCATTTTGGAAATAAAAAGGCATCATGGGAACCCCATTTGGATGATCTAACCAGGAGCCAAGATATTCCATTTTTTACTCCTATAGGAGTCCCTCAATCATCCTAAGGGGATCAAGAATGAAGAAGGTGTTCTACTCGAGCTTCCTCCTCCTCTCGATGTCAGGCTAAACGGTGGGAGTTTGTTGTGAGGGAGCTACACACATGTCAAGAGAGTTTCGACACATATATTATCTACTATTTTAAAGTAACTTTGTTGTTTAAACCATTCATTCCATTTACCTTATATGATTTGATATTTGAATGCTTTTTTTGATACATGTGAATGTTATGATCTTGATTTTTAACTGATCGATGTGAGGTTTTTAGTGCGTGACTTGTGTTGTTTTGATTGGACAACACAAGAATCCTTTTAATACCCACCTTATTGATATTTTAATCCGATTTGGAAGCTCTTATTCCATGCATAAGTGTTGAACCTTGGAAATACAATTGTTATGTCATGGAATGGTTCTTTAAGCATTGAAATAAATTCTTAGGAGTTAATCATGATTCCAATTAATTTCAACCAATGAATTACACCAAACCTAAATGAATCTTTATGAACAATGAACTTGAAATTTTTGTAGTAAACTCACAGTGAACCCTTTTATCTCATAATTATAAAACACCACCTTTCCTTATCAACTATTAAAATCTTTAATTAATTCATTTTATTCTTAAAACATTTTTCAAAACCACCCCCTCATTTAGTAATATTTATTAATAATATACACTCAAAACCTATCAACGCACCTTGAGATATGACCTAGAGACTTCACTAGACTACAAAATATAATTTAAATTGCTATCAATTTGATGTGTCACTACAACGCGGTAAATAAGGAATTATCCAGAGATGTTCAATAGAGAGATAGTGGAAGAAAGGGACATATCAAGAGCTATGAGGGCAGGGAACATGTTGATACCTATGGGAAATGATGGGAAATCTAATGTTGGGAGATATAATAAGAGGGAAACCTATTTCCAAAGTAGTGGGGTGGATCAGAATCATTTGACTGGATTGGTAAATATTTCTCTAAAACCCAATATAAATTTAGGATGTTTGCAATGTGGTTCTCTTAGTCACATGAATTGAGAGTGTATTGAACCACCTAGATCATTATACGATTATAATAAGATGAAGAGTCTTTATCATTATTGGCATAGTGCTCTTGGGTCGGGTGTTTGGGTCACTTATCAGATGTCTCAAGCGTTTTATGTTTAAATGGGAAGAGTTCAGTAGAATACCTCTCATCAACAGAGTCGAGATATCCATAGTGATTCTAGGAATACTATGAATCCTCAACAAGTTCAATCTCAATAGGGAAAGAAGGATCAAAGTGCAGTGAGTAAGCAGTTATATGGAGTTGAGCAGGTTGTTGTGGATGATCAACTTGGACCATCGATGGTGAGAGGTACGATTATTTTAAATTCTACCCTTATGAAAGATTTTTTTTAATATGGGTGAATATCATTTATTTATTACTTCTCGTTCTACTGATTTTATGGGTTTGAAAGCTGAGATGATATATTCTGTGTTGAAGCTCCAAAATCATCTTGGTCAAGGAAAATTTAGATCCTTTGTGTGTAGATCATGTTTTATAACTATTGATGGAGGTGAGTTGATATGATATTTCTTTATTCTTGAGATGGATGTTTTTGAGACAATCTTGGGTATGGATTGGTTTTAAAGGTCCAATTCTCAAATAGACAGTTATACTCAAAGGGTATGTTTTAGGACTAATGATGGAATCGAGCATATCATTATAAGAGACTCTAAAGGCAGGTTCAATGGGCTTGTTAGCACTAGAAATTGGAATGATCTCATACCGGTTGGTAGTGCTGAATTTAGAATCGATGGAAGAGATTGATAATAGTAGTTTTCCATCTATTTTTGATCATTTTTAGGATGTTTTTTCTGAGAATTTTTCAGGGTTTCCACACATAAGAATATTGGAGTTTACGATTGATCTCCTCCCGGTGACCAATCACATATCACTTACATATTATTTAATATAACCAATGGATTTTATGGAATTGAAAGTGTTGTTGGATGAGATGGAAAACAAAGGGTTTATACGGGTGAGCATGTCTTTGTGGGAAGTACCGGTCTTGTTTTTTAAAAAGGATGAAGGAACACCATGGTTGTGTATAGGTTATCGTAAGCTTATCCAAGTTATGATAAATAATTGGTATCCACTTGCATGAATATATGATACGTTTGATCAGTTGAGGGGAGCTCAGTGGTTCTATAATATTTACTTCTGATCAGTATATCACCAATTACAAGTTCAAAAAAAGGATATTCTAAAAACAACTTTTAAGAGAAGATATGGCCATTATGAGTATGTGTTAATACCATTTAGTCTTACAAATTATCCAATGGTCTTTATGGAATTGATGAACTGGATATTTCAGAGGTATCTCAATTCTTTTGTGGTGGCGTTTCTGGTTTACATATTGATGTATTCAAGGATATGGTTTGAGAATGAGGAACACTTGGAAACAGTGTTGGGAATCTTGAGTAATCATTTTCAATATTCCAAATTATTAAAGTGTAATTTTTGGATATAATAGGTACATTTCCTTGTCTATTTAATCTCAATAATAGGTGTTTCTATGGATCCAAAAAAGATAGAGGCAGTTGTCTCTTGGAAACCTCCAAAAAATTTCTTCAAGATACATAGTTTCCATGGTATAGCTAGATATTATAGATGTTTTGTTTGTGATTTTTCATTACTAGATTCACCTATGGAAGATTTGATAAGGAAAAATTTCCCATTCTAATGGATTTTGGAATGCCAGAAGTCCTTTCAAGAGCTTAAAGTACTCCTTACATCAGCATCGATCTTGATATTTCTAGAATTAGTACATGGGTATTTGGTGTATTGTGATGCTTTGAGATATGGGTTGGGATGTGTTATCATGCAAGGAGATCTTATTGCCTCTAATTGCTCAAGATAGTTGTGGTTTCTAGATAAAAAGTAACCAACACACGATTTGGAGTTAGATTTTGTAGTACATGATTTGAAAATTTGTTTTCATTGCCTTTTTGGTGTGAAAATTACAATGTTTATGAATCATAATATCTTGAAACACATTTTATTACAAATTTATTTGAACCTGAGACAAAGAAAATAGACGGGGTATCTCTAAATGTTTGAATTTAACTTGATGTACGCACTAGGTAAAGGTAATACAATGGGAGACGCATTAAGAAAAAATTTATATGCTCATTTAGAAAAATAGGCTTAAGATGAGTGGAATTTGATATCACACCTAGCCAACATGCACTTGGAATATGAATACCAAGGTAGTAAAATAGTTTCTTTCAAGTTTTGGTGGTTATTTATTTGGTAAATATGGTTAAAGAAGAACATGCATTCAATTATGAATGTCTATAAGTTAAAAACTCAATAGCGGGGAGACCATTGAGGGATGGACACTGGACGAAAGTTCAGTTTTGTGTTTAGAGATTGAGTGGTAGTACCTATGGATTTTCAAGAATAAATTCTTCATTATTAAAACTATTCAAGATTGTTTTTTCATCCAATAATATATAATATGTATAAGTAATTAAAATCATGGTTTTGGAGGGTCTGTATGAAAAGGATAGTGGTTGAGTTTTTTTTTTCAGATGCTCAACTTCTCAGTAGGTTAATAAAGATCCTCAGCGACTAGTAGGTATGTTACACTATCTTCATATTCCTATTTGAAAATGGGAGTAGATAGTTGTGGATTTTGTAACCGGACTTCCAAGAACAGTTTGGAAACATGATTCCATATGGGTGTCAGTGGATCGACTCACAACGACATCCCATTTCATCCCTATCTGTGAATATCATATGCTGGAGGAATTTTCAAAAATCTATATCTAAGAATAAATAAAGAGGCATGGAATACCATTTTTTATAGTGCCAAATAGGGATCCTAGTTTTATGTCTCTTTTTTGTAAATCCTAACAGAAATCCCTTGGAATGTAGTTGATAATGATTATGGAGTATCATGCTCAGATAGATGGACAATCCAAAAGGATGATACAAAATTTGGAAGACATGTTGCGGTCTTATGTAATGGATATTGGTGGCTCGTGGTAAGATAACATACCATTAGTGGAGTTCTCCTATAACAACAGTTATTTGGCCGTAATACATATGGATTATTTTTACGCATTGTATGGTCTTCCTTAACATTCTACAATTTTTTGGGTGGGAACAGTTGAGACTTAACTTGTTGGGATAAGCCTTGTCTAAGAGACAATGGAGAATATTCAGTTGATCAGTAGGAGGATGGAGATGGCTCAAAGTCATCAAAAGTCATATACGGAGCATCGACGATGTTCATTATCATTCAAGATGAGTGATCATGTGTTCTTGAGGATCTATTTGGGTCGTGGACATCATCATTTTGTTAATCAAAGCAAGTTATCTTTGAGATACAAAGGCCCTTTGAGACACATGAATGGGTTTTCAAGGTGTAATATCAGTTATCTTTACCACCATGGTTCAATGCAGTGCATAATGTGTTTCATGTATCTTAGTTGAAAAAGTATCAACCTAATTCTGACCATGTAATTCAATGGTATCATTTTTACCAAGAGTTGGATGCTTTATTGGTTCTTGAGCCAGTGCATATTTTGGATAGGCAAGAGAAAGTCTCTCATGGAAAAATCATCAGTCTAGTGAGGGTTTTATGGAAACATAGTCAAATTCAAAAAGTGAATTGGGAATTAGAGAAATAAATGGTCGATCAATGACCCAAGATATTTCAGGAAAATGAAATTTTTCTACTTTATAGGGATGTAAAGTTCAATGGTGGGGAGAATGTAGTACCCCCGGTTTCAGGTAAACAATCCTTTCTTTGTGATTTTTAAGTATGTAATGTGTTTGGGTGAAGTTTGGGAGATTTAAAAAGCGATTTGGAATGTTTATGGGGATTTTATAAAGGTTCACAGTATGATAACGATTAGTGGAAACCATGAAAGACATGCAAGAAATCATGCATGATGAAACAAGGGATAGGGATAAGGTGTACGGTTAGGCGTACAGTTTGGCCAAACTGTGCGGCCAACTAGGAGAAATTGTGCAAAGTGGGATAGTGATATTTTTCACGGTTGGAAAACATTTTGTCTAACTATGTAGACCAACCATGTGATTTTTTCCTTGAAGCAAAGTGTGGTGCCTGGTTGGCACACGTTTCACCTAACCATGAGACTAACCGTGCATGTTTTAAAAGTGAGATCCGAAAAAAATAGATCTCATGGGGTTTTAGCACTAACCCCTTAGTTTTTCTTCTATTTCGGCCCTAACTCAATTTTTATTCCTCCCAAAGATTTGGGAGACTCTTCCCTTTAATCTAGAGGTGATTTGAAGGCATTTCTTAGTGCGTTGAATCGTGATTCCCTTGGTAAGTCTTCACTTGTAGTTGTTTTTCGTAGTTTTTCTTAGATATACTTTCCTCTAACAATCAGTTACTTATATCCAGTCCTTTGTGAATATATATATAATTTTTAATTCCAATACTGGTAAGATTTGGATTTTTTTATGTTATTGGAATATATCTAAGGCATATTTTTAGAGATTCAACCCAGTTTTGTAGAAGATTTAGTGCCATTATTCATTTTTTCCATATTTTCTAAGGTGGCGGCATCACTCTTGAATCCTCTTGACAGAACTAGAAGCATTGATTTCAAATTGATTGTTTTTAGTGATATTTATTGTGAAATTGTTGTAAATTTCTTGATGAAAACCTTCTTTGGTGGCATTTTATTGAATTTTGCAAAGTGGGTGTTCTGGTGAAAAGTGAATTTGGTAACATGACCTTAAAATGATGGTTTTAACTTGGTTGTTTGGTTTTGATGCATGGAAAAGTGTTTTCAATAAAAGGTTGGTTTTATTGATATGTTTTGTTGGAATTTTTTTCAATAAAAGGTTTTCTTTATTGAAATGGTTTGTTGGTAAGGTTTTAAAAATCTCAGGTTTTATTGAAATGGTTGGATTTGTTTGGAAAAGGTTGTATTGGAACGTGGTTGGATTAAATGGTTAAGCATAAATGTAATGGGGTTGATAATGTTTGTAAAGTACCACCATAAAAGGGAAGAAGTATGGATGTGAAGTTCCACCAGCATTGGTAACACCAAGATTTTGTGGTTGAGAGTGTTCAAATGTGGTTATGTAAAATGGAATGGGTTATTCCAACAAAAAATTGAGAAATGGTTGGATGACATTTTTTTCGCTTTCCTTGGAAAAATTTTTAGTTAGAAAACTATTTTGATACAGGAAATATTTTACTTGGAAATGGTTTGGATTTTTTGTAAACTGGTTTGAACTGGTTTATATAAATTGTTTATATAAATTTGATAACTTGTTCTATCCTAGTGGTGGGAGTAGAGAATTCATTTATGGATGGCCTACCAAGTTTCATTACATTCCCCCATTTTGGAACATTGGTGCTTTAATATATTTTATCTATCAGTATTCAATTATAGGAAAGGCATAACATTTCAATAGTGGTGCTTTGTGATACTTGGGAGGTATTATGGAGTTGGATCATGGAGCATAGTGGGAGCTGTGGAGTTATGTCTTGGAGTCTTGGAGTTTTTTGGGTTTTTTCTTCCATTGTGTACTTTGATGTTAGTAGTATTCTATTATGGTACTGTATTATAGTGTGGTTTTGGATATCAATGATATTACATTGATTTGTTTAACATTGTTATCATGCATCATGTAGTTGTTATTTTTTCCGGGTATGTTTGGTTGGGTTGTTTTATTTCTCAAAGGAAAAATCATACCCCAATTGTATTAAAGCCCTTGTAATTTATTTCTAGCCTTTGGCACCTTGGGGACGTTACTTAAGGAAAATTAGAAATTCTCCCTTGACTCAAGCCAATGAGGAGAGGCGAGATGTTATAGGGGTTGAGTCGAAGTGGCTTTGTTTGATTTAAGATGAACAGTAACCCATATTTTTTTGAGCCCCATATAGAAGTTGAGTTAGGGAGGCATGATCATATATCATTCAATATATGTATTATCAGAATCAGATGCCTATACCAGGGTGATCACCCTGATTCATATAAACATACAGGCATTGAGATGAGCCACAATGCTCAATCCATGTGACCTAAGGCCCATACTATGTGTGTGGCTCCTCACGCAAGCCACACTCCCCTGCCAGCTCAGTGGGATTTCCAGTTAGAGGACTTGGTCTATCGACCCCTCTATGTGGGAGAGGGGTAAGAACCACAGAGGTCGAGAAATGTGAATGAAATCCATTACTGCTAGAGGAACAAGTAAAAATACATAGAAGGAAAGTGGGAGATGTGAGAGTGTCAAAGATAAATAGAGTTAAAACAATTATTACATAATTATTTATATCTATGTTCAAATAGTTTTTTTATAAAGAGGAACAATATTTTTATTTAATGAACAAGTATCAATAATTTTGATTTTATATCTTTGTAAATATAGTGCTTTTGAAAATTTAACATTGTTTTTTATTTAATTTTGTTTTTTAAAATTATTTTTAAAATATATTTTTTTTTGTTTTTTTTATACTTCAATTTTTATAGAATTGTAACGCCCCGACCCTAGATACCCAAAGTCAGTGCATTATTACATAACATTGGCATGATCACAAAGGATCAAGTCTCAAAAGACCGATTAATTTAGTAGTCTTGGAAACACTAGATATATTCATAAGTCTTACATTACATCATAAGGTAAAAAAACTATAACAACATCTTGTCTTCATATCCCCTCATACTATCCCTGCAGGTCATTCATAAATTACTTCTTCACATCTTGGGAAAAGATAAAACATTGAAAGGGGTGACCTCAGATGCTCAGTAAGGGTAACAATATAGTAGATGCTTTCGTAGATAAGCATAAACACTTAAGGCAATTTATAACTAAAACAAAATCCTTTTAAACGTGAACTTCATCATAATATGGAAAAGACAAAATGAAATAATGCCATTTACTTATTCACATGGATATTCTACTAGTCAAAAAATCACATGAAATATCAATAACCACTTTCATAATGATGGAATGCATAATGCCAGACTATCATAACCACATAGCCAAGGCCTCGTGCCAAGACTACAAATAATATTTTGCCAAGGCCTTGTGCCAAGACACTAGTTTGTCACATGATACCTACCGATGCATCGAGGAGCTATAGCGGTCTCCACCCATCACTTACTATGTCCAATGCATTTCTCATATGAACATGTTTAAACATAACATAAAGATTCATATTAAAACTAGCATACGAAATGTTAATACTTTAACCACAAACCATGAATGGTATAAAAATAGCACATCCACAGTCAAACTTAACTCATTCGATACAATATGGAAGATTGTATTGTTTCATATTAACCTCAATCGATAATAATGAATGATATTGACATAGATGCAAATAACCATCAAAACTATTTGAGAGAAATATCCCCCTTTTCTTGAAAACATTTAAAAGTCACACTATTTTTCAAGAAGCCATTTAAAATAGATTTTTGAATCAATGTTTCCCATACCACTTTGAAACTTTTAAAAAGAGTTTTAATTTTAAAATATTAATGTCCACATAAATAAATCCTTTCAAATATTTATAAAACATGGACATTAATGAGAACGATTTAGAATAATAAATCTTTAAAACATTTAAAATGATATTTTACTTAGAGTGGTCAACCAAAAGAGAGACACATGAATACAAATAATTGAGGTAATAAATACATAATAATATCAGGAGAATAAAGGGATTAATGATATACTATGTCAAAGTACAATATATACTCCACATAAAATTTATTTGGTGAATAACAACAAAGAACTCTCAATGGAATGTAAATTGAGATGAATTCTATAATTTAGACCATATCCTTAGGTTAAGGATTAATAAAAGAGATAATTATGTGTGACAAATATAAATACACTCAATATGATTGGATATTCAGTGTAGATCAATCAGAGGACATTCACACATATTCTTGTAAAAACAACACCAATGAATTGGATATTTATCTCAAAAAATAGAGATTGAGTTAAAAATTACTCTTATCAAGTTCATACCGATCACTTTAGAATTTATCAATGGAGTGATTAAGTGTATCAAAAGTATATACACAAAAAGGGGAGTGGAATTTATGACATAATCAAAGGAATGGTGATTCTACACAGAATCTTCGAGTAAAATAATCAATGAAGTATGCGTAAAGCCGAATGAGTGGAAATTGAAATTTCAAATTCCCTTATCGAGTTGGTAACATATGAAACATGCAACCTTGAAAGAAGGATAATACAATGATGATGTAAATATCCATAAATTAAAGTATATTACACAATGAATATAATCATGGGCAGTACACACACCACATGCAATAAATAAGTGGTGAACAATGGAAATCTCACGGAATTAAAAGTGAGATAAGAAACCCCTTACTTTGTACTTTTTCCTTGGTTGACGGTAGGTTAACCTCTTATATAATGGTGAAATAATTGATATTGAATTATAGAAAAATCATTTACATTAATATGATATCATATATGATATTTTAACATTGATTTGTTAATAATATCTTAGTATTATTGTTGTTTCGGGTGTTAACTTACTCATTTTCTTTTATATGTTTTGTTACGTAAGACATGTTTTCATTGATAGGTTGTATCTAATTCATATCCAAAATGATATAAAGTCCTTAAACATTATTTTTAAATAATCAAATGATAATTATACTTGAATGGATACGATGGAGAATGAATCTCATCGCGTTCGTGGAGACGGCAGTCCATACATACGCACGAGCGACAATATCATTATTTTTATTTTAAAATAACATATAATTGGATGGTATATCTTATAGACAGAATAATTATCATGTTATATTTATTATTTAAAAGAATTAAACATCATTATTATACCCATCCAAATAATAATTTATTGAATGACAATTACACCACGACGTGGAGACGGTAAGGCGTACGTACACACGTATGGTGACATGTCATTCAAAGGATGGATATAAAACTGAATATGGTTGTACTATATTTATAATAATATTACAGTATATAGGAGAAACTGGATTCATTAATTTAGAATGGGAATAACAAATAAAGAAGAAGATGAAGAAGAAAAGAATTTCAAAAAGGGTGGTAAAAACATTACCTCTTCTTCGGGTTCTTCCTTTTGATTTGATCAAAAGTGCTTCTTAGATTGGATTTATGATCAAAATAAGGCCTCTAGGTTGTATTTAAAGAATTTGAGAGAGTATTCGGGCAGGTTTTGGCCGAACCAAAAGGCTTTTAAGGTGTGAAGTAATGAGAAGGGGAGTGCCCTTTTATAAGAGGGGTGAGGGGCACCTTTGGAAAAGCTAAAAATATTATTTTATAATAAATTCATATTCGGATTATAATGGATCCAAAGTGGATTATTTACAGTTTAAGGTGGGGATAGGTCGAAAACCACTCATCCAATAGAATTTAGACAGGTTTGGGACATTATATTAATCTTATCTATAATTATTAACTCTTAGTTAATTAGTTTCACTTTTACAGTGTCTCTTTGTATTTTTATATTATATGGTTAATAAACATACTATATACATCCAAGAGACCCCCAAGTGGTCCATTAATGATACAAATATCATGATATAAGTCTCTTGGCCGAACCTTATATTTTTAGTAATTTAATATCAATTAATAATATAATATTTGTTTTAAAAACTCTTTTATGTCAATTTTGACACTATTCAATAATTGATTTTTGTAAAAATCATAACAGAATTATTACTTTAAAAAAGGGGAATTAAATAATTCCTCACATGTCATATTGACCATAAAAATTAGTGTAATTCATAAAAAGTCTCAAATTATATTTATTCGGGTATCTACAATATCAATCATTTTAATTTTTCACTATTATGGTAATTACTGCATCACCATTGTGTCATAAATAAATAAAATTATTTAATGTATAACATTTATAAATAAAATACCATTATGTAGGAAATCGTTTTATCTATCTAATTAATATTTATAGTCTAAAATCCAACATATATAACCTTATATAAAAATTGTTTTTCTAAAAGATATATGCTTGTGTCATTTTTGTATTCATTTTTACTTAATTAAAATAAAGTGTCCCTATCACTTAGAAGTGGCATCATGGGGTCCCAAAATTGACCCAAATATGTATATGGTCGGACATATATCAACCAATACGGTTAGGACATGTTTTTGGGTAATTTTGTATTATTATAATATTATTTTTTAACCCTTATTTACCGGATTTACCTTTTAACCATGGAAAATAAAATATCTACCGAAGTAATTATTCAAAATTTCTAAAAATAAAAGTTACCTATTTACACAATTTGAACATCCTGATTCCAAATATAGAGTCATTTTTTCCAAATTCCAAACACAGTAGTTCCAGAAATTAATTTAAAATTAATTCCCGTTGTCAAAACAAAAAACGTGTTTTTAGAAGATAATAACTATCAAAAGATTGGCACATGGTTATGTCTAGTTTAATTGTGAAATTATGTCCAATGAAAAAAATTGAATTAAATGGTAAAAATATATTCTAAATATACTTTAAAACCTCTCAAATTCATAATTTATAAATATTAATTATTTCGATGAAAAAAGTTGTTTTTAATTAAAATTTATTAATTTTCACTATTCATCAAAATATGAAAGTTATCCAAAAAGTACCAAAATTTCACCCTAGGCTAATTTAGATATTACTAATCCAAAAATGAAGTCCATTTTGAAAGAAAGAATTTATAAAATTTCAAAAAGTAGTTATTACTATTCATAATGGCTAGTTTGATTGGTTGTGGTGTGTTAGAATCTCAATGTTGCGTACAATGCACGCCATTGCATTATTCAAAGGGAAACGTACCATGGAATCTTGGGGTGTTACATTCTCCCATCATTAAATAAATTGCGTCCTCACAGTTTTTTAAAATTAGTCTTGAGAATATAATGGAAAGTCCCACATCGGAAAAAGTGTCAATAAAACTATCACTTTAAAAGAAAGGAAGAGAGGTATAAAGGTCACCCAAGATAACCCATACTAGGATTCCTGGTAGGAAAACATGGATATGGATGATAAACTAAGTGTTAAGTTCTGATGGAGAGGGATAAAAAACATTATTAGGATAAAGTTAACAATAAGAAAATCACAAACTTGTGTTGGGACAAACAGTCATTAGTCTCCCAGTAGGAAAAGTAAACGGAAAACATTTTTTGTTTTAAGTTACATTACATAAGGACGAGGAATTCATTTATGATATTAACTAAGAACATAAAGAGATATACTTACTTTTTATGTAGAGTTTCATTCTTTAATAACTTTTTACCACTAACTCATTTTTTTTGAAAAATGAGTATTCAAGAAAACTTGGTCACAATGGAAGAGATAGAATAAACATCTATACAAATACATGATCTATGTAGGATAAAATATATATTTACCTTGTCTTTAGGGATTAATAAAAAACAAAATGGTTAGTATAATATCTGATGATCCTCCAAATGTATATTCTATTAGAGAAAAAAACACTAATCTTAATTTCTAAAATTAAACCATCAATACCTCAAAGTTAAATAAATACCATTCAATAATCAATTGTCCGTAAAATCCTTCAATATAAACCAAAATAATATTGAAACGCAAAACTTATAAGAATGTAGTCTTCCACATTAAATTGTATCTCCAAATGACATTAATTACTCTTAAAGTCACATAATTAAAAGTAATTATCCTAATCATTTCCATAAATAACCCAAATCACTATAAATCCACAATAAAAACATAGATAAAAATCCACCATTACTCCTCAAATGAAATCCCATAATATTATATTTTCCTTGGGCATATAGTGTTCACAACAAAGAGAACAACTTCCAAAATAACATTTATCACTTAATCACCAAATAGTTTTCCTATACTAAGGGTATTCATTTGATAAGACACAAGATCCCAAATCAAATTATTATTGATCAATAAAATCATTTAATTAAAAATAATAGTCACACTACCCAGTGACATCACGTAGTCCAGTGGTAGCTGATAAATCTCAATCACACTTTGGTTTTGGGTTCGATTCCCATAGCTTTGTCCGACATGACGGGTTGTCACATGCTCTGCGTGTTGTCCTTCTAGAAAAACTACATTTTATAACATTACAAAAATGAGATAAATTCCTCAAAATAACTATAACATAATTTAACCCCAAATCTTATCTCATACCTTGCATTTTCATCCCAAATTATAATAACTTATAATTCCCTCAAACCTAATGATCATATAAAACCAAATGGTTGTTTATAACTATATCCGCAAGAGAAAAGATAATTCTTCCTCAAATATCATTCTCACATGGAAAACTGTAGGGTTAAAAATACAAGAGCAAATTATTCCAAAGTAAACCCATCAACAAGGAGCACTAATACTTTTTAAACATTTCTCCAACCATTTATTTCTACATAGCTTCGTCTTTGACCAAGAAAATATCCTATAGAATAGGGAATTCACTCGGGTAATGGCCAGGTCCCTTACATTTACGGAAAATGACTGTAAATGGATTCTTGGGACCATTTTTATCTTCTTCCATAGTACTCTTCATTTTTATTCAGCAATTCTTCACTTTATGTCCTTCCTTCCCGCACGTAAGGCATTTCTTTGTCCCATTGAGACACTTTCCTGGGTGTCTCCTTCCACATTTCTTGTATGATGGAAATTGAGTATTCCTTTCTCCATGGTCTCCAATGTTGGAGCTCTTATCATTCATCAACTTTCTCTTCTTTTTTGAGTCAGGTAATTGGTTAATATATACATTGTTGATCATATTTTTGGAAAATTGATTTGGCACAAAGACGATATCTTTTACGCCTATCAACATTCCATTTTGTATCTCATTTCCACCAACGTTCCCACCTTGTACATCATTCTCAAAGTCACTAGGACTTCCTTGGAATCCAGCCATTGACTAAAACCAGAAAGAATTGTGTGAGTAACAGTAGTCATAAAATCATTTAGAGATTAACATGTCACCATATTCTCAATTTGAAACACATTTGGATTAACCAAGGTCTTTTACTCTCATCTTATATATAATACTTCAAATCGGTTTGTAAATAAAATGTATATTATCCTAAGCATATCCCCCAGGAGTGTCGTAACCAAGAGTGCAGCAAGGCCTGTTGTCGTGAACCAGTTCCCGTTCGAGTCTAGCTCAAAGAGTTGTTTTCGGGTTTTACCCCTAGGTACATCTGTGCCAGAGCCACCTCTACCTGCTCGTATCCAGACAGGAATGTATTTCTCAGAAAACTCACAAAATCTCTACAATACCAAAATTTTAGGAAGTTCTTATATACTAATCCTCAAAGTTCATCTTAGGTATACGTGCTCTAATTAGAGTTTATCTAAATATAGCTTTCAAGGTTTCTACTAAACTTTCTCTGATACCAACTGTAACGCCCCGACCCTAGATACCCAGAGTCGGTGCATTATTACATAACATTGGCATGATCACAAAGGATCAAGTCTCGAAAGACCGATTAGTTAAGTAGTCTTGGAAACACTAGATATATTCGTAAGTCTTAAATTAAATCATAAGGTAAAAAAAACTACAACAACATCTTGTCTTCATATCCCCTCATACTATCCCTGCAGGTCATTCATAAATTACTTCTTCAAATCCTAGGAAAAGATAAAACATTGAAAGGGGTGAGCTCAGATGCTTAGTAAGGATAACATTATAGCAGAAGCTTTCGTAGATAAGCATAAACACTTAAATCAATTTATAACTAAAACAAAAGTCTTTTAAACTTGAACTTCAGAATAATATGGAAAAGATAAAATGAAATAATTCCATTTACATATTCACATGGATATTCTACTAGTTGAACAATCACATGCAATATCAATAACCACTTTCATAATGATGGAATGCATAATTCCAGACTATCATAACCACATAGCCAAGGCCTCGTGCCAAAACTACAAATAATATTTTTCCATGGCCTTGTGCCAAGACACTAGTTTGTCTCATTAGACCTACCAATGCATCTAGGAGCTATAGCAGGCTCTACCCGTCACTTACTAAGTCCAATGCATTCCTCATATGAACATTTTTAAACATAACATAAACATTCGTATTAAAACTAGCATACGAAATGTAAATACTTTAACCACAAACCATGAATGGTATAAAAATAGCACATCCATAGTCAAACATAACTCATTCAATACAATATGGAAGATTTTATTGTATCATATTAACCTCAATCGATAATAATGAATGATATTGACATAGATTAAAATACCAATCAAAACTATTTGAGAGAAATATCCCCCTTTTATTGAAAACATTTAAAAGTCACACTATTTGTCAAGAAGCCATTTAAAATAGATTTTTTCATCAAAGTGTCCCATACCAAATTGAAACTTTTAAATGGAGTTTTAATTTTAAAACATTAATGTACATATAAATAAATCCTTAAAAATATTTTTAAAAAATGGACATTAATGAGAATGATTTAGAATAATAAATCATTAAAACATTTAAAATGATATTTTACTTAGAGTTCTCAACCAAAAGAGAGACACATGAATACAAATAATTGAGGTAATCAATACTTAAAAATATCATGAGAATAAAGGGATTCATGATATACTATGTCGAAGTACATTATATACACCACATAAAAGTGATTTGGTGTATAACAACAAAGAAGTCTCAATGGAATGTAAATTGAGATGATTTCTATTATATAGACCATATCCTTAGGTTAAGGATAAATCAATGACATAATTATGTGTGAAAAATATAAATACATTCAATATGATTGGATATTCAGTGTAAATCAATCAGAGGACATTCAAACATATTCTTGTAAAAACAACACCAATGAATTGGATATTTAACTCAACAAATAGAGATTGAGTTAAAAATTACTCTTATCAAGTTCATACCGATCACTTGAGAATTTATAAATGGAGTGACTAAGTGTATCAAAAGTATATCCATAGAAAGGGGATTGTAATTTATGACATAATAAAATGAATAGTGATTCTACACATAATCTTGGAGTAAAATAATCAATGAAGTATGCGTAAAGTCAAATGAGTGGAAATTGAAATTTCAAATTCCCTTATCGATTTGGTAACTTATGAAACATGCACCCATGAAAGAATGATAATAAAATGATGATGTAAATATCCATAAATTAAAGAATATTACACAATTAATACAATCATGGGTAGTACACACACCACATGCAATAAATAAGTGGTGAACAATGGAAATCTCACGGAATTAAAAGTGAGATAAGAAACCCCTTACTTTGTACTTTTTCCTTGGTCGATGGTAGTTTAACCTCTTGTATAATGGTAAATACTTGTTATTTAATTATACAAAAATAATTTACATAAATATGATATCATATATGATCTTTTAACATTGATTTGTTAATAATATCTTAGTATTATCGTTGTTTCGGGTGTTAACTTACTCATTTTCTTTTATATGTTTTGTTACGTAAGACATGTTTTTCATTGATAGGTTGTATCTTATTCATATCCATAATGATATCAAGTCCATAAAAATTATTTTTAAATAATCAAATGATAATTAAACTTGAATGGATACGATGGAGAATGAATCTCATCGCGTTCGTGGAAACGGCAGTCCGTACGTACGCATGAGCGACAATATCATTCTTTTGATGTTAAAATAATATATAATTGGATGGTATATCATATAGAAAGAATAATTATCATGTTATATTTATTATTTACTTGGATTTCACATCATTGTTATACCCATCCAAATAATAATTTGTTGAATGACAATTACACCACGACGTGGAGACGGTAAGCCGTACGTACACATGTATGGTGACATGTCATTCAAAGGATGGATAGAATACTGAATATGGTGGTACTATATTTATAATAATATTACAGTATATAGGAGATACTGGATTCATAAATTTGGAATGGTAATAACATATAATGAAGAAGTTGAAGATGAAAAGAATTTGAAAAAGGGTGGTAAAAACATTACCTCTTATTCGGGTTCTTCCTTTTGATTTGATCAAAAGGGATCCTTAGGTTAGCTTTCTGATCAAACTGAGGCCTCTAGGTTGTAGTGAGGGAAGTTGAGAGAGTATTTGGCCATGGTTTTTCTGATCCAAAAGGATTCGAAGGTGTGATGTAATGAGAAGGGGGAGTTCCCTTTTATAAGAGGGGTGAGGGGAACCTTTGGAAAAGCTAAAAATATTATTTTATAATAAATTTATATTTGGTTTCTCATGGCTCCAAAGTGTATTATGTAAAGTTTATGGTGGGTATAGGTCAAAAACCACTCAACAAATAGAATTTAGACAGGTTTGGGTCATTATGTTAACCTTATCTTTAAGTATTAACTCTTTGTTAATTAGTTTCACTTTTACAATGTCTCTTTGTATTTTTATATTATATGGTTAATAAACTTACTATATACATCCATGCGACCCCCAAGTGTTCCATTAATGATACACCTATTATGATATAAGTCTCTTGGACGAACCTTTGATTATTAGTAATTTAATATCAATTAATAATATAGTATTTGTTTTAAAAACTCTTTTATGTCAATTTTGACACTATTCAATAATTTATTTTTGTAAAAATCATAACATAATGATTACTTTGAAAAATGTTAATTCAATAATTCCTAACATGTCATATTAACCTATAAATTTAGTGTAATTAATAAAAAGTCTCAAATTATATTTATTTGGGTATCTACAATATCAATCTTTTTAATTTTTTACTATTATGGTAATTACTGCATCATCATTGTGTCATAAATATATTAAATTATTTAATGTCTAAAATTTATAAATAAAATCTAATTATGTATGAAATCATTTTAGCTTTCTAATTAATATTTATAGTCGAAAATCCAACATATATAACCCAATGTAAAAATTGTTTTTCTAAAAGATATATGCTTGTGTCATTTTTGTATTCATTTTATCTTAATTAAAATAAAGTGTCCCTATCACATACAAGTGGCACCATGGGGTCCCAAAATCGACCCAAAGATGCCCATGGTCGGACATATATCAACCAATAAGGTTAGGATACGGTTTTGGGTAATTTCTTTTTATTATAATATTATTTTTTAACCCTTATTTACCGGATTTACCCTTTAACCATGGTAAATAAAATATCTACCGAAGTAATTATTCAAAATGTCTAAAAATAAAATTTCACTATTTGCACAATTTGAACATCCTGATTCCAAATATGGAATCCATTTTTTCAAATTCCAAACACAGAAGTGGCAGAAATTAATTTAAAATTAATTCCCGCTGTCAAAACAAAAAGCGTGTTTTAAAGAGATAATAACTATCAAAAGATTGGCACTTGTTTATGTCTGGTTTGATTGTGAAATTATGTCCAATGACAAAAATTGAATTAAATGGTAATAATATATATTCAAAATATACTTTAAAACCACTCAAATTAATAATTTATCAATATTAATTATTTCAATTAAAAAAGTTGTTTTTAATTAAAATTTAGTAATTTTCACTATTCATCAAAATATGAAAGTTATCCGAAAAGTACCAAAGTTTCACACTAGGCTAATTTCGATATTCCGAATCCAAAAATGAAATCCATTTTGAGAGATTGAATTTATAAAATTTCAAAAAGTAGCTATTACTATTCATAATGGCTAGTTTGATTGGTTGTGGTGTGTTAGAATCTCAAAGTTGCGTACAATGCACGCCATTGCATTATTAAAAGGGAAATGTACCGTGGAATCTTGGGGTGTTACAAGAGTAGTGATTTTTGAACCATCCAATTTACATCGATTGTGTTATCTAATATGTTTATCATCTTTCAAATCATTTCATTTTTAAAATTAATATGTGGTGAATTGAAAAATATAATTAAAGTAAATTTTCATATAATTTGAAGGTTTATTCTTTTCTTTTTTTACATCTAATTAATTTAAAATGATTCATTAATAATTAATTTTATGTATTTTGTTGTATGTTTTTATTACTCTTTTTTGTGATGTTAAATATTTATATTGACATATTTTTCTATTTTGGATTTGAAAAACATATTTTTTGTTTTAGTATAATGAATTAATGTTTTTTGGTAGAGAAAAAACATTGTTTTTTGTCAATTTGTTTTTATTTTTATTAATATTTTATTTATAATTCTAATAATTGTCTATTATGTGTATATTTTTTGGTATTCAAAAACATAATATTTATTTCTAAAAATTATTATTTTTAGTTTTTTATGGAGAAAAAGTAATTGTTTTTCCTTAATTTCAAATGATTTTTATTTCATAATTGTTATAGAGTTTTTTAAGTAGGATTTATGATTTTTAAAAATGAAAAATGGATAGGGTTAAACATATTTTTAATAGCTGATATATAGAGGCATGAACCTCATTTAGATTTCTCTATTTTCTTAAGAAGAGTGAATGGGGTTCATGCTTCATAGTCATGGCCAAAGTGGTGTGAACCCCATTCACATCTCTTTATATATATATATATATATATTCAATATTAGTTAATAAGTAATATTTATATTTTTTCAAATATTTATTAACTTTTTTATATAATTATTAGTAATTTATTAGTAAGTAATATATTTATTAATTTATTAATTTATCAATTGTATTATTTATTATTAAATAATAATATATTATTATGTTATTAATATAATGAACGATACATCGACTATTATTTATTATTTCTTAATATAAATAAAATAATTTTTATTAAAAAATATATTTACAATTTAAGAATTATATTATTTTTAATATAAATTTTCAATGATTTATTTATATAATTAATAATATAATTTTTATTTTAATATTAAAAATATTTATAAAATTATTATTTATAAATATTTGTAAATTTTTTATTAATATAAAATATTAGTAATTTATCAATAAGTAATATATTTATTAAATATCAATTTTATTATTTATTATTTATTAATATTATATTATTATTTGATTAGTTAATTAATAATATGACAACCAATATTTATAAATTTTTATTTATAAATCTTTTTGAAATTGTAGTTGATATAATTATTAGTATTTTTTTAATGGGTAATATATTTATTAATTGTCAAATTTATTATTTATTGTTAATTAATATTATATTATTATGTTATTTTTTAAAATTTTGAGGCTCAAAGGCCTCTTTATTGAAATTTAAAATGGAAAATAAAGGTCATAAGAACATAAAAAACCACACAGGTCTACAAAAAACCAATAAATCAACAACACATTATAGAGTGAGTGATCATATTAGGATGAGTGAGGAATTCCCCCTACCATGAGGATGTTGTCCCCTCCTCCAAGTCTTAACCTACATCCATATACCATCGCCATCATCAGAGTGTTCAGAAACAATGTCAACCTTCAGAAATTCAGCTCCAGACATGCCATCACTTTTTTTCCCATCATCATCGCTGCTAGCTGAAGCAAGTATATCAAAAAAATTATGGTTACTCACATTCCTATTTACCTTACCCTTTAGAGTTTGAGAATATTAACTAATTTTTGAAAACAATAGGTGCCCCTATCTTGGATTCATCTAACTACACCTCCAGTAGATCAATGTAACGATGTTAAGCCATGACTTGAGAATGTGAAAACATACCAAGAGCAGCATGTTTTTTATTACCAATAGAGTAAAAATATTTAGATCTTTTTACCTTTTCTAGCATTATTCACACAATTTTTCAAACCATTGGAAGCATGTCCAAATCCCAAATGGGAGATAGTTAATTAATTCTCTCCCAAAAAACTTTTTCTTTCCCCCCAGAAGTTGTGGCGGGTGGTGTCGGTGTCTCCATCTCAATAGGGGAGTGTCCATGTGACTTGGTCACATTGGCCATACCCAATCTAATGGGAAAAATAGTTATAACAGGTTGAAGGTCATTCACATGATTAGGAGGCAGTTCCTTCACTTGAGCAAGAGGTAGGTCCTTCACATGAGCAGGCTTGAAATGCAATCCAAGATCATATTTGTGCATATTTCCATTGAAGGTAGCATCAGTAGATTTATCTTAGATGAGTTTCATTAAGGAATCCTCCAATTAAGGTGAAGAATAAGTAGAAAATTCAGAAATTCATTCTTTTTCTATAGATCCAATATATCCACCAGAGTTATTTAAAGAAATGGATTGAGTATGTACACTCTCATTAAATTTTTTAGAAGTAGATATGTAGGGGGTTTGAAGAACCCTTTTCAGGTTTTTTATCTTTGATATCACAGCAAACTGCTTTTCCTTACCCCTTCTACTTTTGGCATTCACCATAATCTTATCTTCCCATAAGTTGATGTTAGATTCCACTTGAGTAGGATGTTCCTTGATCTCCTAACTATCATCTAATTCCTCATCTTCCTCACATAATATTCCCTTGTATAATGCATCTTTAAAGGAGATCCCATTTAAAATATCATTGAAAATGTTTCCATCAATTGCCAATCTCTTGTCATTAGCAAGATCATCCCAGGATAATTGAGGTTTACCAATCATTTTAATAGGGGAAACAAGATCAGAAGCATCATGAGAAATTAAACCATCCTTTAGGGAGGGGTCTTCAGCATTAAGACTATGAGAGACCTCAGTAGGTTCAACATCATTTCCTTGACTCTAACCAACAGATGTGTTTACTATTTTAGAAGCATCCACAATGTTAACAATGGTATTCTTTGGATTAAACTTCCTTTGAAAATGAATCAGATCATGTACTTTGGTATGATAATTAGAATAAACTAAATCTCTTAAAAATGTATCATTTTAATGTCCTACAATTTTACAATGCGTACAAAAAGGTGGTGTATTCTCATATTCAATCCTAAGATATATCTCATCCTATGGTGTGGATAGAACCACCCAATTTATTATTATAGAAATTAAATCAATCTCCACCAAAATGTGTGTATAATTTCCATAACTAACTATCATAGTAGCATAGTCTATCCTTATTGGGATTCCAATCACAAAGGCTATATCATACATGATCTCACCAATGTAGTTATTAATATGAATGTTTCTTAATCATTCAAAAATATTTGAATGAATTTGCAATTATATCAATTTATTTTTTATGTATTAAAATATAATATATTAGTAGGTATTAAATTAATTTACAAGTAATAATTTAAAAAATATATAACAATTATTAGTATAATCTATGTTGGTGTCTCAGTTTCTCCTTCATGTTATAGCCAGGTGTGTATATAATGTGTCCATGTCATGTCTATTGATGTCTGTGTTCTAACATATGCATCTTCTATGTATCATCTCTTGAACCTAACCCCATGTCATCCTATGTGACAGGAATGGATCTATAGTATCCCCCTCTATACCCCTTCCCAACTCCAAGGATAGTGGCTGCTAACTGGAACTCTCCCCAACATATGAAGAAGATGGTTGTTGTGTAGCATATATCTACGGATCAAAGGAAAATAAATTTTTAAACACTAACCATTCGACCTGTATCTCTATAGAAAAATATATCATACTAACAAACTCTATCTATTCTTGTGCCTCTCGTTGTGGTTGTGGATCATATGAAATAGGAATTAGAGAAGCATCTGACTGGTCATAATGAACGCCATCCTTTTATACCACATTTATATCCATAACAGTGTCTTCACCCCCTCACACATCTATATCAAGATCAACACCCTCAGGATTTTCTAGAACATCAAAGAAAATATGATAATAAATCACATCCATATGATGTAGAAACTATGTCATTTCTCTATGAAAATCGGTTTTGCCAAAGGCGCCTCCCTCAATGGGATTAATGATGTGAATGATCTGGGTAATATGCTCATCTTGAAAAAAATTATATTGTTAACTAAAGTTAATAAATAACTATAGAACGGTGTAAGGTTGAATTATTACCAACTCATGATAGCCCTACCCTTGTCGCGTAAGATATCTCACAGAGGACATGCGGGATCAGGGCCCATAATTCAGCTATTTGGATAAATGTATATGTAATATGTTTCCCCCTCATAATTAGGATTCATGTTTTCTTTCCCATATCTCAATATATCATGCATGGTATCGCCTCCAGTCAAAGTCTCACATTCCTAACATCTTCGTGGAATGAAGTGAAGGTAACTGATTAGGCAGAGTATGAATGGGATGATAGAATCCAAAATACCTCATAAATCTATTATCATGATACCACTCAACAATATGAAAATGAATAATATATATGACACATGTGTTGACAACAAGCATCATTATATAGTAAGGTGGGGGACTTTGGATGATAGCCTTAATATATGGAATCTATAAAACCTGAAATATCAAACAAAAAAGAATAAGAAATTAATAAATAAACCCATTTACTGTACACAATAAAAATTTAACTATAAAACTAATAATCACAAATGTCATATGGTTGATGAATGTCCAACATAAGTTAGTAAGTGTGCACATCATGTCTGGTTGTATCAAAATATCAATGAGCCTGACTCCCCATGTAAATAACTTTTTCTAACTTATAATTCATAGTATAAACTTATAAATTTTATTTTCACATTATAAGGAAGGGAAAACATATAATCATCCTCATGGGGACTCCCATAATAATCAGATGGGAGTGGTGCATGGGCATGCCAAGTTAAGCGAGGGATGCACTCCCATATCCTCATCTGAATAAGAATAACTCATTCTATAATCTACATCTTATTAATTCAACATGTGATGCATAGTTCAATATATGTATATTCAAGACATGCATACCCCCTAGATATACCTATATGTATGGTCCAAATCCTCCAATAACGGTAAATAAAATAAATGGGAAAATGTATTCAAATGGTCGATGAAGATCATGCTACCAATAAGTCTTAGAATATATGCATGTGAAAATATCAGCATAGTGATCTCGTCAACGTCATCAGTAAGATGTGAGAAGTGCTTGTTTATCCATGGCATGTGTAATCATCTCCCAATGATGGACCTTCCATTGTACCTGATAAAACACATTTTTATAGAATATTTTATTGATATTAAATGTTAAAATTTCCTCAAATTGTTTTAAATATGTTGGTTTATAAAATATTTGGGATTACATCATTCATTTGTAAATTTGATGGAAATTCCAGTTTTACCCTTTATAGTGAACTGTAGTATTTTGAAGATAAATATTTAAATATTTATGATTTTAACTTGAAATTTTGTAACTGTGTTCCTGAATTAATGGTATACATCTTTTGTTCAGGAAATTGAGCTAAATCATGCATTCAGTGGGACTTAATAGACCATGAAGTCAAAGGTGGGTTGGGCCCACCATATTGGACATTAGTTCTATATTTGGGTCATAACTTCTTCATCCCAGCTTGGATAGGGCCCAAATTTTGAAAGGATATCTCCAAACCAATTGTATATAAATCTTTCTCCTAGAATAATAGCTTTTTCACGTGTTTTGGAGGTCAAATTGGCAGTTCAGGTTGGCTTAAAATATTTGGCCGAGATTCCCCATTCATACTTGAATCCTCTTTAAACCTAGCCTCCCCTCCACTCTATAAATTAGTGTTTTTCTCATTTATATGGGTTGGGACGTGAATTATGAGATTGGGAGCATAGGATAAGTAGTTATAAACCATTTAAATTAACAATTGGAGGAGAGAAACTACCAAGATAGAATCTCCTCCAAAATGATCTTCTTTTCCTCTTCTTTGTTGTAATTTTGTTGTGATTTCAATAAACTCTTAGTTTCTCTTACACTTATTCTTTTATTTTCAATTTTATTCTTATCGTAATCTTACTCTTTGGGCTGTAATTCAAGAGTGGAGATGAGATTGAGTTCTACCCTTTCAATCCCTAGCTCATAAAAAACGTCTCCACGATGACCACACCACCCATGGAAGAGTAGTTTTCTTAGTGATCGATCTATCTCATACCCTATTTATTTAATTATTTTGAATCATTGAGATAATTTAATTCACATAATATGATCCATTAATTATGTTTTTAAATTACAAGAAACTAAATAAGAAATTGAACAATTAACACAGAAACATGTGAGGTCGAGTATTGTGTGAATTGTGGGAGCACGATCTTAATCAGTAATACAAGACCACACGGGAAAAGATTGTAGAGTTCAAATATAATCCATAAACTCAATTAATCCTCATTTCTAGAATGGATATGTGCTCTAATTAACCAATAAATATAATCTAACATTAGAACATCAATCAAAGTATGGTGTTGCGATTGCGTGTTCCGAAGCTAGCCAAGGGTTTAAGTAATTTCATCTTTTGGTTAAGTTAACTCCCGTAGGGTTCGAGGGTTAACAAATTAGGGGATCATAATTAAGTGGGTATTAATTTAAATGATAATTATTAATAAGTAAATGAATAGGTAGAGTTAGATCGATTATGGCTTTTAACATTTTCTAAAAAAACATCCTCTTGTTGTGTTGTTCTAATCGAACTTCATTTCAAAAATAAAAACAAAAAAATACAATCTTATTCCTGCAAACTTCTTCTAGTTTTATAAATGATAAAAAAACCATCCTTTTATTTAGTTTTATTATTTCCTTTTATTTTATTTTAAAAAATGACTTTAATATGTTGTTAAATATACTTCCTCCTTTGAGAGACAACCTTGGTCAGCCACTCTACAACACCTAAGTACCCAAAAACCACTAATCATTTGAGGGTTCCCATTATAGTTCCATTAAAATTGGCATCATTTCCAGATAGGCAAGTAATTATTTCAACCATTTAGAGGTATTTATTTTATTTTACATTTTATTATCTTCTTCTCATCTTTCTCCATTCTTTACCCAATCTGAATTTTTCTTCTTCTTTTCTTTTCTTCTTCTTATTATTTTGGGACCATCAACTCAAACTTCTCATTTTTATTATGGCATGATTTTGTTCTTTTTCTTTTTATATGATTTATGACACGAACTAATCTCTAAGATCTCTTAGATCTTTATCATGAGATTGAACATAGCCTTCAGGCTCGAATCAGAAATTCTCTGTCTACGAGAAGTTTCAACATTCAACTAGTTGGAGAATTTATCCACTCCCAGAACATTGAAATTGGAAGAAATTCATATTAAAACATAAAACAAGAATCAATGGCTTAAAATAATTGAAATGAAATAAATATAACCATTCGATAATTGGCTACACCTGACATTAATTATCAACCAAATTGTCGTGCATACCCAATTCTCAAATCAGACTTTGAACTGAAATTTGAGTTAATTCACCTCCTTAAAAAATTTCATGGCCTCTCTGGTGAGGATCTCAATAAACACCTTAAACAATTTAATGTGGTTTTCTCAACCCTGATACCATGAAATATATCTAAAGACCAAATCAAAATAAGAGAATTCCCATTCTCACTTGATGGAGCTGTGAAAGATTGGATGTATTATTTACAACCCGAAGATGTAACTTGATGGAATGATTTGAAACGTATTTTATTGCAGATATTTTTTCCAACATCAAGGACCAATTCCATTCGTAATGATATCACTGGGATAAATCAATCCCATGGGGAGTCAATGTATGAGTAATGGGAGTGATTCAAGAAGTTGTGTGCAAGCTGCCCACATCACCAAATCAGTGAGTAACTCCTCATAAAATACTTCTATGAAGGAATCACACCTATGGAGAGAAGCATGGTGGATGTCGCAGATGGAGGAGCATTGGTGGACAAGACACCAGTAGCTACACTTGTGTTGATCGACAAGATGGCACAAAAATCTAAACACTTTGGCAATTGAGGTACACCACATGTTCAAGGAGTACATCAGGTAAGTTATTCTTCTCTTAAAAGTCATTTGATTGATACCAAGTTGGAAGAATTGAAAACTATGGTGAGATATATTGATTTGGCTCAAAATACATCTCAACCCCATCTTTCAAGGCCTTGTGGAATTTTCACTGAGACAAGCCACCTAATTGACTATTGCCAGCAACTACAAGATACAGAGGATTGTGCAGTAGTATTCTCAGGGAGACCATATGAGCTGCAACAACATACATATCCCCAAAAAGAAGTTGATTCATTTTCTCCAGCATATAACCAATGGTGGAAGGATCAATTGGATGTGAGGTATAGATCTGGACAACAACAAAGGCCCCCTTTTCAAAAAAACATCCAGCAGCCTCTGTCTTACCAACAGGGTTTCCAGCAACCCCAATGGAGATTTGAAGCCCAATCATCAACAATCCAACAACAATGGAATCCCACACCTGAGGTAGATTCTAACATTGATGAACTTTTGAATCAAATTGTTCTTAATCAACAGAATGAGATGAAGAGTCAAGGTTCGGAGCTGAGGGAGTTGAAGACACAAATGAGCCAGATTGCCACTACCCTCCATGAACTGGTAAGTATAAACTCCATAAATATTCCTTCCCAACCTACTCCAAATCCCAAGGGGAATGTTAGTGCCATCACATTGAGATTTGGGAAGCAAACCACTGATACATCTGCACCTATTGTTCTGCCGGGATTCACCTCAACTACAAAAAATCCCCATTCCACACCAACTATTGAGAAACCCAAGGATAAAGATAAAGGTAAGAAAAATATTGATAATGTTCCACCTAAACCCCTTCCATTTACAAATATAGTTGTACAATCAAAAAATATGGCTGAAGAGGAAATTCAAAAAGATGTTTTGTACACTTTCAAGAATGTAGAGATCAACATCCCTTTAATTGATGCCATTAAGCAAATCCCATGGTATGTCAAATTTTTAAAAGAACATTGTACCAATCGAATAGGGATCAAGGGAAATGAGAGGATCAACATTGGAAGGAATGTGTCAGCACTCATTAAACCAAATCTAGTAATTCCAAAAAAGTTCAAGGATCTAGGGACATTCACTATCCCATGAACCATAGGGGAGTTTCACTTTTCCTATGCCCTTTGGGATTTGGGAGCTTCCATAAATGTGATGCCTTGCTCTGTATTCACTTATTTGTGGGTTGGTTAGTTGAAATAGATATGAGTAGTGGTGTAGTTGAAAAATAGAGCTATGATATATCTAGTGGGAGTCCTTGAGGAAGTACTTGTTCAGGTAAGAAAAATGATCTTCCCAACATATTTCTATGTTCTTAATATGGAGGATGATCAGTTAAGTTCACATGATCACATTATCTTATGTAGGCCCTTCCTAAAAACTGCCAAAACTATCATAAATGTCAATTAGGGTACACTTTCTATGGAATATGGAGATGATGTTGTGATATTTAATGTCATGGAATCCATGAATTACCCCTTTTAGGACCATTATACTTTTTTTATCTCCCATTTAAAACCACCAAGTAAAAACCCCATGGATTTTAATTGTCCTATTCTTAGGGAGATTATGAGCATTGGTTCTAGTTTGATGTCTAAGAGTACTTCCACACCTGTTTATAATGCAGAAAACTATCTTATATTTTATTTTGAAATGGATTCATATTTTCATTTTGAACATGTTTAATCTGATTATGACTTGGCTGTGGAGTATGCTGATGGATTTGATGCTTTATTCTCTGATTTTGATGATGTATATTTTTTTACTGATGTTCATTGTGCACATATTTCAGTTCCTTAAATTTCTCCATCCATACATCACCCACCTAAATTCGAACTCAAACCATTACCACCAAATCTAAAATACTTATACATGTTAAGTGTTGAGAAATTAACAGTTATCATTGCTAACAATATCCCTTTTGAAAATAAAGAAAAACTTTTAAATATTTTGAGGGAGAACATTAAGGCAATCGAGAGGACCTTTGCTGACATATCAGGTATTAGCCCCTCCATTTTCATGCATAGGATTATTTTTGAGGATGGGTATAAACTAGTTAGGAAGCCACAAATGAGACTCAATCCAACACTTTTGGAGGTTCTTAAAAAAGAGGTTGAAAAATTGCTCGAGGCAGGTATAATATATCCCATTTCAGATTCCCAGTGTGTGAGTCCTATTCAGGTTATACCTAAGAAAAGTGGTTTTAATATTGTTAAAAATGAGAAAGATGAGTTAGTTCTAATGAGAGTTCAAAATTGTTGGTGTGTATGTATTGATTATAGGAAACTAAATCAGTCCACTCGCAAGGAGCATTTCCCCTCCCATTTATTGATCAAATGCTTGAAATACTAGCAAGGAAGACACATTATTGTTTCTTGAATGGATTTTCTAGATATTTTCAGGTTCCTATTGCTTCTGAGGATCAGGAGAAGACTACATTCACCTATCCCTTTGTCACATTTTCCTTCCGAAGGATGCCATTTGGACTTTGCAACGCCCCAGGTACCTTCTAGAGATGCATGGTGAGTATTTTTTCTGATTTTATTAAGACCTGCATGGAGGAATTTATGGATTATTTTAAAATGTATAGATCCTAATTTGATGAATTTCTAAGTAGTTTGGGAAAGGTGTTGAATCATTGTATTGAGAAGAATTTGGTCTTGAACTTTGAAAATTGTCATTTCATGGTAGAGTATGGCATTGTCCTAGGGCATGTAGTGTCAAAACATGGGATAGAAGTCGATAGATCTAAGATAGACATTATTTCATCCTTACCCTATCCTTCATGTGTGCATGATATTAGATATTTCCTAGGGAATTCAGGCTTTTATCGGTGCTTCATCAAATATTTTAGTAATATTGATCTTCCTTTATCGCGATTACTTCAAAAGGTTTCTGATTTTCTGTTTGATGATTCATGCAGGGTAGAAATTTGATGAGTTGAATAATGTCTGACCACTCCACCGATCATATATCCCCCACAATGGGACATTCCTTTTGAGCTTCTGTGTGACGCCTCCAACTTATTGGTTAGAACTGTCTTATCTCAGAGGGTGGAGGGACGTTCACATGTGATTTCATATGCATCGAGGACACTGGATTCAGCCCAATAAAACTACACAACCATGTAAAGGGAGTTTCTTGATGTCATATTCACTTTAGATAAATTCAGTTCATATTTATTAGGCTATAATGTAGTAGTTTTTTCTGACCATGCAACTCTGTGGTACCTCTTGAAGAATCTAGACGCAAAGACCAGACTTATCCGATGGATGATCCTTCTTCAATAATTTGATATTAAGATAAAGTACAAGATGGGGTCAGAAAACTTGGTGGTGGAACACATGAGTAGGATTACTCACACACCAAAGGATGGTACCTTTGACTAGGTACCAATTCGGGACACTTTCTCTAATGATCATCTATATTCCATATCAGGTACTCATCATTGGTATGCTGATTTAGTTAACTACCATATTGCCTCTGAAATCCCTGCAAATGTAAAGAAACATCAAGTCAAAAAGTTAAAGAGTGGGTCAAGATTTTATGTTTGGGATGATCCATACCAATGAAGCATGTGTAGTGTCCAAGATATTAGGGGGTGTGTTCCTAATCATGAGTTGGAGTCTGTTTTTCATTTTTGTTATACACTTGATTTTGGTGGACACTTTGGACCCCAACAGATAGCTAGGAATGTTTTAGACTCTGGATTATATTATCCTAGCTTATTCCATGATGCACATGTTTTTTGTAAGTCATGCTCTCGTTTCCAACAAACTGGGAACATTTCTAGGATACAAGAGATACCCCAACAACCCATGCTATTCTATGAGATATTTGATGCATGGTGAATCAATTTTATGGGTCTGTTTCGTAGTTCCTTAGGTTTTTGAATATTTTGGTTACTATTGATTATGTGAGTAAATGGGTGGAGGCTAAGGCCACCAGGACAAATGATTCTCATGTTGTAGTGGACTTTGTCAAAGCACATTTTTTTTCTAGGTTTGGAGTACCGAAGGCCGTCATTGGTGACCAAGGGACACACATTTACAATTGAAATTTGGCCTACCTTTTTTGGAGTTATGGGGTGACACACAAGACACCAACACCATACCACCCTCAAATAAATGGATAGGTTGAGGTTTCAAATAGGGAGTTGACACAAATTTTGGGGAAAACTGTGCAGCCGAATACGAAATATTGGAGCATGCGCTTGGATGATGCGCTTTCGGCTTATAGGATATCATACAAGACACCCATTGGTATTTCCCCATTTAGGATTGTATTTTGGAATGCGTTTCATCTCCCCATTGAAGTTGATCATCAGTATTATTAGGCTAAAAAGAAATGCAACATGGATTTGGAACAAGCTGGAATCCAAAGGAAGTTCCAAATTCAAGAGCTTGAGGAGATTCAATTGTCTTCATATTTGAACTCAATGCTCTATAAGGAAATATCAGAATCATTTTATAATAGAACTGTCCAATAAAGGGAGTTTCATGTTGGAGAGAAAGTGATTCTCTACAGTTCACGACTGAAGCGGATGCCTAGTATGTTTCATTCTAGATGGTTAAGTCCTTGTGTTGTGACTAATTTTTTTACTTATGGTGCATTGGAGATCACACTAGTGGACATAGTAAGGATCATTACAATCAATGGGAAAAATTTGAAGAAATATATTGAGGGACTTCCTACTGATACCATGGATTTCATTACACTGCATGACCCCATCATCACTTAAGAATGCCAAAATGTTCCTAACCCTTTCACTTATTTATTCTTTATCCTATTTAAAATAAGTCATTTCATGTGCATATATCATCTCATGGGTTCACATTGTGGAAAATTCAATATTTTATGTATGGGGGAGGGAACCTTTTAGTTTAGTAATTTCAATTGTTTTCCTGTTTTTCAATGATTTAAAAAACAGTGTGTGTTTTTCAAATTTTGTGTGTTTATTTTTCAATTTTTTTGTGTTTTTGAAACTTTTGAACTGAAATGATTATCATCACCATTTTTAAATTCATATCAATACGTGAAACAATTTATCCCATGAAATCAATCATAAATAAATGACGAAAATAACTTTGTTTCAAGTTCAAATCATTTTAATTTCTGAAAGGTACTATGAATTTTGAATCCCATGCCACATCTCACTATCTTTATATTTGAAATCACTTTCTTATGAGGCTTTAGAACCATTCTTTTCATATTATTTACATTTACCTCACTTCTTGAGAGAACCAAACCATGCATGATTTAACCAGAATTTGATTTATTCCTATCAAAACTTGAGGGTTTGAGGTACTTATGATTTAAATGATTGAGGAATTTTTTGTTATTAAATACCCTATTTCAAAGAATTTTTTTTATAATGGCCTACCTTGAACATTTAATCCTTGTAGCCCTTAGAATCCCTGAGCAGCCTGTTAGTTGAACCACATTACAAGCCAAATTTTCCTATCGAACCTAATCTTGAAGTGAAATTGCATAATATAGTTGAAAATAAGTATGGGGGAATATTTCATGTGTTGTGCTACCCCGTTCTGTGATACTTTGGGTGGAAAATTAAATTATGAAGAGATGTGTTTGCTTCTGAATAAAATCAATATATTGGAAGTTGTGCCTTTTCTAGAACATTCATGATAATTGAAGTTGTGACTTTATTGAGCTTCTAATAGAGGGATAAAGTTGTGTCTATTTCGATATTTCATGATAAGTGAATTTGGTCCTTTCTAGAGCTTCTAATATAGGGAGATAGATACGCCTATCTAGAGCTTTCAAGAAAATCATGTTTGAGAAGATTAACATTTTTACTGCTGAAATGTTAAATGGTGTGCACATTCCATTATTTTTTATAATGATGAACATGAGTTGATACTATGTGGATTGAGGAGGAGACCATATTTAAGTGAAATTTATATTAATTCAATTTTTCTTCAAAAAGAGTCAAGACCCCCTCATTCAGCCTCATAATTTTTCACATCTAAATCCTACCAACTGAAAGCCACATAATAACCCTGGAAAGTCCTCATGATAAAAATATGTCCATGAATCACATCGGGTGGTGATGTAAGAATTTATCAAGCCTGTGGTGACCCTTTTATGAGTTTCGATGAGAAAGATGTTGCTGAAAAATTGACATTTGTGTGATAAGAGAAAATTCATGTGAGGTAAGTGTTTTGTGCATGGGTGGATAAATGAAGTGGAAATATATTCAATAATATAAATGGAGAACTTGAAATAATGGTTTATTATTAGTTGTGATAACTTCTGTTCTTGGTGTGTAATTGTTAGATCTCAATTATATGTGTTTTAATTTTTTTTGGATTTGATATTGATGTTTACTTGTCACAATTTTTCAGAATACGTGATATGAGGTTTTTCCCATGAGTGAAAAAGGTTAAGTGTGGGGGAGTTCATAAAACACATTTTTATAGAATATTTTATTGATATTAAATGATAAAATTCCCTAAAATTGTGTTAAATATGTTTATTTAAAAAATATTTGGGATTAGATCATTCATTTGTAAATTTGATGGAAATTAGAGTTTTACCCTTTATAGTAAACTATATTATTTTGAAGATAAATACTTTAATATTTATTATTTGAACTTCAAATGTTTTTACTATGTTCCTTTACTTAATGGGCTACAACTTTTGTTCATGACACTAGAGCTAAATCGTGCATTTGGTTGGACTAAATATACCATTAAGTCAAATGTTGGATGTGCCCGCTAGATTGGACATTGTTTCTATATTTGGGCCATAACATATTCATCCGAGCTTGGATTGGGAAAAAATTCTTAGGGAAGCTTCCATTCTAGGATCTTCTCCAAAATTCTATTATTTTCCTCTTCTTTGTTGTAATTTTGTTGTGATTTCAATAAACTCTTTATTTCCCTTTCACTTATTCTGTTGTTTTCAATTTTCTTATTCTATTAATATTCCTCTTCGGGCTAGAAATCACTAGTGGAGACGATATTGGGTTATATCCTTTCAATCATTTTCTCATGAAAAACATCACAATGATGACCACACTGCCCATAGAAGAGTGGTTTTCTTAGTGATTGATCTATCTTATACCCTCTTCATTTAATTATTTTTAATCATTGAGCTATTGTAATTAACTTAATATGATCCATGAATTCAGTCTTTAAATTAGAATAAACTAAGAAAACAATTGAACAATTAACACAGAAACAGGCGAGGTCAAGTATTGTGTGAATTGTTAGAGGATGATCTTAATCGGTAATACAAGACCACACGGGATATGTTTTTGGAGTTTAAATGTAATCCCTAAACTCAATTAATACTCATTTCTAGAATTTATATATACTCTAATTAAACACTGACCATAAGCTAACCTTAGAACATCAATCAAAGTAGGGTGTTGTGATTGTGTATTTCCAAGCTAACCTAAAGTTTAAGTAATTTCATCTTTGTGGTTAAGTTAACTCTTGTAGGGTTTGAGGGTTAACAAATTGGGGGATTATAATTAAGTGGGTATTAATTTAAATGAAAATGATTAATAATTAAATGAAGAGGTATAATTAGATCAATTATTCCTTTTAATATTTTCTAAAAAAACTTCTTATTGTTGTTTCATTTTAATCAATCTTCATTTCAAAAAAAAATAGAATCCTCATTCAGTAAACGTATTCTAGATTTATAAATAATAAACAACCCCCATCCTTTTAATCAGTTTTTTATTTCCTTTTATTCTATTTTCAAAAATTCCTTTAATATGTTGTTAAATTTACTTCCTCCTTTGAGAGATGACCTTGGTAAGCCACTCTGCTGCCCCTAAGTACCCAAAAACCACTAATAATTTGAGGGCTCCCATGACAGTGCCTATCAGTACCCAACCTCAATGTCCATTAATCTATGAACTAGATCAAAACCAATCCACATAAACTCATCCCATCACAGCTGCACTGTTGATGGTGAGGCACTTTATAATGGACACATTGTCAAGTGTAATAGTCATCTCTCCAACTTGAAAATGAAATGTATATATATCTAGCCTTCATATCTACACTAGGGAAGCAATGAGCTAATGATCTATGAATTTGATTTCACGCATCTCTATGTTGCAGAACCTAGCATGGTGAATATGAGGGATAATTGTAGGAGGTGGTGTGACATGATATAAATGATGATACCTCTGTATAATCAAATCAGGAACTTGATGTCCCTTTATAAATAGTTGTAAAACTTATATATATACCCAAGAATGTAATCAATGGAGGGCTTATCATCTCTATATTTGATATCATAGTTACTTTTTATATTTAGTTCAATAAAATATATTAAATATTTTTTAAAGAACTACAGTTAGAAAAATAAGGTATATAATTAGCATTCATAATTAAGCATTATGATGAAAAATGATATAAAAAAATATATGTGACTGATGTTGTTGGTTTGTCCCATTAATTTTATTATTTTAATGATATCTAATCATGTTTAATTTATTTTTAAATAATTAGTTGTATACCAACCATTATAAAAATCTTGTATAGTAAATGTGACTGCTTGATATATTCATCCGACCGTGTGATTTCAAGGATGGATTTAAAGATAATTCATGTAGAATCTAATCCCCTTGATAATCATTTCTGATATGTGTTTAGTTTCATAAAATCTAAAATATCACAAAATTATATCTGATTTAAATCATAGATAAAACAATCTTGAAATGAAAGAAGCTATAAATAAAAGGACCCATTAATGAAAAATCCTGCATATGAAAAAAAAATACACATTCATGGTAAAATACATAAACTCCATCAATGATGATGTGAATTGGAGACCTAACCTTCCAGTCATAGACATCTTTTATGAGTATTCCCTTATATGGGAATATTTTGTGTCACAGTCCCACTCCCAATTTTCATGGTTATTCCATCTCATTTATGATATGAGTAGACTTTGTTCATCCCTGAGGGTGCATCCAGGTAATATCAGGAACCATAGTCGGATAATGAGTGGGAAAGGTAAAAGTATAAAATATAATTGAATTATTTATAATTCAAACTAGAAATGTAATAATACATAAATGAAAAAATCCATAATATGAAACCTGGTAATATCAGGGACCACATTCGGCAGATCAGTAGGCAAGGTAATAGTATGAAAGATGCAAATAGGCATCTATGTTTTACTATAACTGTCAACCAAAGTTCTCATATGTACACCAAGTCAACATAGGGTTAACATGATATTATCATTGATGCACAAACCACAAAGGAATGTTCATAGGGATATGCCAATGCCTATAAATTACTGCAATCATGGTACCTACTTTCCAATACAACCACCAATACTCAGCCATTGTTTCCTATGAGTGGTTCATGGGACTATGTTACCTAAAAGTAGTTCCCTACCCATTCAATGGTTCGAACATGAAATGTTGATGCATCCTACAGTATTTGATCAATGTCTCTTTGGAAATAATGACCAAAACGCACTCTATTTTCATCCTATGATAGGAATGTTGGGACCAATCACCAAATTACTTAACAAATCTATAAAATATATCATGTACTAACCCTATGTTTTGTAGTATACTCACACCCCTAAGGAACTCATTTATGAACTCCTCAATTTCAGTGGTCATATGGAAATATCTCTTACCACCATCATATGCTAATGAAAATTTATCCATTTAAATCCACATCATATAATCATATACATCTTTATTAGCCCTTAGAATTTATTCAAGTCATTGATAATACATTCCTTTTTGGGGATCATATGATGAAACCAGAATAGAATTATATATTTAAAAGGATATTAATTTTTTTTAAATATAAATTTATGAAAAGGTACCCAAATTGATGATCACCTTCTTTATTTCCTAATCTCTAAAATGATTATGAATATTACTGGGAATATATATAATGAAATATCAATGATAAGAATTTGGTTCGTTCTGTGAAACTCCATCACTGTTAATGGCCTCTATAATTGCTCGATAGTGATTGGATATTAGACACACTCCCTGGCTTCATGCCACATGAATGCGTATACAAGACCAAAACTAACTCCATGATTCAAAATACTCCTTTTCAACAATGGAAATTGAAATTGGTATAGGAGAATAGTTACTATCCTATGTGGTATAAATATGTATAACACATGTATATTTTATTTAAACAAAAGTTCCATTTACTTGGATGAATTGTTTACAATAAGGAAAAGAAGAAATACATGGCCCGAATGGCCAAAAAATCCTATAGAACTTCACCTTTGTTTGATAAAATCTTTGATCTAGGGAGACATAATCAATATTTTCCAATTTTTAAATAACATGATTTTTGAGATACAATAATCCCATTATCTACGGAAATAATGTATATGATTATTCCCAATCACCATAAACTTTCGAAATTTCCTTTTGTTTTTCATTCCAATATTTTTCGTAAGATATATTGTATTCTAAAAACTAATGTATTTGTTATTGTAAAAGGGACATAAGAACATTCTAACACATTCATATTATATATACATTAAAGTTGATATAAATTTACCATCAAGTGAAGAGTGATCTCGCAATAATCTTAGATGTACACACATATGAGGGCCATCCAATTTGGTTACCTTCCAACATGAAACAAACTATCATATATTTCACACATTATAAATTTATATTCTAGACCTTATTTATCACAATAAATTATATATTTTTCCTTATTATACTCATTAACCATAAATGAAAAATGTCACTCTATGTGTCATTTTTTAGCAACTTTTTCAGGGAACTTTTATTGGATTTGGTTCCCTAGAACCAAATTTTGTGTACTTTATGATAACCTATATTCATTATGTTGAATATTAATAAACCTGTTATCACATCATGATTGTTCGTCAGTATGAAATTTTATGTGATAATGTCCTAAAATTAGTTGTCAAACTGAAAGGTCATAATAGTTCCTAGATATGATGAGAACCCATAAGTTCGATGATAATATTATTAAATATATGATCTATAGATGGAAGAAATAATTTGAGGGGCACAAATGATATAGGTTATCAAAGGTGTTGACTCATAAGACATTGAGGCACCTTCTCATGGTTTACTCCCTTGGTAACTTCCATTGTAGAAAATTATGAGAATATGACATTCCGGTAGGAAAAACACATTTATATGTGTCATTGGATGTTTCTATATGAAGACATGTGTATTGGTCCTTAATATTTAAGATTATTATTAATAGATGTTATGAGTCATGTACTTTGATGTATTGATGAAAATTGTGACAACATATGTTCATGGTGAATTAGGATACATTTTGGGGCATTAGAAGTAATATTTCATTAATAAATAATATGAGAAAGGATTCATACCTTTTATTCTTTAATGGAAGTAGATATCTCAATCCCTTTTATAAAAATGATATAGCCTAAATAAATCCATGGCCATGGTCTTCTTTAAGAAACTTAAATATCATGAATTTCAAAGAAAGAGACATCGAGCACATAAGTTGATGGAACTAGAAAACAACCTTCTTGATTATAGATATCGAGATAAAGGGATTTTATTACACAGTAAGAATATGTATGTGTTTTTATTCCATTGAGTCATTAGTTTATTTATCTATGGGGGCCTTGACATGTTTCTTGATGATAAACTTGGACTTTGGGATGTTTTTTCTAGTGTCACTGAGAAAGAGGCCTATAGAGTCACACGCTAAGTGTATCCAAAACCTCAGTTAAATACAAATATTATTTTCTATTTTACAAGTTGAATAAATATTATTCCTACATGTTTTCTAATAATTATTCGTGCTTTCTTTATTTCATATATTTTTTCATCAGTTATTTGAGAGAATATTTAATGAGTATGATATTTAATTAATATTTATTTTCTATTTAGTGGATATAATATTTATTTATTTATTGATGAATAATGCAGTGATATTTATTTATTAAAAAAATTGTAATTATTCATGGCCCGATAAATATTGTGGAGGAATGGTGGACTAAGGTTAATTGTTTATTTAGAAATAATATATATTGAATATTATTTGAATAAATAATAGTTAATTTAATTCATGAGTTTAGTTCTTGTCGAGAAATAATATTATTATTATTGACATGTAGTTTCATATAAATTAAGAAAATTAATTATGGTGCATGCACAATTATTATTTTATAACCCTATCAGCATATAAACTCAATTATACCATTTTATTATTGGGTTTCCAATTTCATTGGTTGTGCATAGTGAGATCTGGAGAGAATTATCTCGATGTCCTAGAGAGCTCCCTCTCAAATAACTCTCTCAAGAATAGAGAGATATCATCCCCCACCACCACTCTCAAGCCCAGAGAGATCGAAGAGAAAACTTCCTTGAATATATTCTTAGGATGATCAAAGGAGAATGATGAAAGTGTTAGGATCTACCATGTTAGCACCTGAAGATTCCTATGGTGATATTCAGAGGTTTATGGAACACATTTGGATCACCACTAGATGGAATCCAATATTGATTCCTACATCACAACAATGGTAAGATGTAGAGACATCATCAAATCCATCAATGAAAAAATAATTCATCATAAGGTACATCTTTATTTATCTAAATTTATTATAAATAATATGTGATGGTCTTGTTCCTTGCTTCCATCATTCAGTCATCAATTATTCTTTGATTAATTTCCATTGATCATGGCATTTAACGTACTATAAATCTAGGATTAATCATCAATAATGAAAAAAATCCATGTTGGGTATGCTCTATCTAGTTCTTTCGATGTTCCTAAAACCTACAATGGTATCAGAGGGTTCACATAATTATTTATAAATATTTAAAGATCATTGATTGATTTTTGAATTTTTCATTAGTTTTAAATTTTTATTTATTATTTATTTAATCCAAATTTTGATATCTCTTATTATTATTCATCATTCTCACAAATATAATCAAATAAATTAATTTTATAAATGTAATACAATCTAAGTACTCATCAGGAGGTACTGAGGATTCTAGCAAGATAATATAAGAGTACAAGTCATGTAGCTCATTGGAACATGTCGTGTACCCATGTTCAGTGCACCGAGAATTAATTTGAAAGTAATTCAAGATGTGTACATTTATTAAATGGGTGTGTATTTAAATACCCCACATGTTGACCAGGACAGCTTGGCACCTGGCCATCCAGACTATACACCGTGTAACATCTATACACAATGAGTATTTCATTAGTCAAAGACTGGTAATGTATTTCTATACATGACCTACATGACTGATGATCCTATAACTCTAAGACCACATTTAATTTAGACCATGTACATGCAATGTACTCCATTATTTTCCATGGAATGGTTACACATTGAGTCACTAGGCATGTGCCACAGATAGATGGTGAGAAAAATATACATCGTGTAGCTAGATTGTACACACCATTTATATTATAAAAAAATAGAATTAAAATTAATTAATTATACTTATTTAACCTTGTCAACATGTGTTCTGTGTGGTCATTAAGTTGATAGTGCATTTCATGTAACGTATTGTGTGTGTGTGTGTTAAATTTAAAATACCGGTTTTCCAAGAGGTGATTTTATGTTATTGTTTTATATTACATGTCTTTATATACTATGATAGTCTAGGATTTATTGATCTATCAAAAAATAATGTTTAACACACATGGTCTAAATATTTTTATATTCTATATAATTTTATAAATGAGAGTGAGAGTTAAAATGAAATTAAAATCTTGTTATTTGGCATTAACGTTATTCCTATAGATAAAATTTTGAAAGAAAATCCACATGAGAGATTTTGTAGAACTGAGGAATCTATTTCATGTTCGTCCATCACTGTACATTTAAGTATATTTTTTGAGACCGCCATTGTTCATTGGATTCAATTTCAGAATGAGGAATGATTTTAATTATGATGTGGGAGTGTAATAAGTAGGGGAAAGTATGAGTTTGGATGATGATTCATTTGAGTCATTTGTCGAAAACATACATGTCACCAGGCATTAAAAACATATCAATGATAGTACATTATAATTTAGTGCAATGTAAACATTTATCACTTTTAGATTGGATATGATTTGATAATTTATGTGATGACTTATTTCTTGTCAGGTGTTTACATATAGGTCTCATGAAATACAAAGGGGTAGTTATATAAACCCAATGGATATCTTGCATCATTTGAGAAATATTTAAGATTCTATGGTTCTTGGTGTGACCTAGTTGATTTTTTCATAAAATTATTACATAGATCCCCAAAATGTATGAAAATTATAGATTAGTTTTGTATGCATTTATATATTATGGAACAATGTATCATGAGGAATGAAATATTTTTCAGAAGGTATAGATATTATAGTAATCAACATTTTTTATTTTTAGTGGATTCTATTGTTGAGTTTCTAAATTGTTGAATGGAAACATCACATTGCAGATTCTTATATATAGGAAAATCATATATCTGATTAATAGATTTAACCTAAAACAACACATTTGTAAACGGTAAAAATAACTAATTTGGGAATTATTAGATTTATTTTTTGTGACATATCTAAATGGCCATATAGATGTGTTTCATGGAGAATGATTTATCTAATTGATGATGATGCCACATGTTGACTCATATACATCATATCCTATGTATATGAATTCTATTGGGAACCATGAATGAGATCTCTATATAACCAATTTATTTCAACATACCTAATTATTAATTTCCTCTATATATTTATTTTATATTTCAACAAATTTATAGGATTCCAAAAATAAGAGGATAATTAATTAAAATAGTTCTTAAATAGTTTTGAACTCTTATAAAATCATACTATTTGGGTTTTGATCCATGATTCTATCTTATTTTTAATTAATTATTCAGTTGGTAATAAGGAGATTTAAACATGATTTGATTACAATTTAAAAAGAAAACATGATACCTAATGAAATAATGTTTTATTAGAATATATTACGGATATGGCGAGGGGATAAAAAATGTAGTGAACATGGGGAGTGTCTGATAAGGCATAACCTAAGAGTTAAATTGTAGAGATAATAGTAAATGTTACCTATATTGTTATTGAAAGGTGTGTGTGGGGATTATGGTGTTATAGAAATCCATTTAATTTTCATCATAACATAAAAGAGAGAGTGTGTCATCTATTGGAGATATATAATATAAATGTGAAAAATGATATATAGGGTAACAATGATTGTTGAGATATTCTGATGTGATATAAAAGAGAATATAATGGAAATTATAAATATGGTGATAGTTATTTTTCGATCTATATATGATGAAACTCCTATATTTTGGAAATAAAGTTTTAGTATGAGAATATATATTTAGTGCAATACAATTCTACACTATGGGTGATTATTTACAGCATATTCTCAAGGATCCAAGAAGTAAATATTTTTATTCATTATCAATGAAACCTATATTTTTTTTGTGATATTCTCTATTTTTTAATAATATTTTTGTTTTATAGTGTTAATATATGATTTTGGGTGAAAATCCAAACACGTGTCATTAGATTCCATTAGAATTCATGTACGATAATTTCAATATGTGTTATAGTGAATGAATTTTTTTATTGGAGGGTATAACCCACCATATTAATGTATATGGTTTTTAATTAGATCCAATACTAGTAAAAATATATTTTCATTACTCTATATTATTTTCCATGATAGTGTGAGGCTTAATTTTACTATTTTAACTAGATCATACTCTAATAAGTCACATAGTATTATTTCTATTTAAAATAAATTGTAAGAACTGTCATATACTGATTCATCTACCCCTTATCAATGCATGAAACTAACCTAGATATGATATTTGTAATGGCCCGGACCTCTTCGGTCCATTACTTTGTGAAATTTTGGTGTTGGAGGTGTTCCGGGAGGTCAATGGGACTTATCCCCAACACTTTTCCAATTTTCCAGTTCTGTGAACAGTGTTTCAAGTTTTATGAACAGTAACAGATCAGTTTCACAGATCTGTTTCACAGATCGGTTTCACAGATCGGTCTGACAGATCGGTTTCACAGATCGGTCTGACAGATCGGTTTCACATATCGGTTTCATAGATCGGTCTGACAGATCGGTTTCATAGATCCGTTTCACAGATCGGTTTCACAGATCGGTTTCACAGATCGGTTTCACAGATCGGTCTGACAGATCGGTTTCACATATCGGCCGGACAGATCGGTTTCACAGATCGGTTTCACAGATCGGTCCGACAGATCGGTTTCACAGATCGGTTTCACAGATCGGTTTCATAGATCGGTTTCACAGATCCGTTTCACAGATCCGTTTCAGAGATCGGTTTCACAGATCGGTCTGACAGATCGGTTTCACAGATCGGTCTGATAGATCGTTTTCACAGATTGGTTTCACTGATCAGTTTCATAGATCGGTTGCACAGATCAGTATGAAATATTGGTTTTATAGATCGGTCTGACAGATCAGTTTCATAGATCGGTCTCATTTACAGTAACGGTGGGTGAACAGTGTTTCCAGATTCCTACAGTTTTTCCCCTTTTGACTTTTCCTTTGACGTAAAATACATTTAAAGCCTTATTTTAAGGACTCTTAAGGCCGATTCAAATTCCATAAATCCTATATTAATTATTTCTAAGGCTTGGAGTGTTTTACTTGGTCAAACCGCGTGGGTTAATGCGATCCATTTTTAATGGAGAATTATCCAGATCTTAAATCGTCACCTCGTTAAATCTTAAAAAGGGACGAGATATCATTCTCCCTTGTTCATTTCCTTTGTTCTCAGCTAAGAGATGAAAGAACCTTTCAATCATTCCCATAGGAGTTGCACAATCAATCTTTACTCCTAGGATTGGTTCTGCTCTGTTTTGGATGCAACCGAACTGTGTCGGTCAATCTTCACAATAAGTTGTCATGAGAGGAGGATTGTGCCCCGATGTGTGGATAAAGGACGTCAAGAACTCTTCCAGGTAAGGGATTCATGGCTTCTCTAATTGTATATGTGCAATCGTAGAATTAGCATGATTTATCCCTTTGGATCACAATGAAATTGACCAAATTAAATACTTGAACCGAATTAAAAAAATTGGTTGATTGCATGTTGTTTCTTTGTACCGTGATAACGGTTGCCTCATGTTTTGCTAGATAGAGTGATATCTATGATTTCTTTGAGTTGTTGTTCGTTCATGATAGAGATTTATAATGAACGTAAAGCTATAATTAATTGTTAATTAATTGGCTAAAGATAAAGAGGCATGTAAATTAATCTGGTTATTGCTGTTGTTGTAGTTGTTCTAATTTGAGGATAATAAAATTAGGGAAGTAAGCATGGTTATTTAATTGTGATAGCTTATTGATTAGGTATCCCATAATTGGAACCTACGAATAACAAATCTGCTAATTCAATATGAATTAAAGAACATATTATGTGGGAATTTCTAAAAGGGTTCTGAGTTACCCTCTTGTTTGTTAAAGGGTCAATAGCCTATGGTTATGATTTTTGTTTTTCTGCTGCTTATGCTATGATGTGACCCTGGAGGGGAGTTGTGATATGTGGAGGCATGGAGGCCTTGTGGTTATGGCAGCAGATGACACCTAGAGTGGCAAGAAGCATCAGTTTATGCATGTGGGTGTCGGGGAGGACACTAGAGGTGATGGAATGGGATGGATGTGGTTGCTGAATTCTTGTGGTTTTCTTTGAATGTTAATATGATTTTCTTTTCCCCACTGCTCAAGGCAGCTGGTCTTGCTACCCTTCTTCCGAAGGAGGCGAAGACGCACGGGGTATGCCACGTGCTTTCCGTGTTTATCCTCTCGAGGGAGAATGGGTCTATGCTCTTTCTATAGGGGAAAAAAGACTCGACAGGTAGTATATCTACTTACCGTGTTGATCCTCCTTTGTGTTTAGAAGCATAGGATTCTTTTCTAGAATGCCTAGGAATATGGAAAAGTAATTTTGTAATTAATGTTTGATTAAATGGTGAAAATCCACGGGGATGGACATACTGGAATTTAAAGGTGATGTGAATCTTAAAAGGAGCAGTTGTTTTTGAATGTGATGCCAATTCAGTTTAATGTGGAATTGTTCATTCTTAATTAATGTTTAAAGAGTTAATTAATGTACAGTGTAACTGATAAAATGAGAATGGAGTAATCTAATAAATCTCTTCAAATGGTTTTGTGCTTATAGGACACCTAGTCTTAGAAGTAGCAGCCTGGAGTCTGAGAGACGTTAGGTGCAGTTGTATCTAAGACTAGGTAATGCCCATAGCGTGGATGTGAGTTATATATATATTCTGTACTTTTTGTGTTTCTATACGCTACTCCACCCTGTCGGTAAGGGCAACTGACACCCCAGGGATTCTGAGCCCTGGGGGGGGGGGGGTGTTTTCCCCAACATTCTGATGGGAGGTCGAATGGCTGACTACCCCCTTTGGCCCCACTCTCTTCTCTTGGTAGATACTTGTGCCATGAGGCACAGTGGTTAGTTACCCCATATATGTGTGTAGAGGGCTGTAATGGCTTGTGGTTATTCACACACATATATTCTGGATATAGTATCCTATGGACTACTATAGGTGTAACGTGTATAGGCTATGATGGCTTGAGGATCCTTACTCGGAGTATGGGCTGTAATGGCTTGAGGTATTATACCCGACATATGATACATGTTATGCGAGCTTTGGTGGCTCCCAGAAACTACCTGGTTACTTTTGGTTGTGAGGATGGTGTGGTGCTTCGCCCAGGTGTCTGCGGGCAAGCCTTTGTGGTGCACGAGGTGTAGATTGTGGAGCTTAGCCCAGGTGTCTGCGGGCAAGCCTTTGGAGAGAGAAGCACAGGACGTATGTCGTTGGGGAAAAGCGGCAAACCAGTGGGGAAGTAGTAGCGGGGTACCCTTGATATTGTTTATTATATTCTTTATTCTTGTATGCGTTACTTGGTGAGAGTAGCCATGGTGAGGTTGGGAACTTAGTATACCTGTTTAGCTGACGAGTTTGTTTCACTTGTTGTTCACTGGGCTTTAGAATGCTTTCTTTACTTTTTCACGAGAGGCTTGGGGCGGATCCTACTGAGTATGCTGTTATACTCCCCCTATGTATATATAAACTATTTTTCAGGTCACTTGGAGCAGGTTTGAGATCAAGTTGGTTACTACTAGTTTGTGGTTGGAGGAGGAGCTGTTCGGGCTTGTGGTCGCTGCCGTTTTACTTTCTTTTGGGTACTTTTAGTTTCCCCTTTCAGTTGTAGTACTTTTGCATGAAATTTCATATATGTACTTGGATTTATTTTATATTTTAGTTCTGAGTTGGAGTTGATTGGAGTCTATTCTCTCTCTCTCTTCTCCATGTGTTCTCTTAGAGGGTAATGCCTCCCATTTGTATGTTTATTATACCCTTGGCGCTAGTCGCCAACCCGGGGCCTACTAGAGGCAGGACTCGGGGGTCATTATCTCTCTTCTCACATTGCTAGCCCAGGAGGGTTACACTTTGTGGGGAGGGGGTCATGACAGAGTGGTATCGGAGGTCTGGTTGAGGGATAAGATGGAGTTTGGAGTTAGGCACAGGTGAGGATGCATGGGATGGTAGGGCAACAGTTTCATTCATGTTTAGCAAGTGGGGTAAACACTGGAGACCGGCAAAGACATAGGCATTTAGGGCCCCCTATGATTTGTTGCACGGACCTTTAAGTTTACGATGGCTACTAAACAAAGTGATACTGCTTGCAGGGTATAGACATAGGAAAGGATCATGCATCATTATTCTTTGCGCATGTGTTTGAATGGGTAGACCTTGGGATAGGTAACATAAAATTAATAAAACAAAAAAATAATTAATTAATGTTGATTCTTCCATATTCCAGGCTTAGGAGCTCTAACAGTTGTTATTTTACAGGTATGGATCCAGGTCGATGTCCTCGTCAGGTTTGCGCAGAAGATGCCCAGCAGGCTGTTCCAGCAGATCGCCGCCGGGTAGAGGTTGACGACGATGACACTTGGAGGAAGACACTCCAAGAGTTTCCGTGCCAGAGTCTACAGAAGTACGAGGGCTCCATTTCAGATGAAGTCACAGAAGACTGGTTGGAGGAGGTCGAGATAGGCTTCAGTTCGATTCGTGCTCAGAAAGAACACTAGGTGTCCTTGGTTGTGAAGATGCTGCGTAGAGCAGCGAGGCAGTGGTGGTTCTTGTTCCTCGGGGATCGTGAGGAGTTAGGGATCTCATGGGAGGAGTTTCAAGAGAGGTTTAGAGTAGAGTTTCTTTCTTCGACTGTGAAGGAATCCAGTCGCCAAGAGCTTCTTACCCTTCGACAGGGGAGCTCCAGTGTTCGAGAGTTTGGAATCCGTTTCAGGAACCTTCTACGATATGCTTCAGACCTGTTACCAGATGAGGAGGCCAGGGCGAGGCATTTCGAGGAGGCTTTGCGTCCAGAGATCTAGCGCTAGGTCACCCCATTTATGCTAAAGGCATATCTTGAGGTGCTGGAGAGCACAGAGGTTGTTTAGAGGACTTTGGCCAGGACCGGGTCTTCACGAGAGGGGAATCGTCATGATTCCTCACGAAGCAGAGCTGTGGTCCGGGGTTCCTGGTTTTCAGGGCAAAAGAGTTTCCGTTCACCTGGGGGTAGGCCCCAGCCCTTCCCATCTCATTTCTCTGGAGGCAGAAACTCTCAGGCCTATGCCAAGGGATCAGGCACTTGTTTTTCTTGTGGCGGTAATGGTCATCAGTAGCGGGAGTGCCCGACTTTTCAGAGCAGTCACCATGCACCGGGCACTCCGCTCCAGGTTCCTCTATTGAGGCAGTTCCATCCGAGGTAGCAGCAGCAGAATGCACCAGCTTTAGATCACCTGAGGGTAGATGGAGCAGGCATAGGACAACCCCATGACGCTCCCCGTCCTTAGAGAGCAGATCGTGGCCGTGGTGGTGGTCATCATCAGGGTCAGAGAGGTTGTGGAGGAGGTCGTGGTCAGCATCATGCTCTAGCGTTGCCAGTCCCAGGGGAGCCAGATGTCGTTCGCGGTACCCTTTGCTTGTTTTCTACCTTGGTGTATGCCTTGTTTTATTCAGGAGCAACACACTCCTTCATATCACCTACCCTTGTCCATGCTTTGGGACTTGAGGTAGAGAGGATTCCAGTGCCCTTGGCATTGACTACGCCAGTTGGAGGTCGAGCCAACTTGTTTGAAATATGTAGAGACTGGGAGCTAGTGTTGGGGCAACACTGCTCTTGGGGAGATTTCCTATGTTTACGAATACAACCATATGATGTCATACTCGGCATGGATTGGTTGTATTCGGTGCATGATATTGTGGATTGTTACAGGAAGAAGGCCGTTTTCTTTGATGCAGATGGAGGGAATGTGGTGTTTGTTGGTGAGAGAGATCCTCAGATGAGTCATAAACGAGTTCCATCCTTATCATCCATGATGGCTGGGATGATGCTGAGTTCTTCAGAGGTTCAACAGTTGGTGTTTCCTAGGGTCGTAGAGGAGTACCCTGACGTCTTTACAGAAGAGGTTGTATCCTTACCCCCTCGAGGAGAGATCGAGTTTTAGATCGAGCTACAGCCAGGAGCGTCTCCAATCTCTATGTCTCCGTATAGGATGGCCCCTTCTGAGTTACGAGAGCTACGTATTCAGCTTGATGGTCTGTTGCAGTGTGGTTTTGTTCGGCCAAGTGTGTCACCATGGGGTGCACCAGTTTTTTTTGTGAAAAAGGCTGACGGTAGTTTGCGGTTGTGCGTCGATTATCGTCGATTAAACAAAGTGACAATAAAGAACCACTATCCTCTTCCACGGATTGATGACCTATTCGATCAACTGAAGGGTGCAAGTTGGTTCTCAAAGTTCGACTTGCGGTCAGGATATCATCATATGCGTGTAAAGGATGAGGATATCCCCAAAACTGCTTTCCGTTGTCATCATGGGCATTATGAGTTTGTTGTAATGCCATTCGGCATGATGAATTCTCCAGCTGTTTTCATGGGGTTGATGAATGTAGTGTGCCGTGAATTCCTGGAAAAGTTTGTTGTGGTTTTCATCGACGACATCCTTGTGTACTCGACATCTGAAGAAGAGCATGCAGTGCATCTACAAGATGTTTTGGGAATTCATCGCCAACATCAGTTGTTTGGGAATTTGTTGAAGTGTGAGTTTTGGGCTCGAGAAGTTTGTTACTTGGGGCATGTTGTGCCCCAACAGGGAGTAGTTGTGGATCCGTCGAAGATAGAAGCAGTGGTGTCTTGGGCAGCTCCCAAGACCGTGTCAGAGGTGCGAAGTTTCCATGGTCTTGCATGCTATTATAGGAGGTTTGTAACCAATTTCTCCTGAGTTGCGACTCCTCTAACAGCTGTGACTTGGAAGGATCAAGCATTCATATGGACTGATCAGTGTCAGGAAGCTTTCGAGTATCTAAAGGAGAACTTGGTAAGTGCTCCAGTCATTTGTCTTCCTGCGGAAGGAGTCCGGTTTGATGTTTTCTGCGATGCTTTACATCTGGGGCTAGGCTGTGTTCTCATGCAGCAGAGGTCAGTTGTTTCTTATGGGTCTCGGCAGTTGTGTCCCCACGAATGCAACTATGCCACCCACGATCTTGAGTTGGCAACCGTGGTGTTTTATCTAAAGATGTGGAGACATTACCTCATTGGTGATCACATTGTGGTTTTCATCGATCATAAGAGTTTGAGGTATGTTTTCTCCCAACATGACTTGAATTTGTGGCAGCGTCGGTGGATGGAGTTCTTGAAAGAATACGACTTTGAAATATTGTATACACATGGAAAATGGAATGTTGTAGCTGATGCACTAATCCGAAAGTCACGTAATGATGTTGCGCGTGAATCTGGTGATTCCTAGAGAGTGATGGAATAGTTATCAGCTTTGCATCTTGATATGGGAGAAGTTGGGGGTAGAGGATGTATTTTCCAGATGACGGTGCAGTCATCCCTAATGCAGAAGGTGGAAGAGTCTTAGTTGGGTGATCTAGAGGTGGAAGTCTGGAGAGACAGAGTTGTTTGTGGTGAGGCCCCTGATGGTTGGTCGGAGGATGAACAACATCGAGTGTTGTATCATGGAAGGCTTTTTGTCCCCCTGGCGATGCACGAGACGATTATCCTAGAGTTCCGTATTTCACCCTTGGAAGCACATCCTGGTGTGACGAAGATGTACCGATCCTTGAGGAGTCAGTTTTGGTGGCCTGGGCTGAAACATACGGTTGCAGAGTGTGTGTCTCGATGTTTAGTCTTCCAGAAGGTGAAGGCCGAACACCGTGTTCCTAGTGGTCTTCTCCAGCAATTAGAGATTCCTCAGTGGAAGTGGGAGGACATCTCATTGGACTTTGTTACAGGTTTACCTCGAGCTCCAGGAGGACATGATGATACATGGGTTGTAGTGGATCGTTTAACAATGTCGGCCCACTTCAATGCAATCAAGGAGTCGAGCTCAGTGGAAGTTTTGTCGAGGCAATATCTAGAGGAGGTGGTCAGACTACAAGGAGTACCTAGGACGATCATTTCTGATCGAGATCCTCATTTTACATCTAGGGTGTGGAGAGGTCTCCAGCATGCTTTTGGCTCTCAACTGTGCCTTAGCACTGCTTTTCATCCTCAAAAGGATGGTCAGACAGAGCGAACCATCCAGACTCTTGAAGACATGCAGTGCTCTTGTGTTCTTGATTTTGGAGGTTAATGTATGAAGCACTTACCCTTGGTAGAGTTCGCTTACAATAATAGTTTTCACTCTACCATCGGTATGGCGCTGTTTGAAGCCTTTTATGGCCGGCCATGCCGTTCTCCGTTGTGCTGGACTGGGGTCGGAGAGTCAGCAATTCTCAGACCAGAACTAGTGCAGAATACAACAGAGATGGTTCAGGTGATTCGTGAGAGGATGAAGACAGCACAGGATCATCAGAAATCATATGCTGATCAAAGAAGGAGACCCTTAGAGTTTAATGTTGGGGATCATGTGTTTCTGAAGGTGACTCCCCGTCGTTGGCAGCGAAGGTTTGGTCGTGGAAGTAAGCTTTCTCCCCGGTTTGTTGGGCCTTTCGAGGTGTTAGCTCATGTTGGAGCTGTGGCGTATTGAGTAGCACTTCATCCTCATATGAGTTGGATACATGATGTTTTCCATGTATCATAGCTCCGTCGTTATCTTCATGATAAATCTCATGTTATCGATTAGGGAGTGATCAATATTGATGATGATGTAACCTTCGAGGGGCGACCTGTGGAGATCAAAGACCACAAGGAGAAGGTGTTGCGTTGGCGTTCTATTCCCTTAGTTCGTGTCTTGTGGCGACACGGTGGCATGGAGGAGAGTACTTGGGAGCGTGAGTCACAAATACGTGCTCAGTACCCAGAGTTGTTTACTGTTTGAATCCTTTCATGTAATGATGTTTTCATTGTGGTTGGAACATTCATATTTTATTTATGTACTTTTCATGTGATGTTATGTTTGAATGGTATGGAGATGGATTGTTTGTTCCCTTGCTCTTGGATGTCGTGGTTTTGTTCCAGCTTTCGAACAACTCAGGGTGGTTTCCCCCTGAGAGATATCTTATGGGGTGGTTGTTCGGACCCCTCTTTTCTTATGGGTTGGTTTTTAATTCTCGAGGACGAGAATGTTTTGAGAGCTATCTAATGTAATGGCCCGGACCTCTTCGGTCCATTACTTTGTGAAATTGTGGTGTTGGAGGTGTTTCGGGAGGTCAAGGGGACTTATCCCCAACACTTTGCCAATTTTCCAGTTTTGTGAACATTGTTTCCAGTTTTATGAATAGTAACAGTTCGGTTTCACAGATTGGTTTCACAGATCGATTTCACAGATCGGTTTCACAGATCAGTCTGATAGATCGGTTTCATAGATCGGTCTAACAGATCGGTTTCACAGATCAGTTTCACAGATCGGTCTGACAGATCGGTTTCACAGATCGGTTTCAGAGATCGGTTTCACAGATCGGTCTGACAGATCGGTTTCACAGATCGGTCTAACAGATCAGTTTCAAAAATTGGTTTCACAGATCGGTCTGACAGATCGGTTTCACAGATCGGTTTCACATATCGGTTTCACAGATCGGTTTCACAGATCGGTTTCCCAGATCGATTTCACAGATCGGTTTCAAAGATCGGTCTGACAGATCGGTTTCACAGATTGGTCTGACAAATCGGTTTCACAGATCAGTTTCACATATCGGTTTCACAGATTGGTTGCACAGATCGGTCTGATAGATCGGTTTCACAGATCGGCCTGACAGATCGATTTCACAGATTGGTTTCATGTACAGTAACGGTGGGTGAACAGTGTTTCGAGATTCCTACAGTTTTTCCCCTTTTGACTTTTCCTTTGACGTAAAATACATTTAAAGACTTATTTTAAGGACTCTTAAGGCCGATTCAAATTCCATAAATCCTATATTAATTATTCCTAAGGCTTGGAATGTTTTACTTGGTCAAACCACATGGGTTAATGCGATACGTTTTTAATGGAGAATTAACTGGATCTTAAACCGTCACCTCGTTAAATCTTAAAAAGGGACGAGGTATCATTCTCCCTCATTCTTTTCCTTTGTTCTCAGCTAAGAGACGCTATATCCTTTCAATCATTCCCATAGGAGTTGCACAATCAATCTTTACTCCTAGGATTGGTTCTGCTCTGTTTTGGATGCAACCGAACTGTGTCGGTCAATCTACCCAATAAGATGTCACGAGAGGAGGATTGTGACCCGTTGTGTGGATAAAGGACGTCAAGAACTCTTACAGGTAGGGGATTCGTGGCTTCTCTAATTGTATATGTGAAATCGTAGAATTAGCATGATTTATCCCTTTGGATCACAATGAAATTTACCTAATTAAATACTAGATCCGGATTAAGAAAATTGGTTGATCGCATGTTGTTTCTTTGTACCGTGATAACGGTTGCCTCATGTTTTGCTATATAGAGTGCTATATATGATTTCTTTGAGTTGTTGTTCATTCATTATAGAGATTGATAATGAACGTAAAGCTAGAATTAATTGTTAATTAATTGGCTAAAGAGAAAGAGGCATGTAAATTAATCTGGTTATTGCCATTGTTGTAGTTGTTCTAATTTGAGGATAATCAAATTATAGAAGTAAGCATAGTTATTTAATTGTGATATCTTACTGATTAGGTATCCCATAATTGGAACCTACGAATAACAAATATGCTAATTTAATATGGATTAAAGAACAGATTATGTGGGAATTTCTAAAAGGGTTCTGAGTTACCCTCTTGTTTGTTAAAGGGTCAAGAGCCCATGGTTATGATTGTTGTTTTTCTGCTGCTTGTGCTATGATGTGACCCTGGAGGGGTGTTGTGATATGTGGAGGCATGGAGGCCTTGTGGTTATGGCAGTAGATGACGCCTAGAGTGGCGAGATGCATCAGTTTATGCATGTGGGTGTCGGGGAGGACACTAGAGGTGATGGAATGGGATGGATGTGGTCGATGGATGCTTGTGGTTTTCTTTGAATATTAATCTTCTTTGCTTTTCCCCACTACTCAAGGCAGCTGGTCTTTTGACCCTTCTTCCGAAGGAGGCGAAGAGGCGCGGGGTATGCCACATGCTTCAGTGTTTAGCCTCTCGAGGGAGAATGGGTCTATGCTCTTTCTATAGGCGGAAAAAGACTCGACGGGTAGTATATCTAATCACCGTGTTGAGCCTCCTTTGTGTTTAGAGGCATAGGATGCTTTTCTAGAATTCCTGGGAATATGGAAAAGTAATTCTGTAATGAATGTTTGATTAAATGGTGAAAATCCACGAAGATGGAGATACTGGAATCTAAAGGTGATGTGAATCTTAAAAGGAGCAGTTGTTTTTGAATGTGATGCCAATTCAGTTTAATGTAGAATTGTTCATTCTTAATTAAAGTTTAAAGAATTAATTAATGTACAGTGGACCTGATAAAATGAGCTGTGAGTAATCTAATAAAGCTCTTTAAATGGTTTTGTTCTTATAGGACACCTAGTCTTAGAAGTAGCAGCCTGGAGTCTGAGAGACGTTAGATGCAGTTGTATCTATGACTAGGTAATGCCCATAGTGTGGATGTGAGTAATATATATATTTTGTACTTTTTGTGTTTCTATACGCTACTCCACCCTGTCGGTAAGGGAAACTGACACCCCGGGGATTCTGAGCCCTGGGGGGGGGGGTGTTTTCCCCAACATTCTGATGGGAGGTCGAATGGCTGACTACCCCCTTTGGCCCTGCTCTCTTCTCTTGCTAGATACTTGTTCCATGAGGCACAACGGTTAGATACCCCATATATGTGTGTAGAGGGTTGTAATGGCTTGTGGTTATTCACGCACATATATTATGGATATAGTATCCTATGGACTACTATTGGTGTAACGTGTATGGGCTATGATGGCTTGAGGATCCTTACTCGGAGTATGGGCTGTAATGGCTTGGGGTATTATACCCGACGTATGATACACGTTATGCAAGCTATGGTGGATCCCGGAAACTACCTGGTTACTTTTGGTTGTGAGGATGGTGTGGTGCTTCACCCAGGTGTCTGCGGGCAAGCCTATGTGGTGCACGAGGTGCAGATTGTGGAGCTTAGCCCAGGTGTCTGCAGGCAAGCCTTTGGAGAGAGAAGCACAGGACGTATGTCGTTGGGGAAAAGCGGCAAACCAGTGGGGAAGTAGTAGCGGGTTACCCTTGATATTCATTATTATATGCTATATTCTTGTATGCGTTACTTGGTGAGAGTAGCCATGGTGAGGTTAAGAACTTAGTATACCTGTTTAGCTGACGAGTTAGTTTCACTTGTTGTTCACTGGGCTTTAGCATGCTTTCATTACTTTTGCACGAGAGGCTTGGGGAGGATCCTACTGAGTATACTGTTATACTCACCCTATGTATATATAAACTGTTTTTCATGTCACTTGGAGCAGGTTGGCGATCAAGTTGGTCACTACTAGATTGTGGTTGGAGGAGGAGCTGTTCGGGCTTGTGGTCGCTGCCGTTTTACTTTTTTTTGGGTACTTTTAGTTTCCCCTTTTAGTTGTAGTACTTTTGCATGAAATTTCATATATGTACTTGGATTTCTTTTATATTTCAGTTCTTGAGTTGGATTTTATTGGAGTCTATTATATCTCTCTCTTCTGCATGTGATCTCTTTGAGGGTAATGCCTCCCATTTGTATGTTTATTATACCCTCGGTGCTAGTCGCCAACCCGGGGCCTACTGGAGGTGGGACTCGGGGGTCATTATCTCTCTTCTCACATTGCCGGCCAAGGAGGGGTACACTTTGTGGGGAGGGGGTCGTGACAATCTTACTTTCCTATAAAAATTTGTAGTTAATGAGAATAATTTTTAAAACATTATTATATAGAGTTTCAAATAAATTATCCTCGAAAAGACATAATTTTGGCCAGAATAAATTTTGGTGTGAGAATAAATATGACTTTGAAAGGTTGGAAAAGACTTTTAAATCTTTAGAAATACAATTTTTTGAATACCTACATTAATAAAATTGTATTAAATTTTAAACTATTAAATGTGTTAATATAATTATCAAAATCATAGAAAATAATCTAGATCATCTTTTCCAAAAATAGTGGATAAACTTTTTACGTATAATCATGGATATGAAATTCAAATCCATTAAAATTAATAGAAATTATTCTAAAAAAATAATTCTAATGAAATGAAAAAATAATCAAGTAAAAAAACAATGTATGGATATATGATTTACATTAATAAAATGTGAAAATTAAAAATGAAATCATCATATATTATAATAGATCATTCCAGAATTATAATATTTAAAAAATCAGGATTATGACCCAAGTGAAATATTTGATTCATGAAAACCCCTTAGCTTTATTCATGGTTAATCTAAAGCCCTCTATCCATGTATAAGAAAACATATCTATAGTCATATAATACTTCATAAAACCAATCATTGCTAAACTTATTTATAATTTTCCATTATAATAATTATCTACATGTGTAATGGTTATTTTTTCATATTTTCCCACATTCGGTGTATATTTTTGATTGTTTTAATTGTTTCATAGGAGAAGTGTCAGTATTCATTTTATACTGAATTTTCACCATTATAATTTCATTAATGTTAAATTAATGGATGAATTATAATGACTTATGGTGATTAAATTTCTTTTTAGTAATACATTAGTCTTCCAACTAGAAAATGAAATCGAAAATGAACATTTTTTAGTGATTATCATTCTATGAATGGTTCATTCATAGTTAATGAGATAAGTATTTAATAATCTTTTATATAAAGAAGTTACTTATCTATTTATTTATATCATTTTATACAAATAATTATGTTTTCATAATTTTTCATCATAAAATTTCATTTCATTCCTAGAGTGGGTGGTCATGTTGACCCAATCACAAACATACAATGATTATTTATAATTATGTGATTATATAATTTTTAAATAATTACAATATAATAATATTGATACCATTTATTTTTTATTTTTCGGATATATTACAAATATAATGGATGTAGAAGAATAGTTAAGGGATTTTAAACTTAAAAGTAATTTGAATTTAATATTTTCCTCCTTGTACAAATAGATTAGAATGATTAAATAAAAAATAATCATTTATTGTTATTATAAATAATTGGACCTCCAAATTATCATAAGAAAAATTCAATTATATCATGAAAATATGATATAACCATTAAATATATTATAATTCCCCTCCATGTAATGTGGAGAGAAAAAAATTGAAATCTAACATTTCATGGAGGTGGAAAACCACAAGAACATGTTATTGAAAATGTTATTTTCCATATATTGTGGAAAATTACGAATATGGTTTATAATTTATAAGTATAGATATATAATTAATAATATATATATATATATATATATTAAATTACCAAATATTATTATCCTTATATGGTTTCCATTGAAAAAAATTTGTTCTGTCGTTGAATGGGCAGTGCACACAATGCACAATTCCCATTTTCATTTTCTTAGGGGGAATATGGAGGGTGGTAAACGATTGCACAATACTATAATTAAATAACAATGCAATAATGATACACAATTATATATTTTTAATAATTATATAAGATATTTTATTGCGAATAAATTCACATAATGGAAACAAAAATAGGAAGAGAGGTTGCGATCTTATATCTAACTACTTTGATTAACTCCATTAGAAAGGAAATTAAACCACATATGAATAGTGTTATAAGAATACCAAAACCTCATTTATTATTATACTATTATGAATGAGAGTTTTATAGATATTATTGTCCAAATATATGGGGAATTTTTGTAAGGTTAAGTGATGTTAAGGCTTTCTCCTTCATAAGTGTAACATACTGGAATTTTTAAAATACATATATAGTTTCTATAATGGGATGTCACTCTTAAGGAACATGGATCCATAATTGAAACATAATAGATTAAAGATGATATAATATCTATAAAATCTCTATAAACACTATTAGAAACCTTTTTTTTTAACATTTTATATCCTTTAACTATTCAGTTATTTATTTTTTCCATTTTAGTTGTCACTATTGTATCCAGTTTTTACCTATTAATTTTATCTTTTATATCAAAAAATTTAAAATCTCCATGATATATAATTTTGACATAATGTTTCAAATTTCGATGTCCAAATTTTTACACCCTTTTATGTGGGATAAAAATAATTTTATAATACTAATTATATAATATATTCAAAATACTTCTATGAAACAATTTAACTAAAATTATAAAATGTAAAATATAGGGTCATAATTAAAATAAAATATTTTTAATATTATAATTTAACTTACAAAATAAATATTTGGCAGTTTAAAATGGATTAGTAAATTATTTCCATTTGTATATATATACTAATTATGTTAAAAATTTATTTTATTATAACAAATGACATTTTCCATTATTCACTATAAAATTGAACATTTTGGAAAAATCCAAAAAAAATACCACATTAATAAAAGTAGGTAATGAAAAATACAAAATGGTTGTTCAATTTTTAGAGTTATAATCAAAAAAAATTATAAATTCAATTTTTAATGAAAATCATAAAATCTAGTAAAAACATGTTTTTATACAAAACTAACATTTGTTATATTAATCAATCATTTTCATATATCTAAATAATTAATCTAATATTAATATAACCTATTATTTTTCATCAAAATAAAATTATTTACAAAAAAATTACCAATTTTCATTAAATTTAATTTAATTAGAATAACGTTAATTTTGTATAAATGAATTTCTAAAAACTCTAAAAATTAATGATATGTCTAAAGATAAAAATATTTTATTAAATTTTGATATAATCCTAATTTTCACCAACTAACCCCTTTTTTCTATATATATAAGACCAAAGAAACATATATGTTATGGTAGTAGTTTTAGGTGGATGTTTAACTAGCATTGATCATATAAAAATCACTATAAGATCGATCATCAACATATATGGTTAGAATCAAAATATAATTACTTGAGTTTGACTTGAGATTGGTTTTGTGAAATACATATAGATCTTACATCCATGAAAGGTTTAGATGAATATTCATCATAAAGAATACTACTCCTCCATGATGGCATTTATTCTTACATTCATTATTGATTTTGTGATATGGTTACCTCAATTTATACCATCAAATGTAACGATTATGATTTAATGATCATATTTAATGAATATAATTTTATATGAGTCTATCATTTTGATTGTATATGTTAATCAATTCTTGTGGAAAAATATTTCAAATTTTTTATTTTTAGGGGTCATATATAGTGAAATAATTTTCATTAAACAATAAGGGTATCCCAAGAAGGAACCCTATTCCGCACTAGCATATTCGAGTCCCCTCATGTACTATATACTAACAGACTATGTTTTTTTGACCAAGGACTATCCCACCAAAGATGCATACAACTATCTATTAGAATAAATTAAATATACATGTGATCTAGCTGTGTATAATTCCACAAATTATGTATATATGAAAATTTCAATAGAGTAGTCACATGCACATTAATTATATGAACACAAAATTAGTGAAACAATCAAATTTGAAGGCCCCTATATTTCATATGAATCTTATGATCCAAGTCATGATGTATGAGAAAACTCATTTCTTTTATGGTTCAAGAGTCATAAATCTAAAATAAATTCTAAATTCAGTCATCGTGTAATAAAAAATAGCTAAATATCATTAAACTATCACATAGTAAATATTGGGCATAAATATCATCCCTAAAATCTCTACATCCTTCTAGAAAAATTGTCTTTTACTATAAATATTGATATCAATCATTTTATCTAACACATTATGATCATATGGCTACCATATCAAAATAGTAAAACGAACAACAAAATTCATTGAATCCACATTGTAATGCACCACCATATTTTTCTATTAATTATGATAATAAGATACTTCACCAAGGCCCTAGATATATATCCTTATAAAACATAGGCACTTTACTAGTAACATTGGTCTATAGAGGTATTGTTGAAAGACTATTCCCCTTATATCCAAGAGTGTGATAAAAATGATGCAATTAAATAAAATATATTTAATAAAAAAAAATAATACATAGAATTATATAGAAAAATAAAATTCATCAAAAAATGTGGAACATGTATTCTAATATAAATTTAAAGTTACCAAGGGTTAATAAACACCTCCTAAAATTCTTCTGGCCATCTAACCCATCATGCACAGTCAAGTAATATTGGGCCTTTATCAATATTGAACCTACAACAAAGTGAAGGATCTTCAAATACCCCACTATAGTATAAGATCAAGTAAGGATTAAGTACATTACAAAGTATGGAAATTACGATGACGTATAATAGAATATTGATGATATAGTTATAGTTCTTGTAGCATGCGTAGAATAAACGATCAAACAACTGAGAAAAGAAACACAAAAAATGCATGATTCATTTGAAGGTCAAAATTCCATTGATAATAGTATTGAGATAATTCTAAAAATTATATCATAGACACACTATGGGAATATACATAAAATAACGATAATATATGATAGCCATTATTGATCCTCATGAACAAGACCCTAACTGACTATACTGCATTTGGTCTGTGTCAGGGCCTCTCTGATAATGGATATAATCTAAAAGGATCCTGTATAATATCTGGGGTATCCCATTCTCATACCTCAACCATGTAGAGTATTATACCCTGGGTGTCACAATACTTTGATTATCCTCAAGTCCTCATACAGAACCACATGGTATTACTAATTAATTCTCAATTTCTAGAAGACCATTGATTAATTGATGCACGAATCCAAGGCAAATAATTTATGTCAAGCACTGACTAATTCTGAGGAATTTAACAAAATCAAAGGAAATACCCTCACAAAATCCCATGTTCTATCTCCAGATAATACAAAAAATCATGGATCCTCATCCATTGCATTAATGATAAATCCACTAGATCCCGGGGGTGTCAGGGGAATTTATTGAGGGGATGTAAACATAATCCTTATGATTTCCAAAATCCATGTTTTGTGATAAATGAACCCTTTAAAAATCATACTTTCAGTAAATATCCGGATGCCAATGAATTCCAAATGGTCTCCATGTATTTCTATTTGAATACAATATTTCCAGGATTTCTCAATTATCTCACTATGTGAATGGAATTTCTAGAACACGTATTCCTATATGAACTCTATCTGCTACTTGATACTAGATTTTTGGAACCAACACAATGAATAATCCACTAATGAAACAATATTTGATATTAATAAAACTAATAAATCACCTCTAAAATACTATGAGATAATATCCTAGACATCTATTCCATACTAAGGACTCGTCAATCTCAACAACTGATTCCCATGATTCCTAATTAATTACATTATATCAAGGCCCAATAACTGACTCCAATGATTTTTTATAAATCAAATGACATTTAGAAATAAAATAAATTAAACAATAGTATAATAAATTGCCAATAAATTGTACAACATCTTCACCCCTTTAAAATTAAATGTTTTTTCCAGTTCTAGGTGATAATATTAACCATTTATACTAATATTCACATACCCTTTTCCCAGGGTCATCTCTAAAAGAGGAATGAATATGTGTAACGACCCGAAATTTTGAATAAATCTTGTTTCCTAATTTTATGTGTTATTTTATTTTATTTTTATACTCATCAAAAATGTTTCATTTGATAACATGAGTTTAATTAAAATGAGACCGTTGGGTTTTGACTGTTATATGACCATTGGTCAATATGATCGCTGGAAACTAAACATTTTGATTATTGTCTCTAAATACATGTAATCTTGGTTAATTAATATAGAAAGAGGATTCAATGGCCTCACCCAGTAGTCTTGGACCGATCGAAGCCCATCTAACAGAACTTGGGAAGGAGGTAGCACCATTGGGCTTTGCTCTGGACCAAACCCAAGCTGAACTTCATCGTGTGAAGCTAGAACAGGATCTCCTTTGCGAGAAGTTCAAACTGATAGAAATTACTACTCGTGCGATGTTGGCTGAGCCTCCCTCAGATTCTCTCACCTTAGCACACCTTACACTTAGGTCATATGTTGGTGTGATAAGGGGCTATGTAAGGAGACCATAACTGCCTTGTGTAATCATTTTTTTTAAATAAAAATTGGGATTTCTTCTTATGACGATTTTTATGACTTTTCAAATGTCCGGATAAATATAGTATGCATATTTTTGGTGAATTTTAGATAAAGGATATTTTAAAAACTGTTTATGTAAACCTTAAATAATTAAAAATGTGTAATGATTTTCAAAAAATGGTCTTCTACAATTATGTTCAGTACAAAATTTAGAGTCTAATAAGATCAACATAATTTTTGATGAATAGTAAATTATGAATAGTGATTTTATGCTTAGGATTAGTAATGTGACCAAATGGATTAGTAATCTCATTTAAATTAAGTATTAATATAATCTAGGCACCTTGATTTATTAATGTGATTCAATAAAATGGTTAAATAAGGGTTTCATAAATTATTATTCAAGTATTAGTTTTTTTAGGTGAATAGTGTTTTTTAATTAAAAAATAAATTAAAAATATTTAGAAATATATTTTTATAAAATGGATTTCATTTTTGAACTCAGAGCATCGATATTATGTTATGGAAATTTTTGGGGATTTTTCTGAAAAAAATAAATTTTTGGTGAATAGTGTATTTATTTAAAAATTAAATTAAAAATATTTAGAAAATTATTTTTATAAAATGGATTCCATTTTTGAAATCAGAGCATTGATATTTGGTTAAGGTTAAATTTTGGGATTTTTCGGAGAAAGTTGAATTTTCAGTGAATAGTAAAAATACAGTTTTAGGGTTTCAGTATGTTTAATGAAATCATAACTGTGTCATCATGATGTCATGAGATATTTTATGGGTTGGCCGACCAAAGGTGATAAATTATTGTATTAGGGTCCCCATGTGGCCTAACTTCATGGGAAATATCTTGGGAGATCACATGGTTTTGAGAAACCCACTTATGAGGTGTCCCTTGGCCATTAATTTCTTGTCCCCTCACATTCCCTATAAAAACCAAGCCATCCTCTCATCCATTCTACTCCAAACTCTCCCCCAACGAAGTTATGGTCACATTACCTCCCAATTTGTCCTCCCAAGGTTCCCCCAAGCCCTCAAGTTCCCAACCATTGAGTTTTAAGAGTTACGTTTTAAGGTAAGGGATCTGACCTCTCTCTTTCTTTTCATGTAATCTCTTTTATGTCATTCCTTTTATGATCCATGTTCATATGTTGGAGAATGTTATTTTATATTCTTTATAATGTGGTTTTTGTGTTAATATGATGAGAGACCCCCTCTTACTCTCATCATTTCATTTTATGAAAGTTTAAGTGGCGCCGTTAGGCTGCCGAAATTTTTGTAATGGATTCTTTCACCCTTCTCATTTTCATGTTCTATTTTCTTGTAAAGTATTTCAAGTTCCTGTTTATTATGTTGGGGTATGATATCTATATCAATCATAATGATCTTTTATGATCATATGATGAGATACCCCATTTGACCTGTTCAATTCAGTGTTTTGAAGTTTTAAGTGGCATCGTTAGGCTGCCGAATTTTTAAGGGATTCTTTCACCTTTCTCGTTTTCAAGATCTATTTTAATGTCAAGTATTTAAAGTTACTTTTTATTATGTTGGGGTATGATATCTATATCTATCATACTGAACCCTTATGTTCATATGATGAAAGACCCTATTTTTATCCTGTCAATTCATTTTTGGTTGAAGTTTAAGTGATGCCGTTAGGCTGCCGAATTTTTAAGGGATTCGTTCGCCTTTCTCATTTTTCAAAGATCTAATTTAATGTAAAGTATTTAAATTTTCTTTTGTATTATGTTGGGGTATGATATCTATGTCTATCATACTTATCTTTTATGTTCATATGATGATAGACCCTATTTGATCTCGTCAATTCATTTTTGGTTGAAGTTTAAGTGACGCATTTGGGCTACCGAATTTTCATAAGAGAAATCTTACTTTTGTTTTCCTTTCATCTTCTTCATTTCATATGGTATATCTTTAAAATTTCATTACCATGTTCTCAAATCCTTTATATTCTCTCCGTCTACTGTTTTATGGGTCATTTATGAGTGTTTGACCCATGTCCCCTCTATTTTCAATGTTTTCTAAAACCCTGAAACATAGCCGTTATGCTGCAGAATTTCCGTCTCAAAATGTCTCTCTCTCTTTCTAATGTACTTTTATTTAATTAAGTGAATACTCAAATATATTTATTCAAAAGGGGTATTCACATATATACCAAAATGTTTTATTCTAAATTCTTTGGATTTACATACATGAGACCCGCTCTCCCCTTCCGTGGGTTTAAAGTGACGTAAAGATCATGTCTTGAATGCAGTTTTTAAAACGTTATGATTATGAAATGAAACCCATTTCTTTTATGCTATATGGGTTATTTATGAAATGTTTGATGATGATATATGTGGATCACATGATAATAAAGTCAAATTTAAGGTTTCACCCTGATAGCTCTCCAATGCATTGGGTAATGATGTAACTACTAGAGATTACAATTTTCACGATATCTTGGTGAATAAGCTTGGTAATTTTCAAATGACACCTTGGGGATGGACCTTGGTGATATGTGCATGATTGTCTATGTTAAATTATGTAGCCACATCTTAATGTTATGAAAAATGTTATTTTTATTATGACATGCCACATGATTTCTTTCTCATTCCTTAATGTTCTTTTTCATGACATAGTTGATGTATCTCAAGTTCACATGTTAAATTTTTCTCTTGTTCCCTTACTGGGCCTTCTGCTCACCCTTTCTTTTGATGTATGTCCCCAAGTTATGAGATGAAGTAATGAACCTAGGATGAACATGATGAGAATCCTTTCAATTGTTTTAGAAGAATGTTTTATGTTTTCATGCTTTAAGTTCCTGGTTTCCAAGACACTAAACCTTAAATATCCTCAGTTTTGTAAAATGTAATGAACGGTTATGTGATAAAAAGGTGGGATGTTATAGTTGGTATCAAAGGATGGTTTATTTATTTGTGGAAATTAGGATATGAAAAATTTAGGAAGAATCCTAAAAAAAGTTTATATATATGAAATCTTCCTGGTATTTTGGTGAGTATTTATTAAGGGGTTTCCAATCAAGTACATCCCTGTCTGGATACGAGTAGGTAGAGGTGGCTCTGGCACAGATGTACATCGGGGTAAAACCCGAAAACACCGCTTTGAGCTAGACTCGAACGGGAACTGGTACATGGCAATGGGCCTTGCTGCAATCTTGGTTACGACACTCTTGGGGGATATGCTTTGGTAAATTCATAAGCTTAGTATGAACCATTATTAAAGGAACAAAGATAAAATAAAATAAAGGTTCATATAGGAATATATGATCATGGATAACCTATATTGGAACCTATGAGATCACAAGTTAGGGTATACTTTTCTTCTACAAGTTTATCCTTCTATGCTTAAAGTTTCCTTCTCATGATTATTGTATAAGTATTTAAGCCCCTAATTGTACTTGATTTTCTTAGTTAATGGCGGGAAATTGAAGAACATCTACCAACAACCAATGTGATAGGAAATGTGACGATTGCCGTATTAATATGGCAGATATGATTAGGGGATTAAAAGATTATTATTATTTTGGAAGACATTCACTATTTTGGGGACCCTATATGATCGAGGTAAATAGAATACTATGGTATTTTCATTAAGGAGTAAGGTTGACTTAAATTTTGAAGAATCAATGAATTTATGGTGAACTTATGGTAATATAAGTTACGTATGGAAATGATAAACATATCTTTGGGAAAATATGTTTAGGTAAGATACTTTTGTTATAAGATGTTAGGATTGGTTGATGTTGTTTGGAGATGAACGATGAAGTTTATTTTGGAAGACTATGTTATCAAATCCTTCTTGTATTTGGTTTTCAATCTTAGTTTGGTTTATTTTGAGGAATTTTAAGGACCGTTATTTATGGAATGGTCTATGATGAACTTTGGGTAGTACCGTGGAATTTTGAAGATTTAAAGAAGTTTCCATTCCTATGGGTTTCTTTATTTGTGAAGAGTTTTTTTATCTTACCCTTTCTTTTTTTGGGATAATAGAAGAAATAGATAGTTAATATTTGGTGGATTATGTGATTCTCTAGAAGATGATTCTTGTGATTTTGATGAGACCAAGTGTTTTTTAATTCTCATCATTTGGAGAAAAGATTAGTTTTAGTAGAGACTTATTAAAGGATGAAACTCTAATTGAAGGTAGGTATATTTTCTTATGTTTATGCTCTATGTAGTAAATTAATTCCTCAAAATTATGAAAAGGAATGTTAAACAAAAACGTTGTTGGTTTACGTTTCCTACTAGGTAATCAAAGACCGTTTACACACATTATAAGTTTGGGATTTTCCTATGGTTAACTTTCTCTTAATCATGTTTTCTATCACTCTCCCTCAGAACTTGACCCGTTGTTTTTTCCTCCATGTCCATGTTTTCCTACATGGAATCCTATTGTGGGTTAAATCGGGTGACCTTTGTACTTCCCTTTATTTCTTTTAAAGTAATAGTTTTACTAACTCTTTTCCGATGTGGGACTTTCAATGAAATTTCAAAACCCAATTTTAAAAATTGTGAGGATGCAATTTCTTAAGGGGTGAAGATTGTAACCACCTGAAATTTTGAATAAATCTTGTTTCCTAATTTTATGTGTTATTTTATTTTATTTTTATACTCAAAAAAATGTTTCATTTGATAACATGAGTATAATTAAAATGAGACCGTCGGGTTTTGACTGTTATATGACCATTGGTCAATATGACCGCTGGAAACTAAAAGTTTTGATTATTGTCTCTAAATACAAGTAATCTTGGTTAATTAATATAGAAAGAAGATTCAATGGCCTCACCCAGTAGTCTTGGACCGATCGAATCCCATCTAACAGAACTTGGGAAGGAGGTAGCACCATTGGGCTTTGCTCTGGACCAAACCCAAGATGAACTTCATCGTGTGAAGCTAGAACGAGATCGCCGTCACGAGAAGTTCAAACGGATAGAAATTACTACTCGGGCGATGTTGGCTGAGCCTCCCTCGGATTCTCTCACCTTAGCACACCTTACACTTAGGTCCTATGCTGGTGTGATAAGGGGTTATGTAAGGAGACCGTAACTGCCTTTTGTAATCCTTTTTTTAAATAAAAATTGGGATTTCTTCTTATGATGATGATTATGAATTTTCAAATGCCCGGATAAAAATAGTATGCATATTTTTGGTGAATTTTAGAGAAATGATATTTTAAAAACTATTTATATAAACCTTAAATAATTAAAAATGTGTAATGATTTTCAAAAAAATGGTCTTCTACAATTATGTTCTGTACAAAATTTAGAGTCTAATAAGATCAACATAATTTTTGATGAATAGTAAATTATGAATAGTGATTTTATGCTTAGGATTAGTAATGTGCCCAAATGGATTAATAATTTCATTTAAATAAAGTATTAATATAATCTAGGCACCTTGATTTAGTAATGTGATTCAATAAAATGGTTAAATAATGGTTTCATAAATTATTATTCAAGTATTAGTTTTTTCGGGGGAATAGTGTTTTTTAATTAAAAATTAAATTAAAAATATTTAGAAAATTATTTTTATAAAATGGATTTCATTTTTGAACTCAGAGCATCAATATTATGTTATGGTAATTTTTGGGGATTTTTTTGAAAAAATTGAATTTTTGGTGAAAAGTGTATTTATTTAAAAAATAAATTAAAAATATTTAGAAAATTATTTTCATAAAATGGAGTTCATTTTCGAAATCAGAGCATTGATATTTGGATAAGGTGAAATTTTGGGATTTTTCTGAGAAAGTTGAATTTTCAGTGAATAGTAAAAATACAGTTTTAGGGTTTCAGTATGTTTAATGACATCATAACTGTGTCATCATGATGTCATGAGATATTTTAGGGGTTGGACGACCAAAGGTTATTAATTATTGTATTGGTGGCCCCATGTGGCCTAACTTCATGCGAAATATCTTGGGAGAGCACATGGTTTTGAGAAACCCACTTCTGAGGTGTCCCTTGGCCATTAATGCCTTGTCCCCTCACTTTCCCTATAAAAACCAAGACATCCTCTCATCCATTCGACTCCCAACTCTCCCCCAACAAAGTTATGGCCACATTACCTCCCAAGGAGTCCTCCCAAGGTTCCCCCAAGCCCTCAAGGTCCCGACCTTTGAGTTTTAAGGGTTACGTTTTAAGGTAAGGGATCTGACCTCTCTCTTTCTTTTCAAGTAATCTCTTTTATGTCATTCCTTTTATGCTCCATGTTCATATGTTGGAGGATGTTATTTTAAATTCATTATACTGTACTTTTTATGTTCATATGATGAGAGACCCCCTATTACTCTCATCATTTAATTTTATGAAAGTTTAAGTGGCGCTGCTAGGCTGCCGAAATTTTTGTAACGGATTCTTTCACCATTCTCATTTTCAAGTTCTATTTTCTTGTCAAGTCTTTCAAGTTCCTATTTATTTTGTTGGTTTATGATCTCTATATCTATCATAATGATATTTTATGATCATATGATGAGAGACCCCATTTTACCTCTTCAATTCAGTATTTTGAAGTTTTAAGTGGCGTCGTTAGGCTGTCGAATTTTTAAGGGATTCTTTCACCGTTCTCGTTTTCAAGATCTATTTTCATGTCAAGTCTTTCAAGTTCCTTTTTATTATGTTGGGGTATGATATCTATATCTATCATACTGAACCCTTATGTTCATATGATGATAGAACCGATTTTGATCTTGTCAATTCATTTTTGGTTGAAGTTTAAGTGACGCCGTTAGGCTACCGCATTTTTAAGGGATTCGTTCGCCATTCTCAATTTTCAAAGATCTAATTTCATGTCAAGTATTTTAAGTTCCTTTTTTATTATGTTGGGGTATGATCTCTATGTCTATCATACTTATCTTTTATGTTCATATGATGAGAGACCCTATTTGATCTCGTCAATTCATTTTTGGTTGAAGTTTAAGTGACGTCGTTGGGCTACCGAATTTTCATAAGAGAAATATTATTTTTGTCTTCCTTTCATGTTCTTCATTTCATATGGTATATCTTTCAAATTTCATTACCATGTTCTCAAATCATTTATATTCTGTCCCTCTACTGTTTTATGGGTCATTTATGAGTGTTTGACCCATGTACCCTCTCTTTTCAATGTTTTCTAAAACCCCGAAACATAGCCGTTATGCTAAAGAATTTCCGTCTCAAAATGTCTCTCTCTCTTTCTAAATTACTTTTATTTTATTAAGTGAATACTCAAAGATCTTTCTTATAAAGGGGTATTCACATATATACCAAAATGTTTTATTTTAAATTCTGGGATTTACATACATGATACCCGCTCTCCCCTTCCGTGGGTTTAAAGTGACGTAAAGATCATGTCTTTAAAGCAGTTTTTAAAACGTTATGATTATGAAATGAAACCCATTTATTTTATTCTATATGAGTTATTTATGAAATGTTTGATGATGATATATGTGGCTCACACGATAATAAAGGAAAATTTAAGGGTGCACCCTGATAGCGCTCCAATACATTGGGTAATGATGTAACCACTAGAGATTACAATTTTCACGATATCTTGGTGAATAACCTTGGTAATTTTCAAATGACACCTTGGGGATGGACCTTGGTGATATGTTCATGATTGTCTATGTTAAATGATGTATCCAAATCTTAATGTTATGAAAAATGTTATTTTTATTATGACATGCCACATGATTTCTTTCTCATGCCTTAAAGTTCTTTTTCATGACATAGTTGATGTATCTCAAGTTCACATGTTAAATGTTTCTCTTGTTCCCTTACTGGGCCTTCTGCTCACCCTTTCTTTTGATGTATGTCCCCAGGTTATGAGATGAAGTAATGAACCTAGGATAAACATTATGAGAATAATTTCATGTTTTTAAGAAGAATGTTTTATGTTTTCATGCATTAAGTTCCTAGTTTCCAAGACACTAAACCTTAGAGATCCTCAGTTTTGTAAAATGTAATGAAAGTTTATGTGATAAAAAGGCGGGATGTTATAATATGGTTCCCCAAGATTCTCAATACAATAATGGAATCCATCATAGGATCCTTGAACAATCTTTTTCTCTTATTCCAATTCCTAAACTGGGGAGGATATCCCATCCCTCGACATTCTCAATGTAATCATAGATACACATAGGACTCAAGGTTATGGATCACTAGTAAATATCTATAATGATGGTGAATGGACAATATCTATGTCTCGAATAACTCTAGTTTATTTAGTATGTATCCCATTGAACTATGTATTCTAATACATTCATTCAATAGTAGATCCCCTATCACATATTATGTAGAGGGTATTTTAGGTTTTTGAAAAATCATATGAGTAAAAAAATATTATATTGATTAGGAATCAGAAGTGATTATAGAATCTACAATGTTTAGGAAAAAAATTCCATTAAATTATTTTTATTGGTTCAATAAGTAATTTGTTAAAATATTTAATATAAACATTCATATAGAGGTTAGATAAGATAATGTATCATAGTCATGTACTTGATACATGGGAATTGGTACCGCACTTCGATGTTGAGTAGATTTGGGATGTGTTGGTTAAGAGGATACACTGTCAGGTTACATCACAATTATAAATATAGAGGAGTATGATCAATTGTAGAAAATATTGGTCACATTTTAGTACAAATTACATACAACAACTAATATCAAATAACACCTATATAAATATCAGTTATGTGTTGATATATTATCTATGCACGTTCACATATTTAAAAGGGGATAGTAATTGAAATCAATACTTTAATTCTTATCCAGACATTGATATCATTCCTATATATAATTTTAAATGATTAACAATAACAAATATTCATTATGAACTTCTATTTGGAAGTTATATTAGTCAAATAGTGGGTACAACTATTAGAATATCAATTTTAAAAAATATTTCATTGACCAACTCTTGGGAATTACTAAATACCAACACACACATAAAGATAATTATCAAACATGTATAGAATAATCTCATATATTTATTGGAGTAGAAATAAGTTTTATGGGTCTTAATGGAACACATTGTAGGTCATAGTAGATGACTCAAGAGGGGGTGAATTGAGTCTCTATTAAAAAATTTGTTAAAAAATGGTTCATTAAAATAGCACCACCTATTAAAATGATAACCAAAGTCAGTTTGTAGTGAAATGATAAATGTCCTAAAAGTTCAAATAGTTTCTGAAAACATTGTTTAGTTCTCAATTTTACTAATATAATATTATCAATTTTTTAGGTGAATCTAGTGATTCAAAACATATATAAACTCTTTCAAAACATTCTATCAAAGTTTAGTTAATCTTAATGTGAGAAATACATAACATATAAAAAATATAAGACAAAAAACACGATAGATAAAACTATAGGTTCAGTCTCATGCTGAGACTTAGTCCTCTAAACATGGGGATCACCTGCCACAAATCAGTTTATATTAATAAACTTTTTATCCACACCATGTATCAAGGTTCACAACAGCACACAGGGTAGTCCAGGTCACACAAGACCTCTAACATAGTTATTTGTGGGAAAGTATTCAAACTGATCACACTGGATCTCATCTACAGTTATATGTGGGATACACGAGTAGAAATGGATAGCGAGTGAGGATATTTAGGTATCATCCAATTATTCTTAGGAGATAGTGTGTGATAAAAATAGATATACACACTTCTCAAATAGTAACCACAAGATCACAACTGTGTTATAAAAGAAGAATTTGGTTTAGAAATCTCGGTGTGTTGTGCTGTAAAGCTCTGGACTCAATAGATGTAGAGAAAATGATATTCGAGTCCTCTTCTAGATGTTGGATCCAAAACTAAGAATTGTCATCTCTGTAATCTAGCTTCCATGTATGAAAAGGTTCATGTCTTTGATTTTAGAGTGTTAAATGAGCATCAGCAGGAAGTAACTTGTAATATTAAACTTCTTGTATACTCATGCTTTGAGTTATTCTATTTTCAATATATTACATATTCACACAGCAAGCCTTTTTGTTTTTCCAGCTGGTTCAGAGTCTCTCTTGTTTAGGTTGAGATTTTAATCCTTTTATACATCAAGGTCTAGTAGCCATGAAGATCTCCCCACATGCATGTTTCTCAATCTATATAAGGATTTTCCTATAAAAAATAATATATAATTTCAAAAAAATTAATTTTTCTAAATATGACGTTAGAAATAAATACGAATTAATAATTTCGAAACAGTTATTTAAGACTATCGGTGAGTCATTGGCATTGGCCTGTCATCGTTGGTTTGATAATATCAGTCTTCCATCTTTGGTTTGATAATATCGGTATGTCATATTTGGTTCGTCATCATCGGCTTTTCAATATCATTCTGTCATCTTCAGTCTGTCATCTTTGGTCTGTCATCTTCGGTCATTCCTCATAAGTCCATCGAACATCGGTGTGTCGAACATTGATGTGTCGAACATTGGTGTGTCGATCCTCGGTGGGTCGAACATCGGTGTGTCGGTCATCGGTTGGTCAAAAATCTTTGTGTTTAACATCGATGCATCGAACAACAGTGTGTTGAAAATTAGTGGGTCGAACATTGGTGTGTCAAACATCGGTGCGTGGAACAACGGTATGTCGAGCATCGGTGCATCAAACATCGGTGCTTCGAACATCGGTGTGTCAAACATTGGTGGGTCGAACATCAATATGTCGAACATTGGTTCATTGACATGAAATCTAAAAATCCTACGATGAGCCTATCTTACACATATCATTACACCACTATCTGACATCCAAAAATTCATGTAAAAATTCACTTGTAAACATATGGATTTATAAATATATGTTACTTCATTATTAATGTATATTATTCTGTATGAAATAATCTGTTTACATTGAGATATTACATTGCAAGAAATAGTAGAATCTATAGACTGACATTATTGGTGAATATTAAAACTACTATAGCATAGAGGGTTCAACAATCACCCCCTTTTTGATAATAAAAAATTATGGCATACATACAAATATAAGGAATCCAAAATAAGTGGGCATAACATACAACATTGAAAGAGATTATGAAATATAACTAATGCCTTCTCTCGATTGAGGTTTTAAAACAAATATATCCCTGAATAAAAGGATTATGATGAGTATATTCCATGTTTCCTATACCAGAAATTCTCCCCCTTCGATTAATATTGTATTCCACTTCATTTCTCCCATTTTTGGGATTCACAAAAAATGTGAATCATAAATTAAGAGGAGAAATGTCATAAGAGAAAGACACCATAAATATTTACAATAAGATACAGAAAAGTAAAAGCCCAATAAAAAGAACAAATCCCTATCATAAATACAATCCACCACTAAGGGATTGGATTCTGAGGTGCTTTTACATTATCTAAAGGATCTGAAGGAGTAGGAGAAGGATTGGGAGTGGTAGAGGATAGAGGTGGTCTGATGATAAAATCAGGAAAGACAACACATGTAGGTATATATTCTTAAAGGCTCAGTTTTTTTTCTGACAAAACACGACTGAGTGTTTGATCTGTAACGACCAGTCGAATCTCAGAAAGAGCATGAGAGACAGTCCTTGGAGCAGGAGGCCGACAGGCTATACAATGGAAGCAATTGGAGGGATAAAAATAGCTTCATCCTAGACATGCAGATATTTCTTAAGGATATTTATGAAATCATTAATGATTTCACCACGTTGTTTCATAAATTTCCCGAATTCATCCTTATTCTAGATGAATTTATTCAGCAAAAGGGTAAACTTTTCAATTGAATAACTTGCTTCTTGAAGGCTTCAGTGACAAGATGTATTCTGAGATTCTCTACTAGAAATTTGAATCTATTTACGAGGTCATGCTTGGTATAAATCTTAGTAATGTACTTATCCACGTTTTCTCTAATCTCTTTATGAGCAGCAGAGGCTTCATTGGTGCACTGCCTAACCATATTGTAAACAAGATCTGTATTTCAATGCACCTTTTCATGATTTTTCTTTATCTGAAACACTCTGAAGATGTGGGAGTTCCTCTATCATCATATCCTAGAGAGACTCAAATTTTGAAACAACACCTTTCCCACTTCTAGAACTAAATGGTACAGTTAGCATTTTTTAAATATCCTCTTTCAACTTCTTTAGATCCACACTGAGTAGATGATTCACCATGTTCTTAAGAACTTCCAAAACAAAACTGAAGGAGGTCTTGATGTCAGAGGTTAGAGAATTTATCTCATTTATCATCTTTCTTACTTCCTCTCTCAATAGTGTATTGTGCCTAATAATGGTTTCTGATATGGTAATGAGATTCAGTGGAATCTCCTAGATCAATATTATTGCAATCTTTGCCGCATCAGCATCTAAAATACCGAGGGAAGTGGAGGCTTCACTTCTAGATCTAACTTAGGCTATCAATGACTCACATATATCATTTTTGAATTGTTCCAAATTAGCCATAGTGACATAGTCACTGGGCACGGTCTGTGTTATTGTCTCTACTGTTGCAGGTGCAATAGGTGAAATAGGTGCAACAGGTTCTGGTTCAGATTGGACTCGTAGAGTAGGAGGAGGCACCCTCTCCTCATCTGAGTCGTACTCCAAACCAGAAATAATGTATCCTGTATCTTTTTTCAATTCTATAGTATAACTATAGTCTATTTGCTCCACATTATCAATATTGATCCTACATCCCTGAGGCTCAGGAACAAAATCATCTGCATAAAATTTTTTATCTTTTCATCTCACCATAAGAACATTTCTAGGTACAGGAACCAAATAAACTTTAGGTTTTTCACGATTTCTAGCCAGTTCATTATCTCCAGGCACTTCATCAATTTGAGGAACTTGATCCTCAGCTTCTTCCTCAGGTTCAACATCCATATATTCATTCAATTCCTGAATTATTTCTTAATTTTCATCATTAGGATGTGGTGATCTTTCATCATGTTCAGTGTCTCTTTGACTAACAACCCCTTGTTCAACATTCTCAACAACATCACCAGCTCTATGTACATATTCCTCACTAGATCTGTCCACCAATTGTTTTCCAACTTTGAAAGAATCACTTACAATCACATCATTTCCACATTCATCATCATAAAACTCCTCATCTGATTTACTTAAATATCCTTAAACTCCAGCATCCTTAGTCTCATCATCATTTTCATCTCCTAATAATGGTTCTATTGAGGGTAAGTCTAATGGTGGAATGGAAGGTCCATAAGACATATATTTTGGACATTCAGAAATATCAGAATCACCCTTATCATTAAAAGGAGATAATTCTTACCTTGGAACTTCATGCTCAACATCATCATCTGAATGAACAGGTTCCTCTCTTGGTTTAAGACTTGGATCAACTTGATCCTTTGGTCTGGTAGGATGGTCAACTGGATTTAAATCATCATACAACCTTTCCTCATCACCCACAAAGCATTTATTCTATAGATTCTAGAATATGTTACACCATTTATAATATCTTTTTGAAGATAGTAACCACTACATGTTTTTATCACTTCATCTGAATCTTCCACACAACCTGACATTTTTAACATGGTAGAGATCATCCTCAGATAGTATAAACATGTTGCCTTCTTGGATGGCTTTATCAAATCTGAGACATGCACCATTAGATATCTACATAGGTTCACTATTATTTCATGTTTCAATAGATATATCAGGAATACATATGGATACTTCATAGAATAGAAATATCAATTTCTTGGGAAAATTTGATTTTGAATAAACATAAACAATAATCTTATTTATCCTTCAAATTCACTTGCAATAGTCCTCCAAGATTCTCCAATTCCAAACAGCACCATCAGATAATCTTTAAAAGTGAATAAATCAGAGGAAGTTAGAATATTACTTTGGTAATCCGTACAGACACCTTCATGATGCATCTCTAAGAACTCATCCCATTCTTTAGACAAAAAATCTATATCCTATCCCTTTACTACTAGCTTCATTCTTACTACCTCAACTTCACACATATATATCTTCAATTGTTGATTGAATTTATTCACTAGATGGGGATAATAAAGTATATCATTGTTTGTTAACCAGCTCAGCCACCCTTGAGATTCATGTACATTTAATAAAAATGACATTCTTGACAGAAGCCACTCATCAGTCACTTCTTTTTCAGCCGTAAACACATAGTTTTTTAAGCTAGGTTTGTAGTCCCACTGGACTCACCGTTCTGACACTTAGCAGAAGGTTATTTTATTGTCTCTTCTATCATTTTCATGGTCCTTTCATGTCGAGGCTTCAGATTCCCAAAGAATTGAGGACGAGGGTCGAGAGGTAGAGAGGAAAAGCGTAGAAGGCTTTACGGCAAGGGGTAGGTGAATGTTTGGGATGAATTGAACTTAATATATCATTTTTCTATTGGAAATCAAAAAACATAAAATTTAAATGTGAATAAGGAATAAAAAACAATATCATTTTATTTAAAATAGACAGAACTACAAAGGAGTCCTTAATAACATTGTCGTTATTGAATAGGTTATACACGATAGGTTTTAGGGATCACTTTCCCGACATCAATTTCAACGATCTGCATCAGAAATCGGTTTCTGGGATCCATTTTATAAGATCGATTTCATTGATCGGTTTTAAAAGATTACTTTCAAGAGATCGATTTCAAGAGATAGTTTTCAAAATATTGGTTTCAAGAGATTGGTTTCAAGAGATCAGTTTCAGGAGATCGGTTTCAAGAGATTAGTTTCAGGAGATTGGTTTCTGAAGATCGACTTCAGGAGATCAGTTTCAAGAGATCGGTTTCACGAGATTGGTTTCAAGAGATCTATTTCAAGAGATCGGTTACAAGAGATCGGTTTGAGGAGATCAACTTCATGAGATCGGTCTCTAGAGATCGATATCTGGAGACCTATTTCAAGTGATTGGTTTTAGGAGATTAGTTTTTGGAGATCAGTTTTAGGATATCAGTTTTATGATATCAATTTCAGGAGATTGGTATCTGGACATTAGTTTCATGAGATTTTACTGATTTATCATTCCTAGTTCATGTCTGATGAAATTCATTCTCTAAGAATTTAATGTTTTAGTGAATATATTATCAAGCTAATGTTCAGTCTCAAAAACTTCATGAGATAAATCACATTTTTGATAATGATCTCTCAAAAAGTGATGTCTTACTTCAATGTGCTTTCTTCAAGAATTAGAAAATGGATTCATAGAAAATTTAATTACACTTGTGTTGTCACAGTTTATGTGGATATGTCTATATTGAATTCCATAGACTAATAAGGTGTGTTTCATCCACAAAATTTGGATACAACAACTACCAGTAGCAACGTGTTCTGATTTGGCAGTTGATAATGCAACTGAATTTTGATTTATACAACACCATGATATTAGTGACATTCCCAAAAAGTGTCTTGTTCCAGATATACACATTCTATCTAACATACATCACCCAAAATCAGCATTTGAATAGCTAACTAAATCAAAAGGTTGTCCTTTAGGATAGAACAGTTCTCAATTAGTTGAATATTTGAGGTATTTGAAAATTCTTTTCACAACATTTAAATGAAACTCTTTTGGATTTGCTTGAAATCCCATTCACATACACAAAATGAACATAATTTCTGGCCTACTACCTGTTAAGTATAGTACACTCCCAATCATTCCTCTGTAAGCAGTCTGATCAACTGATTTTCCATTTGCATCAAGGTCTAACTTACATGTAGAACTCATTGGGGTTTCACTACTCTTAATTATATCAAAGAAATATCTTTTCAAAAGTTCATTAGTGTACATACTTTTATTTAAAATAATACCTTCTTTATTTTGAAATATTTGAAATCCCTGAAAGTATTTCATTTCACCCATTAAACTCATTTCAAACTCACTTTTCATTATGTTTAAAAAATCCTTACATAAAGAGTTTTTAGAAGATCCAAAGATAATATCATTTATGTATATTTGGACAATTAAAACTTCATTCAAAAGTAATTTTATAAATAAAGAAGGTTCTTCGAGTCCTTTTGTAATGAATTTAGATATTATATTCTTACTCAACCTTTCATACTATGCTCTTGTAGATTGTTTCAAACCATTTAAAACTTTTGATAATTTGAACACATGAATTAGAAAAAGTGGATTTGTAATACATGGGGGTTGTTCAACAAAAATATCCTCAATTATATAACCATTTAAGAATGCACTTTTGACATCCATTTGATTATGTTAAAAATCCAAGTGTGCTGCATATGCAAGTAATATCTTAATTACCTCATGTATTGTTATTGGTGCAAAGGTCGCTTCATAATCAATTCCCGCATCTTCATTATATCATCGTCTAAATAGTCTAGCTTTATTTATAATTATATTTATAGCTTCATCTACTATATTTCTAAACACCCATTTGGTTCCTATGTTCAATGTATCTATCAGATTATTTACATGTTTCCAAACATTACTTCTTTCAATTTAATCATGTTCTTCCTGCATGAACATTACCCAAAATTCATCATTGATTACATCATTACTATTTTTAGGTTAAAGATGTGACATGAAAGCTTGATGTTCAACATAGTTTTTCAGGGAATCTCTCGTTTGGGTTCCTATATCTAAATATCCAACAAAAACATCTATGGGATGATTCTTAGGGTCCAAGATTGTCTAGGAAAGGTATGACTTGATATTTTAGATTGGTATGGTTGATCTGGTTCACTATGGTTATGATCTAGTGAATTTCCAGAACTTGATGTTTTCATAGATTCCTTCAGATGATGATTTGAGATTTTAACATTTATGTCCAGATTGGAATTATCCTCTCCAATATTTTATAGTGTGGTCTTGGGCTCATATGGATCTGCTTCATCAAACATGATGTGTACAGATTCCTCCACACATTTTATTTTCTTATTAAAGACTCTATAGGATTTTATTGATGTATAATATCAATGAAATATTCCTTCATCACATTTGGAGTTTAATTTTTCTAAATTATATATAGTGTTTAGAATATAAAAAGTACATCCAAACACAATAAAATAACCTACATGGGATTTCCTATTATGGAAAAAATCATAAGGAGTTATCTTAAGGATGGGCCTGATTAAGACTCTCTTTATTATGTAACAAGGTGTATTAAAAACTTTTTGCAAGAAATAAATGGGCAAATAATATTCATTAAGAATAGTCTAAGTAATTTCTTGTATGGTTTTTTTTCTTCTTTCTACCTGACCATTCTATTAAGGTGTCCTAGGTGTAGAGAAGTTATGATTATAGCCATTTTGTGAGAAAAATGCTTCCAAATCGTGATTTTAAAACCCACGGCCATGATAACTACTTAAATATTTAATCTTAAAACCACTGATATTTTCTACAGACCTAATATACATGGTAAAATGTGAACAAGCCTTAGTTTTATGAGGTTGGAAAAAGATTCAGGTGTACCTAGAGAAATCATGTACAAGAACATAAAAATAGTGCATCCCATTGAGACTTGAAACTCTAGATTGTCTAAACAAGTCCATGTGAACCAACTCGACTGGTAGAGAAGTAGTTGCTTCATTCTTCGGATTGAACTAGATTTTATGTTCCTTTCCTTTTTGACAAGGTTTACAAATCTTATAGTATGGAAACACATATTTGGGTAAGTATATAACTAATCTATTTCCAGTTAATATTCTAAGAGCATTAATGTTGCAATGCCCTAGTCTTATATGACAAAGCCAAGAATCTATTTGAAAGGAATTTAGACAAGAGACATTCTATATGGCTAGTGTCCAGATTTATAGCATGTATATTATCATTTCTAAAAGTAGTAAATACTAAATAATTCTTGGCATGAAAAACATGTCATTCATCATTATTAAATTTAACATTAAATACATCATCACAAAATTAAGATATGGTGAGAACATTATACTTTAATCTATCAACATACAATACTTTAGAAATTGGAATAGAGTTATGGTTACCAATCTGGCATAGGATGATGATATTTCCTTTACCATTGTCCCCAAATGTGACATGTCCTCCATCAATCTTGATAAAACTTTTAAAGCTCAAAAAGTACCATGCCATATGTCCTGAACAACAATTTTCCATGTACTATGTATTTTTATAGGATGCTTTAGGCAGTTTACTTATAAAATATTTTATCCATGAAATGAATTTGGTACCCATATTTGTATGGGTCCACATACATTAGTAATATAAGCATTAAGTACCCACAATTGTCTTATGGGTTGTCTTTTATGAAAAATATAGAGTGTTTGAAAAATAAAATCAGTTTCGTCTTGAAGAATTGGATATAGTAAAAGAATTTTTGGAATTGGAACTTGTTGTACAATTCTTTTTTTTGAAAAAGGTATCAGATTTTCTAGATTTGGTTACAAAATGTGATTTGGATAAATTCATTTGTCCAGGTAGATATCATATCCCAGAAGTATACATAGGAGTAATTTTTTTCCAAGAATTTGAGTAATAAATTTTTTCCCATTACTGAACTTTTCCATGTCATTCATCAATTACTCATTAGGAATTTTTGACTCATTGTTTTCCCTAAGCTGTTGATCATTTTTCTCATTTTCAATTATATTTTCGGAATTAGAAGTCACACTAAAAGCATGTTGTTTCTTCAACGATTTATTCCTGTATTTCAACTCATTACATGTTTGTTCAAACATATTTTAGTATTTGAATAATTCATCATTTTTCATATTCTTAGACTCACATTCAGAATAATAAGAATTATGTACATGATAGTCTAAGGTAACCTCAGTTGAGTTTGTCATAAAACACATATTAGCCATATCATCTTTCTCATTCTGAGAAGATCCAGATTCACTTGAGTTATCGTCAGAGGCACTCTAGGAGGCCTTCATTTCATTCCTATACATTATATCCTTATTTTCATAATTTTCATGTATCTCATCTTTGGATATTCAGCCTTGACATGTCCTTTCCTTTTACATTTGTAGGAAATGATCTCTTCGAATTTCTCATTTTTATTCCAATCCTTTTTATAATTTTCCTTGTTATCATACTTGACTTTATAAATGGGATTTTTGAAAAAAGTTCTTTTTATATATAATTTATTGAATTGTATAGCAAACTAATCCATTTCTTCATTACTGTCCAGAGGTACTTAATCATTTCTTTAGATTTCAATACCAGATTTAACATTCTCCTTGTCTTGACATTTAGAAGCAGTTTTCTTGAAGGCTACAGACTTTTGTTTTGGTAGTCCCCTTCTATATTTACATTTAATTCCTCTTCATACTTCATTAATTTTCCAACAAATTCCATCACTGGAATCTTATCAATATCACACGATTTTCTAAAATACATAGTGTTCCACGCCATCATTCTTGTAAGCATCGCATAATCCGTATTATCTTCTACTTGGCTGTTACATCTCTTCGAAAAAAATCATGGTATTCAAAATTTCAGTGAACCTAAGTTACATATCATGAATTGACACATCATGCTTCATTCTAATTTTCTCAGATTTAATATTATAATAATTTAATCGCATTTCTTTAACATTATATGTTCCTTCATGAGAAATGGATAGAGTGTCCCAAATTTCATGTGTAGTTTTACAAGCAGAGATTTGGTTATACTCTTCATCTTCTAGTGCACAGTACATAACATTCATTTATTTACAATTATTTTATAGGAAGTCTTGGTAGATTAATCCCATGAATTTCATTAAGTTTTCTAAATTCCATAGTTACATTCAATAGTAGTCCAGATTTCAAATCTCATGCATTATAAATGTATTATTATTTTATGCTTCCACTGAGAATAATTAGTTCCATTGAAGAAAGCAGGTTTATTGGTAGAAACCTCTTTTTATCTATTCTCCATGATATTGATTGTAGCAGAATGTAAAAGAGATAAAAATTTAGAAATAAATAAGATTTTGAGATCTTTGAAATGTAACTGTAATCACAGTTGGCATTATTTGAAAACTGAAAAAAACTATTATTTCCTCTTATACCAAATGTTGGTCTGAGTATATGAATCAAGAGTGGGGTGAATTGAGTATCTAAAAAAATTCTATTAAAACGGGTTCTTCAAAATAGCTTCCCCCTATTTAAAAAATAACCAAAGCAAGATTGTATTGAATTTATAAAATTCTGTAATGTTTTATTAGATTCTTATAAGATAGGTTAGTTCTCAGTTTTAATAATATAAGATTAGAAATACTTTTGAAGCTAATATACTGATTCAAAATAGATATAAACAGTTTCTAATCTATCTATCAAAGCTAAGTTTATCTAAGTGAGATAAATACATAAAAAATAAAAAATTATAATAAATACAACACAGAGGTAAAAATAAGAGGATCATTCTAAAGCTGAGACTTAGTCCTCTTCACTTGGTGATTGCCTACCACCATGTGGTTTATATTAATAAACTTTTGATCCACACACTGGATTAAGATTCACAATAGCTCACAATGTTTTCCAGGTCACACATGACCTATACCACAGTTATTCAGGGGTAAATATATCAATCAAATCACCCAGGATCTCTTCCACTATTCTACATGGGATACAAGAGTAGAAATGGGTTTAGTGTGAGGATATTTGGGTATCCTCCAGTTATGCTTATGAGATAGTGTGTGTGATACAAATATATATAACAACTATTCAAATAGTAATAAAAAGTTCAAAATAAGGTTATAAAAGAAGAATAGGGTTTAAAAATCTTTGTGTGTTGTGTAGTAAAGCACTGGACTCAATGGATGTTGAGAAAATGAAATTCGAGTCCTCTTCTTGAAGTTGGTTTAAAAGTAGTCTATCGTAGTCTCTATATTCTAGCTTCTAGGTGTGAAAAGGTTCATCCCATTGATGTCAAATGTTAAGCGAGGTTCAGCAGGATACAACTTGTAATATATAACATTATGTATAGTCAAGCATCAAGTTCTTCTATTTTCAATTTCTTTCATAATCACATGGCCAACCTTTTTGTTTTTCTAATGGGTTTAAAGTCTCCCTTTTTAGGATGCGCTTGTAATCCTTTTATACTTCAAGGTGTAGTAGGCATGATGATATCCCCACGTGCATGTACCTCATACAATATATTAATAGTTATACATACAATATTAAATAATGTCAGAAACATTAATTTTTCTAAATATGACTATTAAAAATAAATTCGAATTAATAATTTTGAAACAGTTATTTACGACTATCAGTGAGTCATTTCATCAGTCTTTCATCTTCGGTTTGATAATATTGCTCTGTCATCTTCATTATGTCATCATCTATTTGCCAATATCGGTATTTCATCTTCAGTCTGTAATCTCCGGTTTGTCAATATCGGTTTTTCATCTTCAATCTGTCATCTTCTGTTTGTCATCTTCGGTCTGTTGAACATCAGTGTGTTGAACATCGGTGTGTCAAACATCTGCGTGTTGAACATCGGTGGGTTGAACATTGGTGGGTCGAACATCAGTGGGTCAAACATCATTGTGTTGAACATCAGTGCAACAAACATAGGTGTGAAAAACTTTGGTGTCTCGAACATCAGTGTGCCAAACATTAATGTGTCGAACATCGTTGAGTGAAACATAATTGTTTCGAACAATGGTGTGTCGAATAACAGTGTGTCAAACATCAGGGGGTCAAACAACACTGTGTCAAACATTGATGTGTCAAACATCTGTTTGTCGAAAATAGATTCGTTTCTAGGAATTCTAACAATCCATTGTAGAGTCTGTCTTTCCCATAACATTACTGGACTAAGTGACATCCAAAAATTCATATAAAAATACACTTGTAAACACATGCATTTATAAATATAATTTATTTCCTTATTAATGTATATTCATCTGTATGAAATAATTTATTTACATAGAGATATTAAATGGCATAAAACTTTAGAATTTGTAGATTGAAATTATTTTGATTATGAACACTACTATAGCATAGAGGGTCCAACACACATGATGGAATTTTTTTTAATATAGGGGAGGTTCCAAACCCAAGTGGAACCTTATATTACTATTAATGAGGTCTCTGTACAACAGGATGGTAACCATCTTAATTATTGCATTCCAATTATTTATAAAAAGTAATTAGAGGCATGTGTTTCATCTACTCATATAATAGGAACAGTTCCTAAAATTCATTGGTTGTCTTTTACTACCATTCAAAATAAGTCCCCACCAATTAGTCCCCACAAAAATAAATTTAATGATAATCATGTTCTATATAGAATTTCAAATACACTGATAAATAATAATGTTTCTTATATCTACTTTTCCATGGTAGGTCCCATTTAATGTTAGAGGCTTGTGTCATGACCCATCCCCACGGCCCATGATGTGACTACCCCAAGCCTGCCTCATAAAGGCTAGGGGATGGCGACTAGTGCCTAAGGCCTCATCCTAAAAGTGGGAGGCATTTTTTATGTACATGTACACAGACGCACACAATCAACAAATCCCAACACACACTAAATTGGGGGAAGAATTACCACTAAAAAAAGATGAGTGAAAGTACAACTGAATGTAAGTTGTTCAGAATAAAATCCAAAAAAACAAATAGAAAATGAAAAAAGGAGTCTCTGATGGCCATCTATAGCAAACCACACCTGATCGCAAGAGTAGTGAACTTCTGGAAGCCGAATTAGTATGTCCTATCTACCTAGTCCTGCTGGTCCCCACCTGTTCCTTGGCCACCAAGTCCACCGTCAAATAATTAATTAGTCCAATCTACCGAAGCACCTCTATCAAAATGTCGATCCTCAACACCAGACACAACAGGTGTGGGATGAGCCTGTACAGGTGTGAGTAACACATTACTCAGTAAAGACCCAAAAAATAACAAATTACCACCCAAAAATCACTCAATGTAATGCATGGAACACATGATCGATCAAATTAGGTATATTCTAGGGTAGTAACAATAGCCTCTCTAGAAAAAATGTCGAACTTCTCGGCTGCTGGAGAACTCCTCCTCAATCGAATACAATGGGCTTACCAGGTCACATAGAGTCGGTTCCCAAAAACCGTGGACTGATGTGGTACTCATCACTGATTAGAATTGTGGGTATACTGGGTCACACAGAGCCACTCCCCACTGTGGTCATACAGTGTCATACAAAGTCACTTCTCACTTAAGCCAAGATGAGGTACACCTCCTGTCGAGTATTAAGGGTATGTCGGGTCACACAAAACTGCTCCCCACCATGGGTCTTCTGTGTCACACAGAGCCAGTTCCCATAGGTCCGTCATCGAGCATTCTTCAAGTCTCTACCAATCGTAGGGCTCCGTATGTAGCGCGCTGGGGGGGGGGGGGTGTCGACCCGCTACTCTAACGACTGGCCATGTTAGCTGCCGATGGGGTGAACTAGGGAAGTAGTGGACCACTACCTCCCTCCTTGTCTAAGCACGCCCCTCATGGAGAAGGTCGTTCCTTCACGCTCCTGTAGCCGGTGAAGAACAACTGACCTCCACATCACCCATTAACATAGTCCATGGGTTGAACCGCATTCAACGTGGTGCGATGCTGGCGCCACATGTCTCTAGTGCCGCGACCCGATCAACCACGACATCCACTGTACCGCTACACTGCTGCCCTTGTTGTCGGCATGATAGGTGGCCTGCTCATGCCATCTTGCAAGTTATTGGAACATGCTACTGCCACCGTCATGTGCTTCCACTACAGGAACTGTTGTTCTAGAAGTTCCTTCAACAGACCACCAGACTAGCTCTGGTGGTCCGTTCTTTTGGATGCTGGTGTCTATGGCCTCAAGGGAGCGTCGTCATTACAATTAAGCCACAACAGTTACGTTGTCATTACATTGGGAAAATATTTCACCATGTGTACACAAAGGGATGGGTTAGGGCTTTTGTTTGTGCCATACTACACCTTCCGCGTTAGAAGGTTTAATAATGGGGGGGGAGTCTTCGTTCAATCGTTACTTTCCACAATATGATCCCCAAAAATTAAGCACACTCCTGTATAAATGCACGAATCACGGGTCAACCTACATGTGAGTTGAAACATGTTCATAATTCCTTGAAATAGATGGGGAATAACAACCAATAAAAAACCCCAACCTCTTTTAATTTCCATGCCACACGTTCTTCCTCAAGGGGTTAAGACGTTTGTGTTGTTTCTTAGCTCTGAACATCAAATGGCATGATGATGAAGATGATGTTCCACTAGTTTTCTTATTTCTTCACTAGGGGGAAGTCTATCAGTGGTTCCCCATAGAATCTTCGAAAATTTTTATCCATTTTTTTTCTACCCGTTAAACTATAAATAGGATCACATCACTTTTTTCACATTATGATGTGATATCATGTTGTTAAACTATTTTATTTAAGAAATGATATTGTTGTTTCATGTCATCGAATCATTGTTACGCTATGAGTTCAACCATCTATTATTGAACCTCATTGATGTGAATCGTCGCCACCCTATCCTCACCCAGTGGTGTCGCCATCCTCTACTAAATAGTGAGAAAGAAAAGAAAATAATTCATTTAAATTATTTTATTATTTTTCACAAAAAATTATGAAAAATGACTTTTCTTCTCGGCCTTTGATGGCCGAAGATAAGACATATCTAGAGAAATCTCTGCATTGCGCTTTCAATGGTGCCCTCATATTTTCAATCCATGTAATAGTTTAAAAGCTAGAAAATCGCGCTCACATGTTTACTGAACATACAATGAAAAAGTTCCATAATTTGGTATGGGCTCTTAGGAAAACAGAATCATGGGAGGTCGAATTTTTCTGTCTCAAAGTAATTCTATATTAGTAAAAAAAATTACACAGTAATTGTGAGGCATTACATTCTCCCCACCTTAGGCCTTGACATCCAAGAAATCCTAAACTAGTACTAAACAAAAAGATAGGTGTAATGAGAATGAATTTGATCCTCCTACTCCCAAATGATCTCCTTGAGATTCCCTTACTACAATCAGACGCGCATTAGAGGAATCGACTGTCCATGTAGGACCCTCTCATTTTGATCCTATATCTTTACTATGAACTCTGCAAATGTCGCCCCACCATTAATTTCTATCTCACTCCAGTCGATGGCTTGTGGTAGATCTTTCAATTACCTCTTCAACTACGACACATGAAAAACATCATGCACCCGGCACATCTATCGAGGAAGATCTAAGTGGTATGCCACCTTGGAAACTCTGCATAATATTTGAAAAGGACTAATTAACCTTGGGGATAACTTACCACCCTGGCCAAATATTCTCAATCCTCATCAGGGTGAGACCCAAAGGAATTCATGATTTCACTACTAGAACTACAAGGGTCTCCCTCTCATGTCAGCATAAGAATTATGCCTGGTCTGATCTGTCCTCATCCGCTCTTGGTAGATCTAAACCATGTCGTTTGTAGGCTATACCAACTATGGACCCATGAGTGCCGACACCTATGGGTATGTCCATCATATGGGTGATAATCCATGTCACCCATACTAGGCCTCAAATGGTGCAATTCCAATGGTAGTGTGATTACTATTGTTTTATGCAAACTCCACAAGTGGCAGGTGTTCCTCATAACTATGACCAAAGTTAAAGAAACAAGCACAATGAATTTCCTCCAAGTTCTATATGGTCCTCTTTATCTGACCATCCATCTAAGGAAGAAAAGTTGTTCAGATATGAAACAACGTCATAAAAATCTCTTGAAATCCCTTCCACAACTGACATGAAATGTGAGCATCATGATCTAAGATGATCTTTGAAGACACCCCGTGAAGTCTTATTATCTCCTAGACATAGAGATGTCCCAATTCCTAAACTATTCCTTACTCTCAGATTGGTAGTATGTGCGCCGACATGCTGATTCGGTCAATGATCACCCAAATAGAGTCATGACCTTAAGAGGTACGTGTTAACCTCATCCTGATGTTCATCGAGACAACATCCCATTTCTACTCTGGTACCTCAAGTGGCTGAGTCAACCATACCAGAACCTGGTGCTCACCCTTCAGTTGCTGACATGTGAGGCATCGTGAAATGTACTCGGCCTCTACTTTCTATATCACTTGCCATAAGTATAGATATTAGAGGTCCTGGTACATCTTTTTCCACTCCATGATGCACCACCAGAGGGGATGTATAGAACTCCCTCAACTTGTCCACTTGAAATGACAACAGTATAATGGTTCACCCTATGATGAGGATGACTTGCTCTCCAGCTATCTAAAATCTATTAGGAGCCCATCCTATGGGTATTTGAGTACATAAGAACTCATAATCAGTATCCCCCAATTGGGCCTCCCAGACTCATTGTACAAGTAGGGGAGTGACATCCATTGACAATTAGTAAATAACTTCACCATCCTCCACAAGGGATATATACATCGCAGCTAACTTCCCTTTCACCTCACTCAGTAGCTGCAACCTGATCCTCCTGTTGAGTGCATTTTCCACCACATTCCCCTTTCCAAGAATATATACTATCTCGAAATCATAGCCATGGAGGAACTCTATCCACCATCTCTGTCTAAGGTTCGGGTCCTTGTGGGATAATATATACCTGAGACAATTTTGGTTGGAGTAAAAGGTGAACCGCTCACCCTTATTATAGTGTCCCCGCGTATTCAAGGAAAAGACCAATATTTATAACTCCATGTCATGGGTCACGTAGTTCGGCACATACTGCCTCAATAGTTATGAGACGTAGGCAATCATTTCATGCTCCTGCATTTGGAGACGACCTAGTGTGGTCCCTAATTAATTATAGTAATATTCATATCCCACACCCTTCAAGGGTACTCTCATGATGGGGGAAGTAGTCAGTCTCAGCCTTAGATCTTGGAAAATATACTTTCATTTCACTGTTAACACAAAGGGTTTTCCCTTCAATGTCCAAGCTGAAAAGGGTGCTACTACTATAGAGATGTAGGGAACGAACCACCGATATTAACCAACATACCCAAAGATTCTCCACTCCTTAGTCATGATCCTGGGCCACTCCCATGAAATTACTTCCTCTATAATCATAGGATCTACTTAAACTCCATCATCCGAGATGATGTGTCCCAGAAAGGGGACCTCTTTTATCCATAAATGACTCTTCGAGAGCATACCATAAATAGTATGTACTTAGTGTGTATCCATGAAAATCTATATATGTGTAGTGTGCTGCTCCTCCTATGATGAATACACCAAGATGTTACCAATGAATTCCCTGAAGAACTGGTCAAGGTAGGGCTTGAAGATCCTATTCATGAGGACCATGAACACTGCTTGGGCATTTTTCACACCAAAAGGCATCACCAGGAACTCAAAGTGCCATAATTGAAATTGATGTCCATCTTTGGTACATCCTCTTCATGTACCTGAAGATGGTGGTAGCATTATCTGAGGTCTATCATTGAGAACCACTTCCCCCCTTCAAAAGGTCGAAGCGGTCATCAGTTCTCATCACTGGGTACTTATTATTCATGGTTTCCAAAATCAATCACCATAAGTCCACGCATAGCCCCAAACTTCTATTTTCCTTCTTGGAAAGAAGCACCAGGGCTGCCCATGGTGAAACGATGGGTATCATGAACCCCTTATCATGCAGGTCCTCCTGTTTTACACTCTTATCCTATAGCTCTACATGATCCATTCAATATGCTGGTGTGGATATCAGTGCTATCACATTGTACGTGTTGATACAGTAGTCTTCCTCTCTACGGGGAGGTAGTTCTGGAACCCCATAAGAAAAAAAATCCGCATACTCGTCCACCACTACAGAAAAACATGGACTCCTCTCCTCCACTACTTTGAGAGTGAGGCTATCCAACTCATGAGTGATTGGATGCACCCTTCCCCAATAGTTTCTTTCTTACAGTGAACTGTTTTTCTTATCTTCTATGAAGGAAAACCAGGTCCCATCATTACAGACACACCACACTGTACACCTAAAACAAATGATCTGAGCATGGATTGTGGATAACCTGTCCATACTAAAGATGACATCGTAAGGCCTCAACACTGGTACTAGGATATCCCACCTGATTCTCTCACCTCCCACATTATGCACACACTTCATTCACTAGGGTTTAATTGTTGAATTGTGTCTCATAGAAGTCTCTATCATTAATGATCATCCAATGGATCCACCAGAATCTATGAGCTCTGAATGAGAGCTCTGGAAAGAAATGAGCGACTAGAACATGTGTCTATAAGTACTGAAGCGTGGGTGGAGAATACATCGATCATGCCTCAGATAATATCTTGAACATCGTGATCATATGCCTCCAATTCTTGGAGCTGAGCTCGCCCTTGTCCAGTTATTCCCTAAGGACGGGGTTGACCACCTTGGGGTTGTGGCCAAAACATCTCAAACCGTCACCCACGACCTGCCACCCGGCCATCTCCCCTGCCACATCCGCTGCCCTGCAGACCTCCTCCCTCGAACCACTGTCGCCGCCTTGGTGAACCCTCAATCACCTACCAACCAACTATAAGACGGGTCGGGTAACCATGTTCCATTTTTACCTCCTCGCCGAACATGTAGCACTGCCGAGCTGCCAGCGAACACCCCTTTCGAAACGTTGGTTTTCTGCACCTGACACAACACGTGTGGCTGAAGCCCGTGTAGGGATGAATAACACAATACTCAGTGGGGAACACCAAAAAATGATAGACCAAAAAACAATTATGGATCTTAAATCAAAAAACAAAAGATATATCACACAAGCTATATTTTAGGGTAGAAACAGTAGCATCTCTAGTCACACATGTCGAAATCTTCAGCTGCTACAGAACACCTCCTCTATCGAGTACAATGGGACTTCTAGGTCACACTGACATACTTCCCACTATCCTTGGACTGCTGTGGTACTCATCCCGGATAAGTACCATGGGTTTTTTAGGTCACATAGATCCACTCCCCAATGTGGCATGTCGGGTCTCAAAGAGCCGCTTCCCACCATGGCCAATCTTAAGTACCCATCCTGTAGAGTATCGTGGGTCTGCCAGGTCACACAGAGCTGATCCCCATTGTGGGCCTGCAGGGTCACACTGAGCCGCATCCCACTAAACAATTGTGGAGTTATCTTCTGGTATCATCAAACAGCAGGGTTCCGTATGTATCACACCACATTGAACCGCTCCTGAAGACATTTTTCATATCTCGACATCTAGGAAAGTCTCCACAAATCATGCCAAAATATCTGCCTTATAGGGAGGTTCATAACATCGTAATAGAATCGTCAATCGAATGCATAGTTGGCAAGATATGAGTGTTTTAGAAACCAGGGGGTTAGTTGTGGCTTGGCCTGTTCTGACTCGGTCTGACAGACCCGACCAACCCGACCTCGAGGTTCCACATACATAGGTGATTTTAGACAGTGACGACCTGACTTGGTATGGGTCAAGGATAGTTGGGTTACACCTAGATTGTGGGACCATCCCAATAGGCCTTGCTAAAATGGCCCGATTTGGCCAAGGGTCCAGCCTGGTGAGCTAGTCTAGTTCGGCCCAGCCAAAAGGGTCATGAATCTCTCTTTCCATTGTGGGTATGGCCGCCAGCGTGGTTCCGAAACACGGGGCCTGGTTGCAAACCACTAGGCAGTGGGACTAGAATGTCCTTATTAGGGAATGACCAATAGGGGGCACACAATTGTTTGATGACCGGCCGCGTTAGTAGCCAATGTGGTGCGCTTGGGATGCAGCAGACCGTCGTGTCCCTCCCTGTCTAAACATGGCCTATAAGTACTGGGCCGATCCTTCACGCGCATGAGACATGTGATGACCGGTCTCCCTCCACATTACCCGCAAACTCAGTCTGTGGGTAGACCCCAGTCAACGCATCACCATGCCGGCACCGTAGCTTCCACTGCACCGGCGCGTCGTCGGGGCGCACCGCTGCACCTGGCTACTGGAACATTCAGTAGCCAACTCATGTCCTCTAGCCCATGGTAGCCGCATGCTGCTTCCGCCGCCACATACTGCCACTGTCGGCAATGGTGTGTCGGAAGATCTTTTGGAAGACCACCGAAAGTGCTCCCATGGTCTCGTCTTTACGCCTCATGCGTCTACAGCCTCTAGGGAGTATCCTATTTACCACTGAGCATTCAAAGATTCTTTTTCATCTCTTCATACATATCGATTACCAGGTGATCACACATGGAGGGATGGAGGCTTTTATTCGTGTATTCCCACACCCTCCATGTCAGATGGTTTAAATATGGAGGACGTATGGGGAGTCTTCGTTCAATGGTTACATGCAAGGATTTGACCCCCAAAAATTAAACAACCACCTTCATAAACGCATGAATCATGGGTCAACCTATTCATGCGTTTAATCATATTATTCTTTTCTATAAATATATGGTGAAGAACAGAAAATAAAAAACCACTTTCTATTTGATGTTTGTTGCCTTACGTTCGTCCTCGAGGGGTTAAGGCATCAACATCGCATCTCAGCTCAATTCTTCGAATGGCGTGATGATGAATATGAATGTCTTCCTCCATTACGTGTTCTTCACTGGGGTGGAAGTCCATAACAGGTTCAACAGAGAATTCTCCAAATTTTCAATCAATATTTTCTCTAGTGTGACAAACAATAAATAGGAGCACATCGTAGCATTCCCATTATTATGTGAGGTCATGTCGTTAGGCTATTTTTTAAGAAACAACATCGTTATTACATGTCCTTAAAGCAATGTCATGATTAGTGTTTAATGATCCATTAATGAGCTTCAATGATTTGCATCCTCACTGACCTGTCACCTCTCCATAACATCCCCATCTACCACTCAAAAGTGAGAATGAAAATAAAATAATTATTTTAAGATATTTTATTAATTTTATCAAAAAAATCCAAAAAAAAACATTTCCGCTCAACCCTAGCCTGCCAAAGATATGTTATTTATAGTATAATCCTAGAATTTTGAATTCAACGGTCTTCTCAGATTTTCGATCCATGCGACTGTTCAAATGATATAAAATCTCGCTCACACATTTATTGAACGTAACATAAAAAAGTTTAAAAATCTATTCCGGGCACTCAGGGCCTCGGAATCACGTGTCGTCGAATTTTGTGGTCTTGAAACAATTAAATATAAAATAAATTACACGAAAATTATAATATGTTACTGCTAGAGTATGAATGAAATAAAATTCTCAAAACAATATTCAATGAAAATCAATTGAAAAATATAGTGGAATTAACAATTATAATATGTAAACTATACAGTCATTTATTCTATTTATGTGCATCCACAATTCATTGTTATGATTTTAGTTATTAAATTTCTTTGATTTTTTTAAATAAATTAAATAATAATTTTTAATGTATGAGAAATTTCTTTACATTTTATTTTATAAGTGTATTTTATGCTATTTGGGAACTTATGTCATATGAACTCTTATTAGGCATTACAAGAGAATTAATAAAGATTTGTTGAATGGGTAACTTCATTAAGATATTCCATCTATATGAAATGATGAAAAAACGATGAAAGTTATGTAGATATCTTTATATTATAAGGAAAATATAAACAAAATTATCGTATAATCATTATATATATTGATATCATATATAATATAGACTTTTATTATAATATTCCCATAGAAAATAGTTTAAGGGTGAGTCAACGAATCAATTAATCCAATATCTTACTTATAATATTAAATATGGGAAAGGATTACCCAAGAATTGGATTGTTTTAGAATACTAGAATTACATTATATTTATGTTATTTGGTTATAATTTATATTAATTTCCCTAAAATGTACTCATCCACATTGTTTAAACATTTAAAATTATATTAATCTTGTTTAAATATGTTTGGAATATCATTTAGATTCTACTCAATGAGACCACACTTGATGTGATGATTTTACAACTACACATTCGATAATAAGTGTTCATCACTTCATGATATGATATATCAAATTTCCACAAAAATCATTTCTTGGGTTCCAGAATATATGATGATAAATAGTGTCTACGATCTCTAAACGGGGAAATCATTATTATAGAATCTATAACTCTTTTCAAAAAAAATCGGATTTGAGTGATTCCAAATGGTTATCATTAATCAGTGGGGGATCAAAGCACCAATATTAGACTACTGATAGATTGAAAAATGTTATTTTTATTTGTAGATATGTGGTAATAGTTGATATGGTAGTGGAGGACCATCCAATGACGGTTGAGGATTCCATGATGGAAAAAAAGATATTTCTACAATGGTAGAATGGATGTTCCCTAATGAATAGGAAAATAACCCAATGATATAAAATCATCATTGAGCTATTGTTGAGGAAAAATAATTATTTATTAATCATTCATTGTTGATCAATCAATCAGTAACACCCCGGCCCTTGTTACATAGAGTATGTTCATTATTTTAATACATTGGCTTGATTACAAAGAATCAAGTCCCGGAGAAACGATCCATTTATCATTTATGGAAAATAGATTACATACATTAACGTCACATTAGACATTCAAACATAAAACACAACATAAATAATCCTTTGGAAACGCCATTATTCCATTATATAAACCATGCGTATCAAACATAATACACTTCATGGAATTATGGAAAAAAGAAAACATAGAAAGGGGTGAGCTCAGATTCTCATTAAGGATAAAAATATAGTTGAATCATTCATAAATTAGAATAAACATTTACGACAATGTATAAAAGAAAAACAAATCCATTTAAACATATACTTCAGCACAATTTTGAAAAGCTAAATCAAATAATTCCATTTTATTATTACATGGATATTCTACTAGACAAATAATCACATGTAATATCAATATATAATTTTAAAATTATGGACTGCAAATTTCCAGACATCATAACCACATAGTCAAGACCTCGTGCCAAGAAAAAAAATAAGATTTTGTCACGGACTTCTTCCAAGACACTAGTTTGTCTCATGTGATCTACCGAGGCATTGAGTATCTACATCTAGATCCAACAACCACTTACTATGTTCAATGAATTCCTCATATGAAAATGTTGAAACATAACATAAACATTAGTATTTAAACTAGCATATGAAATTTCAATACATTAACCATAAACCATGAATGGTATAAAAATAACACATCCTCATTCAAACATATCACAAAACCATCAGTACAATATGGAATTTTTGTATCATAATAAATCAACATCAATTAAGAATAATATCTTAAAAGGATGATGACATAGTTGAAAATGACCAGTAAAACATTTGTAGAGGAATATTTCTGTTTGTGAAATAATTTAGAAGTCAAAAATTTATAATGGATGAAATATAAAAGATAATTTTAAATCCAAGTGTCCCATACCACTTTGAAACATTTTAAAGTATTTAACATTTTAAAACATTCATATCTATAAAAATAAATATTTAAAACCAATTTGAAAAACATGGAAAATAATGAGAAATATTTAAAAGAATAAATATTTAAAACATTTAAAATAACTTTTTAGTTAAATAGTACCTGAAAAGAATCATTTTGAAATGTCTTTTATGAATCACAATCATGTATAATAAATATGTCCACGAAAATACTTACACATTAGCAATCTTGGATAATAATGAGATTGAGTAATTAACCTTTACCTTGTACTTTTCATTGGTCGAGGTTATGTAAAAATATTGTATAATAGTTAAATAATTTTTTTTAAATTATAAAATAACCACATTAAAAAACATGATATCATATATGATCTTCTTAATATTTCTTTGTTAATAATATTTTAGTTGTATCATAGTTTCGGGTGATAACTGATTCATTTTCCATTATATGTTGTGTTACGTAAGTCATGTTTGTTCTGGATTGGATGTATTTGATTCATATCCAGAATTATATAATGTTATTAAATATTATTTTTAATAATAAAATTAAAAATATTCTTTAATGGTTACTTTGGGGAATGAATCTCATCGCGCTCGTGGAGACGATAATCCAAATGCATGCACGAACGATACTTCCATTCCATTTTCTTATTTTAAAAGAAAAGAAGATCAAATGATACATTAGTATATTATTATTACAGTATAATATAATATTTTATATATGTTACATATGTTCATTAACACCATATTTTATATGTTCCATGTATGGTATGAACGAGTCATATCACTTTGAGGGGGCGGTAGTCCGCACTTTTTGAAATGAAATTATTGTTTATAGAAAACCTGGAAAAAATTAGTGTATTGAATAAAAGAGAATTACAGAAAATTATAGATAAAATAAATATCAAAAATATCATATATAATTATAGATCCATTATAATTCCCTCCATAATATGTGGTGGTAGAAGATAGAACAATTGTCATTTCATGAGGTAGTAGTTCACCGTTTATAGAAACATTATCTTCTATACCCATTAGATGGAGGTGTGTGTAAGTGTAGTTCAAATAAATCTCATAAAAACAACCTTGTATATTTAGGATATTTTTGTTGTTATAAAATAAAGTAATAAAGAGTGTTTAGGGGGTTGGATAAGTAAATTAAAAGAAAATAACTTAAAAGGAGATGATACCATTAAATCAGATAATTCTCTTTGGTTTGAACAAAAATGATTCCTTGAAGTTCCTTCTGCCTAAGGAAAGGCTTCAATAAGTAAGAGAGGGATGTAGGTAGCTTAATTGGGTAGAGGTTTGACGATCCATGGGGCTTGATAGGTGTGATAAATGTGTTACATGTGATAGATTTTTTTAAGGGGGGAGGGCTCTTTAGGAATGATTGAAAATATTATTTTTATTATATAATGATTTTCGGTTTTTAAAGGTCAAAACTAATTAAATTTTATGATAAGATGATTCATGTTCTAAATAGAATAATCCGATAATAATTGGACAGGTTTTGGATGTTGTTTAAATTTTTATAATCTCATTTATTTAAATCATTCTTTAATGAGGTAAACAATATATCATTATTGTGTCATAAATGATTTTATTTATTTGATATCTAAAAATTATAAAAAGAAACAACCATTATTTAATATATATTTTTATCTTTCAAATGAATATTTATAGACGAAATGGTAAATTATAAAACTCCTTGTAAATTTTTTTTTTTACGAAAAGATATATGTTTATGTCATTTTTGTCATTACTTTATATTAATTAATATAAAGTGTCATTATCAATCTCAAGTGGCTCCATGTAGTCCCAAAAACGTCCTAAGTATTTCCATGGTGAGACATGTATCAAAAAAATAGGAATATGACCCATGTTAGGGAAATTTAATCCTAATATGATAATATTTGTTTACTTTATTTACCAGATTTACCCTCTGTCCATTGTAAATAAAATATTTACTAATGTAAATAATAATAATGATTAAAAATAAAAGTTATCTATTTTCACAATTTTAATTTCTTGATTTCAAATATGGAATCCATTTTTCCAAATTTAAAACATAGATGTGCCATAAAATAATTTATAATTATTTCTCGTTGTCAAAACAAAAGTTTGTTTTATGAAATAAAAACTACCAAAAGATTGACTCTTTTTTATGTCCAGTTTAAATGAGAAATTAATTACAAGGAACTAAATTATATTAAATGATAAAAATATAATTTAATTATACTTTACAACCACTCAAATGTATAATTTAACACTATAAACAATTTTTATTAATAAAGTTGTTATTAATTAAAATTTAGTATTTTTTACTATTTATCAAAATATAAATGTTATTAGAAAAAGTAAAAACAATTTATAAATACTAAATTTTTATGTCCCACATATAAATAATAATTTTATTTAATTAAATTGAATATATAAATGTTTCAATTTTGGTTTTAAAAAAAACTTCTCCCTTAAAAGTTTTTAAGTAGCATTTTAAAAAAAATGCTTATTTAATCTGAAAAAATGAATTTGTTCTTATATTATGACTAAGAATCAATTAATATGGATTAAAAAATTATATTTCATATATAAAATAAATTTTAGTTAATAATATCCATAACCACTTTTTGAAAAATCTAGTTTGGTAAGTTGTGGTGCGCTCGAACTCGGTGTTGCGTGTAATGTAAGTTATTAAATTTTTTTGAAGAGACAACGTACAATGAAATATTCATTTGTTACATTCTCTCCCCATTCAATAAATTTCTTCCTCGAAATTGTAATTTCATATTTGAAAATAAAATTTTGAAATAGAAAAATACCTTCGTAGCAAACTCGCATCAGATAAGGGGTTAATGAAATTTAGTCTTAATAAGTGGGAATGAGAAATGAAATATTCACCACCAAATTATGATCTCTATTAAGAGTTCATTAGTGTCAATTAAAGACACATAATTGGAGAAAAAAATAAATATTTATAGGATTTTATTGAGGTTATCAATCACAAACAAGTGTAAAATTGAGGTCTTCAAAGTCATCAATCTATGCTACTTTAACATATCATCGGTTCAACAAAACATAAGGTATTACGATAAAAAAAATTTGGTTTAAAGATACCTTCTTTAAAGTTTAATAATTAATTTATTCATAAAATAAGAGGAAAATAATATACTTGAAAAGTAGAGTTCATCCTTCAACTAATTCCTTCCACAAACTCATCTTTCACTCCAAAAGATAATAGAATTTAGTTTTTTTTATTATTCCTAGTAATATAGGGATCGAAAAATAATGAATTTATAAATTATTTTTTCAGACTATTTAAAAAACTACATTATACAAATTAGGACATTACGTATGCTAATGGTTGGTGATTTTTTTGTCACCCTTCTATTGCAGGTTCATGTCTCATGGCCTTTCCGGACACGACAGGTTGTCACCCAACCTCTGGGTTGTCATTTTTATGACAATCCAAAAATAAATTCAACAAATGATTTAACCATAACAATAGTATCAAATATCCAACATAATATATTCCATCCTATAGACTTATACACAATACTTATGTCTGGAATCATAGTAAAAAATTTATAAGGAAGGTAACATAATATTCATGTGAAACCTTCTTCATGTATTCTATTAAAATGTGGTAATAAAATGAATTTCCATAAAACCATATTTGAATAGCTATGTACTTCTTAATACCTTTTGAAAATAAAAGAATCCTGGATATACTCTTAAAATCCCAAAATTTTGTATTCACCAACAATGATAGAATAAAAATATGTTAATTAGTTCCAATGTAGTCAATAATATCCAATATAATTTTTCCAAATCAGTCATCTCTTATTCCAAAATCAATACCATGGTACCAAGACCATATCAATGTTTATAATTACATCAACCATGTATCTTCCAAAAATATTAACTTTCTATTGAGTCACTTTTCAGGGTACCACATAATATCAAATCCATAGTGAAATATTATTGGAGTACAATCCGTACATACTCCATAATTATTATAAACAGTACATCATTGATACAATGCTCAAATGACTTAGTTCTTTAATATCAACATAAAAAACTAGTCATTACTATTCATATATGGTAATATCATAACCTGATTATTATCCAACAACATCATTTGTGGTATACTCTGATGATTAAGACATTGATTCGTCTAGTGTCCCAACTCCTTGCAGATGAAGCATTGTACATTTGATACCTTTCTATTACCCATGAAATCAGGGACATGGTTTCCTTGTTCACTACACTTATAACAAACCCCCATTCCCTTTAAGAATTTAATGAGGTTATTCCTTCCATAGTTATCAAAAATAGGAAAATATGTCTTTCTTTTATTCCTATTATCCATCATTATCTCTCCCATCATTTTCATCTTTGTCTTTCCTTCGAAGACATTGGACTCATAAAATTCTTTACCTACCTTATTAACACATGATACTATTTTTTCTTATGATGATAATAGGTGGGAGACTATTTCCTTTCTAAATGATTGATTAATACAATGAACGATATGACCCTTCTTACTCTTTGGATCATGCGTATTACTGGAGTTCCCATTCCATCTACCCGGAGCCATTTCTAAACAATGGCATACACAGGGAATGTTTTATAAATCTTAATGCATAATTCCAACTATAAAAATACCTAATGTAAATTGAAAATATTATCCATATAGTCTATAATCATAAAAAAATGTTTTATTTGAGGAAGTATTTACTCATAAATCAATAATAATGTATTATAAAGAAAATGTGAATTATCCTAATCATATTCACTAGGATTTTCATAACCAATAGTGCAACAAGGCCCGTAGTAATGTACCAGGATACCCCAGGTCAAACCTGAAACTCTTTTTCGTAGTTTTCACTCTTAGTTACATCTATTCCAAAGCCGCCTCTGCCTACTTGAATCCAAACAGGGATGTATTTCTTGGGAAATTCACAAAATAACTACATTACAAAAATTATAGGATGTTCATCTATACTAATCTGCGAAGTCTATCATACAGTAATGTTCTATAGTCATAGTTTTTCAAAATATAGTTTCCAAGGATATTGATAATCATTTCCAGCTAAAAAATATAACACTTTGACCCCAGTAACCCAGAGTTGATGTCTTATTATAATACATTGGCATGATTACAAGGATTCATGTCCTAAAGGACTGGTCAGTTTAGCAGTCTTGGAAAATAGATTACATACATGAACGTCACATTACACATTAAAACATAAAACATAAAATAAATAATTCTTTTTTTATTCCATTACTCACCTATATTAACCCTGCATATCAAACATAATTACCTTCTTGGAATCTTGGGAAAAAAACATAGTAAGCGGTGTGCTTAGAAGCTCAGTAAGGATAAAAATATAGTAGAAACATTCATAAATAAGCATGAGCTTTTATGGAAATTTATAAAACTAAAACAAAATCCCTTTAAACATAAACATCAAAAAAAATTTGGAAAAGATAAATCAAATAATTCCATTAACTTATTCACATGGATATTCTACTATTGTAATAATAACATGTAAAATCAATATCTAATTTCTAAATTATGGAATGAATAATACCGGACATTATAACCACATAGTCCGGGCCTCATGCCAAGAATACAAAAATGATTTTGACGAGGCCTTTTTCCAAGACACTAGTTTGTCTCAGGAGACCTACCGATTCATCGAGGAGCTATAACAGACTCCACCCATCACTTAATATGTCCAATTCATTCCTCATATTAAAAGGATGAAACATAACATAAACATTTTTATTAAAAATAACAAACAAAATGTTAATACATTAACCATAAACCATATATTGTATAAAAATAAAAAATCCATAGTAAAAAATATAACAAAACCTTTAATTCAATATGGATGATTTGTATCATAATAAATTAACTTTAATTAAGAATAATATCCAAAAAGGATGATGACATAGTAGAAAATGATCATTAAAATTTTTTGATAGAAATATCCCATTTTTTGAAATCATTTAAAGGTTACACATTTATATAGGATGAAACATAAAACATTTTTTGAATCAAAGTGTCACATATCACATTTAATCTTTTTAATGGAATTATCATTTTAAAAAATTCATGTCAATATAAATAAATCCCTAAAACCATTTTGAATAAATGGAAATTAATGACATAAATTCATAAGGATAAATATTTAAAACATTTAAAATGATTTTTTAGTTAAATAAAAACTTAAAATAATCCTTTTGAAATGATTTTATGTTACATAGACATGGTTGATAAATATTTCCTGAAAAATACTTACACATAAACATTAGTGGATAATAATGAAATTGAGGAATTAACCCTCTATGTACTTTTCTTTGGTCGAGGGTACATTAACCTTCTTTATAATAGCTAATTTTTTAATTAAATTATAATAGAACCAGATAATTATATAGGATATCATATATGATCTTATAATATTTCTTTATTAACAATATTTTAATAGTATCATTGTTTCAGGTGTTAACTGATTCATTTTCCATTATATGTATTGTTACGTATGCTATATTTTTTATGGATAAGATGCATTTGATTCATATCCATAATGATATAATCATCATAAATATTATTTTTAAAAATCAAATTAAAATTATTCTTGAATGGTTACGATGGGGATTAAATCTTATTGTGTTCGTGTAAATGGTAATCTATATGTACCCACGAACGCTAATTCCATTTAAATTTTTCTCTTTTAAAAAGAAGGAAGAAAAAATTATACATAGGTATATTATTATTCGAGTACAATATAATATTTTATATATGTTACATAATTTCATTAACACCATCCTTTATATTTCCCTTTCTGGTATGAATGAGTCAAATCACTTAGAGGGGGTTGTAGTCAGCACTTCCTCAAATGAAATTATCGTATATATACAACATGAAAAGAATTAATGTATGCTATAAAATAGAATTACATAATATTATAGATAAATTAAATATCATAAATATCATATATAATTACAGTTCCATAATAATGGACACCATTAGAGGCGGTAGTAGAAGTTTGAACAATTTTCGTTTCTTTAGGAAATAGTTCGCCGTGCACAAAATCATAATGTTATATTCCCATTAGATAGAGGTGTGTTTAATTTTAGTTCAAATAAATATCATAACAACAACCTAGTATATTTAGTATACTGATTTTGTTATAAAATAAAGGAATAAAGAGAGTTTAAGGGGTAGGAGAAGTAAAATAAAAGAAAAGAACTTTAGAGGAGATCTTAGCTTTAAATCATGTAACTCCATTTGGATTGAACCAAAAGGCTTCCTTGAAGTTCCTTATTCCTATGGGAAGGCTTCTAAGAGGAATAGAGGGATGTAGGGAGCTTAGATGGGCAGTGGTTGGATGATCCATTGGGATTTATTGGTGTGAGAAATGGGTTAGTGTTGGAGGTTTTTATAAGGGGGGATCTTTAGGAATATTTGAAAATATTATTTTATTACAAAATTATTTTCAGTTTCTAAATGTCCAAAACTAATTATGATCAAATATAAGATTAATCTTGTTCTAAATAAAATCATACAATTTGAATCAGACATGTTTTGGATACTATTTTTATTTTATAATCTCATTTATTTAAATCATTCTTTAATGAGGTAAACACTACATCATTATTGGGTATTGAATAATTTTATTTATATGATGTATAAAAATTAAAAAAAATACCATGATGTTGGAAATATTTTTATCTTTCAAATAAATATTTATAGTTGAAATGATAACTTATACTACCCCTTGTAAATTTCTTTACTAAAATATTTATGTTTATGTTATTTTTGTCTTTACATTAAATTAATTAATGTAAAGTGTCATTATAACTCCCAAGTGGCTCCATGGGTTCCCCAAATCGACCAAAGGACGCCCATGGTTGGACATGTATCGACCAATAAGAATATGACACTTGTTAGGGTAATTTAATATTATTATAATAATATTTTTTCCCTTATTTACAAGATTTACCTTTAAACATTGGTAAATAAAATATTAATGGAAGTAAATATTCATAATGTCTAAAAAAAGTTAATTTTTTACAAAATATGGACCTCTTGATTCAAAATATGGAATCTATTTTTCCAAACTCAAAACAAAGAAGCGGTATAAATATATTTAAAATTAATTCCTTTTGTCAAAACAAAAGCCGTGTTATTAATACATAACTATTATCAAAATATTGACACTTGTTTATGTCCAGTTTAAATGTGAAATTACATCCATTGACCTAAATTATATTAAATGATAAAAATATAATCTAATGATACTTTAAAACCACTAAAATTTAATATTTTACACTATAAATTAATTTTATTAAAAAAATTGTTTTTAATTAAAGATTTGTAACTTTGACTATTCATAAAAATATGAAAGTTATCAGAAAAGTACTAAAAATTTAACTAATGTAAATTTTTATGTGCCAATTTTAATTAATAATTCTATTTCATAAAATTTAATATATATAATTGTCATCTTTTTGTTTTAAAAAAAGGTTTTCTATTAAAAGGCTATAAAATCGCATTTTTTGAAAAACTATTCCTTTTATATGAAATAAATGAATTTGATCTTAATTTAATTATAAGAAACATATAATATGGATTATAAAATAATATGGAGTACATGAAATTTAAAATTTAGTTAATACAATTCATAACCTCTTTTTGAACGGCAAGTTTATTATGTCGTGGTGTGCTCGAACTCGGTGTTGTGTGTAACGCTTGTTATTGAATTTCATTGAAGAGATAACGTACTATGAAATCTAGGGGTGTCACAAATTACATGAATTTGTAATGAAATCAATTATATTCTATTTTTATTTTATTGAAAAACATTAATAGAATCTATGTTCTCGATTTTCTCCATTTTTTTATTTATAAATGGTAAAATCAATGATCTTAAGAGATGATTGATTTAATTAACAACCATGAATATATACTCCAGATAAATAATAAATAAAATAATGAATAATTTCAATGTAAATGTATACATTAAACACATTGTAAAATAATTTATATTAAATTTCTATTTTAAATAAAAATATTGATGTCAATAAGATTGAATCAACCACTTATATTATATGTCATAATACAATGGGAATTTTCACGTTATATTCTCATCATAAATAACTATGATAAAAGGTTAAACTATCAGATAATGGATGTTGGTGGTTTAATATTATTCAAAAACATGAGTTCATAGATAGGTATAAAAAGGCTTGATATTCAACACATGTGTCATAAACGTAGGACATAATTTTCCAATTTGGAAATGGGATAGTGAATGAAACCATATTAAATAATAATAAAGGGTATTTATGTGAAATCATTAATATTCTGTAAGGGATCTTGAACCCACATGTTATATCCTTGCTCTACTCTTATAAAAAATTTGAATAAGTATTCTTGTGGTGTAAAAGGATTCTATATCATTTTCCATGATCTATCATCCATGATAACATAGATTTTCATTTTCAATGATCGAATATTTACCATTACAAGCTACACGACTTCTACTTATTAATTCCAAATTTTTTCCATGTTATATAATGAAATAATTTTTTGAGAAATAAATTAATTTTCTATGGTACACCATTAGAGGTTTGGATCGACTAGTTTTGTAAATATTTATTTTATTTCTTGCTGTAAATTTTACATATGTTTTGAAAAGAACATGATTCATTATTGAATATACAATTATTTTTTAGTTTCCATTTAATAGTTTTCAATCTAACTATTGTAATTTCCCCATATATTAGTAGATTAATATCCCATATATTATATTATTTTAAAGTGCCAACAGATTTGGGTCATATATTTTGGAAAAAGTGGGATGTAGATCAGGTGCAAACAAAATTATCCAAAAGTGATCATTCAGGACCAGAAACATTGGTGAAATTGAAAAAATATGATTGATGTAGTATAATATAGTATATGGTAATTTATAAGACAAGAAATAGAATATATTTTATAGTCACATCTATAAGACCAAATAGTGTTGAATTTCTTAAATTTGGATTACTTTTACCCTGATGTGAAAGAATATATAATATAGGAAATATTGATCAGCTAATTTTTAAAATGAAACTTTTTTATAAACAATGGGATACATTTAATATAATTATATAAAATATTTATTATATAATTTATGTAGTTTATGTAGTTTATGGTCATGTGAAATAGATCACAATGATTAATAGAGGTTATTCAATAAGGGAGAATAATTTATACAACCTTAATTGATAGAACACAAGTGTAAATAGATAGGGAAGGCACATTAAGAATAAAATTTAGAATGTTAAATTAGAAAAGGATTATTAATCATTGAATAAGATGTGATTAATTATTTACGTAAAAAAATTGATGACTTTAAACTAGGGAATAATGCATTTATAATTGATAAACTAAGATAATCATTAGAAGTGTTTAAAATATGAATCCATTAATATACTATAAAATAATATACTAAGGTTGAAAACTGAAGACAATCAAATAGAGAATTATATAGTAGTACTATTAAATATTTATGGTGTATATGGGTCATTTTGTTATGATGAATACATAGCCTTGGATCGATACATCGAAGATTGATATAAAGCTCATATGCTATCACTTAGACAAAAAGGGGTCCTTTAGAAGAAGACGAACTCATTACCAGTACTCATGAAATTGTGTGGTATTATAAATTACCATTTATTAAATTATACAATATGAAATATAATAATCAAATATAGTAATAAAGTTTGTTTTAAAAACCAACTATTCACGGTCAATGATATGTTCCAAAAAAATCGATTAAATTTGGGTGAATATTTACATCTGGGTCTAGGAGAAGGGTTTTTTATTTCTGTATATATAATGTGTGAATAATAATAAATCCATATATTGATATTATAAAGTTAATATATATTATCCTAGTGAAAACAACATTTTTTAAAACATTTTATAAATTACATATCATTTACAATAAGATGGTTTGAAGGATAAAATAAATTAAAATTATTGGCATAGCCTAATATAGAATGCCTATTGGATCAGAAGTGTAATAAATTAAAATAAAATAGGGGTTCATTTGGTTATTTTATAAAATATAACTACTATATTTTCATTACCTCTTATATATAGGTTAATCAGATATACACATCATTTTATTTATATAGTTTATATCTAGAATAAAAAGACCAATCGATTATCAATTATTAGAATAATGAGAACAATTAAAAATTTGATATAAAATTTCATAATTTAATACATAAACATGTACAAACATGTTAAAATAAATCGTATAAATAAATTAATAATTAATAAAAAAAATTATGTATAAAATATTTCCACACATTTTCCTTAAATGGAAATTACTTCAATTACCCTGATTTTATGTACCCACGGTTTTCAACAAATTTTAATTTTTTCATTCAAACAAAAAAATACACCAGTAATAAAATCGAACATAACTCTGTCTTATTAATTCTGGAAGCCCACTATTGAAAATATCATACAAAACTCCATATTCCTATCTACATAAGCCCTCACTCATCCCGATTAGACACACGTATGTCTTTTATCCCAAGAATCCCTTGATTTTCAAGATCAGCTAGACCACACTCTTCAACTGACTCAGTGATCTCCATCATTCAAATCATATATAGAATTACCTACATATAATATCTTATGGAATTTTTATAATATTCAATCATGGATTCATTAAGAAACAAATTATCTAATTTTATAGTAGATATCACTCAATATAATATTATGTTAAATAGTCATAATAGAAAATTTTTAGAGTGAGTGTTAAAAACGTTATGCACTAATAAATTTCACCAATTTATAGTACAAGTCCCCACATTCATATATAAAAATCATGGAAGTAGTGAAAACCCCCCTTAAAAACTCCAAAATCACCTGAAAGAATTCATCATAACATGTTTATCTTATGATCTTATGATTTTACACTGTCACAATGTATTATGATTCCATCTAGTGAAATAAAAATTTTAAATATTCTGAACGAAAATTTATTAATATGTTGGATTTAGTAATTTTTGTGGAGATTATTTATTTCTTTATATAATATAATTCTTCCAATAGAATCAATATAACTTTATTTGGTGAAATAATTTATACATAATATTCTATAATTTGATAAATCTTCTATTAATGAAATATATAATCATAAAATGGATTTACAAAGAAAATTTCCTTTCAATTTTTAAATTTCAATAAAATTTTAATATATTACATATTTGTTAAAATAATATATCTAAAATGTACTCAATGATTATGAAGTGTGTAGTTAGTAAAATATGTTATTTAATAAAGTCTGATGGTATTTTTAAACAAATTTATGAAAATGTATAGATATTAATACATTCAAATCAATAATATCCCCTATTTTTCAAGTAAAAAAATTATCAAAAAATGAAATACTAATGTAAAAACAATTTTTTTGGGAAGAAATCTCCCATATAATTACACATTTATATTATGAATATTTTATACTTATTTCTCAATTTCTCCCACATTAATCATGATTATTCTTATCATTGTTTCCACCAAGAAGAATTATTAATTTTTGAAATGATTTGTTAGAATGGTTGGGCTTCATTATATTTATCCTCTTAGATCCCTTTCTCCCAATTTTTTATTTTCAAAAACTATTTGTAGAATGTGTTATAGAAATTTTAATGAAGTAAATATATTTTTGAAACAATTCTATAAAAAATGAATAGTAATCCCAAAAATATAAACTAATATTCTTCACAAAATATTTATAATGGAATTTCATTCAAAAATATACTGTGAGAAGAATTTATTCCAAAAAACCATCAAACATAGATTGATTAATAAAAAATATTTCACCAGATCTGAGGGAAATATATTCTTTCATCAAAAGGATCATTATGATCACTTTCATCTAGTTAGAATTATCCAACATTTTTATAAACTCATTGCATCTTGTTTTATCGTTTCGAACACATATTTTGTGTATCACCCTGATATTTAAAAAATTATTTCTCATCAAATGAAATTATTTCCTCGATACATTGTGTTACACACAACAAAGAGTTTAAACGATGCATGATAAGCTATTAAAATATTATCATTAAATGTGACAATTATAACATAGGAATTAATTTGGTGTGCATGAATAAGATAAACAACATTATAAAATATATATTAATTTACTATTCAATATAAATTTAATGATAAATTCTTATGAAATAATCACTCAATTTGTTTTAAATTTAATTTAATCTTGAAAAACAATTCCACAAAATGATTTTATTACTTTTTATCATAAAATATAATAAATAATTTTTGGAACATTTAGATATTTTTTACATAAATATAATCTCATTATTTAAATAAAAATTTAAAAATTATCATAGTGTTTACTTTTTTGATTTATCTAAAAATATTAATTTTCTAGTCTGTGGTAAAATATAAAGATATTTATTGAAGATAAACTATTGGTTTCATCCATTTATAATGATTCATAATGTTATAAAATGATTTGAATGTAGAATTATATTTATTTTATTGTTATTAATTAAATTAGTTTCATTGGATTTAGTTTTATAATTGAATTCAGAATAGAATCACTCTGTATACAAAAAAAATCATTTTTAAGAAAAAGTGCACTTCTATAAAAAGATTGTTTCATCATGGTTTTAACATTTATTTTAAAAGTAAATCTTCGCACACATTATTTTTTAAGTTGATAAAATTTATTCCATATTTGGAATCATGAGGTTTAATTTTTTAAAATAGATTACTTTTATTTATATGCATTGTTAATAGTAATTGTGGTAAAATTTATCACCATAAAAATTTGTAAATGAGGTTCATATAATAAAAATATAAATGATAAAGGCTTAATTATTCATCATTATTCATATTTCTTGAATTTAATTCAATGGTAATAACTTTGTTTTTAATGGTATTTTTTAATGGATACTTTTTAATAAATTTAAGCATTATAGTATTTGAAGCACAAAATTTTAAAACATTCCACTCTCTTAATTTTATAAATCTATTATGTTTCAAAATATGGAAAAAAATATAATAACTACAATAAATTAATATTTTGATCTTTTTGAAATTATTCTCATGATATAAATTTATTTAGAATTGTTTAAAATTATTAAATTACCTTATATGCTTCTGGAATGGTGATAAAATATTTTATAATTTGGATAAAAATATTATAACATATTTTAAAAATATTAACAATAATATAATTTGAAACAAATATTTTTTATTTATAATTTTATATATCCCTTTGAAATTTTATGTATGTTTCATAGGATTTCATTTAAATTTACCCTTTTTTTCTAGGTATTAAATGTAAAATTAAATGAGTATTGTTAATGTTGAAATTTATAGTATTTTTTTCAAAATATTATTTTATTTAGTTATTTAAAATCATAAAAAACATATATTATACCATGAAAATTTAATATGGTAAAAAAATCATTCTGGTTCCATTTATGAGTAAATTTCCAATTTATAATGACACGATCAATTCATTTTTATTAAAATAGTGGTTATCCGGATTAAGGATGAAAATAATTAACCATGTGGTAAATAAAAATATAAGTATTAAAATGATATAAATTCTTGTTTAAAATTTATAACATTACTTTATTTGAACCCTAAACTCTTTTTATTCATATTCATGACTATTTAGAATCATTTGGCTATAGAATTATCTCATTATATTTTCTTTTTTTGGGAAAATCCAAAATTTTCCCACACTATAAATATAAAATGGATCATCCTCCCTCAATTAGTTAATGAAAATCGACCTATATAACTAATCTAAAACCTAAAATTTAATTTAATAAAAATATTAATCCGTGTTTAATATTTGTTGGTCTTCTCAAAATAAAATCCATTTATTCATTGAGGAAGGATCTAAAAGAGGTCACCAAAATAAGATGTAATCATATTGCCTGAACTATTTCAATTTATTTCATATTATACCAATTATAAATCTATAGTATTTTTCATAAAATTGAAAAACAATTACCCTTAATATACATTAATATTATCGTTATTATTAAAACATCACTATATACCCTATTTCAAATCAAATGTGACATGAAAATACCGCCCAAATATATGTATTGAATGTCATCTCCACACAGTGATACAATTCACATCCCATCACCATATTAAATGGATTATTTTTATGATGAGATTAATGTGTATAAATAATAATAATGAGATAATTAATATTATTAATCTATAATATGAAATCTAAATTATTACCTTCCTAACAATATTTACAAAAATAATGTCATTCATAAAAATTTGTGGACTATCACATCCACAAAGTTATGTGATTTAATTTTCATTTAAATTTTACATGGATGGTAAGGAGGAAGGATTCATATAATATATAATATATATTATCTAATATTTTTCCTATAAAGGATAATTAATAATTACATTCCTTTCATTCAATCCTTTTAAAACGATAACAACATCCATGCGCATGAATGTGCTACCATATCAATGAATGATTTAATTCTGTTTTCTATCTCTAAATTATATGTATAAATTTTAATATGTTTTTTATTAAGATAAATATTTTATAAGATGAATAAAATTATTATTATTATGGAACTGTAATAAATTTATAAGGATCGATTCTTCAGAACTGAAACACACATGGAAAACAAAGTAGTTATCACATAGAATAGTGATTTCATAAAAAATTATGAATAAAAATGTGATACGATATCATAAATATATATTATATCATATTATATAAATTTATTTTTTTATATTATTTTTTTAAAAAAAATCCATATTAATGAACATGAGTAATTAGCTTAAATAAAGAAATGTGTACATTAAGTATGGGATTTATGCTTCAATCCTATTTTAATCGATATTTTTTATACATAAATTTCTGTTAAGGAAATTATATTATCCATATTTGATGATTGGAATTTATTTTATTATCCTATAGTTATTTCTAGAGATTACATACTTTAATTTATTTATACACATTATTATTTAAGATATCATAAAAAATATTTTTAGAAAAATGGACTTCATTTCACCCTTTAGTCAATACATTTGTTTTCATAAATTTTATTGTGTAAAAAAACAATTAACTAAATTTTTTACTATTATTCTATGATTTTTGTAATTTCATTTTAACACTTGTTTTATGGTTTAAAAAATGGTTTTAAATTATTTATTTTATCATTTTCCAACTAATGTACTTTGTGAATATTTTTAAAACAATTTACGAGGAATGTTTTTTATTTGATACAGTATAAATAAACATTATTTCCATTATGTATCCAAATTTATTTTATTTTTAAAATATAATATTTCATAGTTATTTTCATACAAAATGGTTTTTATTATGACACTTTCATTAATATTTTTAAATTTGTTTTCAAAATTTAAATGAGAATTTTCATCAAGATGGTTCTAATGAAATTTTATTTCTATCTTTATTATTCAATGAAAAAAACCCTTGATTATTATTATGAATTATAGGGTTTATTATCCAAGGATAACATCCTTATTATTTATCTAAATGTTTTAGTTTTATGATTAGTTGATTTATATGAATCAGTGTAACAACCAAAGAGTTTATGATATTTTTTTAGAATAAATTTAAATTTGTTAATACATTTATTTATATGAGATTTTTAGATATGGTTATGTTACATGAAGTGTTAGGATTATATTGAGATACATGAAAAATAATGTCCAGATTGATCTAAATAGAAGATAGAGTTTATCATGAATTATATGTAATAATGAATTTATTCAATGGCTTGTTTTACACACAAGACCGAGTATTACAAAAAAACAATATGTTATTAAATTATTAATTTTTAGTATAAAATATATAAACTAGTAATTAAAATTGTTCATATTAATAGTATTGATTAAATTTTAAAAAAATATGTTCAAATACTATTTTAAATAATTTGTATTTAATGAATATAAAAACAAATTGAATATAAATGAATTGGTTTTACAAAATGCTATTTATGACCCTAACATCACTTTTAATTAATAAATTTAATTAACTACTCCTAATGAATGATATTAATGATTAATATATATTATATTCAATGAAGTATTTTTTTTGCATTCATCCAATAGATTTGTAAGACAAAACACATGAACAATGATAATTTTTTTCATAAAAACCAAAATTTTTCTAAATAATATTTCCCCCTTTTAATTGAACAATAATTTAAAAACAAAAAATTTATAAATTTATAAATAATTTTTTAAAAAATAAAATGATATTTTTTTAAATTTTAACGTTAAAAAGATCTTAGGTCGATTTTTTGGTATTTTTCTATCAAGTTTCATTTTTTATGAATAGTGAAAAATACTTAATTTTATTTGAATTCTTATTTATTCATATAATAAATTTATAATGATAAATTATATTTTTAATTACATTTAATGTTTTATTATTAAAATTTAACATATTTTAAGCCATATTAGTTACTTTTATTTATATTATGTATAATTTTGGTATAAAAAAATTTCAAATATTTAAATTTTTTCTCATTATAAACCCACATTTTTATTTCATTTATGAGATTATTGGTAAATTATTTAAGCCACTGATTCGATTTATATTTTGAAAAATGGATTACATAACATGAATCATAACAATTTATAAATTATGTTATGTTTATCTTATTTTTATTTAAAAAATTTAATTAAATTAATATTAATTACATTTATAAATGTAAAAATGAGATTACTTATTAGTTAATCATTAATAATAAGTGTTTAAATGACCTTGAAACTTGTCGAAAACCTATTCAATTCCTTTTTTACCATATATTATTGTGTATCTATTTTTGTTCTTTATTTGACGATTATTTCATAAGGTAGATTTCCCAATAATGTTTACCTTTTTATATTCACAAGAATGCCACTCCTCCTCCACTATAAAATGTAACTCACCCCTCAATTCATTAGAGCCATAAATCCATTTACCATTAAAATATCATCAATAATATATTCGAGTAATATCTATAAAAATATTATAAACCACAATTTTGGTATAATTCAATCAGGGATTTCCTTTGGTGAAAGTGGAAAGGATGTACCCGAATAAGAAGCAATGTTCTTCTATAAGCACTTTTTTATTTATCTTTCCATGCATTGAAATATTTTTCTTACCATGCTTATATAATAACATAATTATCCTCAAAATATTGCTATGTTATTTTTATATGGAAATGACCAACACTTACACACACTTACATCAAATGTCGTATGCAATCATCATTCATTTGTACGCTGCACTACCGCCACGTGAACTAATGACATTTATTCAATAGTATATTGACAATATAAACACATATATATATATACATCAAAATATTTTCAAATTTGAAATGAAAATGGAAGCACCATTCATGCATACGTGCGACCTACCATCCCTATTAACAGTGCATTATATTTCATATAACCAATATTTAGGATTACTATAAATAAATATATTATAAATATATATGATATTTTCATCATGGATTAAATTATTTTGATAATGAAATCATTATATCAGTAATAGAAAAAAAAATAAAAAAATCAAAACCTACTAAAAAAACTAGACAATTAACACCCAAAATAGTGTATATAATGATGAATCGATAACAACCCAATAATGAGGTATAATAAGAAGATATTATATTATATTATTATTATTACTATTATAATAGAGCTATTTAATAACTTAGAAAAAACAATTAAAATAGTGGTTAATTATCATTCATCCATGAGGGATTGTATGGTAATGGATTTTAATCACACTTTTTTATAAATGTGTGATAAATGTTATATCCACCACGTACTTATTTATTGTGGTGTATCTACATAACATTTAGATAAATTATATTAAAAATTTACTATATTATTGGTATTTAATCTTTTTAGTTGAGGATTGTTACTTTTGGGGTTACCAATTAAATTTTTATTGTAGTTAAAATGGGTTTCGTCTAAATTTTCATTCTATTGAGACTAATTTTTTATTAAGAACCAATTCAATTTAATGTGGTCTATATAATTCATGATTCCCTCATATATAATGGTACAATATATTTCCCATTGAATAATCTCATCCAAGGGGTTTGACATGAAAATTACATATTGGTATATGTTTTCATTGTAATGTCACTTTCTTTTGTGATGTTTTACATTCCCATTGAACAATCACTTATGTATCACCATTTTCAATTTAAATTTAATTTTTTTAATAATTATAATCTTATGGGATGGTTATAATTATTTCATAAATAGTATACCATGTTGATAAATGGTTCTATGTTTGAATGATATTTGATTACTTGGGGAAATATAGATAAATATGTATCGTTTAATCAATATGGATATTTGATATGAAATTGTATTCATTAATACATGAGAATGTATTTAGATACATAATACATGTGTGGGGCCCAATTATTGATATCCCATTTATGTGTCACTAGTCTCATGATACAAATCATTTATCCAATTAGATGGGGTTTTAACTGATATGTTTTAAATCATCCTGTGAAAATTTATAATTGTAAAGGTACCATATACCAATGAAATATAGTTTCCAATTAATAATAATTTCAATCATCTTGATCCAGTTATTATTTATCCATGAATTTTTTATTTCAATATATATATATATATGTTGTTCATTCTAGGATTATTAATTTAATGGAATTTTTTTTGTAATATACCCTCCCATATTAATTTTTTTTACTAATATAGTTATATAAATAGAAGGTGTTCTCAGTTATTTTTCTTCCCATGTTTAATATGTTAATTGCTTCCTCAGTATTTTTTAGATATCCTTATATAGAATTTGATCTCACCATTATTATTTTCTTTTCTTGAGGAGATGAAGAAGAAATCATTAAATGAGCTCACATGGATGATGTTAATTTAATTTTAGTATGTATCATGATTTATGTTATAATACCCAATGTATTATGGGTATCAATGATATAATATGGTTTACCAACATACTATACTAATTTTTCCTTTCAGATTAAATTTATTCTAATTATTCCACTATAACAATGTAGGGAACTAGCTCAGGGATTCTGGGATCGACATGTTACTATGGGTAAAAAATTATGTTTATTAGAAACCATATAATCATGATTTAAGAAAACATATATTAGGTAATATAACCATATGGTAGACATTGGTAACAGGTATGGAAAAAATCATTCAATTTTGGTAGTCCAGATATTAGGAGGGTCTTTAAGAAAATATATCCCTATATAGATACTATAAGTGGGTGTGGTTTTGACAATGATACACCTAGCGATAATAACTCTGAAAGGGAACCTCAGGCATGACACGAGGGTAAACTATTGTATAAAACATGACTTTCTTGGAACATTCTTTAAAAGACTTATGGGATATACATAGGACTATTAAATATTTTCACTACAAACCACTATAAAGGATTAAAAAGTATTGATATTATTGAATAAATCATTGTTTTTTTATTCTAATATTTGTGGGGATTAATTTTTTTATCTTTATAATAACATAATATTTATAAATAATCATTCTGATTTAAAATTGGTAATTTTAATATCTACTCTTGAATATTCCATTGTTTGTAAATTGATCATACATGGAAGAATGGTATCAATATTCAAGGAAAATGGTGAGGTTTCTATATTCAGAATTCCAAAATTTATAGTACCGGAATTTAGAATGTTATGGATATATTAGGGAACAATAATCATGGTATGAAAAACAAACATTCCCAGATTGATAAACCTATTCCACAATGAGATTCACCGATCTTTGATCACACTATGGAATAGGTCCCCCCGATTATTTGGTAGGACAATTGATCCAATGGAAACTCAGAAATACATTATATCATTGGAGAAGATATTTATGGTAATAGGATGCAGTGAATGGAAAAAGGAAAAACTAGTAGTGTATTTTCTCAATAGTATTGTTGATCAATGGTGGTCATTGATCCAGAATACATGGGAGGAAAAATAAATAGAAATCATTGAATGGAAATCCTTTGACCAATTATTCATTGATAAATATTTTCCTATTGAATAAAAAATTTAGGTGAAAATAATGTTCTTTATTTTAATGGAAATTGAATAAAAAGTGTAAAAAATTGTGAAAATACCTTTACATTTTTATCCTGGTATTCCTTATATGACATATGAAACACAGAGTACATGGTAGATCTATTTTTTAAAGGACTTATTCTAATCCACTGAAAGGGATTGGTCTCCCAAAATATATATTCATATGATGAAATATTTTTGGGGACCATCAAAAAGAGAATGAATTGGATAAAATATATATATTTCAAAGAAATAATTAGAAGATGGGGATGACATAACAAATCATGGATTAATAGAAGATGGGAATGGAATATTTTCTCGTAAGTGATAACTGTTGAACGGTTCACCATGACAAATTCTTGAAGTTATTAGGTGTTTTTTATAATTTTAGCGATAAGGGACACTAAAAAATTAATGCAAATGGAAGGATAAAAAGGATATTATTTGGTGTTACAACTACAAGGATATTGTGTACTACACTAATTAACCCACCTATAATCAAGAGAATATACCTTATTAAAAACTAAGGGATCAAGGTCATGAATATGAGATTAATATTTTTGAAAGGGAATGACCAATTTTCTCTAATATTTGGAACATTGAATAATTTTTTAAGTGTATTTTATCGATGATATATTGGTTATATTTTTTATGGAATTTATAAGTATTGTACTATATTTACTTTCATCGAGGACTTAAAATCCACTGTTTATTGATACTAATGGAAAAGACAAGTGAATTTATTCGGCTTTGAACCTTTTGGAAAACACATGATTAAGAACTCTTAATCTATTAATGTATTTAATATAAGGATTTTTATAATGAAATAACTGATTAATGTCATTTAAATTTTATACAACTCAGTACCTTAGAAAAAATTATAATGTTTTGGATGATAATATTTATTAGTTCCATAAGGTTAACATGTTATGAATTAGTATTCTTAACATTAGATGTGTATTTTGATGTTATTTTTTACATCACCATATGCATCAAACATTTCTTTGAAATGCTATATTCAAAGTTTATGTCCCAACCAACGGATAATATTTTGTTTATAGAAACATTTATTTACTTATATTATAGACAATGAATTAATTACTCAACTCTAGGAAAAGGGTCATGAAACAAAGAAAAATTCCCCATTATTATGATTATTGATGACATCAATGAACTTTTTGACACCTCTGGTTTATGGATTTATCATAAAAGCATTATCATGATCATGTTCTCCATCACACTCCATCATATCATTATAGTTTGATTACTCTTCATTGTAAATGTTTTCGATAATGATATCATATTTATAATCCTAGATTTGTGGTAATGTTTGTAATTTTAACATCCCATTTCCTTTATCAAACTACGGAATAAGTACAAGTCGTGCACCTTATGTACATTTCGTGTACTTGGAAAAACCCTTGATCTTCCTGAAATTGTAAATTCACTTTTTCATTAATATTTTTTGTGGACAGTTTAACCGGACCATATTTTTCTACTATATGTTTTGTACTTGGTTTTGGTTGGATGCTATGGACTGGGAGGACATGTAATTAATGTAGAGATCATGTTTAGAGATTGTTCAATTTGTGTAGGGGAAAAATACTGGATTTTATAACCCGAGTCATTGGGTTTTTGGTGTACTTATCTCGTGTGCCCTATAAATCATTACCAAGGGACACCGATCATGACTCAAATATTGCCCAATATAATGTAACATGATTGGGAGTATTCTGGGTCCTTTTATCTCAAAACACCACGACTCTCGACATAAGGCAGCTCTAGTGCATTTTGGAGAGACTCAACTTATAAGGCCCCAACCTTAAACATTACTTAATCTGGAGTTATTACAAGATTACAACTTGAGGATCTTTTCAGGTTTAGAGATTTAGAGAATTAGATCATAAAACATGCATTACATTCCACATTTAAACAAAGTGGTTACATAAAAGATAGTATTAATTTTTCCCATCAATGGAAACATATTTAAAATAAAACATGGATTCTTTCTTGACACTTCCTTGACACTATCATCATATCACGTACCTTTCCCTTGACCTGTGAAAAAATTTTCAAAAACTTGGGATGAGCATAAAAATCTCTGTAAGGGATATAAAAATATGGAAAGGAAACATGGGTACATATATACATAAGAATGAAATCATACTTTGCGCATAAAACATAAGCACTTTAACATACCTCATCAAATCATGAATAAATCATAGAAATCATAACACATAAAGGTAACTTGAGGCATTCATAACATTATTACGTAGGGAGTAACCCTCTTGGTTAAGTTTGGAATACCCATCACAGTATATTCCCTAAATCTCTTCGGAGAAACCTTAACGTTTCACTCCATCGTGTTACCCAATGCATTGAAGAGCTATATTGGGCTCACCCGCCTTTAGTTTATCACGGAACCACCCGTCTTCATAATAATGCCCAAGAACCATAACATAATCATATCACATAAAACATACATAAATTAAACATTACATTTCCACATTTCAATCACAAGATATCAATAAAACACATTGATATAATAAAAACATTATGAAAACCATTTTCAATACCAAAATAAAAGAAAATTAAAACATGGTATTTATTTTTCTTTTAAAAAGAATGTATGGCTTGTAGGGGAAGCCGAAACTCAAATAATGGTCACAACGGCGGAGAAGTCATTGTCGCCGCATACGTATGACAAAAACATTCCCTTTTTTCATTTAGTAAATGCTTCATACAAAAATGATTCCTTTTCAATAAACGTAAAAGTCAAACGGGTTTATACACCGTATAAAAGAAGGTTGTGTATAAAACAAAATATGCCTCAATGAAAGGAGATTGAGACTAAGTCCCATACCTCGGGTCCGACTTGACTTGGTCATTATTTAATCTCATGAATAATAAACTTGAGTTAATTTCTACTTGTTTAAGAACCTTTTTCAATTTCATTCTTCCTTTTATATCACTTATTTCCATGTCATGAACACTATGTAATTATTTAAGTTAATAACGGGCGTTTTAACGATCATTGGTACTTTAGTCGAAAATAAACCCTTTATAATTACAAGTTGTTGATGTATCCATTATATCCAGAATGGTATTCCTGATGTAGATACCATATATATCATATATATCCAGTACATTCATGCATTTATAATATTACATAACATTTAGAGGTAAGAAATGAAATGCACCGTTCATGGAGACGGTAAGCCGTACGTACGCATAAACGCTGCTTCCATTTCTATTTCGTATTTTATGAAATGGAATCATAATGATATAAAGGTATATTATAATTCAAATGTAATATCATATATAATATCATAACTCCATCCTTTATACGTCCCACCTATGGTATTAACGAATCAAATCACTTTGAGGGGGCGGTAATCCGCACTTCCTTAAATGAAGTTATCGCGTTTACCCATAATGGAAACCATAAAGGTATGCCCAAAATGAAAAATACATAAGATTAAAGAAAACATAAACATATTATATATCATATATAAATATAGTTTTATCTTAATGGCCACCTTTGATGGTGTTAAAATAATGTTGAACAATCATCATTTCGGGAGGCAGAAATTCTCCATCCACGGAAACAATATGTTCTTTAACCATTAGATGTAGGTGTGTGTAAGTGTATCTCGAATCCTTCTTATAGAAACATACTATAATATGTAAGATACTTGTGTTGTGACAAAAGATATGAAAAAAGAGTTTAGGGGGTTGTAGAAGCAAAATAAAACAAAAGAACACAAGTGAAGACATTACCTTAAAATCGGGTAACTCCCTTTGGTTTGAGCTAAAAGGCTTCCATGGGAAGACTTCTGCCCAATTTGAGGCTTCAAGGAGTAATAGAGGTAAGTGGAGAGACAAAATGGGTATGGTTTGGCCAAGCCAAAGCCTTTTTAAGTGTGGGTAAGGAGGTAGATGTGGGGGCCTTTTATAAGAGGAGAGGAGGGGTACTATTGGAAAGTAAAGAAATGTTACTTTATTTTAAAATGAGTTTCGGATTAAAAAGGTACCACATTGATATAATTCAAGGGTAAGGTGATAAGGGTTTGAAATTCACCCATTCAATAGGTTTTGGACATGTGTAGGTCATAGATTTTACATTATCTTTTCATTTTATTTAAATCTGTTATTAATGGGGTAATCGCTACATCATCATGATGTCATAAATAATTTAATTTATTTAATGTCTAAAAAATATAAAAAAATATCATGATGTATAAAATCTTTTTAGTTTTCTAATGAATATTTATAGTCAAAATTATGACTTGTATAACCCCATTTAAAAATTATTTTAGTAAAACAACTCATGTTTGTCTCATTTTAATTTTAACATTAAATAAAAAGATACTAAAGTCATTTTCCTACCAAAGTGGCTCCATGGGGTCCCCAAGTTGACCCATGGATTTTCTTGGTCTTCCATGACACATCAAATAAGGGTAGGACATGTGTCTAGGTATTTTCATTTTATTATAACATCATTTTTTCCTTAAATTGCACTAATTACCTTTAATCGCGATTAAAAACTTAAAAGTTACTATTCACCAAAAAATTATTTTAATCTCATTGAACCACATTTTACTTCTTAATGACAACCATATATGTCGGATTTTTTAAAATCAAATCACAGATGTGGCAAAGTTTCATTTAAACATAAAATCAGTTTCTTTAACTACCACTTAGTGGTTTCACTATTCATCAAAAACTGAAGTTTTTCAGAAAAATAAAAAAACTTCACCCTAAGATATATTTGATATTATGAATTCAAAAATGATGTCTATATTACAAAATTCAAATCATATAAGTTACATTAATTAATTTAATAATTAATTCCCGATGTCATGCCAAATAGCTTGTTTTTATGAAACAATAAGTATCAAAAGATTGACACCAGTTGAAGTCCAATTTCAAAGTGAAATTGATTCCAATGACCACCATTGGATTAAATGGTAAAAATATATTCTAATTTAACTTCAAAACAAATTTTAAATATAATCTAATCATATAAATAAATTATATTAAAAAAGGGTTTTGAATTAAAATACAACATTTTTCACTAATCATTAAGAAATGAACTTTATCGGAAAAATACCAAAAATTCACACAAAGTAAATTTCGATATCCCAATAATAAAGAAGAAGTTTATTTTGAAAAAAATAGCTTATAAAATTGTGAAAAGATAGATTTAAAAATGGTTTTCCATCAAAAGGCAGTAAAACAATCTATTAAAAATATGAGTGTATTCAATGCTTAAGATTGGATTTATTTTCATTTTAAGCCTCTAAAACACTATCTAATTCACTAATAAACATAGAAAAAATATCTTTTATTCATTACTTACTTGGGATGTTACATCCTCCCCCCCCCCCTTTAGAAAATTGTGTCCCCACAATTTATTTACTTATCAAATAAATGGGGGTACTTATCCCTCATTGCATTTTCAGATTCCCATGTTGCCTCTTCCATCATGTGGTTTTTCCACAAAACCTTTACCTGATTAATCACCTTATTCTGTAACACTTGCTCCATGTGGTCAAGAATCTGGACCAGTTGTTCCTCATAAGATAGGTTCTCTTCCAGCTGAACTACCTCTTGACTCAAAACATGAGATGGATCTGGCATGTACTTTGTCAACATCGAAAAAGGAAAAACATTGTGTACCTGAGATAAACTCGGAGGTAAAGCCACTCGGTAAGAAACTGATCCAACTCTCTCCAGAATTTCATATGGTCCAATGAACCTTGGACTCAGCTTTCCTTTCATACCAAATCACATCACACTTTTCCATGATGATACTTTGAAAAAAACATGATCACCTACCTCAAAAGATAGATCCTTCCTCCTGTTGTCCGCATAACTCTTCTGCCTGCTCTGAGCTGTTCTCATGTGTTTCTGTATCAGCTGAACTTTTTCGTCCAACTCTTTTACCAATTCTGGTCCCATCAGCTTTCTTTCACCCACTTCATCCCAAAAAGCTAGAGTTCGACACCGCTTCCCATATAATGCCTCAAATGGTGCCATATGTATACTGGAATGAAAACTATTATTATATGAAAATTCAACCAAAGAAAGATGTTGGTCCCAACTTCCCTGATAATCCATAGAGCAAGAACGTAGCATATCCTCCAATGTCTGAATTGTTCATTCTGACTTCCCATCTGATTGAGGATGAAAAGCTATACTAAAATTTAATTCAGTACCCAACGACTTCTGAAGGCCTTTCCAAAAGTTAGAAATGAACCTGGGATCACGGTCAGATACAATAGAGAGGGGAACTACATGTAACCTGACTATCTCTTTAAGATACAAACAGGAAAGTTGATCTAGGGAAAAAGAATCTCTTATAGCAAGGAAATGAGCAGATTTAGTCAAGCGATCAACAATAACCCCGATTTCATTATTACCTCGAGGGGTCTTCGGTAATCCCACAACAAAGTCCATGGATATATTCTCCCATTTCCACTATGGAACTGGTAAAGGATGAAGCATCCCTTTCGGTAACTTCCGCTCTTCTTTAACCTGTTGACGTGTCAAACACTTCACAGTAAAATCAGCAATATCTCTTTTCATTCCATCCCACCAGTAATACTCCCGCAGATCTCTGTACATCTTAGTACTGCCAGGATGAACTGAAAATGGAGATATATGAGCTTCACATAACAAATCTATCTTCAACTTTGAATCACAACACACACACAATCTCTTCCCAAATCTCAAAATGCAATCATTATCAATGTTGAATTCAGGAAACTTACCTTTCTGAACCAGCTCTACCTTTTTCTGAAACTCACTGTCTTGCTTCTGTGCTTGCTTGATTCTGTCTGATAGAGAAGATTTCACTGATACCTGAAACAAAACAGGAGAACATCCTGCACCAACAACTTCTATGCCAAAGCTCATCAAATCCTTAACCAAAGGATCATGTTCCAAACGCAACATTGCTAATGAAGCATTACTTTTTCGACTCAAAGAATCATCCACATTATTTTCTTTTCCTGGATGGTAATGAATTGTACAATAATAATCCTTGATTAATTCTAGACATCTCCTCTGTCTCATGTTCACTTCTTTCTGAGTGAATATATACTTTAAAATTTTGTGATCGGTATATATTTCACACTTTACTCCATACAAATGATGCCTCCAAATTTTTAAAGCGAAAACAACACCAGCTAATTCTAAATCATGTGTAGGATAATTTACCTCATGAGTTTTCAACTGTCCTGAAGCATAAGCAATTACCTGATCATTCTTCATTAAGACGCAACCAAGTCCTTTCAATGATGCATCACTGTAGATAACAAACACCCCATTCCTGGAAGGTAGTGCCAAAACTGGAGCATTCACCAATATTTTTTTCAATTCCTAAAAACAATCATCACATTATTTTGTCCAGATAAACATAACAACCTTCCGAGTTAGCTTAGTCATTAGACTAGATAACAGTGAAAAATTTCTAACAAACCTTCAGTAATATCCTGCCAAACCAAGGAAACTATGAAATTCTGTTACATTTGTGGGTCTTGTCCTTTCTTCAACAACCTTTGTTTTGTAGGATCAACGGTTATCCCATCTTTAGAAACAATGTGACAAAGGAAAGAAATTTGTTGCAACCAAAACTCACACTTGCTGAATTTACCATACAATTTCTTTTCTTTTAAGGTTTTCAAAATAACCCTTAGATGCCTTTCATACTCCTCTTTACTTTTAGAAAACACCAAAATATCATCAATGAAACCCACCACAAACTTATCCAAGAACTCATGGAAAATTATATTCATTAAGTCCATGAATACAGCAGGTGCTTTGGTTATCCAAAAAGGCATTACTACAAATTCATAATGGCCATATTATGTACGAAACGCAGTCTTCGAAACATCTTCTTCCTTTACATTCAGCTGACGATACCCCGATCTCAGGTCAATCTTTGAAAAAAACTGAGCTCCCTGGAGCTGATCAAACAAATAATCGATATGAGGAAAACGATATTAGTTCTTAACAATGATGTTATTCAAAGATCTATAATCAATGCAAAGTCTCATAGAACCATCTTTCTTTTTAACAAATAAAACAGGAGCACCCCATGGTGATGTGCTAGGTCGAATGAAACCTTTCTCTAATAAATCTTGAAATTGCTCCATCAACTCTAAAAGTTCAATTTGAGCCATTCGATAAGTGGGTTTTGAAATTAGATTAGAATCAGGTACTAAGTCAACAGTAAATTCAACTTCCCGATCTGGTATTATTCCAGGAAACTCATTAGGAAAAACATCAGGATACTCATTTACCACTGGAACATCATTAATCTGAACAGTTCCCTTGTTTTCAACAATATGTGCCAGGTAACATTCATTTTCATCTTTTACAAGTTTCTCGGCCTCTTGATAAGTTATCAACAGTATGGGTTCATTCTTGTACAAAAACTGAAATTCTTTATAAAAAGAAACTTATTTAGCTCTATAATCAATCTTTGCTTGGTAAATTGAGAGCCAATCCATACCCAGGATAACATCAAACTCTACTAGAGGTAGAACAATAAGGTTTGAAAGTAGGTTCTTTCCACAGATAAGGATAGGAAGAATCTTATAAATTTTTTTGCCTCAACATTTCCCCCAGGTGTTTTTACCACAAGTTTAGGAGTCATTTCCTGAGATGGTATTCCCATTTTACTAGAAAAGGTTTCAGAGATGAAAGAATGTGTGGACCTTGAATCAAAAAACACACTAGAATAATATGAAAAATCAAACAAATTACCTGATAGAACTTCATTTGATGGCCTGACATCTGCTGAAGTAGTTGCAAAAGATTTCACCACCCCTTTCTACTTGTAGTCTAACTGTTTCCCATCACTCAAGCTCTTTGTTGGACACTCGTTTGCATAGTGACCCATCTTACTTCACTTAAAACATTTCACTAACTGTAAATCAAATTTGAAATTACTATCACCTTGATATTTTTCAGTGCAATCAGGATCCTTATGTCCCATCTTACCACATTGGTAGCACTTTCCAGAATTCAGAAGACATTCCCCAGCATGGCTTTTACCACATTTATCACAAACTGGAAACTTAGTTTTCTTACCATCAGACTTTTTTGAAGAATTCTTCCCTTTATCCTACCACCTCGGTCACTTCTTCTGCTGGTTGTCATAGAACACTTGATCATCAGAAAACTCCATTTCCACCTTCTCAGCAAATCAAACAATCTTTTCATAACTTTTAAACTCAAGAGAAGCTAATGACCTTCGATATTTTGGTTTTAATCCTGAGTAAAAACGATTGATTTTACTATCAAGGTCTCGAATAAAATTTGGAGCATACCTTGCCAATCGAGGAACCTCTCTTCATAGGCAGTCACTGAGTCTTCCTCTTGCCCCAATTCCATGAATTGTTATTCCATCCTAAGTCGAACAGCCTTAGGAAAATACTTATCAAGAAACATAACTTTGAATTCATCCCAGTCAAGAGCGTCAATATCATCAGCGTCCCTAATATTTTTAACCGTCGACCACCACTGATCTGCCTCACCCTCGAAACAGTAAATAGCAAGACTAACCTTTTGATTGTTTGAACACCCCATGACATCGAAAATCTTCTCTAGTGATTTAATCCACCCTTCAGCTAACACAGGGTCAGATGATCCTTTGAATGATGGGGGATGTTGCCTCATGGAATATTCCACCACTGACAAGTTCCTCTGTGGATGATCTAGCTAATCTCGTTCATGGATACCACCACCATTTATCGCTTGAGTGAACTGCGCCATTACTGCAAAAAACTATTCAGTTCCAATTCCTACTATCTCAGGATGTTGATTCAAAAGGTTATTTCCTTCTGTATGCCTTCCTATAACTGCTTCCCTGTTTCCTGTGCGAAAAACCATTCTGAACAAACATGTCATAGATGAAGCAACATGGTAATCTTCAAATGCTATATCATTTCAAAAAAAATTATTTTTGGATAATCATTTAATAGAATTCTAACTCCTAAAGTTATCTAAACCGACCTCTGATACCAACTATAAGGCCCCAGCCTAAAAAATTACTTAATCTTGAGTTATTACAAGATTACACCTTGAGGATATTTTCAGGTTTAGAGTTTTAGAGAATTGGATCATAAAACATGCATTACATTCCACATTTAAACAAAGTGGTTACATAAAAGATAATATTCATTTTTCCCATCAATGGAAACATATTTAAAATAAAACATGGATTCTTTCTGGACACTTCCTTGACACTATCATCATATCATGTACCATTCCCTTGCCCTGTGAAAAACATTTCAAAAATATGGGATGAGCATAAAAAGCTCAGTAAGAGATTTAAAAATATGTAAAGGAAACATGGGTACATATATACATAAGAATGAAATCATACTTTACCCATATAACATAAGCCCTTTAACATACCTCATCAAATCATGAATAAATCATAGAAATCATAAGACATAAAGGCAACATGAGGCATTCATAACATTCTTACATAGGGAGTAACCCTCTTGGTTACGTTTGGAATACCCATCACAGTATATTCCCTAAATCTCTTTGGAGAAACCTTAAAGTTTCACTCCTTCGTGTTACCCAATGCATTGGAGAGCTATATTAGGCTCACCCGCCCTTAGTTTATCACGGAACCACCCGTCTTCATAATAATTCCCAAGAACCATAACATAATCATATCACATAAAACATATATAAAGGAAACATAACATTTCCACATTTAAATCACAAGATATCAATAAAACAAATTGATATAATAAAAACATTATGAAAACCATTTTCAATACAAAAATAAATGAAAAGTAAAACAGGGAATTTATTTTTCTTTTAAAAAGAAGGTATGGCTTGTAGAGGAAGCCGAAACTCAAATAATGGTCACGGCGGTGGAGAAGTCGTTGTCACCGCATACGTACGACAAAAACATCCCCTTTTGTCATTTAGTAAATTCTTCGTATAAAAAATATTCCTTTTCAATAAACGTAAAATTAAACAGGGTATATACACCGTATAAAAGAAGTTTGTGTATAAAAGAAAATATGCCTCAATGAAAGGAGATTGAGACGAAGTCCCATACCTCGGGTCCAACTTGACTCGGTCATTCTTTAATCTCTTGAATAATAAACATGAGTTAATTTCTACTTGTTTAAGAACCTTTTTAAATTTCATTATTCCTTTTATATCACTTATTTCCATGTCATGAACACTATGTAATTATTTAAGTTAATAACGGTCATTTTAACGATCATTGATACTTGAGTCGAAAATAAACCATTAATAATTACAATTTGTTCAGGTATCCATTATATCCAGAATGGTATTCATGATGTAGATACCATATATATTATTTATATACAGTACATGCATGCATTTATAATATTACATAACATTTAGAGGTAAGAAATGAAATGCACCGTTCATGGAGACGGTAAGCCGTACATACGCATGAACGCTGCTTCCATTTCTATTTCGTATTTTATGAAATGGAATCATAATGATATATAGGTATATTATATTTCCAGTGTAATATAATATATAATATCATAACTCCATCCTTTATACATCCCACATATGGTATTAACGAATCCAATCACTTTGAGGGGGTGGTAGTCCGCACTTTCTTAAATGAAGATATCGCGTTTACCCATAATGGAAACCATAAAGGTATGCAGAAAATTAAAAATATAGATGCTTATGGAAAACATAAAAATATTATATATCATATATAAATATAGTGTCATCTTAATGGCCACCTTTGAAGGTGTTAAAATAATGTTGAACAATCATCATTTCGAAAGGCAGAAATTTATCATCAACGGAAACAGTATGTTCTTTAACCATTAGATGTAGGTGTGTTTAAGTGTAGCTCGAATCCTTCTTATAAAAACCTTCTAGTATATGGAAGATACTGGTGTTGTTCCAAAAGAAATGAAAAAAGAGTTTAGTGGGTTGGAGAAGAAAAATAAAACAAAAGAACACAAGTGAAGACATTACCTTAAAATCGGGTAACTCCCTTTGGATTGAGCTCAAAGGTTTCCTTGAGAAGACGTCTACCCAAATTGAGGCTTAATGGAGTAATAGAGGGAAGTGGAGAGACAAAATGGGCCGGTTTTGGCCGAGACAAAGGCTTTGGAAGTGTGGGTAAGGAGGTAGAGGTGGGGGCCTTTTATAAGAGGAGAGGAGGGGCACTCTTGGAAAGTAAAGAAATGTATCTTTATTTTAAAATGAGTTTCAGATTAAAAAGGTCCCACATTGATATAATTAGAGGGTAAGGTGATAAGGTTCCGAAATCCACCCATACAATAGGTTTTGGACATGTTTACGTCATAGATTTTACATTATCTTTTCATTTTATTTAAATTCTTTATTAATGAGGTAATCACTGCATCATCATGATGTCATAAATAATTTAATTTAATTAATGTCTAAAAAATATAAAACAAATCTCATGATGTAGTAAATAGTTTTAGATTTCTAATAAATATTTATAGTCAAAATTCTGACTTTTATAACCTCATTTAAAAATTGTTTTAGTTAAACAACTCATGATTGTGTCATTTTAATTTTAACATTAAATAAAAAGATATTAATGTCATTTTCCTATCAAAGTGGCTCCATGGGGTCCGCAAGTTGACCCATGGCTTGTCATGGTCGTCCATTACACATCCAATAAGGGTAGGACATGTGTCTAGGTATTTTCATTTTATGATAATATCATTTTTGCCTTAAATTGCACTAATTACCTCTAATCGCGATTAAAAACATAAAAGTTACTATTCACCAAAAAATTATTTTAATCTCATTGAACAACATTTTACTTCTTAATGACAACCATGTATGTCGGATTTTTGAAAATCAAATCACAGAAGTGGAAAAGTTTCATTTAAACGAAAAATCAGTTTCTTTAACTACCACTTAGTGGTTTCACTATTCATCAAAAATTGAAGTTTTTCAGAAAAATACGAAAACTTCACCCTAAGCTATATTTGATATTCTGAACTCAAAAATGATGTCTATTTTACAAAATTCAAATAATATAAGTTAAATTAATTAATTTAATAATTAATTCCCGTTGTCATGATAAATAGCGTGTTTTTATGAAATAATAAGAATCAAAAGATTGACACCAGTTTAAGTCCAATTTCAAAGTGAAATTGATTCCAATGACCACCATTGGATTAAATGGTAAAAATATATTATAATTTCACTTCAAAACCAATTCAAAATATAATCTAATCATATAAATAAATTAGATTAAAAGGAGGTTTTGAAGTAAAATACAACATTTTTCACTTTTCATTAAAAAATGAACTTTATCGGAAAAATACCAAAAATTCACACAAAGTAAATTTTGATGTCCCAATCATAAAGAATAGGATTATTTTGAAAAAAAATATCTTATAAAATGGTCAAGAGATAGATTTAAAAATGGTTTGCCATCAAAAGGCAGTAAAACAATCTTTTAAAAATATTAGTGTATTCCATGATTAAGATTGGATTTATTCTAATTTTAAGCCTCTAAAACACTATATAATTCACTAATAAACATAGATAAAAATATCTATTATTCATTACTTACTTGAGATGTTACACAACTACTTTTGGATTCTTCTGATCGGTGGGGGTTCTTTATTTCAGTTGTGGTGCATCTCACTGGTTAAGATTTATTTATGGTTCTTCCTTTCTTATGATCAAGGAAGCTTCCAATACTTGAATTATAGAATCTGATGATCCATGTTGGTTTATATTTTCCATATTATTCTAGATCAGTTGTGAGATCTCATTCTGAAGGCCTTTTTCCTATATTGGTTTCAGTGAGGCGGGAATTCTTCTTCAAGATATGGGGGTTTTCCCAGTTATGATGAACTTTTGTGTTTTGATTTGAATAAATCTTATTGTGTATTGGATTATATGGTCTTAATTGGTGCTTTTGGGTTTTGTTTCATTAGGTTTCCATTGTGATCATGTGTGACTCGAAATTTAAGGTAGGTTGTTCCGTATCTAGCCTACAATAATGAACCTTCAGGTTTTACTTTTCCAATTTCATTATAAACTAATTTATGAAATTGTAATGATTTTTTTGTGTGATGAGAAGGGTTTTGAGAGGAAAATGGTTTTCCATGGATTATAAATGGTTTTGAATGGGTTTCAATACATTGAAATGGGTTTGTGAAAACGATAACATGGGTTACCTTAAGTACCTAGAAGGAAGGTTTCACTTGAGGCTATTGTCAATTACATAGTGATTATCAAGGAGGTTTCAATGTAAATCTCCTATGATTCCAACCCATATTCTTCTGGGGGATGATATTGACATTTTGGGTGGTTTTCTCATGGGATATCCTCTTCTTCTCAGGCCTGTTGATCTAGGATTAGTTTTTTTCACATGATAATAGTGGTACAAGTTGTACTATTCCTATATATGTAGTATTACTTTGTGTTGTGAAACCTATTCTTATAATTTTTATTTCATTCCTTTATGAGTTAGCCTGGGTATTGTAGTATTATGCTTTCTAAAAATGATATGGAAAATGTGCATTGAAATTGATATACCTACTTTTTTTCGAACAATTTGAAGGGAATGTTTACCATGTTTTCTATAAAACATATTTATCTCTCATCCTAGAATGTTTTAAATTTTAAATCAGCATACATAATTTTATACAATGACTTTCTACGGAACACATTTGTGGGATCCTACTGAGCCTATTAGCTCACACATTGTGCACTGATTTAGTGGGGCTTAGAACCTTATTTGTCTTTCAGTGCATGGAAGGGAATCGTGTCATAGTGAGATGTGAGGTTCATTTCTGCTGGGATGGGTAGCTGGTGGTGATATAATTGGAGTTCGTCAATTCCATCATTGGAGTAGCTGTTCGGTTTTGATTCCCTCACAGTAAAACTTCTCATTTATAGTTTTTATCTATTTTTCCGTGGTTATATTTATGATGTATTCATTATTGTTAAGTAATACATATTTTTTCAGTCTTTCGATATTTATTTTGTTCTCTATATGTGTAAACCATGTAGTGTTTTAGGATGTGAGAAATCATTCACTACGTTTTTTAATTTGTTGCCTAGGTGATTGTCGCCTATCCATGGGGATTGGGAATTCCATTAGGGTTTGTGACAGATCGGGTTTGTTGTCGGGTTTTAGGCAACCCAGGTCGAATTGTTATAGTTTGGTATCATATGAGGTTTTTCCTCAGTAATCTTATATTGGCATGTCTATTAGACTGGGGATAGGATTGTTGGGACTTTAAAGGTATGTTGTTATGAGTTCCTCGCCAGATCATGTCATAACAAGACTCATGTTACAATTGGATATCAGGATATGTTTATCTAGTGTTGGGTTTTTCTAATAAAAATATTAATTTCTACTTATGTGGTTTCTTGTATGAAAAAATATTTGTTCGGTGTCTGATTGTTCTTTTGTATTGGTGTGCAGTTGTATGCCTCTGAGTCGTCTCCCAATTGATCCTTAGGATGGTGCAGCTGATTATCCTAAGTAAATCCACTTATTTATTTGAATATAATTGATACAATCATATGAGTAGTCTTTTTTTATTATGAATCACCAAGAGTTCAGAATGCAGTGGATGAAGTACAACCAAGAGCTGGAGAAGAAAGAGATCCATCGCGAGAGTTCCAGCGTGAGAAACCACCTTCCTTTAATGGGATGACGGATCCTAAGGAGGTGTAGGATAATATGGATATGACTGATCAAATATTAAAATTCTTAGAGAGACATGAGAATATCATGGGTAAGTGTGCAACATTCATACTAGAGGTTTCTGACAAACATTGGTGGGACTATATGGTCCAAGAAGACACACATGTTGGCTTGGATTGGAACGGTTTCAAAATCATGTTCTTTCAGAAATTTTTCCCAGAGTATTTGATGTTTCCAAAATCACTAGAATTATTATCATAGATCTTGGGAGAGAATTCGGTGTTGTCATACACCAACTAGTTTTATAATCTTGTTGGTTTTTCTCCTAACGTGGTATGGAAGGACTAGATCACATCGTAGAAGTACATGCATGTTTTTCAACCAAACATTAGATCCAACGTGTTCACATTGATGCTTTCTAAAAATGTGGAGGTATTTTATAGACAAATGATGGCAAAGATGAACAAAGAAGGCAAGGTCAGCTTTACCGCCTCTTATCTTTTATATGGTGATAGCATTAGTCGCATACATAGGAAAAAAGGAAGTGTAAGGACCCTCACATGAGTGATGGAGGTAGGTCTCACTGGAGATACCCCTCTCCACTGTCCAATGTAGCTAGAAGGGTGACTCTATCTTGCAACCAGGGTGGAAAGGGGGGTCACACTGGACATTCCTATCTTATTCTTTTGAAGATCAACAATAGTTGTGGATATGTTGGTGATCTATAGTTTTTCATTCAAATATTGAATACTCCTGATTATGGTTAGGATTCATCTGCTTTATAGGCTACTGTGCTGTAGTTAGAAGCATCAAAGACAATAGGGATCAATCCATAGGCCTCAGGAGTAGAGAACATAAAGGCAGTAGATGACTGTCTAGTGGAAGTTGATACCGGTCTGGCAACATTGATATGTACACTCTTTATTGCAAAATTTTCGGTACTGATTTGTTTGATAATGGTTCCAACTACAAATTTATATTGTAAAATTTTATTGACATTCTTAAACACCCAATAATACTTATGCCCTATGTAATGTACTTAGTGACACCTCTTTGCAAGAGTAAAGAGAAAGGGTTCTAGTGTCCTTCATTGATCATGATAACAGACATGGAGTTGGTCAAGGATTTTTTCATTCTTAATCTGGATCTATGTGAGGCCATCATTGATATGGATTGGCTTGTCTTTCATTGAGAAAAGGCTAATTTTTATCAACAGGGTGTTTGTTTCATGCTGCTGATGAGAGGTCTCTTATGTGTCATGGAGAGTGAGACTGAAGGCCAGGTCAGGTATGAATATCAGACCTAGATATCATGAGATTGTTATCTACCATTCTGGTCAATACAAATAGATTTTCATCTATTGGTGATACGCCTATTATGGTTTGATACTTCACTGAAATTTTTCTAGACAACTTCTCTAGTCATACTCTAGAGAGAGAGGTATTGTTTACAATTGACCCAGTGTCCGGAACAAAACTAATATTGATGCCTTCATAACATATGGACCACGAAGAGTTGGAAGAACTCATGGTTATATTGGATGACCTATTAGATAAGGGTTCTTTTTCTACCTAGTGTTTCTCCTTGGGCATCCTCTATGCACATTTCCAAGAAAGTTGAGTGTTCACTTCGGTTATGTGTTTGCTATTGGATGTTAAACTGGGTAACAGTTAATAAAAATACCTTTTGGATCGTATGGATGATTAGTTTTATTAGTAAAATGGGGGAATTTGTTTTCAAAGATTGATCTGTGGTCTAGTTAAAATAATATCAATGTCTGAGAGTCTGAAATACTAAGGAAAGCCTTAAAGAGCAGGTATGGACATTATTAATATATCATGATGTCTTTTGGTTTTACTAATTCTCCTGCAGTTTTTATAGACTTAATGAATCGTTATTATACTAATATTTTGATAGGTTTTTTGTAGTGTTCTTGGTAGATATTTTGTTTTATTCAATGTATGAGAATGATCATGATATACATCAGAGTTTGGTTATGAAGATTCAAAGAAATCACCATCTTTATGGAAATCCATAAAAATTCAGTTTTTGGAATTGAGAGGTGATGTTATGGGGGAATATAATTTCTCAGCATGGCATATCAGTTGATTCATAGAAGGTTAATTTTTTTATCGCAGAAGGAAGCATAAAATTTCATTGATATATGAAACATACATGGCCTTGTTGGATACTACCAATGGTTCCTTATGGATTCTCTATGCTTGCATTACCTTTAACTTCTCATGCCAAGAAGGAAGATAAATTCAAATTGGATGTGAAGTGTCAGGGTTCTTTCGATGTACTAAAATGACTTCAATCATCACTACATGTTCTGATCATACCTGATCTGGGTAAGGGATTTGTGGTGTTCCTTTTATGCATCTAGTGTAGGTTTGGGAAGCGTTATTATGAAATATGATCATGTTGTAGTTATTTATATCATCGTCTTTGACTTTAGGAGAAGAACTATCCATTCATGATTTACATCTTTCCTCAGTGATGTATGTGCTTAAGTGTTGGCAACACTATCTCTTTAAGGAGAATTTGACATTGTTCTCTCATCATAAGAGTCTGAGATATGTCATTACCGCAAAGTAATTGAATCTCAAATAGAGGCGACGGATAGATTACGTTTAGGTGATTCAATTTTACATCACCTATAATCATGGGAAAGATAATGTTGATAAATACACATTGTGAAGGAATGTACCATCACATGCTGTTCTTGAATCAATGGAAGAGTAGAATATTATGGTCCTTGTTGCTCTTCTATACAAGGATACTCTAGATGATGTCTCATGTATAGTTTTTACCATTGTTCAATTTTCATAATTTCTCCTAGAGTATATCATGAAAATAGAACAAAAAAACTGATGAGTTTCATATGATTTGGGAAAAACATTATTGTGGGGATATTATTCCTAGTTAGTCTCTCTCTTTAGGTGGAATAATTAACTTCTAGGAGTGAGTTATCATCCCAATATCTATGTAAAGTTCAGTTTTGTTTTATCTTCATATATCATCAGGGGACATTCATATAGGTGCAATAAAAATGTATTATGACTTTAGAAGATTGTTATAGTAGTTGGGTATAAAGCATGAAATTATAGAATATGTACCCCACTGTTACACAAACCTACAAATATTGGAAGATAACTTGAAGCCCTAAAATTTTCTTCTTCCAATCCCGATGCTAGCTAAAATGTTGGATGAGCTGACCATGGATTTTTCCCTTTTTGATTCCATGGGATGCCTAAGGGAAAAATTTTATTTCAGTGATTTTTACCAGTTGACGAAGTCTTCTCATTTCATTCTGGTCAAGGAAACCACAAAAATAGACGATTTGGGATAAATGTATGGGAATGTGATCGTAATACTGCATTTCTGTCCTTCTACCACATTTTCAGGTAGGGATCCATGGTTTATGTCATGTTTCTAATGGAATATTCAAGAGGAAATAGGGACACAGGACAAGTTGAGCACAAAATAAAATCCCTAAATAGATGTCCAAATAGAGCTTGTAATTCAGATCCTAGAGTATATGCTTTGTGCTTGTGTTTTGGATTTTGGTGGATCATGGGATAGACATTTGGGACTGGTTGTATTTGTTTACAACAAAAGTTACTGTTCATTGATCAGATTAGATCCTTTTGAAAAATTTTATGGTCACTAGTGAATATCACCACAATTTTTGGTAGAGATTGTGGATGTATCATTTACTAGATAGTTTATAGTTCAGGAGGCTTCAAAAATGATTCAGTAGGTGCGACGATGTCAATTTACAACCCAACGTTGACATAAATCGTATGCAAATTAGTGGAATCTTCATTTGGGGTTGTCTTTTTGTGACTTAGTTTTCTAGAATTTTTCTCCTCATTTGTGTCACTGTCTGCTCAAAAATCAAGGAATGTTGTCTATGCGTTATGTTGGACCATTTTAGATCAATAAGCAGCTTGGAAAAGTTGTTTATTTGTTTGAATTTTCGACTCAGTTGACCAAAATTAATTAGGTTTTCCACATATCCCAATTGAAGAATAATAACCTTGACACCACTTGTGTTCATAGTTTGGATGAAATTGAGCTACAACTATATTCTATTATTTGGGAGAAACATGTTGAAATCATTGACTCTCATGATAATGTCTTGCATGTGAATTATATATCATTGGTTAGAGTTATATGGAAACAAGTATCAGTTTCTCACGAGACATGGGAATGAGATTTGTTGATGACGGAGCAATGGTCTCATCTTTTTCCTGGGATTAGATCTTCCACCTGAAATCTTGGGGATGTGAAGTCCTTATGGTTTTGAGATTGTAACATCTCATTACCTTGATATAAATGTAGAACAGGTACACACCGTGTACCCTAAGTAAACGTCGTGTAATCAGTGGTAGTTGCATGTCATGGATTGGGAGATCATACTGTGATTAGAGAGATCATTCTGTGAGATTGTACACATCATGTCCCTTATTTTCACAGCATATAAGGGTTAAATAGAGGTTTTTAACCTGATGTGACATGTTTTTCACCATAATTATCTAGCATGGACTACATGTCATGACCAAAGGGTATACGTTGTGACTGAAGTTGTGCCTAGGTAAATGTCACATGTTTGAGAGTTTTTTAAAATACTTTTCTCTCCGAACATCATTTCTATTTACCTAAGTTAGTTCTAGTGTATTTTTGAGAGACTAATCTTGCTCTAGATTGTCCTGATCGGTGTGGGATCTTCATTGCATTGGTGGTCCATCTAACTAGGTTAGTGTTCTTTCCGGTTCTTACTTGATTATGATCATGTAAAAACCTTATACAATCATTTTTGAATATGATGATCCATGTTGGTTGATCCTCATATTCTTCTACTAGATCCATTGTGAGAACTCATTTTAGTGTCCTTTTTTCGTTTTTTGATTGTGGTGCGGGGCATCCTTCTTCATGGTACGTGGGGTTCCTATCTTCTGTCGACCTTTTTTGTATATATTTGAATCAATATTGTGTTGGATTATATTCTAGGTTATTCATTGGTGCAATTGGGTATCATTTCATTTGGTTTCCATTGTGGGTGCGTGAGACCCAAAATTTAATGTAGGTGGCTTTGTCACTAAACAACGTTAATGAACTAAGTTGTTTTTCTTTGAAAATTTCTATATAAATTGATTTATGAAATTTTAATGATTTTTTTGAGTTGAAAATCATTTTGAATGAAAAAATGGTTTTCCATGGATTTTGATTAATGGATTGTAAATGATTTTGAATAGTTTTTAATAAATTGAAATGAGTTTGTGGAATAATGAACATGGGTTACCTTCGGTAAATAGGTGGAATGTTTAGCTTCTGTCCATCATCCATTTCATTGTGATTATTAAGGATGTATATCTTTGGGATTTCCTATGTTTCCTAGGTCTATTGTTCTAGGGGGCCAATATTTACATTTTTAGGGTTTTCCACTAAGATATTCCTCTTCTTCCTTGGCATGTTGTTATAGGATCAGTTTAGTGCACTTGATTATATTGGTATGAGTAGTCTCCTTCATAAACATGTAGTATTAATTAGTGATGTGATACATGTGTTTCTATTTTGTATTTCATGGAATTCTGAGTTAGTTTTGATATATATGATTATGATTTTGTAAAATGGGATGGAAAATTTTCTTTGGTACTGATATACCGGCATTTTTTAGAACTACAGAAAAGGGAATATTTAGCATGTTTTATATAAAACTTATTTACTACATATTATGAAATGTTTTAATTTTTAAATAAGAATATATGAATTTTTATACATAGAAATTCTACGGAACACCTGGGTGGGATCCCGCGAAGCCTATTAGCTCACATCATGTGCACTGCTTTGGTGGTGCATATTAATTTGTCTATCTTCCAGTGAAAGGAATGACAAAGCACCGTAGTGATGTTTCAAGGTTAATGTCAATAGGGATGGTTAGTTGGTGGTGAGATGTTTAGCGTTTGTGCATGCCATCATTGGTGTTGCTATTAGGATTCAAGTCTTGTACCGTCGAATATTCCATTAGGTGTTTTTAGCTACTGTTATAGTTGATATGTTTCCACTTTATTCCATATAGCTATGGCATATATATTTTTATTGTCTTATGATATTCCTTTCATTCTCTGTATATATATTCCATGGGGTAGTTTAGGTTAGGGGAAATCATTAAGTTTATTTTTTCAATTGATTCCCAGGTTCTCGTCACCATCCCTTGGGGATCATGAATTCATATTCAGGTATGTGATAGATCGGTTTGGGTGATGGGTTTGGGTGTATCCTAGGTTGGTTCGTTATAGTAATTTCCATTCATTCTGACTAACAAATATTTTATTAATTATTTTTTTTTGTAGTGGGTTTTTTAAAAAATGTTTATTTTCAAATATCAATCCATTTATTACATAGATTATGTTTTAATATTGAGGAAACAATTTATTTATGTTGGGGGGAATGGAACCCAACATGACCATAGGATTCTCTACTTTTCAATTAAATTTAATTTTACTCGAAACATATTTTTGTGGAATGACTAATTATGATTATTTTAAACCCAAAAAATTGACATTATACTGTGTTTCAAGCAACATATTGTCTAGATTTCCCTAAATGTAAAACTGATGTAAAGACCCGTAAAATTCAAGGGAAATTTTTTCTTAATTTTCTTTAAAATTTTACAAGAGCGTGGTTTCAGACGGCACCTGATTCCGAGGCCCGGAGTGCCCGGAATTAATTTCCGAAGTTTGGCTCGGGTACGTTCAGTGAACGAACGAGCGGGAATTCCTAACTTTTGATCCGATGCTCGGAATTGAAATCCGAGGGCACCGATGAACTCGCAACGCCGATATTTGCTTAAGAGGACCTTTCCCGAAGGTGCGTTTTCTGAGGAGGAGTTGTTTAAAAAAAAGGGGAGTTAAATGTGAAGTAATAAAATTGTGTTACAATTTTATTTCTTATTCTAAGTTGTTAACCTATGTGTGGAAGTTGGGTGGGACCTACTTGTTGTTAACTACCCTTGAGAGAATAAAGGTGGGGTGGGGCCCACACGAGCCCAACCCCTCACCTTCCCTAACTCCTCTAAACCCCCCACTTAAGATGTGTAACTCATCTTAACTTTTAAACTTCCCATTAATTGGGTGACTTTCCCTCTCCTCACTTTAATCATGCCAACACACTAATCCAATTAATGGAATTAAGTTTTTGAATTTTTGAACTCATAGAATGACTTAATAAAATAAGAATAGCTTATTTTATTTTTGGGGGTTAGTTTGGTTGTGTTGAGGTTTGGAGGAGAGAGCCCTAAGTCTCTTGAAGAACTTCATCTTCTCCGGCGAAGAACGTCTTCATCCTCAACGAAGAACGACAACACTTCGTCAAGGATCATCGACTCGGCGACCCGGTATCTTCGGACCCCTTCTTCCTCCTCGGACCTTCTTCGTCGGAAAACGAAGATCCACCAACGTCGTGTCTCTTCGGGCATAACACTTTGTCAACGGATTTGACGAACGACGACCGCGACGCCCGACCTCCGCGACGCCGTCTTCCGCGGGACGTAGACGATTCTTCGAATCTTAAACCCGAGGTAGGGGTTGTTGTTTTGGTTTCCTTTTTCCTTTTCTTGCTCGTGGATCGCTTGTCTACGTGAGACATTTAAATATTTTATTTAGGTGTTATAGTTAACGCGGGGGGGGGGGGGGGGGGGGGACCGCACGAACACGGCCGAAACCCCCCTCCATTGTTCTTGTTTAATTATTTTGCGGAGGAAAGCAAGTGGCGTGGTGCCGTCGCACCACGCGGATGAACGTGTAATTATCTTACGCGATGCCGTCGCACGCACCATGGAAGAAACAACAAGAACGCGACGCCGTCGCGCCGCGTTGAAGAAATATCATGGTACGGCGAAGGGGCGCGGTGTCGTCGCACCACGCCGGATGACGAACGCCGCGGCCGGTTCCGGGCCGCGGCGGGACGAGGAGACCGCGGCCGGTTCCGGGCCGCGGCGGGACGAGAAGACCGTGACCGGTTTCGGGCCGCGGCGGAAGAGGAGACCAGCGGCCGGGCCGCCGGCGTCGGAAGTCGAGGGCGGGACCGGAATTTCCGGTGCCGTTGGTAAAAACCGGCCGGCCAGCTGGCCGGCCGGATGACTTAAAACCGGGGAAATTAAATCCCCGGCCAACCCTTGAAAACCCCCCTCTTTAAGAGGGGGGGCGGTTCTTTAAGGAGGGGGGGGGGGCAACAGCCCCCCGGTTCGTGACCAACCGGCCCCCATGTGCGGGGGCCGTCTCTTCAAAATCGGCGCGGCAAAGCCGCGCCGCCATCCAACAGCGGGGGCAATCACGCCCCCCGCGTGCCACCCACGAGCGGCGCCCGCCGCCGCCGCCGCGGCCCGCCGCCGCCGCGCCGCCCGCCGCCGCGGCCCGCCGCCGCCGCCCGCCGCCGCCGCCCGCCGCCGCCGCCCGCCGCCGCCGTCCGCCGCCGCCGGCCGCCGCTGCCGGCCACCGCGCCGCCCGGGGGGGGGGTCGGGCCGGGTCGGCCCGGACCCTGACCCCCCCGTTTCGGACCAGTTTTGGTTTTTCGCTCATAACTTGAGCCTCGGACCTCCGATCGACGAACCGTCAGCGGAAATGAGATCCTTGGATCGAGACGGTCGTTTCGGTATATCACACTCAAGGTTTCGGTTTACTTTGAGTTCGGCCGGGTTGGTTCGTTCACGAAACCAACCGGGCTTTCGGAGCGGAAACGCTCATATCTTGAGCTACAGACGTCCGATTGACGTGCCGTCAGTCGCGTAGTGTTCCTCTTAGTGAGACGGATCTTTTGGCATACTCCGCCCGAGGTTTGGATGCAAGTGGAGTACGGTCGGGTTGGTTTAGCCTAAAAAACCAACCGGGCCCCGGAGACGAAAATGCCAATAACTCTCAGACCGGGCGTCCGATCGACGCGCCGTCTGTTGCGTTGAGTTCCTTTTGACGATACGGAACTTTTGGATACATCAACTCTGGTCTTTGTGACAGTTGATGTATCAGCCTCTCGGCTCGTGGAGCGGACCCTCCGAACGAGCTTGCTATGTGCGGGAACCCTAGTGCTGGCTGCGACGGTTACTGTAACAACTACTACTGCTACTGTGACGGCGACGACGACAGTACAGTGATCCTGTGTGGATTCGACGACGACGACTACAGCACTCAGCGATCCTACGTGGAACAGTACTACCGAACCTGTGTGAGCTGAATCTTCTGTTTACCTTGGCGGTGGAGCGCTTGGGTGTAGCGGCGGACCCGTGGTACTTGACAGTGGTGGTGCGCTTGGATGCAGCAGCAGACCCTTGGAGGTGGAGCGCTTGGTTGTAGCGACGGACCCGCGATACTCTACGGAGTGAGTGCGCTTGGTTGTAGCGACAGACCCGCGACGGTGGAGACGTGCGTGCGGAGTACGGAGACCGTGTAGATGACTGAGACCTGACGACTGCTTGACCGACTCCACTTGGAGTGAGTCGACTAGCCCAGTGGACGGAGCGCCCAGTAGTTGGCAGCAGACCCACGGCGGACGGAGCGCCTGGTAGTTGGCAGCAAACCCGCGGTACTCGACAGGAGGAGTACCTCAGTAGGCTAATTGGGTGAGCGCCCGGTATTTGGCGACAGACCCTCAGCGGACGGAGCGCCCGGTAGTTGGCCGCAAACCCGCAGTACTCGACAGGAGGAGTACCTCAGCAGTCATAGGTTAGTGAGCAGTACCTCGGAGTCGTGACAGGACTACTGCACACTTCAGAGACGGGGCTCTTCAGCAGCTACGGTTTCGATAATGAAAATCCTGGTTTGAGCTGAGACTTTTGACCTTGTGTTTACTTCATGATTGAGATGGGTCACTTGCTAACTTTGGTATATGTATGGGCATATACCCGGGTAGTGGTTATCCGTCGTTTCACAATCCTTGTGTTTCCTCATGATTGAGATGGGTTACTTGATAACTTAGGTATATGTATGGGCATATACCTAAGTAGGGTTTATCTGTTGAGATCTTCTTGTGTTTATCCTTGTTGGTTTTAGTGAGACCTTGAGGGTCTCGGGGTCCCTACTGAGTATCGTTATACTCACCCCTGCACGGGCTATGCCCGCACCTCGTTGTGTTGGTTGCAGACGACGGACAGTGCTGACAGAAGCCGAAGGTTCGAGGACTGGACGGTACCTGGAGGTGGACTATACGACGAGGTGGTACCCGGAGGTGGACCACTGGGCGGGACATACTCGGAGCGGATGGCGGGACCCGAGGAGCAGAGGAGCTATCTGTACCCACCCTTCAGGTGGGATTTCCAGTGGACATCTCAGCGTAGCAGCTTTACTTTTCAGTCGCTGTTTTCCCTTTTCGAGTTGTACTTTACAGTTGGGCTTGTATTTCCGGCCCCTTTTTACTTTTCATCTCTTCTTTTGTACTTAGTGTTTTACTTCCGCTTGCTTACTCTGTGGTGTTTGTTTACCTTACAAAGGCAATGCCTTCCCTTTTTCTGGGATTTACGCCTTGGTGCTAGTCGCCAGCCCCTGGCCTATGGAAGGCGGGCTTGGGGTAGTCACGGCACGGACCCCGAGGGCGGGTCGTGACAAATTGGTATCAGAGGAGTTCGGTTCTACCGCGAAATCTGATCTTTTCTATGTGAGGCAATAATGTTTAGCGTATTGAGTGTGGTTATCAGTCCGGGGAGTCCAGTGTTGGTGCGGCGGCCGACGTATCCGTACACCAGGACCCTGACTTCTGATTTCCGACTTAATACACGAAAACATTGATTGCGTTTGTGTTTCAAAGTTTTCTTTGTGATTTCTTTGTGTCAGCTCACCAGGTATACTGTTCTAACCGTGGCGCACCTGTCTCCTTTCAGGATGGCCCCACGACGGCAGCCAGCTAGGGTTCCGAGAGTCGAGCGAGACGACAGCCCACCGAGCGACGAGGCCTCGGTGCAGGGCCCTTTTCCAGTAGTGGCACCGGCGGTAGCTCTACCCGCCGAGCCCCTGATGCTTCCAGCAGCAGCCGCTGACGATGCACGTCGCCTCAGCGCACTGCATGAGTTTCAGCGCCAGCGACCGCCCAGGTTTCGCGGGGAGACGGATCCCTAGGCAGCAGAGGATTGGCTGGAGGCAGTGGTTCGAGTGTTTAGGCTAGTGAGGACACCAGCAGACCTCATGGTGATCCTCGCTGCGAGCCTACTACACGCAGCAGCAGGACGATGGTGGAGCTTGATGCTCCAGGTGCACGATGAGGCATCTCTACTTTGGACGGACTTTGAGAGCATCTTCCGCTCGGAGTTCGTCCCAGCCACCCTTCGTGCGGTGCGTATCCAGGAGCTTCTACAGCTGCGGCAGGGCAGCATGACGGTCGCTCAGTACGCGGCGAGGTTCACCGACCTTTCTCGGTACTCGACAGACATGGTACGGGACCCCTTCTTCCGGGCCCGGACCTTCGAGCAGGGTTTGAGACACGAGATCAGGGCATCGCTGATCTCCCTCAGCATACCGACTCAGACAGGAGTACTAGAGCGGGCCCTTCTGATCGAGAGCTTCCTTGCTGAGTCTACACCAGCACAGAGACCCACCGCAGGGCGGCACGTAGCGGAGTCTTCGGTAGCAGGTAGCCGACAGTTGACTCAGGGTTCCAGGCAGACCAAACCTACCAGTGGCCGACTGCACGACTCAGGCTCAGTTGTGCGGGGAAGCCGGGGTGGAGTCAGAGCCAGGCGTGCCGAGAGTGGGCAGTGCTACTCCTGTGGCGGGATTGGTCACATGGCTCGTGACTATCTGACCCGCCATGCTAATGATCAGCAGTTAAGTGAAGAACCTCCCAGGCAGAGGCAGAGGTTCGACCGTGGCGGTCCGCAGGGAGGAGGCGGACGAGGCAGAGGAGCTGGACGAGCAGCCGGTGGTGGGCGACGCTTTGAGGCTCTTCCACCACCACCACCAGGAGGTCCACCCCGACCGCAGGGGAGAGCTCAGCTTCAGGCAGTCGAGGCCTTCGATCATGGAGCTCTGGGAGCCGATGGACAGGAGCAGAACTTGTGGATAACAACCTTTGTACTTCTGGTTCCTTGTTTCTTTTGTGTAGCGTCTTGTATTTTGAGCTGCAATAATAAAAGACGCATACCTTTGTGATGTTTTTGTTCCTGTCCTCTTTCGTGATGTTACTAAGAGGTTCCAGTTTTGGCTGTTGACTTGACCCTCACTTGTGAGACATCTACTGGAGGAGACCCAGTTACCACACACTGATGCCGACAGTGTGACTCAACCCTTGGAGGCGAGAGTAACGGTTGAATCTCTTAGTAGTAGCGTCGAGGCCTTACGACGTCATCCTTGGTATGGATTAGTATCATCCATGTTAGGATTGACTATTTTAGGCAAAGAATGTGGTTCATCCAGGGGATGAGACCAGATTTCTCTTTTCGGCAAAGAAGAGATCTTGCAGCTCTTGTGGGACCTGTGATGATCCAGGCCACGACAGAGAAGGTCCAGGTCATCCAGGAGCGGATGAGGACAGCTCAGAGCCGGCAGAAGTCATACGCTGACAGGAGGCGGAGGCCACTGGAGTTCGAGGATGGCGACCACGTCTTCTTGCGGGTCTCACCTCGACGTGGTATTCGGAGATTTGGCCGAGGCGGCAAGTTATCTCCGCGCTTCATCGGACCCTTCCAGATTCTCAGAAGGATTGGCGAGGTGGCTTATCGCCTGGCTCTACCACCTCAGTTGCACCGGGTGCACGACGTCTTCCACGTATCCCAGCTGAGGAGATACGTGCACGACCCGACGCACATCATTGACCATGGGGAGCTTGACGTTGATGATGGGGCGACTTTTACGGAGGTCCCGGTGGAGATAGAGGATCGACAGGAGCGGGTCCTGTGTGGGCGATCAATTCCTCTTGTGCGCATCAGATTGCAGCACGGGAATCTCCAGGAGAGCACATGGGAGCGGGAGGCTCAGATGCGTGCTCAGTACCCTCATTTGTTTCCCTAGTTTTGATGTATCTTTACGGGGACGTAAATCCCTGAGGTGGGAGTAATGTAAAGACCCGTAAAATTCAAGGGAAATTTTTTCTTAATTTTGTTTAGAATTTTACAAGAGCGCGGTTTCAGACGGCACCTGATTCCGAGGCCCGGAGTGCCCGGAATTAATTTCCGAAGTTTGGCTCGGGTACGTTCAGTGAACGAACGAGCGGGAATTCCTAACTTTTGATCCGGTGCTCAGAATTGAAATCCGAGGGCACCGATGAACTCGCAGCGCCGATATTTGCTTAAGAGGACCTTTCCCGAAGGTGCGTTTGCTGAGGAGGAGTTGTTTAAAAAAAAGGGGAGTTAAATGTGAAGTAATAAAATTGTGTTACAATTTTATTTCTTATTGTTAGTTGTTAATCTATGTGTGGAAGTTGGGTGGGACCTACTTGTTGTTAACTACCCTTGAGAGAATAAAGGTGGGGTGGGGCCCACACGAGCACAACCCCTCACCTTCCCTAACTCCTCTAAACCCCCCACTTAAGATGTGCAACTCATCTTAACCTTTAAACTTCCCATTAATTGGGTGACTTTCCCTCTCCTCACTTTAATCATGCCAACACACTAATCCAATTAATGGAATTAAGTTTTTGAATTTTTGAACTCATAGAATGACTTAATAAAATAAGAATAGCTTATTTTATTTTTTGGGGGTTAGTTTGGTTGTGTTGAGGTTTGGAGGAGAGAGCTCTAAGTCTCTTGAAAAACTTCATCTTCTCCGGCGAAGAACGTCTTCATCCTCAACGAAGAACGACAACACTTCGTCAAGGATCATCGACTCGGCGACCCGGTATCTTCGGACCCCTTCTTCCTCCTCGGACCTACTTCGTCGGCAAACGAAGATCCGCCAACGTCGTGTCTCTTCGGGCATAACACTTTGTCAACGGATTTGACGAACGACGACCGCGACGCCCGACCTCCGCGACGCCGTCTTCCGCGGGACGTAGACGATTCATCGAATCTTAAACCCGAGGTAGGGGTTGTTGTTTTGGTTTCCTTTTTCCTTTTCTTGCTCGTGGATCGCTTGTCTACGTGAGACATTTAAATATTTTATTTAGGTGTTATAGTTAACGCGGGGGGGGGGGGGGGGGGGGGGCGGACCGCACGAACACGGCCGAAACCCCCCTCCATTGTTCTTGTTTAATTATTTTGCGGAGGAAAGCAAGTGGCGTGGTGCCATCGCACCACGCGGATGAACGTGTAATTATCTTACGCGATGCCGTCGCACGCACCATGGAAGAAACAACAAGAACGCGACGTCGTCGCGCCACGTTGAAGAAATATCATGGTACGGCGAAGGGGCGCGGTGCCGTCGCACCACGCCGGATGACGAACGCCGCGGCCGGTTCCGGGCCGCAGCGGGACGAGGAGACCGCGGCCGGTTCCGGGCCGCGGCGGGACGAGAAGACCGTGGCCGGTTTCGGGCCGCGGCGGAAGAGGAGACCGGCGGCCGGGCCGCCGGCGTCGGAAGTCGAGGGCGGGACCGGAATTTCCGGTCCCGTTGGTAAAAACCGGCCGGCCAGCTGGCCGGCCGGATGACTTAAAACCGGGGAATTTAATTCCCCGGCCAACCCTTGAAAACCCCCCTCTTTAAGAGGGGGGGCGGTTCTTTAAGGAGGGGGGGCAACAGCCCCCCGGTTCGTGACCAACCGGCCCCCATGTGCGGGGGTCGTCTCTTCAAAATCGGCGCGGCAAAGCCGCGCCGCCATCCAACAGCGGGGGCAATCAAGCCCCCCGCGTGCCACCCACGAGCGGCGCCCGGCGCCGCCGCCGCGGCCCGCCGCCGCCGCCGCCGCCTCCGGCCACCGCGCCGCCCAGGGGGGGGGGGGGGGTCGGGCCGGGTCGGCCCGGACCCGGACCCCCCCGTTTCGGACCAGTTTTGGTTTTTCGCTCATAACTTGAGCCTCGGACCTCCGATCGACGAACCGTCAGCGGCAACGCGATCCTTGGATCGAGACGGTCGTTTCGGTATATCGCACTCAAGGTTTCGGTTTACTTTGAGTTCGGCCGGGTTGGTTCGTTCACGAAACCAACCGGGCTTTCGGAGCGGAAACACTCATATCTTGAGCTACGGACGTCCGATTGACGTGCCGTCAGTCGCGTAGTGTTCCTCTTAGTGAGACGGATCTTTTGGCATACTCCGCCCGAGGTTTGGACGCAGGTGGAGTACGGACGGGTTGGTTTAGCCTTAAAAACCAACCGGGCCCCGGAGACGAAAATGCCAATAACTCTCAGACCGGGCGTCCGATCGACGCGCCGTCTGTTGCGTTGAGTTCCTTTTGACGATACGGAACTTTTGGATACATCAACTCTGGTCTTTGTGACAGTTGATGTATCAGCCTCTCGGCTCGTGGAGCGGACCCTCCGAACGAGCTTGCTATGTGCGGGAACCCTAGTGCTGGCTGCGACGGTAACTGTAACAACTACTACTGCTACTGTGACGGCGACGACGACAGTACAGTGATCCTGTGTGGATTCGACGACGACGACGACTACAGCACTCAGCGATCCTACGTGGAACAGTACTACCGAACCTGTGTGAGCTGAATCTTCTGTTTACCTTGGCGGTGGAGCGCTTGGGTGTAGCGGCGGACCCGTGGTACTTGACAGTGGTGGTGCGCTTGGATGCAGCAGCAGACCCTTGGCGGTGGAGTGCTTGGTTGTAGCGACGGACCCGCGATACTCTACGGAGTGAGTGCGCTTGGTTGTAGCGATAGACCCGCGACGGTGGAGACGTGCGTGCGGAGTACGGAGACCGTGTAGATGACTGAGACCTGACGACTGCTTGACCGACTCGACTTGGAGTGAGTCGACTAGCCCAGTGGACGGAGCGCCCAGTAGTTGGCAGCAGACCCACGGCGGACGGAGCGCCTGGTAGTTGGCAGCAAACCTGCGGTACTCGACAGGAGGAGTACCTCAGTAGGCTAATTGGGTGAGCGCCCGGTATTTGGCGACAGACCCTCAGCGGACGGAGCGCCCGGTAGTTGGCCGCAAACCCGCAGTACTCGACAGGAGGAGTACCTCAGCAGTCATAGGTTAGTGAGCAGTACCTCGGAGTCGTGACAGGACTACTGCACACTTCAGAGACGGGGCTCTTCAGCAGCTACGGTTTCGATAATGAAAATCCTGGTTTGAGCTGAGACTTTTGACCTTGTGTTTACTTCATGATTGAGATGGGTCACTTGCTAACTTTGGTATATGTATGGGCATATACCCGGGTAGTGGTTATCCGTCGTTTCACAATCCTTGTGTTTCCTCATGATTGAGATGGGTTACTTGATAACTTAGGTATATGTATGGGCATATACCTAAGTAGGGTTTATCTGTTGAGATCTTCTTGTGTTTATCCTTGTTGGTTTTAGTGAGACCTTGAGGGTCTCGGGGTCCCTACTGAGTATCGTTATACTCACCCCTACACGGGCTATGCCCGCACCTCGTTGTGTTGGTTGCAGACGAAAGACAGTGCTGACAGAAGCCGAAGGTTCGAGGACTGGACGGTACCTGGAGGTGGACTATACGACGAGGCGGTACCCGGAGGTGGACCACTGGGCGGGACATACTCGGAGCGGATGGCGGGACCCGAGGAGCAGAGGAGCTATCTGTACCCACCCTTCAGGTGGGATTTCCAGTGGACATCTCAGCATAGCAGCTTTACTTTTCAGTCGCTGTTTTCCCTTTTCGAGTTGTACTTTATAGTTGGGCTTGTATTTCCGGCCCCTTTTTACTTTTCAGCTCTTCTTTTGTACTTAGTGTTTTACTTCCGCTTGCTTACTCTGTGGTGTTTGTTTACCTTACAAAGGCAATGCCTTCCCTTTTTCTGGGATTTACGCCTTGGTGCTAGTCGCCAGCCCCTGGCCTATGGAAGGCGGGCTTGGGGTAGTCACGGCACGGACCCCGAGGGCGGGTCGTGACAACTGATGTACAATTGTGATATACAAAACATTGAATTTCTTTGGTTTCTTGTGTAACACACAAGAATTAGTTTTATCGAACAAAAATATATTATTAAAATATTTTTATTTAAAATAACATAAATAAACCAGCCATTTAATTGGTGGGTTTGAATAGTATTAAATAAATTATAAAATTATTTGTTTGAATTCAGTCTTTATTATTATATTAGAAATGAATATTATAACCAATTGAATATAATGTAATTAAAAAAACTATTTTCTTCATCCCAAATGAATATTATCTTGATGAAATAAATTATGTACCATTTTTTAATGATATTAAGGATAAATATATGATATATTAAATAAATTTTTTATAAACTCATCCAATATATTGGTTTGGCATAATATAAGAACCAACCCATATTTATTCATGAAAAAGTATATTTTTCTAAAGGGCATATTTAAGATTTTAATGGAGTAGTGGTTTAAAACCAAAATTTTTAAATATGATAATTTCATTGTAAAAATAACCATCATTTATCAAATGAAAATTTTAATATTTTATTATCATGAATTTTTCATATTTTTTCTGATAGGATTCACTTTTTAATGAATAGTGAAAAATAATGAATTTTAATTGAAAATATAATTTTAACATAAATAATTTATATTTATATTTTTTTTATTTTTTTAAGGAATAATTAATTTTTTACATATATTTATAATTTTTTTTTAATTTTTGTTAGTTTCATACTGAGTGTTTATATAAAAATAATTCAAACATTTAACCATTTTCAATTTACAAATCTTGTTTATCTTTCCGTTTGGAAGATTAATATTAAAAACATTTATACCACTTTTGGCATTGGAATTTAGAAAAATGGATTCCATATTTTGAATAAAAATAATTAATAATTAATATTAAGGTCGATTTTTAAATATAAATATTATTTAAAAGAAAAAAGATTAATTACATCGATTAAGTAAAAATTGAGTTGAAAAAGTAGATTTTCTTTAATATTATATATTCAAATAACCTCAAAACTTGTCAAAACCATATTTTATTGAAATATAAAGAACATAGAATCGATTTTGCGGAATTTTGTTCATTATTTGAGGCACATAATGTACATGAGACCTCACAATAGTGTTTACATTTTTATATTTACAGGAATACCACTCCTCCATTATAAATGGGGAATCACCCCCTCACTTCATCACATGTCTATCTCCATTTTTATCCAAAAAAACCTACCATAACAGCTCCAAAAAATCCATCCCCTAATCATACTAGCCTCTCTTTTAAAATAAATCAATCCAAGAATGTGCATTGGTGCATACCAGATAGACATACCCAAAAAAGAAAATGATTTCTTCAACAAGAACTTTTGTTTCATTACGTTATACACCCATTAAATTATTTTTATATCAAAATAAATAATATCCTTGGAATCCATTACAATTATTTATATATGATAATGGTATAACCTAATCTCAATCACACTTCCTTAAAATTGGATACACAATCTTCGTTTTTGTGTACGGTAGACTACTGCCACGTGAACCGATGTCGTTCAGTCATCTATTCCCATCATCCATGGCTGGTAATAGAGATGGTTTTATTGTTCATTTATGAAATGCATTATATTTATAATTTAATTATTAATTTTTAACTTTTATATTGAATAAAATTCATGATTTCCACTTTGGGGGTATATGAAGACATCGTTTTTGGACATGTGGAATCTAACCTCTTTAAAATGACAATCTTCATCCACACATTACAACCAATTTATTAAAGATGGTTTTAATAGAAATATGTGATATATATAAAATAAATATGAAACTAGTATTATTACACACACACACGCACATATATATATTTATATATCAATTAATTTCTAAAAATGAGAATAAAATTAATGTAGGGTTCATTTTTCCGTACGACCTACTGTTTCCACGAAAGATGTATTTCATTTCATATCTCTTAATATTATGGGTTACTATAAATAAAAATATAATAAATAAATATAATATTTATATAATTTATTAATTTATATATTTAATTAAATCATAATCTATATATCAATAACTACAAATAACAAGAAAGAACATACTTTAAACACTACACTATTAGCACCTGGAATTTTAAAAATAATGAAAGATCATTAACAAATAGTTTATAAGAAATTATTATAAGATCATATGTTATATTTTAAATATTATAATGGTTCTATTATATCTTAACATAATGCATAAGACAATTATATTGTATTTTAAATATCAATCAACCAAAGGGAGCGTGAGGTAACCACTTCTCATATCACTACTTACTTTTGTGAGATAAATATCACATTCACCACATACAAAATCTTTGTGTTGTATATACAACCCATTTTGAAATATATATCATGAATTAATTTATATATAATTTATTTAATTTGATAATTGTATGATTATTAATTTTGGATTTCCTAATAAAAATGTTACCATAGTTGTAAAGGATTTAATCTCAATTTAAATTCTATTGGGAATTTTTTTTATTATGCATCAATTCACATTAATGTGTTTTATATACTTACCCTTAATTATTTAATATCATTACTACATAATATTTAATGGTTTTACAAGTTTCACTTTGAATTATCTTATCCATGTTGTTTGAATTCTGAAATTACTATACGGTAAATATTATCATTGCAATCTCATCGTAGGTCATCACTGCTAACTTTTTCATGAAGCATCACTTCATTATGACCATTTTACTTTGAAAATTATATTTCATTTGAATATACATACAATTTTTTTATGGGTATTACTTTTACTAAATAGTATAAAATTTCTACCTTTGGTTTATAGTTTAAAATATATTTTATTTGCCAGAGAAATATTGATAAATCTGTATCTTTTAATCAATACAGTTATTTATAAGTAGCATTCCTCATGAATTAAATAGATTTCTCAATATATGGGAAATTATTTTGAACGGTTGAAACATTTATGTATTATTTATTGATATCTTCTCAATGCATCGTTAGTCTCATCAGATGAATCTTTTGGTCCATCGGATAGATTTTTACTCGAAAAATATATACAATCATACGAAATGTCTTGATAGTAAATGTTCCTTGAACCTAGGAAACATATAATCCAATTATTAAGAATATTATGCTTTCAGATTCATTTTTTGTCTATCAATGAGTTTCTTCCTTCAATATTGTCGATGCATGTAGTTCATTCTTAGTTTATTGAATATATGGAATGTGCTTCAATTTCATGTAATCCCATATTTATTTTTCAATATCCTATTATATAAATAGAATTTTTGAAAATAACTATTTACCATGTTATCTAGATTATAATAATTTATTTTTTATTTCATCTATTTTACTTACCCTTATAGATCATTTAATATCACACTTGATTTGTTTTGTTCCCTAGTATATGAAAATGGAATCTCAGAATAAGGTTTCGAGGATGTTGTTCATTTCATTTTATTATATATCATGTTTTTTTCTTCAACCAAATGTAAAAACGGTAACATATTTTTAATCTCGTTTCCCAATATTGCTAAAATACTTTTTTTACATTAGTGTTTGATTCCTTGTAATAATGCAAATATAAAAAATTAAGGAACTAAATATGGGTTTCTAGGCTTAGGGCATTAGTACTCATTGTTTTCAACATACTATAATTTGATTAAATTATTAAGAAATTGGTTTCTATTCAATAATTATTTGATGATGAATTATTCCATATATCAAATCTATCATATGTATTCTTTTCATTATGTAATAGATGAGCCTTATATCTCTCTCCATTGAATTTGGTAAATAATGACAACCTTAAAGGTAAATATGTTATGCATTCACTTAATTCTAATTATTAAAAATTAATGAGTATAAATAGTTCTAATGTATATATTTTTATGAATGGACATGTGTTTCATATCATTAATATCATCGATGGACCAATCTATAATTTCCATAATAGCATGCATGGACCTATTTTCATGTCAATTTATATTTTCTAGGGAAAATTTTAATGTCCATAACTTTTTGAGGGAACATGTATATCTGTATAATTTTTTACAATGTTATATTTTTATGTGTATTCCAAAATTATATGTCTTATTATAATAATATTCTATTATAGAAAATTTTTGTTAAAATTTTATGATCTCAGGATTATTATCAATGATATTCATGGATTATATTTCCAATGTTAAACCCCAGTTCTCACATCATTTTGGTCATTTTATTATTACATGATCATTTACTTATCATTTATTCCCTTAAAAAGAATATGGGGTGATCGTTTCTTATATTTCCATTCCCTGGTACAGGAAGTACTCACTTATAAATGATATGTCTATGAAATTTTCTAGTTATGATGAACATAATTGGATATGATATAGATCATTTAGGAACAAGTTTATTATTTTTCCAACTCCCAAAATGAAGAAGAATTATACGATTCTAACATGGATTGAAATTTTATATAATTTATATTTAACTATATTGGTGTAATAAGTATTTATTAAAGATATGGACTGCTTTTTTCATGAACATGAAACAATCTATTTTATTGCATTAATATAAACAATTATTCATCTATGAACTAAACATTAATAATTTTTGTTTTTAATTTTTGAAACAAATTCTTCAATAGTTTGAATTTTATTTATTTTAAAAAATAATTCATCAGGGATCATGGTAATATTGTTTATAATATCAATCCACCTTTTACATTAATTAACATATGAATAAATTTATCTTACTGACTTCAAAAAACTTAAGGACGATGTTTTAATCCCTCTGATTTAGTTATCAAGAAACTTAATATCAATCTTGGTGTGTTTTATATATCTATCAACTTGATTTAATCAAATTATATGTACCTTGGATATTCCATTAATATCCTTCAAATAAAATTCATTTTGGTCAATTATTTAAAAAATATTTTTAAGTCGTTAAAATTTTCTAAAGAATGTATTATTCCATTAAAATATGTTAAATGAGATTCAATATCAATAAATTATTGAAGTGAAAATTGAGTCTAATGATCCCCTCACATTAATAATTAATCCACATTTCAATCATTTAAATAATAGAAGCTAGGAAAAACATAGTAGAATCAGATGAAATATTGACCACAATCAGAGTTGGGGGTCTTGATGATTAATCATATTTAATTCATTAATATTTATTTTCATTATAAACACAGCCAAATGAAAATTTCTCAATAGAATCTAGGTTTTACCAAACCATGGATTGAGATTATTGATATTTTTCATTCCTCCACCATTCATCCATTTCTCATTCATCAATATCATTATCATTCTGTTACTCAGTTGACAATAAATTCAAGGATTCATCCATATTTTTTCTATCACCAGAATTTTTATTTATAACATTTTCAAATTATTTATCTCTACTTGAATTTACTTTTCCTACTTTCATTAGTGGATCAAGAACATATTTTTAAATATATTTTTGTTAATACTTTTAAACAATATTAGAATTTCCTTACCTCTTTTTAATAGGTAGATGAGATTTTGAGAGTTGTACTTGTTTTCCTTCCAATGATATATATCAATGCACATCAGGTGTAAAATCTTATAAAGATGAAATGGATAATGTTTATACTATATTTTTTTAATTTTATACTCACTTAGTTATATTATAATCATTTTAAATTACCTTTTACAAATTTGACTTATATATTTCTATTTTTTTCCTTTTTTCATTTAGAAATCATTAATTAGTCTACCCTTTCCAATCCATGCCTTTCACATTATCTAATAAAAAATGTTGATCTCTAAGCCTATATTATTATTGGTTCATTGTAATTTCCATGAAATCCTCATTGGACATAGTCTTATTTTTATTCTTTGGAAATTATAAATAACATTTAGTTGTATTCCTCTTCTCTTTCACTATTATTTTTAAATTTTTATTTTGTATATATGATAAAAATCTATCTAATTCATCACAGAATTTAATTAACTATGTAACAAACTCAATTCACAATCTAATTATTGTAACCTCAATAGTAAAACACATCTTCTCCCTCATTGTAGTATCATTATATTTGATCTCTAGAAATTCCATTAACTAAAGAAACAATTTTTTAATGAATCACGAAAATATAATAATGTCCAAATATATTTTTTCCTTTCTTAATAGATTCAATTTCTAGAATAAAAAATCCATACAAAATTAAAATTTATCATGTTAAAAATAACCCAAGATATTTTAGGATTTAAATAGTTATAGATTCTCAATTAAAAGAGGGGGTGAACTTTAGGAATAATTTTTTTTCTTTTAACCTTATAGAAATATATGTTTAACAATTTTAAAATAAATAAATTCACAAACCCACTTTGGTTCTTACATTAAAAGAAATTTTGAAGGGCCTAGGTCTAATTATAAGAAACCATAACATAAAAAAGTTATTCTTTAGAAAACAATAGCAGGTTTTACATAGAGAATGATTATATCTTAAAGCATATAGAATATTATTTATATCAGAGTAAAAAAAGTATAATTATGTATAAGAGAGTATAAGAAATTTATATTTTCATTATATGAAAAAAATAAACTTGAAATAAAACATGAAACAATAACAAGTAAACATGTAATAAATATTTCATCCCTTAGAGAAGGGTATCCTATAACCTTAGATAATGGTCCCTTGAATTATAATTTCAATAAAGTCTAACAAACCCACACAAGGGTAATCCCTTGATATGAATATTATAGTTTTTCTTGTTATCCCCATAATCCCTAAATAATGAGGTAGTTAGAACCTTTTTCATATTATTCACAGAAGTCCTAAAACATTAATGTAGTGAGAAGATCTCTTTTCCTATCCCCATAAGCCCTCGATTGTACACAATAATAATCATATTTTCACAATGTTGAATAAGTTGTTCATGGAAATCAATATATTCACAAATTGTAAAACATATTGAATTATTTATCTCCCCTGAAATCAATTCATATCATGTAATCTCTAGGATCATTAATTTATATTGTGCTCATTCAAAAGATCTCCTACATATAGGAAAGGATTCTAATGGTCGGCTCCCTCCTACAACATTCATATTTTTTGTCGAATTTTGGAGGTACCTATACACGTGTCACTCAACCAATGGTCGGATTGAAACAAATTTTACAACATTGTTTTATGTAGGAAAAAATATCAAAAAATATCATGATTAAGAATCAATAATATGTAAGGAACATAAAATAATGCTTATGAAACTAGGATCTAATAAAATATAAACACTATGTTAGAAAAAAAATTATCTTTAAAATTTCACTAATAGAAATCTAGGAAATTCAGAATTTGGATTCTAAATATATAATCAATTGGATACTAGTAAGATTGGTATTTAGAGTGTGTGTTCTAATGAATTCAGATCATGAATTCTAAGTAATATTGGATTCTGAATTTGGAGTAATTCAGAGTCAGGATTTTAAAGATTTCGGAGGTTGAATTCTAATGAATTCAGAGTCAGAATATCGAGGAAATCAGAGCCTGAATTCTTATGAAATCAGAGTCTAAATTTCTTCGAATTCTGAGTCTGAGTTTTAAAGAATTCATATTCTAAATTCCATAGAATTTGTAGTCTGAATTTCATAGAATTCGATCTCATAATTTCATAAAACTAAGAGTCAGAATTTTAGATAATTTTGGAGTCTCTATTTTTAATAATTTTCTGTTTGAACTTCGAAGAATTGGGAGTCATAATATCAAAAAATTCGGAGTCTGAATTTCATAGAATTTAGAGTCAAAAGATAGAATGTCTCGATATCCATTGAACTATATGATTCTTAGGTTTTTGATAAGGATCCATAATTTTCTCATAATAAAAAAATTGTTTGAATTGGTTTGGAGAAGATATTAATAAAGACATTGAAAAAAATGGTAAGGATAAAAAAATTTTTTGAGAAAGAAAATTTTCCCAATGAAAATAATTTTTAGAGAAAGATTATTTTCACTACAAAAATGTGTTATTTATTTTCGAAACATAGAGGAATGGAAAAGTTATAAGGTATCCTTATTGACTAAACAATCTCCTCCATTTTGGATAGCATAAAAAACCTTTCGAAATATAATATTAGGAATAAGTATTTTTTATTTAGAACATTAATATGAAAACTTATCTCCCTTTACTTATGACTTATGATGAATATGACTGACAACCACTTAGGTTTTGAAATCCATATACATCATAATCTTGTATTTATTACAGATGTTACTTCTTCATTCTTTTGAATATCTTCTTTATGGAATCTCCAACTTCCTTAATCTCTAGATTTCATAGGGAATTCACTTATTTTAAATTAATATTATTTTAATCATTTTTTTCTCCTCCTTTTATATTTTCAAAACTCGAAGGGAGGGAATGAACAAAAATTAATCTAGAAATATTAGTGATATAAAAGATAAAACAATTGAATAATAACAAATTTTAATTAGTATAGAATAAAATTTTACATGAAGAATACATCAATATATAATAGTTTCATGAAACTCATTCATCCATGTTTTACATCAGCATGTTATTTATCAAAGTTGCCTTTACTTTAATAATCATTTTTTGATCATCCTCAAATCTCTTAAAAAACTGATATTAATCATGATTCTTCTTTTGAAGATACTTGATACTTTCATCTTGAGATATGGTAATTTTATCATGGGACATTAAAACCTTATCTTTCCATTTGAAATTTTTTTTCTAACTCTTCCCCGAGTTATCTTTTTCTCGCTATATTAAAATCTATTGAATTGAGCTTTCTATTCAGGTCTTTGTCCTCTTGAATTTTGGTCACATGCGGTTGATTCATCTTTTCTGAAATATTCTATATAAGGTTCTCTATAGTGTCTCTCAACTGATTAAAGGAATCTTTAACTAAGTCATAGAAATCATCTATAATTTTGAGAATAGGAATTACTGACATAGAATATTTTGTAATTTCATGACATGATATCCTATTTGTATCATAACCAATATGAAAAGTTGTGAAATATTATTCAAGATAGATAAAATTTTACATGAGAATACATATTGAATCCAAATTTTAATTGAAAGAATAATAGGGAAACTAAAATCTCAAATCAATACATATAAATAAAGGTATTGTGTTAACTAACTTCTTCAAAGATAGAACAACAAAATGAATTCCCAGGGAAGACAATGATTTGGAAGCTAAATCATTTAATAGTGAGGAATCATTATATAGAACTTCAGCTGTCCTCTTGTATATTCCACCAAAATTTTCTTATCATTTCAACCACAACCAATTTAAGATATTCAAAAACCACCTATTTTCCTTTATCATATCAAGAGATTGTCATCCTAACTTACAGATTCTCATGTTCACCATCTGAGACATGGATTATTATATCTTAATCAAAATATTTTTTCTCAGAAACTCCTTTAACATATTTAGGATGGATGAAATCATGGTTGCTGTTATCATCCTTAAAATGATTATCAACATCAACCTATTAATCATCATCATTGTCTTGGGAGATTATTTTGGATGGTTCAACCTGGGAAGTTCTGGTCAATATCTTTTCTAAAGGAAATTTCATCACATGATATTTTTCTTCTTGTTTGATCACATCTTCACTCTCCTCCCCTTTTTTGTGTTCTTATTCATATTTAATAAAATATCTATTTTTTCGTAATAGGTTACAGAATTGAAATTTTCATTCCCAAATATTCTACTAAAACTGACTCTTGAAGGAAGAATTATAGAACATGGATCATATCAATTAATTTTAAAATATTTTATAGAAAATCATGATCATGTTTACTTTTTAAGAACATCTTCTTAATTTTATTTTTTATCTTGATTCTCAAAATCTTCTGCTATCTGAATCTTCAATGACTTTTCGACATCAGGGTCTAAACCAAAAGCTTGCATCTCCCTTATTATTATTGTTCTTATTCTTTTCAATGAAATTAGCTACTACTACATAAGAATTGTTTTTCCAGATTTAGTGGAGCTGATTGTGTTTCTGGAATGGGTAATTTTTCTTTTGATTTGGGCTCTTTCTCCTTTCTCTTCTTCGGAGTTTTCTTGGATGTTTTTCCTACATAACCTTTATTTATTAATGATTTAACCTCACATTTAGAAATATCATAAATAGTAATGGTATGATGTTGAAGGAAATATTAATCATCTTAGGAGTGTCATCACTCAATAACATAATCCTGAAGGTTCTGGGATTTGAACTGCAGGTAATTTTAAATAATTCCAAATAGAGAACGATGATATTCTACAAGATCTCTATATACATGATTATTATAGACTTGGGGGTTCAATTATTTATGTTATCAATCTTTATAAGGATGTACGTGATTCAGAATACCATTCTACAATTAACCACGAAGTGCATTATAATGATACCACTCTTTATAAGAGAGCCTATATATCCTTTTTTAAGAATAAAAAATCTATGCATCCATGATGATATCAAATTATGGTTTTTTTTAAAATGATATTTTTTCAGAGACACAACTCCTTTTAGTCAAACATATTCTATTAAATTCTCCATCTCAAAACATCATTTCTTTTCAAGCATATTTTTATGGAAAATATTGCTTCACATTTATACGAAATATCAAGAATATTTGCAGCCATGTTGAAGGATAGTGAATAAGTCTTCCCATAACTCTTAAAGGAAAAACATTTCCCTTAATCCTTCTTCATAAAAACTTATAGAATCATAAAATTTACATAGAAGATTAGGATAAACTAGATCTTTCTTCTTTAGAATGGCTATATAAATAATTTCCCAATTATTTTTCATTATATATATTGAAATTCATACTTCAAAATGAAATTTGGTTCAACCAACCTTTCTATATAAATTTTCCAAACATTTATTACCTTGTTTTACATAATATATTTTTGAGAGGAAATTTCAAGTGACATCTAAAATTGGAGGAAACTATGAAATTTATACTATTGATTTGTATGGTGGGAGAGATTCAGTAAAAAAATCTAGAAAAAAAATATTGGACCCAAAAATGGGTGTCTTTATATAGGCCCTGTGGAAATTGTTCGTATTTTAAAATCATTTTAATTCTTAATATTATCTTGATCTAATATTTCAATTGAGATGAACACTGAAGAAGGATTTGGTTGGTTCTGATATATTTAGGATTTAAGAAAAAATCAGATTTAAGGAAGGTGAATATGATTGAGTTTTTATATAACAAGACATTAATAACAACAATAACAAAATACAGTGATTTATATAAGGAAAAATACCATCTATATTTCATATAAATAATTTTTAGTATTTATAAGGTTCTGCATGAAAATCATAGACTATAGAAAATTTTATTTATGGAAATGAAATTTTAGGTTCCAAAAAAAACATTGTTTAAAATTTTTTTAGTAAGTATATAAAATTTAGGTTTCATGAAATTTTTCTAAAGGAATAAAAAAATGTACCCCGACCCTATAAGAAAGATTACCTTAATAGTTGGAGAAGGGTTTTAAAAAAGAGTAAATATGAAATATTACCTTACAATTATCATTCATTCCTTTTGATTAATGTTTTTAAAACTATCTGAGGGTAATGATTTTTTAAAAATTAATGAATGTTGATCTTGGGTTTTGAAAAATTGTAAAAATAAAATAACCTTAATGTGTGACATACCTAAGAATGAGATGCCTAATATCTATATTTTTTACAATAGAGTGATGTGAAACATTATTTTCTCTAGATAATGGAACATGTATTATCACACATAATATGTGTCATGGTAAAACTGATGCCATAGTCTGTGAGTGTGTGTTCTATTCATAACACATGATCACTACAACATCCAGCTACAAAAAATTAACCTTCAGTAGTAGAAAGTGCTACTCAATATTTTTTCATCCGTGAACATGTAACAATTGAATCTCCTAATAAATTATAATTTCCAAATGATCTTTTTCTATCCCTTATATATCCAAAAAATAATTATTCAGAGAAGTTTTTAAAACAAAATCATATTAAGAAGAATAACAATGTCCTAAGTCCATAGTTCCATTTATGTGGCAAAAAATTATTTCCAATGCTTCTAAATGTGATTCCTTTAGATTAGATTAATATATTTTACATAATCATACTAAAAAAATATTGTTTGCATGACTATACATTATGTATAATAAACTTCCTGTCGTTCCGCTAAATGATGCTTGATCTACTTGTTTTGAGGTTTCATCAAGATCATGAGAATTTGAGGTACCAAATGGAGTAATAATAATTTATTGTTATCATATAAATACTTCTTATCAATATATTTAATATAATTATGTTGATATATATATATGTTCCATCTAGTTTTTGAGATAATTTAAAACATATGAAAAATGTTAACCCACCCATCATAATCATTTCAAATATATATTTCATAGGATTCTCACATGAGTCATTTAATGATTGCTGAGTTGATCTGAATATAATTTCCTCATCATATATTTGAAAAACCAAAACATTTCTCATATCTTTATTTATAACAAGGGTTCGATCTGTAGTTCCCTTAACAAAATCATTTCATAAAAAATATAGTAAGTCTATCATACCTGGATCTAGGGTCTAGTTTAAATCCATATAAAGATTCGGTATGTTTAAAAAAATGTTTAGGTTGTTTTGTGTCTTCAAAGCCAAGAGGTTGTTCAAAAAACATCTCTTCTTGAACATATCTGTAAGTAAAAAACATTTCACGTCCATTTAGAAAAATATTGATATTAATGAATACTACAAATGCAAATAGAATATGAATAGATTCAAGTATATCTACTAGAGTGTAGGTTTTTCTTCAAAGTCTATTCCTTTGTGCTGATTATATAAATTATCAATTAATATTTCTTTATTTCTTAATATGACTCCATTTTCATCACATTTATTTATAAATTCTCATTTTACTCAAATTATAGAATTTTTCTTGTGACTTTCAACCATGTTCTAGAAATTATTCCTTTTGAATTAATTTAGTTCATCCTTCATAGATTTAATCCAATTATCATCACCCAAAGCTTCATTAGAGATTTTTTTTGTTCTAATTGGGAATGAAATATTAGATGTTATACTTCATTTCATAGAGAACATCTAGTAGTTATAGGTTTATTTTCATCACCAATGAATGTATCACTAGGATGATTTTTATGAAACATCTGATTTGGATTTTGTAAACCGTGTTCATCAGCATATGGATGAAAAATATTCTATGGTAAATACATTAGTAACATTTTCTTGATTATTTTACTTATTAGAAGAATCATCTATCAAAGGGTGATAGTCATATTTTTGAAAAAAACATCTGGGGATGAAGGTTGGGGTTGCTTAAAAACAAAAGGACCGCTTTCATCAAACGTAACATGCATTGTTTCTTCAACAATACATACAGTTTTGAAAAAAAAATCCATAAGACTTAGAAGTAGTGGAGTAGCCTATGAAAATTCTTTTATTGAATTTTGGTGAAAATTTATGAATTTTAACATTAGTATTTAATATTAATACTTCGCATCTAAATACAAATATGTAAGAAACATTAGGTTTTTAACTAGTAAAAAATTCATAAGTTGTTTTGTTAAGAAAATGTATTATTAAAACATGATTTTTAGTATAACATGATGTGATAAAAACTTCTTCCCAATAATATTTATCCATATAATATTCATTCTATAGGTTTATAGTTATCTTTTGAAGAATTCAATTTTTTCATTTGACAACACCATTCTATTGAGGAGTTCCTGGGGCTATGAAGTTATGAGTAATGCCTTTTTTACTACAAAAAAATTTAAATACATAATTTTGAAATTGTCCCCCATGATCATTATGAATAGTTACCAATGTATTGTTTTTATCATTTTAAACATGGTCTCTAAATATTTTATAATAATAAAAGGATTTAAATTTCATTGCTAGAAAATTGACCCCTATAAATAAGGTGTAATTATCCACTAAAACAAATACATATCATTTCCTCCAATACTTCCAGTTTGTGTTGGATAAAGAATATCAATTTGAACTAGCAGTAATGCGTCAATGCTTGAGACTTAACCAATTTATTTAGATATTTTCTTATGATTATTTCTATATTGACATGTATCATAATGTTTTGAAGAATCAAATATATGCTCTCGAAGATCCTTAACAATGTTTTTTTGAGATTTTTCAAAGGTTTTTAAAGTTATGGTGTCCAAGTCATCCATTCCATAACCAATATTTATCTTCTATTGCACTATAGTAAGGTAGATCATAGATCATAAGGTCTTCTATGTTCTCTAGATAAATATTTTCATACCTTTGAGCAGAGAGAATAAACTCTTCCTTGTAATTTTGTATGAAGAATTTATCATTGCAAAAAAATCAAAGGGTATCCTTCATCACACAATTTTCATTTGATTATAAGGTTATGCTTAAGACCTTTAAAAAATCAAACATAAGAAATTAATGATTTTCCAAGAAGAACAATGATATGAATACATATAATATCACCCTTAAATTTTCTCTTAATGTTAGTTTTCCTCCTTTAGTCATTATTAAATTTTTAAAAATGTTTTTGTTGCCATTCATCTGCCGGGAACATCCACAGTCCACGTACAAAATATTTATCATGGTACATCATTTATTTTTATAAAAATAAAATTGTTAGACTTTAAGAATGAAAAATTTCTTAAAGAAATAATATTAAGAAGTAAAACCATATGAATCCACATTTTAAATGAAAAATAAGACTTATGAAAACCATTGGATTTGATTTTATCGAAAGAACATTTTTTGTAGAAATGTCGACCACATTGACACTTAGTGAAAAATTGAGCGCATTGGTGAACAAAATAATTATGACTAAAAGTAGGTTTGGAATGATAATATCCAATTTTGGAACAATAACATAGAGGTTGAATTATTAAATATATTCTATCATATTCATTCCTTCCAGAACTGAAATTTTAAATAAGATTACTTAACGAAAAAATTTCAAATTTTAGTCTAATGACCAAACTTTTATCCTCAATGTGATTTTTTAGAACATAAGTTATTTTATAGAATATCCCTATTTTAAATAACATATTCAATATCTCAAGACACTTTAACCTTCATAAAATTAACCTCTTTATGGTTTTTTGAAAACACATTCAAAATAAAGATTTTTTTTCAAAATCATTTTAAAGATATGATACATGTTTTGCTAAAATGAAAATTCTAAAGTTTTATTGGTATAACATCTTATTTATCCTCAAATTTAAATTATAAAGTTATTTATAAAATCTAGATGCTTATTCAATTGAATGTAAGGTATTATCTTCGGTTGGGGATGATTCTTCTTCCGAAGATTCATTATATTCATTGTAATGAAAAATTCAATTTAAAGAAATTTTGGATAAAGATTCAGCATTGTGTACCTTATCTATAAGACAATGATTTTCAATAGTTAATCTAGATATAAGTCCAACATTATTCTGACCAGAAGATTCATATTCATGTATATTTATCTAAAGTCTCACCACTACTGTCACTCGAGGTGTCATTTTCCTTCAAGACATTATTAGTAGTTGATTTTTAGATTTTCTTTTTGTAACATTCAGAATTAATTACCTTTCTCTCTCTTATTTTTAGAATGTGACAATTTAGTATGATATGTACAACCCTTTTTCATTCTCATATTGATTATTGTCACTTTATTCAAATATAAAAACAGTTTTCTATTCTTTAGATCTAGTTTCCCTATATGGTTTCTTGAATATAGATGTAATAGTGATAACTACACTTCCATTACCATTCATTTTCATATTATAATCAGCATCCCTCATCATTCATGTTTCATATTGAATAATAGTTCTAAATTTCTCAATAAGAGTAATGATAAATACATTCCTAAATTCATCAATATATACTCTTTAATATTCCCACTCATTGGGCATGATATCGATTATATTTTCTATAAGAACGAAATCATTAAAAGATTTCTCTCTCCTAGATTGAATACTGTTGATGGTAGACATAAATCATTATTGTACATTGAAAATAGATACTCTATTGTGAAATAATAATCCATGATATTAATTTATTAACATAGCTCTTCATGTCTCAATCACTTTATAAGTTCCAAAGTGTGTAACTTCATATTTCATCCAAATAAATTTAGCTACTTCCCAAAAAGTTATTTAACTATATATATTCTTTTTAATAGAATATAAAAGGGAATTGAATTTCTTGTAGTTTAATATATATACTTCTTTCATGGTTTAAGTAGGATCTGAAATCCTTGTCTGGATTTTTATAATCAGTACTGAGCATAAATTTTTTTTACACTCTAGTTTTTACAAAAAAATTTATTCATCCTATCTATCCAATAATTATAATTATTAAAATCAATGATTAGCGATCTAGTAGGATTTAGGTTGTCTATAGAACTGAAATTCATAAATTCCATTCTATAAGAATGATAAATTTCCACACAACTTGTAAGTAGTAAAGTTTTATAAAAAAAGAATAATATTTAATAAAATCTTTATAATGAAATGTTAAGAATGAAAATATAGACCAAGAGAAACATGAGAAAGAAAAAAAAAGTAATAAAAACTTAATCTAGAAAAACATAAGTAGGAAAAACATATATGTATGTAAAAGTATTTTAGTGACCTCCTCAGATACCAATTTTATGATCGTAGTAGATGTAGGTACTAAATTATATAAGGGAGTGAATTGTGAGATTAAAAAAAATTTCATTTAACCCAAAAGAAATCTACGATTAACAGTGTTAAACAAGTTGAATTCACAAAACCTCTATTGTTATTTCTTTAAATGGTAATTCTAAAGGCCCAGGTCCAATTATGAAAAATATAAACATAAATATGTTAAAATTAATAAAAAATTAGTAGGTTTTTCAAAGAGAAAAATTCTACCTTAAATAGTATATTATCGTATTTATAATAGAGTTAAAAAGTATAATAAATTATAATAAAGTTAGACATTATTTATTTAACAAAATACAGTGAAAATAAAACATGAAACAAAAAAACTAAACAAGTATAAAATATTTTAACCCAAAGAGAAGGGTATCCAAAAACCATTGATAATGGTCCTTTGATTTATATTTTCAAGAAAGAATGTCTAACCCACACGAGGGTATGCCCTCGATAAGAATATCATAGGTTTTCTATATATCCTTTCCTGCCCTCGACCATTAATGTAGTGGAAACCTATGTCTTCTAATACCCAGAAGTCCGTGAACATTATTTTCATCGGTACCTCTGTCTTCCTATCCCCGAAAGCCATCGATTGTACATATCAACAATCTGATTTGAACGAAGCTGAAAAAGTTGTTCACAGTATAACACGATGTTCACATATCTTTCAAATCATGATAGTATTTCTTTCTCTAGATATAACTTAATAAAATTTAATCACTAGGTTCATTAATCGATATTGAACTCACTCAAAATAGCTCATATTTATAGAAAAAGATTCCAATGGCCGACTCCCTCGTCCAATAGTCATATGTGTTTAAATTTTTGAGGGATTTGTACACATGTCGCTCATCCAACGGTTTGATTGAAAAAAATTATGAAAAAAATTATGTAGGAAAAAATTTGGAAACATTATCATTCTTAAGAATCAATAATATATAAGGAAAATAATATCATGTTTAAGAATGTAGGATCTGATAAAATTGAAACAATATATTCAAATATTAATGTAGCTTAAAAAATGTAAATAATATGAATCGTGGAAAAATAGAATTCAGAATCTAAATATATGAATAGTCAGATTATAGAAAATTGGTTATTCAAAGCCTGAATCCAAATAAATTCTTAAACAAAATTCATAGTCTAAATTCATAGGAATTTTGAGGAATTTAGAATCTGAATTTCAGTGAATTTAAGTCTATATTTTAGAGAATTTGTAGTCTGAATTTTGAATAATTTTGAATTTTAATTTTAGAGAATTCTGTGTCTTAATTTCATCAAATTCAGAGTCTAAATTTTCGAGAATTTAGATTCTGAATTATAGAGAATTTAGAGTCTGAAATTCATAAAATTTATAGTTGGAATATTAGATAATTATGAGCTTGAATTTTAGAGTATTCAGAGTCTGTATTTTAGAGAATTTGGGGTATAAATTAGATAAAATTTAGATTTTGAATTTCAGAGAATTTGGAGTCCACATTTTAGATAATTTGGAGTCTGAAAACCGAAAGACTCGACATCCAAGAAACTTTAATATTATGAGGACATAGATAATGATGTTAACTTTTTGCTTAATCAAAAATGTTTAGACCTAGTTTAAATAAGACATTAAATAACACATTCAAAACAAAGGTATGGATAATAAATTTCTTATAGAAATAAAACGATCATTATTAAAATATTTATTAGAGAAAGATAATTTGCCATAATAAAATGTGATTTTGATTTTCAAAACAGAGGGGAAGGGAAAATTTATAATGAAACCATATTGACTCAACAAAACAAATTCCTTCAAATTTAATGTATCCCATAATTTTTCTCCAAATAATAATTACGTGCAATAATATGGCAACAATTCAATATTCTAGTGATATATGGTGCACATTTCAAACATTTTAATAGTTTGTAAACTATGAAATCTCATCTTTAAAATTTGAAGAACTCTATAGATTATCTAACAGATTTTAGGTTACAATATTAGTACAACCATCCATTGATACTCCTACCAAGAAAAAGATAGTTTTAATAATAAGTTCATAAAAATTCTTAAATAAGTTAACTGTAATAAATTTCATCCTTGCTTCATCATTAAACACCAATGAATTGTTAAATTCATTTACACTGCTTGGGAAATAAGGATAAATGTTTTCTTTCTCTATGAAATGATCTGCCCACCCTTATATGACAATAATATTCATTATAAGTGATTTTTAACTATTAACCCATATTTTTTCAATGAAACTTTATTTTACAATTTTTTTATTGGTGAAAATTTTAATTTTTTTAATTCTAAAAGAATGTACTATAGAAATTGATTATACAAAAACCAACAAATGGATTCAAGTAAAAGAGGGTGGTGATTGTATGGAGTAGAGAGAACCCATGATGGGGGGAATGGTGACACTTTCTCTATTATATATATATTATAATAGAGACTCTTCATCTTATATAGATATAATTGATCAAAAGGAATCCTGTTTTTAATTCAACTTTTAGGATCATATTATAATGAAGATAAAAAATATTGAACCATTATAAAATAAATTTTATCAGATGAAAGGTTTTTTAGAAAAGTTACATTATAAATTATTTAATATATTTGAAAATTGAATAGTTATCAAAAAAATAAATAAAATATAAAATTTGATATTAATATATAACAATTATGTAATTGACTCTCAAATAATATATTATAAACATTACTATACATGTTTGGTGTATGTAACATCAATTTGAATGTTTTTTTCAAAAATATCGTTTTGCAAGCATTTTTCTGAAACAAATTTAATGAAAAAAATTTACTGAATAACTTTTGATGAAATGTTTGACTGGAAATATATAAAATATTTCAATAATTTTGGAAAAAATGAAAAAATTATAAAAATAAAACAAATATGTTCTTCCCCCATGTTAAGAAGTATTTTTCTATAAGGAGATAGTTTAAAGAATAATTTGATATTAATAATAATTTTATGTTTGTAATTCCTTCATGATGTTATATATATTCAAATTTATTTGAATTTAGTGATTTTGTTAAAATATCAACATGTTATTATTATGTATGGATTAATTTTAATATTGTATAACCATTTCCATTATCACCAATAAAAATTTTTCAAAATTTATCTTAATAATATTTATGAATAAATTATCTATTTTGGGTAATATTCTGAGAACATCCACTATCAATGCACTAAAATTTATTATTGTCAGTACTTTTTTTATTTTTGTAAAAATAAAAAGTTATGATTTTGGTACACAAAAATATTTGGGTCGAACATTTTTAAATAATAAAATGATTATAATCCATATTTTAATATATCATGTTTATTTATATTTTTCAATTATGTGAGAAAATAATATTTATAAAATAGAAATGATTGTATTATTATTTATAAAAACTTATTTTTTCAATGGAAAATACATTGACAATGATTAAAATAGATCAAATATTTAGAAATTAATATATATTTTGAAAATAAGATTTTGAATTTGAGATACCTATTAATGAAATACTTTTATGTTGAATAATTTATCTATATATGTATTAAAAATTTCCCCCACAAGATGTACATTTTGATAAAAAAATGTGGAATATCATTTTCACTATTTTTTAATAACTAATTATTTATCCACATTTTTATTTTAGAATTATATTTGATTGAAACTTCTGTGATATTTGATATGTTTGAAATAATTATAAAATTATTTAACTACCCTTGACTAGTTCTACCATATCAACTTTAGGTTTTTCAAAACAATACATTATTATTTTTTACAAATTTGAATAATGATAATCTTTATTGAAACTAAGTTATATATCTTCATCACCTAGAGTTGTATCAGTTTATTATTTAGATGATGTAGAATCAAAATCATCATCATAATCATGATAACAATAATTTTATGATAAATTTAGAAGGGTTCTATTAGATAACATTTCTATGAAGCATTCATTTGTTTTTAGAATTTTAGTAAAGATACAGAGATTCTTATGATCATATATACTTATTTTAGAAGAATAATAAAAAGAACAATATCATACAATTTCACATAATGTATTTGAGGCTTTCAGATTTTTCGTCCCATTATTATTTTAGAAATTCATAGAACATTATTCTTTATTAAAAGTTCCCTTGAGTATAATAAAATCCATTCTGATCAAACATATTTTCTTATAATCATAAATTATCATTATAGTTGAATCTTTCATATCAATCCTTTAGTTATGATTTTTATTATATATAATACTAAAAAAATTATTTCCAATAATTTTATTCATTATCCATGAATTATTATAATTTACCATATCACATTGTTCTAATGGTCTTCTTTCAGTCTCAAATGTAAACTTCTTCGTTTTAAAATATATGTAATCTCTCTATATAGATAATCTTTTTCATAAAAATAGTTATAGTAGAAAAGATGGATACTCCATATTTAATTTTCTCATAATGATTTTATATTTTTTATAATTCCTTCATATTTAAAAATATTGATAATTCTGTCAACCAATTTTGTTTTTTATGTGCTTAGTATCATAAGGAGTTATCATTTGGTATTCTCGTCCATCAGAAATAATATTGATAATAATTTCCACTAAATTTTCATATATCAGATAATTATCTATCAAATATTATAAAATATTTAAATCATTCATAAATCTTAGATGAATCCGGTAAATAAGGTTTTCATATAGTAAATAAAATGATGAATAATCTTATGAAATCATTTTTTGGCTGGTTTTAATGAATGTTGTGTCCTTAATGTGAGTAATATGTAAATTTTCCCAATACTATTATCTTAATTGAATGAATAAATCTGGTTATATATGTTTCTTTTCATGTAGTATAATAAGATATTTCTAACTATATAGTTAAATGTACTAACCTATTTTTCCATAATCTGATAGTTACCAATTAATATTAAAAAAGTATCAACCCATGTATTGATAAATAAAATTTCATATGATCTCTTTTTTATGCATAATCTACCCCATTAAATATTCATGTTATTATTTGATATGTATTATTTATATTTTAATCATCCATAAATTCCATATTTACAAAACATACATATTATTCTTATCAAAAAAAAACTTGTTAGTGAAAACTATTTATAATAAATTGAAAAATGTATATGAAACAATTGGCTAAAAAATAATTTTCTAAAGTATTAAAACATCATATAATTTAAAATATAGGATTAAAAAAATTATTTATTACACTACCTAAGGTCTTAGAGTTAATTTTAATTTATAAAATAAAAATAATAAATTTTCATAACATCTTTATATAGGTTAATAAGAAGGATGCTTCATCTGATTCTCAGAGTTCATGTATTAGAAATGATCATTTTTTGATTATCAATGTTTAGAAATTTTAGAAGAAGAAATATATTTTTTAAATTATAAATATGAATAAAAAAACATGTAGAAACAAGATAAAAAACTGTAAGGAAATTAAGAATGACATTAAAAAATGTAACAAATATTATAATACTTTAACCTTATGTGAAAATGTTATCTACAAACCACACATTGGGTATCCATTGTTTTCAACTAACCGTAAGGTCTATCTTTCTAAAAATAAGAAATATCTCAATACCAATATCAGATAGAAATCTGTCATCCTATTCATGGAGTCCATTAAATCAAATGATTATATACAACTCTAATATCCAATACTTATAAGTCCGCAATCATTCAGATTAGATACACCTCTATCTTTCTATCCCTAGAAGCTCTCGATCTTCTATATCATACACACATTTGCCTTCTTATACCCAATATACATTGATCATCAGTATTAGATACAAATCTCTCTACCTTTCCCTAGAATACCTTAACCTTTAAGATTTTACAGATAATTACTAACACATAGCATGTTAATGAATTTACAATATATCCTCTCAGGGATGCCATAATAAAAAGACTCTCAACGGTTAGAGTAATGTTCTATTAATGTAACAAGTTGTAAATAAATATTCACAAAAACCCTTAATTATTATTGATGAAATATCACCATGATCCCCATATACCTTTTCTATTTATTAGAAAGGCCCTAATGGTCATATCCACAAATCTAAATGGTCGTTGTAATATACTTCACCAAACTCCCTCTTTAATCAAAATCATTATTATAATCACCCCTATCTAATTATTCAATGTTTATATAGTATAACAATGAATTAAAATTACATCTAGTTAAATAAAAAGTATACATATTTTATAATTTAATTTCTTCATTTGAGGGATTTAATGAATGTTCATTTGGAGAACATTTCTACCCCTATCTGATGAACTTCATCTGATAGTATCAATTTAACTATTTCATGAGGGATAAAATATACATCATATTTTGGATACATATACATTTTACTATGATAATATATGTAGTATTATATAGGTTGATAATGTATATTATCACCATATTTAAACATATTTATCAATTTATAAAAGATTTTATTTCTAGTAAAATATTATTTCCATAAAAAATACCTAATTCATTGGAGGATTAATGTAAGAAAATTAAGATATTTTTTAATTTGTATTTTGATTTTCAAAATAATTATTTAAAAATATTGAATATAAAACAGTTGAATCAAATATATCCATATATCACAATGAATCTTATGTTAATTGAAATAAGTCCCCACAATAATTGTAGAAAATTGTAAATCATTTATAATGATTATGATATCCCAAGTCTTCTACGTAGATCTAACTGATGAAAATAGAAAAATACAATGGTTTTATCATAGAAAATAAATATTAGAGAGGAACTAAAACGAATTGGTGGGGTTCAATATTCTATGATAGAGAGTGGAATTAAAATTAATATTTGGGATAGATAAAAGTTCCTTTTATATCTCTATATATCATTTGAAAAAAAATCATGAGACACACAACTATTGGAAATTGTAATTTTGTATTGTAATAATAAATGGTATTTCTAGAAGTGATGAAGAGATTTGAAGAACTTATTAATAATTATTAGGTTATACAATGGACCTTTAATAGTTTTTTATCATATATAGGGGATTTATTTTCCATAAAAAATAGGTTCATTGATGATATGACAGATAATAAAACATTCCATTGGTTTTTAAGGGAATAATCATAATAATGAAATAAGATGGTTGGGTGGAAGAGAAATTGGGGGTTGGGCCTATAATAGATGAATCTAAAATAACTATGTATCCATTGAAATCACAAATCATGAAATATAGTGTTATAGAAAAGAAAAAATGTTATCACACTGAAGGGAATTAATTGATGTACCACCATTGATATGGAAAATTTATAGTAAAACATCCAATATTGATTGAGTTGTCATTTAAGGAAGTCTGGTCATATAAAATATAACAGTCTAAGAATTTTAAGGGTTATAAAGCCTAGGTCACAAAACATTTCACGCAAGGATATAAAATAAGGACCATATACCATTTAGTTTAGGACTATAGTGTATATAATGTAATTCATGCAGTTTAATGTAATTTGATAAGGAGTATACACCATCAAATTTACGTTCATATCGTAGAAACTGAATGACATGATGTTTAGATAAATTTGAAAAAGAGTGTATGATATCAAAGTTAATTTATGAAATATATTTATTGAATATATTATATATTTTATTATATTAGACAATATATATGATATATGTTCCATTTCATTTTTTGATACAACATTGTGGTTTTCATTCTATATACCATTAAACACCTTATTAATAACATAAATTCTTTATAGATGAATGATCAGCAGTGAATCTTCTTGTAATACTCTTATGATAATATATTATGATATACTCATAGTCACATATATATTTAAATAATTACTTCATCATTCTATAACTATTCATTAATGTTGACTTATAACCACTCATTCTCCATAAAATAGTTATAAAAGATCATTAAATGCAATTTAAATTGGAAATCAAAAAGAAAGACTATATTTATACTATTAACTAAGGAGTAGAAGGAAAACTATTATAATTAAAAGGATTTAATGTTAAAACTATGAAAACCATTTATAAATTTTATAGTCCAATATTTTTTTACTTATATACCATTTTCGGAAAGATATTGGATTGACACTTATTTAATAGAGATTTCATTATATTCAAAGCAACATTGTAGTGGTATAAAGGATTTTAAAGAATATTATAATCTATATATAATTTATTTAAATTTATATAAAAAATTGTATAAATATTATCATGCATATGTTTTTATAGAACAATAAATTTAGTAATGATATAAGAATTCGGTAAATTTATCCCAACATTTTTTTCTACATATTTTAAGGGAGAAATGTTGACCTATTTATACAATAAGTTGTTTATAGAAAGAATAACATTAAACCACCTAATAGTGGATAGAGTGTATGAAATCATGAAATCTATCCACTATATCCTATGTGATCATCATTATTTATATATTTTTCAATAACTCTAGGGGTCAATGAATTATCTTATAATGTAGATAAAATATTTTAAACTGTGGTATGCAATCTATAGAATTATTCATCACTAATTTCAAAAAGTATAAATATATATATTGATTTGGGGAAATATTTTTTTCCCTAGTATATTTGGACTACATGTTCCTACATTGTCTTCCTAAATTGTGGTGATAGTCACTTCTCCCATGATGGAATTTAGAAACATAACAACAATGATTTTTTATTGGATAATTTACAATTTATGGAAAATGAATAGAAAAATATTTACTGACCATCATATTATTTTTTCCATTATGACCCAAATTTTTGATAGTTTTACACATATAAGGAATTAATCCTTATTATGAGTCAATTAATTAATTAAAATAGTAAATGAGGGTGAAGATGAAATTATATATGAAGGTATTCGAATTTTATTAATTTCATTAATTTCTTTGTTGTTAAAAAGAGGAACTATCCTCCTATTAATTATATATATGATTTTCTCATCCTAAAATATGTAATCATTATTTGAAAGATGACAATAATTAATATATATAGAAACATTATGTGAATGTTAAAAGTTAGAAAATATCTCTTCTATGTGAAACATTGAAAATAATTCCCATACATTGTCAAAATGATTCATTTTCCATTTTTTGGGATTACTTTCCATTGATCGGTTTGATCACCCATTTTTAGTATATTTTAATGTTTAGTTTTGTAAGTATTTTTTTCAAAGTAAAATTCGAAAAGATTATGAGGCTTTATTACTATAAATAATTTTTGGTACATAATATTTAGGTGTGGAAGTATTGAGTAAAATGTGCTTTTTCTATAAAATTATACACGATTCTTAAACCATATCATTTCAATTCTAGATCATTGATTATTTCTTCCATTTAGAAATACAAATATAACCCAATTATATATCCCATGTCCGACGAGACATATTAATGGATAATAGAACTACAATAGTTATTTAAATTTCTATAGATGAGTCTATGTGGTATGCGTGTGCACAATAAAAACAAATTCTTACAATTTTATCAATTTTTTTAAAATATAGATATTTAATTTTCTGAGGATGACAAAAAATTATTCCTATAATTTTGTCAATATCATGAGACATTTGGAATATATTTTTAGGTCCAAATAAATTTGGTATATCATATGGTTTTATAATTAAAAATGCATCCCCTATAAGGAAGAGATATTATAAAGTAAATTTTTAGTAAGATATGTACATTGGTTCTCAATTCATAAAATCTTTCAAAATAGTAAATTATTGTTTTTTTCATATATATAATCTTTATTATGTGAAAGAGGATATCAAAGTGATAACTCCATGGATTCCACGTATAAGATAAGGGTTTTTTATCAATTATTAGAATCAATATTGGCAGGTTTTAGAGAAATTAATCGAAAATATGAATATTTTTTGATTATATTCATCCCATTGATATATTTATCCTTTCATTTTAATTTTAATGATAGGAAAAAAAATTCATATTGAGGTTTTTAATAATTTCTAAAAATAGGAATGAAATACATGAAATCATAATAACTCGTAAATATTGTAATTAGGGGTAATAATATTTATAGCCTTATTTTTTCTAGGATCAAAATTGAATCCACGATATATGATGACCAAATAGAAAATTATCCTAACATTATCCCGATGTAACATTATATTAGGTTTATTTTATAGAATTCATGCCTTAATTTAGAAAAAAACTAAATCCTTGAATGTTACGATGTAATGATGTGATTAAATTTATCTGTTTTCCATGTATTGTTTTACGGTCATTACAAGGTAATATTTTAAGATATGGTGTATCAATACTTGATGCGATGAACCTATTTTTTGTGATTTTTTTATTATACATTATAGAAATATACCATCTTTGGTTTCATAACGAAGAATATTTAAAATAATTTTTATCTGTAAAGATATAGTTATATTTTGAATAACCATTTATTAATTAGGGGTGTTAAAAATTATTAACATCATTGAATTGAAATTATTTGATCGGTTAAGGGATATTATCTTCTAGATAGTGACTATTATATCACAAATGTCGATGTTGACTAAAATTTTTCTATAATTCTACTTAATGGCGGAAATGTAGGAATACTATTCAGGGTAAAAGTGTTTTTGAATAAAATCATCCCTGATAATCTTATATAAATTATTTTAAAAATCATCATACTGATATATATTAATTACTATTACAACATATTTAGAACTAGGATGGTCAAGAGGTAATCCGAGTGGGTGAAAATTTTCCTAATGATGCATTCCTAAATTTTTTGTTCATTTCAATATATATATATTCTAATTTTCAATGAAAAAGGAAATATATTATTCTTGATCCTATGGAGTTATTGTTTCAATGATCCACATAGGTTATCAGTTCTCCATAGTTCTCATATTTATTTACATAAGTTAATTAATAGAGTTTTAAACACCGAAATTAATAAATATTGGTGGAATCTATAAGATATTATTCATCATTGACATTACAAATTGGAAATGGATCCCACTGTAGAGTTTTAGACTCAAATAAAATAGAATTATGATCCATGATTGAATCTGACCCACTCATTTTAGGTAAGAGTTCATCAATCTTGGTGGACACCATGTGAATAAATCTAAATTTAACAAACACATTTATTCATTTTTAATGATTATTTATTATCAAATCCAAATGAATCATATTTTTTATTTATATTATATTCAATTATGTAAAATAATATTGGTTTTAGAGTCTTATATTAATTTTTAGTGGTCATATATCGAACTTTTCTTTTACTAATATTTGAAGATCAAAACTGAAAATTTTACACCCATTATATGGGAGAAATTGGTATGTTTATCATTTCCTTTATGATGTATAAAAATATTTTTTCCATATCTAGAGTATTGATATTAATAAAATTTATAAAAAAGTTATAAGAATTAACTTGGACCATTCCATTGTTGAATCAATAAAGGCTCCAGTCCATTTGGGGTTGCAACCATTGTAATATCATTCACCCATTGTTATTTTACCACCCATTTATAGTATAGTCTATCAATTTAGTTTTTGTCACACCAAATCACGTCCTTCAGTGGATTTTTTTGACTGATTGTACTGGTATGTGAAAACCATGTATTAATAATTTTAAGGCCTCATTCAAAAGGAATTTAAATAAATATATTGGAGGGATAATATGAAATCATTGTTGGATATGGGGTCCTTGATGTATTAATTCATTAAGAACATTCCCATGACACATTGTTCAGTCATATAATAATCTTTAATCTTTAAATCGGAATGAGATTGATCATTTAGTTTATATACGAAATGATGGATGTATTGTGTTGGGATTATATTAATTATATTGAAATTATCTACTACGATATAATGAATATTTAAATTATAGATCAATTCATATATATTAAAATATTCAATCCTCTGTTTTTGGATTTTATCATGATATTTTTCGATAAAGCTGATAACATAATGATAGTCAATAGATTGGTAATTTGTAATGTATATTTTAATATACGCCACATTGTTTTAAAATTATTTTTAGTTTGATATAGTCTTAATTATGGAATATCATTGATTACTGTAGAGCTAAATAGAATCTAGAATTCAAATTCATGTTATAATGAAAAACATATTATTTAATGCATTATATTTATTACCCAGATAAATATTTTCCCAATTTCATTATCATTATGCTTCTACTATGGATAATTGAGTAAAAAGATACTGATAAGGCACATATTACTAAGTTATAATTTATGGGTATCATTTTTATTGTTAACATAAGACCAAATTTTATTAATCTATTAGTTTTTGTAAAAACACTCGAATGACAAACTAATCCACTAGTAATATTGAAAAAAACGAGTTCCACTATATTCAAGATCCTACTAGTGTTTTTTATTATCTTTAAATATCATTTTTAGGGGTTTTTTATGAATGTATTGAATTATAAGGTGTGACACGTGTGCTCAATGTTATTCTCCAGAAGCGCCTAAACCAATATCCATGACCATATCTTCTATTAATGATGGGAAAAAATATTTCTCAAGAATCCAAATTCTAGGAAAATGGTATGTTAAAATTGATTACATTGATAGATCCATACTATGATTCATAATTAAAGGGATTTTCATATTTGTAAGGTAGTTGTCACCCTCCCAGTAGGGGGGTAAGAAGTTCATAAGAGTTTAGACTATCTTGGTAAAGTGTGGGGATTACTATTCTTTTATTTTTATTCATTTAAAATTATATCACTAATTATTGTAAGGATATAAGATTTGAAATATTTATGTTATTATTTCTTAGTGAATTTTTTCCATTTATGGTTTACTTATTCATGATATCATCAATGCATGTTGACTATTTACTGGATTTTAGGTAAACTGTTCATGAATATTCAATTATTTGTTTGGTATTTCATATAAATACTCTTATTTTTTTTATGGATTGTCAAACATATATGTTAAATGAGTACATGGGTTATGTTAATATACTATGTATTCATCCAGAAACCATTATTGTAATTCTTTATAGATAATGTATTTATAGATCATGTCTTGGAAAAAATATTTTTTTAAGAAATAGTTATGAATATAATTTAATACATCTTCATTAGTATATGTATTATCTTGATGATAATTTTTTATAGAGATTTTAATAAACATCTATTTACTATATCAATCATAAATGGAAGGATATTATTCTTCCATGCCTCAAAGTTTTAAAGAATATTATTAGGTTCTGCATCTTCTATGTTTTATTGATATTTGTGTTTTTCAGTTTCATTACAATAGTAAGAAATGTTTTAATCATACATGGATTCAATGATGGATCTATAACCAAAAAAATTTCTATTGGGTAAAAATTGATTTATTTTTATATATTTCCATTTATTTGATGAATATGTTTTTTGGGATTTGGTTATTGTACACTAAATGATAACTTAAAATACAATGCAATTGAAGAAAACTATAAAAATAATCCATGGAACTTTTGTGGATTAGAAATTATTTATAGGTATTATTGAATATTTCATTCATACATTATCGGGAACAACTCCAATTAATTTCTTATTTACAATTTTGGATCATACACATCCATTTATAAATAAATTTTGTAACTCTATAGTTATAAATATATGTGAAATTTGATTGGCCATGAATAATTTTTTCTATCAATGTAGAAGTGAATTGATAGATTAACTACCGCAATGGTCACAAATATTTTATCAAATTTTTATAAATCTTATAGATCGGTTTCTATACTAAAAAAATAATGGCCCTTATAGAATATACACAAAAAATCTGACTTCCATTGATCCTTATTGTTTATGATCCCTGAGCATTAGGCTCAATAGGGACACAAAGTATATAACCAACTATTCTAGGTATCACTTATACATATAAATTGAGAAATTAAAGATCCTAATGTTTGATGGAGGATGTGAAAAATATTGCTACCTGCTATATTTTATTCATTCAAACTACACTGTTTCATGTAAGCCTTTAGTCTTATAAATAATAGTTATAAGATGTTCATGAAATTATTAAGAAACTACATCATGAGTTAAGGTTTTTACTATTTAGTTAACATGTTTTTGATGTGGTTGGATGATATATTCCTATGGTTGTTAAATCACCTAGTCCTACATTAGGTCACTTTATTTAATATGTGTTTTTTAACAAAGGATTCAATCGTTTGTATTCAACTTGTTTTAGAATAAATTAATAATATAGGAATGAAAAATAAAGTTATATTGGTTTATTGGTTATACTCATTTGTTCTATTTAATAGTTCATTATTAAAGAATAAAAAGTGGTATAAGAATAAATACTTAGCTTTGGAATCACATTCAGCGGTATATGTCTCCTACATATCATGGTATTAATAGTTGATATAATATTTATTGTTAAATATTTTAAGGCATTTTACATTGAGATAGATATGGCCAGGAAATCCTTGGGTGCTGGGGGTGTGGATTTATCTATACAACATTTATTATCGTTAACATTGGAGCATTGAGTCATGGGAATTTAATATTTGGAGGAGTTATCATATAATTATATACCCTTTTGTAATTAGTACACATGCATTCTTCTCTCACACACCCAGACACACATATATGTATATATGTTTATATACTCTAATGAAATAATTCATCAACATCGTATTCCTTTCCATTAGTAACATTTTCCTAATCATTCATGATATTTTTATTAATGTAAATTTATGAAGTAAATCCTGTATAAGGGATCAAATTTTTATATACATCATTAAATTATTATGTAATTTTAGCCTAAAAAATGCAGTCATGGTGTAGGTTATAATACTCCTTTATTTATTCATTCATGGAGTATTATTTTGGTCCTCATCCAATTTATGGATTTGTATTATCTTATTATTGTGTCCATTATGATTGAGTGGGTTATTATTATTGATTTTTTAGTTAGAGTGAATTCGAGCTAACTTCTATAAATCATAATCGTGGTAGAGGAGTTTATTTCCTGATAAATGATAAACAAGATGATTGGGATTCCTTTATATTTTTTCTCAACCTTGAGGAGAATGATCTCTATGGGGGAGTTGTAACAAAAAATTGAAAATATTATTATTTTATAGAAGATAATATATAGGGAGATGAGGGTAAGAATTCCAAAATTTTATCTATATGGTTCTTTCACATGATGTTATATTATTCATTACAATATTTTTTTGAATTTTGAGAGCCTAATATTTTGTATTAAGAATTAATAATAGGCATAAACTATTATAGATGATAGGTTCTGACAACCAGGTGAGGATTAATATCAGTAGAAGTCTTGTACTCATATTCTAAACCTATTTGTCTATTTTGAAAGAATTACAGTCAATCCTATTAGTGTCATAGTCTTACTGATTTCATATTTATACAGTCTAGGTATGTAAGGGTTATACTAGGTTAACTTACTGGAAAACCCTAACATTTTATATGGAGCCTAATATTAGGTAACAATATTAAAAATAGATGTTTAATAATGTAAATTTATTCTAGTGAGTTAGGTGAATGAATTGTTCTATATTAACCTTATGTTCAGATTTTCAAATTAAGGGAATCCTTTTTAATCACATTTAAGATTCTTAATGTTTTTTATGCAGGATTGTTTTAGGGGATCATACTTTTATCTATATTAATTATTCATGTAAACTAAAATAACTTCATTATAATGGGGGATTAATTATTTATCAAATTCCATTTTTTGGTAATTATACCCATCAATAGGTTTGTATTATGATTTTAGATGATTTTATTTTTTACAAAGATTTTAATTAAGAACGTGTATTACTTATTATTTAATTACATTGGTCGAATAGTAAATATCTCTATAAAAAATATAAAATTAACAAATAATGTATCATTAGAAAAAACTTTCATGATATTGCTAATGTTTCTTTTATCATTGATAAATTTTTCATCAACATGTTCTAATAGAAATTTTCACTTATAGACTACTTCATCAAATGAAGTAGAATCCCTATATATATTTTCAAAAATATCAAGAAATATATGATCATGTAAAATACCAAAGGATGATCATTGGATGTGCTCATGGACATAAAAATAAGAGATGTTTTTTATGGGAGGTTGTGTTTTTTGTATTAATTTTATGGATTTTATAAGTACCACTAGATAAAATGTTGACTTTAGGATGATAGAATCACGAGTAGGACCATCAGGTTATGGATATATACTACCCTAAGGTGGAGAATTATAGAATGAACTATATAAATGAATTTTAGGCTTGATGATTTATTTCTAGGAGGAATGGGGAGAACTTCTATGTTTTTTATATGTTATACTAGTATGAATACATTCCTTAGAGTTTCCATGCAGTAGAAATCAGTGGTGTATTTCCCTATTGTTTTATATAGCACCTTACTAATAGAATCCCAAGGAGTGATATTTGGATTTATGTGCTATTGAAAATTTTATGTGGAGAAACACTATGATGATAACCATGTGGCTAACCTCTATGATTTTTTTTCTAAATATAAAATGTGGGTAATACCTTCAACCTGGAAAGACTTTCTACCATTAGAAACATTATGAAACATGCTATATGGAAGATATATATTGTTAATTTTATAATTTTACCCATGGAACAAACATCATGACATTTGGATTATACTTCGTTATTTGGAGGGCTCTAATAAATATTTTTCTTACTATTTGGGGAAGTAAATCCATAATAAATACATTGGGGAGCGCTTCCATAGTTGTTAGATATATCTTAACATGTATTAACTCTATTGTAAAGAGTCTAGGGAGGAATGTTAGAGTAGTTATATACATAATTTCATAGGTTGTATATTTATTGTGATGAATCTAGGGAGTAAATAATGATTATAAGGATATATCACTCTAGGTAGGGCTTCCATGGGGATTATTGACTTGAATTTATAAGGAGGTTTTTTATGAATTGACAAGTTTGTTCCATGATTAAATATTCTGTTTCATGAGTGTAGGGATGTAAAATTTTCCTTGAATATCATCTAGAAAAGTTATTGTGTCTTAGGGATTCTAGGGACAAAACAGGTTTGAAACTACCTATAACCTCCAAGAAATAGGGTATCCCTAGCAGGCCATCCTTCATAATGACATTTCCTTGATTGATTGTGCTGATGTAACCTACTAAGTGGGTCACCAAGATGTGTTGGGTTGTGTAGTGATAACGATAACCATAGAAAAATGTAGTCCTACTAAGAAATTTATCGATATTCACTTTTATAAATGATACATCAATATCAACAACTTCTACATAATAATGTTAATTATTCCTTCACTTTGAGCATATAATATTGAACTAGATTGATGTAGACATCGGTATTCAGCCCCTATTGACTTTTCATCATTTTTATGAAATTCATGATGTCCACTCCCCCATGATGAAATGAGATATATAAAATTAAGGGGTGATTTGATTATGATGGTATTATCATACAATTTATTTTACCACATATAACTACATGTGTTGTGTTAGTGATATACTTGTTATGGGATTTGATGTTATGTAAATAATAGGTGCAATAACATACATTTAATGTTCCATTTTTTTGGGGACATACAATATCCCATGTTTTCTTGTGACTTATCGAAGCCAATATTGGGATCTCGACTACTATAAAAACATTATTCTATGGTTCTATGTTCACAATGAATAATTAAACACAAATAATAAAATATATATGTTTAGTATAAAAAATTCAAAAATATGGTCAATTGAATTTTTTAGCATGTAAATGATTAAATGTACAGGTCACCATTTTTCTTAGACTCTGTATTCCTGTGATTTCCTATTTTTTATATTATCATTCATCCATGTATTACAAACAATAGTATTTGTGGTTTACTCATCCCAAAGTGAAGACTGATAAAGATTTAAGGCATGTTTATGAAATATACCCTAATAACACCTCAGGTTACCTATGTTATGAATGGGATTTTTTTGAAAACATAAATTTATAATATCTATATATATTATATGTTCTCCATCATATCATACTATTTTTTATCATTAACATTCTAGATGTTATATATGAAATTTATAACTATCTATATAGGTGGTTTTCAAAGTGGAGTTGAGGTTTGACTCGTGAAACTTCATCCTATGTACATCAAAAAGTAAAATCATAATCCATGTTGTTCAGAAAAAATTTACATCCCATGTTATAAATTTTTTGGTTATATAAATGCTTACATAGTTTTTCGTTTTCCTGTATTGTAGCTAAGAAAAAGGTATATATATTTTTATTTCAAACCATGAAAAATATGTTATATTTTTATTGTTCATATGACGATGACAAATTATAATCTATTTAATGTCATGTGGAATAGAATAATATTTGGAGGTATATTGAAATGATATGGCACAATAATATTATATGTGTATCCCATTATAGTTTTTATTGATTGATATTCTTGGTATATGTTGTTTATGGATTACATGGAGGCAATTTGTTGTAGACTCCCCTTGAAAATTTACATGTCCTAAGGATATCATCTAAGGTTTGCAACATGGTTATTGTGTTACAAGGAGCCCATTCAAAATAGAAAAAATCCATTAGAAATGGATGAAAATCATGGAAATTTTTCATGGGTCCCAGAAGTGTATTGATATTTATTATCCAAATAATACATGATTAAATATAATCCAAGGACCATACCGGTTAGGAGTGATAAATTATTCAATATATATTATTGGTTGAGAATATTTAATTATTAATGGGATAAATGATAATATGTGATACATGGTTTTGAACCATAACCCAATCCTTTATATTCATTTTCTACATTGGATGACTATGATAAATGGTTCTTTCTAGGATTTGGTCATGGTAAATTTTTATCAACTAGAAAAGAAACAAGTAGGTTTATTTTGAAACTTTGGAATGAGGAAACATGACTACAACATTTTATAGGCCTCAAGGGTTTATAACAATAAATAATGTTGTTCTGGGGTGGATTAAAACCCTATAATCTCATTTTATAGATAATAATAAATCTAATAAGGGGGTTATGGGTTTCAAAAATCATATACCCAAAATGCAGAGTATTAATTTTTTAGGAAAGATGGTAAAAAATTATCTCCTAGTATACTATTGATGTCTAGGAATGACTTCAATTAGTAAGGATTACTATACATTTAAATTCAAAATTATTACAAAAGAATGTTTTGAGAAGGAATCAATCGACCTATCTGAGATAGAGGGCTAGGAAAAGTGTTGTCTCTTAAAGGATTTGTCTTAAAAACACATTGTTAAAATATATTAACAATTTTCCATTACATTTTACATGGGTTATTATTTAAAAACAACCCAAGGACGTGTTATTAATAGACAAATAATGTAAGATTATAGTCAACCTGCTCAGGTGTTAAGGGATCCCTCCAAGTGTTCAGGTAGGATTCATTGGGGTCCATTATAAGAAAATGTGACATAGGTGCCCTTTTTTTATTTATTTAATAAATAAATGGATGACCATATTTTTATAATGTAGTTAAAACCAGATGAAGGTGGTGTGTGTAGGTTCTAATGTGAAAGTAATTTACCATATGTCATGAATGAATGGAATCCACGGTCGGGGATTTTGAAAATTACATGGGATATGACGTGAGAGATAGTCATGTGTGATAGAGAAGGATAGAAAATAACGTGATGAAGAGAGCATGTTAATGGGAATAATACAAACCTTCATTATAATTTTCCTTCTATGTCTTCATGAAGTTATATATTTCTCAATTTTAAGTGCTAAAATGGTTTCACACAATGAAATTTATAACCAATATTAAAACTAGATGACATAATCAAGACTAGTCTATAGATGTGGAATAAATGAGTGAAACCAAGATAAATCAATGATTTCCATATAACAAATAAATAATTTGATATAATTATAGGTCAATATCATTTGTCAGGATTAACTAAAAAATATCAAAATTTAATTACTTCCAATCAAAAAACGAGAGCCCCCAAATCTCCCTAATGGATTCAAATGGAAAGATATCATTTTATTCTAGGAATGAAATATTATTATATCATTTTAAGAATAATATTTATTCTAGAATTATGTATTAGTGTGTTTCCCTAATTTTTTTCATAGATTACACTCTATTGATATGTGTTTTAAGATGATGATAAGACACTTACGATTTCCCAACGATTTCCTAAAAAGTACTAGAAGAACATATTAGAAAATGATTTATTTTTCAAATAGAATTATCATTAAGGTTCACACCTATGATTTTAAATATCATAAATATGATCAAATATAAAAAACGCAAGCATGATTTATAAAGAGTATATCATTGAGTTATGTCAATATGATATAATGACATTCATTTCATGGTAATGATTCTTATATAGTTTTCCCATAATGGATATTTACACCCAAATAATGTGATCTAATGAAAAGATAATCTCACTCCCTTTATACTAAATAACATCAATAACTAAAAAATATAAGCAGTGAATTACATTTTACATGGTGTAGAATGAGCTTGGATCAACTAGTATCTATATAATTGTCAGAATATTATTACCCATAACATAATGTTAACTAATCATCACCTCTCAATATTGTTTCATGGTATAGATATCTCATACAATAAAGGGGGTATTCATATCATTTTCTTTATGGATAGAAGTTTTTTGTAACATTAATATATTGTTTTAAGTACAAACTCAGAATTGTTTTTATTTATTTATATACATTCCTTTTTTACACTATTCTTATTCATAATATATGGATATGGTTGGGATTAAGGGGTTTTGGTGAGTAATGAATTTTTTTCTAGGACGTTGAGAGGTGTTCTGAGTGGTTGATATTGGAGTGGAATTGAACCTATTGATGGAATAGCTATATGTAGTCGAATAGACAGCTGGTGAGGGTCAATAGGTATCAATTGGTGGGTTTTAAAAACGAAAATTTCTATAAGAATCCAACAATCCCAGTTATGAAACCCATTAACCTATAGGTTGGGTGTCCATTACTATCAGCATTCTGTTTGGGACCACAGGCTTTCTAGTGGCCTCCACCAAATCATCGGTGGTGCCATTATAGGTTTGGAATTTTGGGTTTATTAATCTATTACAACCACCTAAAATGCATGTATAATTCATCATATACCCTGTTCCACCCATATTTGATTAATTAAATATGGAATCCTTCGTGGGGCCTATTTGGATCCTCAATCGCAATTCCTAATTAGATCAATGATATGTTCAAGACATGATACACTCTTGGTAATATGGGAAACATTTTATTATATCTCCTTCATATTACAATTCATATTACATCTCCCTATGGATAATATTTCTAAAGAGTGGGATTTTTTGATCTAGATTACTAATATAGTTGATATTAAATTCATTGTGAAACTAGAGGTATTTTGAATAAATCATAATTTCTCAAGGTTTGTTCATCATGAATTGTGGTCATAAGTCTTCACATTGATTTTATATATTCCTATATATAGGGTAATGAATATTATTTCTTGATATATAAAAACATGTTGAATCCTAATTTCCTCTTTTTTTATGGGATGATGTTTTATGCATGAGCGTTGAAAATCATTATGTTTCACAGTATGTGTCTTTGTAACTTGAATTTTAACTTTGATTCATGTAATCATGATCTTTGAATGGTGATTGTTAAACATATATAAATAAATGAAAAAGGTTTTTCTAAAATGTTAGCATTTGGGTCATTTTTATGAATATGGACTTTCACATTTTTATGGTTGATAGAAATGGTTTTAAATAATAAATTATATGGTTTCAATGTTTATATAACCAATGAATTAATTGCATATGGTAAAACCAAATGTGATTGATGTGGTACTTAAACATACGTTTGAATAAAAAATTTCACATCTGACCTGTCCTTTTAAAGAAATGTGTATACTAGTTTTCCTTAATTGTGTAAAGGAGCTACTCCAGTGATTAAAACTCTTACCCACTAAACATATTATTCTTTGTCAATGTGTTCAATATGTGAACCACTAATCAAAATAATGTAAATATGATCCTCGTTGACCAAGAACTATTGTAACTCATTGGTTACTTCTCTTGTGACTATCTTGAAAGAACATTTTTTTTAAATTTTTTATGAAATTCATTAAAACCCCATATTTTTGATATGATTTATAAAATTCATAGATTGGGGTTTATAAATGTTTTCTTTATATATTTATCTAAATTACTATTATTTAATTACCTCAGAATATTTGGTTTAATTTATAATGTTTACTTACGAAAAATATGACCGGATCTAATTTGGATATATTCATTAAAGAATATATAGCCCTTTTGGAGCACATAGATATTTTTTTCAGATGTCAGTATTGGAAAGATACCATAATATTTTCAGGCGTTAATACCTAGTAGGGTGAGAAATTTATGAAGTTAAATAACCTCAAATGGAGTTATGTAATTTTTTATTAGTCCAGTAAACCTATGTATCATGAAAGGTATTTCATTTGTTTTCTGTACATGTTTGTTTTATTATTTTTTAATACCAATATTTTTTTAATACATGTACCATATTTTTATAGATTATTATGTTTATATTAATAAAAAATTTATTTCTGATTCCCATTCCTTAATGTCTATCCCATGGGTAATAGGAACGCCCTTCATGTCATTCCTAGAATGGTTAAAGTTACTACTTGGTAAACAAGGACTCTTCTTGAGAAATGTGTATGAAAGTTATTTTTTCATATTTCTAAAAATTTTATACATTTTTTTGTTGAATTGGTAAATTGGATAATGATATTTGGGATGATAATTAACCTCAAATGGAGTTGGGTATTTTGTTTATTAGTCTAGTAAACCAATTTATCATGAAACCTATTTCATTTTTTTTGTACATGTTTTTTTCTTATTTGGGAATAAAAATATTTTTTGAATGTATTTACCATCTATTTATATATTTTTATGTATAGATTAATAAAAAAGTTATTTATTATTCCCAATCTTTTGTATCTATCCAATGGGTAATAAGAACACTCTTCATGTCGTTCCCAGAATGGTTAATGTCACTACTAAATTGGTAATCAAGGACTCCTCCTAAAAAAACTATATGAAAGATAGTTTTCTCTATTTCTAATATTGTTATAAAATTTTTTTGTTGTCTCGGTATACATACCATAGTTAATTGGGAGTTTTTTTCAAATGGTATTGGGAGTGTTTTAATCCCAATATTTATTTTTCTACATCTATTAATCATTCTGGTGTATTTTTTTCTATTAAAAATTGATATTTATTAGTTGATATTTTATTATTGTGAATCCATATTTATTGAAATGTATTTATATTCCCCCTATAAGACATATAATAGTCTCCTATGATGGTGTAGTCGATTAACCATGGAAATAACACCATCATGTTTACCAAAATCCGATTGAAACAGTGTTTTGAATGACTTCAGTTATAGAAAAAGATAGTGGGTGGGCCACCATTCAATATAGAGAGGAATTACCAGAAGGGTATGATGACTGGATTTGGACCTAGAAATTCATTGAACAAAAAACCCTATCATTATTTATGGTTAAATTATCTCTTAGAGGAGGACTATTGGTTGGGAAATCATTTGTGGTTTTAATATTTCTATAGACTCTTAACTCAGTAAAAGTGAATTGTATCATCATTATGATTTATAGTAGATGTTGGAGGTGGTGGGAATCAGGTTTTCTAGAGACTAAGAATGAATTCATGGAGTATAAAGACTATAATGAAATATTTATCATATATTTATAGAAATAATCTATGACCATTGAGGGATTTATAGAGTTTCTAAATATTTATCAAGGATATTGGTATGTAATGGTGTATAAAAATCTCATTAATAAGATATGTATGTTTTCTTTTGGGGGTGTTTATAATAAGAGACTAAGACTAAAAGGTTTAAAAAGGGTTTTAAGCCCAATATACAATAACATGTATTCATTTGAATGTTGACAACCTATCTTGAGATAGTGGATAGTGCTTTAATAGAAGATATTGACCTCATTGGTAAGATAAGATTTATTACAGCTTATATTCTATCTGGAAGAAGATATAATGGTTTCATCAATTATAAGAGAAAGTAAATTTAGTTATATGGACGACTAATGGTGTAAATTATTAGATTCTCATTCATGTTCCTTCATTATTAGATTGTATCATAACATGTTACTAGTGTGGCATGAGAAGACACACTGAATTATTTTCCCCCTCCGAATAATGGTTTTAAACTAATGCGGTAAAAATTGAAACTCGTATATATTATTTAATGATATTTCATTAGACCACTATAGTATAGAACTTTCAGTTCTAGGAGGATCTATAGTGTGGTTTGATGCTTCAGAAAAATTAATTAAACTTCATTCCTCCATAATGACATTGCAGTATGTTATTGGGGTGATTCCGCAGATGAATATATGAGTGAAAGACTATGAGTAGTATTATTTCTATTTACTCTATGATAGAGACAAAATTATTTTATATTGGTTCCTAAAATTACTTAGTGTAAAATCATGTGGTGAATCTTCAGAAATATCCTAAAAACACATTTCATTCATCATAGAATCAGAGATTCATCTATAAAATAAGGTGTCAGGATGCATTTACCCTTCATTCTCTTTCATTTTTTTGACATTGAGAGTTTTTTGGGATTTATTAGTTATCAAATTATATCTTTTCAATATGAAAACCAAGATGGATTGGTTTATTTATTAAATATATTTGATTTATTTTTACCCTCAATAGGTGTTCATGACTACATAGAATGAGAACTCACATGTGTTTCAGGGAGATTGGATCCAAGGTCTGGTCAGGAGAGGATATATCATCTAGATCTTATTCATTTTATAAATTTTTTCCAAAACCATATTTCAATTGGAATATTTTATTTTTATCCTTCCCCATGTTTTAATTGAATTTCTTCAAGGGTGTACATATGAAATCATATATTTACCTCTAAATTATGTGGTGGGATTATCAATTAACATATTTCTTAAAACCAAATCGATAATTATAAAATTAGACCATACAAATACTACCCATTTTATGGAGATAAATATTAAATTTGGTTGATTTTATATACAAGGGATTTACATAACCATGTTTGTAATCATAGAAATCCCCCAATCGTTTTTCTAGGATGTCCAATAGAACATATCAATAATGAATTGATTATATGAAAATAAATTGAGTTACAGTCATGAGAAAATATTTTATTACTTGAATAAATGATTCTTGTACTAGTTAAAATAGGTTATGGGTGTATTTATTGTTTTTTTGGTCTAGTTATCACCAACATAGAATTGATAAATTTTATATTCTAATGGCCACCTTCAGGATACAGTTTGGAAAATGTGGGTACATGGTTGGGTAATTTTCACTAACTAACACCCATATTGTCTTTATTTCATTGATTAACCAAATCATCCATGATTATCATGAATTTTTTTGATAATGTTTAAAGGGGAAAAATAGTGTAGTATATGAATGATGATGATCCAGTGTGTCACCTGATGTAAACATTGAGAATTATAGGGGAATATCGTATTTATATTAAACAACTAATGATCCAATTTTGGATCTAGTTTGACATGTTCTTATAAAACAATTTTTCAACATTGTATGATAGTGTTCCTCAGAAGGTGATAGTTGTCATGTCATATGATGTACAATGGAATGTAATTGAGATATAAAATTCTTATATATCGTATGATATTATCAATTATTTATAATGGATTTCATTAATCCTTTGTATCCATTGTAAGATATATTCTATATGGGGGTTATGTTATTATGGAATTCAAATTGTCATGAATCATTCAACAAGACTATGTGGTGTTTATCCTTTTCACAAATTATGACATTATATGAGGAATGAATGTCCATAGTGGTTTATTGAGACTATTAATGTAATATTTTAGGAAATTTTCATATATTGGGAGATTACATAGTTAATTATTTCATACATTGACAATGGTCTCATGAATGAAATTTTCTCACTCAGTATAATGAGAATGTAGTGGTTACACATGCTCAGAAATATTGGAATCATTGTTTTGTTGTCAAAAATTTTGTTGTATAATCTGACCACAATGATTGGGATATAAATTTTATGAAAAATATTTTCACTATCAGAATATGTGATGGTCATATACATTTATGAAATCTAATCATAATTTTTTTATATTAGGAAAATAAAACACATTATTTAATGTTATTAGACTATATTTACCATGTCAATAATTACATGATGTGATGGGTGGATATAATATATGGGAATTTTTTATTAGAATCAGTTAGTAGTTAGGGAGGAGGGTATTGGTAACATTTTTTAATGTGTTAATGTGAAATCATATCTCCCTAAATTAATAATTAGGATTAATAGTAATAGGATGTGTTTCATTGTATCAGGTACACTTTATATGGTGTGGAGACCATCAACGAGTGGAATCTATCCTAAATGTGAATTCATTGTTTGAGAAACTCCTTTATTTTCCCTTCGTATGTGAGAATGTATTTTTGTGGTATTTTTCATAATTGTTTTTGGTTTTATGCCGTGGAACTTTTATGATGTTTAATGAACTCATTTATTTATTTTGGTTGCATGGTATGATAAAATTCTTAGCTAACATGGTGTCTTCATTTCATTCATTCCAATAAATAATGGATATGAACTAGAATCATTCAGGGTTGAATTATCATCTTCCCATGACAATATGGAAGTGGTATGGGATTTATATGGATTTCATTTTCACCTTAACTAAAAAATAACCAGTTTAATAAATCTCTTTTCATGGTGATCGATTTGTTAAACAAGTTACCTCAGTTCACACTGATCTATGACACCAGTAATGTGAAGGGACTAGAAAATTTGTATGTGTTGGATATTGTAATGCTACATGGACTTCCTATATAAAGAGTCTTAGATAGGGACCCCTAATTTACCACATGTATAAAAAGGGGAATGCATGCCGTAATGGTCACATACGTCATGTTGAACACAACATACGATCCTTAGATAGATGTGTATAAATAAAGGAGTAACAATATTATAAAAGATATGATTAATTCACGCGTCATAAACATCAAAAGTTATTGGAATATCCATTTGGGGCATGTTGATTTTCCATATAACAATAGTTACTCTACATAAATCAAAATGGATCCTTTCTAGTCCTTCTATGGTAATCATTGTAGCTGTCTGCTATTTTTGGTTTGATGTTAGTGAAGCCTAAATGGTTTTACCATGCTTTTTTATGGAGAAATCAATGAACATATAGTTGGATTGTTTGTGTTCAGTGATGGTTCAATTCCTGTATAGGTCTAATAAGGATTTAAATTTAAATATATTATTTATTTTTGTTAGTTAAAATTTGATTCTCAATTCAAATTTCCAATTCGGTCACAAATGGATATAAATGTAAAGATATATCTCCTCTTTGTATTTTGGATTGTTTATCATTGATTTTTTTGAGCATTATCTTATCACATAACATTCCCGCGTCACATTTTCTCCTTCCATAATAACATCAATGTGACTAATAAAAAGAATTATCATCCAAACCCATCCCATGTTCTGAGTTTTGAATAATTCACCATTGAACCAGATATATTTATGAATCAACAATTGGTTTGGAAAAATTTTTATCATGTGAAGGTTCTATATTAGATTTCAATAATAATATTTTGAGTTAATTGGAATTATGGTTATGATTCTAATGAAACATGGGAATTTAGGTCTTTAATGAGGGAGCATTGGCCTGAAATATATAGGGTCCAAAATTCTTCGACATAGATTTCTATGTTAAGAATGATAAATTTTTGGGATAATTATTTCATTATCATATTTATTTCAGGCACGACATTAATATTGTTATTATTTATTTCCATTCTTTTTCATTTCTAGTATATTTCTCTTATATTTGTTTTAAGAAATGATGGTATGGTTGTGTTTTTTATTAATTTTAGAGTTAGATTGGTGTGAATATGGGTTCATATAGCTATGAAAATCAACATGTGTAAGGAAAAACTATAGATAGTCTAATAAAGAACTATTTAGGGCCACTATCCCACATGTGGAAATATGTCTATAGGAATTTCCTATATGAAACACATTGATTAGTCTATGTGGTGTCCATTGTTGCATGAATTCTTCTTAGAACAACCAACCAATAAGTTATCCATAGAAATAACTTTTTTATATTTTTAATATCCACCAAATTGTCAGTGGTTCAAATCGGATCACTTGTACTCCCATTCGTGGTAGGGAAATTGAGTGGATTTTTTATAGTTCCACCACCCAAAATGTATACGTTTCCGAGGCTTTCACTGGGGCGCACGCATCCGTCTGTCTGCGGAGGAGGACGCACTGCACTGTTGCCCCGCATTCCCACTTTCCAAAGGCGGTCGTCATTTCCTCCTTATTCAGGGACGTCTACTCCTTGATCGAAACGGGATGATGGGATGTCGGTTCTTCCTTATGCAGATTCCTCCTCAGAACTCGTCACCTAGTCCAGGTCTCCCTCATAGATTTAATACGTTGTTCGTGAAACTCTTCCCAGTTCCATGTTTCCATGGACACTAGTTAATTACAATGCTTCTGTCGGGACATTCCAAAGGGTCTAGTTAGGGCAACAACCTTCAGTCGGGGGAGTAGTCACATTGAGGCATCAGAAGCGTGTCTGGATGCTGGGGAACCGGCATGTCTGTCTATTATCCCTGGTCATAGGGCTTCTCGAGGGCGTGGAAGACCGAGGAATCCCACATCGAGCGCGGGGAATTATATTCCATAGACACATATCTGAGGTTTTCCTTAGCTTCTTGTGTTTAACATAGGGTATGCCACGATTTTAACGTCCAGTGGAGACGGATCAGCCCGATCAGAGAATTAGCTAGAATGGATCGAATTGAGGGATTTCCCTTGAAGGGGTGCTGATATCGGGACCAGCCCATGGGCGGCTGTGAAGAGGAGCGTACCGACATGGTCTCACCGAGATATGACGGTCCATGTGAGAATCAGGGTGGATGATGGATGGATGAATGAAGTGGAGGGGGGAATGGAAAGGGACAATCGCAAGGGCGACGGTGAAGTTGGGCTTGAGCCTCGAAGAGACCTCCTACGTATCCCCGTGGCAGGGAATCAAAGTCCACATTGTTTGGGATGGTGCCGGTGAACCGGCATGAAGGTTGACCTTTGTCCGTTGGATGTCTTCAGCGAACCAACGCGAAGGTGGGCCTTGGTCCGATGCGTCAGTGAACCGATGCAAAGGTGGACCTTGGTCCAGATGGTGTGGGGCTTACACACTAGGCTGCCCGGGTGTGGATGAACGGACGTGAAGAAGGTCGGAGTGACCAACAGGTGGTGGGCTTGAACCTCTGAGAGGCTTCCTACGTACCATGTCGTGACATGGATCAAAGACCACGTAGTTCAGATTGGAAATCGGAAGGCCGACGTGAATGAGGAGGACCAGGATGGTCCCACTGGTGGTAGGCTTGGACCTCATGGAGGCTTCCTACGTACCATCGCGTGACATTGATCAAAGACCACATAGTTCAGAGGGGCTTCGTCGGTGAACCAACATTATGGTGGACCTTGGTCCAATGGGTGGTGGGATTGAACCTCTGGAAGGCTTCCTACGTACCATGCCTTGACATGGATCAAAGACCACATTGTTCAAATGATGGAATTCGTCAGTGAACCGACGTGAAGGTGGACCTTGGTCCAATGAGAGATGGACTTGAACCTCAGGGAGGCTTCCTACGTTCCATGCCTTGACATGGATCAAATACCTCGTAGTTCAAAGGGTTTCATCGGTGAACCGATGTGAAAGTAGACCCAGGGGTCCACTAGTGGTGGGCTTGAACCTCGTGAAGGCTTCCTACGTAACATGCCTTGACATGGATCAATGTCCTCGTAGTTCAGATGGTGGGTTTTGGCGAACCGACGTGAAGAAGGAGGGACCTTGGTCCAAAGGGGGATGGGATTGAACCTCAGAGAGGCTTCCTACATAGCATGCCTTGACATGGATCAATGTCCTCGCAGTTCGGGTTGTGACAACGGCTTGCCGTCGGACTGGAATGCAGTTTAACGCCATGCTGGACGAAAGTAGAACTAGACGTGAATTGTATGACTGGTGGTCTTGAACCTCGTGGAGGCTTCCTACGTACCATGCCTTGACATGGCTCAATGACCTCGTAGTTCAAATGGGTGTGCAGTTTATAGTCATGCTGGATGGGGGTATTCAGTTTAACGTCATGCTGGATGAGGTTATACAGTTTAACATCATGCTGGATGAGGGTATACAGTTTAACGTCATGCTGGATGAGGGTATACAGTTTAACGTCATGCTGGACGACGGCATACAGTTTAGCATCATTCTGGACGAGGTATTGTCATGGCCAATGCCAACTCTAAGCCCACATGAGTCATGCTCGGTGTGAGAAACAAGAGACAGCAAGGACCTGATGATAACGCCGTGAAGGGTGCCTCCGTGAGAAGCAAAGAGGGGCTTATGCGTTAGGCGGCCCATTAGTGATGGGACTTACTCCAGGATGGAGGTCCGATGTGCGGAAAAGTGCAATGAAAGAGGGATTTGGGACCAATGATGGGAGGTGCCTCGTTCCCTATCATGCCATCCACTGACCTTGGTAGTGGGGAAGTATGGAGATTCAGGGGTGCAACCTTCCGCAATAGGGGATAGGGTATTATACCAAGGTGGTTTCCCATCTCCCATGAACATACGCTACTCCAAGAAGGAGGATATCATCCCTTGTGGAGGGGGTGACCCTCTCTCTGTGGAGACGGGTGGCAAAAAAATTTCCGAGCTGGGGGGACCCTTCGTGCGAAGAACGAGGCCGGATCACAGTTTCACGTCATGTGTTGAGGACGAGGTGCTTGGCAGTTTAACGTCTTGTAACTCGGACGATGCAGGTTCACTCCACACCCCTAGGACTTACATAACTGGTGCACATTTCTCCTTAGGGGAGGGAAGGTACCAGTAAGGTCATGGTTAAGGGGGGTAGTAGAGAGAACCATTGATGGGTCCACGTTAGCGTGGCTATGTGAAAAAGAAATAGCCGTTATCATACCTATCCGAAGAAGCAATAGGAAAAGCAACGCTACGAGTAGTGTTGTACGTGGGACTTTGAAATCACATCGTGCATTCCTGGAGGGTCGCACGGGAAGCGGAATTGCCAAGCAAAGGAGTGTGCTTCCCGAAGAGGAGTGCCTTGGCCTTAGCATGGGGCATAGGTGTGAGTGGAGGGTGCTTCTCGAAGTAGAACAGTATTCGTGGAGCACTGCCTCGCGAAGAAGAGGTGCATCGCGATGCAGGGTGCTGCGAAGTAGTGTGCTTCGCAATGTTTAGCGATCCTGCCTTGGTATAGGGATCTCTAGAACAAGTTGGGTGTTTCGCGAAGCATAAATGCTCCGTGCCTGCCTGGGTTCCCATGGGAATACCCCTCCTTTGCGAATTCCCATGAGCTTTATGAAGGGCATCCCTCTCGGAAGAGGGGCTCAAAATCAGACAAAGCGAAGGCGTCACGCGGAGAAGAAGTACCTCGCGGAGCTCATGATTCCTGGGGGCAAAGGGTGCTTCGCGATTTAGGAGAGGAGAAGCTGAAAGGTCAGATTGTCTGTCCATAGGACTCAGGGGGAGCCTAGTATTTATTTGCAAGGGGTTCCGTGAAGCAGAACTACCACGCCGCCACAGGTGCTTTGCGGCGCGCTCGCGAACATCAAATTCGTTCGCGGAGAGGTACCGCCTCCAGAGCTTCGCGGTGGGCTCGCGAACGTCAAATTCATTCGCGGAGAGGTACCGCCTCCGGAGCATCGTGGCAGGCTCGCAAATGTCAAATTCGTTCGCGGAGAGGTACCGCATCCGGAGCTTCGTGGTGGGCTCATGAACGTCAAATTCGTTTGCGGAGAGGTACTGCATCCGAAGCATCGCGGGACCGCGATCCTCGGGGTGCTTCACGTTGGTGCGTCACGAGGCAGCGTGCGGGCCTTCTTTTTCGTCCCTTTCGTGCAATATTTTGGCGCCAAAAAATACCCCCCCCCCTCAGAAATGGAGACGCAGAGGGTGAAAGGTCGAAGTCTAAGGGAAAATCTCCAAAATTGTCGGCGGTTCGCGATGCGACTTCACGAAGGGGGCCCGCGGTGCTGCCCGGGGCCGCGGATCCGGATGTGCCGCGATGCTCCGTGTGGTCGGGGCGCGCCTCGATGCTCTGGGGTCGCCACCTATAAATAGGGGGTCGACCTCTTTTGTCTTCATGCGATTTTCTTGTCTTTCCGTGCTCTCGATTTCGTGAAGCTCCGCATACTCCACGTCTGCTCTACACAAAGCGAGCTTCGCCGCGAACTGCGGGTCTCCGACTCCGCGACCGCGCCAAGTGAACTCCTGGTTTCCGACCTAGGTCTGACTCCGCAGCTTGGTCTTGCGACCGACCTTCGCGAGCCGGCTTCGTGATCCAGCTTCGCAATCCATTCTGAAAAAATTCTTTTCTAAGTGCTGGAACTGAAATGGCACATCGAGAAGCTTTATTGGGGGTGCTTGCAGATGCCGCCCGTCGGGATGAGATGGCCAACTGTCCAGGCCTTAGGGAGATGGTCCGAAGTCACTCGGACCACGTTTCTTTGACAGATCTGCTATCGGAGGGTTGGAAGAATTATCCGCAGTATAAGAAGCTGCCATTGTATGGATTCGGGTTGAGGGATGACGTCTTCATCCCTGAGGCGAGTAGGGACGAACCAGTTTGCTGGTTTAGGAGCACGCCATGTCAGCACCAATGATTCAGGGTGGACGATGGTCATGCGCAGGAGGTCTTCACTCCTGTTACCGCCGACTGTCTCAACAACCACGTGAACAATATTGACGGGAAGCCACTGCAACTGGAGACGTCCCCTCCTCTCTACCGTACCATGCTGAAGGCGGCCTTGCAGGATTCGAAGAAAGGGTGGTCTGATTAGTGGGACATGTGCCAGGGCGGCAAATTCACTGATGACTGGGCCTGGGCCTACTGAGTAGGTGCCTCATGCGAGGAGTTTGGGGCCGAGCTGAGGAGAGTGGGGTTATATGAGGCAGCATGGGCCTCCCAATTACACATTTAACAACTGAAACAACTGATGCCGGAATTGCTGAGCAGATGGTCGTCTAGGACCAATACCTTTCACTTGCACCACGGGGATGTGGGCATCAGCCTGTGGGATGTCCACTAGATTTCTGGGGTTCCGATCTTGGGGGACATGTATGATGAGTTCCTCCCTATCATGAGCGTGTGGGAGGATACAGAGAAAATGTCGTGACTAGAGTTAGTGCTGATGGCACTCGTCCCAGGGGAGGACAAGGAGGCAGTGAGGGATGTCCACCTTAAGAGATGGTTCAAGTGCTTCGTGAATTTCCCAGATAATCGAGAGTTCCCTCTGAGGCCTCGAACTTGTCCGAGGTCGGCCCAACATGGTAAGGGGAACTTGTATTGGCGGGTCTTGGAGGACAGCCAATGGAAGACATGGGGTTTTAGTGTCAGCACTACACAACATTCGATAGTCAGGCTCAAGACGTTCATCACGGCTCTCATTTGAGGTTGGATCTACCGGTGAGGGATACAAGCATGGGGGTGCAGCCCAGATCATTTGTTTTGGCGTCCATGTTGGCCATGGGGCAGCGGGTTAATCTGGGGATTCCAATGCTCGCCATGCTGTACAGAATGCTACGACACATTAGCGAGGGCAAGAAGCCGCCAAGGATATGCGGGCCCTTCTACCTCTTGTATGGGTGGATCGCAGCACACATCAGGGGGATCTATGAGTATCCAAACCTTCTTTCGCCGCCGGGATCAAACTTCTGCCCCTCCATCCTAAATGCGGGCGGGAGCTTCCCGTTCAAACTAGTCGTGCCGATGTTGCTGAATCGGGTGTGGAGGGCCGATGCGTTTAATTTCCACCCCTTCCCATTGTCTACGGGGATACTTACTGACGACAGGTAGGGAACGGAAGAACACCGGGCTTACCTCATGGCCTTTCGAGGTGGAGTTTTGGTGGCACGAGTGGATTGTGAGCCACTCTGTGAACCGTACACCCTGCATCGGTTTGCGAGGCAGTTCTGGTGCCTCCAGCGGCTGACCCCACAGGTCTACTGGGAGGTTGGTCACGAGGAGAACCCGTGTGTGATGAGGCTGCTGTGGCTCATATTCACTCGGGAAGATGGGAAGATGCGGATTTCATTGCCTCCATCCACTGCCGCTTTCGGATTGGTGAGGGAGTATGCCATTAGTTAGGAAGCTGCTTACCCAGGGGAGATGCTGAAGCAGCCAACTATTCGGGTCGGTGACGGTGGGCCTCCTCTATCTCGAGGTCGGGGTCGGAGGGCAGCTAGGGCCTCTTTCAGTGGCGGGGCTGCCATGGCGGCGAGACCTGCACCGGCCGAGGGTGTGGCAGCAGCGGAGGATACGACGATTTTGGAAGAGCAGGGTCTTCCGGAGGGGCAGTCACCAAGGGGATTTCACAGGATATCCACTCAGGCTCCGGGGAAGCAGCTACGTCATATCGACATGGCAGAGGATGCCGTCTTCCCGGAAGCATGGGACATTTGGGATGTCAAATGGAAATTCCTCAGCCCGCCCGAGATATGGGATCACTTGAATTGCCTTGTGATGGAGTTACCGGGAATAGGCCCAGTCCGGGCTGGTTTCATGGCGTCTCCGGCGGAGGTAGAGCAATACTTGGACGATTTGGAGGATTACGTTCACTCTAGTGGTGTCCCTCGCCCAAGGACATACCATGTGAGGGTACTGCTGAATCGAAATGTCCCCCCCCCCCACAGTTGTCAGTTGCCGATCATAGGGAGAATTTCCCCCTACTGGATGAATCAGAGGACTCCTCTCGGGAAGATGAGGCTGGAGGAGGGATCCTGTTGGAGGAGGGTGAGGTCGGAGATCAAGGCTCATATTCCGACGATTTCGCAGAGGCTCTCGAGGTAGCATTCCAAGGTCCATTCCTCATGGTCCGTTCTTGGGTCATTATGCACTTCTCACCGACGTTTGAGCCATGTAGAAGGAACTTGTTCACAGGCCTCGTTCTCGCCCCTCGGCGGGTGATGATGCGGGGCCTTCAGAACCCACACCTATGGCTGCGTCCAGTTCCATGTCTGGTGGGACATGATCACCCGAGGTGGCTCCTCTGGAATCTCCAGACCTTCCAATAGTATACGGAGGGCCTCGCCTCGGGGTCCCGTCAGTACCGGCTCAAGAGTAGCACCAGGAGGTCGATATCCGTAAGTTTCCTCTACCGGTTTCCTTGTCATCATAGGTAGACTATGCTAACTAACGTTTATGTCCCTCTCTGTCGTACAGTTCTTCGACTGGCGTGGGATGTCCCGGCAAGACTAGTTGAGATGTCTGGTGGCGTCCCTCCTAGGGGCATGCCGGTGATGGTGGCGATAGTCCCCCCATCTCCCCGAGCTGCAACACACATCATCACCAGCGGGACAACCAGCAGGGTCGTGCCCAAGGTCATTGAGGTGGACTCCGATGAAGAGGATCGTCTGGCCGGTCCCAGTCCTATCGCAACTGCTTTGGCGCCAGATGTCGCACCGAATTCAACGCCAGATGAAGATCCCACCGAGGACTTCCAGCAGGCGTCCCTTGCATACGAGCCTGCCAATCATGCAGACTGGGAAGAAATGACCTCCGACGAGGAAGACAACAGCATAGTCCATCACCGGTCATGGAATATAATCACGTGCTTCATCAAGGACACCCCCAAGCACTATGGATGGCCGAAATGAACAGACTCCGCTCGCGGTTGCGCGAAATGTGCGTTGGGGGAGTGGATGCCCAACGTCCTCATGCGCTCATCCGAGATCTTATGGATGAGAAGATTCGGGAGCATGATTGTGGGCTTAGCGTGCGTCGGCAGCGGAGGAAGGAGACAAACATCAAGAAGCTCCAGGAGGTGGAAAGCGAGTTCCAACAGATGCAGACCCAGGCGGATGAGCACTCGGCCTCTCTTAATGCGCAATCTGAGCTGATCTCCTGGTTGAAGGCCCAGCTGGCAGAGGCAGAGGAGCTTATGAGGCAGGCTTCTGGAACGATGGATTCCATTTAGGCTGAGGTAGAGAGGCCCATAGCCAAGGCAGACAAACTACGCCCCGCCGCTGCTGAGGAGGAGCGGGAGCTGAGTCAGCGGCAGCAAGCCTTGGATGCCACAATCCGATGGGTGGTGGAGCTGCAATGCACTTTTGATGGGGTCAACCCATCCGTGGGGGGAGTCGACCCCCGGGTACTGTAACAAATTAAAAACCTTTTTTTGATACTTTCGCACTTCAATTTCTTATTTCATTGTTTTGAATGTCGTAGCGTGCACGATTTCCACTGTTTGAATCACCTCGTTACATCCCTACAATTTTTGTGGGACATTCGGTGATAATTCCCCAAGCCCACGTGGGTCGAGCTCGATGTGAGAAATAGGAGATAGTTGCCTTCTCGTCCCACTTAACATAGGAGTGGAGACCATGCTATGGGCATCTAGGATTCGGATTACCAGTTCGGATTTCCAAAAGATGGGAGAGGGTTGACTGGAGAAGGAACTTTTCAGAACAACCGAATTATCGTTTCTTCAGCGTGCCCTCATGCATGAACGGTGCAACACCCGGGACACTGGAATCAGTCCAAACAGACGGAAACGGGAAGCGTGAATTATGATGCCCAAGATTCGGAGCATTGTGGGGATGGCGTGACAATAAAGGACAACCGTTAACCATGGTAGAGAAGCGGTATCCTTACTGTGTTAGCCTATAATGAGGGTAAAAATGAGGGTCAACCGTTGACCATGTTTGAAACACGGGACAATGTCAAAAATATTGTCGATCAATCTTTTGGGACATTGACCCAGGACAGTTGGCGGACCATAGGTCAAACATCCATACTGTTAGGGGGTGCTTCCAAACATGACTAGTCTTCCGGAACGTTGTCCCAGGACGGTAGGTGAGCCGATGCGGCATGATACCAGGCCGTTAGGGGGTCCTGTCAGACATGAAAGGGGACGAGGGTACGAATAAGGTGCACGCAAAGTGTGGAATATGGAGTGATGGTTTGTCCAAACATAATCCAACACTTAGGTAGTCACACCACCGTGGTGGGAGTACGCCAGATGGGCACGTTGGTTTGGTCATGGATCCTTCCTTCTTTGGGACAGGGCCTCTCTAGCGAGGGGTCCGACCAGGGGGCTAGAAAGGGGAAGGATGGGATTAATGATTTCTATGGGCTGGACCCTAGGAAAAATACCAGGGTGTCTCTACGTATCCCATTAGTATGGGAATCAAGACATACGTAGTTCTGGAAACGTAGTTTAACGTCATGTGGGACGATGATAAGCCCGACTGTGTTGGTACACATCCTGCCAAAACTACTAAGCCCACGTGAGTCGTGCTTGGTGTGGGAAACAAGAAGTAGTGGTGGGAATTTTCCGACAAAGAAAGGGGCAGGTTTGGGCAAAGGCACGCTCCGTGAATACCAGCCCAATGACACTAACACGATCTTGTGGAGCACCTAGATTCGTGAAGAGAAAGAGCCGAGTATGATGGAATTCCACTTGAACATGAGGAAGTGGAAATGTGTGAATCATGGCGCTCGAGATTCAGATCACGATGATGTTGGCGTGACGATGGAGGATAACTGTTGACCGTGGTGGAATCCCAGCATCCATATCGCGTTATCCTAGAATGGGACAAACAAATGAGGGTCGACCGTTTACCATGTTCGAAAAACGGGACCATGTCACAAATGTTGTCAGTGATCCTTAGAGACATTGGCTCGAAACGATTGGAGGGCCCTTAGGTCCAGCATCCATGGAGAGCCCCTATGCCTAGTATCCATGTCATCCGAGGGTCGTTTTGGATGTGGAAGAGGACGAGGATCCAAATAGCGAGCTCACAAAGCTTGGTCATGGGACGAAGGGAATGTCCCCATGAAAATTCCACACTCCGGGCTTTGTCAAAACACATCTGAGTACGACAGTAAGACATATTAGATAGAGGGAGGAAACATAAGAGGCACATGGTGGAGTAACTCAGACACCTGGCGTGAATGGGAATAGGGGGTGTTTTCAGTGCGGTGAACAACCCGACACGAATGAGGACACAATCCCATATCACACCGTACGACCTCCTTGTGAGAGATTTTTGGTCAAGGGACCGAAAGCAAAAGTTAGGCTGGGCCCGTGGGGAAGTGCCCGGGCGTTCCTACATATTTCATTAGGATGAGAATCAAGATGAACGTAGTTCTAGATGGATCTTAGACCATAAATGGATAAAGAGAGAAGGGGACACATGGAAACAAACCCCAACGTTAATGAGGACCTAAGACCTACTTACCATGCATTCTCTGTGGAAATGCTCGAGTCCAGGGACCAAACACAAAGGTTAGGCTGGGCCCACGTGGAAGTGCCCGGGCGCTCCTATGTATCTCATGAGGATGAGAATCGAGTAATACGTAGTTCTGAAAGGTGGCATGGTAAGATACCAGTGCCAGAGGAAAAGGGTAGTGCGGGCGTGGCCCATGCACTAAAAGAAGCGGAATTTGATAAATCTTGTTTGTTCTTTTAGGTGAGTGGTTTTGTTTTTTTGTGAACCGACAGGCCTAGAGTAGTAGGTCGTGGTGTCGCCACAAGAATCAAGCCTTGATAAGCGTTGACAAATGGCATGGCACGTGACCAATACCCAACGTGATGTACGCTACAACAAGGTCATCACAATGTAGTGCCGTTTTCCGTCGTGCGGCCAGGATGATAATGTCACAGTTTAGGGTCGTCTGATAAGACCAAGCATGCATTTTATAGTCATGCAGCACAGACGTAGCAGAGCCTATGCTAAGCAGGGAATGTGCGCAGTGTTATAAAACAAAATTGATGGAGACATGATCCCACATCACACTATACTCCACTCTGAAAGGGAGACCTCAGGCCGAGGGGCCTATATAGGGGTAAGAGGTGAAAAGAAGGGGGGAAGACTAGATCCCTAATGGGCTGAACCCGAAGTCAAGGTGTCTGGGAGGTCCTACGTATCCCAAGAGGATGGGAATCAAGCTGAACGTAGTTCTAGATGGATCTTAGTTTATGGTCTTAGAGCTCGGACTATGAATAGTGACAACTTCCCAAGTTAGCGCAGATATCAACCCGATCCCTAAGCCCACATGAGTTAAAATCGGTGTGGGAAACAAGGGGGGTATCCTTATCGCAGTACTTGGGGCGTCCATCAAAGGGGAGTCGACAGAGAGCCCTGAAGGACACCTTTGACGCAGCTTGATTCCCCAACGCGCAGACATGCACGGAGGAAAAGTACCAAGAGTTCTGAGACTCTACTTGGACATGATGAAGTGATGAAGGGTGGGAATTGTGTACCCGACATTTTGGGCTTAATGGGTTGGTGTGGCGATAGAGGAAAACTATTAACCATGGTGGAAACACAGTGTCCATATCGTGTTAGCTTGAGGTGGGAACAACAAACGAGCATCGATCGCTGACCATATTCGCAACGCAGGATTTTATCGATTTGTTGTCCGAAACCCTCGGGGGAGTTGGCCCATAACGGTAGGAGACCCCTTGGGTGTAGTATCCAGGCCGTTCTTGGGGGTCCCTCCAGGTTTGAAAGATGATGGAAGCCCTGATGCAGGGATACACAAAGCCTGGAAAGCGGGTGCGGACGTGTCTTAGTAATGTTTGACATTCTAGGTAATAGACCAGAGTCCCCTTGGGCACATTGGGGAACCACCGAAAAGGGGTCGATGAAACAACTCAGGATGGAGAGGTACATTGTGTGGTCATTACGAGACCGATGTGAATGAGGACATAATCCCACACCACACCATATAATCCTCTCATGGAGGAAGGGTAGACCAAGGGGCCAAGGTGGGATGAAGATTCCATAGAGATGGGGCTGGACCCGAATCCAAGACATTCAGCTGGTCCTTAGTATCCCATGAGGATGGGAATCAAGCCACACGTAGTTTTCTAGATGTAGTTTAACGTAATACGGGATGAGGGGGGGGGAGTAACATACCCCCAAACAAGGGAGGTTTACGGTACGTCAAATAAACCGACATGAATGAGAAAATAATCTCACGCCACACCATATACTCCTATAAGAGAGGACCTGGGCCGGGGCCCGAGGAGGCGAAGGGGCCTGAGGCTGGACCTCATAAGGGAAGGCATACGGCATGGTACATGATCCCGACGTGAATGAGGAAATAGTCCCACACCACACTGTACACCCTGGGTAAGAGGTTGGGCGGAGGGGCACGAGAAGGCCAAGGGGCCTAAGGTCAGGCATCAGTCAGGAAGGCCTGACTGGTTTGCAGTTTAACATCTTACGTGAGGATAGGGAAAGAGATAACTGTATCTAATCTGCGGGTGTGTACATCATGGAAATTAACCTAACGTGAATGAGAACGTAATCCTACATCACGTCGTACATTCCTTATAGGGGAATCGGGGTCGTGGGACCTACCACTAGCACCACCCGGAGGAAAGTTTGTCACTTCGGGATGGGGTAGAACGAATCACTGCACTTGATGTTTGGGACATCTCGGGGTGGACCCGAAGATCCAAGACACTATTGACCAAGTTAAAAACACAGAGTTCCTATGGTGACTTGATATGGGAGCAACAAATGAGCATCGACCATTGAGCAAATTCGCAACGCGGGACTTGTATCGGCTTGTTGCTTGAAAACCCTTGGGGGCGTCGGCCCGTATTGTTAGGAGAGCCCTTGGGCGTAGTATCCAGGCCTTTCTTGGGGGTCCCTCCGGGTGTGAAAAAATAATGGAATCCCAGTCAAGGAGTGGGTGAAGCATTTATGTATCCATCCACGAAAGAGGCAAACATCTCCAGGGGGGATGTGTAGCCGGGTCGAGGCTTGCTCGATGAGTGTTGGGGAAAAAGTGTGCACCCTTCCATATATCATGTCCCGAGGGGAAGATTTTGGCTTTTGGGCTGGTCCAACAGACGAAATTCCTGGGCGTTCCTATGTATCCCATTAGGATGGGAATCAAGCCATACGTAGTTCTTGAAGTCCATGCAGTTTAGCGTCATGCGGTGAGGACGTGGGAGGATAGAAGAACGGGAGTGGGCATATGGTGCATCCCTTACAATCCTTGTATGAGCAGGGTTGTATGAGCGGGGCTAAGAATGCCTACTCCTTGCTACATAAGGATCCTCCAAGGAAACTATTCCCAGGGGGATAGGGGAAGAGAAAAGCTTGGGGTTGGGATCAAGACGAGGCGTTCGAGCGTTCCTACGTATCCCATTAAGATGGGAATCAAGCCACACGTAGTTTATGAGGTGCGGTTTAGCGTTGTTTTGGACGATAAATGTGTCTCAACTGGGTATATGTACGGTACGGAAGGTAACCCGACGTGGATGAGGATTTAATCCCATAGCACACCGTACAATCCCATTAGAGAGCCAGAGTCGATGCAGGCCAAGGGGCCAGAGGCTGAGCATCAGTCAAGAAGTCTTGACTGGCTTGCAGTTTAACGTCTTACAGTAAGGAAAGGGGTTGGGGGCCCGAGGAGGCCAAGGGGCCTAAGGCTGAGCCTCGGTCAGGAAGGCCTGACTGGATTGCAGTTTAACGTTTTACAGTAAGGACGGGGGCCGGGTCCCGAGAAGGCCAAGGGGCCTGAGGCTGAGCCTCAGTCAGGAAGGCCTGACTGGCTTGCAGTTTAATGTCCTATAGTAAGGACAGGGGCTAGGAGCCCGAGGAGGCCAAGGGGCCTGAGGCTGAGCCTCATTCAGGAAGTCTTGACTGGCTTGCAGTTTAATGTCTTATAGTAAGGACGGGGGCCCGAGGAGGCTAAGGGGCCTGAGGCTGAGCCTCAGTCAGGAAAGACTGACTGGCTTGCAGTTTAACGTCTTACAGTAAGGGTGGGGGCCGGGGGCCCGAGGAGGCCAAGGGGCCTGAGACTGAGCCTCGGTCAGAAAGGCTTGACTGGCTTGCAGTTTAACGTCTTATAGTAAGGACGGGGGTCTGGGGCCCGAGGAGGCCAAGGGGCCTCAGGCTGAGCCTCGATCAAGAAGGCCTGACTAGCTTGCAATTTAACGTCTTACAGTAAGGACAGGGGGAGATATTAGTTTAAGGTCTTAGAGCTCGGACCATTTTGCAGTTTATCATCTTGTAGGACGAAGATGCAGTTTAAGGTCATGCAGGACCCTTTTCCCTAGGCAAAGTATCGCTTGATGAACTTGGCGTTGGTGGGAGGGGTTATGCGCTCTCCATCCATGGTCACCAAGGAGTATGCTCCATTGGGGTAAACCTTATGGATGATATAAGGCCCTTCCCATTTGGGATCTAACTTGGGCGGTTTCCTATCAGGGATCATTGGTGCTCGAAGGGCTAGTACTAGGTCGCCCTGTAGAAAAGAACGGAGACTAAACTTCTTGTTGAAGGCCCTCGCTATCTTATCCTGGTGCCTTTTTAGATTGTGCAGTGCACAAAGCCGGTTCTCGTCCACTGCTTCTAATTCAGCTAGATAGATTTCAGCTACCTCATCTGATGTCCAGTGATCATAGACTGCAGTGCATAACGATGGCAGCTGAATCTCAATGGGTAAGACTTCCCCAACTCTATACACCAGGGAATATGGGGTCACCTAGGTAGAGTTGCGATTCATCGTCCGATAAGCCCAGAGGGAATTGGGGAGATTGTTCGGCCAACTTTTCTAGTTCTGACCAACCATCTTCTATAGAATGTTATAGAGGGTTTTGTTGAACACCTCGATCTGTCCGTTTGCCTGTTCGTGGTAGCGGGAGGTATGGTTCGAACGGATGTCGTACTTGGTGTACAATTTCTTAATTTTAGCCGCTCGGAAGTTGGTGTCGTTATCGGTGAGGACGGCGTGAGGGACCCCAAACCGGTGGATAATATTGGAGCTCACAAAGTCGACAATGGAACGGGCCTTTACCTCTTTGAGTAGAACTGCCTCTGCCCAATTGGAGAAGAAATCTGTAGAAATCAGGATGAACCTACACTGGCGGGTTGTTGCCGGTGTATATGGTCCCACTACATCAAGTCCCCATACTGCAAATGGCCAAGAGTACTTGGTGGGGTGGAGGGGCTCCAGCTGCCGATGCAGGAAGTTGGCGTGAACTTGGCAAGCGTGGCATCTCGTGGCATACCCAATAAAATCATGGATCATAGAGGGCCATAAGTACCCCAACCTCTGGATTTGATGGGACAGCTTCAGCCCAGCTTGCTGGGAGCCATAGGAACCGGCGTGAACCTGTTGCATAAATTGAGGAATCTCTACTCCTTGAATGCAACAGAAGAGGACACCATCGAAGCTCCGCTTATAAATGATCTGTTCAATACTGGGGCCTCTCTGGAGGGAAAATTGCAGCGCGCGGCGTCAGATTCGCTCATGCTCGGCCCGGTCGTCTGGAAGGTGACCATTTTGGAGATACTTTACAAAAGGTGCCCTCCAGTCGGGAGTGGCTTCAACCACTGTGTCTGACAAACCTGGGACCCCTGACATAGAGGGTCCGGTGGTGAGATGACTTATCCGTAGGCCATCATTTTCCTCTTGGGTGATGGGGGCAATGAATCTCTAGTGTGCCACATGTATGATCAAATCATCTTGCTCGGGTTCTGCGAGCGACGCGGCCAAGCCATCCAAGGAGTCTGATTGACCGTTCTGTGACCATGGGACATGGGTAATCTCTGGTGAAGAAGAGAACTGGGCCATTAGATAGAGGGTGTACTCCAGCAACGGTACAAGCTCTGGCTTCCTGACGACGTAGTCACCATTAACCTGTTTGATTACCAGCTCGGAATCTCCTTTCACATGTAGATGGGGCACATTGATCTCAAGGGCCAACTCGAGGCTGGTGATGAGTGCCTGGTACTCTGCCTCGTTGTTCGTACAACCTTCTGACAACAGGAACGAGTATGGAAGGACGGCTTGCACCGGTGTAATGAAGACAATACCTAGGACAACTCTGATGAGCTTAGAATCATTGAGCCTCCTACCGGTGGGGCTCCCGGAGGCACCGTCGAAATGAATTTTCCAACACTGGACGACATGATCGACTGAGAGGATCGTCTCATCAGGAAAATCCAGGTCCAAGGATTCATCCGCGGAGGTTGGATGGGCAGCTAAAAAGTCTGCCAATGCCTTTCCCATAATGGCCTTCTGAGGTACGAACCTGATATCAAACTGCTGGAGAATCACCGCCCACCGTGCTAGTCGGACAGTCAGCATGGGGCAGTTCAGGATGTACTTCAGTGGGTCTACCCGGAAGACCAATTTCACCTCATGGTGCTGCAGGTAATGTCACAACTTCTGCACGGAGAAGACGAGCACAAGGCAGCTCTTTTCAATAGGGGAGTATCTGACCTCCGTATCGAGAAGCATGCGGCTGAGATAGTAGAGACTGTTCTCAATACCCTCGTTATTCTTATGGGCGAGCAGTGCACCGAGGGATCTTTCCAAGGCGGTCACGTAATGGACCAGCGGCTTTTCGGAGATGGGTGGCATCAAAACCAGAGGATGGAGCAGATACTGCTTGAATTCCTCGAAGGCGGTCCGACACTCCTCATCCCATTCGTAGGCGGTGCCCTTCTTCATGAGCCGAGAAAAGGGCTTACACTTTCCAGCCAGATTCGCGATGAATCGACGTATATAGGCTAAGTGGCCTTGGTGGCCTTGATGTTCCCGAATGTTGCTCGTGGGAGGCATTTGGATGATGGACTTGATCTTCATTGGGTCGATCTCAATGCCTTGGTATCTAACAACAAAGCCCAGAAACATCCCAGAGGTGACCCCGAAGGCACACTTCAACGGGTTCATCTTTAGGTGACAGGAATGGAGGAAACCGAACATCTTCTCAAGGTCTTTGAGATGGTCCCGGTGCTGACATGATTTGACCACTAGGTCATCCACGTAGCATTCCACCAGTGTCCCGAGAATCGGCTTGAATATGCGATGCATGGCCCTCTGATAAGTGGCACCTGCATTTTTCAAGACGAATGGCATAACCTGGAGCAAAAGGTACCTTGGGGAGCCCTGAAGGCGGTGGACTCCTCGTCCTCGGGGGCCATCCAGATCTGGTTGTACCCGGAATACCCATCTATGAAAGAGAGAGCTTTGAACCCGGTCGTGGCATCAATCAATAACTCAGTCACCGGGAGTGGGAAGTCATCCTTTGGGTAGTGGCGATTAAGGTCACGAAAGTCGATGCAGACTCTAATCTGCCCATTCTTCTTCCTGTCTGGCACAATGTTGGAAAGTCACTTGGGGTACTGGACTTCCTTAACGAAGTTGTCTTTGATAATATTGTCAACTTCGGCCTTAACCATAGCACCATGAGAAGGGTGCATCTTCCTACGAGGCTGCTTAAACCCACGATGGTTTGCCGGGAGGCCCAGATGGTGAACGACTACCTGGAGATCTAGTACTGGCATCTCGTTGTAACTCCAAGAAAATACGTCACGGTGTTTTCTGAGGAAGTCTGCGTACTGTTGTCGCTCCTCGGGGGACATGGCTGCACTGATCAATGTGGGTTTCAGATCTGCCTCACTACCAAGGTTCATCCATACCAGTTCATCAACTGTGGTAGAGACACCTTCCTCAATGGCGGGGGGAGCATCCTCCAGGTCTTCCTCTCCACCCGTGGGGGGATTTCCCGTGATGGGATATACTTTTGGGCTACCAATTCCTGAGGGGAAGCTGGTGTCGGCTTGGGCAGAAGTGGTCATCATATCAGGAGACTCACTCTCCATTGATACCATAGCAATGAAGGCAGTCGACCCTATACCATCTGGCCTTCGGCCTAAGGGGCCACATTTGATGATATCAAAGCAGTGGTGACGCATCGGCCCGAGTCGGTTGATTCCAGCCCGGCGAAAGAGACACGTATGGAATACCGCTGTTGTCATAAGCCTAACATTTCGGTACCGTACATGGGTAGAAGGTTCCGGGATCACCTGAGCCTGGTTGATGTAGGAGTACGAGGTGATTTTCCGCCTTCGCTTGGACACGGGAACATTCCTTCCTTGTGTACCCGAGACAACAAAACAATGCCCCATGTCGGGGGTCGTGGCCTCCAATCGGTTGATCGGGAGGATTTAGGCATCATCCATGCTTTCCCAGGGATCACTTGTGACTGGGGCGGCTTCATCGTCACTTAATAGGATTTGATTATCCTTACTCTTGTAATAATCAGCATCCAGATAGCATGCATCACAAGAGGCGAAAGGAGACACATCTTCTTGGAGCACGCCTACTCGACCGTGGAGTGAGTATTTGAGGCACTAGTGATACGACGAAGGGACCGCTCCGTGCAGATGGAGCCATGGCCTACCCATCAACGCGTTTTAGGCGGTGTCCTGAGAGACGACCATGAACTCAGTGCTGGCAATTAAGCCACCGAAATGATTCTTCAGGAAGATCTTTCCGACTGGGGTTTGCTCGGTCCTGTTGTACCCCTAGATTCTGAGGTCAGAGGGAGTTAAATCACCTTCAGATAGAACCATCTTTCTCAATGTCCGAGTCAGAAATAGGTTGATTCTGGAACCCATGTCAATGAGGCAGGAGTGGACTTCCACACCATTGAAGTGGCCAGTGATGTACAGCGGGTGAATATGCCCTTGTATAGGAGGGTCCTCATCTTCACTGAAGAACGAGATAACCGCATGACATTCGGCGTTCTCAATTGTCTCGGCATGGAAGGATTCTGTAGCTGCTACCTCCGTCTCAAACTGGAGGGGGCTCCTTAGGGCCTCGGAAAGTGCCTCACGCATTTCAGATGACAGGCGAAGGGCCTCAAGGATATAAATCCTTGCCAGAATGCCGGCCAGGTGCTTCAGGACATCATACATTCGTGCCAAACGCGAACCTCTGCCTACAGGAGGTCGTTCAGCATTTGGAGGCATAGCGGGTCCTGCTGGTTGAACCGGAGGTCGGGTAGTACTGGGTACATCCTTCTGCCTACTAGTTGAAGCCTGGAGAGTAGTCGCCGGACTAGGATCGGACATCAGAGACTGGCCTGTATCCGGGCAAGAATGACTGTGATACCAATGGGGATGCTCTCCCTGATCTAGTAGCACAAACGGCGGTGGAGGTAGAGCTGAAGGCGTTAGATGAGGTTGTGTGCGATGAGCTCTACGCTGATCCTGCTGTCTGGTCTCAGTAGCATGCATGGCATGGCTGAATGTGCCTGCTGACGTACCTCGATGACCGGCGTGGTTGCGGTTCCGCTGACGTTGACGTGGGCTGGAAACGTTGGGGAGGTTCGCCTGGCATTCCCCCTCGTCGGGAGTCATATAGGGCATTACCCGCTCCACGGTGTTAACCGAAGCGCACCCATGGATGTTGCTCGACGAGTCATCCACCACCGGGCAGATTCTGGGAGGAATCCCCATTTCAGGGGGCATAAAGTCCCCGAGAGTGCGGGACGAGGACGTCACCAGCGGAGCGTGTTGTTTCTTCTTGCGTCGTCGCTGCTTGCCCTTTGGGGAAGTGGTCGACTGTGAAGGCGATGCAGAGTTACTGGATACTTCTTATGAAAGTTTCGGCTGCTTCAGGTGCGCCTAGATGATTCCATAGGAACGGACGACGGTTTTTTGAGCCATCCAGTCATCATATTTCTGGGATCCGTGGCTGAGAACCTGCTGTCAGTCGCCTTCACTGTCGCTACCAATCTCCGACCCTGCAAAGACACCCGCCTCTTGTGTTGGTACCGGGCCCAACCTGACTATGTTGTTGTTGACCTGGTCTTGAAGCCAGTCTTTAAACACATAGCATTTCTTGAAGGTGTTCCCCAGAATCCAATGATAAGGATAGTAGTTGGGGTGATCGGTGAGATTCACCTCTGCCGGCCTTCGACACTCGGGTAGGTTCACAATCCCTTGCTCTAGAGCACTTCAGAAGTTTCCAGAGACCTGATTTTCTTTGAACGTATAAGTCTGGTGACTTATTCCGGATAGGGGTCATGGCCCTGACGAGGGGCCAGAGGGTCCTGCCTAGGAGGCCGTGCCTGATTGTCTCGCCTAGGTGGAGGTGGCACATTGTGCGGGGAAACCTCTCGATTCTGAGGCGGTCACTGCTGGGTAGGAGCATGTGCTTGAGGTGGAGGAACTCTGCGGGGTTGCGGGGATGGTGCCGCTAGCAGTAATTCCACCTGCCTAGGGGCTTCTATTTGGGCCACCGCGACGGGTTCGGCTCTGGCGGTCCTCCTGGCTGGGATCATAGGGGGCAACGAACCTGCCTGACTAGCCTGTTGCAGAGCCTCCTCAAGGCGCTGAGCCTTATCTGAGAAATCTCTGAACCCTCCAGGGTAGTTCTGGGTAATCTGGGAGGGTACCAGCTCCGTTTTGACATTCCCCCCCCCACATCGTCAGTAATGAATCCTGAGTTAGTGGCATATCGAGGGAATAGGTAAGACCCTTCCACCAGGCGATGAAATCTGCGACTCGCTCATCAGGCCTTTGCTTTCACTTAATGATGTCTGCAATGCTGGTCTTCCACGTGGTGGAGCTGAACTGGTATAGGAACTACCGACAGAGGTTCTCCCAACCGGTCAGCGATCTGATAGAGATCTGGCTGTACCAGACGAATGCGGGACCTTCCAATGTCTGTACGAAACATCGGATCTTGGCGGCTTCTTGCTGGGCCGGGGACCCCAGCATGGGGCCACACCTGGAAGAAAAATGAGCCAAGTGCTGCGGCGGGTCCCCTGTCCCATTGAAGGGAAAGAAAGTGGGGTTCCCAAAACCCGGGGGTGAGGGCATATCATCCACCCACACGGGATACGGATTGCCATCCGGTGGGACCACCACCTTCGGCATTTCCAATGCTTCGAGGCGGGCTGTGAGTGCCGCTATAAGATCATCCGGGTGGGGGTCCCTGTCTTGACGGGGATCCCTAATCACAAGTGCGTTGTCGGGTTCTTCAACACAGTAGATGGCTTTGGCAGCTATTGGATCGACCGGTGGAATGACCTGTGGGCGACTGGGGAAACCCAGACTGGATTCTTCAGATTGCCCCGTCGTTCGGGGGGGGGGGGGGGGGGGGGGGGTTGGCGAGACGTATCGTGCCCTCTTGCCGTAAGTTCCGGCTTCTACCCTATCTGTGGAAGTAGCATGATCAGGGTTTCCCGGAGGCATCTCACCGGGGGAAATTGTTCCTGCCCCTGATGCCCCAGCCTAGGATTACCATAGTCAGGTCGCCGCTCTGTAGCGCGCTCAGCCAATAGTTCGTCATCCAGCCTCTTCTGCTCAGCAAGCTGCTGGCGTAACGTGGCCTTCTCGAGATCTTCATCTGTTTCCTACACGGAGTCAGACGGGTCGGAGTGCATGACAGTTCCGGCATGCTCCTTACCCTTGCCTGTATTTCGACCGAGTACCAGCGACTCGGTGGGTACAGGGAGGCCTAGAAAGTTACTCTGCTGACGGGTAACCCTCCCTGATGGGTCCAGCAGTGGCGGTAATCCCTCGGGGGTTAAGTCTCCATTAAGAAATTCAAGCTCATCTTCCTTGTCCACTACGTCAGCCATGTGGACTGTGACCCCTCTCAAGGGAATGTCCTCAATGTCGCATAACGAATCGGGCTGCCGTCGGATAGGGTCGAAGAGGAGAGCGGCATAGTGTCCCCAACCACAGACGTGCACATGGGGGGTAGCCTCCCTGATGACTCTATGGAGTACTTTGAAACTCTGAACACATTTCCATTGAAGGGCGCTCTGATGGCTTGGTGACTCAGGGTGCTGGGCCAGAAGAAGTGCAGCCAAATTGATCAGGCGACATTGCTCGCCGATTTCTTCAAAGTGCTCTTGACTTCTGGGGTACACCACACGCTCGTAACAAAGGCGGAAGTGTGTCGCCCATAGGGTTCGACAATAGAACCCCACTTCTTCAGGGGTAAGGGACTCTGGTGCGCGAATGTTCAGCGCCGCCGTCGGCTAGAACTTCTCCGGGAAGTAATCCGCTGTGAGAATGCTCCAGAAGCTCCTGGGATCAGACTCGTGGTCTGACCCTGTATTGCCCCACTCGTCAACCAAGGGCGGCTGAGGGACCGGTAGTGGTACCAAGGTGGACCTCTGGGATAGTAAACTCGGCAGAGGAGAATACGGCGAACGAGCTGACTGGATGCCGAATTTCGGGCCATCCTCTGAAGAGTGAGGTGACTTGGCCACAATGTCACGATATGATGGGATGATAGCCACAGCTTCTGGAACAGGAGTCGCGGCTGCCGGCGATAGGTCATGTCATCGCTCTACTGCCGTTGGCCCCCAAAATAGCTCTCTGTGATCTCTATTAGAGGTAGAGGGAACTTCTAGTGACAATGGTGGTGATTGTACGGTCGAGACCTGTGGAATTTCCATCATTTATTCCTCCTGGATGTACATGCGGAGAGAGATGGGAATCTGGTGGACCTCGCATTCCGGGAGAATGAGGCTAACGCGCCGGGTTCCTGCCCCAGTCCTTGATACGGAGGAGCGGGGAGAAGGTTCCATCGCTGAGTTGCATTCCGCTTCAGAATCCGAGAAACAAGCCGGTTTGATCTCCACCCAGGCCTTCCCAGGACTCTTCTTGTGGTGGCGACGACCCGCTCTCCTTCCCCTGGGTGGCTCTTCGGGACAAGGATGATTCTCAACATGCAGTCTCGGGGTGGCGCTGGTGCCGTGGAGAAGAGGGCCCCCACTCGAGATAGCCGAGGTGCGAGGGACACCAGGGAAAATGTCGAAGTGTACATGGGGAGGACCTCCATGGATAGCACCCATGTGGGCGGAGCCTCTGTTGGAATCGACAGTAGCATGGGGAGGACCTCCATGGTCGATGCGGGCGGACCGAGGCTGACATTCACTCCTCGAGTTGCTGGGGCGAGGAGGACCTTCACCCGTTGCAGAGAGAATGTAGGGAGGGCCCCCACATTGGAGAGGGACTGGATGGACAGTGCCTTCATATTGATGGTCGGGGATAGGGGGAGGGAATCCATACCCTGTGTGGTGGGCGCGGGAGCGGTTTCCATGCCGAGCGTCACTTCTGCGGGGCATGTCTTCCTTCGGGATGGGGGTAGCACGAGGCATACCTCCTTGACGAGCTTCAGAGCGGGGAAGGCGCATGCTCTGTTGAGTAGTGGTACTGGGAGGGCCTCCGTACGGGGTGACATCACCACAGTTTAGTTTGCGGCGATCACCACTCAAGCCTACAACCCGGAGAGTCAACCCAGCCTACCCGTGGGGCGGTTGGGGTCTCGATCCTGGTTGGGTGAAGGAGTGCCCCTCCTCAGTGTATGCAGGGACTCCATGATGCACGTCGGCGGTGGCTCGGGCCACTGTAGCTGTTGATGTCAATGCATCTGGGCGAGCGTCCTCAGCCCGGGCCCGACACTGATGTCAGGTCAGACGAGCTGGCGTAGGTGGTGTAGGGGCATGGCCTGCCTGCTCTTCATGCGGAGTCGGACGAAGGCGCTGACACGGCCGAATGGGAGCCCCTGCCTGGATCCCTTGGGTCAGGACCCTGACCGGGCCGAGCCGGACATCACCCGCCTCATTAGCATAAGGCAAAGAGTCATCAAGGCGTTCTAGGGACAGGCTCCTGAAACAATTGAACGTTGGGGTGGGGAGCAAGGGCTCCCTGCGCGGCCTGTTAGGGCGGCGTTGAAGGCGGGGCCTGGATGCATCCAGGTCCAGGCGGGCCATATCTTGAGTTGGGATGACCCCTTCCTCCTCGTACCTACGTACAAGGTTGTTGATCACCCTTACCTGGATGATCTCTGACGAGGAGAGGGGACGTGGGTGCCCCGTATTCCGCGATGTAGCAGCCATCATGGCGGTAGCGGAGCCATGCAGGGTGGCTGTGCCGGTGTTGCCCCTGCCCCTGCGTAGGCGAGCGGGCGGTGATCGTGTCTCCGCAACAGCAACCTGGTTCTTGGGAAACGAAGGGATCAAATCATCAGCACTGAAAGGAAAAGGATTTACATCCAGTTCCCCAGCGTCCTTCCATTCTCCACATCTGTAAGAAGGATCCATGCCAACACGTTGCAGAACGGAGTGCCCCACGTTCTACTACCCTGACTTCCGGTGAGTTTCACAACAGGTTCGCTATTTTCTTGGCGGGACCAGGCGCCGGATATCTAGATCTAGTGACAAGTCAATCTACTGGTGTCTCGAACACTACTAATCTCCACATTGTGGAGAATAATTTCACGTCGGGTTCACCATTTCTATTTCCGACGCTTTCGCCGGGGCACGCGCATCCATCCGTCCTTGGAGGAGGACACGCTGCACTGTTTCCCCGCATTCCCACTTTCCAAAGCCGGGCAGCATTCACTCCTTATTCAGGGATGTCTGCTCTTTGATCGAAACAGGATGATGGGATGTCGGTTCTTTCTTCTACAGAATCCTCCTTAGAACTCGTCACCTAGTCCGGGACTCCCTCATATATTTAATACGTCGTTCATGAAACTCTTACCAGTGCCATGTTTCCATGGACACCGGTTAATTACACTACTTCTGTTAGGACATTCCAAAGGGTCCGGTCAGATCAGAAACCTTCAGTCGGGGGAGTAGTCACACTGAGGCATCAGTAGCGTGTCAAGATGCTGGGGAACCAGCATGTCTATCTATTATCCCTGGTCATAGGGATTCTCAAGGGCGTGGCACGGGGAATTATATGCCATAGACACATATATGAGGTTTTCCTCAGCTTCCTGTGTTTAACACAGGGTATGCCGCGAGTTTAACGTCCAGTGGAGACGGATCAGCCTAATCAGAGCATTAGCTAGAATGGATCGGATTGAGGGATTTCCGTTAAAGGGGTACCGATACCAGGACCAGCCCATGGGCGGCTGTGAAGAGGAGCGTACCGACATGGTCTCACCAGGATATGACGGTCCGGGTGAGAATCAGGGTGGATGATGGATGGATGAATGAATTGGAGGGGGGAATGGCAAGGGACCATCGCAAGGGAGACGGTGAAGTTGGGCTTGATCCTAGAAGAGATCTCCTACGTATCCCCATGGCAGGGAATCAAAGTCCACGTAGTTTGGGATGGTGCCGGTGAACCGACATGAAGGTGGACCTTGGTCCGATGGATGTCGTTAGCGAACCAACACGAATGTGGGCCTTGGTCCGAGGCATCAGCGAACTGACGCGAAGGTGGACCTTGGTCTAGATGGTGTGGGGCTTACACACTAGGCTGCCCGGGGGTGGATGAACCGACGTGAAGAAGGTGAGAGTGACCAACAGGTGGTGGGCTTGAACCTCTGAGAGGCTTCCTGCGTACCATGCCATGACATGGATCAAAGACCACGTAGTTCAGATTGGACATCGGAAGGCCGACGTGAATTAGGAGGACCAGGAGGGTCCTAATGGTGGTGGGCTTGGACCTCATGGAGGCTTCCTACGTACCATGTCGTGACATGGATGAAAGACAACGTAGTTCAGAGGGGCTTCGTCGGCGAACCGACGTGAAGGTGGACCTTGGTCCGATGGGTGGTGGGATTGAACCTCTGGAAGGCTTCCTATGTACCATGCCTTGACATGGATCAAACACCACATAGTTCAAATGATGGAATTCGTCAGCGAACCGACGTGAAGGTGGACCTTGGTCCAATGAGAGATGGGCTTGAACCTCGGGGAGGCTTCCTACGTACCATTCCTTGACATAAATCAAAGACCTAATAGTTCAAAGGGTTTCATTGGTGAACCGACGTGAATGTAGACCCAGGGGTCCACTAGTGGTGGGCTTGAACCTCGTGAAGGCTTCCTACGTACCATGCCTTGACATGGATCAATGTCCTCGTAGTTCGGATGGTGGGTGTCGGAGAACCGACGTGAAGAAGGAGGGACCTTGGGCCAAAGGGGTATGGGAGTGAACCTCAGAGAGGCTTCCTACGTACCATTCCTTGACAAGGATCAAAGTCCTCGCAGTTTGGGTGGTGACAACGGCTTGCCGTCGGACTGGAATGCAGTTTAATGTCATGCTGGACGAAGGTAGAACTAGACGTGAATTGGATGATGGGTGGGCTTGATCCTCGTGGAGGCTTCCTACGTACCATTCCTTGACATGGATCAACGACCTCTAGTTCAAATGGGTGTGCAGTTTAAAGTCATGATGGACAGGGGTATATAGTTTAACGTCATGCTGGACGAGGGTATACAGTTTAACGTCATGCTGGATGAGGGGATACAGTTTAACGTCATGATGGACGAGGGCATACAGTTTAACGTCATGCTGGATGAGGGCATACCATTTAACGTCATGCTGGACGAGGTATTGTCATGGCTTATGCCAACTCTAAGCCCACGTGAGTCATGCACGGTGTGAGAAACAAGAGACAGCAAGGACCTGACGATCACGCCGCGAAGGGTGCGTCCGTGTGAAGCGAAGAGGGGCTTACGCGTTAGGCGGCCCATTAGTGCCGGGACTTACTCTAGGATGGAGGCCCGATGTGTGGGAAAGCGCAGCAAAAGAGGGATTTGGGACCAATGATGGGAGGTGCCTCATTCCCTATCACGCCCTCCACTGACCTTGGTAGTGGGGAAGTATGGAGATGCAGGGGTGCAACCTTCCGCAAGAGGGGCTAGGGTCTTATACCAAGGTGGTTTCCCTTCTCCCATGGATATACACTACTCCAAGAAGGAGGATATCATCCCTTGTGGAGGGGGTGACCCCGTCTCTATGGAGACAGGTGGCGTAAAAAATGTCCGAGCTGGGGGGACCCTTCGTGCGAAGCACGAGGCCGAATCATAGTTTAACTTCATGTGTTGAGGACGAGGTGCTTGGCAGTTCAACGTCCTGCAGCTCGTACGAGGCGGGTTCACTCCACACCCCTTGGACTTACATAACTGGTCCCCATTGCTCCTTGGGGGAGGGAAGGTACCAGTAAGGTCGTGGTTAAGGGGGGTCGTAGAGCGAACCATCGAGGGGTCCACGTTACCGTGGCTATGCGAAGAAGCAATAGCCGTTAGCATGCCTATGTGAAGAAGAATTAGGTGAAGCAATGCTACGAGTAGTATTGTCCATGGGACTTTGAAATCACATCGTACATACCTGGAGGGTCGCACGGGAAGCAGAATTTCCAAGAAAAGGAGTGTGCTTCGCGAAGAGGAGTGCCTTGGCCTTAGCATGGGGAATAGGTGTGAGTGGAGGGTGCTTCGCGAAGTAGAACAGTATTCGCGGAGCACTGCCTGGCGAAGAAGAGGTGCCTCGCGAAGCATGGTGCTGCGAAGCAGTGTGCTTCGCGATGTGTAGCGATCCTGCCTTGGCATAGAGATCACTAGTATAGGTTGGGTGTTTCGCGAAGCATAAACGCTCCGCGGCTACCCAGGTTCCCTTGGAAATCCCCCTCCATCGTGAATTCCCTTGAGCTTTGCAAAGGGCATCCATCTCGGAAGAGGGGCTCAAAACGAGACAAAGCGAAGGTGTCATGTGAAGTAGAAGTACCTCGTGGAGCTCATGATTTCCGGGGGAAAGGGTGCTTCACGATTCGGGAGAGGAAAAGCTGAAAGGTCGGATTGTCCGTCCCTGGGACTCAGGGGGAGCACCGTATTTATAGGCAAGGGGCGCCATGAAACCAAACTCCCGCGCCGCCTCAGGTGCTTCGTGGGGAGCTCGCGAACGTCAAATTCGGTCGCGGAGAGGTACCGCCTCCAGAGCTTCACGGCGGGCTTGCGAACATCAAATTCGTTCACGGAGAGGTACTGCCTCCTGAGCTTCGCGGCGGGCTGGCGAACGTCAAATTCGTTCACGGAGATGTACCACCTCCGGAGCTTCGCGGCGGGCTCGCGAACATCAAATTCGTTCGCGGAGAGGTACCGCCTCCAGAGCTTCGCGGGACCGTGATGCTCGGGGTGCTTCGCGCCGGGCGCTTCGCGAGGTAGCGAGCATGCCTTCTTTTTCATCCCTTTCGTGCAATATTTTGGCACCAAAAGTATATATTAATTACAAATATACCATATTCAACCCAAATTAAAATAATATTAATTAGAAATATCTCATGGAAAATTTTTACTCTCCTAACTAAATTCCTTGTTGGATTGAATCGACAATTAAAAGCATTTTTCTCTCTTTGTCTTTTGAATTTCATTTTTATTTGATCTACATCATCTTCTAATTAATACTTTTTCTCCCTATAGACTGGCATTGTTAACAGTGTTAATAGTTGATACATTAAATTAATTTAATTCCTTTTATAATCATTATTACATTGAGTGGATTCCAATGGATCTCCAATCCTAGTGGTTTTTTATTCATAATTGAGGTGCTAAGTGTTCCTTTTAGGTTTATTCATTGTTAAAAATGTAAATTTAGTGATTTTTGATTAATAATACTTGATCTATGATCCCTTCTTTACTACTAAATACCAAATATCAAAATTTATTTATTTTTACACATGTGTGTGTATATTGTATGTGTTATAGTCTAGTTAGTTTTATAACATGGATTTATATTGTGAACCAGGTTTTCATTCCCTTTGAAAATTTATATATAATATTTTCTATAGGTGTGAAAAAGGATTCAATAAAATATGAAGGGTTTTTATTAATTTGATGTTGGATTTCATCTTTTTTTGAATAATGTTGTTGAAAATTGTATATCATTTGGTTTCAAAGATGATTTTCTTATTGAGGGAATTTAACATGGTGTACCCAAACGTGGTTAATGATGAAAAATTGACTCATCATTTGGGATAAACTCTTTCCACATAAAACTATATTTTTATGGTAATGTGTGCACCATGTTACTTATGTAGTAGTAAGGGGACAAAATCATGAGTGAATTATTGCATCAAAGACCAATTCTTATCACATAATATTCATATTAGGTGGCGTATAAATCAGAATAATTTAATAAGGATCTTCATTTTCTTAGAAGATTTGATAAAAAATGGGATTATTTTTTATAGTGACAATCTTCAAAATTCTTTTTCGTAAGGTTTTTGGAAATACACTTGGATCCTACCTATCTGATATATTTTATCAACACTGTGGAGGGTGGTTATTCCATTAATTCTATTAAACTATATATCATGTCCGGTTTTAGAATAAAAGAGTACAGTTTTTTAAAATGAAGCTTTTGAATCAACAGGTTGGATATTGTTGGGATCTTATCTCAAACCATAAATACATCTTGGGTGAGTATAGATAATTTTTCATCTCCTATAGTAAATGCAATGGGGCTTATTAATTGAGGAAGGCTTGTTTATCTGTAGGGTGTAAGAATAAAAAGGTTATATCACATTATACATAGTTGGGTCATGTAGTTTTTGAGTACATTGGCTGATATATGAATCTATGCACTATTTATTCCAACCTTTTGACATGTTCATTTATTTTCCTGTTTTTTGAATATTGATATATATCTATATCTATTTTGAATAATTTTACATATTATTGTGGATAAATCATTCCCAATTGATGTTCATGATGAACATGAACATTCAACGAGACGATGGGGATGAGGATCACCAATCTGGATATTTTATGACCTTTTTATTTTATTTATTAATGGGTAGTATGGTTTTATTCATGAAATCAGTCCACATGATAGTCTCATAACTATGTAAGTCACTAAGAGACCCTTATAAATAAACACCAACTTATATAAGAGACTATTAATGATTATTCATCCCAATATGATGATCTAGGGTATTCTAACATCCCGATCCATGATGATCCTTATACCCTATGTCCATTCATCCAATAGTTCCAATGGTAATATGTTACAAGGATAATTGAAAACATAATAACCCTCAACAGAAGACACGTGATGAATACATATGGTGTTTATTTTTGTGGTATCGTGAATAGTGTAGGGATTTTTCATAATCCATAGGGATCAATGAATCATTATTTAAATAGTTATTATGGAGAATAATTTACATCCATATATAATTGGTTGATATACATAGTAGGATATCTTTATTAAGGGATAAAAACATCACTTTGGAAACTATAGAAATAAATAATAGCTTAATTTTCATGTTTAGATCAAACCAACGAATTCTTATTTGTATATTATATAATTATAATGAAAATGGTAGATTGTATTGAACCTGATAAAAATGATTTAGAATAAAAAGGTAGAAGGAAAAATTGTTATGGATAACCTAGAATCAATGATGGTACTTATAGAATGCCTTTAAGTATATTCAAGAATATTATATATCCTCTTATATTTTGAATGTTTCTTGTGTAGTGACATGTAGAGGTTGAAATAAATTTATCCATATTGAATAAAATTCATGTAATTTTTACCGCATCCCCCAAATAAATTACCATTGAGAAAATTATGAAATCATTCATGAGTGATCATATTCCATAAGCCTCAATTTCTCACTCCCCATGAATGTTAGGAGTAATTATATTATCTCAAGAATGACCCTTTATGGGTGGCTATATTTTATCAAACATCAGGTTATTCACTCATGAATAGAAATAAAAAATGGTAGATATTTTATATCTACATTCCTTCATTATTTGTTGTGAATATTCCCGGAATCTTGATTGGGTTTATCATCCAATTTTGTAAAAGACCCTAAAATCATGATCCATGGATTTCCAAATATCTATAAAAATAACACAACAAATTTACATAATATATTAAAATGATATATAATATTAAAATATGGATATTTTATCTACATAATGCCATGATTTTATAACCATTGTTTGTGAATGGTTTTGTCAATTAATTTATAAAATGAAATCTAATATAATTTTACAAACCTCAACCAATCCATTCTATATTTTTTATTTTCATCATCTGTGTTGACTCAAAAACAAAAATTATTTTCACAATACCAAAAAATATACTATGATCTAACACATCACATCATTTTATATAATAACTATGACAATTAACCTGAATGGTTTTTCCAAAAACCGTCATTTGGTGTAAAAAAACAAAAAACCAAATTCTATGAATTTTATCGAAAAACGAATGTAGCATTCCCAACCCAACTTACATGAAATAACTAATGTTGGTGGGGATTGAAACCTATTTTTTAATTCTAATTTCAAGGGGATATATATAAGAATCATTAATACAGGAGGTTATAGTGGGTATATTATATTAAAACTATTAAAAAAATTAATTAATGAAATAAAAACATTTAACAACCATTCATGTTTCAATATGATGAGAACAAAAAAATTATGACATATGACATAAAAATTTAAAATATAAAATGTCACAATAGTCATGTAAATTTAAAATGTGTCACCCCAAGTATTATTTTATACAGATAGTTCTAAAATAATTGAATACAAATCCATGTATTCACCAAGGATCTTTCTGACCCTATGTAAAAACCTTCAACATCCCACCATTGAATCCAATTTAACTCTTTCCAGTTGTGCACCAATTTTATGAATCATCTAATTTCTTCTGTCATAAATTAGAATGTTTGTAAACAATCCAAAGGGACCATATAAGGTGTAATTCTGTATTCATTATGCCACCCCTAATGGTTTACATAGAAAATATCAACAAATATATTAATGTTTGTAAAGTGAAATATAAAATGACCAGATTTTAAAAATGTATTGTTCTCTATACATTTCCAGAAAGAGGTGATCTATTTACCAACACTGTACATGGTAAGAGTAGGATGATTCACAAATATTTAATACACACCACTGGGTAGAATAATGAATCATCCTTCATCTCATAACTAATCAACATATCCTCTCTAGAATCCTTGGCATAGAGTGAATTAGTTATTATTGAAAAACATTTCACAACCAACTGCATACTTCTCGGCATAATGACCCATGTATTTCCACACATAATGAAAACAATTATTTTACTAATTCAACCCCATTAACCCTTATAGAATCCACCCTTAAAAAAAGAATCATTTTACCATTTAGTGGTTAGAATCACCCATTTTTTCTTGTAGACCCCTATGATGTATTATTATTTCATTTTGGGTGTCAACACAATCACCTTAGGATTCTATTCAATGGATGATCCTTCCCAACATCCAGTTATCAACACCATATGATAGACCATTCTATTTGTGAAAAGAACCTCAATTACCATGGACCCATGTTATGTAGTATCCACAACATCATATTTCCAAAACATAGTAAACCTATGTGACCACACCAACAATTAATGATATATCTCAATCACATATTTTGGAAATATATAACATCTTATATATCATGTGAAAAAACCATTAGGTTACTATGTGATCACCTAAAGAAACAACCTACATAATACACCTTTTTACATCTTAATACATCATACAATAAAATCCATGTGGCTTCCAACCATGAAATAAAAAGGCATTCATTGCCTAGATTATCATTACCCACACAACACATACACAATGAATAACTCCTAAAAAATAGAATCAATACGATGTTCCATTTCAAATCATGCACAAAACCATACCCTATACAGTATAACATATAAACACACACACATATATATATATATATGTATATATCAATGAAAATATAAACACACTATATTCCTTGTACCACTAGGAGTCTTCAATTAAAATAGGAACTGCTATTTTTACATATATTTGATGAAATATAGAAACCAAAGGAAAATCCATAAAATGTGCCTTATTATTGAATGATGTTTGAAAAAAAAGATAGTCTATAGATTATTTCATTCCATTCCCAATATTACTGCCCAATATAGAGAACATAGTAAATGACAAATGGACAATAAAGATTCAACATGGGAAGAGGAGAATGAGAGAGGAGAAATATAGATATTTATACTATATATGGAGTAGAAAATGATGTTATGTCATGTTTTATTAGTTAATTAATCTAATTAATTTAAAAAATAGGAATATAATCTCGTTGTAGAATTACCCATGAAGTCATGATGAAGTATCGTATCATAGGGTAGATCTATGATACTAGCCTAAGAGACATAACTATGTAGAAAATTGCCTTCACAATGTAGCATTCCTCACTAGAGACAATCATGAAAACCCAATATTCCTACTGAGACTATTTTTTTAATTTCATCCAACACATCATGGTTTCATGCATACCTTGGCAAGGGATTCATGAAACAACATTAACCCCTTGAAATATAATCCACCACCATCCTAAATATTTACGCTCATATTAGAAAATTGTAATCATATAGGAAAACAAACATTAATAGAATTAAATTAGAAAATGGTGGAACCTAGACATGTTGAATGATTTTTAGACTGTGACCTAGTGAATTTATCTAAACTACCAATAATGCCTTCACTCACCCCCACCCATGATAACATATCCATGCCCAGTGACAAAATATATGCATGGTATTGAACTATAAACTGCTTACCTAAAAACATGGGCCATTATTTCCTCCCCAAATGATAGTATCCCATCATATATTTTAGCTACATATTAACACACCAATCTGTGATAATCCTGTGAGTTACCACTCACTACAATAAAAAACACCGAGATGTTTTTGAATGAATCAATTTACTCATGATCACCATGATCATAAAAATTTAGGAAATTTATTTAATCAATAGATACTTCCTACCATAAGAATCACATACAAATTCAAATAATAGTGAAGGTACAAGAAATGTAGATGTTACTAAGAAGAATAAAAATATGGAATTTGATAAATAGAATCCATTAGTATATTGTCGTCATACATCATTCATGATGTACATGCCTAAAAAATATCATAACCAATCGTATATCCATATACACATATTGATCAATAAAAAAAATCATGCAAAAAAAATCACAAATTCATAAGATACATTTAATCATCAATTTCCCTCCATAATACACATAATATGTTCAAAAAATTACATGCCACTACCTCATTTCCAATAATCAAAAAATCTATCCTCCCTAGAGTGTTAAAATCTATGCTACCCATAACATGAATGGATGATTACTCAATTCCCTTTCATGATTTATATTATATTTTGAAGTCCAGTTACTAAATCTTACACCGCACATTATCACATTCATAGAAAAAGAATAAGAAAAAATCCACATCCACTAAACCATGATGACATAATCTAAAAAACCTTTATAGATATCAAATCATACAACAATTCAGACACACCTTAGGGGGAAAACCGCACTAATTCTATTTGATCGTTTTATACCATTATTTATATAATCTCGCAGATATCCCACTGTGATGGGAAAATAACAATTTCATGTTTTGAAAACCCAATTGGGTTCTATAATTACCCTAAATCAATAATCATAAACCCCCTCTTAACTATCTCAAACTATACCACTTTCTGACTAGATATATGAACATCATTTAACATACACTATATTGTCAATGTCTATATAATCCACTTAAAAAACATGGTCAAAAAAATCATATACACCCATACCCTAATAAATAATGTATATCATACCCATATAATCTTACATATATTATACCATCTCTTGTTAGTGTTAGTATAAGTTACAACAGGTCAATAAACAATGTGGTATAATCCATTATATGAATTTCTCTCGATGTCATATTCATGAATACAAAACAATGTTATTCATTATATGTCTAAAGAATTTTTTTAGTAAATTCACCATAATTGAAAATCCTTCCCTTATAACTTCTCATAATTGAAATCCTATATCTATACATTATACAATAATTTCACTAGACCCCTTAGAGTATACATCACACATAATGAACCATCCCAGATACCCTAACACCTCAATAACCAAGACGAGAATGATGCAACATGATGAACATTATCGATCTCCATGGGTTGGCCACTAGAACATATCATCAATCAATGTGAATGTGTGAATCAATTTTCAACAAACAAAAAAAAATAAAATACATATCTATATGGGAATACGATAATTCACATGGGGAACTATACCAAATGTCAAATATTTATTGACAAATAAATGTATAACCAAAAATTACTAATAAACTAAATTATAACCACAGTCCCAATGGAAAAATTAAATAAATCCGAAATTGGTCAAAAACTACTACCATGTTTTTATAGAGAATTCCCTTTTCTCGAACCTCGATGAAGAATATCTAAAAACACTATGAGGAACATGTAGTGTGTGAGAAAAATTCCTATTAGGGTGACACCCACGATTTCACAAGAGGAATCCAAATTAATTAACCATCTAATAAGATTAATTTTAAATAAAAAAGGCAAGTAATTTCAAAATAATATTTAAAAAAAATAATTATTTACTTTAAAGATGATGAAAAAATTGCAATCAATGAGTTTACAATGATTTTATATAATATAGTTTATATAAATTCAAATGTTTTTTTTTGAAAATTTTGTCAAAACAATGACATATATAGAAAAATCTCCACAAATGAGAAACATGTCATCTTCCATGAGGTATGATCCTTCCAAGTTATCGTAACCTCACCCACTCAAATATGTTATCATGAAAATATTTTTACACACATCACTAAAACACTTGTAATAGTGGACACATCAACATCCCATCAGAGATCTGACCCACTGCATATGTTTTGTAGAGCTGTAAAGCATTTATTATGTGTTGTCCCCAATAAATCATTAAATTTCTAGGATTTCATGTGATATAACATAACACAATTGTAGGAACTTTATTTTAAAACTGTTCAATATACAGTTAACCCATTTACAATTTCAATATAAAAATCTCATTTTAAAAAAGAAAATATGTTTTTAATCATGTCCTGAATTTATCTAAAAAAACCAAGGGGGTATAATGAAATAAATTGGAGAAAAAAACATTCAGGTTCCAATTTGAAATAAATTACAGAAATTAAATTCCCATATTTAATTTCCCAATTTTACATCAAATTTCACAAACTCAACCCAATTCAATTTTATTCGGATGATTCCCCTATTTTCATGCCAATAAAAATCAAAATCCCAATAAAGAAAATACATTTTAAATTTAAAATTTAAATAAATTTAATTTAAATCAAGTAATTTCGGGATAAATTAATTGTAAAATAAAAAACTAAACTACTTAAAGTATATCATGGGATCAAGTAACAAATCCTATGTAACATGATTCTCTAATGAAGAATGTTGGAAGTAGAGATGTGAGAACCATACAACGAAATCATTGAATTATGATCACCTAGGATTGATCCACCATTGAGAGCTATTAAGGGAGCCACAATTATTTCTTAGGCTCCCTCCAAAAGTAGGAAATTATAATAGGTCTCATTTTGAATGAGCATGGGTCTAGAAAGGGGTTCAAAATATTTTAAAATATTTTTTGTAATAAAATAATTCCCTGTGAATGCTTTGCTAAGCATGACTGAATGGTTAGAAAATCCATACACACTAAACGTACACCCCTTCTAGTGGTGTTTCACTATTAATCCTTGTTGGGCTCACATCATGTCATACTATGAGACAACCACGATATCCCTCAGTGTATGGGTTTACATAATTTTTAATAGTATGGTGCAAAATTTGGAAAAACCATACACCAACTGTGCACAACCCAAATGTCCTTAAAAAATTACAAGTTTAATTTAAAACATTTTAAATGATTCCCAAACAATGTATAAACAATATTTGGATTTATGAGTTTGTTAAAATAGTAACTAGATTTTACAAACTCCCATCCATAAAAACATTATGTCCCTAGAAATCATGTTATGAATCTTTCATATTAAAAATATGAGGCCACTACTCTCTCATCAATATATATATATATATATATATATATATATATATACATATACCATGCCTCAAGAGTATTATAATCATGATTTTATAGAACTTAATCCAATGTTATTTTACTCCCAAAAAATATATCGGTTTTAGAATAACCTATCCTAACCGGGATCTCAAATATTGATAAATCATGCTAGACATCAAGATCACTTGAGATCAAAATAAGAGATAGATCTAAATGATACATTTAAAACTGAGATATTGGGAACATAATATGTATCAACATGGGTTGTTTTTGTAGTGATAAATGGTAATTCACTTCCCCCACCATCTCAGAAACCTCAAAAGGTCCCACAAAATGAGGAGTACACATTCCTTTCCTGCAAACCCATTGAAGACTCAAAGAAGGTAAATCCTTTAAGAATTTTTAATCACAATCTAAAATTCCAAGGGTCAAGGATGATGATCAGAATAAGATTTATACCTTATGTATTTTTTCAACATTATTAGATGAATACAAAGAATCTTTCATTTATTAGACAATGGTTAGTCCAACCAAGGAACATTCAACAATATCTGAAAAACAACACCAATATTCTCAATGATGACCAAACAAGGATGAAAAAGTAGACATTCTAATCATGGATAGGTAACTATTGTTATATGAAAACCCAATCATCCTCATATTGATGTCGTAAACTCCACTAATTGTTAGAACATATGGTTAATGAATATACTAATTAATATATATTCTACCATGACCCCCTCCCAACAATGTATACCCCTCCTTGGCCGGAAATGTGAGAAGGGAGATAATGACCCCCATGTCCCGCCTCCAGTAGGCCTCGGGTTGGTGACTAGCACCGAGGGTATCGTTAACATGCGAATGGGAGGTATTACCCTCTAAGATAACACATGCTAAAAAGAGATATAAGATAGACACCAACAAACTCCCACTCAACCAGTAATAAGAATGAAATCCCAAGTGCACAAATGTAATGTCATGCAAATGTACTATAAATGAAAGGGGGAAAATTGCAAGTACAAGAAAGAAAGTAAAAACAGCAGCAACCACAAGCCCAAATAGCTCCTGCAACCCTAACCTAGTAAACAATAGCCTAATCTCCAACATACTCAATGTGACGTGAAAAAAACTGTTTATATATATACATAGGGATATTATAACAGTATACTCAATAGTATACTCCCGGAAGCCTCTCTTGAAAATGTAATGAATGCATGCTAAAGCACAGTGACCAACAAGGGAAAATAACTTGTCACCTAAACATGTGTACTATGTTCCCAACCTCACAAGGGATACTCTCACCACGTAACGCATACAAGAATATATCATATAATGAATAATATCATGGGTACCCCACTACTACTTCCCCACAGGTTTGCCTCTTTACCACAACGTCGCACGTCCAGAGAATCTCCCTCAAAAAGGCTTGCCCGCAGACACCTGGACAAAGCACCACAACATGCACCTCATGCAACAAAACCACCAGGTCCACATAAGATAAGTGACCAAGTAGTTTCTTGGAGCAACAACAGCCCCCATAATGTGTATCATACATCTGGTATGATACCTCAAGCCATTACAACCCATACACCGAGTAAGGATCCTCAATCCATCACAGCCTATACACGTTACATCTAAAGTAGATCATATGATACTATATCCAGAGTATATTTGTGTGAATAACCACAATCCATTAGAGCCCTCTACACAAATATATGCAGAAAACTAACCACAATGCCTACCAGCAGAAGTATCTACCAAGAGAATAGAGCGGTGCCAAAGGGGGTAGTCATCATTCATCCTCCCACTAGAATGTTGGGGAAAACACCCCCCAGGGCTCAGAATCCTCAGGGTGTCAGTTTCCCTTACTGACAGGGTGGTGTAGCATATAGAAACACAAAAGTACAGAATATACTATATATCACAACCACACTATGGGCATAACCTAGTTTTAGACTCAACTGCAGCTAACGTCTCTTGAACTCCGGGCTGCCAATTCTAAGACTAGGTATCCACCAAGAACACAACCATTTTAAGATCTTTAGTACATTATTTCAATCCCTTTTTACCAGTTTCAATTTACGTTAATTAATTATTTTAAAATTAATTAACTGCGAACAATTCCATATTAAATTTCATTAGCATCACACCCAAAGTCCTATATCCCTTTAAAATTATATCCTCATCATTGTGTTCCCGCAAACTCAAACCCCATGGGTTAACACCATTTATTCAGAAATTCATTACAGAATTACATTCCCATATTCCCAAGCATTCTAGAAAAGAATTCGAGGCTACTAAAACTAGGGGATCAACACGGTGAGTATATGTACTACCCGTTGAGTCTTTGATTCCTATAGAATGAGCGTAGACCCATCCTACCTTGAGAATCTAAACATAGAAAGCACGTGGCATACCCCACATGTCTTCGCCTCTTTCATAATAAGGGTAAGCAAGACCAACTACCTTGAGTTGTAGTGAAAAGTAAAGCAGATAATCCACCTATAAGGATCAACAAGCATCCAAAAATCATATTTATCACATTCCATCATCCTTGGTGTCCTCCTCGACACACACATGCATAAATTTATGCATCTTGCCACTCTAGGCGTCATCTACTACCACAACCAAAATTATTCATGCCCCCACATGTCACAATAGCCATCCAGGCTCCCATCACAGCACAGGCAGTAGGAAAAAAATTCATCACATCAATTGTCCTCTTGGAACATTAACAATCAAGAGGGTAACTCCAAACCCTTCAAGGTATTATCAAGAAACCAGTTCATTAAACCATCTTGAATTAACATATTTATTATTCATAGGTTCCATAATTGGAGAAACCTAATCAGTAAGCTATCAAAAATTATTAAACATGATTACTGCAACAATTTGATTAACATCAAATTAAAACAAGAAGAACTAGAATCATTTACACTCCTATTTATCCATAGACAACATTTATCAATTAATTCTAGTTTACATTCTTTATCAATGTTCATCAAGAAAGAATATCTAAATGTAGCAATCATCGATATCACACTATCTAGAAAACATAGGGTAATAACATATGACTAATATCAATTTATTTATCCCGTTCAAATGTTTATTATATCAATTCCATTGTGGTTAAGTGTGATTAAACATCCTAACAATGTTGTTTCACATAAAAGAAAGAATAAGCAATGAATCCCCTACCTTAAACAGTTCTTGAAGTTATTTATCCACCCAACTGGACACAATTCTCCTCTCGCGTCAACTGCATCCACCCGAGGATGCCAAGGTGCGACCGCACCAACCAAAACCAAAGAAAACCCCATTAGAAGCATGGATATTACATGTATAGTATAGAAAGGAGAAATATAAGAAGATGAACCCCAAAAGAATGATGATAAAACATACCTTATATCGAAGATTGATCGATACAACTTGGTCGAATAAAAAAAGAGTAGAATCAATAATTGGTGGAATGTTTGATTGTGACACTCCTATGGAATAGAATTAAATTTTTTAGAATCCCATTGTCGAGAAGAAAGAGGGAGAATTAGCGAGGAAGATATCCTGTCCCTTTAGAAGATTTAATGGAGCTGTGGTTTAAGATACACTTGATTTCCCATTAAAAGAGGATCGCATTAAACCATGCATTTTGACCAAGTAAAAAAACATCCTAAGCCTTATGAATATTTAATATAGGAGTTATGGCCATTGAATCGGCCTAAATGTCCTTAAAATGAGGCCATAAATGCATTTTATGTCAAAGGATAACGTTAAAGGGGAGGAACTGTAGGAAGCTGGAAACACTGTTCACGAAATCAAAATTTGGAAAATGGAAAACACTATTCATGAACCTCACCATTAGACACCTCACCATTAGACACTATTCTTGAACCTCATCGTTAGACATTGTTCATGAACTTCACCATTAGACACTGTTCATGAACCTCACCATTAGACACTGTTTATGAACCTCACCTTTATACCATGTTCACAAACTCAAAATTATGAAATTGAAAGAAAAGGTCACCATTATGGACACAGTGTTCACAGAACACAAAATTCGGAAAAGGAAATAGAGGTTAAGGTTAGACGTTACCAATAGAGGTTACCGATAGAGGATACTATTAAACCTCACCGATTGAACTATTAACGATATAACTGTTCAAAGAAATGAAAAATTTGGAAAAGGAAAGGGAGGTTACTGATAGAACTGTTCACTAATGGAACTATTCATAGAATTGGAAATTTGGAAAAGGAAAGACAGGTTATCGTTAGAGGTTACTGATAGAACTGTTCACTGATGGAACTGTCTAGAGAATTGAAAATATGGAAAATGAAAGAAAGGTTACCATTAGAGGTTACCAATATACTATTCACTGATGGAACTGTTCATAGAAGGTTACCGATAACACTATTTTGAGAAATTTATCGTTTCACTGTTCACAACAGTCTACCGTTGGAACTATTTACTGAACTAGAAAATTGGAAAAGTGTTGGGGAGAATTCCCCTTGACATCCAATAACACCTCAAACACCGTATTTACACAAAGTAATGGACCGGAGAGATCCAGGAAATTACATCAAATACCTCTCAAAACATTCTCATCCCCGAGAATTAAAAACTCAACTAAAGTGAAAATGAAATGGGGTCCATACTACCACCCATCGAGATACCTCTCAAAATAGAGAAAGCCACAAAAACATCAAAAGGAAGCCATATCATAAACATGAATGGTTTATAACTACAAGGGCTACATCATCACATCAAAAGAGTCAAATATCAAACAAATCTGGGTACTGAGCATGTATCTATGACTCATGTTCCCAGGTGCTCTCCTCCATGCCACTCTGTCGCCACAAGGCACGAACCAAGGTGATAGAACAGTCGTGCAACACCTTCTCCTTGTAGGCATGGATCATCATAGGTTACTCCTCAAAGGTTGCTTCATCATCAAATTCGATATCTCCCCAATCAATAATGTGAAATTCATCATGTGGATAACAACGAATCTATGATTTATGGAAAACATCATGTATCTAACACATCTATGGGGGAAGTGATACTCGATACTCCACAACACCAACATGAGCTAACACCTCGAAAGGCCCAAAAAAGCATGGAGAAAGCTTACTTCCATAACCAAACCTTCACTGCACATGAAGAAGAGTCACCTTCAGAAACACATGATCCCCAACATCAAACACTAAGGGCCTCCTCCTTTGATCGACATATGATTTCTAATGATCTTGCGTTGTCTTCATCCTCTCACGAATCACCTAAACCATCTCTGTTGTATTATGAACTTGTTCCAGTCTATGAATTGCTAACTCTCCGACCCCAGACCATCATAATAGAAAACGACACGGTTGGCCATACATGGCTTCAAACGGTGCCATACAAATTGTGGAGTGAAAACTATTATTGTAATACAACTCCACCAAGGGTAATTGCTTCATCCACAGACCTCCAAAATCATGAACACAAGAGCGTAACATGTCTTCAAGTATCTAAATGGTTTTCTTTGTCTGACCATCCATTTGAGGATGAAAAGCAGTGCTAAGGCATTTTTGATAACTGAAAACATAGTGGAGACCTCTCCACACCCTAGAGGTAAAAGGAGAATCTCGATTAGAAATTATCATCCTTGGGACTCCAAGAAGCCTCACCACCTCCTCTAGATACTCCCTCAACCAAAATTCCACTGAGCTCGACTCCTTGATCACTATGAAGTGGGCCTATTTTGTTAAATGATCCACTACCACCCAAATAGAATCATGTCCTCCAGGAGCTCATGTTAAACCAGTAACAATGTCCATTGAGATGTCCTCCCACTTCCACTAAGGAATCTCTAATGGCTAGAGAATACCACAAGGAACACGATGTTCAGCCTTCACCTTCTAGAATACCAAACATCAAGACACAGTCTTCGTATCCGCAGGATTCATCCCCGACCACCCAAACTGGATCCTCAAGGCTCGGTACATCTTTTCCATGCCAGAATGCACTGCTAAAGGCGAACTATGGAACTATATAAGAACCATATAGCCCATAGTCAAAGGAACAAAAATCCTTCCCTGATAAAACAGTAGGTGTTGTTCATCCTCAGTCCAACCATCAGGGGCCTCGCCACAAACAACTCGGTCTCTCCAGACCTCCACCTCAAGATCCCCCAACTAGGACTCTTCCACCTTCTGGATCAGGGATGACTATACAATCATCTGAAAAAGACAACCTCAACACCCAATTTCTCCCATATCAAGATGTAATGATGACAACTCATCCATTACTTTATTGGAATCACCGAATTAAAGAACAGCATCACTACGTGACTTTTGACTCAGCGCATCAGCTAAAACATTCCCCTTTCCATGTGTATATGATATCTCAATGTCATATTCCTGTAATAAATCCATCAACTGGTGTTGTCGTAAGTTCATGTCATGCTGGGAGAAAACATACCTCAAAATATTTGGATCAGTGAAAACCACAAAGCGCTCACCAATGAGGCAATGTCTCCACATCTTCAGAGAAAACACCATGTCTGCCAACTCAAGATCATGAGGGGCATAGTTTTGTTCATGGGGACGTAACTCCCGAGACCCATAAGAAACAATTGACCTCTACTTCATGAGAACACAGCCTTACCCCAGATGTGATGCATAACAAAAAACATCAAACTGAACTCCCTCAGCTGGAAGACCAAGAACTGGAGCATGTACTAATGTCTCATTTAGAAACATAGATGTTCTTCGACAATGATCAGTCCATATGAATGCCAGATCCATCATATTCAAAGCTATCAGAGGAGTCACTACTCGTGAAAAATTGTCTATGAACCTCCTGTAGAAGCCTGAGAGACCAAGGAATCTTCGCACCTCTGACACTGTCTTGGGGGCTTACCAAGACTCAACTACTTCTATCTTCAATGGATCCACAATTTTTCCTTGTTGGGACACAACATTCCCCACTAAATAGACTTTTCGAGCCAAAAAATCACACCACGACAACTTCACAAACAGCTGATGTTGACAAAGAAATACCAAAACTTTTTGTAGATGCTCTACATGATCATCCTCAGATGTGGAGTACACAAGGATTTCATTGATGAAAACTTCCACAATCATGTCCAGGAACTGACGGAACACAACATTCATCAATCCCATGAATACAGCTAGAGCATTCTCCATGCCAAACAGCATTACAACAAACTCATAATGCCCATGACAACAATGGAATGCAGTCTTTGGGATATCGTCATCATCCACATGAATCGAATGATATCCTTACCACAAGTCAATCTTTGAGAACCAACATGCACCCGTTAGTCAATCGAATAAATCATCAATCTATGGAATAGGATAGCGATTCCTTATTTTCAATTTGTTTAAGCAACGATAATCGACACACTACCGCAAACTGTCGTCAGCCTTCTTCACGAAAAAAACCGGTGAACCTCATGATGACACACTTCGATGAACAAAACCCCACTACTATAGAACATCAAGAATTATACATAGCTCTCATAACTTAGAAGGGGTCATCCTATATGGAGACATAGGGATTGGAGATGATCCTGGTTGTATCTCGATCCCAAACTCGATCTCTCGTCGAGGGGGGTAATGATACACCCTCTTCTGGAAAGACGTAAGGGTACTATTCTACAACCCTAGGAAACTCCAACTCCAGAACCTATGAATAAAACAATATCATCTCAACAATAATGGATGATAAGGAAGGAATGTTCCTATGAACCATATGAGGATCTCACTTGCCAACAAACACCGCCACCTCTCCATCCGCACCAATGAAAACAACCTTCTTCCTGATGCAATCCATGATAGCCTGCACCGAAGACAACCAATCCATGACAAGGATGACATCATATGGTTGTATTCGTAAACAAATGAAATCTCCCCAAGAGAAGTGTTGTCCCAATAGTAGCTCACAGTCTCAACATACTTCAAACAAGTCATCTCGACCTCCGACTGGTGTAGTCAATGCCAAGGGTACTGGAAGCCTCTCTTCCTCAAGTACCAAATCATGGACAAGGTTAGGTAATATGAAATAGTGTGTTTTTATTAAATCTAACAAGGCATAGAGAAAGGTAGAAAAAAATAAATGGTTACCTCGAACGACGTCTGGCTCACCTAGAGCTAGCAATGCTAGAGCATGAAGCTGACTATGACCTCCTTCACAGCCTCTTTGACCCTGATGACAATCACCACCACAGCTGTGCTCTACTCTCTGAGGATGGGGAAAATCATGGGACTGTCCTCTACCTGCCACATCTACCCTCTGCTTATCTAATGCTGGTGCAACCTGCTGCTACTGCCTCAACTGGAACTGCCTTAATAGTGGAACCTGGAGCATAGCACCTGGTGCACGATGACCACTCGGAATGGTCGGGCACTCCCACTGCTGATGCCCATGCCAACACGATATAAACAAGTGCATGATCCCTTGGCATAGGCCTGAGAGTTCCTACATCTAGAGAAACGAGATGTGAAGGGCTGTGACCTACCCCGGCTGAATAGAAACTCCTCTGCCCTGAAAACCGTAAACCCCATACCACATCTCTGCTTCGTGATGAATCATGCTGATTCCCCTCTCGTGATGATCCGGTCCTGGCCAAGGTCCTCTCGACAACCTCTTCCCTCGCCAGCACTTCAAGATATGTAGTTAACATGAATGGGGTGACCTAGCACTGGGTAACTGAACATAAATCCACCTCAAAATGCCTCGCCATTACCTCCTCCTCTGATAACAGGTCGGAAGCATATCGTAAAAGGTTCCTGAAATGGATTCCAAAATATCAAACACTAGATCTCCATTATCGAAGTGTATGAATCTCCTGGTGACTAGATGCCTTCATAGTCAAAAAAAGAAACTCGACTCTAAAACAATTTTGGAACTCCTCCCATGAGATCACTGACTCCTCACAATCCTCGAGGAACATGAACCACCACTACCTCACTATTCCATGTAGAATCGTCACAACCAAGGACACTCAGTGATCCTTTCGAGCACGGATCAAAATGAATCCTATCTCGACATCCTCCAACCAGTATTCCATGACTGAATCTGAAATGGATCCATCATACTTCTATAGACTCTGGTACAGAAACTCTTAGAGTGTCTTCCTCCAACTGTCATCATCGTCAACCTCTACCCAGCAACGATCTGATGGAATAGCATTCTAGAAATTTATTGCGCAAACCTGACGAGGGTGTCGACCTGCAGCCATAACTATAAAATAAAAAATCATTAGATCTCCTAAACCTTGAATATGGATGACTTAACATTAATTAATTGTTTTCTTTTATTCATTTTAGGTCAAACTATCCCAACATCTACCAATTCAAATACATTAACAGAGCAGAATGATGCATGAACCTTTCCTAGGTCTCTACCCTGCAACTAGTATCACCTTGTTTAGTAGCCATTGTTAACTTAACGGACCATACATCTGATCATATAGGGACCTAAACTCCTAGGTCTCAGCCGATATCCTGTGTTTACCTCCCTTGTTAAATATGAATGACACTGTTTCCCTACCAACCCATGCACCCTCACCTATGCCTAAATCAAAACACCATCCTATCCCTCAACCAGTCCTCTGATACCACTCTGTCACGACCCCCTCCCCACAAAGTGTACACCTCCTGGGCCAGCATTGTGGGAAAGGAGATAATGAACCCTGAGTCCCACCTCCAGTAGGCTCTGGGTTGGCGACTAGCACCGAGGGTATAGTAAACACACTAATGGGTTGCATTACCCTCTAAGAGAACACACATGGAAGAAAGAGATAAGATTGACACCAACCAACTCTAACTCAACTAGTAAGATGAAACAAATCCCAAGTACATATATGTAATGTCATGAAAAAGCACTACAACTGAATGCGGAAAACCACAAGTACCCAAATGAATGTAAAAACAGTAGCAACCACAAGCCCGACCCACTCCTACAACCCCAAGCAAGTAAACACCAGCCTGATCTCCAACCTAGTCCATGTGACCTGAAAAAAATAGTTTATATATATACATAGGGTGAGTATAATAGTATACTCAGTAGGATCCTCCCCGAAGCCTCTCGTGAAAAATTAAAGAAAGCATGCTAAAGCACAATGTACAACAACTGAAACTAAGTCGTCACCTAAACATGTATACTATGTTCCGAACCTCACTAGTTCAACTCTCACAAAGTATCGCATACAAGAATATATCATATAATAAAAAATATCAAGGGTACCCCTCTACTACTTCTGCATTGGTTTTCCACTTTCCCCCAATGTCACACGTCTAGCGAATCTCTCTCCAAAAATGCTTGCCTGCAGACACCTGGGCGAAGCACCACAACATGCATCTCGTGCAACAAAACCACCACGTCCATGTAAGAAAAGTAAACAGGTAGTTTATAGGATCCACCATAGACCGCATAACATGTATCATACATCTGGTATTATTTATCAAGACATTACAGCCAATACACAGAGTAAGGATCCTCAATCCACCCCAACCAATACATGTTACACCTATAGTAGTCCATAGAATATTATACTCAGAATATGTGTGTGAATTACCACAAGCCATTACAGCCTTCAACACACATATATGGGGAAAACTCACCACTGCACCTAGCAGCACAAGTGTCAACCAAGAGAAGAGAGCGGGGCAAAAGGGGGTTGTCATCAATTCATCCTCCGACTGGAATGTTGGGGAACCCCCTACCCCCAGGGCTCAGAATCCCTGTGGTGTTAGTTGCCCTTACTAATATGGTGGAGTAGCATATAAAAACACAAAAATTAAATAATATATTATATCTCACATCCACACTATGGGGCTAAGCTAGTCGTAGACTCAACTATCGATAACGTCTCTTGGACTCCAGGATGCCACTTCTAAGACTAGGCTTCATATAGGCACACAACCATTTAAATACCATCAGTACATTATTTCATTCCCTTTTTACCAGTTTCACATTACGTTAACTAATTATTTAAACATTAATTAACAATGAACAATTCCATATTAAATTTTAATAGCATCACACCCAAAGACCACTTTCTCGTTAAAATTACAACCTCATCATTATGTTCCAGCAAACTCCAAACCCATGGGTTAACACCATTTATTCAAATATTCCTTATTGAATTGCTTTCCCATATTCCCAAGAATTATAGGAAATAATTTTATGCTACTAAACACATAGGGGGCTCAACACTGTGAGTATATGTACTAACCGTCAAGTCTTTTCCGCCTATAGAAAGTGCGTAGACCCATCCTCCCTTGAGAAGCTAAACATGGAAAGCACGTGGTATACCCCGTGCGTGTTCTCCACTTTTGAAAGAAGGGTAATAAAGTCCAACTTCATTGAGCAGTGGAGAATAGTATTGCAGATAATCAACCAATAAGTATCAGTAGGCTTCCAATAATCACATCCATCCCATTCCATCATCCCCAGTGTCCTCCCCAACACCCACATGCATAAACTGATGCATCTTTCCACTCTATGCATCATCTGCTGCCACAACCAAAAGTCTCAATGCCCCCACATGTCACAATATCCATCTAGGCTCACATCACAACACAAGCAGCAAGAAAACAAACATCACATCAATTGGTCTCTTGGGCCATTAAAAATCAAGAGGGTAACTCGGATCACTTCAAGGAATTATCAAACAATCAGATCATTAATCCATCTTGAATAAACAGATTTATTATTCATAGGTTCCAAAATTTGGGAAAACTAATCAGTAAGCTATCACAAATAATTAAACATGATTGCTGCACCAATTTGATTAACATTAAAATAAAACACAAAGAACCAGATTCATTTACATTCCTCTTTATCCATAGCCAATAGTTATCAATTTATTCTGGTTTACGTTCTTTACCAATTTTCATAAAGAATGGAAAGCTAAACGAAGTGAGAATGGATATCACACTATTTAGAAAACTAGAGGAAATAACATACGACTGATATAAATTTGTTTATCTAGTTCAAATATTTATTATTTCAATTCCACTATGTTCTAGTGGGATTCAAAAGGCTAACTGTACAGTTGTAGGTAAACGAAAATAGAAGCAACGAACCCCCTACCTCAAACAGTTCTTAAAGTTCCTTATCCATCCAATGGGTCATGATTCTCGTCTCGCATCGACTGCATCAACCTGAGGATGCCATGGTACAACCGCACCAACCAAAACCCAATAAAACCCCATTAGAATCATGGAGATTACATTCTATAATATAGAATTGGGAAACATAAGAAGTTGAACCCCAAAATAACGATGATAAAACATACTTTATATCAAAGATTGACCGATACAGCTCGGTTTCATCAAAACAGATCAGAATCAATCCTAGGATGAATTTTTTATTGTGAAACTCCAATGGAATAGAATAAAAGTTTTTAGTGTCTCATAGAAGAGAAGAAATAGGAAGAGTTAGGGAGGAAGATATCCCTTCCCTTTAGAAGATTTAACAGAGCGATGATTTAAGATACGCTTGATTTCCCATTAAAATAGAATCGCATTAAAAAACATGGTAATACCAAGTAAAAAACTTCCCAATCCGTAGGAATAATTAATATAGGAGTTATGGCCTTTGAATTGAAATTAGAGCCCTTAAAATGAGGCCTTAAATGCATTTTACTTCAAAGGAAAATGTTAAAGGGGCTAAAATATCGGAAGTTGGAAAAACTATTCATGAACTCAAAATTTGGTGAAGGAAAAATAGTATTCATGAACCACATAGTTTGACACAACAATATTAGACACTATTCATGAACCTCACCATTAGACACTATTCATGAACCTCACCATTATAAACTATTTCAGAACCTCACCATTAGAAACTATACATGAACTCAAAATTTGGCATAGGAATGAAAAGGTCATTATTAGAAGGTCACCTTTATGGAAATATCGTTCATAGAACTCAAAATTTGGCCATGGAAATAGAGTTTACCATTAAAGGTTACCGATAGAGGCTACCGATAGAGGTTACCATTAGACCTCACCGATAGAACTGTTAACTGATGGAACTGTTCAACGAAATGGAAAATGAGGAAAAGGAAAGAGAGGTTATCATTAGAGGTTACCAATAGAACTGTTCTACGATGGAACTATTCAAAGAATTGAAAATTTGGAAAAGGTAAGAAAGGTTACCGTTGATATAACTATTCACTGGTGGAATTTTTCCCATAATTAGAAATTTGGAAAAGGAAAGCGAGGTTACAATTAGAGGTTATGATACAACTGTTCACTGATGGAACTTTACATAGAAGGTTACAGATAACACTATTCAGGGATGGTCACCGTTGTACTATTCACAACTGTCTACTGTTGGAACTGTTCACCGAACTTGAAAATTGGCAAAGTGTTGCGGATAAGTGACCTTGACCTCCTGGAACACCTCAAACACAATATTTTCACAAAGGAATTGACCGGAGAGGTTTGTTCCATTATGTATAGCACATTCTAAATGACCCTCTAACTATAAATGTTATTACATACTCAAATAAACTTGAGATCCTTGTTCCTCTTGATGGCCCATCTAAAAGTGTTAATTAAAATAGGGATCTCTATTAGAGACATTGGAATATTGAACTCTGTGAAACAAAAAATCTATTACATATAGATCTTTCCCAACTAATCAACTTTGGAAATAACATAAATACTTAATAATTGATCTTATTTAGTTTGCCTATCAATGAAAACTCATATCACATTCTCATTTTTCTAGGAATGTGGCATCCTACCTACAAATTATCTAGTTCTATCATCCTATGCGATGTTCGAACATGAAGTGGAATATGTATACATGATTTCCAATTATTCTTAGCCTCCACCTATTGGAATGTATACCAATAACCTAAAAAATAGTAATTCAACATATCATAGATGGAAACCATCATATACGCCACATATCATAAAACATATTCATGGTTCCTAGGTTCACTGCCCATTTGAAATTATTGAAATCCAAAATCATATCTTTTGCCACTAGAAAAGGAATAAAAATTGATTTTAATAAAATTATACTCCTTTCATTGAGAAAGGATAGTTATAAATGGTCTCCACACCATAAACATATTATATAATTCAATGGAAATTATCATCATGATGGGGTTACAATATAATAAACATGAGAAGTGAGGAAACCAAATGTTCACTTGTATAGAGATCCTCATAAGTTATCTACCAAACTCATTTATGTAACTGATCATAAAGATCCATCATGTTAACAATTATTATGTTTATTTCAAAAGATAGGTTTTTTTATTCTTTATCAAATTATATGAAAAAAATTCCATTTTCCCAAGGTATAGGCTATGTCAAAGACTAAGTGCTACTTGTTTTTCACCCAATGCTACTAAGTGAGATTCATACCATTTTGAGGGAAGATATAACTGGAATATATATTATCAGAAAACCCTATAATCCTTTACCTAAACCGGTAATTATGCATGTTCATAAGGACATGCATCTTGAATTCATGTTCATGGTCAAGTGTCACGTAGTTATTATTTGGTTTCATAAGGCACCAAGAGCAATATGCAAGAACATGGTGACACTATATAAGAACACAACTAAAATTAGAATATGATGAATCATAGAAGACCACATATCTTCAAAAAACCGTAGGAAGAATCATCAACAGTGAAAATGTAAGAATATTATATCTAGAAAAAGACTATTAAATTTTTTACCCCAATCCAATTGAAAACCTTCTAGAGTTACCAGAATCATTCGAGAATCCAAATTTTAGATTTTATTTACCAATAGATGATAATATCCAGATAAACCCACCAATCATTGTATCTAAAAAACATTATTTTTTCTCCCATGTTAAAACAAAATTCACCATTTTAGGATCAACTAAAATAACATGTCCTGACACCACCATTCGAAAGAACATCACTTCATAGATCTAAAATTTACATTTTCATAGCGTGGAATAATGTAGGTGATATCGAAAAAATATATACTTTTTCAAATGAACCATATGTCCCTCCTAATAAATATAGTAAAAAATTATATTATTGGAATATAAAACCTAATATAATCCAGATACTCATACGAAATCATGTCCATTAAACCCATAAATATTATAAGGGCATTGGTTACAACAAATAGAATGAAAGGTTAATCATAATGGCTATACTAGAAATAGATAGTGGTATTTGGAAAATCAGAATTTTTTATTCTCAAAGTATTATAACTAGATTAAAGATTAATATTAGAAATATACTTATCAACCTTTAACTGGTTGAACATAAATCAAATCATTGGAAAGAGATACTTATTGTTCACCGCAAATATATTATGTTTTTGGTAATCAATACAAAGGTGAGGTAACCCATCAGCTTTCTCAAAAAATAAAACAGGTGCCTCCCCAGGTTAGAGACTAGGTTATATTAAACCTTTAAATAATTGATCATCCAATTATGTCTTCAAAATATTTTTTTAACTCATTTCATTGAGTATGAATGAATATATATTGTCTATGTATGATATTCTAAATCAATAGATAACTCTAACACTCTTACAAGTGGAAACTATAGATGTTAGAAGAAAAAATATAGGGAAACACATTGAAGAATAGAGGGATATCATCACTAAAGTGTTATCACTCTTAATTATAAGTTAGAATATTTATTACTTTCCCCAAAATCTGATAAGATGTTTTGGATCAACCTGAGCTCAAACCCTATTCCACTAGAATGATATAACACACACTATCAGGCACAATAAAAGATAATAGTCAAATATTACAATTAATCATGGATTTATTATCCATAAGAAAATATCCTAAATATGATGTCAAGAGGATTCATTTAGAAAACCATGAAATTCCATACAATCTCAAAATTTATTAATGAGGAAACATTTGAGGATCTATGGAGACCCTACACTATACTAATTACAATCGGTGTAGTAATATAAATCACATATGATAAAAGATATATAATAATATTTCGATTATTGTAAATAAGGTATGAAATAAACAAATGAGTTGTACCAGAATAAAATTAAGTATTCAATAATGATAATAATACTGTTATGGTACCTCTCACAGACACTGGACCCTTATACTGGTTCCTCTGGAGGCACTATCAGTTCATGAAAAAGATTTGTTTCAGATTCCTGGGGCTGGAACACATATGATCATGAAACATCTGATTTAACAAGAATTTTATTTTGTTCTGATGGTAACATTCCACTAAGTGGAGTGGAAAATGACATGAAATAACTTTTTCAAGTGATTTGAACATAAGCAGGACCGACATATCTTGGGTGCCTTAGTGAAAACCCATTTTAAGTGCCCATGTTTTCCACACTAGTGAAAAATTAATGGGATACTACAAGGCACTGTAGGGGTTATTGAAAAACTCTTCTATCGAGATACACTATGAGAATCATTAAGCTTATTAATCTATATATGGTAACCCACACTATCACATGGAGAGAAGAAACATACTTCAACCATGAATTACTATCTTGGTCTATTTCAACCAGCACAAATAAATCTAAAACGTAATTATAGTAATGAAGGTTCATTAAGAAAACATGAGAATGGATATTTGAGCGATGTCCTATTTCAATCCATCTTCATCTTCATCTTCTAATTTAATACAATCTCAGATAAAAATTACAAATGATGACTAAAGAAATTACCATATTATCACATAGTCCATTCTGTCAGCACGTGTTTGAAAAAATTATAAATCATTGGAAAACACCATCAAATCTAGGTAAAACAAGTAAAAAAAGGATCTATAATATCCCTTAACTCTAATAACATTATCATCTTCTTTTTGAACATTGTGTCACACTGTCATGTGCATGTCTCTCTATATTGAAGGTTGCAGATCTCAATTTAAATTCATTAGGGGTCTACAAGAACTTAAATAGAAGATCAAAATTTATCAATAAATTATCATCCTTTTGAGAATCATTAGATCACAATAACATCAGAGGAATTTGATAAAGGAAGTTATGAGAAAAATTTCATTAAAAATTCCATTGAGTTCCACCATCTGTAGAACAAATGAGAATAGGTGTAAGTGACTTTCCTAGAGAATGTGCATCACAAATAATAACTTCATCTTGATTTCTATCCATGGGAGGATTTTATCAATGGGGTTTAACTACAAATTCCTCCTGAATCCTTTTATAATGTCATCAATGATGCATTATTCTACACAAAATCAATAAAAAACATTGAAGAAATAAGAAATGTTTCACGAAATAACTCTCAAACATGATCATGGGGGGAATAAATACCAACAGATAAGAACCCATGTTTTGGATGTCATCCTATAAAAATAAAATGTTGGGTAAATAATATATATAATCCTTAAGATGACATTCCCAAACCACCCCTAGTGACGTAAGACACATTTTTTGGAGAGTTGGATAGAAAATCAGTTGTAACTACCTCTTATGTCACAAAAAGATTAAACAAATGAATATTGACATTATGGTAAGATGATTGACCTTCATCTTCCATATGAATTTTTCACGGACTATACCGAATACCCTGGTACTCTAATTACTATGCCGAGCCTATCAAATCATGAAGGTCATCCCTAATCCTCAATTGTTAGAGACTAGCACCCAACATCAAACTCTATGAATGTTAGAATTAATTTATAAAAAACACATGGAATGAAACCAAACATATCAAAAAGAAAAAACAATAATCAATAAATTGAACTTTATAAGAACTCAAATATTTATTGACAACCCAATGTATAACCATTTCAGAATTTAAAAAGGATATCAACCCAAGTCATATTGGATACAACATCTCTGATAAAAAGTGATCAATAACAACTACCACCTCCTTTTAGAGCATTATTTTATATCGAACAAGGCTGTAGAATACCCAGAAATTCTTGAAAGAATATGTATTGGGTGAGATATAAGACTAATTGGGGATCACTATGTATTCAATAATTATATTTGGAATTAATTAACCCAATAAAAATTATCAATTTTAAATAAGAATGAATGGAATTTCAAAAATCTGGTTTATAAAAAATCATGATTTACCTATCATATGATGTAAATATTTCAAAAATGGATAAATATAAATTTTATAAAATATTTTATATTAAATAATAATGTGTTCATATAAGGTATAAAAAACAATAAAATATATATAAAAACAATCACAGATAAGAAACATAGACATCTCCATAGAGGTATTATAGTTCCATTTTATGGGATCCTCTTAGACATGATTAGGCGATCACAACAACATGTGTACACACATCCCATAGACACTGGTCAGTTGATTCATCACTATCGAATCAAGGATGTGACCTAATTCTTATGTTTTATAGTGTTGTAAAGTCTAAATAATTTGTTTTCCAGTATAAATAACAAACAACATGGATTTGAATTTTCTCTAACAACAACCATTGATGAAAAATTTATTTCATAACTATTCATAATATAGTTAACCCATTTACCATTTCAATATGAAAACTTCCATTTAATAACTGAAATGGGGGTTTAATTAAACAATGATCTCTTCTAGATAAAAACCAATGTATTATAATAAAAATAAATAATGCAACATTTCATAAATACCAAATTGAAATCAATTTCAAAAACTAAATATCACATTTCAATTTTAAAATTTTCCATAAAATTCTTTACACACACCTTAATTCAATGGAATTGGTGGTTTACAATAATTTTAAGCCAAATGAAAATCCAAATACCAATTAAAAAAAAAATTAATTTTTAACAATAAAATTAAATTAAGAAAACTTTTCATCCATAAGTTTAAGGATAAATAAATAGGAAAATCATATACGGAACCAAATACCATAGATTATAGGATCATGTACAAAAAATACATTATGAGGTTTTCTAATGAAAAACACGGTTAATAATGATTTGGGAACTAGATCTACATTAAATACCTAAAAAATTGGGGATTATATCCTCCAAAATCACAGATATCTATCAAAACTTATGTTGGAGAGAAGAAGAGAGTATTTGGTAGAGAATAAAGAGAGAAATCATTGACCCAACAAATACCTCCAAGTTTCATTCTTCTATAGATAGGTTTTGGAGGAGAAATATTATTTATCGGGAGCCGTCCCATGATACTAAATGATTATTCGTCATGTTAGGCCTTAGTGGGTGTCCAAATAAATGGTTATATAATAATTAATATAATATATGTTATACATTAATTATGTGTCCATGGTTCGCTGGGTCGGGCCACACTATTAGACAAAAATGATACCTATCCATGGACCCCTATTAGTTGGGTTTTCATTTTCTTCTTGTTGGGAGGAAAACATTCAATATGTATTCCAACCCTAAAAACCATTAATATCTGGGTGTTTCATGTTTTTCACTAGCAAAGTGCATGATATGAAAAAGTAATGTGCCAACCATGTACCTCCCTAGAGTCCCTAATAATTCTAAAATATATCCTGATACAACAAAAAACTATTTCCATGAAATGTATGATAAAAAAGGGGTTTTAAGATTGAATATAAATTATAATAGGATGTTACATAACCATTTCTCAACTCCAACCTATAAAAATAAAAGTTCAATAAAAATTTATCTAAAATGACTATATTGGATACTCGAATACATAGGGAATACTATATCATTGATGTAATGGTGGTTTTTTATACCATAACACCCTAGGAAACTTTTTTTTGAATGGATGAACTAAATTATCCCCATGATTGAGTCATTGAATGACTTGTATCAAAATATCCCTTAGTTGGTCGTGGAACTGTTATCCTAGATCAATAATCTACTATATTGATGAAAACATTTCACGGGCCTTGAATTCAAGAAATATTTTCACACTTATAATAAATTCCATGGTGAATTCCTAGTGTTATCACTCATGAGGATATTAATTAAGAACTCATCTTCCTCAAACAAATAATTAATTTTCCTTATAGTGAATATGAAAAATAATGATGGAATCTTTGGGTTTTTTTAAACTGGAAATTAAAATATAAATATTTTTTAAAGTGAATACCAATGGTATATAGTCTATAGGTAAATTATAGAATGCAATATCATTTTTTTCTATTGTTTTATCTCACCATATCCTGAAACCAAACAAAATACCATTAATATAATTTTCCATAATTATTCGAAAGTAATGAGAAATATAATATAGATGTGCAATATAAATAACATCCCAAAAAAATGTATTCTCCTTGATGACTAGGAACAAAAACTCCTTAAACATGAAAATTAACTACATCAAACACAAAATTGAAATTTCAAGCCATTAAACCTATCAATTTAATCATCATTACAAGTGACGCGAGATAATTGATTTGTCGGAGAATTTGAAGTTCAAATAGTGATGTAATATGTCAATAGTTGTGGAATATAAACTGATGATTACCTCCTTCTATATATAATAGCGCATCCTAACAAAAATTAGTAATATATATTTCGAATTAATTATATTAATTCAGAAACATTGTTGTTATTCTCCCTTGGACTTCTGATTATGGGTTAATTCATTATTATCATAAATAATGAGGTCCCAAATTTATCAAAATAGTTTTATAAAGAAAAATAGTTTTCACATGGGAGATAGACATGATGAATGAAAAATAAAATAATAAATTGATTTAAAATTAATACACGTATTTTAATAAATAAATTATTCTAATTTGAAAAATCCCAAAATCCAAGTCCAAAATCACAATTATAAATGGGAAGGATAATATTATTCAAATGAATTCACGGACCATGTTTATCATTGTAAAAATTTGTCCATGAATCGTCATATCTAGATCATCACCATGAGTGTTTGGGTAATACATTATGTGAAAATGGACTATGCAATAAATGGTTACACATGGGTAGAAAGCTCAATGACATTATAACCATTTTGATATTGAAAATATCCATTAGGATTTCTGGCATAAAAATTTCTATCATTTAATTATTAAATCATTCAAAACATTTTCACAATCAAAGGTCACTTATTATCTCTTAAATTAATTCACACATTATACAATAATATTATAATTATATAACAGTAGAGGACTAGAAGATACATTCTACACCATGAAATCATTAGATTATCATTTATAAAGGACATGACCATAATGTATACCTCTTTTTTTTCTAAATATGAAATTTATAAGTCAGATAAAACAGCCCATACATATGGACCTGCCCCCCTCTACTATGAATGTATGTATAATTACATTTTTGTTTCGGACATTTATATATAATTAACACATTATCACAATAAAGTACATCGACATTACAAATTATATAAAAGATATTTGAGACCAATATTTTTTGATTTAGGAGACCCTTAGATAAAATATAGAAGCACTGCATTCCATTTCTATAGAAACATATTTTACCTCTTCATATTTCGTGGACCCAATAAATGATTCATTTATATAAAACTACCATTTATCTCTTTACTATAATTGGGATGTAATTAAATTATATGTACTATAAGGGAGATCAAAATGATACTTAAATATATGCGGATTCATCCCTCCATATAATTCAATAACCCTTACATATCTCAAGGGTTTTGTAAATGAGTCTTATAAATAAAAAGAGTGACTCTTATATATGGGTAATAAAATATGGAATGATATACCATTTTAATCATTTTTTCATATCATATGTGTATGTCATTTACATATTAGGATAATAATGTTTACACATCAGTTATCCCAACTATATGTTTCCTTCACATAACATAATAATTATTACTAAATTATAAATTAGTGTAGGTTTTGTCCAATTAATTCAAAAAAAACTAATAACATACAAATTAATAATTAAATACTTTTCTAAATTAAACCTATATTTACATAATGTATCATAATCGAGATATCTAATAGGGGTTTTATTAATTATGTTTCTAATTTATATTAAAAAATGAAATAAATTTTTTAATGTATTGGCTCTCATCACCACCTTCAATAATTGAATTATAATCCTTGGTAAATGAATATAAAAAAAGTTCCAAATAAAAAAATCAAAATACATTCCAATGAGATTTTTCTTTTAAACATACATGTCACTCAACTATTCATGCCTCATAAATTTCCTCATTTCTAACTAATACGAATTATTTAAAATTTATTTTCATGTTATCAATCTTCAAAAACTCATTTACACCTACCATTCTATAATTATTTATCTCACCACAAAAGATATAAATTTTAGAAAGGTTTTCTCATTATAATCTCATATAGGGGTGACCATTAGAAAGATCTATTTCATCAAATACACAGAATGAGTCCTGTAGTTGGGTTTATAGTGAGGAATGTTTAGGGGTTTTCAATGTCAAAGGGGTGGTTCATTTTAAAAAAAATCATACCTGGTATGATGATGTTAGGATTCAAATAATGAGATTAACTTATTTATATTTCACACTAATATAGACTACCCTGAATTAATATAATTTACTATAAAGGTGTAATTATGTATATTATAATAGTTCATTTAACATATATGAGAAATTTTAATGGATAGTTTCTCCATTATCTTCCTCTATTTGATACTCACCCCAAATTTGGTTTTAATATATAGGCACCCTCACATATGAGTTCCACTTTCATCTTGAATTTACATCTAATAGTGATAGATAAGGATATTATAAGGACGTTGTGTATTCTTCATGAGGCGGGTCATGGATTCTTGGAGATAATATGGGTAATATTTCAAGGTGGTACCTAATATAATTTTACTATAAAATTTATTTTCATCCAAAATAATATCTTCCTCATTTAACAAACATTCTTAAATAATATATGATCTGGACTAGAATTAAAAAAATTATGATTATTCATCATATGTTTTGTTCACACAAGAATTATGTAATTGAAATTCTATTGTATAAAATGTTCTTGAAGCCAACATTATTGGTGATTTTATTATTGTAATGTAATTATTTTAATGGTATTTAAAACGAAGTTGTATTTCATGAATTTTATGAACATTTTATGATGATTTATGATAATTTAAATTTTCTTATATGTTGAATTCTCAAATTAAAATATGAATTTCACATTATTAAGAGGATCAAAATGGACAATGTTCCCCCAACATCCCCAAATATAGAACATAACACCATCATAAAATAATTTTATCAATGATTGTAATTCATAATATGGGATTCTTAAAACATGTATAATAGAAAGATACAGACTACTCAAATTTACTCGTATATAGTAGGGACGAGAAGGGAATACACAAATAGTTTCTTCCAAAATTTTTAATTAAACAAATTAAACCATATCCCATTAATAAAGATGGTATTATATTATTATACTCTATATATTTATAAAACATCACATCAAAATTCATTATTCATTGTGAATGGCCTTGAATATTTGGGATAAAACATACCTTGCATGATTTTCAATTTAGATCAGAAGAGTTACACATTATCAATAACATTGAATTACATTATCTAATGTTTTTTCATGGGAAGATATATTAAATTCATTTTTTGTGTGTGGAATTTTATTAATATCTACTCATCAACATCTCATGATAAACCATTTAATCCACGTTGGCTTGATAAATTTTCGTAATTCTATTTTCAAATGTTTAATAGACCAACAGGTCTTATACTATAACTAAAAAGTCATGTGAAAGGGATTATAATACTCTATTCTATAAGGTATAATTCTATGGATGAATTTAAATTTAATTATTTATACCAATAATTAATACTTCAGATTATACATCTTTTTATTTACAATACAACACGCATTTTCCTTAAAGCTTACAAACTCAGGTTATAGAAATGTGTTCCATGATCACTATGTATTTATTATGGTATTAAAAATATATACAAAATGGGTGTTATTTTAATGTTTTAATCAATATTATATCCACCAATTCTAATATTATAAACCATATTTCATTTATGGAATGATTGTTCTACTAATATTATATAGGTATATCCAAATGAATTAAAAAATAATCCATGATGTATATTCTAAAAATATTAAATATTTCAAAACATTTATTTTGTTCCTGTTTTCCAGAATATAAAATTTATTCATGTAATTATGAGATATGAAAAATGGGAAGAATTATAAATTTTCTCATATCAATTTTTAGAAATTGGAATCCTACATAATCAAGTAGATGTGGAAATTCCGGATTTTATAGTTTCAATTAGTAGTTTGTTTTGGTTTGTTGTCATATATATGAAATAAGTAATGGAAATGTCTTGGATCACTGGTGATGATGCATGGGATTTTATTCCATATGTTTTTGTAGATATGAGAAAATATATGTAAGATTTTTTTAACGCACCATAATAAAATTATTGACTATTCCATATAAGTATTTTGTAAAATATATATTTCAATAAGAAATCCATTTTTTATTTTCCTTATAGGAGTAACTTCCAAAAATTTCATATGTCGATATTAATGCATGACCAATCGGGTTGAACTATATAATGGTGGGAGAACATTTAAATTTTTGATGGTGTTATATGGGAATACTTTTAATTAGTTATCATAGGTGACATAAAATATATTACCTTATAAATGAATCAGAATGGAATAATGTTATCCAATAGATGTATGGCATAATGATGGATCGATATAAGATCAATAGATTTTTTATTCAGATTATTTCAATTTAATATTTTATTGGGAGTTTTTATTGAGTGAATTTGAGGATCAACATAGTGTGGTGAGGTAAGTTAATTTTATTCTTCATATATTCTATTATATTGTCTCAAGGGGGTAAATTATGATCTATGGAGATTCAGAACATATTCATTGATTCCTAGTGTTAAGTATAGTCAATCCAGTAGTGGATCAGAAGACCCCAGCAACAACTGGTATAAAACATTGGATGACAAATAACCACTGCCCACATAGACAAATACTCATATATAATTCATCTCTTATTCATTGTATTTTGTTTCTAATCCATAAGATATTTTTAGTATAATCATGTATGATATTGGAATGGATTATTTTTTCGATAAATGAATTTTAAGGAACATTTAATAGATTTTGGTGAATACAGATAGATGACTATCTCATTTAGAAATCCCTAGATGTTACATTAATGGTGATAAAATTATTTATGATAGAGAAAGATGAATGAGAATGTTTAGATAGAAAGGGACATTGGTTTTCATTGATATCATTCCACTAAAAAATATCCTCAAATATTTCAGTATTATAGTTCATTTTTTAATAAATAAAAGATCTTCACTAAATGTACGAGAACATAAAATATTTTAACAATGTTTTCATGATGCGTAGGTTGTTTGGAATGGGAATTTTTAAAGTTACATCCTTAAACTAACATGTTAATGATTATAATATGATTTATATTAAATTATAGTTCATAGAATATATGGGATAAGTTTTTTGTTATCAACACTCTAATAATGTTGGGACATTATAGTAACTTTCGTAATTAGAACTTATGGGATTCCAGAAAAATTATTTGAGGATGTTATAGATCTTATATTTAATGATGGAAACATATATAGATTATCCTATAAAACGAACACGAACACACATAATATTAATAATAAACATTATTTCCTCATTATAAAGGCCATAGAAAATAAAAATATAGATCCAGTGATTGTAGATGAGTGAAGTATTATTATCCTAGTACAGTATGATGACATTACAGAAATAGTAAAAAGAAATGGAATTATGTCCCAAATTTTATTAAGAACATTGAAAAGAAATATTCATGATTTTCATGAATAATTAATTCACCTAAAGGATGTGGTAACATACAATATAGTGTTAGTATGATGGTGGAACCATGGGTGGTTGATTTTTTAAAATCATTCTACTCTAAATAAAATCAATTATATATGGTATTTTATGTTTCTAAAAGGATCTTAAATATTCAATTATTCAAGGGTATAGATGTTCTAGTAAAAATAATAGTGATTCCCACATCTTGATTTTAAATTTGATATTTATTACATTGAAATAATTCAGTCACATTCCAATTTATAATAAAAATAGAATTTATAGAGTTCATCTGTATGGAGATGGTTTTTAAATGAGCATAATAATGGATTATAGAAAATTACATAGGGTTATATGGTACTCACGAGTTTTTAATGGGTCATATATTGAATCTCACCAAATGACCAAATTGAGTGATAATATATAGTTAAGAATCTTTTTAAATTCTGTACTTTTGATATTATAATCTAAATGTTATTATTAATAAAACAAATTATAAGGCCATGGACATAAACATTACTTAATCATTAGATAAACCATTAATTTAGATTTAATTCAAATTTAGGATCTTTTTAGATTTAATGGTTTAAAAAATTAGGTCATTACTCTTACATTAAAACATAACTATTTCAATGCAGACCCTTATAATCATTATCAATTTTTTCATTAAAAACAACTTTTTTAAAAAGAAACATAGTTTCATTTCATGTTTAAATAGTAAAACATTTCCTTCATCGCATCATTAACTCTATTATTATTTAAATTCTATGAAAAATATTTTAAAAATTCGGTTGAAAATATAAAATATCAATAAGGTATACACCAATTATAAAAACAGTTTGCCTTGCGAAAACATACAAACCATCAATACTTTATCATAACATAATACTTTTCACCTTTATGATGTAGTAAAAACTCTTCACTGAATAAAATATCATTTAATACAAATTTTTAAAAAATATTATCATAAAACCCTTAGAAATAACATATAACATATAAATGGAAACATGAGACCAAATCATTCTTAAATAGAATAAGCATACGGTGAAATTCCAAACATATGAGTCTTACAAAAGGAATAGGCATACAGATGACTACCTTCCCTATTTAATTGGATGTTATAATGAATCCATCGATCCATGTTATATCAAAGAAGCACACATATTTTTATTATCATGAAGCCACTCATATTTTCTTTATCACATAACCACCCGTCAAATGTCTATGTAGCATAACATAATCATAACACATAAAACAAGGATAACAGAAAAATATCATTTCCAAATTACAATAGAAAGTGATCATTTCTATATATTAACATAATGAATCCATTATCTAAACAAATTTCAATACAAAAATACATGAAAAGTCTACAAGGAATTTATTAATTTTTTTAAAAAATTATAGCTTCTATAGGAATCCAAATATAAAATAATGGTTGCGGTGGGAGAGAATTCATTTTCACCCCATATGTAAAAAATATTCAATTGGTAGTTAAGTGAAATGAATTATATAAAAAGATTAGATGTTGAAAAAAGATTAATTAAATTTAAATTCAAAGGCTTTATTATAAACAATATAATATAAGGATCTTTATATTATCATAACATTCCTCAATAGAAGGAGATTGAGATGAAGCCACTTTTCTTTTTCCTATTTTTTCAGGTACAATAATTATATTACTAAATTATAATCATAGGATAATTTTTATTTTCTTTAGATGCATTTTTATGTTTATTATTCCTTTAATATCACTCATTACCATGTTATAAAAAATAAAAAATTATTTATGTTCATATCTGACGTTTGGTCAATATTTAGTACTTGAGTCAAAAATGAACATTTTTTTATGTTAACTGTCCATGTGGTCCAAATTCCATAATCATAAAAATAATATACATAATTTAAATATTATATTTATCTTGTTTGTATTTATTTATAATAATAATTAATATTTGGTGATAATAAATGAATTGCACCATTCTTGGAGACGGTAGGCCGTACATACGCGTGAACGCAACTTTCCTTTCGTTGTTGTATTAAAAGAATAAAAGTATGTTATAATTACCTTTTTTATTTTAATTATATATATGTCTAATAGTTTTAATAAAACTATCATTTATATGTTCCATTTATAGAGGGAATTAGGAATATTGCTTTGAGGGGGTGGTAGTACATAATACCTCAAACGAAATTATCATATTTATACAACATGGAATGCATAAAGGTATGTTTAAAAAAACTAAAGATTTATAGAGTTAATTTAAATATCATATATATCATATATTAAAATAGTTCCAATAATATTGTCCACTATGAAAGGTGGTAGTGGAAAATTTAACAATCGATGTTTCGTGAGGCAATATTTCACTGTAAACAGAAACAGTATGTTCGTTAACAATTAAATGGATGTGTGTGCAATTATAGGTTAAAAACCTATAATAACAACATAATAGTATTTTTAGGATTCTGTTTTTTGTAATTTAATCATAAAATAAAGAAGAGAGTAGAGAGTGAATAATGGGAATGAACTTAACAACATAAGATAAGGTGTTACCTATTAATTGGGTTACATATTATGGTTTATACCAAAAAAGTTTTACATGGGAGGCTTATACAATAAGGTATGATTATAGGATTACGGGAGGGATTATTTTATGATGTTTGAGATATTGTGACCTGAGAAAAATTGTTCTTGAAGTGTTAGTATTAGGGAAAAGAGGGTACCTTTTTGTTAGAGAGGGAAGGGGCATACATGGAATTTTTTAAAATAATAAATTAATAAAAACAAATTAATCCAGATGGCTATAAAATGAGATATGTCAAATATAAATTGAGTATAGTTTTAAATCATATCATCCAATAATTTTTTGACCTGTTTAATTTTATTTTAATACTTATCTTTCAGTTTTACATTAATTATTCTTTTTTAATTTTATTTTTTGTAACAACATTTTAATTATCAAGAGTCTATTAATTTTATATCTATGGGGTAAATTTACAATAAATGGTCACATAATGAACTTAGAGACCTAATAATATTCTCTTTTTGATTGAAAAAAAATTAATGTTTATAAATAATTTAATTATCTTCGAATTTTATAGAACATCATTTATGTCAATTTTTACACTATTCAAGTCATTGAGTTTAAATATAATCCAAACTGAGAGATATCTTCGAATAAAAGCCATTAGTACTCAAATATTATTTCATATTAACAATAAAAAATAATATATGACATAAAATATTTTTTATTTAAATATTTATAATATAATTTATTATTTATTTCCCTTAATTAATTAATTATTGTATCACTATTATATAAACATTTTTGGTAATTATTTAATATCTAAAAAAACTAAATAAATTCACTTGTGGTTTATAATTTCATTATATTCTTATACTATACATATTTTCATAGTTTCATCATGTTTATCACAACATAAAAAATTTAATACTTATAATAGATAAGAGAGTGAATGTTTGTCGCTTTCATTTTTTATTAATAATTATATCACATTGATGTTCAAAAGTGAATTAAATGAATTAATTTTTATATTTAGGTTTTAAGGTTCAATTTTAATTCATAAAATAGGATTTTTGAAGGTTTTATGGTAATTTTATTATCCTTATCATATTATTTGTTACCCTGATTTACCTGATTTAACTTTAAATCTGGTAAATAAAAATAACCCAAGTTACTAAACACAATGTCAAAAAATAAAAGGGACATATTAACACAATTTTTACCTTATGATTTCAAATATTGAATCTATTTTTCCAAATTAAAAACCTAAATGTTTTAGTTATAAATTTAAAATTAAATCTCATTGTCAAAATGAGAGAACAAGGTTTTCAAAACTAAAACATTCAATTGATTGATATGTGTTTATATCAAATTTCAATAGAAAAAAACAGAAGATAATTCGTTTTATTAAAATTTAAAAAATAATCTAAATGCACTTTAAAATCTATTCAAATGACAATCTAACAATAAAAATAAATTATATTAAAAAGTAGTTTTGAATTGAAATGCAGTATTTTTTCACTATTCATTAAAATATTAATTTAATGAGAACAATAAAAAAATCACCCAATGTAACTTTTTTATGTATAAATTCCAAAAAAAAATTAGTTTTTCAAATATATCATAAAAATGTGAAGAAAATATATTTTAAAATAATTCTCCATGAAATGGTGGAAAAAGTAATATTTTTTGAGAAATACTTAGTTTATCCGTAAAGTATAATTTTTTATTTAATAATGCCTAAAAAATGAATTTTATATTTTAAATTGAATAAAATAAATATATATTCCATTATTAATGTACAAATAGAGTTATTTTTTTATATTACAAACTATGTCATTTTTCATTTAAATAGTTTGTTATAAACACACATCATGTTTAATCAATTAGTTTGTTTAATTTCCTGTTTAATTTGGTAAACAATTAATCATTATAAATACATGTTTAAAGCCTATATTGATAATTCAGATAATCCCTTTCATTCCCACAAATCTTATAGCTATGTGGTAATAATCATATTAAATAATAACATTAAGCGATTAATTTAAGCTAATTGTTGTGTATCACATATTCTATCGAATGTGGTGTTTCATTAAAAAAACAGGATATTAGATTCACACCCAACCCATTTGTAAACTATTTCCTCATATTTTTAATTAAGGTTTGGTAACTGTGATATGAATCATTAAAATACCTTTATTGCATTCCTACATTAGAAACTAGATTAACAAAACATCTACTTAAAATGAATGAAAAAAGGTATGAAGGACGCTTGAGATAAAATAAATTATTATTCTATTTATGAAAAAATGGATTTGGAATTTTTTTTGTTAATATGTTATGGAGATTGATAGAAGTCATGATCAAGAGAATGCTAAAAATCATAAACCCAACAATATGTAATGGGTTAAATGGATATTTTATTTTTGAGTAAGATTAGTAAAAAGAACCCTATTTTGTATTAAAATTATTTTCATAATGTTGAGGAATTTTTTAATAAATTGAATATGAACATAAATAATCATAACTACATGAATTTTAGAGTTTCATCCATTAATAAATTTATACCACAATATCATCTTTTTCTCCAAATGATGAGTATTTAAGATGGATTTTTCATGACTAAATCACTATAATCAACTTATAATAACTCATATCATCCTCCAAATGTTAACTATAAATTTTTACTACCTTAAAAAATTAACAAATACCAAAACTGTTCATACATAATCATATATTTCCACCAAAATTATAAACCATTGTATGTTGAAAAACTACATTTAATCTCCAATGTTCAATATTAATATCCAATGTTCAAAAAGACCACTAAAAAATAATATCCCTTAAAATTATTCAAAAAAATAAAAACTAATATTCTAACCCACTGTTCATATAGATTTGATCACATAGTCTTCTAGGATATGTTTTAACATTTATCTCCATAAGTCTCTCTTAATGTCCCATACCAAAATATAATCTCATAATAACATATTCTCACCGATAGTTTACACTTTTCCATAAATAACTCCTATCACCATAAGTCAACAATAAAAATAATATATTCTTCCAACATATAATTAATTTAGTACACCAATATTAAAATCCTAATTTATTCTATTTTACATGATCCTATAGGGTTCCCAAAATGGTCAACATCATCTAAAATAACATTAATCACTTAATCTCCAAATCATTTTCTAATCACACTGTTATCAATTCAGTAAAATATATATCTCTCAATTCATATTATTCTTAAATCATAAAAAATGCTTAAATAAAAAGTCCTTAATAACTAGGGACATCACATATTTTTGTGGTAGGAGATAAATCCATATCGCACATCAGTTGTGGGTTCAAATCATGAAGCCATGTCCAATGTGTTGGGTTGTCACCCTTCCTATGGGTTTTCCATTAAAAAAATATATTATTATTATAACATTCCCGAAATGAGTCAATATCATAAAAAAATACAATAAAGTGTTTTAAATGCATTTTTTATCTAATATAAATCACTTTGAAACCAAGAATGTAATTACCTTAAAATAAATGATAACATAAGACATAATGGCTATCCATAATAATGTTATTATCTCCATAAAGGATGATATAATTATTTATCCAATAAAAATATCTCATAAAAAACTATGGGTTAAACATACTATAATAATAACATCCAATGTAATCCCATCATCAAACGAGCATTAACACTTTTAAATATTTCATCATTTTTTAACCTATGATAACTCTCAAATCATTTATATGTATACTTTTCAATCATTTAAAGTTTGTTATGATCCTTTAACCATGTCTTTCCATATTTTTACATAATGATTTTTCCTACAAATAAAAACATGAATCATGTCCTAAGATGAAAAAATTACAAAATATGAGACATGAAATAATTCATTCGTTTCTTAGGTTATTTTTAGTTCTGTTATATTCTAATGGAATGACATTACATATTTCTAAAAATATATTTGTATGGTCCTGATAATCCAATTCCTGAACTTTTTTAGTAGCAGACATGTTTTCATGATAACCTTACTACCCACATTCAAACATTCAATTAAAAACACATAAATAATTTATTTCTATTTCCAAGAGTTCACTGAACGCTTCCATTTTCATGCAAGTTTTGGCGTAATGGCCTTCATGACCACATTTATAACACCTTACAATCCCTTTGAAACGTTTTTCCTATGAGTTTATTTACACATCCTTAAAACATATGTTGTTGAATATTATTATGTTTATAATTATTATGTGATCCTCCAAAAGTACTCATTTCTCTCATATATGATGTAGTAGTATACTCACCAAGATTCCAGTGGTTAATCATTACTCCTACTAGTTGGTTTAAGAGTAACAAAGTGAGTTCTCATTGTGTCTCCCATTTCATTTGGTTGCTTATTCCTTGAGACACCAAATTTTCCTTAAAATCATTTTATTACCTTTGTACCTCCTGGATATAGTCATTAACAAAAACCAAAAAATGATATTATTAGTATTATAAAAAAATAATCATATATTATCTTAAGAAGAAGATATGGACTGAGATATACTTATTCTTGTTATATCAAACTCATTCAATTTAACTAAAATAATTATTCCTTTTTCTAATATGATATCTCTTGTGGTAATATTCAACATGTAACTAATTCCTAAATAACACCCTAACTTATATAGTTATCTAAACCGACCACTGATGCCAAATATAAGGCCTCAAACTTAAGAATTTCTTAATACTGAGATAAGTCAATAACTCCACTTTCATTCACTTCGAGGATATTTTTAGGTTTATAGAGGCATATAATTTGGTCATGAATCATACATTACATTGTAAATATTTTATTTTAGACACTTCTAATCATTTTCAATTTTTTCCATTAAACAAATACTTTATAAAAAACAAACATGGATTTCCATCATGTTTATATATCCTAAAATTTCCTTGATCCCATCCATGACTCCATTATTCTTTAAATAATGTGAAAAAATTTCAAAAACCGGGATGAGCATAAAACTATCAATAAGGGATTTACAAATATGGAAAATAGTTAATCTAGGAAAACATGTAAACCATGAATACTTTATCATAATCTATTACTTTTCACCTTTGAAAAGTTGAAAATAATCATCACTGAATATTATATCATTCCATTCCATACTATTAATCAAATTTTTCCATAAAACCAATAGAAATTACATATAACATATTCATAATAACTTGGGACATAATAATACTGAAATAGAATAACAATACTGTTAATTTCAAAACATATCACTCTTAAAAATGGAATAGTCATACGGTCGACATTCATACAAAATGCAGTAGAGGTTATAACATAACCACCCATACATGGTTTATCATTGATCCACCCATCCTTGTTTTATAATTTACCACCCATCAAATTCCCATGTACGATTACATAATCATAAAACATAGAACCAGAATAATGAAAAAATATCTTTTCTACATTTCAATAATAAAATATCATTTAATGATATTGATATAATAAATAATTTATCAAAACCATTATCAAAACCGAAAAACATTTAAAGGGTATATGTTATTTATTTATCTATTAAAAATAATATTTCTGGTAGAGTAATCCAAATATCAACTACCGGTTGCAGTGGTGGATAATTCTTTATTGCTGCATACGTTAAAAATATTCCTTTTGTAGCTTAGTGAAAAGAATCATATAAAATATTAATGTTTTAAAACCATTTAATTTAATTAAAATTAAAAGGGTTTATTATACACTATATAAAATAAGGAGGTGTATATTATCAATATATTCCTCAATGATACAAGATAGAGATGAATTCCCTTATATTGAATCTAAATCATCCAGTACAATAATTATGTTCCTGAATAATAACCATAGGGTAATTTTTACATCATTGAGAACTATTTTTTAGGTTTATTTTTACTTTTATTACACTTATTACTTTTTATAAATATTAAAAAATTATATAGATTCATATTGGAATTTTTGAAAATAATTGGCACTTGAGTCATAATATGAACTTATTTTGATGCTAATTTTCCACGTGGTTAAAATTCAATCATATACATTATAATATTCATGATTTAGATATCATATACAACCATTATATTTTTATTTATAATAATAAATAATATTTTGAAATAAGAAATAAAATACATCATCCATGGAGACGGTATGGTGTACGTATGAATGAACACAACATTCATATATTTTTTCATATTAAAATAACATTAATTAAATTATAATTCATGAATTATATTAATTTAATATATATCTAATATGTTTCAAAAAAATCATTTATACATTACAAATACAGTGGGAACGATGCATATCGCTTTTATGGGTTATAGTGTAGACATACTCAAACGTTCATATTTACACAACACGGAATGAATAATGGTACATTGTAAATAAAAATTATAGAAGCATAGAGAAAATATAAATATAATATATATCATATTAAAATATAGTTTCTGTAATAATGTCCACAATGGGAGGTGGTAGGGTAAATTTACAATCATCATTTCAGGAGGCAGGAGTTCGTCGTACACAGAAACTATATTCAAGTTACCATTAATTGGAGGTGAGTGTATGTGAAGGTTAAAACCATATCATAACAACAACTTAGTATATTAAGGACAATGATTTTGTTTTGTAATAATAAAATAAGAAAATTATATGGAGTTGAGAGTGGAAATGAAACTATCAATCATTAAAGAAGGTGTTACCTCTTAATCAGATTACTTCTTTTGGTTTATACATAAAGGCTTCCTTAGGAGTCTTCTATCCCTAAAAGTGGCTTAGCGGATGAGTGGAGGGAAGTGAAGAAGAGATTTGGGTATATATTGGAAGAACTAAATTGTTATTGAATTGAGAGTATTATAGAGGAGACGATACCTTTTTATAGGAGAGGGAAGAAGCACCGATGAAAAGAATTTAAATATTAAATTAATAAAAGTTAATTTATTATTGAAAAGGTATATATCATGAGATATGTGGAAGATAATATGAGGATAGATATAAATCCCCAAATGAAATAATTTTTTAAATGTTTTAATTTTAATTTGAACCTCATAGTATTGGTTTACCCTTATTTATTTTCATTTACTTTTTATTATGATAACAACATTTTAATTATTAAGAGGATATTAATTGTAATTATATTCAGCAAATTTCACATTATTTGAAAAATATTGAATCATTGGATATTATAAAAGTCACTTTTTTATTTCAAATGATTTTTAGGATTTTTAAATATTTTATTAAATATTTATTTTTATAAAACGCCTATTTTGTCAATTTTTACTCTATACATTTCATTTAATTTAAATAAAATCAAACCAGAGAGTCAAAATTAAAAAAATTCATGTAATTTTCTTACAAAATTTCATATTCACTTATAAAAATCGTGGATTACATAAATTATTTTTTCTAATATATATATTATTATTTATAATATAACTTATTTTATATTTTTTTAAATGAAATTATTATTGTATCGTTGTTGTGTCAAAAGTTATTGTCATTATTTAATATATAAACATTTTAAACTAATCAACATGATGTATATGATTTATTTTCATTTCATTATACTAGATAGTTTCAATGTTTCATCATGTTTATCAGTACATTAAATGTTATATACTTGTAATTGATTTGGTAGATACATGTTGTCAATTTCATTTGTTTTAATAATAATTATATAAATTTTAAGGACAAAAGTCCATTAAATGAATAAATTTTGATACCTATGTGTTAAGGATAAAATTTCATTCATACAATAGGATTTTTCTATAGTTATGTTAAATTTATTATCCTTATCATATTATTTGTTACTTTAATTTACATTATTTACCTTTACCAGTGTTAAATAAAAATTTCTAATGTTATTATTCATTGTGTCCAAAAAATACAAGGGACCTATTTAAAAAAATTACAACTTAAGATTCCAAATATGGATTTCATTTTTTTAAAATCAAAATCACAGAAGATTCAGTATTTATTTTAAAATTAAATCTTGTTGTCCAAATGAGAAAATGAGTATTTTAAAAGTAAAATCAATCAAAAGATTGACATGTGTTTATATCAAATTTCCACATGAAATTACATGTAACGACCAAAATTGGGTTGATAAAAACATAATAAATATATACATTAAAACTAATTTAAATTATAATCTAACAATACAAATAAATTACATGAAAATGAATTTTTGAATTTTAATTTATTATCTTTTCACTATTCCTTTGTATATGAATTTTTTTATAAAATACTAATGTTTCATCAAAAATAAATTTTGATTTCTCAAATAAAAATAACAAGTTTATTTTGTAAAAAAATATTAATTTGATAAAACCTATATTTATAAAAGGATATCCATCAAAAGGTGGTAAAACTATTTCTTTTCAAAAAATAATACTATTATCTGTAATATTGATTTTTTTATTATATAATGTATATAAAACATATTTTATAAATTCTAAATAATAAATTCTATTTATCAATTATATATATCATTAATTGTTTCCAAAATGACTTATTTATTATTTTATAGTGTCACAAATTTTTTATTTTAAATGTATTTTAGAAAAACCCATCCTTTATAAAAAATTGGTTATTATTTAATTTCTTATTTAATTTGGAAACCAATGAATCATTATGTATAAAATATTCAAAAAAATTTCATAATTTATTTAATATTATTTATTCAAACCATTTTAATGGATTAGTGACAACTGTCATATTAAAAATAATAATATTAAGTTGTTCATTTAGGCTAAATGTGGTGTATCATGTTTCTTATCAAACATAGTGTTGGATTTTAATAACATAGGATGTTATGCAAAATGGTTTTATTTGAAAAGAGTGAAATGTTTCAGATTCAACATGAATACGATGTTTTATTATCGGTATTCATGGGGTAATAGTTTTTAATTTAACTTAAAAGGCAAAAATATTAGATCTTGGATTTTAGAAAGTCACTACGGGAAAAAACGATTATTGCGACGGGGTATTTGCGAAGGGCCTTATTCCCGTAAAAAAACTCTGATGAAAAGAGTTTTTGCGATGGGAATATATTCCCGTCGCAAAGGGTCAGTTATTTGCGACAGATATACAGATCCCGTCGCAATTGAAATGGCGCGGTTTGCACGCCAAAACGTGGGAAGCCTAGTTGAGACGCGTAGAAGGCTACCCGTTACAAGTACCCGGCGGTGGTAAATAGTGTTTCCGAAGGAGAAATTTCCCCATCGCAAAAAAATATTCACCTGATGTTATTTGCGACGGGCCCCGTCACCAATACCGGCCGTTGTAAAGCCTATTTGCGACGGTCACCTTCAACCTGTCGCAACTACCCGCGGTGGTAAATACTTTTTTGCGACGAGACTATTTACCTGTCGAAAACGAGAATCCAATGGGTGGTATTTGAGACGGGTCCCGTTGCAAATACTGGAGGCGGTAAATAGGAATTTGTGACGGGGATATCCGCCCGTCGCAAATACCAGCAGGGGTAAATAGTAATTTGCGACGGTGATATCCGCCCATCGCTAATGGTTTGGCATTTGCGACGGGCCCGTCTCAACAACGCTTTTACCTGCCGCCCGTAATTAATGTGGGGGAAGGTATTCACGATGGGCCCCATCGCCAATACCGTTGGCGGTAAGTAGAAATTTGCGACGGGGATATCCATCTGTCGCTAATGGTGGCAATTTGCGACGGGCCCGTCGCAAAATTCGTTTTACCCGCCACCCGTATTTAATGCGGGCGAAGGCATTTGCGACGGTATCTCATTGCAAATACTATGTATTATGACGGGATACCGCCGCAAATATGACCGTCGAAAATAATCTAACCTATATATACACCCCATCCGTTTTTTTCCATAACATCCATATCTCTATTCTTCTCACTCTCTAATTTTCAGTTCTGAGTAGATTTTTTTTTGTTTTAATTTTTTCTTTCGAGAAGAGTCAGGAAGGAGTTAGAAGGCGTAGATTACTAAATGTATTTATATTTTTTTACTTGTTAATTTTTTTTAATTTTTTAATTTTTTTAATTGTTAATTCTATTTTTTTATAGAATGTTTAGCTATATAGTAAAATTGGTTTATTTGGTTGTACCAAATAATCCTTGTCTGGATACGAACAAGTAAAGGCGGCTCTGACACAGATGTACCTAGGAGTGAAAACTCTAACAAGGTGTTTTGAGCATGACTCGGGGTAACCTGTTACACGACAACGAGCCTTGCTGCACTCTTGGTTCGACACCCCCGGGGGATGTTTTGGCAATAATTAGAAATAAATATATAATTATCAAATAATTAAGAAATAATTATATTTAATTAAAATAATTAAAATAATTAGGAAATAATTAGATTTAATTGATTAGAAATAATTAGGAAATAATTAAAATAATTAAGAAACAATTAGATTTAATTAAGAAACAATTAGATCTAATTAGGAAATAATTATATTTAATTAGGAAACAATTAGATTTAATTAGGAAACAATTAGATTTAATTAGGAAACAATTAGATTTAATTAGGAAACAATTTGATTTAATTAGGAAACAATTATATTTGATTAGGAAACAATAAGATTTAATTAGGAAACAATTAGATTCAATTAGGACACAATTAGATTTAATTAAGAAACAATTATATTTAATTAGGGAGCAATTAGATTTAATTAGTAGATTTAATTAGGAATTAGGAAATAATTAGATTTAATTAGGAAACAATAAGATATTATTAAGAAACAATTAGATTTAATTAGGAAACAATTAGATTTAATTAGTAAATTTAATTAGGAAATAATTATATTTATTTAGGAAACAAGGAAACAATTAAGAAACAATTAGATTTAATTAGGAAACAAGGAAACAATTAGGAAAAAATTAGGAAACAACAATTAGGAATCAATTAGGATAATTAGGAAACAATTAGGATAATTAGGAAACAATTAGGATAATTAGGAATCAATTAGGATAATTAGGAAACAATAAGGATAATTTGGAAACAATTAGGATAATTAGGAAACAATTAGGATAATTAGGAAACAATTAGGATAATTAAGAAACAATTAGGATAATTTGGAAACAATTAGGATAATTAGGAAGAGTGATTGACCGCTCGTCTACCTCAATTTTCTTTTCATTTGTGTGTTGAGCCTTGACATGAAACTTCTACCTCCACATGTAATATCTTCTTTTACTGTCAAAATTATCAACCTCCTCGCCTATATAGAGGTGATGAGGTTTATAATTTTGACAGTAAAAGCACATATTACATGTGGAGGCAGAAGTTTCCTGTCAAGCCTCAACACATAAATGAAAATAAAATTGAGGTATATGAGCGGTCAATTTCGATTGTTTTTCTATTCATTGATTGATTAACCACCCGACCTATATGCATATCTTCGCATTTCTAATTAGTAACATAATTAGTAACATAATTAGTAATATAATTAGTAACATAATATAAAATATTATATTACTCTAATATTAATAGTTAAATAATACTTGTAATATAATTATTTTATTATTATATGTTTAATATTTATAAAAAAATATTACTATTATTAAAATTATAAAAAATTTATAAAATATTACAATTATCAATATTTTCAACATGTTTTGCTTTATTCTTAATAGTTCAAATCTTAAAGGGTTGCCAATTTTTAGGTCATGCCCAATAAAAAGTTTGTGTCAATCGTGTCCAATGTAAACACTATAATTGTTCTTGCTTGGTTTATCACCTCGCAAGTAGCGTTGCAATAGGACAACCCAAGTCATGTCTTTCTCATTACTTTTGTCGTCCAATTGCAACACTACTTGCGAGATGATCAACCATGTAAGGACAATTATAGAGTTTAAATTGGACAAGGTTGACACAAACTTTTTATTAGGCATGAACTGAAAATTGACAACTATTTAAGATTTGAACATGTTATGAATAGAGAAAAATCTGTTGAAAATATTGAGATTTGTAATAATTAGTAATAATTACTAATAAAACTAATCAAAAATCAAATAAATTCAAGTACATGGTAATAAATTGGCACAATTTCTAGCGGATTGACGACTACCTTTTTTTCAACGTCTCATATATTTTCTACTTTCTCCCACTGAAATCAGTATGAAAAATGTGCTCTAACGTATGTCAGAGAAAGTTTTTCATACTGATTTCAGTCGGGAGAAAGTTAAAAAGAGATGAGCCATCGGAAAAAACAGAATAATTAGTAATATAATCTCCACAACGATGATTACAAAAGTTTATTTTATTATTCAAGCATATTTAATTTTTCCAAGTATTGCTAAGTATTGCTAAATTAATAATAATTAGTGGGGATGATAACAAACTAACTTTGTCGCCTATAATTATTGATAATTACTAATAAATAACTGTAATTATGTATCTTCTTTTTTAGGATATTGTTTCTTATATCAAATTATTTAACAACAGTAATGGTTTTAAATTTTGTATAAACATATATATGAATATGGAACAAAGAAATCGACATCAATCATTATTAGATGATCGTGCGTGGATAAATCAGCGCAGAAATCCAAACGGTTCTGGTTTAAATTCTATATATGTTGATGGTGTTGAAGCTTTCTTATCATTTGCATCATCAAACTCGGAATTTGTTTCAGAAGGGAGAATTAAGTGTCCTTGCAAAAAATGTGCACTAAGAACATTTGAGACATTTGACATCGTTGGGCAACATCTCTTGGTTATGGTTTTCAATTAGATTATATTTTTTGGTATCAACACGGTGAACACAGTTTCAGAGAAGATACTAATAATTTGATTTTGGATCCATCACGGTTTCAGAATTTAGTACATGATGTTGCATGGTCATCTGTTCAACAAACAGAAATCGAGGATAATGTTGATTTACCTCCCGAGTTGGCACCATCTGAATTTGCTGAGTTGTTTAGGTCTGCTGAGGATGCATTATATCCTGGTTGCAAGATAAGAAAATTAGAAGCAGTTGCAAAATTTATAGCTATTAAATCAGATAATGGAATGTCAAATAACTGTTTTGATCAGATATTTTCTTTGGTTAAAGCACTATTACCAGAAGGAAATGTGCTGCCTGCTAATTATTATGAGAGAAAATGACTCGTTCGTAATCTAGGCCTTAGTTATCAGAAGATCCATGCATGTTCAAACGATTGCATCTTATATTCTAGTGAAAATGATTCGTTGGATAGTTGTCCCACATGTGGAAAATCGAGGTATAAAGAAGCTCAATTAGGGAAGTCTGGATTGATTCCTGTAAAATAGTTGAGATACTTCCCGCTTACACCCAGGTTGCAACATTTATTTATGTCTCAGAACACAGTGATAATGATGTCATGCCAAAAAACAAATATTTCAAATGGTAAAATCTTGATTCATCCATCTGATGGTTATTCATGGAAACATTTTGATAAAGTGCATCCGTCTTTTTCTTTATAATCCCGGAACGTGCAATTGGGTCTTTCTACTGACAGTTTTTGTCCATTTGGATCTTTTGGTAGTCAGTATTCCTGTCGGTATGTCTTTATAACTCCGTACAATTTGCCTCTATGGATGTTGATGAAAGAGACTTATATATTTTAAACATTATTAATCCCAGGACATCTGAAAAAGAATATTTATGTTTATTTGAAACCATTGGTTGGTGAGTTAAATTTATTGTGGAGTCATTGTGTTGGTACATATGATGCTGCTGTGAAACAGAATTTTGTAATGAAAGCAGCATTGATGTGGAAAATTAGTGACGTCCCGGCATATGGTATGTTATCTGGCTAGAGTACACATGGTCCAAAATCATGTCCTTACTGTATGGGAGGCAACAAAGCATTTATGCTCGTGAATGGAAGAAAACCTTGCTGTTTTAACTGTCATCACAGATTTCTTCCAATCGATCATCCTTTTCAGAGGAATAAATCTTATTTCAGAAAAGGTAGAATTGAAAGAGATGAACCTCCAAAAATGAACTCAGGTACAGAGTTACAATCAGTTGTATTTTCATTACCTTCCATCACTTTTGGACCGACAATAAACCAATAGAAAAATCATGGTTTTGGGAAAGAACACAATTGGAAAAAACGGAGCATTTTTTGGAATCTGCCATATTGGTCTGATTTGTTAGTTTGACACATGTTGGATGTCATGCATATTGTGAAGAACTATTTTGATAATTTATTTAATACAGTTTTGGATACACCGGGTAAAACCAAAGAAAATGTAAAGGCATGATCAGATCTTACCAAAATTTGCAGGCGACCAGAACATGAATTTTTTTAAAATGTCAGATCACAAAGATCAATGAAGCGAAAAGCAGTTTATACACGGACCAAAGAGAGTCACTTATTATTTTGTCAGTGGATTGCAGATTTGAGACTTCCTGATGGCTATGCTTCCAACTTGGGCAGATGTGTTAAAAATAGTCATATTACCAGATTAAAAAGTTATGACTTTCATGTTATAATGGAAAGACTTATGCCCATTGGATTAAGAGGTTTGCTGAATTCTAAGATTTGGGATTTGATAACAGATATATCATATTTTTTCCGAGACATGTGTGTGGCGACAACAGACTACGATACACTAAGCAAACTAGAAGAAGCTATTGTTGTAATTATATGCAAATTGGAAAAAATCTTTCTGCTAGCTTTAATTGAATCGATGGAACATTTGATATTACATTTTCCACATGAAGCAAAATTTGGAGGTCTAGTTTAGTTTCGATGGATGTACCCATTTGAGAGATGCATGCAGAAATTGAAGAAAATAGTCTGTAACATAGCATCAGTTGAAGGCTCAATTGTTGAAGCTTATCTGCAAGAAGAAATTTCGTTATTCTACTCTCATTATTTTGAATCTGAATATCCCTCAAAATTTAACCACATGGGCTGGAATGAGGGGAATGTTGATGATGATATGAAAAATCAATTATCAGTTGTCAATCAGCCCGAACTTGGCTTTGGTGGAGTTTATGATAGATGGATTTCAGACGATGAACATCATAGAGCTCATACATATGTTCTACTACACTGTGAAGAAATTTCACCAATTGTACAGTGAGATCTCTTATCGCTTATTCTATAGATTCGGTTACATTAAATTAACCATACTGTATTTGTAGGTTATATGATGATCATATCAAGAAACAATTTGCACAAATTACAGCAGCTGGCTTAAAAGACGCTAGAAAAAAAATTTTGCCTACTGGTTTCAAAAACTGGTAACATACATTATGTTTTGGTTTTACATATAAAATCAATTTATTACTTGTAATAGTGATAAATATTTTACAAATTTTCAGGTATCTGTACATACTGATAAGATTGATAGTCGATTGCGTATATTGATTAGCCCACCATCCAAAATGGTTATATCTTATAATGCATATGTGGTAAATGGTTATCTCTTTCATACACGTGCATATGGGGAATCAAAGAAAACAATGAATAGTGGTGTTTGGTTGAAGGGATCAAATCATAGAGATATTGAAGTTGACTTTTACGGCATGCTTGAAGAAATTATTGAACTGTGTTATTTGGGACAAAATTATGTAACAATGTTTAAATGTCGATGGGTGGATATTGAGAGAGGCTTGCATATTCATCCGACTCATGGAATTCTTGATATTAAACATAAAAGTCTTCTTGCAGTAAATGAACCATTTTTATTGGCTCATCAGGTACATCAAATTTATTATGCAAAATACCGTGCTACTACAAAAGAGTTGGATGATTGGTGGAGTATAATAAAAGTTAAATCACGAGAAAATTAGTTTACTCAAACTGAATGTGGTTCCACTGAAGTGCAAGGAAATGAAATTTCTCATGACACTTATCAAAACACATCTTTTTCACAAAGAGACATGAATATCGAGGATGACACCCCACAGTTAAGGGTTGATGGTGACGATGTTGTCAATGATGTTACAACTGAATTTGAAATGACAAGAGATGATTAAAGTGAAACTAATATGGAAATAGATGATGTTGATGAGGAAGATGAAGACATTGACATTGAGAACTATGAAGATGATGATGAAGATGAACGTTGACACAGTAAAATGATGGTTAGAATCATAACAAATATATATCTATACATAATAGTTATTTTCAACTGCTTGTTAACAACAATCATTTCATGTTTCAGATGGACTCGGAAACATATCTTCAATTGCTGGAGGATGATCTACCTATGGATGATGAGGTTTTTGAGTCATCTGACCCTCAGGCTGTTGGCACGACATGGAGCACTCAGAGGGGGAGTGGTCTTTCAAGACTGATGATTCCAGATCCTATCCTAGAGTGACGTCCACCTCTTGGATTCGATGCGCACACGCGGTAGTATGGTAACCTGTGTATTTTATTTATATTTAATTATAATTTATTAATATTCTAATTTTTTTTTTATTTATTCTTTTTCCACAGTTTTACGCATATAGCTATTGGACAGGGGAGCGCTATCTTTCGCAATTATTTTTCTCAGCCCTGGTTCACATGGGATCAGATTCCCACTGATGTGCAGGCTGCCATATTCGATCATTGGCTGGTAAGTAATTAAATATTATTTATTTTGAAATTTAATTTATTAATAACTTTATATTAGGGTTTATGGTATCCCATCGATGGGATCATGCGTGCCACTATCCACGCAGCATGGGTGGTGTCTATGCGTGACCGTTTCCGTCAGTTTTTTCATAATTTGAGAAAGACGGCTGTGAAGAAAGCCAAAGTGACAGAATTTGATGAGTCCTGTAGAGCCCACCGACCAGAGTACATTTTATCTCACCTTTGGGATGGATTATGTACACACTGGTTGGGTGGTGGGTTTCAAAGGAGATCTGCATTGGGTCGGCAAAATCGGGGGAGACAAGAGGTAACACATTGAGCCGGTAGTCGTACATTCCGTGCGTATATAGAGCGTTTGGTAAGTACATTTTTTTAAAATTTTATACAACTTTAAATATAAATAGTTTATTTTATATTAATATAGGAAGCCAAGAAGCCCGATATTTTGACGTACGGCGTTTATCGGAGGATGTACACTGGCTCGGCTACTGGAGAGATAAGAGGTGACCGCCAGGGTCAGATTGTGGTCAGTATTATTTTCTTTTCAGTTTGAAAATTAAATGCATATAATCTTTTCATTATTTTAATTTCTAATTGAAACTTAAGGAGTCAATGAGGCCGCGACCTCTCAGACACAGGTTGAGAGTCAAGACGAGACAGGTGATCAGACTAGTGCCCACCATTTTGATGAGACGACATAGATGCAGGCGACCCAATATGGCTTCGAAAAGGGCCGAGTAGTCGGTATCGACTCTCATTTGACTCCTGCAGCTTATTTTGGTACTGCTACGATGTCGGAGTCCAGCTCGAGAAGAGCTCGTGGAGAGACATCATCTTCTGCCTCACAGTATCAGGAGCAACTGCGTGCTCAGAGTCAACTTATAGAGGATTTATGTCAGGGGCAGGAGCAGATGCGTCAGCAGCACGATGAGGAGATGCATCAATGGCAGGAGCAGATGCGTCAGCAGGAGGATGAGGAGAGACGTCGATATGAGGAGAAACATCAGGAGTATATGGAGTATATGCGTCGTCTGACTCATAGTTTAGGGATGGAGTTTCCTCCACCACCTCTTCCAGGTCCTCCAGGTCCTCCAGATTATCCACCCCCAGTTATTTTTTTAGATGTAATAAACATTTGAGTTTGTAGTTTATTGTCATATTAACTATTTACAATTCCTTTTTCATATTGGTACGAATATTACGTGATTTAATTTGTTTTTATTTTTATATATATTATTACTTATTAGTATTATTTTTAATGTCTTCTTATTTTAGTAATATTGCATTTAATATTTTATATTTATTGTTAATATTGAGAAGTTTATAAATTTATAATTTTATTAATATTAATATTATTAATATTATTATTTCATAAATATGTATGTTTATTTTAATAATAATATTATTATATTAATTTTTTATATTAATAATATTAGTATTATTATTATTATTTTTTGATATTACTATTTCATAATATATAATATAATATTATTTATATTCATATTATTATTATTTGATATTAATATTTCATAATTATATTATATATATTTTTTATTATTAATATTATAATAATATAATATATTTATATTATTAATATTCTTATTATTATTATATAGATAGTTTAATAATAATATTATTATATTAATTTTTTATATTATTAATATTAGTATTATTATATAATATTATATTATTTATATTCATATTATTATTATTTTATATTAATATTTCATAATTATATTTTATATATTTTTTTATTTATATTATAATAATATAAATTTTTTATATTATTAATAATATTATTATTTTTATATAATATTATACAATTTGTAATAATTATTTTAATTTTTTATTTTTTTAAATATTTGCGATGGAAACATTTGTGACGAGATTTCCCGTCGTAAATGTTTTTTTACTGTATCATTTGCGACAAGACGAATACTCGTTGGGAAAACATTTTTGCGATGGTCCGTCGCAAATACCTTCGTCGCAAGTATTTTTTTAAATTTCACATTTGCGATGGGATTCTGACCCGTCACAACTAATATATCTACGACGGCCCGTCGCAAATACCTTTTTTATATATAGACGAAAACACATTTGCGACAGGGGAAAAATACCGTCTTAAATACTATTTTTGCGACGGGACCACCGTAAAAACATCTATTTGTGACACTGTTTTCGACAACGGGCGATTTGGGACGGAGCCCCGTCGCAAAAGACCTTTTGCGACGGGAGCCCGTCGCAATTTGCCCGTCACAAATATTCAGTTTTCCTGTAGTGAATGTTCAAAATTTTGTTTGGGGACCTTACTTCTCTATGTTTAATGGAAAATTATTTTAATCCTTCACATTCATTGATTATAATAAAATATTAATCTATGAGTTTTATTTCATAACAAGTATTTTTTATTCAAATTGATTTATTAGTTCAACTATTTAGAGTAAAAAGAAACTAGTTATAGTCCAACGTTCATATAATCATGTAATGATGGTGAGTATAATAGAATGATCATCCAGAACATATTTCCAATGAAATGGATCATGATAGAGAAAATTATGATTGGTACATATAAAAAAATTATTATTATATAGAGAAAGGGTCATATTTTAACAGACATAGTTTAATGTATATGGTTATACTCATAGATTCATATGGGAATATTGGATAAAGTATGAAGAACTATGATGTAATTAGTTAAATAAAATTAATCTTTTAATATGTGTCAAGAAATTCCTAAAACATTACACACTGGTAAAAAAATAAGTTAACCACATATTGGTTTTTATAATAACATCCTACATCCATGTGGATTCCAAATACTAATAAAAATATACAAGCTAAGTCTCACAAAAAAATCATTATGTGTTATAGTGTTGAAAATTTTTATTTTTCATTTGGTTATGATTAAAAGTGATAAGTAACAAGGTTTTAATATATTATCATTAATTATAAGAACTTATGTAATGATCTAATCATGGTTTATAGTAAGGTTTACAATAATGAATCAACTGATCATGGTCAAGTTTATCTAAACTGGAACAATGAAAGGACACCAATTTCATACAGTTTAGATGGTACCACTAAATTTCTGGATATTAGATAAGTGGGGGATGTACTTAAATACTCAAGGATTAAAAATTGTTTGGATTATTCCATATAATTTGACGATATATATATTTACGTATCATAAATTTTATTACTAGAATGGTCAAGTCCCTAAAATAGAGGGTAAATATCCACCAATATTATATGAGAGATCCAATTTTTTAGAGATTATATGAATTTCTCATTATAAAAAAAGTTGGAGTGCTTGAAAAACATGAAATAATTTTCTACTACCATTTACTTTGATACATTGGAATTATTAATGAATGAATATATTTATTTATTGGATTGTAATTAAATATAGTTGATAAATAAATTATGTGGTCCCTGTTAGTAATAGAAGAATGATTTACAATGCATTGTTTTTGGTGAAATACATTAAATGGAAGGGGGATTGAATTATCTTTTAATTTTCTTGGAGAATATAATGAAACTGCAATGTAAATTTTGCTGACCTTGATTTATTAGAAAAATAAATCACAGTATACAGATGTAAGATAAACATTGTTTAGGGTGATTTAGAAGAAGTATCAGACATGAAGAAATATACTAGTTTATAGAATTATCATAATATGGGATTGGTGCCAAAGATGAAGATAATTCCTTAATAAATGAATTGGGAACCAAGTAAATGGATGTTGATGTTTGATTTGTCCATGGTGGAGAAATTTTTTATGGGGTGAAATATTGGTCACTATTGTCACGACCCGTCCCTCAAGGCCCGTGTTGTGACTACCCCATGACCGCCTTCCATAGGCCAGGGGCTGGTGACTAGCACCGAAGGCATATTCCTTAAAATTGGGAAGGCATTGCCTTTATAACTTGTAACACCCACAACCAAGCTCACAACAAGATACAAAGTCAAGAAAACTGAGTAGTAAACAGAGTGAGTACAGTATGTAAAAGGTGGCAGACTACACACCCAACATAAAAGTACAAGGAAAATTGGAAAGTACAAGACATCTGATTGGTGAAAATCTGCTCCTGGATCATACACCAAGAATATTACCGGATGGGTAGGTACAAATCACGAACTGTTGTCTCAGCAATTCACCTCGTCTAACGTCCACCATTGAGCCACCTCTAGTTCTGGTACTCTCGTCCTTAGTCAGTGTTTTTCGTTTTCTGTACCAAACACAATAGAGTGCTAGAATAGCCTGTGCAGGGGTAAGTATAACGATACTAAGTTGGTACCCCAAGAACCTCAAGGTCTCACAAAATACACCAAGTATAAACCACTAAACATGAAATCAACTGACAAGCCTACTTAGGTGTATGCCCATACATATACATAAGTTATCATGTACACCCATCTCAATCATGAGGAAAACACAGAGTCCAACTCCAATTCCCCAATATCAAATGATCGACAATGGAAGAAATGCCCCGAAGGTAAGTACCACACAGGTATGCCACATAGAAGAATACCACCAATGTATTACCATGAAGGAATGTAACACATAAGTACAGACTCAACTCAAACTAGGTATAACATAGGTACAATAGTAGGGATGATTATATGTAACTACTGAATCATATTACTCTGTTAAGGGGAAATCCCACGAAGGATTTCTAATCATCATCATACCCACATAGGATCTCTAGGTGCTGACCCACACAGGATCTCTCGGTGATGACCTCCACATGATCTCTCGTTGCAGACCCACACAGGATCGCTCGGTGCTGACCCACCCCAGATCACTAAGTACAATCCCACACAGGATCGCTAAGTGCTGACCCACACTGGATAGCTCAGGTAGTCCCACATTTAATCCTTGAGCGGTTCCATGTGAGACGCTCAATCACAGACCCACAAAGGATCTCTTCCTCAAGTCACCCCAACTACTGGGTTCCCCCGCTACGCATGCTCATCTCCAGGAGGGCCCAATCCTCAATCCACTAGTTGATACTCCAAATAACCTGAAGTCCCATGAAGTTGTATCCCAAAGGACCACCCCGTCATAGGGTTCTCAATGCAATAGATGGTGCGTCAATCAGACGCTCGATCTGTATGTTATTACCCTTTTAGTCCTAAGGTCCCGGTTGGATTCGTGCTCGATTCAACACGATCATGTCCCAAGTTTATCTAAATCTCTAGTGGGGTATACCAAAGGGATTGACTAGCTCTAAGCTTTCTGGAACCATAGACGGTTCATCAAACAGATGTCTGGTGCCAAAGTTATGTCCAAAATAGTGTAATGGGTCGAAGTGGATCCGGGTATGGTCTGACCCTGTCGGACCGACATGGCCTAGGCCGAACCGATTTGGGTCGATCCATCCCGGGCTAATGGGCTCGGCCTGGCCAACTGTGCGACCCAACCCACATTGGGTGGCTGGCCTGTGCGTGGTGGCCCGACCTAGATGGAGTGGTGCAGCCACGAGGCCGCGGGGTGGCGGATGCTGCGGGGGTGGCCGAGGCCGCGAGGTAGTGGAGGCGACGGGGTAGTGGAGGCCTCGACGCAGTAGGGCACCATGCTTTTGCCGTTGACCGGCTTGACCCACTACCCTTCGTTCTTCACATTTCTCATGGTTCTCGAGTTCCACTACTACAACCCACCGGCGCCGCTCGCTGACACCATCGCGAAGATCACAACAAAAAGGTAGAACTGTGGAGAGGTCGGTTCATGATGGTTTTTCCAACACCCTCGACGTTAGAGAAGTAGAAATTGGTTCCCAAATATGAATCAATAACGTGTATTAAAGATATTTAAAAACAACAATCCCCACAACCTTCATCAGCCACTATTCCCAATCCCGCAAAAGAAAACATCCGCAGTTCAACTAGTTATGAGAGTTGATCCACGATCATAGTTTATAAGGGAAGATGATGGGAAGAGATAATCAAATATAAATAAACCCCTTCCTCGAAGATTTTTCGATGGAGGCTATAAGAAAGAAGTCGATGTTGTTGGGGATAGAAGGACATCGGTGACATCGGAGTTTCCTCAATCATAGTGAGCGTTCTTATTTGGGTAGTGTGTTCTTCATTGGAGAGAATAATCCTCCAAGCTCTCTCATAATTCCTTTTATCCAATCCTTTCCCCAATCCCCCCGAAAAGAAAAGAAATAGCCAACAAAAAAAATTATATAATAACTTAACAATTAATTTTATGTTGACACATAAAATTAATTGGGGGAGTTGAGAGATTTATCCCCCAGTAAGAGGGGTTGGGTGGTCCCCACCCCTAAATTCAAAATTTGAAGGTTTAGAGGGCTCGAGAGCCCCCCCCCCCCCCCACGACCATAACCAATGTAGATGAGGTTTCTAAAAATAAAATAGAATAGATGTTTATTTTATTTTATTATTTTATTCATTTCCATGAAAAATTCAATTGATATCTTTCACCCTCCTCCTACTGCGGTTGAGGTGAAGGTCCCTTTAAGTGAATATCTGCGTTGTGAGTTCAACGGTATCCTCAGATTTCAATTACGATCACTGGTTCAAAAGTTACAAAAACCCACTCGCACCTTTACTGAACGTACCCAAAAAACATGGCAGAAATTCATTTCGGGCACACCAGGCCTCAAAATCACGCACTGTCAATTATGGAGGACTCATATAATTACCATTTAATTTAAATAATATACATTGAAATTACGGGTCTTTACATTATCCCCACCTCAGGTCATTGCATCCATGAATGCAAAATCACAAAACTAGGAAAAAAAGTGGGGGTACTAAGCATGAATCATAGCCTCCTGCTCCAATGTGATCTCCTGGAGATTCCTATGCTGCCCACGAATGCTCACCAGAGGTATCGACATCAAAGTAAAGACCCAATCCTTTTGGTCCTCAATCTATATTGGAACCTCCGTAAAAGTTTCCCCATCATCGATGTCCAGCTCACCGTGGTCGATGATGTGAGAAGGGTCGTGCATGTATCTTCTCAGCTAGGATACATGGATGACGTTATGGACTAGGTGAAACTGAGGTGGAATAGATAAGCAGTAATCCCCCTCTTCAACACTTCTGTGGACCTGAAAGGGTCCGATGAACCTCAAAGATAACTTCCCGCATCGAAAAAATCTCCCCAAACCTTGTCAAGGTGATACCTGTAGAAAGACGTGGTCTCAATCCTCGAACTCCAGAGGTCTCCATATTTTATCGGCATACGACTTCTGCATGCTCTGTGCAGTCTTAATCAGCTCATTGACGATCTTCACCTTCTCTTTGGTTGCCTTTACCATCTTGGGTCGCACTAGTGATGACTCACCATGTTTAGTCCAGCACAAATATGATCTGCAATGTCGCCCGTAAACCGCCTCAAAAGGTGCCATCACGATGGTGTAGTGATATCAGTTGTTGTATGAAAACTCTACCAAAGGAAAGTGATCCTTTAGCTATGACTGAAGTCGAGGACGCAAGCACACAACATGTCCTCAAGGGTCTAAATGGCCTGCTCAGTTTGACAATTCATCTGAGGATGGATGTCAGTGTTCCAATGATGCTGCGTCCCGAAAGCCTCGTAAAACCCCTTCCATTTCCGGGAAATAAAAAATGCATATCGATCAGAGAAAAGATTTGAGTGTACTCCAAGTAACCACACAATCTCCTGCACATAATGGCCTCCCAAGCTCTCTACTGATCCCAGCTCTCTGATCGCTAGGAAGTGGGATGACTTGGTGAGTCGATGGAATATCTCCCAAATCTAGTCATGACCCCTTGATATATGTGGAAGTCCTGTCACGAAGTCCATGGATATCTCATCTCACACCCACTCTTAGACCTCCAATGGCTGAACCAAGCCTGCTGGTACGAGATTCTCCACCTTCACTTACTGAAAAGTGAGGCACTGAGAGACAGACTATGAAACCTCTTTCTTCATTTCAGGCCACCAGTGCTAACGTGAGAGGTCCTGGTACATCTTCTCCACTCTTGGATGTACCACTACACGGGATGTGTGGAACTCCCTCAGCACTTCCTCCATATGTGACACTGGAACCATGGTATGTCCTTTGAAAATGATGAGGTGCTCCCCACCTTCAAAAAATCCATCAGGTGCCTGCACTGTGAATATCTAATTGCGTCATGTATTGCAGTTAGTGTCCCCACGTTGCGCCTCCATAACTCACAGAAGAAGTGGGGGAGTGACTGTAAGAGACTGAAGGAAAACTTCTCCATAACATTCCATGAAGGATATCTACAATGTGGCCAACTTCTTTGTCGCCTCATCTAGTAGCTGTATACCAGATCTCTTACAGGGTGCATATACTAAAACGTTCCCCTTCCCAAGAGTATTGAATATCTTGAAGTCATAGTCCTGGTGGAATTCAAGCCAACATCGATGTCTCAGATTCAGGTCATTTTGAGTTAAGATTTACCTGAGACACTTTTGATCAGAGTACACTGTAAAATTCCTACCCATCATGTAATGTCACCACTTAATCAAGGTGAAGACTACTACTGCTAACTCTAGGTCATGGGTAGCGTAGTTCTCCTCATGTCGTCTCAGCGGTCGAGAACCATATGGGATCATTTCTCGCTATTTCCTCAGGACACATCCAATTCCAGTTTCTAATGTGTCATAATATACTACACACCCTTCACCCTCCTCTGGAAGTCCCAATATGGGGCACTATTCATCCTCTACCTCATCTATGAAAAACTCTGCTAGCATATCTCAGACCACACGAAGTGTTCCCCTTCTTCGTTAATGCTGATAGTGGTGATGCAACTCTGGAGAAATCTAGCATAAATATCTGGTAGTATCTAGTCGAACCCAAGAAACTCTGTATCTACCTCACACTCCTCTGTGGCTCCCAAAAAAGTACTGCCTCAATCTTCACTACATCCACTGCAAATCCATCATCCGATATGACATATCTCAAAAAGTGAACATCTCGGATCTACAACTGGCACTTCGAGAGCTTACCAAAAAGATGGTTCTCTCACAGTGTGTCTAGTATTACTCTCAAATTATAGGCATGCTTCTCCTTAGTAGTTGAGTATATCAGAATTTCATCAATGAAGACTACTAAAAAGAGATCCAGTTATGGATGAAATATCATGTTCACGAGTCCCATGAACACTGCTGGTGCATTGGTTACACCGGATGGCATAACTAAGAGCTCGTAGTGGCCATACCGACATCTGAAAGCCGTATTTTGAACATCCTCATCTCGCACTATGAGCTGTTGATATCCATATCTGAGATCAATCTTCGAGAACCACCGTGCTCCATTCAGCTGATCAAAGAGGTCGTCAATCCATGGAAGTGGGTACTTGTTTTTCAAAGTCACCTTATTCAGGGGATGATATTCAACAAAGTCTCAAGATCACATATTCCTTGTTGGAGAAAAATATCAGGGCTTCCAAAAGAGATACACATAGCCGAATGAATCCCTTCCCTTGAACATCCTCTAGCTATACATGCATCTCACGAAGCTCTGCGGGAGCCATGCGATTTGATGGCGCAACTATCAGTTTCTTCCTGGGAACAAGTCAATGTAAAAGTCCACCAATCTGTTAGGAGGTGGACCAGTAACATCATTAGAGAAGACATATGCATACTGGCCAACCACTATAGGATAACTCAGACTCTCTACATCAAATGCTCCGAGGGTAAGGCTAGCCAATGGATAAGTGATCAGATATACTCTTCTCTTGGTAAGTCAATCATGTGCTGCAAAGGCACCCTTATCACCAGCGAAGGTAAACCGGTTCCCACCCACGTGGAAACAACGCTATTTGCACCTAATCCAATAAATTTGAGCATGGAATATTGATAACCAGTCCAAACCTTTAATGACGTCGTAAGTCCTCGACGCTGCTACTAGGAGATACCATTTGAAGCTCTTGTATGCTAGAGTAAACTCGCACTGCCGACACTAGTGCGTAATCGTTGAATCCGCTCCCATAGGAGTCTCTAGCCATAAGGATCGAGCTAATGACTCCGTCAGAATCTCTGATCTCTGAACAAGTGTAGTGGAAATAAAAGAATGAATGACACATGTATCTATGAGTACTGCAACTAAGGTGGAGTAGACACTGATCATACCGTGTATCATCTAAAGAGCATTGTGATCGTAGGCCTCAGCTTCCTATAGCTGAGCTCACCCTTGTTCTCCTATTCCCTATGGTTGGGTTGGACCACCTGGTGGTGGTGGCAGTAACATCTCAAATCGTATCCCACTGTCAGCTGCACGGACAGATCCTATTCCATTTCCATCTACTCCTTACGGACCTCCTCGGTCAAACCTCTATCTTTTCCTAGGCGGTCCTTCGACTGACTGTTGATCATTCGTACAATGGGTAGGACACTCATGATCCATGTGACCCTGCCTGCCGCATGCGTAACAATACCCGCTCCTAGCATGAATGGATCTGCCTCGGGTGCCTTCCACAACCAACCATTTATCCTGCGGTCTTCCACCTATAGGTTTGGTACTCTTAGACCTCTGTGTCATCAATCTGCTTCCACCTGTAGAATACTCTGATACGTGATGACTTTTAGTGGGGCTCACTTTTGGTGACTAATCATCAAGGAAAATCTCCACTAAAAGGGCTCTCTCTAACACCCCTGTCTGCGTTGGGATGTTGTGTGAGATCATCGAAGCCCTAATCTCCCACCTGAGTCCCCGCTCAAAGGTTTGGGCCCGGAAAATTGGGTCTCCCACCATATACGTGGAGTAGAGTAAGAGGTTAGAGAACCTCATTACCTAATGTAGCATATTAAATATTCCTAGCTGTAGATGATATAGCTCTTATATGCGCACAAGACGAAGTGTTGCTGGAACAATCTCTGCCCGAAATAGGCTCTCGAAGTCTGCCCCGAGAAGTGTGCCCTCATTGTGTACCTATAGAATCAAGATCCACCATCTACCTGCAGCTTCATATAGAAGGATGGCGTCTGGGATCACCATGTGATCAGATGGTGTCCCTACTAGTCGGAAAACCCTCACCACAGCCTCTAGCCAATCTTTAGCCGCTTGTGGGTCTGTCTCTCCCCAGAACCAGGGTGGCCAATTGCGATGGAACTCATGAAAAATTCTCAAGCAGGGTGAACCCTCTACATCTAAGGATGGTGGCATCAGTGGCCCAATGAGTAATGGTACCGCCAGTTCCCCCGCTGGTTCCTCTACTGAAAGAGGGCTCTACACCGAGGCCTCGTCACTGGGTGGGCTATCAGCGCGTACAACTCTCAGAACCCTAGATGGCTGTCTTCGTGGAGGCATCCTGAAAAGAAACTAATGTGCCATGGTCAATAAGTTATACCTAGTGAGCTGAATCAAGAGATCAAAAATAAAAATCTTGAAAACACACACTCAATCAGTGTTTTCGTGCACTGAGTCAGAAATCAGAATTTAGGGTCATGGTGTTCGTATACGTCGATCGTCGCACCAACACTGGATTCCCTAAATTGATAACCATAGTCATTACACTTAAAACTATTTCCATTAAAATGAATGATTATAGTCCTATGTTTTATGGTAGAACTGAATCCTCTGATACTAACTTGTCATGACCCGTCCCCCGGGGCCCGTGTCGTGACTACTCCAAGCCCATTTTCCATATGTGAGGGGCTGGAGACTAGCACTGAATGCATATTCCCTAATACTTTGAAGGGATTGAATTTATAACCTGTAACACACACAACCAAGCACCCAACAAGATACAAACTCATGTAAATTAAATAGAAAATGGTTTGAGTATAGTAAGTAAAAGCGGCCAGAATACAAGACCAACTAGATAGTACAAGGAGAACTGGAAAGTAAAAGACGGTTGATAGGTGAAAATAATCTCCTGGATCGTATACCACGAATCCTACCTGAATGGTAGGTATATCTCATGAATGGCCATCTCGGTGGGTCGCCACGTCTAAAGTCTACCTCGGAGCCACCTCTAGTCCTGGTACACTCCTCCCCAGTCAGTGATTTCTGTTGTCTGCACCAACCACAATAGAGTGTGGGCAAAAAAAGTTTAGGGGTGAGTATAAAGATACTCGGTAGGGACCCCGAGACCCTCAAGGTCTCACAAAACCCACCAAGGATAAACCACACAAGATGAAATCAACTGACAACCCTACTTAGGTATATGCCCATACATATACCTAAGTTATCAAGTACCCCCATCTCAATAATGAGGAAAACACAGAGTCCAACTCTAAAGCCCCAAGATCAACTATTAATCAAAGTAATAAATATGATGAAGGAAAGTAGCACACATGTATTCCACACATAATAATACCCCCACGGTATTACTATGAAGGAAAGTACAACACAGGTACAGACTCAGCTCCCACAAGGTATAACTTAGGTACAATAGTAGAGATGATTAGATGTAACTATTGAATCATCTTATTCTGTAAAGTGGAAAACCCACAAAGGTTTTCTAATCATCATAAAACTCACATAGGATCTCTAGGTGCTGACCCACAATGGATCTCTCGGTGCTAAACCACATAGCATTGCTTGGTGCTGACCCACACATGATCACTCGGTGCTGACCCACACAGGATCAATAGGTGCTGACACACACAGGATCGCTAGGTTCTGACCCACACAAGATCGCTCAAGAAGTCCTGTATGGAATCCTAGAGCGCTTCCATGTGGGAACCTCAATCACATACCCAAGAAGGGTCTCATCCTTAAGTCACAGAAAGCTACCGGGTTCCCACACTAAGCTTGCTCGTCTCTGGGAGGGTCTACCCCTCAAGCCAGTAGTAAATACTCCATCTTCCATGAAGTCCCATAAAGAAGAATCCCAAAGGACCCCACGTCATAGGTGTCCCAATGCAATAGATGGTGCGTCAATCAGATGCTCGGTTTGTATGTTATTAGCTTTTTAGTAATGAGGGCCCAGTTGGATTCTTGCTCGATCCAACCCAACCATTTCCCAACTTTATCCAAATCTCTACTAGGGTATATCAAAGGGTCCATATTTCTCTAAGGTTTATGGTTCCGCAGTTAGTTCATCAAATGAATGTCTGGTGCCAATGTTATGGAAAAAAGAGAGTAATGGGTCGAAGTGGGTCTGGGTCCGGTCCGACCCGGTCGTCCCGACCCAGCCCGACCCCGCTAGACCTGCTGGGTCTAGCCCGACCCACACTGGGTAGCCCTTCCAGGCCAACACGGTGTGTCTGCGAGGCCATAGAGAGTCACAACGCCGTGGGCCGGCGTGTCGAAGTCGCGGGGCAGCGATGCCGCAGGGCGGCGATGCCGTAGGGCGACGGGGCGTCGTGCTTTTGTCGACGACTGACTTGACCGACTGCCCTATGTTCGTTTCCTTCTTCGCGGTTCTCATGATCCTATGGTTCCATCCTCTAGCACTGGATGGCAACACCATCACAAAGATCACAACAAAAAGGATGAACAACAGAGGGTCCATGCTATGATTGTTTGGCCCACACTCTCCGTATTAGAGCGGTAGCAAGTGGTTCACATATTTGAATCAAGTACATGTATGGAAGCTATTTAAAAACATAAAACCCCACAACCTTCATCAATCACTATTCCCAATCCTAGAAAAGAAAAATCCATGGATCAAATAGTTTATTAGCGTTGATTTACATTCATAGTTTGGAAGGGAAGAACATGGGAAGTGTTAATCACATAGAAATAAACACCTACCTTGATGATTTTTCGACGGAGGCCGCAAGAATGGAGTCGATGTTTTTGGGGATACATAGACGTCAGTGACGTCAGTATTTCCTCAATTTTCATGAGAGTTCTTCCTTGGGGAGTGGGTTCTTCATTGGAGAACGTGTTCGTCATTGGAGGGAATACTCCTCCAATATCTCTCCCAATTCCCTTTTGCCAATCCTTTCCCCAATTCCACCAAAATGAAAGGTAATAACCAAACACAAAAAATAGATAATACCTTAACATTTAGTTTTATGTTGACACATAAAGTAAATTGTTAACTTGAAATTTTATTTTATGTTGACACATAAAATTAATTTGGAGAGTTGAGAGGTTTCTCCCTCATTAAGAGGGGTTGGGTGGTCCCTGCTCCTAAAATCAGAATTAGGAGGTTTTGAGGACTCGAGTGGTCCCCACCACCATAACCCATGTAGAGGACATTTTAAAAAATAAAATAATATAAAAGATTATTTTATTTTTTTATTTTTCTCATTTCCATGAAAAACCCAAATTTTATCTTTCACCCTTGACCTACTGTGGTCAAGGTGAAGGTGTCTTTAAGTGAATATCGGCGCTTGAGTTCAAAGGCGCCCTAGGATTTCAATTTCCAGCATCGATTCAAAAGTAACAAAAACCCGCTCACACATTTTCGGAATGTACCCAAAAAAGTTCAGAAATTCATTCTGGGGATATCGGGCCTCGGAATCACGCGCCATAAGATTTTAAGGACTCTTAAATTTCCCTTTTAATTGAAAAAACTTCATGGAAATTCTGGGTCCTTACAACTATTATGAACAAAAGGCTTTTGATGATTATAATTTAATTTTCCATTTCTTTTCAATGGATAAAATATTTATTACTATTCTGTAATGAAAGAATATTTGGGATCGAAAAATAATTTTTCTATAAAATTTGTGTTGAAGGATTTTGGGGGACCCAAATATTTTTGTAAATAAGTAATGATTGAGATATAATTCCAAGAACAATTTTTATCTCAAAGATTCAACATTCTATAGATAATCATGATATTTAGGATCTTGGAATATAAATCAATTCATATGCTATTAGTTAGACAATAAAAAATTTTCAATAAGAAACCATTGAAAATGGAAGTAAATGTTATATATATCCCAATTGTATTTTTTTATTAGTGATTGAAATCCTTATGTACACTATAGTGTGTACTGATCAAGGAAATTTATTTATAAGGGATTCATTTTTTTGTTCATTGAATATCAGGAGAAGGGAGACATGGACACCATTAAATATATCATCTATTATAAAAAAAGGACCAATGGTACTACAAAATATTTTAGATAAGATTATCTGTTCATGGAATATCTAGATGAAAACATTTGGATTGATTGAAAAACTTGTATATGTACAATGGTCTATGTGTTGAAATTTTAAGGTACAACTTCTTGGAGGATATCTTGATTTTAAATCATGGTATCTTTATCGTTGATGTAATAAGATTATATGGTATAAATTGATATAGGGAGTGACCTGTTGTGTTTCGATATTTTCTGGAGGTATCTAGAAAGCGTAACACCACATAATCCTAGTGTATATTTCATTATAAATAAATTAACTGTGTTCGAATCCTTGTGATTCATAAAATGGTGAAATAAATTGAACAATTATATATTATTCTATTTAATATATATCTTGAAACATAACAAATATAATATTATAAAAATAAATTCTTTTGTAAAATAAAAGTGTATTGATTCACATAAGCAAATAATTTTTGTTATATTGATACTATTTTTCCGAATTACACATCTATTTTGAATAAAAAATATATTAAAATTCATAAAAGATAAATTGATTAATCAAATAAATGGAATAAATTGTAAAAACCAATTTTAACGCATAACAAATTAATGATTCATTATAAGTCGTCCAGCATTCATTCTTCACGGCTAAAAAAACATATATCCAAAACTAAATTATTAGAGTATATTATGTGTTTTTTATAGAGAAGATAAATTAATAAATTTTATTTTTTCAAATTTAAAAATTTAATTTCATTTAATATATTATCATGTAAAAATAATTGCATGGTTAAATATTTTTATTTTTATAGAAAGTGTGATTTTTTTGTGAATATTGAAAATGCAATTTAATAAAAAAATACCACGAATTTTATGACATCATTATTATATAAACATGATTTAAATACCTATGAAACCATTTTTATTAGATAATTATTCATTTAATGTTTAAAATAAATAATTAATAATTTATAGGTTAAAATTATAAACCTATTTTGGGAACGATGATTATATTTTATTCAATTATAAAAATGTTTATTTCCAACTCCCACAATGATCCATTAGGTGTTAGATTGTTTTTAATGTCATCCAAAACATAATTTATTCATCGTAAACATATAATAAACATGACAATTGATAACCTACATGATTTTGAGGTAAATCTATATATATACTTAAAAGTATAATTTTTGTAAAAAAAATTATGATAAAAATAATTTTAATAAAATATATTTTTAAAACATATTGAAATAAAATAATGTAACGTTTTTAAAATTGGAATATTAATATTAAATTTTTTTATTATGGAATATTTAATTTATATTCATATTTTTTAATTACCATGTTAAATTTTTTCCACCACAATAATGTAAAATTGTTTACAAGGGGGTTAAACAGTGGGATAAAGCTGAAAATGTAAATGAAGTATCAATTTTATTAGATATGTGGATTATTAAACCTATTTATCCTATAATTTAATTTGTTATAACTTATTTCCACATTAAATGAGTTTAACATTCACTATATTTTTAGAATACTTATTATTTACAAGAGTCCCACTCATCTAACTTCTTAAATGAGATCTTTACACCCCACTAATCCACAAAACTAAACCATATTAGCTCAAATAAAATATACCAAAACATATCATCATCCCTCTTGATTGGTTAGATATGATGTGGATGTAAGTTAAAAACAGGGGTGAATAGACCAAATTAAAATTTATACATGATAGATTAATTATAAAAGTGAGCTTTCAGAATTAATTTTAAGTTTAAAGGTATGATAAAATTTTAGGATTTGTTTTTCAATGTGGTTTAGTCTAACGAGGTTATATTCTACTATAATACCTCTATACTTGGTGAGAATTAATTTGTGAATTAAATTATATAATTATGAATCATTACATGATAAAAAAATAAATTTTTTGTTGGAAAATAAAACAAAACATAATTTTTTATACGGAGTCACCCTCTAATTAGAACATTTAAATTAGATTCTAGTAGTCTTAACTAGAATGGTCCTAAAATTAGAATCAAACTATCATAACATAAATATAGAAAATTATTTTCTTTTAAATCATAATGAGAAAGGGAAATCATCTGATTGATGTAATGAAATGTTACAAACTAAAATTAAAAGAAAACAAATATTGATGAATGATGAAACGCTTGTAGTGCATATTATTTTTTAATGAAATTTATTATATATTCATGAAAATACACAATGTGATATATGTTTTTAATAATACATTTGATATCATCCATTAGTAGGCATAACTATTCTACACATGCCGAATGTACAACACTTCACAGTAATGACACCACCACACACTTCACATTATCACTTCTAAAAATACAATAGTTATCATCAAAGATGAATCATATTATAATTTTGTCACCACCCAACTCTTTGTAGAAGAATATATTGATGTAATTAATAAAAAATAAATTATAGTAGTTTATAAATCAATATATAAATAAAAATTAAAAAATTGTAAAACTATATTATTAGACATGGAGAAGAATATGATCATTACCTAATACAAACTCATCACATGTCTAGTATTGAAAACAAGAAATAAATATTCAACATAATTTAAAATAATTAATTAAATGATTTAAGTGATATATAGAATTTTAGTTCAATGGATGATAAAATAAAAATTTCTTTTTTGACATTGGAAAATAAAATTAAAAAAGATTCCATTTAAAATAACCAATAAATGTGCAGTGATATTAAAAACACAGTAACAATATATTTCAAAATTTTAAATACATTAATGATATTAATATCAATTAGTATTAATATATAAAATTAAAACTGAAGAATAATATATTAAATAATAAAAATTAAATTTTTATCAATCTTGATATATGTTTCTAGCATGACAATAAAACACACATTTAATTTCCAATTTTTTTTTAAAAAAGCAAATTATTATATACTAGTGCAACATTGTTGATATAAATTTATAAAAACAATAAAACTATTAACACATAAGAACTAATAATTAAATTATTTGATATATATAAAAAACATAAAACAAAGAATAATTTCTCATAGGATTTAGTTGAACAATATTGCTAAATTCAAATAGGGAGTTTTCTATGAGGAATTTCTCGGGACATGAGATAATTTTACATCTAAGTAGTTATCCATAACTGAATTAATAAAGATGAATCAATATTGAAATAAAATTCTGTGAATTCATAAAATAGTCAATTCACTACATAAGGAAATCACATATGAAAATTTACCTCATAGACAATTCATTAAACGAAATTTTTGGAAATTGAGAAATATTGTCTTTTAAAATTTCATTCCAGAAACACACATTCTCAAATGAAGAAATAATAATTTTTCTCTTTGGGTTTATAATTATCAAATATTATTATATTCAAAAATAATAAAGAATAACCTCAATCAAATTTCTATAACCCATGTTTTTGTGAAAAAACAGTGGAACATTTATCACAAACATCAAAAACCAAACAGAAAATATGCATTGAGGTCAATCCTAATTTAAGGCAGTATATATTATATATTTGAATATTAAAAAAAATATATAACATAGATTTTATGATCACAAACATCATATTTATTCTATGAAAACAAAAAAAAATTGTTGAATATGTTATGACCAAAGAAAACAAAAATCTAATTATTTTTTAGTAAAGAAATAGTACGTAATGATCAAAGATAAACATAAATTAAATAATATAATATTATTCATGGTAAAAAGCAATTAATATTAAATTTAATGAAAAAAATAAATTTCTATAATTCTGATAAAAAATGTGGTTCAAGGATCCACTCTAAATTATCATCCATTTTTATCATTTAAAAATCAAGAATAATTTTTTAAATATCACCTATGTTTTAAAATCCTCAAAATGAAAAGATCCGAATAGAGAAATTAAGTATTTAAATATAATTTAAATTATTTTTATATAATTATTAAATGTTATTGTATTCAATCATATAAAATGTAGACTCTATAAATCATTCCATAATTAAACATATTATTATATGAAGATACTAAAATTTTATTAAAGTTGTTTGAGAAATGTTGGGAAAAATATTATTTTATACATATAAAATGAATAATAATTAGTTCATAATCATATATGTGTGTGAGAGTTTTTAAAATAGTTATATAATAAAAATTAATTTATAGTAATGAAAAAAAATTATTTGGAAAATTATTCAATATTTTATTTTTTGCGGTTAAAAATGAATATATCCTCACATAAATAGATCCAAATACACCATAAACACATAAAAACATATATCTATTACAATTATGACCTTGAAAGACCAAATGTAGTATTATAATATTATGGAAAGTCTATAGGAATAGTAAATTTTTAAGTACATTGATTTTTTGTAGGAATAATTTCCAAAACAATATCAGCATTTTCAAATGATCCTTAATAAAATGAACTCTTACATCAATATCCTTTAATAATGAATGTTTCAAAGGATTATTATAATTTAAAATTGGAGATATATTATCTGAATAAATAATAATATATTATAATGAATACCAAAATGAAATAATTATATTCAATTAATAATCATTGAGTAAAAAAACTACCAAAAAAATATTTTTAACTTTCATAGTAGATATGGAAACTGTTAATTACATCTAAAAAGTCCATGAAATTAATATTTTTATAATAAAACGACACATACCTAATGATATTTTTAGACATTTTTTATAACCTCTAAAATCATAGTCATAATATGATTTTCTACCAAAAAATCATAATTTCTATAAACTAAACCATTGTTAATAGTTATTTTAACATATCTAACTATTCATTTGAATGATTTAATGAGACTCTCATTAGAATTAGAATTAAATATTTCAGATAGTAGAGATCTAAATATTACAAGAGATCTGGATATAGTAAAAAATAATACTATATATCATTCCACAATAATATTTAATATTAATATATTAACTATATGAATAAATATCCATTTCACAACTAGTACCCATAAGAGTTTTAATATAGTTACAATATTTAAGATCAGAAATTTTAACTGAAAATTTATCATACATATATTGATTAATAAATATCTCATTTTTTAATTTATAAATTTTAAGTCTATGAATTAAAATTAATTCTCCAATTAAACTCATGCCAATATTAGATAAAATGTATGTATGAAAATAACTAAAAACAAATTCAATCAAGTAATCATTAAAAATACCATAAATAAATAGTATGAGAATTAAAATATCTTTATTAGCTCATTAAATAAAAAATTTATGATGAACATTTCAATTCCTAATTCTAATATTAAATAGAAAAAAAGAAAGTCATTTATACTATGAACATGTGGCTTGTTTGAGACTATACAATGGTTTCGATAATTTAAAAATATTATTAGGGAATTATTTATTTTCAAGTTTATGAGGAGAAGAAACATAATTTTCTAAAATAGTAAAAAAATTAAATCTATTTTAAAATCCATTTTAAATATCATAAAACCATGAAAACGAGATAAAGATGATAATATTATAACAGCCACAAATGGGTAATTGGTGTAAATGAATCTTCAAATCCATTTACATATTATTGAGAGTATCCATGAGAAATATTTATGGATTTACTTTTGAAAATATATCCATGATTCCTCCATATTGTCTCTAAAGATCCATTTAGTTTTAGGTAACTACGTATTCTATGGAAATTAGACAACTACCTAATTTTTTTATAATAAAAATCAATTAATCTCATATTCCAAAGCAGCTACCATGTCTATATCATTCAAATCATCATAAACATTATTAAAAACATGATTAGAATCAAATGAAGAGTTAAGAAATAAGATAAATCAATGATTTTTGTTTTAATACAACAACAAACATGAGCATTCTGATTTTCAATAGGATAATCTCTACGAATCCTCTTAGATCATGGAACTGATTGATAAAAATTTTACTCCCCTTCAACAATTACATAATTTTAAGGCTTTTATTCACAAATATAGAAATCCATGAAATATTGTTCAATATTTTAAAAAAAAAATATTTCTTAAATTCGCATGATTAATCAAAAATTATACGTATATATTCTTGAACAATCATTATATACTTATAATAAAAATTATATGATTTAATCATAGGAGAATGACCATGAAGATATATTTTGTATTTTACAATCAAAATTATCAAAATTATATTTTATATTTAAGGTAAAATCAATACAACCAATAACATTATAAAAACCCAACATTGGTTTTCTAATATTAAAAAATTCATAAGGGGTCTTCTTTAGAAAACCTAAAAGTCAAATATATATTCAAAACATGGAAATCAATATTTACGTATTCAATAAAAAATATTTTATTAAACTATATTTATTTTTAATTAATTGAGAAATTAAATGAAGGGTTTTTTTTTACATTCTGCATCTCTATAGTTTGTGGTGTTATAGTAGAAGAAAAATTATTACTATAACAATATTCATCAAAAAAAATTTGAAACATAATTCTAAATGATTATCCTCCATTTTCACTTATTATAAAAAAATTATGAAAACATTCCATATTTTGATATAGCTCATAAATAGCAATAAATATACATATGGTATCATTATTATGAGACATAAAATAAATAGATATTAATCTACATAAATCATCAACAATGAAAAAGAAATGTTTGTTACCACATAAAGTAAAAAATATCATTATACCAAATAAATAAATATTTAGTAACTCAATATGTGAATAAGTAGAAAAATAAAAGATATATTTTAAATATTCTTTCTACTGGATACCTATTAAACTTCAATCTCTAACATATTATTTACTTACTATTAACACAATTTAATCTAGGACATGTCTATTTTTAGATAATTTTTGTATTATCTAAAAATTAGAATGTAAAATATTTTTATGATGATTAAAATAATTTTTTTCTATAGAATTGAGAAACATGTTTTTTTGATTAGGTAAATTATAGAATTTAGTGGAATAAATGATATTTTTTAAAAATATTAAACAATAAATTTAAATTTTTGAAACCTTAATATTTATTATTGTCATATTTAATATACATACCATAATCACATAATTGTAAAATATATTAGACACATATAATTGTAAAATAATAATTAATATATGATTCGAAACAAAAAATTTTATAAAATTATAAATTAAAAAAACATATTTTTTTCCTACTTTTTGAAATCCATTATCCTTTACGTAATGTTATTCAAAAAAGTAAATGATCCTCCATTGAATATTATATAAGAGAAAAAATTTGATAGTTCAATAGTCATGTACTAAGAAGAGACATTGTACGTGTACCATGTCTCCTTGTTGAGACACAAGTTGCATTTTTCTATAAAAAATTATTAACTGTAATTTTTTGGTAACCTTCGTATTTTTTGTCCAATTGGGTAGATTATTTTGGTACCCAAATAGATTTAAAAACATTAGTTTAAGAAAACCTACAAAATATTTTCTTTTGAGGTAAAATAATTTGTACAACCAAGAGGTTTCTAATATCTAAGAGTTCATTCAATAAAATAATTTCCTTTTGTAAAAAATTTAAATCATGTAATAAAAAATCATTTCCACTATAAATTTTAATAATATTATTGATATATAACTTAGGAATTTATTCATTATAATTATAAAATTTTATTTTTACATTTTTTCATCATAGAAACCATATATTCATATATATATATCTATTCATTGAATTAATTTTGATAATATCTCTTTAATTGTACAACTTACTTTCACATATTGTCAGTTATTCATTATATATTTCACTAACTCTAAAAATGCATTTTGATGAATTTTATTTTCTTCATACAAGTGATCAAGGATATAACCATGTCTACAAGAATAATAACTAGAATTAGGATCATTAATGCCAAAATTTATATCTTTCACAAAGAAACATAGGTTAGTTGATTAATTTTCACTTATGGATTCATCGGATGATTTGGATTCTTAAATACAAAGTCATCCATCTGGAAAAGAATATTTCTAGTCATTTTTTTCTTATATCTCCCCTCTTTCATTATATTTTTACTATCAAATGAAATATATCTCTTCTTACTAAATTTTTAACATGTTATGTATGGACTATATACAAAAAAAACATATTTTATATTTTATCATTTTTTGGACTTTACTTTTTCAATTCATAATCTTTTTATACATATACATCAAATTATATTTATCCATTCTTATTTTGAAAATTTGAACTTTTTTTCTATTATGTTACTCGTGTTTAGGGGAAGAAGAAATTATATTTATAGGATATTTGAAAAAATATCATTCTTCAATGTAATATCTTCTTATATAATATTCATCAAATGATGATTATTTTGAAGAAGTGACCTATGAGTCATTATAGGGAATGTTATTTAAAATTTATACTTATATCAATCACAATTATATTAAATTTTTATAACTTTTTGTTTAAACATTAATATTTTCTCATCCTGAAATATTATTACTCTGTTTGAATTATTTAGATTTTTGTTTTAATCATGTTTTCAGGTCCATGAGGGTAACCTACCCAACATTCTAGGAATCATGATACTAGTTACATGAATGAACATGGATAATCATACATTTAATAGTAGCATAATAAGACAAATTTTTGATTTTTTAATATAAAAAATATATAGATACATCATCAATTGTGAGAGTATTAAGGTAATATTCATGTATCTTGTAAGGTTTATCCAAGATCGACCAATGTTTTCTAATTAACTATTATATATACATGTCCATTATAAAATTACAATAATGATGGTTATTTCCATTAATGTGACGATGGTTTGGTAGAATTCACCCATTCTTTCAATTTATTCCTTCCATCATACATATTTTTCATATAGAATATGAGTTTTAGGAAAATTTTTGCATAACCCAAAATAAAAAATATTCCCTATAACAAGTATTATATAATTTCCCCATAGTTTGTGCATTGATAAGAATGAGTATGTAATACAGTATAATGGATGATGGTTTAGATATGGGAGTGAATATGAATGATTTTAATTTTAATGAGTTTGAATATTTATCAATGAAAATGAAAATAATTAATTAGAAACAAAAATAATTGAATGACCAAAAGTATTTTCTATTTGTAGTTTCTTACAATGTGGATGTACATTACTCATACACCTTCATACTGGGAGAGAGATACATTGTGAAGTAACTTGATTTTTTAAGGTGAATCATAATTTAATTTTAGCAATATTTTTATAGTGAAATAATTGCTAGATATATGAAATTTGTATAGGACATAACAACCGAAATATAACCATGAATTTAAATACCATGATTCAAAACAAAAATGACCCCAACATTAAAATATGAGATTCCTAACCACTAAAAACATAGAATTTTTGAACATTGTATCACCATAATTTTATATTTAAATTAATGACTTGGAAAAATAAAACACTTTAGGATCATAAAATTATAATCCCATTAGAAATTTGGAAATATAATCAACATGTTTATAGGTGATCTACATTATATACCACTAATTACAGTATTAATAGATCAATTAATTTTTAAAGTAGAAATAATATATTTCAATATAACATTGTTTAATGATACTTAAGAATGTTTTAGATCAAATTATTTTTAATGGTACACAAGGGAGAAACGTTAACATAACATAGGAATAAGGGTATGAGATACTCAGTATAACATTTAAAAAACATTCCGTTTTTATTAATGATCATATTCATTCATATTGGATTATATATTTGTAGTTTATAAGAATTTAATTGTAATGTAATATAATAATATGATATAGAAGTGTAAATCAATGGAATAAGACATGAAATTATAAAATACAAAATATCATAGAAAATCATTTTCTTTTTAGTTCAATGATTATTATCATGACTATCATAATGGAATGATATAACTATAGAAACTATAAAGGTCGTCAAGGTTCTATCATAATACTATTATCATGGATTGATTCACTTCTTGAACTGGGTTCACTCCCCATTAGAGACTTGTTCATCTCAAGAGATATAATTTTATACCCAAAACATTGAATGTAGTTATAGTTCACACCTATCAGATAGCTGATATCATGGATATGTGCTAACTAGATCATAAAATAGTCATCATATCATGACCCATGAAATGAAATGGGTATCTTAAAATTTTCAACATAGTATAAACCATTTAAAATAAACGTCTTTCACAATCAATTGACCATTTCATCAATGTATAACCTGTGAAAAAAGAATAAGAACCCATAATAATTTTATCATTTTTTATAACTATGAAGAGAAATTGGTTTCATAAACCATAAAAATAAAAAAATAATATAATAATTGTAACCTTTGAAATGTGTATAAAATATTCCATCTCGGATATAAAATTATATTCAACTAAAAATCCCATATATTATTTAAGAAATATAATTTTATGATTAGAAATTTAATAAACATTTTTGAAATACATTTATATGAAGACAAATATAAAAAATTATTAATGAATATTCAAAAAAAAAAATTCATGAATTTTGATATTATGTTCATCCAGAACACATTAATCAAAATATTTTATTTGTATTTTCTGTAAAATCAATATGGGATTTGTTTGGAAAAAAATGTAAATATTCCTTTCAAATTAGTTTTTAAAAATTCAATTTATTTAAATTTATTTAAAAACTAATTTTCAAAATGTTACAATCATTGTAGAGAACATTTAAAGAAAACATGGATTTAGAAGATGAAAGGCATTCAACAGTAGTGGGAAATATTGAAACATTTTCAGAGATATATTATTTTGACCTATTGAGTGAATAATGATAGTATAATTAATTTAGAAAATCAATTCTATAAAAATAACAATAGGAAAATAAAATAAATGGGTTTTTATGAGATATATCAAAATATTTCACCATGATATGTATAACCGTGAGAGATCTCAATAAATGATGAGATTGTAACATTTACCCCATTCCACATAGGTAAATTTGAAACAAAAAAACCTTGAGTGAATAATATTTAATTAAGTATAAAATATTAGGAGAATAAATGAATTCATGATATTACATGGAAATATTTAGGTATATAAACCTCCTAAAAGAAGATAGTTTCATAAAATAACTTATGTCTCAATGAAGTAAAATTGAGAAAAAAACCCATAATATTAAGTCTCAAATTTCTCCACACACATTCCAAACTAATGTATAAAAAATATATTTTTATTATATATATATATATTTATTAATGAACTATATACACAAATACATATATCACCATATTTATTATTTAATTATGTCCTTTTATTAGTTATTTATTATCAATTCCGTGTTAAATTCATATTTTAGGTAATAAATGCTTAATTTTTCTTGTATGATTTAATTTTTTAATTATGGTCATCATAATTTTATAATTATTACATAATAACTATAATTTAAAACATTATATTAATATCATATACCTTAATCATTTATTAATGTTGGGTAATCCCTAAATGTTAGAGATTGAAAATGAAAAACACCATTCATGGAGATGGTAGGTTATAGATACGAATGAATGTTGTTTCAATTTCCTCCATGGATGAAGAAAATTAATAATAAATAATATATTAAAATTATAAAATTAAATACTTTTATATATATAACATATATTAATTAATTATATTTCTTATTACATTCTATCTAAAATCTATGTGAAAAACAAATCACATCATTTTTTGATGTGGTAGTCCTCTTTACTCATGAACGACGTTATCATATTTTCTATGAAATGAGAAATAATAAATAGAAAATATGATAAAATATATATATATAATTATGGTTATTTTATAAAATAACATATTTTTACATATACATAATATCCATTATCATAGAAAACTATGAGAGGTGTTAATGGAAAATGTGTCATATTGGTTCGTGAGGCCGTAGTCCATCGTACACTCGAGATATATTATAACTGTTCATTGGGAGAAAGGGGATATAAATTTGTGTAATTACCTTAAACAAATCATAGTATACGTAATATATAGTGGTTAATATATCATCATGTTTTAAAATTAATATAAGTAGGTTAAGGATGAAGTAAAATTAAAACTCCGCTTGAATAACAGTAACTCTTCTTTAGGTAACCACAATCAGTTTTCCAAAAAAACCTTCCTTGGAGAAATTTATGATTAAAATATGGTCTATCAGATTATATGATGGTTGTATGAATGATATTTCTGTAGTTATTGTAAAAAATGGGGGTTTTGTGTGAATATTATAGGATAGGGTGGCCTTTTATAATTGATTTGAGTGGCACACTTATTATTTTATAGAAGAATGAGGTGTACATGAAATTTTCTTCTTCAAAATGTATGAAATTTTGAACACTATAAATTAAAGAATATATAATGAATAAATATTTTAATAAATATAGGTTATACATGTTTTTGGCTCATTTTTATAACTTATTATTTTAGTGTAACCCCATGATAATGCCATTTTCCCTTAACCATAGTAAATATTTCTAGAGTTTTTACTATTCATAGTTGTCAAAAATAAATTTTACCATATTAGTTAATATTAAATATATTGAATCCAACTAAATAATACATTATTTCAAATTTAAGTAATAAAAATGGAAAATGTTAATTTAAAATCAGACTTGTAGTCTTGGTGAAAAGGTAGCTATTCAAAGAGAACAATGTTCAAATTTATAAAATTCTTTTATATCAAAATTCAATATGAAAATGATTCCAATTACATAAATTGGAGTAATGGTTATAAATTTTTTAGTTATTTTACTTTAAAAATCAATTTAAAAAGGAACTTTATAAATCAGTAATTGAAAAGGTTGTTTTCAATAAAAAATAGCATTATTCACTTTTCAACAAAAAGAAAATTATTTATAAAATACAAAATATTATTCATAGGATAATTTTTATATGATGACATCAAAATTTATTTTTATTTGATAAAATAATTTTTTTATTTCTTTTGTATAATTAATTAATTGTTGTTCAAAAAAATTAAATCCATTTTTTTAAAATAGTAATTTCTAAAAAATATAATGATTTTACCAAATATTAATTAATCTTTATCAATATTGTTTATTTATATAAATAAATTATATATATTTTTTAAAAAAAATAATTTGAGTTTATTCAAAAAAAATTATCATTTTTGTAATAATGATCTTATTTAAATAAAAATATTAATAGTGTTTTGTGGTTCATTTAACATCAATGTTTCATGTAACGTAAGATTTCAATGAGATTTATTTTAATAATAAAATAACAACTCATAATAACTCAGGGTGTCACAAAACCCAATGGTATAAATATGTTTCCTTTTTTAAATCATAAAGGGAAAGTGTAATCATTTGATAGATTGGATGAGGTGTTACAAACTCCAGAAACCCATACAAAATAAAAAAGAGAAAAATCATACAAAAGTGTTTATTATTGAGTGTTTTATTAGTTTGATTGTATTTTTAAGGAAGTAGATAAAGTCAAATAATATTTTCATCACACATTGAGAGATCATCCCATAGTAGTGAAAAATGATCTGCATAGCTAGAATGTAAAACACTTAAAAGAATCAACACCTCCACAAACTTTTCACAGTACCACTAGAAAATATGAGAGAACTCATTAGAGGTGGAATGTATAAGAATTTTTTACTTTCAGAATCCTATAAAAAAGAGATTTATAATTCAATTTTAAACATATAAAATCAACACCACCAACATTCCATTTGAATTTAAAAAATAAAAAATAATTAATAAAATTGAATTATCAAAATGTGGTAGGAAGAGAGAAGAATATTATCATTATATAATAATCATAAAATCAAGTATAGTTTTTAAAAAAATAAAAAAAAAATTCAAACCAAATTTCAATTAATTAATCAATTAGTTATAATAGTATATAGAATAACTAGCTAATAAAGATACCATGAAAATCGTATGCTTGATTTTAAATAGAGAGAAAAAAATGAATAATTAAAACAAGATATAAATATGTATATATATTATCATAAATAATAAAATATTACTAAATTTTTTTAAATAAGTTTGAATTGGTGTAGTATTAATGAATACTATTTTATAAAAAATTTAATCAATGAAAAAATATCAAAAAATAAAAATTAATTTTATTTTTTGAAGTTGTAAATTTCATACGTGAATATATAACACACTTTTAAGATCATAATAAATGTTTAATACACTACCAAATAGTTTATATAGGTTATACATAAATAATATTAATTTATAAATCTACTATAATAATTTAAACAAAAGAAATTAACATCTGTAAAATTGAAATTTGAAACACAACATAAAACAAAGTGTTGTTTCTAGTACAATTTCACTGAATTACGAAGAGGAATTCAAGTATGGGTTTTTCAGATTGGGTTTTTATCTACATAATTGAATTGAAAACATTAGTTAATTAACAAAACCTAATTCCTATACGTGAATCACATATGTTATTAATGTGGTAAACGTTATCATGTTAGTGATTCAATAATTTAGGGAGTGATATATCATAATTTCTCATATAGGGAATTCACATAATAAAATATCAAAAAAATTAGATTCACATTTCAATTTTCATTCATCGAACAAACATTAATAAATGAAGAAATAGATTATTTCCTTATGAAATATATTTATAAAATTTCATTAGACTTAAAAATAACTTGTTTTCACCTAAATAATATTTCAATAAGTCATGTTAACATTGAAAACAATAGAAAAATAATTTTGAAAAACAAAAGAAATTAGATTGAAAATATATAGTGAATTAAATCCTAATTCAGAATTTATAGAGATCAATTCATATTATCTTTATCTTTTACTAAAATGTTTAATTGTTATTTTATAACATCAAATTCTATATATATACTATGAAATAAAACTAACTCTTTTATAATAAGTTATTTCCAATCAAAACATGATATGAAAAGATTTTTTAAAGAATGAAATATTATTATATGATCAATGTTAAACCTATTATTATAATATAATTATCCTGTTAATAATACATTAACATTAAACGTAATAATGAAAATAAATATATTTATTTATTAAAACATAATGTTGTTCATGGAACCATTCAATACAACTATGAACGACTTAGAATATTTTTTCTCACTGATTGACTAATATAATAATGCTTATGGGGTATTTTAAAAGAGGATGTCTAAAGAGAAGATAATTTCATTAAATGTGATATTACGTTTCATTATTCTTAAAACTGAAAAAATGTACTAAATTCATACTAAAATTATTAAATTAGTATAAATAGATTAAAAACGTAGTTATGTTGTTTGAAGTACCATTATCGACTTCACATACGTCCATTTGAAAATGGAAATATTTCACATGTAACATTTAGATTACTTCTTCAAAAATAGATGAATTTGTTTATCTGTATTGGAAATGGATGGTATTAAAATTAGATTATTGAATAAATATTATAATTAGTTTCATAATATATATTTAATATTATTTTTATTTTGTTTTAAAAATATTATTAGTAAATTATAATTGTGAAATATAATTCCTAAAATAAACATATAGATTTCCTTTTTAAGTAAAAACATTATAACATTTTTTATTTAACCTATTAATTAATATATATTTAGGAATTTGATATATATATTTAAAAATATTCTTTTAAAATAGTTAATATTCAATATATGTTATATTATCATTATAAAATAACAATTTATTACTCAATAAAACATTATGAAATGTTCTTTTCTTGGAAAATTTTATGACCTGGATGATATTTATTATAATTTTTATATATTTGGTGAATAAAAAAATATACACATTTGAAAAATTATAAAATAATAATTTCATTAATTTTATTTATTATTTTTTGTGGTTTATTTTTGAAAAGTGTATTTACCGATAAATTCAATTATTTTATTAATTAGGAATGAACCAAAAATGAGAATCTTTATGTGTTGCATGTAGAACATCCACATATGTTCCTAGAAATGTCCATGGGAAACCATAAATATATCATAAGCATGATCTATACCTTCATTAAAAGTCATGTTTTTTTTAAATCCATGACCATGAAATAGGGACTGAATCCTCTGAATTTGAAGATGTGTGGAAAATATAATTGTTAAGAAAACAATATTGATTTTTAATAAGAATTGTTACAAAATGGTTAATATGAAATTATATGTGAATTTTATATGGTATATTCAATATAAATATGGTTCATACTATATATATATATAATAAATGTGTGTTATATTTAAGGTTAAATGGTTCTCGACCAATAAAGGTTTGAGGAAATGGTCTCATGGTCTCAATATCATTTCTATAAGAAATGTAACATTTTTCTAGGAATTACTATAATTATTTGGTGTTGTAATAAGTCAATTAATAAATAATAAATTATATATCATATTCATGTAATTTTTAATTTTTTCAAATAAAAATCATTTTCATTACTTTTATGGAATTAACATCATTTGTTATCAAATCTACATGTGATCTTTGTTTCAATTTTCTTTCACTAAAACCCATTCCAGGATATGTATATTTTTTGTTTTATATAAGGAATATGAAAAATATTTGAAATATTAAATCTTGATCCACAGTGTAGTAATGTTATTTAATCTTCAATTTTTTTTCTCTCTTTTGAGGGGTTTTGAATAATACGCTAAAAAATTACAAAGTTGGTTTCAACATAATTTTACTTTATTGGGAAATTATTTACATCATACACCAATTTTAATTTATATAGAGTATTAAATATCTGTTTGAAATATTTTATCAAGTCTATAATTATATTAATTTTGTTTAATTTTTTTTTCAATTTCATTATTTCATGTGTAATTTTATTTTATATGTCCTCGAGTGTTTTACATAAAATAACTGTTCTAAATTTTTTGATATAAATTATTCAAATTATTCCATGACATATCTAAATTTGTTATATTGTTTAAGATTGATGTTTTCTAAAATTAATTAATATTAAATTTAATTTACATCTATATTCGAATTTTACTACAGTGGATAAAAATTATCCTTTCCATTATTTTCTATATGGTCTATTTTTTTTACATTTATACTCTGTGGAGGTATTGTTCTATTAACATTTAATATTTGACCAAATTTTTCAAAATTTCAAGTATTTTAGTTATCATGAATGTATTTTTTATGTTTTCTTACTTTTAAAAAGTAAAAATTTCTCCCTTTTTCCATTAATTTTTCATTTAATGTGTTTTAAAAAGAACATCATACATATTTCTGTTCATTCATTTCTACTTCTAATATATTTATAATGGTTATTTTCATTTATATAATCATTGTATAAATAGTTTTATGATTAATTTGTAATGTGATATAATTAAACAATTCAATCTCATTATATGTATAAAATGTGAATATTTTTAGTTAATATTTTCATGAAATGAGTTTCTTTAATAAGTGATAATAATGTTATCAAGAAAATATGAACGGTTTTTGATTTTTTGGAAGAAATATTTATATTTTTTATTATATAATGGTTGAATAAGCGTTTTAAATCTCTCAAATGAAGTGGTTAAACAATTATATTCCATGAGATTATATGTAAATGAATATGTAATTAACCTAATTAACTAAGGGGATCTACCCACAAAGGATTAATGGGAATGAGGAGGGAACCCAATCCAATGGGAGACACTATACAAAATGTAGTGATGTTTTATAAAGTATGTCATGAATTTTCTTAAATTCATATGAATGAAGTATTTTTTTAATCATTATCATGTTTATTTTATGATCTAATGGATCTTGAATGTTTTATATTTAATCACATTTATTACAAATGTCTTATGTTATGTCATTATTTTGTGCCACAACTCATGGTTTATGATCGATGATTTTTGCTATGATTTGGTTTTGTTTTTTATATGTACTTTTTTATCATATTATTACCATATAAAATTTCTATGATCTCTTATGATATTTGATTATAAATTTTTATGCTTTCCCTTAACAATAATTTCAACATCTCATAAATATTAGTCCATTTAACAAGGTTATAAATAATTATATTATATATGAAATTATTAAAAAGGTACGCTATATAGATAATTTTATGATTTGTTTAAAGATATATTGTGGTATAAGAAATTATTTGTTTATAACAAGTAATTTCAATATGGTGATAATAATTTTTGTTTTTATAAATAACAATATTTTTTAACTCTATAAGACAATAAACCTAAAAAGTTTTATTCCGGAAATTCACTCATTGTTGGTTATTTATATTAAAATTATTTATCGATAAATTTGTGTATATATAGTTATTATAAATTCTAGTAAATAAAATATATGTTTTTAGAGTGGGGTTTATATAATTTTAGAGGACATGATTTAAGTATATATTAGAGTACTGGTAACCATTATTGGTTATTATGTTTATGATGGATCCCATGTGAAATGCATATATACTGTTTTTTAGTTTTTGTTTATTAGATTGTAAGGTGATTAATGATATTTGTTTAGATTTATATTCGTTCATTGGAGGAGTATATTATATTTTATTATATGGCCCCAGGTATGTGATTTGGTGTTGAGACAAATATGCTTAACTGGAGTAACAGTATATTTGTTATTGGAAATATAAATTGGAAAATATAAACCACCTTAGTAGTAGAAATCTTTTTTTAGTGACAAAGTGGTTTTTGAAATTTTTTGGAGAAGGTAAATATATTTTGAGGTGTATATAGGATTATGTTGCTAATAATTTTTATGTGATTAATGTTTTTAGGGGTAGATTGTTTCTTATAGTTTGAATTTATTGTTCACCTAAATGAATGTTAGGTTGAAATGATTGTGTTAACAGATAATTCGCTTATGCATTATTTTTATGTGATTATTTATATCATTCAAAACGATTTTATTTTTTGTTTGGTTGAAAAAAAGAAAAATGAAAACTAATATAGGTAAGGTTTGCATCATCAAATTCCTATAAATATCTAATGAATTATAATTCTTATATATCACAATGAAAAATTAAAAGTTATAGAAAGGTCTGTTGCGATGTTAAATACTTCTCTCATTGTATTAACATAGATATAGATGTTTGTAAATAATTATTAATTAGAGAATGAGGTTTTTATCATATAGATACCCTTAGATAATTTTATTAGTTATTCAAGTTAAAATTTATTTTTAGTAAAATATGTGTGGTGTAGGTAAAATGTAACACCTTGTAATTTTACATTGAATTTACCTTTTAAATTAATTCACATTATTTGATAAATTATAATAAATGATATACTAAAATAATAACAATAATTATCTATCATAAAATGAAATTTATTAAAATAAATCTAAATGAAATAATAAAATAATTAAAAAAATTGTTTTTGTAAAATAAATGGTTTATAATTCAAATATTAAATGACCACAATAATTATAAAAAAATTAATATATAACATATAAATATTTAATTTATTACTGTTATATAATGATACTCATTAAAAGAAATAGTAAATTTCAATAAATTTTATTTTAAATTAAATTTTATCAGTCATGAAATAATTTAGTAATTATAAGGAGTCCTATATTCATTATATATAGATAAAAAATGTTTTAATACATAGTTTTTGAAATATATTATATTAATATTATTAAATAGATAAAGTTTAAAAAACATACAAAACATTTTATTCATCATGTAAACGTAATCCTACGTTGACATTTTTGGATTTTTCAAAAGATATTGTTATTAATTTAATTGTTAAAATATGGTTCTTAGAATTATTATATTTTTTATAGAATAATTACGATAATTAATTTTTTAAATTTTTTAAATTTTTTTAGAAAAAAATATAATTTCAGTGTAAAACAATTAATTTAATGTTAATATATTGAAACTATAAATATATGGTTTACTTTTTGAATCTTATGAAATATTTTAATCGGATAAAAATGTATTTGGAGCTATTTTCTTTAATTCAGTATTCCATATTGTCCATTTTTTTGGATTAGGATTAAAGAAAAGTTTCATATTTTATCATTATAGAATATTTAATTCATTAAAATCAATACAATACATAATTTTTTTAAATTCATTTTTATGCATAAAAAGAAATATTCTGAAAAAACAATTTTTTCCAGTATTAGGAATAAATTCATTAATAAAATTTATACCACCTATATAAATATAAAATTTTAATATTGTTTTCATGTTTTTAATAAAAATATTAGAATTTTTTATTATTTTATATTTTTGTCTAAGTCATATTGGATATGCACTATGGAAAATGTTTATCACCATAATAATGGTAAATGGGGTAAACAAATTTTCAAATCTAGGAATGTGCAACCAATATTAAAAAAAATCTGTACATTTTATTAAATTATTATATTATAAAACTCCATTATCCTATAATAAAAATTTGGGCGATTTGGTGCTATATTACATGAGAATGGAACTTAATATATATTTATAAAACTTGTATTTATAAAAGTGTAACTCCGCAAACTTATAGAAGGATTATTTTTACATCCTTACATATACTGACACCTAAACCATCAATAGTAGAAAACCAAACTCCATAACCTACCCCAAACCATATTTCATATGATTTATGGGTATTTCGATAAAAAAAGGCAAATATATTTAGGATTATGGAGGGATTTAATTGAGGATATCTTTGGAAGAAGTCATTATTTTAACATTGTTCTTTAATTTTTTTATTATTCCAAAACTAACTCATAGATAAACATCATCCAGAATTTAATTAGTATAATTAGGTCCCATGAAATTTATTATATCTACTTAAAAATATTTATCAACTTCTCTTACATCCATAAAAAAATAAAAATATTGCTCATATTATTTGCAGACTCCATCCCCCTTGAAAGAAATATGTCATTTTTCATTACCACCTTTAATGGATTGTTATAGTTTTTTTGATGAATATATATATTATTTTGGTAATTATTATTATTTTTTGAAATATAAAATTTCCACTATATATAAAATAAAAACAATAATTGACCAATGAAAAATTTACCTGATATAAGCTTTATAGAAAGACACATTGTATGTAATGACATTTTAGAATTCTAATTTAATTATCTTATTTTCAACATATTTTTAAAATTTTGTTTTAAATGTCAATAATAGTTTTTTAAAACTATATATATTATATAATATATTATTTATAGATGAAAATTTGTTCTTTTTAAATCAATTTTTATAATGTGTTCGTATTTTTTCGGTTATACAACATTTAAATTAATATTTATTATTGTTCTCTCATGGATGAGTATAAATTTAAAATAAAGTTAAAAATATAAAATAAATTTTTTATTCAAATATTCTTATAATTATGGTCTATATATTATAAATATTATTTTTACCCATAATTTGGATTATTTTATTTATTTGATAATAACTAAATTAGAGAATTATTAATTCTTCCATGAAACATGTATTCATAAGATCCATTAAATTACCATGGGACTCTTGGAATATACCAAAAACATACATCAATCCATCGTAAAAACTATTTCAGCTATTAAATCATGGCCAAGGTTCATTTATTAGATCCTTGGAATTAAAACATGAGTAGAAAAATAAATATTTTACAGAAATATTTTTATTTTAATAGTAAAAATTTACTAACTGGGTTATAAAAAAATATAATTTAATTATATCTGTTAACAGACACACACAGATATATATATATATATATTATGAAAGGCTTTATTAGAAAAGTTTAATTTAATAGGACATGTTTTGTTGTCCCTGATTAATTTTATATAGTTTTATTTTGATCTATTACCCAATTAAAAATCATATGTTGTGGTTTCCAGATAATTTGAAAACATTACAAATCCAAATAATTTTATTTATTTAAATGTTTTATTATTAAAGTGTTTTAAAATCAATAATGGTTCTTGGTGTTAATTTTATTTTGTTAACATATATTCCATGATTTTGAAATATTTTATTCTCTATGGAGAGTATTCTACCTATTTGAAATATTATATCATGATGAAATCCTTAATCAATTTATTTTATAATAAATTTCTTATTCTTTTTTAAGGGTGTTTGATTTATATGTTATAAAATTTTTAAGGGTTCCCTATCTCAATTTCACTTCATTGATTCTTGTTTCGTATTATGCAACAAGTTTAATTTATACATTGCATATACTACCACATTGATATTTCATACAACGAATAAACCTTGAAACATGATATTTTATGATCCAATACATTTTATTTTTTCACGTGGATTTTATTTATAAAATTCTATAGGTGTTTATTAATAAATAATTTAACTTCATTTAAAACCAATCCCATATATTCTTCTTCCATATCTAAAATTCATTACAATCGTTCAAACTTTTTCATAAAATCAATTCAGTTATTTTGGCTACCATTTTCATATATTGTCGACATAGATTAAAAAATTATTAAAATATATCATTTCAATACTTTTCATAAGGTTTATTATATATTTTAATTTTAAATATATATAAATAATCTTACTTTATATTATATATTTTACCACATTTTTATACTGTCATATTTTTTATTTTTTATGAAGCATTCTATTCTTGTTTGTTAGGTCCACAAGGCTGAATACCCTAAGGGGGGGGGGGGGGGGGGGTGAATCAGGGTATGACTAATTTAAAAATTATTCCCATTATGATCTTGTTTCGCTGTTACGCAAAACACTCTTCTATCTCTTTCCCATTTCAAAATATAAATAAAATGTAAATCATGCACAGGACACAAATTTTTTTACTTGGATCACCCTCATTGAGCTACGTCCAAGGAGCATACAACAGAAATGTTCTGATGTACCAAATCTACTAAAAGCGCACTCCTGTTTACAAGGTTCGGGATAGATCACTTCTATTCCCAGGCTCACTACCTTTAAAAATTTTAGGGTCAGCTCACTACTTTCCCATGGGTCACTCCCTGTCTCTCTCTCTCTCGCTCTCTGCCGGTAGAGAGGATCACCTTCTTTATATTCCTTTGCTCACTACTCTGGAAAGGATCCACTCACAGTTTATAGACCTCTAGGTCTCTTCATTATACTTAATGAATACATCGTCTATTGTATTTGGATGATTTGTTGGAGTTAAACATTTAACCACATATGAATCTCTCTTTTCACCAAAGGTATCAAGAAATCTTCCAGATTTTATGCATCCCTGAATCTCTACCGTGAATCGAACTTACATGGCGCCCTTCTCTAAACCGACACGCAAGTCTCGGCGCGCAAGTCAAAACTGGCGCACAAGTCCACCTCAACCACTTGTGTGACACAAGTTTCTGCTACTCCAAACATGTGTGACGCACAACCTTTTTCACCCAATCGAATTTTGGCACGCAACCAACAAATTTCGCGCTTCTTCAAAACATGGTTTGAAAGTGTCACCAAACAACTTACGGGACACTTCCTTCTTCAACTCAGAACATGCGCGACTCTCTTCCTTCCTTGCCCAGACCACGTTGGGCATGCGACTATCACCTGGCAGGAAACCTCTACTTGCACGACCATACACAACTTGCGCGACCACCACACCTACGTGACAGAAGCTCTGATTTTTCTAAGTGATGAACTTGCCACAGAATGAGGAGGGGTCGACCTATATTTATAGGCACTTGGACACCTTGTGCGACAGTGCGTAAGTCTCGACATGCCACCATGAAATCCCATTTTTCAACAAATTTGTATGTCATGGTTTTCTTTGTCAACAATTACAACACAGATGTCCACATTGTCAACAAACCCAATCACCTAAAAAATGCTTCAATGATAGATTGAGGGATTTTTTACCAACCTTGTTTTCAAGATTTCATAATGCATATTTATTTCTTAATATTAATTGATATTTTATATTTAATGTTTTTCAAATTGAAAATTCTATTTCTTTTCTTTTTCCTATTATATATTGTATGTTTTTATAATTTTATTTTTAATCAATTTATAAATATTTTGTTATATAATATTATTCACTACTGATAATATAAAAAAACGCCAAACTTCATTCCATAAATTAAATAATATTATGTTTTCTTATGTTTACATTAAACCGATAACATTTATATGGTTTAATTTACTATGATGGAAATAAAAATATTTTTATGTCTATATAAAACATATTTGTATAATATTCATTATTTGATAGGTAGGATCATAATTATACCTCCATAAATTCAATTTTTTTAATTATTAAAACAATTGAGAGGATATGTATGAGACTATTTAGTAAACTCATTAAACTAAGGGACTCTATCTATAGAGGATTTACAGAAATGTGGAGTCAACCTCATACACTATGGGAATATATCCACTATTCGAAGATAGTACTTTTATTGAGTTTTGAAAAATGAAAAAAACATACTTAATATTTTCAATAGTTTAATTCCATATTGTTATTCCTATTCTAAGGTATTCTGTTTCATAATTTATTTAACTTTAATTTTTTTTAATAATATCTTGTGTTATGTAAAATTTTTATACCTTGAAATATGGTTTATGGTCCTTGTTTTGGTGGGTTTTAATATATTATATAATTTTAATTAACATATTCTCGTAATATCAAAATATTATCACCTATTATATTTTTAAATTACTGCACGTGATTTCCATTAATGAGAATTTTATATCTTTATTATTTTATTTTAGTATCCTGATGTTATATAAAATGATATTATGTATCAAATGCCAATATGTATTTTGGTGTGTGTGGAGAATTTTTTAGGAATTATTGAGTATCTATTTTGGTATAAAAATTCATTGCATTATAAAAAATGACTAGTGGAGTAGGATGATACGTGTTATTTTAGTTAATGTTATCTAATAATTCTGTAAAACACTAAACCAAGAAGTTCATGGTATTTTATGTGACTCAATGTTAGTTATTTTTACAATAAATATTAATGGTTAAATGTGACTCCATATTTTTTCATCCAAACTAATATGAATAGAATATGTTTTTAGCACATGATCTAGGTGCTTTGGTAAGGGGTGTCTGAAAAAGTGCTAGGTTGGTGGACTTCATTTCAAGGGTAGTTAGAGTGAATTTGTTTTCGTTGATTAAACATTTTTATACTTGAATAAAAAACATCTTCATAAAATATGAATTCTAATAGTATTTTTTTATGATGGAGTTATTGATTTTTTGAAAGATAATTGGAAGATAAAGCCTTGGTGACATGCCCAATAAGGTGACCGTCTATAAAAACTAAATGAAATATTATTCTTTTGTGGTCCATGGTTTTTTTTATAAAACTGAGAACCTTCTAGGAAACATAGACCCAATATTATATTAAAAAATAACCAATAATCAAACAAGTCTAAAAGAAGGATAATTACATTTGTCCCTAAAAATAAGGATGAAATCCAAAAGAAGATGATCAAACCAAATAAGATTGTTCCCATCAGCACCATTGTTGGAAAGACATTCAGTCAATGTTTTTCCCTCCCTTAAAAAATTATTATCAATATAATCATAAGCCATGGATTACTCACCAGGACCAAAACTGAATATGTTCACACTATAATCCCATACATAGCTTCTTAGAAGGCATTATCAAAATGAAATTAATTGGAGGGATATAATAGAACAAATAATCATATAGTAGGATAACCAAAATAATATTATGAACTAGATGCTTTTTTCTAAAAACAGAAAAACCATATATAATGGTAAGCATGATAAAACCTTTGAGAAAAAAGTGGGTTTCACAGGCTTATCTTAATCCATAACCAAATACTATGTCATTAGGATTTCCAAGAGATGAAAATAGATAATTTTTAATATTAAATATTTTTAAAAAATAATATATGTTCTAAATTTGGTTATTAATATTAAAAAATAATTCTAAAAAATATGGGGATGTATGAATAAAAATATGTTTTTAGAAGAAGCATTCAAAATGGAGTGAATGCACTTTTGTATAAGAAGGGGGGTTCTATCTTTTAAAACCAATATTGAACTAAAAAGGATTTTCTTGAAACCAAAAGGTTTTTTAGATTTACATTACTCATTAAAACATTTTATTATTGTGATACATGATATGATTATTGAAATAGAGAATATCCCTTGAAAATTTTATTTACATAAAATAGAATAAGAAAGTGAACATAATGATGTACATTACTCAAATAATAGTGGTAATAAAAAATGGGTATATATTTAAAGGACAGACACACACACATATACATTTGATGATATAATTGAGTATTATATAATGTAAAATAGGGATAATGATTGAGAATTTTCAACCAAAAGGTAAGAGAAGTGGTTCAGATAATTCATTTCCTTTATTTCTAAAAGCATTATAATCATTAAATTATATAATATTTTAATTACATTAAATTTATTAAATATATAAACAAAAACCATACTCATATATATTTAATTTATAATTTCATATTATTGTATTTTTGTACATTTTTTAATAACTTTTAAACATTTATTTTCGACTAATGTTTGTTTTATTAATTTCATCATAATACTTTAACTTTTTACATTTTTCAATGTTATTTAAAAATAGTTTCATAACATCATAATTGTTTATTATTATTCCATTTAATATTTAATTATCACATAATTTATAATGTTAAATAGTTTCTCTATGAATGGTCACAATTTAACATGTTACAATAAAATTTAATTTTTATCCATCAAACATACTATACACATTTATTGCTAATATTACATTGGTAATGTATAATATTATAAATCCTAAATTTCAATTTTTATTAAAAATCCATTATTATTAACTTAGAAAATATTTCACTCCATTTATATAACAAGATTTATAGAATGAAATAGAAAATTCGACTCATGGAGGAAGTAGCACACAAGTACACATGGATGATGTCCCCTATTTCATATAGAAATTAGAAAAGAAAATATCATATAATTTAAAAATAATTAAAATGATTAAAAAGTAATATTATCATATTAAATAACCTTTTTAATCCTGAAATAAAATGTCAGGTTGAATTATTAAATGTGTTACTTCATGGAAGTTGTAATCAACCCACATAAACAAATGATAATTCTTGTTTTTCTTGATAGTTGAATGATAATGAATAATTCATGCAACATTATTATAGTGTCATTTAAAAAAACTAATGACTATTACATTGTTATTATAATATAGATAATTTTGAAATTAAATTATATTAATGAACTGATATGAATAATTATTTACCTATGATGAGACATTGAACTTCCTCTTGAAGAAGGCATTATATTTGAATGACTATGGATTTTTTTGTGACAATAGGTAAAAGGGATTAAAATGATTTTAATTAAGGGAAAGTTTTTGTAGAGATCAATTAAAATTCGAAATATGAGTTGATAATTTAACGGGTCTATGTGAAACCCATTTTATTAGTGAGGATGAGTGACTTTTCCCTTAAAAATAATGTTATATATGGAGTATAATAGGAATGGCTGGAAATTTTGGTGAATTAAGATATTTAATGATGGAAAAACATGTAGATCATACGTTAAAACCTAAAAAAGTATTTATATCATCTAATGGTTACGATAATTAAGGAAATTAGATCAACAGTAGAGTATTCATTTGAATACTCATTTCAAATAATCAAATATTAATCATGTTAATTACTAATTTTATAAAAATGTAAATAGACCATGATTAAATAATTTTTATATGGTGATTTTGAACATGTGATCTACTAAAACAAAAAAGAAATTATAATTATTAAACTATTTTATTATAAATTAAACACATATAAAAAATAAAAAATATTTTTTTATAAACTAGTTCAATAAAAAATTAAACAGATTTATAATATTTTTTAATTGTTGATGATTTTTATTATAGTATTTGATTTATTAAAAATAAAATAAAATATATTCATCTTTAAATGAAATCCGTAATAAAAATTAATTAATTAATTGAAATAATACATGATAAATTTTAAATTCTAATTAAATGTTACATTTCTCTAAAAAATTGAAATATAAGTTATCAGTCCAAATTAATATTTTATATACAATAATTATAGCCTTAAAATATATATTTCATCAATAATATCATTTTGAAAACTTTTAGGCCTTTAAAAAATATATATATATTCCTAGAAATAACAGTATTTTAATAAAAATATATTTTTCAAAATTCACGTAAAAATATATGATATTATAAATATTAAAAATCACATTAATTTAAAATGGAAATAATAAATTAGTTAATAATGTCACTTTTTAAAAAATAAATGTTAAAAAATTTAAAAGATTATATATATAAATAAATTCTTAAATATCATAGAAAAATAGAGAAATTGATATATAGATTGTTAAAATGTTAATTATTATATATAATTATATAATTTCAAGGATTATTTAATGAATTAATAATAATTTATTTTTTATTTATATTCATATCTAAATGTTATATAGTTTCATTTTAAAAAAGGAATTCACAAAACACTATTAATCATAAACATATATTATATTGATATTCCCATTTGATTCTATAAATAAAATCAACATGTTGTTATCTTATGAATTTATAAACCATAAAAATTCTTATCACATTTTCAATAGTTATAAGGGTAAGATAACTGGTAGGGACAATTTCATGTACTGATTCATCTAGGATGGAATTTGTAGTGATTTCTACAATTACATTACACTCCGATAATAAATATCATTCAAATCATAGTTTATCATTTCAATATTGGTTTTAGACCATTAAAAACCCATGTGAAGATATTTCCCTCATAAAAAGTGTAAAAAATTATTTTTTTTGGAAGAATCCTTTTTTTCGAAATCCATTTATAACTAATTTCATTGTATATTTTTTGTAATAGTAATATCCATTTTTTCCCGCTATCATAATCTCTTTTTTAATGGACATATTTAATATTCAAAATACATCATTGTTTGTCGTTAATTTTAATTTGATATATTGTGTGAAACATTATATTAATTATGTTATTTAATTATTTAGAATATAAAATAAAATATCGGGTTATTTCAATCAACCCTACTTAAATGAATTTCATCAATAAAATTTAATAATCATTGACTTGAATTAATTTCTAATGTTGGTGTAAATATTTTCATGCCTCTAAGATATTATCTATAATAGGATATTATGAAAAACATTATATTGAAAACTATAAAATATTTATTTTCACTAGCCATTTCATGGAAATTCATATTAGATCATGGTATTATGTCCCAAATGATGGATTCAAATATCCCCATAGATAATTAAAAGTTAGAGATGAAATAATAAATCAATTGAATAAATTAATTTATAATTTTTTCTCAATTATAAAATGTAATTTTTAGTCAATGTGAATATATCAATTCAATTTCCAAATTCACCAACAGAACATTATTTTAGTGGAGAATATAATGATTTAAGAAAAGTTTGTTTCTAAAAAATATAATATCACTACCATTAGTTTTCCCTAAAAAATATATATTCTTTGAAACTTTATATACATATAAAACACCCAACAAAAAATAGGGTTGATAGAACGAAAATTAATCTACTAATTTAGGGTAGAGGGTAAGTGAAACCAAATTACTACTGTCCTCTCCCTAAATAGTCATTTAATAGTTTTTTTCATTCATACTGGGTCTTGATGGTTGTGTGTTCCAACCATCACTAGTAATAATTTTTCTGTTGAATTGAATTGGATAATGATTGGGTTATCCCCACATAATACTTTTTTTTCTAATCATGATCTTCGATGTGTTCTGTAATATTTCCTCATGTTGATAAAACTATTTATTTTCCCTTGATAGTTTGAGGCTCTATGAGAATCATTATAACATGTAAATCATATTCCATCCACCTAATGATAATTCCATTGGTCATTATTAATTTTTTTCACATACAAAAAATTGGGAATTTTTTCCTTTATCATATTCACCACTTTACAATTAATGAATATTCATATTTCACTTCATTAGTGGGGTTGGAACTTTGAATACTCTTGTAATTTAAATTATATATTACGATAGAATGTTTGGAATAATAATAAGTTTTGTAAGTCCATTCCATAATATGATGGGTTGTTCATTAAGTTAAACTCCACATAGTCCCTTACACCATCCAACCCATATTAAAAGAAAAATTGTTCAAATTATTGATGATATATTAATAATCTAGGGATATTATCATAATCAGAAAATAAAATAAACTAAAAAATTCTTATTCTATTAAATTTTTTCTTTGTACCATTATAATTTATTTCGATCTAAATCAATATTAGATTTATTTTGTTAAATTATATTTTGATATATTCTAATTCCATATCAAATAAAATTATGTAACAAGGAAATAAATACAAATTATTGGTACATAAAGACAATATAATCAACCGAATAATAACTAACAGTATTTTTCAAACATGGTGTGTAGTAAATACATATTCACCATGGCCAAAAATGGTGGTCAAGATATACATGACCAACTCATTTTGATGGTAAGACCCCTAGATTCATCTATTCAGATACTACTTCCAATGATATTATATAGAAAATGATATATCGATTGGAAAACTACATAATATCTACCATAAAAACATCAGGATATAATACTTTTCTCTAGAAAAATCTGCAGGGATTTCTCTAATGTTATCTAATCATATTCACTAAAAATAACAACAATTTCCATTAACAATAACTATAATGAAAATTTTCATAAAATAATTTATTACATGATTCATAGTGTAATATTCCAATAAAATCACACCAAGGATCCATAGGTATAGTTTATATCAATTGAAATATATATAAACACCACATCCCAAACATAAACTTAATGAGTTATCTAATACTAAAAATGGTGATCGAACATCATTATATACCCTAAAACATCGAAGTATACCTTAGGAAAAAAATAAATTAAGTTATGGGTGAGCTAAAAACCTAATAAGAGAATAAACGTGGTTATAAATATGAATAATAATTATTTTGAAATGATTGCTACTGAGGAAAACATTATCACATTATAAAGATGACTCCATAGTTTATCATCATATGATAAAGATTACTCAATAGTCCTTCAAGAAGGAATAGGGTTACTCTTTAATACCATAAATTTATTCTAATGATACAATAAAATTACATGATTTTTTTAATGGTTTTAACAGACCCAGCTATCACAATTTAGATTACTAGTGATCATTTTTTTATAAACATATGTTTTTCACAAAATATAAAATGAAAAAATATACAAATCATAATCATAGTAAAAGCCATTTTATGAATATGGGGTTCAGAAGATGTTATTTGGGAATAACTAAAGGCTATGTCATATGAATTTCTATGAGAAAAATGAGATAAATCATTGGGAAAATTCTTAATTACCAAAATCATGATATTACATGAACATGGGTAGCCATTTTACAAAATAATTATAAAAAAAGGTATGAAAGAACATATTAGGAGACACATTCCCAAATGCGAGAAGTAAATTATGAAAAATAAAAGGGAAAACATTCTTTTAATACAATAAAAGATCTAAAAATGGTTTTCAGGATTTAAATATGGGTTTTATGGAATAATTTGACGATAATACATGATGTGGGTGATATTTGAAATGATTGTAGCCAAATAGATGATACATTATAAATTATGATTATTTAAAAGAGTAAACATCCAATGAATTGTAAAAATGTAATTTACCCACTAAATAAAGGTAATTTAAATGTTTCATATAAATAAAGATCACATACATATCTTATATCGATGATATACATGAGACCTTTACATTGTAAGATTTTGAGAAGTCATGAGAACATGTGACTAAAACGTAATGATGATGGTTCAGAGGATCCATTACTATTTATTTAGAAATTATTATACACATGAAATTAACATTAGTTATAATTAAATTAAACTCATCAAAAATATTCCCAATAAGATGATAAATTTAAATTAAATTTTATGTTCACTTGTTATTTTTTGTGCTTATTATAGAAATTTTTTCCATTATATTAGCCAATTTAGGTTCTTTAATAAATATACTCGAAATTCATTAGGTTTGTTCAATGCAGTCAAAGGCGTCACAAAATAGTTTCATAAAATTCATAATTAAATTTTATTGTGTCCTTTAATATTTATTAGATAAGACATTATTCAATTAAATATGTTCTCAATGAAATGAATCCATTTATAAATGTTACATTAATATGTCCATTTATTTATTAAATTTATTGACAATAATTTGTTTATAATACTAATTATGGAATGTCTAATATTATAATTCAAAAATATTAACGGGTTTCTAAATAAATTTTCTAATTACATTAATACATGTATAATTCCTCTCATGATAGTTTCTATGTTAAATTAATGGAGAATAATATTATAAGGGTTGTAGTCCACACCTACATATAGACAAATGTTTTCATAGAGTGAAATAAAAAGTAAAAAATAATATCAAATAATATCAGAATCATTATAAAGTTTAAAATATAAAATTATCCTAGAAAATAATATTTTAGAACTATCCATTAATGATGGTGATAAAAATCTAACACGTTTCTTCATGGAGATAGTAATTCATCCACAATCACTAATGACGATTCATATTTTACAATATAGGTGGTGGATAAAACATAATGGTCATTTCATTATTAAAATAAAATATGATGATAAAAATTATTTTATATTTATTTATTATATTATTGTTATAGTAGATTTCATGAAGAAATAATCATAATTTTTTTGATTGATATGTTACCTATATTGAGACATTGAACATAATATTGAGAATGGCCCCATATTTGAAGGACATAGGATAATTTGGGATGAACTATGAAATTTTTACTTGTAAATTAATTGAAGGATATGTAAGGTGTTATGGTTTTAATCTCATATTCCAAATAAGATTGGATTATTAAATGTGGGAATTGATCCCCCCCTTATAAGTGTGAAAGGATGAATTTACCATGGAAATTTTTTATAAAGGGAATGAATTGGAAGTCATGAATTCATGGAGAGTGAGGTGAGAAAAGATTTTTCAACATGTATGTAACAATTTAATACAATTATAATGTTTTCTATATTTTCAAATGTTCATGTTTATTTAAGAATCATCGATCAACCTTTAGATATATCATTGAAACAATAATCTATATTAGTAAAATATTAACCATGTAAATTAATTTATTTCAAGAAAAATGTTAACACTTATTACCGAATATCAATATATTGATTTCGAATTTGGTCCCCTTTTAACGGTATTCATTGAATAGATTTTAAAATTCTCATTCTAAATAAAGGACACATAACACATAAAATTTTCCTTAAATAAAATATTTATTTAAAACATTTAACTTACATATATGATAAACTTTTTAGGGTTAATAATTTTAAATATATGAAATGATTAATAATAATAATAAAAAAATATACATTTCTTTAAAATCAATATAAAAAAAATGAAAATTCTTGGTTAAAAGAAACAAATGAAAACAATTGCGAAATTTTAATACGTTATTTTATAAGTCCTGAAATATTTAATATTAATATTGTTTTTTAAAATAATAATGTATATTTAAAATTATTCCCTTTACAAATATATTTGATCTATTAAATGATTTTAGAAAATTTTAGGCCTTCTACAAACTTTGATAATGTGATAAATATCACCTTATTGGAAAAAACATGGGTTTTTACTATTCTATAAAAAATAAACTATTTTAAGAAAGATAACATATTAATCAGAGGACAACATGACTATATTAAATAAAAAAATGGGAAAATTCAGTAAAATAACATTTATAATACCATAGAATATTACATTTAAATGAAATAAAAAAATACAGTAGATAAATATTCATATTAAAAATAGTTTTTTAGAATTTTAATTATTATTTAATTTTTTCTAATTATATTAACATATATGAAATGATGGATAATTAATTTTTTAAGTTTCTTCATATATAAAAGTGATATAGGATTGTTTTGAAAAAGTAATTCATAAAAAATGTTTTAATCTTAAGATATATAGTATATTGATATGCCAATTCAATTCTATAGATAAAAATGAAATATTGATATCATAAAAAAATTTAATCACAAAACCCCATATGAAATATAAATAAGATCTAAGGGTATGATAACCAGTAGTTGTAGACAATTGTAGTGATTCAATGTGTAAGGATTTCATACTGATTTCTACATGATTGTGCATTTCCCATAAGTTATTTCCCCATGTAACAATTTCGTCTGTTTTCATAGAAATGGTGTATGATAAACAAAATTGAATCTATATTTATCCATATCTCAGATATGAGGGGTTCAAATGGAATAGACCCATTTCGAAATTCCATTTCACCTAAAATTTTCATTAATTTTACAATTTGGATACTTCCATTTATTTAATATAACTTAATTGTTATTTTTAATATCTTTATTTTATATTTATAATATAACATGTTTTTTCATTCATTAAAATTTTGTGTAGTGTGTGAAAGAAAATATTAAATATATTATTTATTTAGGGAGAATATGTAATGAAATAGCTATTTGATAACATTTAATAAAAAATGTATAGGTTTCATAATAAGGATTGATTGGAATATATGTTCAATATAAACGGTCCATAGAAGTTAGTGGCATCGTTTAGATTATTATAGGTAATATGAGGTTACCAGACTCATTAGAGGCACTTCATAGATAATTTGAGGTTAAGGTAATTGAATGACTGTAAATTACCCACAATATGTATGTGGGGCCACTTATACAGATATGATATTGTTATTTATGAAAAAAATTCAAATTTAATCTCAACTAATTTCAAATATTTTAATTTTTTATGCAATGTATGTTAAATCATGTTCTTATATGGTCGTTAGATAAAGTTTTTGAACCATGAAAATTCAACAGTTCATTCATTCTTATATATCATTTTATTTATAGGTTATGATATTATATTGAGTGTGTGATAGGAACATGTTTGTGTGGGGATGTAGGGTTAGGGTCTTATTATAATATAATTTTACATTGTTTTGAGGGGTATCTTCCAGTCCTTGGACATATAGAGCTTGTAATGTTTTTCATGGTGTTTTGAATGTTGAATCATTTAGTGGAATTAGAGAGAAAACCCAATTTTTTTTGTGGAATTTATTGTATTTTAGAAAATACCTCAATTTAAATAATATATTATATATGTTTTAAAACAATTTTGAGCCTCTTTAAAATCTATAGGCTAAAATTATCAATCCTTTAACACAATATTAACGATGAATTGATGTCTAAAATGGCCTCCATGTGTGATATTCTAAGGAAATATATGAATCAAAGATACATCCTCATTGGGGATATGTCTTTTAATCACATGATCAATATATATCATTTATATTTATAGATCCTTCAGAACATAGTACCGTAGTAAAACTTCAACAAAAGTTATTTATTCTTATTAATATAAGAAGTTACCATTAAATTAACTAAGTGTTTAACCACCCATAAATACTGCAGAATCGTAATAATAATATAAAATATATTCTTACCAATTGGTATAAAATTAACAGGTATTTATGAATCTATTTAAATTCTATAATTATGCAAAAGTGTTACATTTTGGTCTCTAACATTGTCGTCATATAAATTTTGGTAAATAATCTTTATATTTAACTCCTTGAGAATAAGAATCAATTTTAATAGTAATTGGTTGGAATATTATTTCATTAGTGATTACATAATATATTCATGGTCATAGAAAAATACTACTTTATGTTATAGATGATATGATTGAATTTTTTTAACATCAAAATAAATGTAAAAAACACATTTCTGGTAGTTGGATAGTTAATTTTATAAGTGAATAAAAGTTGATATGTATATGGTATTGCATATGGATACCCACTAATTATTTGGGGTGGAAATTATCATTCTAAATATTTTGGATTATCGTAGAACAAATTGAAAGGAAAATTAAAATGTTTTTTTCTTGATAATAGGGGATATGGTTAGGCGCACATTGGGATGAGGAAAATCCTATATATATGATTCAACAGACACAGAGACAACATAATTTTAAAAATAATTGCACTGGAGGTATTTTAATTTTTATAAATTATATAATAATACACATAAAATCTATAAAAATCATATAAATAATTTTACACATCTTACAACTTTATTTTATTTAATTTTTGAAGATATAAAGCATAGATTTATACACATCAATCCCCTATTTTGGAAATAATATAGCTATAAATAATAAATATTTCCACCATAGGGAAAAATTATTTAAAATATAGATAAAATTTATTTTCAATGCATCATATGAAATCATTTTTATGATTATAATTTAAAATTTAAAAATATGATTTAGAAACTATAAATTTATGTAAAAATTCGTCTAGGAATATTTAAATTATGCTTGAAAATATGCTTACCATTAAATGTTCGAATTTAGTAAGTTAATTTGAATAACTATAATTTACCCCATTATTTCCAAATTCACCAAATATGAATGTGAATGTTTTTTGTTCCAAATATTCCACTGAAATGGGAGCATTATAATATATATAAAATCCATTTGGAAAATATTTGTTACCATTATTAGAGTAAATTTTGAGAATTCGATTTAAATAGGGAATGGGAATGTAAACATTTTAAATGAAACAGTTTTTTAATATAGTAAATACATACTAGAAAACATATATTTTATATTAATGGTAAAATAATTTGTTATCCTCATTCTTAATAATATTTAATTGGCATTTTTGGAATAATTTGGACGAGGCTTACAAATATGGGGATATAAATACTAAAAATGAATCCAAATACCAATATTTTTTCAAATTCCCATTTTAATACATCCATTAGTGTTAGTTTTGGCCTTCTATATAGATAAATCATTTTTTAATGATATTCATGAAATATTAAACCCATAAAAATATTGGGATTTATTCATGGAATTTTCTTATATTTTCAGTAAGTGGACATGATATTTTGTTTCAAAATTAATATATGTTTTTACTATTAGTTATGTTAGATTTTATATAATATAAATATAAAAATTATTATATTATTGATGTATGAATATTTTAATATTTTTATCTTCAGTTTTAATTAATATTGGAGTGGTTTAAATATTTAAGGTGTCAACTTACCTCCAGTATTTGTTTAAACGTAAATCCGATAAGAAGAAGTATAAGTTAGTAATTTAATTAATAAATCAATATTATAAAAATTATACACTTCCCAGACATCTTCCAACTAATCATTACCATATTTTTTGAAATTCACTTCATTTACCAGTAATATTCATCCAAATGAATTAGGGATGTAATAAATTCTACTATTGCTTTTATTTCATCTAAAATATAGGTTTATAATATGAAAGTAAATGGTTTTTGATTGATAATTAGTAAATATTTAATTATCCTCTTCTGTAAATTTAATGGATTCCCAATTCATAAATTTCATTTTTTCATCATTAAATTGCATATAAAAATTCTCTTTATGTGTACTATTAAGGGTCCTTTTTGTTTTCTAGAATTTCCTCCCTATGACAATGAGAAAATGAGTAGTACATAATATTTCAACTATATTTCAGAACAATATATTAATTAATAATACTAGAAGTAATGCTCTTACAAGTACATATTTCTAAACGTGAACATGATGGGAATGATACCTATAGGGTAGCTTTTATACAACACAAATTTTCATTTTCACTCCCTTATGTAGTGACGAAAGGATCAATTTAGGCATGATATTGATAAGTTCTCCTAGAACACATAAATCATTAGTGAATTTTACCATTCCTATAGTTTATATAATATTAAAGACCATATATCCAAAAAAAAATTGGATATAAAAGGTAAATTATGAAATAAAAATTCTATTCCATACCTACCTTATCATCACCAAGCATTCTTCCCCTCATAAATCATCGATTTTTGGGAAATTTCAGAGACATATGAAACAAGTTAATTAATTCTGAAATAGGGTTATTTACCTCTACATTTGTTAATCTTTCAAACAAACATTTTTATTTTTCATCATTATTATAGTTTGCTTAGAGATGCTTCCTCCGTGGGAATAGGTAATTGTTGAGGTATCTATTCCTTTATGGCTTAGTCATTGTCCTCATTATCTATTTACATCATAAAATATTACTCCACATTTTTCTATCTATGTTTATGTTCTTATTAACATGCATTAATAATATTATCTTCAGTTTCTGTTGGTGACACCTCACTATCGTGTACTTCCCCACAACATTTCGATAAAATAACACTAATATTCCTCTTTGTGTTAATAAAATATTCGGCTAGAATTTTACATGAACCTATATTTACCAATGTTCTAGAAGTATATAAGGGTTATCCCAAGTGAAAGTTTCACATGATGAGCTCCAAAATTGATAATTTTTGTAGGTTATTTATTTTTATAGTACTCAACTAATTTTAAATTCTATGATGGATTATGTGTGACTCCTTCCATAAGGGTTATAATTTTTTTTTGATTAAAAATATTAAATTAAAATAATAGTGATTGGTATGTTTGTTTAATTATCTACTCAAATTAAGTGAACGATGGATATTGGATTTTAACACTATAATGTACTATGGTGTAACCCCTATACCAATTTATAATAACTAATTATTTCAACTATCTCTATACATAACATGAAAACTCTCACTTCCTTGTACATGATTGATGTAGTATATGAAATTCTATAAATAATTAAAATATTGATAGACCAAAGAGTGTGTAGAGGGTTTTTCATTCAATTTTTCCATTTTAAAACTTTCACCAAATATTAGTTGTTTTTTCATTACTTTATTCAATTAAAGGATAGTTAGAATTTATTACCTCGAGAAAACATCTAACAGAAATATAGTTTTTAAAAATATATGAAGTTCAATAAAAAATTATCTATAATGTCCATGGCCTTTTCTAGAGACCTATCTTTTATAGATCCTCCTAATAAAGAATATAATAGGTCCATTTAAATTTCCACAATATCATTATTGAACAAACCATAGAAATAGTTAAATTCAATGGGGTTTTGTGGACAGATGGATGTCAATATCTTGAACATTTCCTAATACTCTTAAATACATTCCCTCATAGCCTACCATATCACATTCATATTCTTACTCAATTTCGTACACCTAGATGATTAGAAGTCATTTAAATAAAGGTTCTCTAGTGATAATCCAAACATGGGACATCTCAATGATATGTGTTGTATATATATTAATTGGAAGATGTATCCGAATGAAATTTGAATACCTTCAATTTTAAATTAGATGTAGATTGTAATCAGGATGTGGAAGTAGTGTGTGTAATATCCCATATAATTATAGAATACATATTTTTCTTATTTATAAATAATTTTGAATTCTATAGTGATTTTAAATTAACAAAAATGATGTCTGATAGAATATGTAACAAGAAAAAAAATAGTCTTTTCTAAAATCACGCATTTCACAAAATATATACTTATATAGAAAAATAATATATTATTAATATTACTTTTTTAGTTTTATTAATCGCATAACTGTTGTAACAACATGAATATAAGATATTAAATAAATTATTGAAATTGGGTTTACACAAGTTTATATAATGATTAATTGGAAAAAAATAATTATAAATGAAAATGAAATCTAAGAGGAATATAAAGGATGTATTTTTATATAAAAATATTTAAGTGTGAATAATTATGTGTATAAAATAATAAAATTTATCAATTTAGATTTTAATAATCAAATATAAATTTAATTTTATGTTTAAAATTAAAATTATATGGTTTCTATGAATAATATTATAAAGAATTCAATTTTATAAATAGAGGATTATTTTTCAAAAATGAGATTTTTACCTCCATTCCATGAAGGAACCGGTTTAATTCTATATTTTTCACTTTTATATGGTAAATTTGAAAATATAAACTTCTTTATTTCAGATAGGTACATAAAAAGTTAGTTGTGTTGAATTTTATTGAATTTATATAATAAAATACATATTTTAAAGATTATTGAAAAATGCTGCATTTAAATTCAAAACTCTGTTTTCATCTAATTTATATTTATTGACATATTAAAATAATACATGGATTTAAGGTATAATGAAATTATGTTTAAATTATTTAATAAAATGTAGTTAAATTGAGGTAATATCATATTTAAATTTAATTGAAAAAATTTCAAACATTTGAATGTTTTACTTGAAAAACATGTTTTCTCGATCCACCATCGAGATTAGTGTTAAACCTAATTCAACCAATTCTTTGAATTAAATTTTCAAAAAAATAAATTCATGCTTTTAATAATTATGAAAAATTTTGTCCAATAAGGTCAATATAATCTTTAGTGAGTAGTAAGATTAGAATTTTCTTCTCCACAGTTAATGGTAAATAATAAAATTAGAGGAAAAATTAATATTATAATAATTTAAAATTAAGTTAACACTTTTCTATAATATTATTGTAGGAGTTATTGTTGAACCCTGACATCTTTGTGATGAAATTTTGACCTTTGTAAGCCACTTTTCTGTGAATATGACATTTATAATATTTATTTTAATGAAAATGAAAATATGTCTTCAATATATATCTTCTAACTAATTTTTTCAATATTGTGTAATGTAAGTGATATAATAAAATATGAAAATTGATTATAAATCTAAAAATATTTCCAAAAACTTGGTGATTTATTTATTATTATTAGGACTTAAATAAATAAATTTAATTATGAATCAATGACTGTGGAACAATATATTTATTAAATAAATAATCAAAAAAAATTATATTACTATATTTAAAATAAAGATAATTTGAAATATTTGATGCCATTAGATAATTTTATGGGTGAATATAACATGATATTATTGAGTTAACGTAGCATTTTTAGAAATAACAAGTTGTTATTTTTTAAAAAATAGTTTCATAATAAATTTTATTAAAATTGACATAATTTATAACATATTTAATAAAATAACTAATTAAATGATATAAAATTTATAAAAATAATTTATTTGAACAAAAATTTGATATAACTCTAAAATAGTAATTAAATACTCATTAGTTGATCATTTTTCTTGATTTATTTATTGTGTTAATCTCAAAATGTAGATTACTTGATAAAACAATTAGAGTAAAAAATGTTTGAATAAAAATATAATGATTATAATTTATTCAGTACAAGTAAAATTATCTTCAGATAATTATATGTCGACTCCTCTACATCATATATTCAAACTAAATCAACATGGTCCCAATTGGAATCAAAATTGAATTTTTATTAATTTAATACATTTGAAAAATCTAGGGGTTACTCTCTTTTCTCATATAAAAAGTCACACATTACTCTCTAGTAATAAATTTTCAAAACCATTTGGTTCATAATATATCTACCTAAGGTGTAAAGAATCATGATCATCTGAAGGAAAGGTCAGGATTTTATATAGGTGTTTTTATTTTTTTTCTTCTTAGATTTCCTACATATATCATTCATACATGATGAAATAATAACACCATATTTTTCAATATATTTTGACTTCATTATGCTAATTTCATCACCTAAATTCATATCCATTTTCATTAAATAGAAAATGGATTAATTTTTCAACCATAAATGTCAACTATCACCTCGACGAACCGACATAATTCGTATTCCATAAACATCTATCATGACTATTTTTAATAATTGAATTAATTTTAATATGTGATATTAATGATAGATTTATCTTTATTAGATAATAATATATCAATAATGTTTTTAATTTCAATGTGCATATAAATGACAACATTGTTCGGGCGTACATGTGAACTATCAGATCCATGATGCGATGTGACCCGTTTTTATTTATAATATAAATGTTATTAAAGATAAATATATATTTTATGGATGTATATTATTTTATAGATGTTATTATAACTCTGTATAGTTAAAATAATACTTACCTTCATTCTATAATGATCAATGGAAAATGGAAATTTTTCTCATGCGTACGTACAGTTTACTGTCTCCACGATTATAACAATTTTCATTTTTCATTACCTTACATAATGGATTTATTTATCTGTATAATTATATCTAAAAATTATCATAATTTTATGAATGTTATTATCGAGATGAATGACTTGTGACCATATGGAATACTGATCTCAAATCATGTTCATTTATTACTCAAGTACCGAATACCAACAAGACATCTGATATGAACTGAAATATTTATTTAATTTTTATAACATGGTAATAAATGATATAAAAGAAATAATATACTTGAACATGGTTCTCAAGAATGTATAAATTAGCCTATGTTTCTTATTTAGTTCTATAATAATTGTACTTGACGAGTCATACTCAAGAGATAAGTGATTTCGTCTCAATCATCTTTCATTAAGGCATATCCTGATGTTATGAAACGTCCAAATCCTATAAGGTGTATATAAAACCCTTCTGGAATCTCATATCATGAATTAATATATTATAACTATATTTAAATTTTCTATTAAATTTTATTCCCAAGTTTTTTTATTCATGTGTTCATCTTGTGGGAATGGACTCATTAACATTTACATTATTTTAAATGTTGTAAATAATTATTCTTCAAAATTATTTTCATTATTGTCCATGTATTCCAAATATTTTTATGGATTTAATTATATATACATGAATGTTTTATAATTCAATTTCCTTTCAAAAGATTCAATGTGGTATGGGACAGATTGATTAAAAATCGTCTATTTAAATTTTTTAATTGGGTGTTAAAAATTGATTGATTATTTACATAAATAATAATTTTTTTACGTATAAACCATGAATGGAATTTCTCAAATACATGTTTCCATTATGTATTCATGATTTACTTACAAATTTACAATTTTATTTTAAAATAATTTTATTTCATTTATGAGTTCATGACTTTTGATGATAGAATGGGATTTGAAATTAGAAATATTATTTTTTGAAATATGCATGCTTTATGAGATTTCATAGTGTTATGTTTTATTATATGTTTTATATATAGAAGTGTTTACATCATTAAAATAGGGTAGGTGAGTCGTGATATATCTCCCATTAATTGGGTAATCAGACTAAGTTAAACACTATTGTTTTACATAAAATATTCGGGGAATATACTATGATGGGTATTCTAAATGTAGCAAAGAAGGTTAATATCTATGTAGTTGTGAAAGTTATAAGGTATGTATGATAAATATCCCATTAGTTACCATAATTATTTACCTTTTATAATACCTTTTTAATGAATCTTATGATCTCATGAGTTATGTTAAAGAGTTTATATATTATGGGAGAAAATTATGATTTTTTGAAAATGTATTCATGAGTTTATATTATTCATGAACTAAAAATTAAATTACATTATATTCTTTACTGAACTTTTAGTGCTTGTCCAATTTTTTTGAAATATTTTTCAACTTCGTATAAAAATAGGTATGAGAAAGGAATAATTCAAGATGAATTTTATGAAATATTTTTATACTAAAATATAGATCAGGATTTATTTAAAAAAATTAGATTATAAAAAAATTAATATTTATTTGTCTTGTCTACAATGTAATATTAGAGATTTTTTATTGTTACAGGTGATTTCTAGAAATCTATAATGTTTATGTATCCTTAATGTGAAATATTGTCAAATTATTGATTAACCCATTATTATATAAAGATTAATTTTAGGGTTTTATAGTACATACAATAAAAAAATTCTTTCAATTTTTAATTGGGTATTCACATCAAATATATTTATTTGATGCATAATTTTTATATTCCCATAATTTAATAATATTAATTGATTATTCAGTAACCTTGATAAATTAATCTAGTTGATAAAAAATAATTCATAAAAATATTTATTTATTAAATTTAGTAGTGAAATGTTTCCTTAAATATTATCCCTATTAAGTGAAACTCTATATAATTTGTTTGGAGATTGATTATATTTTAATAGAATATACATAGATTTTATATCAATGTGATCAATGATCATTAAAGTTCAGGATATTTCCTTTATATTTCTTTTCCTCATATAAAGCCAAACTAATGTAGTTATTTGGACTATATATGGTCTTATTAAAAAAATATGTAACATGTTTTAAAAAATAGAACCTTGAATATGGGTTTTATCATTTAAAATAATTCAAATTTGAATCATGGTTTTCACAAGTCGAATGTAGAATATATATTTTTTCTCCTATAATATATTATTTTAGGGATAGTTGGGATCATCCCTCTTGATGATCCTACCAAATAATAAATTTCGAGACACTTATAATGGTTTTTTATGAATTTAATATGATCAATAGAGGGGGGTTATTTGTTTTTTATTCTGATGATTCTAAAAAATAATGTAAAACACATAATAAATTTGAACGAATGTACATTGTTATCTTGATATTCTAAAATAATATTATCACTAAATTATATTTTTATAATTTTTATTATCTAATGATTCCACTAAAGACAATTAAAATACATTACCATAAAATTTTAAAATATGTGTAAAATAAATATATTGAAGGATCCTCAATAATTTTATTAAATTATTTATTCTCCCTCTTGAGTGGTTAAAACACTTCTAAATAAAGCAATTAAAACTAATAAATTCTTATCATTAACTACATGATATTCAGCCTATTAATTCACTCCCTTTTACCGGCTTGGATATGTATAAATTATTGGTTTACATTACAAATTGAAACTATAAAAAATGTTGCAATATTTGTAGAAAATGAAGAGATGATTTCCATATATAAATTACACCTTAACTAGAAATATATCCCCATTTAGATCTCAAGTGGTGATGCCCTAGTGGCGATGCCCTAGCGGCGATATCAGCTCCGGTAGCCCCTCCTCTTCCGGGGGAGGGGCCTCAAACCCAGGACATCAGAACCCGGGCTTCTCCTTTTGTTTCTCCCTTTCTTCTCCCTAGAATCAATGTTTCTTAGAAGGTCCCTGGGATTCTCCATGGGCAACTAGTGGTCCCCATTTCTTCACAGGAATTCACCATTGCTTTTTCTTTTCTCTCTATGGACCTGGTGGTGATGTTCATCTGGCGACAACCTCCGGTGGTGATGTTTGACAGGTATGTGAACAAGGCATGGGGCTAAAGCCATCCTTTGGTTTTCAGTCTCTTCGGGTCGAGAGAGATGCTTCCGCGTTTCAGTGTAGAGGAAGATTTGGTGTGGGCGTGGTCCAAAGCAGGTAGATCTATTCGAGGATTTTAGTTCTATTTGCTCCACTGGTCTTTCGACCTACATATGAGTCACCACCCCTCCACGATAGGGATTTGGCTTCAACTCCTAGGGCTCCCCCTGCCCTTCCAGAATCCAACTCTTCTTTAATCAATTGGTAATTCCATTGGACGCTTCTTGTGTGCAGATTGGAGGACCTCCTCCCTGAAGCACCCTATAGTTGCTCGCATCTGTGTCGAAATGGAACTTTCGAAGCCTCCTCCAGAAATGGTCTGGATCATGATAGAGGAAGAATACAGGTACACACAATCCATAGTGTGTGAATCTTGGATGATGTTTTGTTCTTCCAGCCATAGGAAAGGGCGCGACTTGGGTGATTTCCGCAAAAGGGATTAGGGTGTGTTGGTCGAACCTCCATTGGTGCCTGAATTGTCTCCCGACTTGGCTGTGGCTGGTGAGGAGCTTCCTGTTCCTGCGTCTGGTCTAGCAGGGACCGCAAAGAGAGGCGGGGATGTTTCTTTTGATGTGGTTCTCCCACAGACCAACATCGATATGGTGAGAAATGGTTCCCATGATCCTATGGGCAATGGGCCAACCAGTCATGTGCGTCCCCGAATGAAGGACTCTTTAGGTTTGGGTTTGGGATGCTCCTTAGGTGCAGTGAAGAAAGCAGTCCCTAAAGACCCAGAGCCGCGGGTTTCAGAAGTTTTCGACCATTTGTGATGAGATTTGGGTATTCGCTCTTTGTTAAGTGGATCAGGGGTGGCGGTGCAGGGGTCTGAGGTTGGGATCGGACAGCGGTGCCTCCAACCAGATGTGGTCTCAGAAAGGTAGCCGAAATTATCATTAATTACTAATGCTGTTGCTTCTAGAATGGAAGTATCTCCTAGTGCGGGTGATCAGTTTCATAGTGCAGGTTGGGACGCTACAAAAAACATTTCCAGTACATGGGCCATGGTTTGGAGCAGCCTAGATGTTCAGAGCTTTCGGAGCATGTCTCTCAGACCAGTTCAACTTATGCTGATACAGTGAAGTTCGGTTGAAGGGATAGTCTTGCTCCCAACCGGTTCACAGTGTTGGAAGTTGAATAAAACATTGTGGTGGTGGGAGGGGATGTTGAAGAGGATGATTCTAGAAAGACCAGTGCCTTGTGATTGGAGGGTTCACATGAGGAAAAAGACTCATACTTGGACTCTCCTGTCGAGCCAAAGGAAGTGGGAATTGCTGAGTACTAATTTAGATTCTCATCAAAGAAGGGTAAAAACACCATCATTGACCCAGAAGGTTTCATTCATCACTCTAGGAGGCTGCGAAAGAAGAAAGACTTCTCCTTTCTACCTAGCCATGCTGTTACTAGGTCTTCAAGTAAAGGGCAGTGTCCTCAGAAGGCGTCCAAGCAGGAAAGGACAAATTCTATGAAGGAGTTTGAACCCCTTGCAGGGGAACCATTAACTACTGACCAGGAGGATTCAAGGAAGGAGATAGTTGATTCAAACACTCCTCCAAGAGGAAGTGAACTGATGGAATGTGATGAGTGGGAAAAAAATCCTTGATTGCAATGAAGAATTCTCTGATAAGATCTTGGAGGTAAACACCACACAAGTGGAATTTGACAGGCTAGTTGGGAGGCGATTCCCAACCAATCTTCCCAAAGAGAAGGGTGTGTGGGGACATAAAAAACATGGAATCCTTGCATGTGGATTCAACCAGTAGACGATGACTGTGTAAGAGCTCATACAAACTTGGGATAAGATGGTTTACAGCTTCGAAAACCTCCTTCATACAGATCCGGACGAGAAAGATCCCAACCTCCAATGGTATCTTCTCAGAGGTAAGGTTTCTAAAAGGCTCAAACTACAACTCTCTAATTCGGCTATTTCCTATCATGTTGTTTGAAGGTTTCTTGTAGCTGGAATGGTTTTCACTTTTCCCTAAAGTGTTTTTCTTAATAAAAAATATTTCTTGGAGGAAGAAAAATTACACCTTCACTAGAATACTATAAGCATATAACCATATTAAAATTTAATTACATAAACATTGTAATACCACTTTTATTATTCACTTCTCCACCCATTGTTTGATATATCTTCCTTACCATAATGAAATAGGACAGGGGAAGAGATAGTAGTTTGACAAAAAAGGGACATGGGATTAAAAAAGAAAAAAACATGATGATCGAATGTAAATACTCAATTAAAATTAAAATAATAAAATAATAAAATACCTAATATAATATTATAAATGGAACATGTGCAATTTTAAATTCTCAAATTGGGTGGGAATATGAAATAAAAATTACTGACATTAAGGGTCCTTATTCATCATGATGAAAAATAAATATGATATTCCACATCAGCAAATTTAATTATCATATTCTTAGGGATTACTATATGTTAGATTGTATTGAGTAAGAAAAGTATTCCTTGTACGTTGTATTTTTTTTATGTTTCCATTATTTTATTTTTAATATATAAATTTTGATTTTGGGAGTCATAAAATTTCTCATCTTTCAATTAAAAATACTGTCAAATTGAATTCATAAACACCCCCTTTCTTCTCCCATGAAATAATACTGTCATAAAATAATAGATATGTTAATATTTTAATGTCTTAGGTCATCGGGATGACAGATTATTGGTAAATTATTTGGAAATTTTATATTTATTATGATATAGACCCTTATATGTTCCCCTTTTATATTAATTTGACCTATATGCATCATCCAAAATTTACATTATATACAGTCCATCCCTCTACCTTGATAAATCAATTGTCCATTAAATTTTTTATAAGAACTATTATTTATTAGTTGCACTTACATGTGATAAAGGAATGTCCCTTATACATCACATGGTTTCTCTTCATAATAATTTTTATCAGCATTGTCCACCCATATATATCACTGGGAGACAAAAAAATCCTTCTTTTATAAAAATGAAATTTTCGTTTATGTGTTTATCAAAACAAACAAATTACTATTACAAATCATAGTTATTAATGAAATTTCACTTCTAGTAAAAATTTACTTTACTTATACTTATTATATGGGATCTTGTATTGGACCTTATGTATTAGCTTCTTCATCCCCTTGAAAATGAAAAATTATCATATATATTACTCGCCTATGGAAATGAATCTTATATACCAATAAAGCCTCCCCTTAATACATATTAACATACACATAATGTTCCTTGTTTTGAAATATAATATTAGTTTCTAAGTCTAGGACCATTATATGATAGCCTTCTGAATATTATATATGGTTGGATCTTGGAATACAGGTCTTTCAAATAACTGTAAAATTATGATAACCTTAAAATTTTTATAATATTAGTTCGAATAATTTGAAAAATAAATTAATCACTAATAAATAATGTGTTAAGTACTTTTTCTATATCAATTATATATTCAATCAACCAATCCAAATGTAATAATTTACATGGTTTTATATTAATTTTTGTGTTAGTTTACAGTGATAAATAAAATAATAATTTAAAAACATTATCGCTCATCAGATGGATAACTTGGAACCTAAATATATGGATCATGCCATTATCTTCCCTTGTGGTCCCTAACCAGAAAATACATAAAAATAAAAATATATTTTGCCTCATAAATCATCAATAGAAGCTATAGAGGTAGAATATCAAAAATTACTAAAGGTAATTCTCATTATATATGTCACTAGTAAGATATCATTAATAGTGAAAGTTGTAATAGGTTGTGAATCTCAATATCCCATTAACTTCCCTATATATACTCATGTTTTTTACAATCATGAATTATGAATCAATCTACATAATTCATGTTTAGGTACTACACACACTGCACATAAATATGACCCACATTCTTGATTAAATCAATATTAATAAAACAGATTTGCCTATATAATTGTGAACCAAAAATAAATATGGTAAAAAAACCATATAAGTTTTTAGATATATATAATAACTATAAGAACTATTCATAAATATAATATAAATCATATGTAGGATCATGAACTTTATGTGAACCCTACATTCCGATCATTATTCAGGAGTATATTCTCCTTCCCCTTAGGCCCTAGAGTCTGAAACCTTAAATAAATCATATCAAAATCTATATTTTTCTATATAAAATAGAAACAATTTATCTAGGAATCAATTATATCAATCCATGTTATCCTAGAGTCATGGTTTTAATCATACACATGTGTTGGATAGGAAAATAATATGATATACACCCAAACCTCAAAAAACCCCACTCAATTATACAATGTAGAAATCATGCAATAATATAACTCTATAGAATACATATCTTGAATAGTCCAAATGTCTTCTCAGACAATGGTCTTCAAATGAGATGCATTCCTACACATATTCCAAATGTTACATACCCATTTTTATGGTTAGGTGTTCCCCCCTAAAGAGAATTCAACTTTAAATAGTTCTATATTCCATTTGACAATTATGCCTTAGGCGTGCCTCCCCATATTCCACTATCTAGAGACTAGTAGAAAGTGAATGAGAGATGATAGTTGAGAGAATATACCCTCATGTTAGGATAATAATAATATGCTACACATATAAAATAACAGAAAAAACTCAACAAACTCATTGGTATAAAATCATTACATACATCAAAATAATAATAACCAATAGTGGAATAATTCAAAATACATTATATTGATTAATAAACATGGAATATGAAGTCATAAATTGTAATAGAAAAATTTGTTCACCCATGGGAGACTATCATTACACACATATAAAAATTATACTAATCAAAATGAAAAATCCATTTGATGTGGGATTAAAAGAGTCTCTTTCCAACCTCCCATGCTAAGAAGCATGACATGATCACTAATGCCTACCTCTATAGTATGATCCCTAATAAATATCAGAGACATAAATTCTACCTAAAACAAGAGGGGCTCAAGTAGGGTGAGAAAATAAATCTCAATAGACCACCACCAAATTGTTCTTGTCAGACATCAATTATAATACATGTGTGTGATAAAAAAATAATTATTAATATAATAATAATAATAAGGAAGAACAATAACATTTAATAAGTAACATGGTTTACTTATTCTCAGTAGCCATAAGGATTTGAGTACATAATTATTACATCTCTAGCATGAGACTGAAGACATTCCACCAATTATATATATTCGATTTAGAAACTTCATATATATATTATTTCTATCTACATGTCCCATGTCATACATTCCAAGGAATACCCTGATGAATAGAAACAAGGTGAACCCTTATGTTCCACATATATTAATAATATAGACACTAAGATTCCATTATCTTGTAACCCAATTCCCAAATGGAATTCCCAAAAAATCATCCTTTTATTTATCATAATCCAACATAAATGTACCCGTTGGATGGATACTCAATGTCCGAAGGCACAATTTTGTCTTTCCCCAAAATAAATATTATTATTTCCTCCACAATGGATGTAACACATAATTAATATATCCATTCCCTCAATATTATTCTCAATGACCTCAAGTATCTCAGCAAACCTTAGACCCAAACTGATGGCCTCATCACTATCAACCAGGGGTCCATCACCATCCACATTGATTTAAATGGGGTACACCCCCAAATATGTATATTAGTCAACCCCATCACCTATATATCACATTGTATGGGGGTATCCAGCCAAAATGAGTTTATAAAACCACCTCACCTATTTCCTATCTCTGTATACAAGACTGCAATAGTTTGTTGGTCGATAAAAGGTGAGTGAAAATCACCGAAAATCTAATGTGATTTCATTTATCACATTTTCCCATATTTCCATGACACTGGATATCGAAAGTCATCACCATACCATGTACCGATATCCATTCCCTCATTACGTAGACAACATCGTATAAGTCCAATGAACATATTGTCACAAAAAGGAGATAAAAATCACCCCATGAAACTCATTCCATCCCCATATTGATGAACAACATTCCACAGTCTCGGTGTTAAACCCCAACTCAACCTTTAGCCCTTCCCGTCATGATCCCACAAAACTAATCATTTCAAAGTAAAAAATATATTTAATTAAAATAACAGTCCCAATATGAAATTCCTTGTTTTTTCCTATCACATTACTCTTCTTAACTATTTATAGTGGATCTTGAACATTTCAATATGAATGTCACATCATTAGTTATGTAAAATTAAATAGAAACATTCATTTATTCGTGTATCACTCAGACTACCCGCACAACATTTATGATAGATCCTCCATAAAAACAGGAAAAATTAGGATAAATGTAGAAATGACCTACATCATAATTTTAGTCTCTCTATTGTATATAACCATCATCTATCATGTACAAAGCTGTCAAAAATTATGTTTTTGATGATTACCAGCTAAAAAAACTCAAATTGATTTAGATTTTTGTGTAAGGATAAAAATAAATAAAATATGATACAATATTAAATGTATTACAAATAAAACCCCAAAAAACAAATATTAGATACAAGATAATAGCTTCACAAAATGAGTTAGTCCATATCCTAAGTATAAGATACCATGAAGCTCCCCCTATGTACATTTGATGGAATGAGGAGAAATGTGAAGAAAAAACTATTAAGTAAGAAGGTTAATTTAAGTAACATTCCATATTTTAATGACCCACATGGTTTGTCCACATTTTTTGGATAAATTTATTCCAACCATGCCATTATCTCTTCCTAATCACCCTATAAGAATAGGCTACATGCATGTTTTTTATAATTGTATGCTGAATGTGAAAAATCCATCTCTGTAAAATATAATTGGTGCTTCAACAGTCATGAACCACTCCATAAAAATTTTAAAACCACTTAATTACTATAGGTTGGCCACACAGTTTATCAGGGAAGGATGCATTGTTTTTCTAAACAATTCTCCTTACAGTACACTTTACTAAGACTGGGATCCGAGGGATTGATGCTCCCCAAAATGGGTATTTAAGGATCGATGAACCTGAAACCAAAATGAAACCCTAACGAACTTTTTGATATTTAATAGCCATATAAAAAATAATGTGGGACAACAAAACTCTCCGGATAAGGTTCCCAATACTGAAAATTATGTTGGCCCACTCACCAATCATGAACATTCAAATTCACCCAGAAAATAGACCATTCAATAACCCAGGATGTCTTAGTCTTCCCTATATAAAATATCTTAATCATTGCATAGATATTTTACTGAAAATTCCCTAATAATTTTAATTATCCATGTATACCTCGGTCATTAGTTACATGTCAATTCCCTTTATCGTGCTCCCCACCTTAAGTGTTACTATCCTGGTCACAGCCTGATAAAAATTTAAACAATAATGATGGTCCACCAACCATACCTAAACTCGAAATTCCTCCCATTATACATTATTATTCCTTTACATCATTAGTTTCTCAAATAATTCCTATTTCATATCTAAAACCATTCATGTCCCACATCTCATCCAATGCCCAAAAGTACACATACCATAACGGATGCTCATAACAAGTCTGGGTTCCAAGAACCATCTATATAACATCGATTGTTTTGATTCACACCATTAGTCACAATTCCATGAACCTCAATTATGTATCCAAATCGTATTTATTCTGATATTTCAATGAATATCATACGTTAATTCCATCACATAGTTGACCATATGAATAAAAACAACATATGTAACCCACATCACATCAATTTCCTTATTAATTCCCAGTGCCAAACACCTCATATATATATACCTATATATAAATATCCCAAATTATAATTGATTCCATTCTAATATCTCTAACCTAGTTAGTCCAAAATCAATAATTGTTCACCTCATGTGCCAAACCCAAACAATTCCCAAAAAATATATTTTCCATTTTTGTAACCACGACATACTTCTACATATAGTTGGCTTCGCAACCTTCTGTACAACTTATATCTCGATAAAGTTCACATCGTTAGAATATAAGATACATAAGGCATCACCTCTAGGTAAATTATCACTATCTACTAGCCCTTGAAACCACGTTTGGATCCCAATATCTTCACCATGACCTTCACATACAATAGAATATCATCTACCAACTGCTTGAACTGCTCTTGACTGGACCTAAGATTCCTGAGTTTTCACTTGTATAGGTTTCCCATCTATTCATGAATGTGCTTTAATAACCTCTCTAAATATAATTTATATCCTTACACACCAAAATCATTCAAAACCTGATCACAATGGGTATGAACATTCCATATCTGTATTCACTTGAAGCACATAGCCCAACACACAATCTGTAGTGGTTTGACTGAATCTATTGTATGAATATGTTTTCGGAGATTCCCCACAACCCGTATTCTTGATACATTAGAAATCACATTTGATATCACATAATATCGTCACCCTACTCAAATTAAAGAGTTCTATAATGTTCACATATATTATCATTACCTTTTCACTACCTCTGAAAAGGATGTCTGCATGAATATATTAACTGGAGAAGAATGGAATATCATAATCCAAAATCAAATTTCTATAGCAAATTGATGTCATATCTCACCATTTTAGCTAAATGTAATGAATTTAATTTAATATAACATGAAAATACATGACTAAAGAATCATTTATACTAGATATTCATGCTATAATAGGCTATATCCACGCTCATCATATTTTAAAAGATGTTTTCAATGAAACTGGCACTGAAATCCTACCAAGTCACCCCATGTGCCAACATCAATGTACCGATAAGTCCCACAAATTCATTTTTCATTATTCTGAGCTTGTACGTCTCATGATTTACCCATGGAATTGGGGGTGTATAGAGATGATTGAATATAGATGGGATAGACATGATCCAATTCACTATAGTTGGCGGTCTACCCTCACCATAAATCAAAGGTTGGTTCTACCACTAGAACTCACATGTACAGTATTCCATTGACGATTCATATTCCTAAGCTCCTATCTTTATACAACATATCACCCAAAATAGGATCTCCCTAAGATAATAATCAAGCTATTGCCCGAATTTTACCATTAGTAGTTATCCTAATGGTGCCTGAGAATGTACATAAAGAACATTATCATCACAACCCTCCAAGGAATCATACAATCCATGAAGGGTAAAATACCATGAAATGTCAAGTAGTACATTTTCATAATCCACATGACACTCCAGAAGAGGTCATCAAGGTGCCATCCCCATGAATAACAATAGAATAGTCAAACGACTGTAAAAATATATATATATATATACTATATCATATATTGGGATGATGTAACATGTTGGGAATTATACCCCCTTATATCCCCTACCACACCATGTCTCAGGATATATGGCCTCATTCCTTATCACGTACCCATACCAGCGTTAGGTTTCAATTATCATCTAACCACTTGGCTCTTTCCCTACCCACATTTGTGTCATCTATGGCCTATAATTCGAGTAAGCCATGTAGAATTCCACAATTGTGGCTAAAAAAGAAATAACTGTATATTTTCTTTGTTGAAATGTTAAACATGTCACTATTACCATTATCTATATACACTCATATCAGAGTCATTCCCATATATCACATGCCCACCAAATCAAGAAGTATCATATATTGATCTCCTCTAAACCTCATGCTAGTGTTGTCTTAGTGGAATTCAACCAATGGATGAAAATAAAAATAACACTATTTAAATTCATTTTTGACAATTATGTCATCTAGATCCGTCTTAGCACACTAGTAGTTAACATTGATAATTTCATGAAAAAAAATTCATATATGATTAAGTACCTATCATGATTCATAATCAATTATACATTTATATTCCATCTCAATGCTCAAAATCCCCCTGATATATATATTTATAACACCCTAGTGTGCCACCTGAGGGTGAAATCAAAATAACCATCTAATAAGAAAGCCTAAAATAAATTTTCCACCCTTTTAATCTTATTATGTCACCCATGAATGGGGATGTAGGAACCCAAAAACAATCTCTACACCCTTTTCTAACAACATTCTCATCTCTGGTATTATATAGCCAAAATAGTAAGGCCGAATAAAATGAAACAATATTGTATTATTTGAAACCTGCTGAATATGGTTATCTTTTAGTAGACATTTATGCTGATCATTCTATAAAACAAAACCGATAACATTATTTGATACAAGTTGTAACTCCCCCACCTGGATTACACATAAAATGATACTCTATGTGGTTGACCCTTGGGACTTAGTTACACCTCACCATAATCCAAAAGAACCAAACAAGTATTGAGGGTCTGAGAGTTAATAGTGGAGCGACTATACCCACAAATTCTGAAAATAATAAATGTATATGTGTATATAGAAATGGAATACAATTAAAAAACATAGTAAAATAAATACATGAAATACATCATAATAAAAATAAATAGTAGAGGAATAATAAAACATATAACTTTTAGATTATTAAACATGCAATATAATGGAATTCCTAGAAATATACCAAGAAGGTCATATGTAGTTGGACATTAGTAAATACATATAAAAATTATTCTGAAAAAAAAATAAAGTTCATCTGATTAGTGAACAACCATGGTCACTTTCAATCCATCCCAAGCTATGAAACCCAACATGATCACTAAGGTATTTATGTTGATCTTAATACCTTACAAGAATCTAGTGATACGAATTATATGTGTGCCTAGAAGGGAAAATGTAGGGTGTGTGAATAAATCTCAATAGGAAGCCACCAATGAGTTTCTATTTTATATACATGATATTCAAGGTCTATTTAACCAAAAATAAAATGGACGCACAATCACATTGGACAAATATAACTCTTCCCTTATGCTCAAAAGATCCAATAGAGAGATCACCAAATTCGGCCACCACCATTATGAGTCTGAACACATTCTATCAATTTTATATATGTAATAAATGAATATATATATATAAATATATAATTAAAGAATTGATGATATAGGGAATAGTTACCAAGTTATCCCTCAATGATTATCTACTAGGTGAACCCTTTCTTTCCACCGAAAATTATATCACAAGCACCCCATTACCGTAACAATGTAACCCAACATACAAACAAAATTCCGAAACAATAATTATCTGGTTTTATAAACCTCATCTCAAACAAACTCATTGGATTGAAGTACAATGTCCTGAGGCATAATGATGTATGTCCTCTAAACAATAATCACCATAAACTCAACAAATTACTTCCCTAGGAATATATATATATTTCCCCTCAATATCTTTCACTAATGACCTCAATTATATTTGGGTGCCTCAACCACAAAACTGACTGTCTCATTACCCTTATTTGAGGGTCCACCACAATCCAAGTGCCTTTTTACGATGATAACCCCGTATACATTTCGAATGGCCAACACTATATCAAAATCCTCATTGTCTATGGAGGAAACACCTACAATCAGTGGTCAATACCACTTCATCTGAGTCCTATGTATGTGGACCTGAATCAAATTTTGTATTTTCCCACAAATGGTTTGTAGTTATCACCATACATCCTAATCCACATCATACAAAACCCGGTTCCCCAATGATGATGTAACCTAATCTCGACATTCTTCATAATATAATGTACCTTATTACATTCCGACATCCTAATGGATGCATCACATTAGTTTGATGACCTTTCCACCTATCCAGGTGATTAAAATCACCCCTTGTTACACAGGACATTCCCAACATGAAAAAATATGTCAACTAAGTATATGTGGTAAACACTACCATAATCATTAGGAAATGATCATAATATTCTCAGGGAACAAATCAGTTCAATATAAACCATCCACATTAATTTAAATAACATAACAGACCTAAAAATTTAATTTTATTCCAATACCATTAACCATATTAAACATTTATTGTAGTACTAGTGAATACCAATATCTATCTTAAGTCATCTATTTAGTCATATTAAAATAAAAAATCATATATATGGTCTCTCTTATACTCCCAACATAATGAATATAGAGTGATCCTCTAAAACCAAAGGGTCATTGAAAAAGGTAGACACCACCAACCCCATAATAGTAAGAAAACACTTATTTAATAAAAACCTATAACTCAACAAAAATTGGAAGAAAATGGAATTTTAGTCAAACACCAATGAAATAAGGTAAACAATATGAAATAGATTTACTGTTCTCCATGGATGTAAAAATATATAAAATAGGTTAGTAGATTAAATGACATACCACGATGAATTTGTAGACTCCAAAATAACAATTAACAAATATGGATTGAATGGGTTAGTCTATAGTCTAGCTTGGATAGTAATCGAGGATCCCCATTTTTGTATATAGTGGAATAAAGATTATTTAAGTGGAAAAACTTGTAATCCATGAAGGTAATTTTAGTATTTTTACCAATTTAATGTGCCATAAAGTTTGGATAACCATTTATAAACCATGTGGTTCTCTCTAACCAATCACTACACATGTACGACCTAGGTGGGCAATTATTAAAAATAGGTATAGACCATGAAAAAACCCTCTATCATAAACTACAATTGTGCTTTCATGGGTGTGCACCCCCCATCCATGGTTTTAATAATAGTGTTAGCGTGAGGGTATACCACACATTTTCTCCTCTAAAGTTTCACAATCTATCTAAATCATGTGCCTTAACCTATACCTTCTTGAAAATGGATTTTTTTCCTGGTGACTGAAAAACAATTATGTAATCTTGACCCACTGTTGAATCCATTAAAAAAACTATCCCTTTAGTCAACCAATCACTGAGAATAAAATTCTGATTACCAAAAAACACAGTCGGTTTGCTCACCAAATTGGAAAATTCTATTTTTCTTATAAAAATACATATTCAAAACCTAAGGATGTTACATAAAGTAATAAATAGTTATAAGAATATAATATATATATGAATATAAATATAAGAAACTAATTAAAAACAATAAATATCAAAACATGTTATATTATCTAGTGAAATTTTATAAGTATGACACGCGGTGAAAAATAATATTATAAATGTAATTATTATAATATTAAATACATTGTATCACCAAAAGTGAAATAATATATATATATATATATATTTCCATTGAAGAAGTGTACATATCTCATCATTTGGGAAACACATGTTTGAAAAGAAATACTACGAAATTCCCACCCATGTATCCACTACACGTCCATTTTGTAATTCACTAGTAACATCAATCTTTACCAATAATGTTAATGAAATCATTAATTCTTCATGTGTTCTATTGTATGGACTAATAAACCACAACCAACGATACACCTAGAAGATATTCATTAAATTTTTGAATTTTAATAGAAAAAACTATGCTACACAAAATGATAAATAACCCACTATCTATTATTCTCGACTAGAAACATTTGATAACATAACTTATTTTGGTCCATTTTGGTGTGTGATGATTCACCCACAGTTTGTATTGATCCTAAGGAAGAATGATACATCACTCTTCATCTCAAAAAATTAAATATATAAATAAAAACCCAAAACCAATTAGTTAAGAATATATCACCAAACTAAATTCCATATATAACATCTATACAATCTAGCTTAAAACACAAGCATTTCTGCCACCTATGAACACATATCCCTTACTATGCCCAACCCATAAACCCTAGTGTATTCTTCCCATATAGAAGTAATCTAACTCCCATTCAATGATCTCAATCACCACACAGTTCTCATGAACACCTGATATATATCCCACAACTAGTTCAATGGTCAATATAATCACCCTAGTTTTCACATATATGGGGGAAAGTAATTAATATACCATGGTAAAGACCACCTCATGGGCCTATATCTATCTTCACTTTACTACAACATCCTTAAGCCCTGGTTGCGTGTTTTCACAAAAATCCTACAACAAAAACACTATGAAAATCCATCTCTATAACATTTTAAAATATGATATCATCATCACATATATTGGAAAAAACATTTAAACCTAGTCACATGTGTCACTCCTACCACATTACTAAAGAACCACAACATAAAATTCATCCCATGTGTCACCTCATTACCACAAATTGAATCATTCTAGGAATTGTTATTATCCACCAACCTAAAAATAAAACCTTATACATTACCTAAAATATCATTTCCCATATGATACCATATGAAAACATATCCCATGTATAATATAAATAATATATGGATCCATTTATGGTCACACACACAACCCTACAAACACTAAAAATTAATATGATATATAAATACATATATAAAAACAAATATATCTACTCAAAAACAAATTCATAATAACATTATCATACACTTTTAATACTGTTGCATCATTCCATTTTCATCGAATGAAATTGAGAAACCAAAGGTACATTCCTAAAATAGGGAGTGTAATTGTATCTCATCACAATAGTGGGAAAATCAGAAAATATAGAAAATGATTTCAATCTATACATTTGGATACACCTTCTAGTAGAATTATCAATAATCATATTACAACTATGTAATATCACAATTGGGAAATTATGAATAAAATCGATATATTATGGTGGCCTACCAATTTTGTGGAATGAAACAAGTGTATCATTAAAATAATAGTAGTTAATTTATCAAATTAATTAAATGTAAAAATATAGAACCAAATTTCCACTATTAAATTGTCTCATAGGTCATGAAACAACATTTTACTAAAGGTATGATCTCTATTCCAAACCCCTGATACATCATGATGCAGCCACCGACTCCTTTAGAATTTCAGAACTCAACTATGTGAACACCAAAATCAATTTCTCAAATATAGGCAATGATGGAGAGGTATCCTTTTAATTATGATTCACCTTTACCCATGAAAAAGGGTTCATAGTGTAATATTCATAAATTATAATGTGATATGGTTATAACAAATTTATTTATTAATATGTTAAAAAATTAAATTTTCATGACAAAATACTATACAATATTTCCCTTGATTTTGACATGGTTCTCGACATGTAGCAACAATTATTACCCAAAACCATTCCAAAACCTCCAAATCACAATATGAACCTTTACATACTTCTCCAATAACTCAAAAATTTCCAATTACTCTAGATTGATATGAGTATAATCCTAGTAATTCTTAACCAAAATCTTGATTTATTATTGTGATAATAATATCTTTTCTCTTGCCAATATAATGATCTTTTGTAATTATTTTCTCTTAAATTCATTTCATAGTTTCTAAAGACATTACTATTTTTCCACGATTTTTTCTATAAACTAATGTATCTTCTACTTCAAATCACTATCTGTAAAACCATTAGTTTTTTGTAATATATGAAGTTGTTTAAAAAATATCTGCATAATTTTCATCTCCATGGTTGAAAATTAATGTTTCTAATTATTCCATCAATCCATGATGATATTTGCATCCATTTTTATAAATTGATTATGTGGTGATCAAATCCATGAATTGTATTACCATTTGTGGCGGTAAATGATGTCCACCTCTAACCTCCCAAATGCTTTTCCCAATTTCATCTTGCTTAGTTTTTTACTATACGCGAAAATGTAATAGTTTATGATATACCACCCTGTGGTTTCCAATTGTTTTATATTTATCTATTTTTCATTGAGTGAATTTATATTCACCTCTATTATTAAACTACAACATGATGTTTAATATATAATTATGATTATATTGAATTTTATCATACTCAACATTTTATTTTAATATGTCACTTTAATGTTTTTATTCATAGTCATTCTTATAGAAATTATATTATATTGAATCACACTTCATGTCAATTAAAAAAGATGTATTCTCATGTTTACCTAAAATATAATACCATAAATATTTAGGTATATGATACATCGTTAGTTTTTATTAAATTACAATAATTGGAATATTAAATGAGAAACATTTTTCATATTGATATATTTTGAGTGGTATCTATAAACCACCACAAGCAATGAATAATATCTCAAAGAGAAATAAATTAAATTATTATAAGAAAAAAATATTCAATCATTATAATAAATGGGAAACATATCCCATTTATTACTTATCTTACCTCTATATATAATGTAGAACTTACATCCATAATCATATAATATATTATCCAACATAAATTCATAAAATATTTCACAAAATATATATCTTTATAATTGTGTATTTGTACTCATATATTAATCCTTCATATCAGACTCTAGATAAGATCACTACAATTTTAAATTAAACAATTCCACTATATCACTATGATGGCTTGGTCTTCATCAAATTTTATAATGTACAAGAACATATAGATATAATGTATTTTATCAACATATTGGACCAAAAGTTAATAGAGTTATTTATATCTACTTCACTACATTAATGTTCACATCAATATCAATAACATCTATAGTATGTTTATGTAAATAATCATTCGACATATATCATATATAACACATGGTTGATCGCAGTTTGGAACCATTCCCGAATACATCTAATGGATTTTACCAATATATTTATCTATAATACATTAATTTTACTGTTACATGGTAAAGTGAAACCGAAATATAACAATTTTCATATTTACATAATATTTAGTGTTGGAAATATATCCCACAACATGTACAAGATAATTCATGAACACATAATTGTAATGTGGACAACAATATAAAATGATCAATTTATTGACAACTGTTTATTATGTATAGAATCTACCACAAGTTTATTTTATAGAGTTTTAAATATATTACCATATACTTTCAGGAAATATATCATTTATATTACATTTACTATTGGTATGAATTATTCTGATGATTTAATGTATAAATTTTACACTTAGTCAACAAAGTTAACATTCATTAATCTTGTTAATATATACATATTATATAAATAATGATATATATAATGAATCATGAATTAAAATCAACTATAATATTTAATACATAATATTTTATATTAAATATAAAATTTAAATATATTCATTAATGGAAAAGAATAAAATAAATAGATTGAATGAATGTCCAATAGTAATTTTGGGAAGTGGTGTTTTACTCATCACTTTTCTACAAATAGCATAAATTCTTAGCCCTGGGATAAACTAATACCACTATCCCAGTAAACATAAATCAATATTGATGAGTGATTTATTGGTCCCATAATGATTATAGTTCCAATTTTTTATTCATAAATACAATAAATACTCACAATTTTATTTTAACAAAAAATCATCAAACTTGGTCAAAATTAAATAAAAATCATGCTATAACTGCATTGTAACTTTGAAAATTCATTGAATTTTGTACATAGAATAAGTTTAAATAATTAAAATATTTAATGAAAATAATTAAAACATTGAATATTGGATTTAATAAATATATAAAAAAATTAGTAATTAAATAAATGGTTTATAGAATCATAAATATAATAATTTTCTAAATTAATACAAATAACATATGTAATTTCCCAATATAACAAATAAATATGAATTTTTTCAAATTTATTGCATAAATATATAAATATTTACATATAATTATATGTAAAATATGGAGATTATCATATTTATTATATGATAAAATTATTTTGAAATAAGATGTTTTTCGTATATCATATTTAAAGCATATAAAAACATCATATATAATAATTTTTAAAATTCATATGGAATAAAAAACTCTATATATATTTTTGTTCAATGTAATCAAACAACAATAAAAAATGATCTTACTTCATAAATGATTTATTCAATCTACATTTTCACAATATTTACAATGAGCAATATGGACCAACATTACTAAAATAATTTTTAATTATAATTAAGTATTTCTAAAAAATTAATATCATGTATATTGATATAGAATTTTTCATTATATATGATATATCGAAAAACATTCATCAGAAAAACGCAGAAACAGTATCCTTGTAGTAAGTATATTTCATATACATTTATATCCTATATCATGTCATATGAAATTTCCAAAATAAAATTCCCTTGTAGATACATATATCACAGAACACATTTAGAGAAAATTTATTATAATATTAGAAATTCAATCATGTGATATACCAAAAACCTGAATGCACTATATCTCATCGTAAAATACACATATTGAATTCGGTGATATAGTGATTTTTCATAAAAAAAATAGACACATTAGTATAAGAAACTAGTGATATATATTAATGTTAAAAATATTTAAATATAATGGTTAAATGAAAAACACATCAATTATTGATATATCATATGTTTTTATAGCATTATACATATATCTTTCAAATCGTTCTTCTTTATAAAAATAAATTTCTTTAAAAAATGCCCAATTTTCATTATAATATCACTGGATTTGTAGCTGATACAAGTGAAGGGTTTTTTAAACTTTTTGAAGGTAATGATCTATTTGGAAAACAATACTCAACTTTCGTGACCTTTTGGTATTGATTATGATGAATCAATAAATAATATAAAAACATGTCCATTCCTTTTATCCATTGATCTAATATATTCATCACCAATTTTGTTTTTATGGATGACATATCAAAACAATATAAATTATTATGTATTTGTGTGATTCAATATCTATTGGAAGCATTTATCATAGAAAAATGATCTAATTTATCACCACAGTATGATTATGTATTCATTAGTATAAAAAGTAATAGTAGAAGATGGCTTTGACCGTGGATGCATATCCCGTAATATATAATTCCCCTTAGGATAAATTTTTTTTATATCACACCCATTCATCAAATTAATGATGTCCCTAATGCTTATTTATTCACATATTCTAGAACATTCATTTTAATGTAGTTTATATTGAGATATATTCAATTATTTCTTGATAAATATTTAATAATTATTTTTAAAAAAAATACATTTTTAGTTTAAATTCAATAAAACCCTTCATCTAATGATGTGGAAGATAAATGGATGAGACATCTTGTGAAAATTGTTCTAATTTAGTGTTAACATGATAACACAAATCTTATGAATATTATAAAAATTTAAATAACATATATTATAACACACATGTATATATTATGGAGACAAATAACCAATATCACACCATGTGATATTAAATTTTAGTATTTTTTCAGGATATGAATACATGTACATAATTAATAATATAAAATAAAATAAAACCTAAATATTATTTAAAATGATTGATTTCTACCATAATATGAAATTGAGGAAAAAAATAACATAACCATCATATGAAAAAAATTCTACATTAATCATTGATCAGAACCATTGGACACTTACCATTATCACTAGTTTGGTATATACATAAAATGAAAATCCAATACACGATTCAGGACCCCCCTTATTGATAAAATTGAATTAATTATACACTATTATATAAATTATTTTTTTTTCTCTATATTTTTTAATAAACACATCAATTAAATTAGTAATATATAAGGAAAAAAGAAAACAGAGAATGTTTTATTGCCTTAAAACATAATCACTTAATTTTAATCTTTATATCACATGTTATTTAATTTTATTCACCATGGATTCATATTCCATGATATTATAAAAAACAACTCATCATATACCTTATGTGAAAGAACATTTCAAAATCTAATTTATCACATTCTATGTCACGACCCGTCCTTAGGGCCCGTGCCGTGACTACCCCAAGCCCGCCTTCCAAAGGCCAGGGGCTGGCGACTAGCACCAAAGACGTAAATCCCGATGACTGGGAAGGAATTGCCTTTATAAAAGTAAAGAAATCGCCACAGAGTTCAAGTGGAAGTAAAACAATAAGTACAAATAGAAGTGATGAAAAGTAAATGGGCCAGCATACAAACCCAACTGAAATTAAAACTAAAACTGAAAAAAAGTAAAACATAAAAAGACAACAGCTGCAAGAACAGAAGAGACTCCTGGGATGTCCTCCTCGGATCCAACCTGAAGGGTTGGTACAGATGGCGCATCTCCTGGATCGTCCACCACAGATCCTACCTGAAGGGTAGGTACAGATAGCCTCCACATCACCCTTTCCTGTCAACATCCTCCGAGTGTCGTCTCGCCATGAAGTCCACCTCCGGATACTGACTCGTCGTGTAGTCCACCTCCGGGTACCGTCCAGTCCTCGAACACTCGGCCTCCGTCAGCACTGCCCATCGTCTGCAACCAACACAATGAGGTGCGGGCAAAGCCCATGCAGGGGTGAGTATAACGATACTCAATAGGGACCCCGAGACCCTCAAGGTCTCACTAAAACCAATATAGATAACCACAAAGAAGATCTGAACAGATAACCTCTACTTAAGTATATGCCCATACATATACCATAAGTTATGAAGTAACCCATCTCAATCATGAAGAAACACAAATATTATGAAATCAACGGATAACCCCTACCCAGGTATATGCCCATACATATACCTAAGTTATCAAGTGACCCATCTCAATCAAGAGGTAAACACAAAGGTCATAGACTCAGCTCAAACTATGATATTCATTATCGAAACCGTAACTGCTGAAGAGCCCCATCTCTGGAGTGTACAGTGGTCCTGTCACGACTTCGAGGTACTGCTCACTAACCTAAGACTGCTGAGGTACTCTTCCTATCGAGTACCGCGGGTCTGCCACCTCACAAAGTAGTGCTCCTCCGCCATGGGTCTGCCACCTAACACAGTAGTGCTCCCCCTTATAGCCTACAGAGGTACTCCTCCTGTCGAGTACCGCGAGTCTGCCACCTCACACAGTAGTTCTCCTCCGCCATGGGTCTGCCACCTCACAAAGTTGTGCTCCCCACTGGGCTATGCTAGTCACTCCGAATCGAATCGGACAAGCAGTCAATGGTCACAGCCAGCTACATGGTCTCCGTACTCTGTATGCTCGTCTCCGAGAGGGTCCGCTCCACGAGATACAGGTCGATACTCCAATTATCACAAGTCCCAAGAAGAAGTATCTCAAAGGACCGCCTCATTATAGGGGTCTCAATGCAACAGACGGCCCGTCAATCGGACGCCTGTTTGTGAGTTATTGGCTTTTTCGTCCCAGGGGCCCGGTTGGTTTTGTGTACAAACCAACCCGGTCATATCTCAACTATACCCCAAACTCTCATAGGGTATACCCATAGGGACCGTTTCTCAATGTGATCACCAACGCCACTGACGGTTCGTCAAACGGACGTTCGGTCTGAAAGATATCAGCTTTTCCGTTCCAGGGGCCCGGTTGGATTTCGGGTACAATCCAACCCGGCCATACTACAACTGCATCCAAAACTCAGGAGAAGTGTGCCAAAAGTTCCGTCTCATCAAAAGGAATTCAACGAAATAGACGGCACGTCAATCGGACGCCCGGTCTGTGAGTTATTGGCATTTTCGTTCTAAGGGCCCGGTTGGTTTCATGAGCGAACCAACCCGACCGCACTCCGACGGCGTCCAAACCTCGAGCGGAGTAAGTCAAAAGTTCCATCTCATCAAGAGTAAACCAAAAAAGTTGACGGCATTTCAATTGGACGTTCGGAACTCAAGATATAAGCGTTTCCACTCCGAGGGCCCGATTGGTTTCGTATCCGAACCAACCCAGCCGAACCCAAAGTTCCTTGAAACCTTGAGTGTAATGTAACGTAACTACCGCCTCGATCCAAGGATCACATAACAACTGACGGTGCGTCGATCGGAGGTCCGTAGCGCATGTTATGGGCGAAAGATCGAAGAGGACCGAAAACGGGGGTCTGGGCTCGGCCTGGCCCGGCCCAACCAACCCCCCCCCCCCCGGGTCGGCCGAACCAGTTCCGGGTCTGGCCCAGCTGGGTGCAGCCCAGCCCGGCTGTGCAGACCGTCCCGGCCGGGGCAGCCGGCTACCCTCGCGCTGGCACGACGTGACGGGTGCGGGGGGTTACAAACCCCCTGTTGTTAACCTGGCGCGGCTTAAAGCCGCTCCACCTCAAACCCGGAATGGCCAGGCCATTCCAGTTCACGTCCCACCATCGCGGCGGTTTGCTCCAGTAGCGTGCCGCCTCCGCCTTCTGTGGACCACCTGACGCGCTCCGGTGGTCCGTTTTGCCTGCCACCTTCGCCAACAGTCCTCCCGGGACCTGATCTTTACTGCGAAGAAATTCAAACGCCATTTCGGCCCGATTCGTCGTCGCCCGTCGATCTGGACTCAATGTTTAAAACGTGCCATCTTTGTGGTTTTCCGGCAGGGCGCGACGGCGCCACGCCCCTTCGCCGCGACCCGACTTCGACCGCCGATTCATTCGACCTCAAAGGCACGGCGCGACGGCGCCGCACTTCTTCGTCGTGATTCTCTAAATTCCCGCACAGTGCGATGGCACTACGTCGCTTCCATTTCAAGCCACTTAGATAACCAACAAAATAAAAGGGGAGGAGGTTCGGCCATGTGTGTGTGGTCTGACCTCCTCCGTTATTTTGATAACAGTTGGCCATTGATATTGAAGGACGTTTAAAATTATTCACGACATGAAAACCAAACCCCTACCTTGCAAGGACATCACACGTCGTCGAGCCGCATAAGAGGCAAGCGTCGCGGTGATCGGAAGTCGCGGAAGATCGGTGCCGATTCCGTTGACGTCGGAGGGTGAGTCTTCGTCAATGGCGAAATTCCCCGTGGTGGTGTCTCCTCCCTTGATGCGGAGGAAGAAGAGGAGAAGGCACGTCGTCAGTGATCGCCCGATGAAGAATGTGGCGTCTCGCTTCCTTCGACGTAGAGAGAAGGTGCAAGATGAGACGACGTTCTTCGACAAAGCTTCAGTGTTCTTCACATTCTTCAACAAAGGAGATGAAGCATTCTTCTTCGGATGAGGAAGTTCTTCAAAACTAAAAAGCTCTATTCCCTTTCTCTTGACACAAAATTTCTAACCAAAATAAAAAAAGGCTCCACCTTTTTTTTATTTACCCATGCTATGAATTCAAAAAATAAAAAATTCAAAATCAACACACTTAATTAATTGATCTTGAGTTGTCAAATTAACTAATGTTTAGGTGGCATGAATTAATGTGGGAGGTGATGAGGAGAGGAGTAACTTAAGTTAAAGTGGAGTTACAATATTAAAGTGGGAGGTGAGTTATGGGAGGTCAAGGGGTTATGGAAGATCAAGCGGGTTAGGGTCTCATGTGGGCCCCACCACCCTCTTAACCTCTGATGGGTAGTTCCCTAACATCCACTCAAAGGATACAACTACTTTAATGATATAAAAATTGTAACTCAATTTTTATTTTGTCTTCCACAAATTTTTAACAACTCCTCCCGTGAAAACGCAACTCCGAAAAAGATCTTCTTAAGAAATTACCAGCACTGTGAATCCATCGGTTCCCTCGGAATTCGATTCCGAGCACCTGTTCAAACGTTAGAAAAACCCTCTCATTTGTTCACTGAACGTACCCGAGCTAAACATCAGAAATTGATTCTGGGCACACTGGGCCTCGAAATCAGGCGCCGTCAGAAACTGCGTTCTTGTAAAATTCCAAAAAAAATTAAGAAAAAAATTTCCCTGAAATTTCCAAGTCTTTACATTCTATCGGAAAAATATAAGAAAATCTAATATCATAATTCGTAAATACAATCTACGAATGGGTCTATTCTTCTTTTAGACATTGTTTAACATGGGTACAAATGATGATAGCCTTATCATATTTAGAATATACTCATTATGTAACAAAATTATTTATATGCCGAATTACAAGTATACTATATAGATAAAAAATCATTGAATAATATTAAAATAAAAAATTTAATTATAATACATCATAGATTACTCCATATGTCGTTTAAATTATAAATTAACTATATGGGGACAGAAAAAATTTCATAAAATTATCCCTTCAGTAAAATAAATTTTTTCTTATTTTCTATATCATATAACCTCTTTGATTTGAAATGTGTAGTTTTTATGACAAAATATCATCGTTGAGAATAATCTTCTTCAGTGAAAAATATATTATTATTATCATATAAAGAAAGTGGGCATTCATCAAACTGAAAGCACATAAAAAATATTCCGATGAATATTTAAGAAGAAAAAAAGCATCATCAATTTTGTGTGACCTAAGAATCCAACCTCAAGAACATCTATAACCACAATATATGGAATACTGTCACCAATTTGAATTACTGAAATGTGTATCTAAACTGACGAAATGTATATATATATATAAATAGAATACATTAATAGAATATTTTAAATATATATATCAACAATAGAATAATATAGAAGGGAGGTTTGTGTAAATGAATCCAGAGGGAGATACAAATAAACAATATGAGTTTTCTTTTGAAAAATATAATGAATTAAAAAGAAATATCCCTTCATAAAAGGAAAAACTTATGATATTTAAAACAAAAATCATTCTTGGAAAAAGAGAAGGGATTATAAATTTACTAATGAATGAAAATGAATTCATAAAATACAATAAAATTATTGTTAAATATATTTTAAATTAAACTATTAATATATAAAGTAATTTAGATAATTTACTTATAAAACAAATACGTATAATGCTCTAAAACTAAACTACAATATTAATTCCATTTATTTTCCTTGATGATCACTTATTTCCAAAAAAAATTGATCCTTTAATAGGAAATTTTTATTTTAATTTAACATCATTATTTAAATATTCTTTAAATATTAATTATTAAACAATAAAATAATTAATATTTATAATTATGTTATAAATATTTTCCAATTGGGAGATTTTATAATCATAAAATGACATTAAACAACTAGGTAAATATTTCAATGAAGTTAATTTATTGAATGTTCCATTAGGGGAAAAAATATGTTCAATCCATAGTAGAACATAAGAGTTTTTAATAATTATGGATCTCAATAGGTTTTTGGTATGTTATAACATCTGAAGATTCAATCCACATCTTTTTGATTAAGAGAATTATTTATATGTGGTAATTTGTTAAACATCATACCATGGATCTATAAATATTTGTCATTTCTCATGTAAGCATTAACTTTTTTTTCATATCCCATGCATAGTTCTAAAACACGTAACATGTTACAATGATACATATGTTATTTTGATTACAAAGGGACTATGGTCTCCATTCATATGGGGAGTCACAAGGAACTCCTGAGATTATAAAAAGTCTTGGAGTATATCCTATAGATAAAGAAAACCACAAAACCATTATTTCAAACTCATTGATGAGAAAATACTCTTATATATATATATATCAAATTTGTTGCAAAAACATATCATAATATAATTGTTTTTTATAAAATAAATTTGGAAATATGATCTGTTGGTCTATTCTAAAGAGAATTTTGTCTAAACACAATTGTTATAAATACATATAACATCATTATAAATTAATATTAAACTATGAACACAACAAAATAGAATAGATTTATATAGTACTATTTCATTTGGAAACATCGATAAAAAACAATTGTTCAAAATTTATGTACAACTTCCCCTACAATGTTTTTTGTAACAATATCCCTACTTATAAATATCATATATTATACCATTATTCATATCTAAGTTATAGGAAACATATGATAGGGAGATCTCTGATACATCGTAAGGGTAAATGAAGGTGATATCAATTGATGTTCATAAAAAAGAATAATATATGAACAAGGTTATGAGATTAGGAATATAATATACAATATATAAACCCAAAATTTCATTAATCACAATCATTATTAATGTAATAAAATATATCATTTTAAAATATTTGAATTATAAGAGTGAGAAATCATCATAAATAAATTATGAACCTTATTTTTATGTTTTATAAGTATGACAAAATCATATGTGTAGATAATTTTTTATATTTCATGGTTATCAATCATGAATTCCAAAAAATAAAAGATCATGAATAAACACCTAATTCCCATTGTGTTTCAAGAACATCAATGTGTTTCTCATAATAGATCAGGCAAAAAATTGCATCAACTTGTTTTCTATAGAGGACTCATAATTTTGACTTCTTTCCCATAATATTCTCAGGAAATATATGAAATTTCCCAATGAATTTGATGGAAATATAATTATTATCAATAGAATAATAATATACAAAATTATATATTTTTATTCTATAAAATCATTAAACAATCACCATATCATCATATCGTAAACATTACAAAGAGATTAGGTTTCGAAAAAATCATTAATACATAATTTCATATTTCATGGATGATAAATGGGTTTACTAATAACATCATCCTCATAAATATATAACATAAAAAGGTAGAATAAGGATGTAATAAGTGGATCATATCCATAATTATGAATAGTATCACTAGTGGTTATTGTTAATAAAGAAGAGAAACTATATAAAAATATCATTAAAACATTCTTGAGGAATATATCCTTTCCATTTTAAAAAAACTTCCTCAAATTATATAATTTGGACAATTATTATTCAAAATTATTTGAAAATCACCATGTATAATTTTAAAAGAATATATAAATCATTGTGGATTTAGGATGGTACGAAATAACCTTCATGTCATACACATTAAAATAATAATTTCTTTAACATTTTTTGTAAAACATCAAATGTATCCTATTCAAAAAATAATAATATTATTTTAAAAAAAATTTAAATAGTAAAACATGGATAAAAATTAATTTAAACAACTATATAATAACATGAAATAAATTCTTGAATCTTTTTGTAGAGGAAATGGGCATGGAAGAGATATAATGTACGACTAAAGAGGGAAATAAATTTATTTTTCCATTAAATTTGTTATTTTTGACTATTTAGTACATAATGATAAATGAATTTAAAACATGTATTCATAATGAAAGACCGTAGTGGAATACAATTCATTAGTTTCTTGGGAGATATATCATAATATTTCATCATCATATTCATAACCATAGTAAATCCTAACAAACAATGAGATTATATCATAAAATTGTTTCTACATTTGTAAAATTTAAATCATATTCAATTGAATGATAGAAAAATTTATATAATTTTATATACAAAAATTGTCATGATAATAATCATAAAATAATTTCATTGGTAATATATATCTTACACTAATTGAAATGTGTTGAATTTGGAATGTATCTCATAGAAATAAAACATAGATTACAATTCACTACCTCTAGTATCAACTTCCTTCATATGTGTTCAAACCTCCAATATAATATATATATATATATTTTATAAATTTATTTAAAAGAAATACACTAATTGATATGATACCATATATGATTTAATTATAAACTTCTATATACTATTTGATTACAATCCTTTCTTTAAATCACTATTCCGGGTAGTAAATGCTTTGCTTTTCACGTATGCTTTGGTCCATTATTTTATTTCATTAAAATATGATTGTGGTATGATCATGTACACAATATTATCAATTATATAAATGTTATATGTACTCATTATAAAAATATATTGTGTCATTCATAATATTTATTGATGGGAAATTTAGTTACACCATTCACGTAGACATTAGGTTATATGTATGGATGAAAATTGATTTTGTTTTCAATATCTATGGAACAAGAGAATGGAAAATGTTATTTCAACATTACCGAATAATTTTAATTTCATATATCTCTTTCATATTTATTAAATATATCTATTTTACTATCCATTCGAAATAAAATGGAAATAATATCACATTGCTTCATATATGTTCTAGTCCACACAAACACACGAGCAAAGAAATCATTTTCCAATGTGTTGTAATATGAGATGGTTGAAGTAATATTATATTTCCATAAGTATTTTCGTGACACTATAAAAAAATATACCCCATTGATGGGAGAGAAATAATGACCCCTATGTCCTACCTCCTATTATCCCTCAGTGGGAAACTACCATATAGGGAATACAAATCTCATAAAATGGGAGGCATCACCATCTATAATAATATTATATTTGTAGATAAGTTGAATCCTACCCAAAAAACTCCATGAAATAAAATAAAATAAATCCAAACCCATCTCAAAATTCATGTATAACTAAAATAGGTTTTCATAATAATATAAAATATTATATACCAAAAAGAGAATCTAAAACAACCACACATCAAATATCCAATAAGAATTGATAACTTAATATCCATCATCATCCAAATAATCCTCATTGAATTTTGAAAATAATTTTATATATATGGTGTGAATATATGTTAACATAGTAAGAAAAACCAATGTCACACACTAAAATGTGAATCATGAATACTAATGCACCCATAAAAAACAGAACCAAAAGAATGTAAAGTTGTCAACAGACTATCCTAAATAAAATAAGGAACTATCACCAAATAACACATGCTAATTATAATAACATAATATAAATTACTTTGATAAAGGGATCCTTGAACTACTTTCCCACTAATTTTCCACTCTAACACCGCAACATCACATGTCATAGAGCTCTCATATTTTAGGAAAAATAAATATAACCTCCTCAGAACATGGACACACCACATGATTCCCGTAGACACCTAGGCCACCACCCCATAACACTATAAAATCTCATCCTTATTGAATTCACCTAGTCCATGACATCGAAATCACATCCAGAACTGCAGTAATGTATCATGAACCTGAAGGACATCAACCTATATCCTTACACTTACCATAGAAAATACACACCATTGGCCACCCCACATCATGGCCATGTCACATACTTATATGAAGACACATTGGTTGTCACCTAGTGCTCTAACAGACAGCATACCATTACATAATTTCCATATCTACTCACCTAGAAGATAGATCAGAAAATAGAATGTAGTGATCCATCCACCCTCATCACCGAGATATTGGGGAAAGCAACCCCTTATAAATGTTTGGGATTCAGAACATAGTTGTTAACATAGTTAGAGAGCGTATAGAAATAAAAACGAAAAATATAAAAACACATAATGAAAAATATAATACAAACCTATTAGTTCACCCCAAAAAACGGAACCAGTCCCAACATCCACAAATTAGTTGATCCTCCTAAATTCATTAAACAACACAAACAAATCCACTTCTCTCACAGACCAAAAACATCTTTTATCTTACCCATTCATTTCATTATTAATCATTGACCACATATAACCAACCATCCCATCATTAATTTTTTATTAGACAATTACATCCCATTAAAGATTCCAAAACCCATCAATATCAATCATTATTAAATATTTTTTCCATCACTACCATTGCTTTATGAAAAAAGAAACTACATATCATAAGAAGATCATTATTTACATTGAATCATCACCTCACCAACCCAAAATCATGGAAAAACAAACCATAACCTTAAAAACCTAAAATAAAGGAAATATGAACCATAACCTCACCAGCGAAAAATCACATCCAAACAAACCATCACATCTCTTCAACAAAAAACAACCAAAGAGACCATTTACTCACTGCCCAAAAATCATGGCTATGTAAACCATCACAATTCCCACCAAAAGCACAACCAAATGAACCGTCGCATCACCACACCAAAATCACAGTAAAAAACCATAACATTGACTCCCACAAAAAAATAAAAAATATCCCATCCACAACCAAAATAATGGCTAAAAAACAACACATCACATCACAAAACATCACCACCACAAATAAAAACAATATAAGAACGTGTCATAGAATTACAATGGGGATTTTAAAAAATTCCATATTATTTTAAGGGTGTTTTTACAAAGTGTGAAATATAGGGGAAACCATTTTATTAAAAAAAAATAATTGGTTTTATAATTCACATTTTAAGGTGATATCACAACAATCAGACAACAAGGTATCCACAAAACATATCTACGCAGCACAAAAAAATACATCAAAGAAAAAAAATTTCAGAAGGGAAAATAGTCAATAGAATCACAATATCAAAATTATATCAATGATGTAAAATCATAAAAATAATTACCCTTACCCAAACCATTTTCACTAAATGATTAATTTATCTGAATTAGGATAGAATAAACTATATCTTATAAATCAACAAGAGTAATCACGTCATGTATGCTACAAAAAAGTGTAAAATAATTTATATCTTCCTAAATGAAGATATCAAACTAGATCTGCACCGTAGGGTGTAGAATAAACACTTGCACACCAAAAAAACACAAAAAGACACGAAACACCCTATACCATTTCATGGGATAAAAAGAAACTCAATCCAAATTGTCAAAACTATAGTGGATCATCAATAGAATAATAAGACAAATCAATATAAACCATTGGAGAACTCAACACATATCTTTAAAAGGAAACCACTAAATCCAATGTGTTTATGTTCGAGGAAATTGTTTTGAGGATATCCTCAGCGCACTAGGGTTTCCCCAAAAAACATGATAGAGAAGAGATGAAATCGAACGAATATGGATTTGTCTAAAAAATTATTTAAAATATGGAATCCGACCCCTTCCATGTCGTGTAACCAATTCATGACTTTAAATACCTAATAATTCCCCAAAAACGTATTCTTTGAAAATCCAGGCCACCTAGGACAGTATTTAATTACACATCATAGATAACATTGATGATGTGATCCTTTTTCATGGTATCCCCATCATCTACATAAAAATTATAAATTGTTTCTTCTGCAGAAGTTCTGAATCAACTTTTTAGGTCATATACCACTTTTATGATACGAATTTTATGTAGAAACTTTGTTTCACCTTGAACCACCATGAAACCTCCTCAAGGATCCCCTAAAAATCCTCAAAACCCCATAAGGGGTAATGTAATAGGTCTGGATGGCACTGACTATTACATAAAATACCACTCAAATTATACTCAACCAAGAAAATCCCAATCCAATACTTAATGGAAATGGGTCTACAAAACCACACCATGAGATTCCTCTAGAGTATCTTATTACCCGTAAATGTGACCATAATCCAAAAACACCATCATAAACAACCACAAAACACACTTCACAGCCAGAAAATACCTCTTTTCACAAAACTACACTCATACAAAACCGCTACACAACCATATCAAACTACACATAGACCAAACCAACAACCACTACAACAAACAAACCAAACAACCCAAACACATGAATAGTTGATTTAAATCCTCCATGTCATGGTATTTATTCTCTAGCTAGAACTAACTCTACCCCTTATGATTGATCAATCATTGCATAATGATTATTGATTGTTAATATAGTCGTCTTCATTCCAAATTTCATAACATTATCCAACATAATACATTAATAAAATATAAAATATCATGATATAATAATATCCAAACATCATATCAGTTGAAAAATAAGGAAGTGAAAACTAAAAAATAGCTTCGAGTATAGGGCATACATATATATCCATTACTCTTAAATATTATCCTCTAGGACACCATGTCTCAAAAATTTGTGAACCAATGGAATGGTCTATCCATGTAGTGCCTTCCCTAGGTGATTTTTGATCTCGACTAGATACTCCATAAACCTAATGAATTCCATGACATTCAAATATCATTATTCAATGGAATGGGAGTCATATTAATGATATTGACAATTTTGTGATATGTGGAAGACATCATGTATTCTCTCATATTGTGGTGGTAATACCAACTGATACAGAACATCTTTTTGAGTTTTTCCACCACCCATTTTGTATCAGAACACCTTTACTATTCCCATAAACAATGATACATCATGGAAAATACCAGTTTTTACCATCAAAGGTTATCTATGAATCTCATAGAGTACTGATTCAAGCATTTGTAATGGAAAAATAACCTCACATAAAACATTGTCCAATTCTGACTATCCTCTAACCATACCTCATGTTCATCAAGGTGGCCAACATGATTATGTAACACCTCTATCTTTGAGACTCCCCACTAATACTCCTCCACCTACTGTATCAGTTATGACTATAGGGTAATCTAAAAAATATATCATCTACCATCATCAATGCATGAAATTATGTGAATGGCCACTAACTCTTCCAACTCTCTCCAAACATCCAAAAAATACTAAAATAATAATTCCATTACTTCTAGATCAAATCATTTACTACAAAATTCTTCATTTCTGATGTGTAGAAGATATAAAAATTGAAATTCTATAAATATTCTATCCACATCCACTACCACGGACACATATCATAATGAGACAATTTATACCTCAATGTCTTTTGGTCCGTGAAGACCAACAAGCACTCCCCAATGTTGAAATACGACAACCAATTCATCACAAACCCAACAAATAATATCCAAAGATCATTGCTGGCATAGTTATTCTATTGGAGACATAACTTCCATGTACCATAATATAGTAATACCCAATTCTAAATAAATAGACATCTATGTTCCTTACAAGAATCATCACAAAAACCTCAAAAATTACTCCTCATATGGAAAGAAGTGTATAGGAGCATATTTACACTTTCTATTTGGGTAACCTAATGATTCATAGTAGTGATCAATATATAAAAAACCATATTCCCTCTTTTTCAATTAAACTATTTTGATTGAAATTCAAGATAAATCAGGTACAAATGATTGACAATATCTCAAAATTCTACGAAAACAAAAAATCTTTAGTACATTCATTAGTGAATCACCAGAAACAAATACATTGACCTATGATGTGTCTACATAAATTCATTATCATAACCCCCAATGATTCACTAAATTCTCCAATCCTGTATAAAGAATACAAGTGGGAAAATTTCCATAGAGATGGCAGTGTCGAAGAACCTATAAGGTAGAATTGAGAGGGTGAGAATGAGTGTCCTCTAAATATGAGTAAATCAATATGTTACCATTGAATATGACTATAAATCGGTTGATGAATTCATGGAATAGACATTTCATGAGTCCCAAGAACACAACTACTATATTTATAAAACTAAAAGATATGAATATATCCTTGATGTTCGCATACATATATCTGAAGGAATACATCATTTTATCACCATCCATAAACTTAATGTTGTGATATAATTAACAACAATCGATCATATAAAATTAAAATTATCCCTATCAACTTTTCAAAAATATTTTATATCCCTGAAATATGTCAAAACATATTCCCCATCACTTGATTCAACCTGTTTTAGACTTTACACAACATTATAAAACTATCTTCTTTCTTAGAGAACATCAATGGTGAACTCCCTGCCGGCACACTATTCTAGATAAATCCCTTACCTATATGATCATCTAATTTAATTCTCACATAAGACAACATATAAGGTTATATTTGATAATGAAACGTAACAATCAAATAATAACTATGATATATGTCTATCCATAATTCACCATAAAGATGAGGGGGTAACATCACATCCTCATCAGTAAAATAATCTTGAAACTCTATAAAGACTATGGGGACCTCCACTGCCCTAATGTACACTAATTAATCTAAACCCCTCACCATAAATAATGAATGGGTCCCCAATTAGAAGTTACTACCTAAAAACACTCTACCCATGAAAACCCACATACTATTCGTCAACCTCTACGAAAAATATAACCCATAGAAGATGATGACTACAATCATGGAATAGAACTAATTGATGCCTATGAAAAAACAGTATGGTTAAATTTGAATATAGAAAATATCTCTATACGAAGGATGTGTCACCATAATATATCTACATGATCGGCCTAAATCAAACATGATACTCAATCTTAGACTGGCATAGTCCACTTCAGCTGAGTGGGAAGACTCTTAATTTTATATTCCAGAGCACAATCTCTAATGAGTGAAACTATGAATTGTGGAGCTCCAGAATAATTCAAGGAACAAAAATAGAATATGAAAAACCCAATGAACATTAAATGATATATGGAACCACCATTGCTACATCCTTCACTACATGTTGCTGACCATGCTTATCTCCAACAAATATATGTTAATATACATGTCTATTAACAATTATAAGGTAGGGTCCGTGAACATGAGAATACCGAAAAGTTATTCATTACCTACTCTATATCACCTCGGTGGAGCATAGGAATATTATGCATTCTATTGAAATATACTCACTAGAAACTTATACTTGGGTCGATGTTAAACTTGACTACCTCTACTAAACTATTCCTGAAGAACAACTACATACTGGTTTTGGAGATACCCTTGATCCCCATAGAAAAAATATTTTCCAGATATATTCATAGAATGAATGAAAATTAGTAGCCCTAGGAGTCTAGATTGGATGATAATAAATCTAAATAAACCTTTGTTAGAAGATCATAGTTCCTAGTAACGGATACCATCCATCTTAAACTAATCCCCATGAAGAACCACATTGGTTCCCCTATCTTAATAATCCTCTTTAGAGTAAATATGCTTGATCACCTCCACCATCTTCTAATCCTCCATATTTTTCGTCAATGTAAAATGAAAAATTTCATAATTGATATACGGATGGATTTAATCGTCATGAATAATCGTACAAGACTCCAAATCTAGAAAATGTGTTAGGAAAAATTCCAAAGGACCTTGGAAATTATTTCTAACTCCCACTCTAAAATAATCTCTTACTAACATGAAACAAGCTCCTACATCTTAACTTACATTAAGGTCATTGAAAGGTACTCTTCCCCGAAAAAATATTCAAATTTTAACCATGTAACATAATTCTCTTTCCCCTCACCTATAAACTATGTCCACCAATGACGCACAACTCCCCACATTTGAATAACTTCCAAATGGACCATGTATCCCACTAGGTTCACAATAAACCTGAACGTGATCCTGAGATCCAATATCATTCTATGTATCTTTATATCCCAAATAGTTTCCCTATTTATTCGCAAATTATGTTGCTGAAAAGCACACACATCCATATTCCATTCCACATCCTACAATATCATTTCTACCCTTTGGAAGTCAACCAAATCATCTTTATAATCCCCAATTTCTTATGGCATGAGTGGATGACATTTTGGAGTCACTTTTGGAAGACATTCAATAATTTCATAATCCCATATAATGGATGTTTTTTAAATTATTATTATATCAGATTATTAATTTTATCCTTCAAAAAATGACCCAAATCAAACAAGAAAACAATTAATCATGATTCAAGTACCTCTCCTTGGTCTTTATGCTTTGTATAGGTCCAACTGACATGGTCGTTCAATAATCTATGAGTCTTTTCACTAGATCACAATGGTGGGGGGTGAAATCCAATGTCATTATCCGTCTCCCAAGCCTAAATCATGAAATGAGTCCAATTAGAATAGCTTCCATACCAACCCATGTAATCTGAAACATGCCTAACTCAAAACTCTATCATATCTCTCATCCATTACATTAGATACAATGATTTCCTGCCCCCTTCCACTAATGTTTCCGCAATAAAGGGAGTTAGATAATGATCCCCATGTACTACCTACAGTATGCCCTATTATGTAAACTAGCTAGGAGGGTATAAAAATCTCATAAAATGGGAGGCATTACCCTCTATAATAATATTTTATTGAGAGATATGATTATTCATCGACATACAACACCATGATGTTATATAAGAATAAACCAATACCATCCCATAATTAATGTGTAAATAAGATTTATATAGATAAAAGTATCCAAAAATAAATACCCAATAATTAAGTTAATGCATTGACCTAGAAACTCTCCAAAGCATTATAAGCTAGTTTTGTCCAACACGGTCCATATGATCCTCCTATAGACCTAAAAATTATTTTATATACATAGAGTGATCATATTGGTATACGCAATTGTAAAACCAATGTCTATTTTGAACATTTTAAAGAAGTACACTAATTCAACCATGGGAAAATAAAAAAATCCAGAAGCACCTAAACATGTTAATCACAATCCCATCCTCACCAAGACATGGTCACCATATAACCCAATTCATGTATTATATCATATTATAAATCAAATCAATAAAATAATCACACCCTCTTGCCACTAATTTTCCACTCTTAAACACACAATATCTTATGTTTTATTGATCCAATCACAAATAAATAACATATACCACCTCCCCAAATTACAGTCACAAAAACCATGCTCATAGAAACCTTTCCCAATGCCCCACAACACAATAACATCTCAAATAGCATGATGTATCTTATTTGATCACATCAAATATACTCCATGAACCAGAGTAGTAGGGTTTCATGGACATGAATAAAATCAACCACATTCCCTCCTCTCATAAAGGTCCCCTACCATAAACATTCCTATAGATTAGTCAAATGACATCTCACCAGAGGGACTATAGTAAATAATTTTGTGATCTAACAGACCTCTAAACATCACAACCCACTGGATGATGAAAAAACACGCCCCTATAAATGTACAAGTGTCTTTACATAGTGCTTTATGTAGATGGTATGTCTGTAGAAATCATAAGGAATACAAAAATACTCATAAACCCTCACTGAATCCTAATATATGGATTAAAAAACACTAACCAACTCATAAAATCAACATATTCCCAAATATATCTAAATGAAAATCACCACAGACAAAAATCCAAACATCACACTAATAACCAATCTCATTATCTATCCCATTCCTTTCATTATTAATAATTAACCACATTTAACCACATATACCATCATTTATCTGTACATTATTCATTTACATACCATTAGATAAATCAAAAACCTTCCATTTAAATCAATATAAAATAATTATTCCATCCCTAATGGGTATCAAACATAATGAAACCAGAAATTACATGTAACTTGTCCATCCCATCGAACCATTTTAGTGTTTATGCCAAATCATAGCCAAACCAAACATCACCTCAGTGACCAAAATTCTTATCCTAATGAACCATCACCTATATGCCACAAAATGATGTACAGGTAACTCATTACATCACCCGCCCTAATGCATGAAAAAATAAAATCTGACCTTACTACATAGAATCACATCCCAAAAAACCATCAACTCACCAAATAAAAGACCATCACAAAAAAACATATCCTCACCTCAATAAAATCAATATCAAATAAATCATCACCTTAATGCTCCAAAATTAAGTCCAAATGAACCATTACCTCACTACCTAAAAAGAAAATCCAAAGAAATCACACAACAGATCATTCATCATCTCATCTACTTATCACAACACTTCTAGATTATTTTACCGACTAAAAATGGGTTTTTTTCTAAATCCACATTATTTTAATGGAATTGTCTTAGAATAAATAAATCCATGGGTAACCATTTTATTAAAAAAATAATTGTTTCTAGTGATTATCTATTTTATAGAGATATCACAAAATATAAAAATTAAATAATCTATATAATATAAAACATGGGAAAACAAATTCCCCAACAGAATCAATTATCAAAGGGTTGTTTTTCCAATAAAATTATTAATAGAAAATAACATCATAGTTGAAAAATAAGGTTATTCATTCACCTTCCCATATATTTCAATTAAAATATTAATTTATCTTGGTTATGTTATCACAAACCATTCCCCATATATAAAAATAGTAATACCCACTAGAATTATAAAATAAATTGAGGAATTAGGGAGTCTTTAACACAATGAATATTTTACAACTCACCACACACAATAAGTTGAATAAAAAATTCGCAGAAACCATAACCACAAACAGAAACTTGGAATCAACCAGAAACAAATAATGGGATAACAAAAAACATATCTCAAATTGTAATACAAATGTAAAATGATTCATCGCTAGTGATATTTTAGGTAATAAAAATAGAAATACATGGGAAGTATAGAAGATGTCAATGTAAATAACAAATGGGATTCCACCAGAAAAAATGGATCTAACCATGAGGAATATGGCTTAAAGATCACCTCAAGGTGCATAGGGTCCCCCTAAATTAGAGAGGGAAGGGGTAAAACAAAATGAAGAGGGGTTAAACTGGTAAAATAAATCTAGTTCCTAGAATCTCACCACTCTCATGTCATGAAACCCATTAATGAAATCAATACAAGGGGAATTCCAATAAACAAACTTCAATTTGAATTTATGCCACCTTGGACATTATTTAATTACAGATTATGAATTTACTTCACACGGTGAATAATTTTCATGGATTAAACCTTATCCATGTAAAATTCATGAAACTATCGGAAAAAACATGTCACGAAGATCCATTTCACATTATCTACCACCATCATGATATTAATTTCTAGTATAAACTCTGCTAAACCTCCTACCACCCTGAATACTCATAAATCCTCATTTGAAACACATCCAATATCCATCGAAAAAAACATTATTAAGATGGAAGTTGGTTTTAAAAAGATGATTATGAAACACATAACATATGGATATGATAAATCCATCCTTATATCTAGCATTGAGTGGCTATGAAGGAAATTTAATTTCCTTGATTTGTATGGTGGTTGTCTGTTATATCAATGACATATAGTTTCATTTCCCATTTGATAGAAGTAGAGAAGGAACCAGGTTATTCAAATAACATAACAAAATCTCATTATATGTAAGATTAGGATGATACCATGTCATTTTTGTTTATGAATATTTTAATGATGTTGAATAAGAGATAAAATAAAAATTAATTGTTCAGAACTATACCTATTCATTGGAGAACTCCATTATGTGTAACCATATTTTCCTTCTTGGGAGGTTTTAATAATCAAACTATGGACTCTTGGATATGTTAACACTATTATGTAAAATATTGGTGTAGTGATTTTATAAAAAAATAGTCTTTTATGTGTGAAGATAAGATGAGAGAGTGTGTGATTTTATAAGAGGGAGAGAGGACATACTTTTAATTTTTGAAAACTAAACATTGTATACCCACATTTTACACAACAATAGCTCCAAAATAGGCCATCATCAAACCCTAGATAGAATGAGATAAAAATAATTATATAAAATATAAATTGAAATATTTTTAGATCATATTATCCCTTATCATTTCGTGTTAGTGGGTTCACCAAAAAATTAACCAGGTGGGTGGTATGGTTTTTAGCATATTCTATTTATGATCAAGAATATCTATATATATTTTTCCATAGAAATGATCATGTTTTATTGGTATTTCCTCTGTGATGAGTACATGAGAATTATCAGGTATGTGCTTTCTTAAGAGAGATACAGTGATCATATCATTTACTTGAGTGAATTTGGGTGGTAGAACCATGCAATGTGAAATTTTCCCTACTTTATCAATAATATAAATGTTGAAAATATACTCATGGATTTTTTATAGTTATTCTTGATACTAATAATCCTATAACATAGAGACATTCATAAAAAACATTCTCACAAACAAAAATTCCAGATCACATTGGTGATTATTAGTATAAAATTTATATTAACCATGAGTCAACATTGATGTCCTATTGAATCGATAGGACCATATATTACTTTTCCATAGCAATATCAGGTCCAAATAAAATTATTTATCTAGAATTATTCTTATCATGTTATATTTCTACACTTTTTTCCATAGAGGATTCTATAAGGAGTCATATGAAATCTTATGTGGAAGTTGTTGTTGTCAGAAAAAATGAGTATAGGACTGTGTTGATCCCAACAAACACTAAATTCAATAAACAATGTCTCGTCATTTCCTCAATGGTTTGAATTGTTGTCTCACACTTTCTATATTTCAAAGGATGACACATAGTGCTAAAACATAGTATGTTATATTGGGCTTGCTGAGTAAATCTCTGTGAAAATAAGGTAAACCTTTGTACCCAATCAGATGCAATTAAATATGGTAAAATAAAAAAACATACATCTTTTTTGATATATATCATAGAAAAATGATCCAGATGTTTTCTCTAATACAAATAAAGTGTTCTAATATTATAATTTTATCAGAAAAAACATTTTTGAATTATTTCCATTATATGTTTTGTGGAATTAGATGATACAATTGATGGTGATTTCTTCCATTTAATTTATAGTATAAGTAATTTTTTAACAACCCCTTATAATGTTTTCTCATAGGAATAACATGATGATGTTGAAATCACTGATATAAAAACTCTAAAATATTTCACTTCATGGAATCCCCCCATAAATTATACTTCATATATCTATAAAAATTTATGTTTTCTAGATGAATATAAAATGATGAAATATGTGCCGCCACCAAAAACTCCTTAATTAAATTTAGAATTGATGTAATACAAAAAAGACTCTTTTAAATTGACATTCCATCTTAAAAATGGTTAGACATTGGAATATTTCAAACCTTCTTCTATAAATCTATATATTCATTCAATTTCCCTTTAATCTTTACATTGATATATGGTTGAACCATCATTTGAAAAAATATATGATTTATAATCATCCTTCAATATTTCCGGATCTATCTTTTTAAAACAACTATAAATTTTGATTATGGGGATCCAGATCACAGATAAGGTAACACGATCCATGTGACTCAAATCATCGACCACCTTGTTCACTTTCCCATGGTGGTATTGTATTGATCGGTAAAAGTCATTAATCTATTACAAATATCTTCTCAAGAAACATTAATGTTCTTTATGTGAGATTATAATTTAAAATTTTTTAATTGATATATATATCACACAATTATCTATGTATATAATTCATTCACATCGTTAATATAAAGAATACCACATATAAATCCAAGTCATATTTTGTTTAATTTTTTAATTAAACCACAATATTTCACGAGGCAACAAAAATAACCTATTAATTATACATGAGAATGCATCATATTACCTTTATATATAAAACTATTTTGAATAAAAACCCTTATCTACGATTTGATTATGTTACCATAGATTTGATGGATATCCTTCTCTTTGGTTCCATGAAATTTTCTTAACATTCATCCATCCAAATAAACTTGGATCCCTTCATAGTTAATCTTATTAGATTACTGGATATACATGATAAAACATCCAAATGTGTCAATGATATATAGAAAAACGAATAAAACTATTGATTTCAGTCACCATGGTTGGTGTGGTTTAATTTTTAATCAAATCCTTCTTTTGAGGGATCTACTTATATAAACTATTATGATATTATGTAACCCAAATACGAAAAATTTTATTGAAATAAATAAAAATTTATAAGTTTACTATAAAAATTATACTTTCCAAGGGTTATATGTAAAATTATCAAGTGATATTCAAGATCTTATATTATATTAAAATAGATTACAATGAATTTTATTTATAGTGCCACAGCATGATCAATGAAATATATAATGTTTGTATACATTAAATTCAGGAATATAGTGGGTGAATTAGTAAGACCAAATAATTTCACTATATATTTTTAGTTAGTATACCTTTTATGGAATTATATATATGTTATATCATCCTTATATACTATAAATTTATTATATATAGAATGAAATTCAACCATGGAAAATAATTGACCTCTACAATGTTGATCAAACAAGTCAAAAATATAGGTTATATGATACATTTTTCTTTATTCTGATCACGATCAATTCCCAATAATCAATGTTGAGATTCTCCAAAACTCTATGATTAAGACACCACATTTTAATTAGAATTCAGACCCATATAATGGATTTTATTTCCATTAGATGTTCATATATACCATTTCATAGTTAGATGATCACAAGTCGGTATGAAATATGAAAAATAACATCTTTTAATTATAAAATGAAATAGTATTTGATTATTTATTAAAATTATATGGCTAATATAACATCAAATTCATCGAGAGAAATAATTATAATATTTATATGAGAGACATTTCATCAAAACTATAACATATTTGAATCATATAAATGACATGATATCATCATAAAATTTGTGTATTTCAATACTAATTAAGAATCTAATAGTTGGGGTGGAAATTTGATAACCATAAAGAATTATTCCAATATAGAAGTTTGGGTAAATATAGGGTCAAACAAGACCTCAGTAGAACTAGAGTTGATGAAAAGTGTACCTCTATCCCCATTGATATCATACCCCTAATTAGAAATAGATATCACATAATTTTTTCCTTTGTCTCTCTTATTAATATGATAAATTCATTGATCATCATCATTAACCATTACATTTATCCATTGGTCAGAATAATTCCCACTATCCTTTAATTTGAATCATTTGATCTTGGGTGGTGCATTAATGGATGTCCTCTTCCATTCAATTGCCTTAACTATCCCATTAGTTTCTATTTCAACATTCTTAAGCATTATTACCTACTCTTACACATTTAATGCACCATAAATTTCCATTTAATCTATTACCCTTATATTTACTACCATAATTAATGAATTTATATGGATGAAATTTATTTCCATCCTGTAATTTATTTAATCTTCAAAATTACTTGATCATATTATTCCTATAAAAACATTAGGAATATGAGGAATAAAATATTTCTATATCTTCATATAGAGAACATCACATTAATAAATTTTATATAAAAATTTATATAGCAGTTAACTCCTCTTAGATAATTGTTTTTAGGCCAACATATTATCATTCAAATATACATTCTGGAAATACGATAATACCCAAACTGTACATCCCAATTATAGTAATGTTTCCTAATTGGTACCAATTGATTCATCACCCTTTTTATTAGCTCATAGAATACATATCCAATTTACTAATAAATACATGGAATAAAATTACTGAAAAATAATCAATTAACCTCATCCCACTCCATAGATTCAATTTCATTATTTTACCCATCACCTGGATATGAGTCCACCACTAATCTTCTTTTCTGTCCAAATAATATTAAAAAATATCTTTTTAATGGACTAGAAACTGGAGAATGAAATATATATTATCAGTAGTACTGATCTAGTGATCAGAAACTTGTGGATTTGTTTTAGCATCAAAAGAATGTAGATGTTTCCTGATTGAGGACACAATAGAACGATGTCCCCTCATTTGATTGTTTAGTTGTTCAACATGATTCATAGATCTTTATTTTTGTGTGAGTAATGAAATGATATTTCCATTGCCTAAAACACTAAATTTGGTTATGTATTAGGAAAATAATTTCATCTTAAATCAAATAAATTTTTATCATGGCCTTTTTGGGTTCAATTCACTGAATAAGAGAAGAAAACATTGTGTGGGAGATAAAAAAACATACTAGCTCACAACAAAATCCTACAAAATTATTTATAAGATGTATTAAATGATGAAATCAACAGAGAAATAGATGAAACATTTGGTTTTACCTAAATATTACATATTCTTTATCTATTCAAGTACTTCTTGCTGTTTTATAATGTGATTGTGAAATTTGAAAACAAATCCCACAAGAATGCTACACTAGATGTGCATTACGGTGCATTCTCATTCACCATTTAACGATTGCATCAAATCCCAATACTCCTGGTTATATTTTACTACCCCTTTGTAAAAATATACTAGATGCACATCAAAAATTAGTGTCCATAAATTGATTCATTTCATTGGAAAAATTTATCTATCCATCAGAAAAATTCTAAGACATTTTCATTTTCCTTTTACTATCAGTAGTGGTCTCAGAAAATATTTATCAACATAGTTTCATAGGGATAAATAATGAATTCTACAATACCAAATATAGAACACCGCACTTTTGAAACATTGATATCACATCATAATATTGGAATATTAAATTCATTTCATGATGATCCATGACAATATTTTATAGATCTAGTGACATTGGAATCATGGATTCATAAACAAATCATTCATAATTGAACTTCATCATATCCCATTACACACATCCAAATGAGTACTATTATTAGACATATCACAGATAATAATTTTTTATATCCTAAGAAAAGTACAATAAGAATGGTCGAGCCTAGTTTCATAGTATCAAATGGCATGGGATATATCAATCGATTTGCATAAAAGTGTATAAATCTGATATAAGTGTATGGGACCGGAAATAAAAAAATATTATGATAACATTGAATATTTTCTTGCATATAAACATTATTGATGGTATAAACATGGTCAAATCAAAATATATGAATCATAAGACTAAATAATCATCCCAAATCAATCACAAACAATAGGTTTTCTCACATAATTGTGACCCCATAATAATTATAGAATCCATTTCATATTTCAAGGATAACTATTTAGAAAATAAAATCATAATGGATTAGGAATATGAAAATAATTACTATAGTGTATAAATCACATCAAGATATTTACCATAATATATTAATCACATCATCTTATTTCCCATATCAGATAAGCACGTCATTTTTATTCCCATAGCGGATCAAGGGCATCGACTTGTTTCACAGAATTATATAGTTATATATAAAATATTACCCAAATAATTAGATCAATATATATTTTTGGTCTCTCCTATAATACAATGAAGACTATGTATATGTGTTCTACAAAATAATTAAGCATTCATTATATAATCATATTATTACACATAAAAAGATAACAGGTTTCATAAAAATTTCAATAATTCCTAATTTTATTTCCTTTAATGGATCTCAACAATAATACAACTATAATAATATTAAACCATACAAATAAATGAAAATTATGACATTTTTGGACCATATCCCTTTTAAACATATAGAATAATAATGGTTGTACTCGTTGATGAATAGAAATTCCATAAAAAGTTCAATAAATCATTCATTAGTAAAATAACCATTCAATTTTGAATATAATTCTTCAGAATCAAAAATTATAAATTTATTACAAAAAAAATCACTTTAAATGACATAGTAAACTTTTAATTGATTCTTTATATCATTGATTATTCATAGACGTAGGAAATACCATCCATTTCATACATGTTATTATAAAGAATCTTTTCACATTTTCATAAAATAGTAAAAATTACCCCATTTCAAAATAAATAGAAAAAAATAATTTTTAAAAAAAATTTAAATTTAAAATATATTTAAAAATGAAATTTTTTAATCATTGGAAATAGTAAAAAAATTCATTTAAACATTTTCATAAAACATGGACATGAAAAAGAAAGGACTCTCTAATGAAGAGAAAAATGATGTGTGTATTCCTATAAATTATTTATTTATTCTCATAAGTACATGAAGAGGGGAAAATAAATGGAAGAGTTGTATTAATAAAATATGAATTTAGTATAAGAAAATTAATGTGTTTCTTGATAGGTATACCATATAATTTCATCATTAGATTCATAACCAGAGATATTTCGGGTAAACAATTTGATTGTATCATAAAAACCTTACCCCTTTGGTAACATAATTAAACCCCATGAGAGAAAAAATAATATATGGATATATATATATACCACAATTCTGAAGATATTTATCTTAAAATAAATTCATGTGAAGTTTATACACAACAAAAATATATACATGTTCTTAATATTTCTTGTTTCCCACGGAAATATTCGTGAGATGAAATTTGATTACCACATGTCTAAAAATCCATTGAAAACATTTTAACCCCATATATGTAAAAATATTTTTATTATAAAATTTTCCTAGAACTATAATAATACATATCATAGAATATATTATTTACTTATAACCCTTTACCACCAATTAATTAATATTTCTTTTTTAAAATCATTGTTATATTTTCTAGCTTCATCGATTTTATGTGTAATTTGGTTCAGTAATTTTGGTCCTTGTAAATAGTTTATGGTTTGATTAAATATATAATTTTAATAATGATTTAAATATAAAAAATTATCTCTATAATAATTTTTATATTCATCCATAAAATACAAAAATAGGGAATTGAATTACACTGTTCATGGATACAGTTGGTTATAGGTACACATGAACATTGTTTCCATGTCCTCCAAAGATGGAACGAAATAATGGTAAATATTAATTATAAATTATATAATAATTATTAATAAAATATTGAATATTTATTTATTAAATATATCATAATTACTATCAATTTAAATATATAATGAATGAAATTATCACATCACTTCATGGAGGTGGTAGTCCACACCTTCACACGTGCAATGTCATTTTCCCATTAGGTTGGAAGTTAAGATGGGAAATTTGATATTATAAATTATAATGATTAATTATTTCAAAAAGATAAATAAAATATATTAAATACATAAATATATATTTTCAAGATATATAATTATGTAACAAAATTATATCTAATAGTGTCACGGTTATCTGCCTCACATAGGATAAATGATTTTCATTCCCATTTGATGGAAGAAGAGATGAATGTAGGTTTTGATAATAAAATAATATGATATAATAATGGTTAATATAATTATTTTATCATATAAAAATTTATGTAAATTATTTGAAGGTAGTTACAGAATAAATAATAAAAAGTACATAGTTTAAGAGTATACCAATTCTTTGCAGAACTTTTTTTGGATACAATTAAATTCTTATTAGGATGGATTGATATACAATCCATGGAATATAAGCCATGGTGAGGGATATATGAATGGAATTTTTTTAGGTTTTATCTGATCCAAATGTCATAGGATTTATAAACATGATTGGAGTGGGATGTTTTTTTATGTGTGTGGAGAAGACACACATGCAGTTTTTAAAGGGCAAAAGATATATCCATGTTTTAAAATTAAAATAAGCATCTATATTGAAACACCATTGAATAATTGATGATATAAGGTAAAATTATTTTCTTAGTAAAGGAATTTTTGAAGTTTGTAAGTCATTTTCACCATTACCATTTTATTTAAACCCCTATTAAAACATTTTAAACTAGAACCACGATAGGTATTTTTTACTATTTTTACAATACTTCATGAAAAAATTAATCTTGTATTCTTATATAATGTATATTTTTCTAATTCAAGTTATGGAATAAATTTTACAAAAAAATTTTAATACATAAAATAATTTAATTAAAATTTATCCCACCGATGTGATAAAAATGTGCGATTTCCAAAGGAAATGTTTTCAAAAGTGTAAATAGATCTAATTTAAACATTTAATTTAAAAGTTATTAAAATTTAATAAATTATATTACTTATTATATGAGTGAATAAATTTTATTTTTAAAATCATATTTAAAAATACAGACTTGAAAATTATATAATGAAAAGTTGTTTTCTAATAAAAATAATCAATTTCACTAATCAATTACAAATTAATATTTCTAAGGGATTAAAAAAATTCACTAAAAGTAATTTATGAAATATTAATATCAAATATGGGGAACATTATTCAATAACATATAATAAAAATAATTATAATTAATTTTTTCATCCTTTCACAAATATTAGTTGATTCCTTTTTAAGGAAAATATACTTTATAACCATATAAAGACTTTACTAAAGTTTGATTACTTATTTAACAATATGTGTTCACTTTCAAAATGATTTATTCGTGACATTAAATATGTTACTATTACTATTTATTCAAAAAAATTACGTGATATGTGGTAACCACATATTTCAAATAATAATAAAAATAGTTTATTTATGTTAATGAAAATATTGTGTTCCATGTAACGCTAGAAGTCAATGGAATTAAATTTAGGTGAAAAAATATTTCCTAAAATGTTAGAGTGTAACATGAATATTTTGAGAAATAATAAGAACAATGTAATATTCCATAAAATTATAATTTAGATACAAAAATTTTATATATTTAGAGAATATAAAATGAATTCTAAATAAAATATAAAATCAAATGTGGTATTCATTAATAAAATATATTCAAGATAATATTATATACTAAATGTTGGAAAAAATAGACAGGTCTCATGATGTGTTAGTATGATTTGATTTGTGACTATTACTTCACTATTAAACCATATAATTTATTTACCGATATGTATATCAAACACATGTTCTGGACTAATATAATGACTTCATTCCATTAATAATAATTATTTTATGTAAATGGAACTGAATTTGTTTTAAAATTTTCTTTATATGAATACATATTTCAACTAATTAATATTTTGTTATTTATAACCTTAAATCAAAAAATTTATACCCAAGTGTATATTATATGAGTTTTTTATTGTATACCTTAGATTCAGAGATTAATGAAAATGGTAGATGATATTACTGTCATAAAAAGTGATATTTTTGGCAAAAATTACAACTAAATTTCTTTTAATCATCTACACATTGGTGAAAATGGTATAATCTAAAATTAGTATTTCTTTGTATATAAGTATGATATATGTGTACTTTTATCATACATAGGCTGGAAGATCAAATTTATGTTCTCACTTATTTATTACTAGAAACATATATTATACATGGTTAGTATCTCAAGAACACGTGTTTTAGCAAGTATTAATAACATGATTGTCATAATTAATTATAGAGTGTTTTATGGCCAGGTTTTTTATATTAGTGATTCAGTGCCCCTAGATTCATTTTACATGCGAGGATAATATATTAACCATGGGTTATGAAATGTGGTTGGTCTATAATTTTGTAATTTTATTTTATCAAATATTATAATTAATCTAATGGATTATATTTATTGTAATTTTTAATTCATGGAAGTACCACAATGTGTTTTATACTCATCCTTACCTAGGATAAAAAATGGTGATATATTTGTGGCAATGAAAATGATTTGTTAAATATTTAAGATGATGGAATACATGGTGGTAATTAACCATAAATGAAATAAACATGTAAATTTACATATTTATTTAATCAAGTAATGTATAAAAATAAATCACATATTTATGTTCCCATTTTGTTCTTATTCTCATATAGTATTTTTTACAACTGAATTGGTTGTAATTTTATATTAATTTCTTGATCGCATAAGATATTCAATCACTGATTTAATGTTATATATTTTAAAGAAATTTGGGATACGGTTTCTATGTGGAACATTATTGATGTAAAGGAAGACATTTTTTTATGATGTTTTACATATTGAGGGAGTAATTTAATGAGTTGAGTCATGTTAGGTATGTTTACGGAAGAGAATCGATCAAAGGCTATATTTTTGTGATATATAAGTGGTTCACCCCGTGAATTGATATTTATTTCCTAAATTATTTCTATTTTGAACCCCTTGAATCTATATTAATGACATGAATTATATTCATGAAGTGAAGGGTGAATTCAATAAGTGAATATGTTATGGGATTTTAATCCAATGGGATGTGTTTTTTAGTGTATAATTTTACTTCAATGTTAATTATGTGAATCCATAATTAATGCCTCTAATTTGGATTTCTCTATATAATTAATTGACACTCTTCCTATTTTCCATTACTATAAACATTTTCATTCCCCTTAATCACTAGGATCTATAATTTAAATTTGGGGCTCTCTTATTCCCTTCCAAATCCTGTAATTAAATCATAGTAGCTTATTTGATCCATCATATCCAATCTATATACTATATAAATGAATTTATTCAATTTAATCCTTTTATACGTGATTAGAATCAATTTTAAATTTAATTTATTGGTCCAAAGTTAGAATTTTTAATGTATCGAATAGGGGTTTTAATTATTTTTTATAGAATATGCACATAGATTTGGTGATTTGGATGATGTGCAATATTTGGCCCAAAGTTTTTCTTGGTTGTAGATGTCATTCGGTAATTTGATATTGTCCAATTTTAGAATGTTCTCCCTCTTCTATGTAAATTATAAATTTTTAATCATGTAATTTTTTTTGGTTTAAGGAGTTGAATTTGATTCAGGAATTAGATGATGACCCTTGATTTGATCTTGATTATTTCACTTTCCATGGGATGATCTTGAATATTACAGCTATTTTTTATGGGTTCCATGAATAATTTTTTTCATACATGTGCATTTATATAGTTATATGTTTGATACTTGATCAGACATGGAATGTTTGGATCATAAAATCCCATTATGGTTATTTATTCATATGTGTAGTTATGATGATTATTCATATTTATTTGATGTGATGTTTGATCAATAATATGTAACTTATTTTGTGTTGTGTTAATATTTTTTCTATAATTAGAAAGTATAGGTTGATCCCCATGTACTAATCCCTAGAGTGGGGTTTTTATGATGTCTGTAGATTTTTATTTGTCAGTATTATTCCATAGGGACATATAAGACTTTTTTTGTTATCCCATCAAGTGGCATGTTTTAGGTGAATGATTTTAGTTCCTTCTATCGTGGGATTGAAGTAGGTGGAATCGGTCTTCAAGGAAATGAAACGTGTTATTATTTTGAAAATATATTATTTTTATATCACCATCATTTTATCCTTCATGTAATGAAATTTTATATATACAAAACATGTGTAATGTATTGTCAATGGTGTATTACTGTGTCTTTTAATCAATCCCAACTCATGCATTTTGATGTTCCTATAGACTACTTTCTTAGAGATAAGGTGAAGGTAGGGGCATATGATAGATGCTATATTAGTTTAGTAGGGCTTTATATGAATATGGATGGTCTACAGGATGGGTGAATATATTTTTATTATTGATTTATCATAAAATATGTCATTTTTTAGTTTTGGATGATTACCTGTCCTTCCAAACTATTACAATGTGTCATGTGTTCTATATGTATTCCATACCACACTGATAGTTATTCATTTTTCATAAATTATTTATTATTATTTTTCTATGATTATATACACTAGTTAAAACACAATACTGAGTGAATAGTATCCCCATGACATTTTATAGACCCCCACAATTAGTCGGACACCTCCTATATATCTAGTGTAAAGCATTATGTATTTTGAAAGTTCGGAATCAAACCCAGTGGTTTGGGTTTGGTTGTTAAAAAATGGTATGTCAACCCCAGGTTTGCCTACATATTTATTATTAACTAGATGATTTGGGATAGTGTAGAAATGACAATAGATTGTCAAGATCTATACATTGGAATTATGTTATTGCTTATCCCACACAATATAGTGGACCTCCATGTTCTATAAATAGGGAAATTATCCTTCTTTTGTTTTATATATATATTGATTAAATTAATGTTTTGTATGATGTCAATATGTTTATTATTGAAAATTGGTGTATGTTGATGCATCATTCTAGGTACTTAGTTTCACAATACAAATATACCTATTTATTATAATATATGGTGAAAAACAATTAAATTACTATTGAAATTGTTAAAAGCGAATTTGGTGATTTATCTCATGAATTTTATAAATGACTAGGTTGTATTCTATTCATCATTAAATGTCTACAATTATTTTTATTGTGCATGTACAGGAAGATTTAATTGGGGTTTAGTTAGTGATTAGGGGGTTATTTCATTTACTTTTGGGTACCCTCTTAGGTTCAACCTTGTCGTAACCCCTTGTGTGTTCCTATGAACTTATATTATTATTCGTATTTTTGATATTATATTTCATTTTGTTTTATAGGATATCTATGAAATATAACCCTATAGAATAATCATGCAACCAGTTTCACAACATTTGGACAATGTGGATAAAACCAATAATTCCCCATTAAGTTACCCAGATTGTCAATCAAAAGAAATACTCCAACACGTAATATACATAATGATGACTATTTAAGGTAGATGTTTCCACTGTGGTAGGCTCATGACGGTTGAGTCTGCACATGTATTTCAACTCTAGGACCCCAATAATGTCACGACCTGTCCTCAGGGCCCGTGTTGTGACTACCCCAAGCCCGCCTTCCACAGGCCAAGGGCTGGCCAGTGGTACCAAAGGTGTAATCCCGATAAAAGGGAAGGAATTTCATTTAAACCAGTAACACACACAGTCTAAAAAAATCTATAGATGCAACGAGTAATAATATATAAAAGAAAACTGTGCTGAAAGTATGTGGGAAAGTATACAAAACTAACTGAACAACAAGTACAAGTAAAAAAGAAAAACAACACATGGATCATCCACTGGGGAATCCTACCTGAAGGTTGGGTACAGAACTCGGACAACTCGTCCCTTCGGTACGTCCCGTATATTCTAGCTCTGATCAGCCTTCTATCTGTCACCCTCATCCCCGATCAGTAATATCTATCGTCTGCAAATAACAGAACAAGGTTCATGTGAAGCCCGTGTAGGGGTGAGTATAAAAATACTCAGTAGGGGACCGCGATACCCCTGAAGGTCTCCCATAATCCATAAAGGATAAACCAATGAAGTAGGATACAATCAAGAAGTATCAACCGACCCTACTTAGGTATATGCCCATAAATATACCAAAGTTATTAGTCACAGTCTTGCTCTAACTCTTGAGCCCAAGAACAACCCATTCCACAAAGGAAGTAAAGTCAATCATCTCAATGATATCGAATGAAAGTCAAGACTCAGATCTCACAGGTATAAATCTTTTGTAGAGTGATAGAGATGATCAGATGTAGTCACTGATTTATCTAAGCTGTCAGACCCACACAGGATACAGGACCAGCTAAGCTGTTGGACCCACACATGATATAGGATGAGCAATTCTATGAGACCCACAAAGGATATAGGAACATAAGACAAAACTATCATCTAAGCTGTAGGAACCATACAAGATACATGAACCGCTATGTGGTCAGACCCACACATGATACATGACCAGTTATTCTATCAGACCCACACAAGATTCAAGAACAGAATTCTAAACTGTCGGACCCACAGAATATCCTGGTAAAGTAGTCATCACTGTCAAACCCATGGAGGATTACGGTACATAATTTATCATTGTCGAACCGATGGAATATTCTGTTACAGAAGTTATTGATTCCGAACCCACAGAGGATTCTGGTATAAATGTCATCACTGTTATCTTAGTCACAGCCAACCCTAGGTTTCCTGTACCTAGAATGCTCGGTTCCGGTAGGGTCTGCTCCTCGAGCCAAGTGTCGATAAAAAACTACCACAAAGTCCTGAGTTGATGTATCCTATAGTTTCATATCATCATAAGGAACCCAATGCGACAGACGGCACGTCAATCGGACGCCTGATTAGGGAGTTATTGGCATTTCCCTTCCAGGGTCCCAGTAGGTTTTTAGGCTCAATCCAACTGGACCGTACCCTCACTACATCCGAACCTCAAGTGAATTGTTCTAAAATAATCTTCTCGCACCATGAATTACATCGCTGAAGACAGTTCATCGATCAGACACACGTAGCCAAAGATACGATCTAATAGGTGTAAATGGCCATAGTGTGTCCGGGTCCGGTCTGACCAGTCGGACAGACCCGGCCCGACCCGGTTCTAAACAAGGTATAACCTCGTCCGTAGGTGTGGCCCGACCCGAAGGCATGGTCCGACCCGAAGGTGCATCCTGGTCTGAAGGCGCGGCCCGGGGTGGCCTGACCATGGGTGGCTCGACCCGAGGTCACCTGGCTGAAGGTGGACCGGCCTGGGGGCGTCCAGGCCGAGGGTGGGCTGGCAGTGGTGGCCACGCCGATGGCGGCCCTGCCAGATGGCTGGCAGGCTTGTCCGGAGGTTGGCATGCGTGTCCGGCTTGCCACGCCTGGGGGGTTACTCCCTCTGCCTTCCATAACGGTCGGTTCTTGGAGCGCCGACCTCGTATATGTGAGACCCGAATGGGCCTCGCATTGTCCGACTGGTTGAACGGCCAGCCGGTTCTGGCTCTGGTGGAGCGCACCAGCGCCACGCCCCTACACCGTGGCTTGCCCAGGCTGCAGTTTTCCATCCCCGACATGGTGTTATGGTTCCAAGCCCCTTCGCTATGACCTGCCCTGGCCGCGAGGTTCCAAGTTTTCGGGTGCGGTGCGACGACATCGCGGCCCGTCATGGACACAACTCCCCTTCCACGTGGCATGACGGGGCCACGCCCTCTTAGAAACCTGGAAACCTTGCGCCGCCAGACTTCTTCGCGGTCGGCCCAATGTTGGCCACCATTTTTTCACCTCCTCCGTCAACACAACGTGAGTCAACAACAACAGGGGGGGTCGAACCGTGTTTATACGGTATGATCCCTCCTCATTACGTTGGTAATAATTGGCATCCAGAAGAACAACATACGACGAGGAAATGAGAGTATTACTTGTATATAAAATAATTCAAATCCCCCAACCTTGATTTCTGTGACGTTTGACAGAGTCATGGAAAAGCGGCATCGTTCCATCAACGTCAGAAGAGGAAGAGAGGTACTCATCGTTGGCAGACGACATTCAAAGGTGACAAAGTCAAAGATGACGTCGGCATTCCTCGTGGGTGTCGCTTCCCTTTCCTTGCCTCGGTTGAAGAAGAAAGAAGACGTTGATTCTTGAATTTCTTCGGCTATGAGGGGAATTCTTCGCTGTAATAAGCCATTCTCCAAGAACTCAAGAGCTCCACCAAGATAATCTCAAACCAAAATAAAATAATAGCTTCACCATTATTTTATTGTTGTCATTCATTTCAAAAAGAATTCAAAAGAATTCAAATTAATTAATTATGCCACTGATTAATTGTGGTTTTTCACACATATGAAGGAATGTGAAGAGGCTCCGTAATAAATTTGGAGTTCCAAGTGTTAAAAGGGGGGTTAATGGGGTTTGATGCTCGTGTGGGCCCCACCTTATAACATCCCCCCAAAGGAGGTTATGTGCCGGTGAGCCCCACCACTAACCTCCCTTTGGAGGTTTTAACTTCCACACATAAAAATTTGTGACACACATATTTTTATTTAATTTAATTAGAAAACCCCTAAAAACTATCTTCCAAATTCACCATAACGCAATTGCGGTGAAGGTATCACTAAGCAATTACTGACATTGTGAGTTCAACGGTGCCCTCATATTTCAATTCCGAGCACCGGTTCAAAAATTATGAAATGTCACACGCATGTTTACTAAAGTAAACGGAAAAAATGTTCGGAAAATTATTATCAGTCACCCTCGACTCGGCCCTATCGAGGCTAGGCTTTTCCTAGGTGAAACACGCACCAACAAACACAACGATACCCTCATATTTTTAATCAGACTCAACATTTAGAATATATGAATTTAACAATAAAATAATTGTCTCTTAATTACCTAATTTTCGTCAAAAAACTTACTTTCTCTGGTGGCCCTCGCTAACCCACATTATTATTTTCTTAAACAAATCCTACCCTCACGAGTCTAGTGGTGGTTTCAGATATTTAATTCAAGTTACCATTTGTGAGTTATAAGCATTTGAAAATAAAATAACATTATTTAATTTTTTTACTTATGGTTATTCCATTTTCGGGTTTTCACATAGGAGGACCGCACCGACTGAAATTAAGTAACACCTATGGTAAACCCGCCATCCTGGGCACAACTATGGCATCAGATTTATGATATTAGTAACCGATTATGAGTTATTCTACTTTTTCCAAAAAACAGTATACACACATTAATTTAATCTTAAAAATACTTTGACATATCATTTAGGGACCTCCGGGCCTTGGAATTTCATGCCTTTATAAACTGTGGACTCATAAAATTCCAAAGAATATAAGAAAAAAATTTCCACAGAATTTATGGGTCTTTACATTCTCCCCACCTTAGGGAATTACATCCCCGTATGCTAAAACTCGCACTAAATAAAAAAAAGAAGGTACTGAGTACACATCTGAGCCTCCCACTCCCATGTTCTCTCTTGGAGGTTCTCGTGCTTCCAGTGAAAACGCACCAGAGGTATCAACCGTCCACACAAGACCCGCTCTTGTCGATCCTCAATCTCCATTGGAACCTCCATGAATGTTGCCCTGTCATAAATATCCAGCTCCCTGTGGTCGATAATTTGGGATTGGTCGTGCACGTATTTCCTCACCTGGGATATATGGAAGAATTCATGCACATGATGCAACTAAGGTGGAAGAGCTAAGCAGTATACCACCTCGCCAACTCTACTGAGGACCTGGAATGGTATGATAAACCTCAGAGATAACTTTTCGCCTCAGCCAAAACTCTGTAGACCTCATCGAGGTAAGACCCGTAGAAAGATGTGGTCACCGCCCTCGAACTCCAGAGGTCTACATCTCCTATGTTTACATGGAAGCCCCATCATGAAGTCCATGGATATATAATTTCTCTTCCACCTTGAGACCTCTAAAGGATGAAGCCAACCAGCTGGTACCTGGTGCTCCACCTTCACTTTCTGACAAGTGAGGCTTCGTGAGACAAACTCAACTACTGCCTTCTTCATACTTGGCCACCAGTGCTGTTGTTGAAGGTCCTAAAACATCTTCTCTACTCTTTGATGTACCTCCAGAGGAGATGTGTGGAACTCCCTCAACACTTTCTCCTAGTGTGAAACTGGTACCATGGCCCGTCCTATGAAGAGAATGATGTTCTCCTCAGAATTAGAAAATCCATGAGGTGCATGCCTGAAGGATATCTAATCACATCATGTCTCACATTAAATGTCCCAAAATATGCCTCCCTGAATCACTGAAGATGTGGGGGAGTGACTGTAAGAGACTGAAGGAAGGCTTCTCCATCTCTATCCACAAAGGATATTTGTAAAGCAGCCAGTTTCTATGTCACCTCAAATAGCAGTTGTATACCAGATCTCCAACTGAGTGCATCTGCTACAACTTTCACCTTCCCAGAAGTACATACTATCTCCAAGTCATAGTCCTGATGGAACTCGAGCCAACGTCTCTGTCTCAGGTTCAGGTCCTCATGAGAAAATATATAACAGAGACTCTTTCAATCTAAGTATACGGTAAAACCATCGCCTATAAGATAGTGCCAGCACATCTTCAAGGCGAAGACCACTTCTAGTAACTCCAGGACCCTGATGAGTCGCGATAAACAACGTACACTACACCTTCCTCTGGAAGCCTCAAGATTGGGGCACTAGTCAGCCTCAGCCTCATCTCTTAAATGCTCTGATGGCATCTCTCTAACCGTATTGAGGGTTGACTCTTTTTCTCCATAGTGGATAGTGGTGCTGCAACTCTGGAGAATTCTGGCAGAAAGGTATGTTTGGCCGACTCATGAGTGATCAACTTCACCCTCTTACGCATGATTCAATCATGTGATTCCTGGGTTTTCCTTTTCACAGAACAAGGAATACCCCATCCCAACGTAGTAGATAAAACACAAAATTTTTTCCTAATACAGTCAATCTGTGTATGAACTATGGTTGCTTAGTCCATACCCAAACTAAATTCATAAAGCCTCGACGATGCCACTAAGAGGTTCTAATCGAAACTCTCTCATCAAGGGTCAGATCACACTTTCAACGTAAGTGTGATTATCGAGCATCCTCCCAAAATTATCTCCAGACGTGAGGGTCAATTTGATAGCTTAACCAGAAAATCTATATCTGGGACAAGATTCTTGGAAGAAGGAATGATTGGTACCTATGTGTATTGATACGACAGCAAGTAGTAGACACAGATTGTACGTCAAATCCTCCAAGATCCCTTAGGTTACACTCCTTGATCACATGCAGCTACTCTCTTCCCCAACCCTCCATCTCCCTGGGCCTAGCGGGGAAAACAATGGCGGCTGGTCGTAACATGTTTAAATGTTCACCAGATTATGCCACTCTCCTAGATCTGCTTTCACGTCTGCTGCCCCGCAGATTCCTCTGTCCTTAACACTTCCTCTTCTCGAAACATTTTACACTCTGAAGTCTTTGAGATGGGCGCCAATTTCACGCTTTCCAAATGTTAACATTCACTGGCTGTATCCGCTCATCCAAAGCACCGATCTTATCATATTCATCGAGTACCAGGAAATATCGGTATGCTTCGATGATTACTCAGCTACCGACATGTCATCTTGCCGAAGTTGTATAAGCTCTAGTAAACTCTCAGCCACCTCCTCAAGCTAGTCCTCAGCCACCAGTGAGTTGGTCTCGCCTCGGAACCTGAGGGGTATCTGATGCTGAAACACGTGTAAGGCCCTAAGCCTACAAGTGTCCTCTACTGGTACTGCTGGTTGCAACTGCTGACCAACATGTAGTGATATAGGTGACACACTACCTGGCGGTACTAACTCGGGTAATGGTCCACATACCGATGCCTCATCACTATGCGGACCATCCACATGGTCAATTACCAGAAAAATTATTGTAGCTTAGATCACCATCTGCTCTACTAGTGTCTCAACTAGGCGGAAAACTCTAGAAATTGCCTCCAGCCAGCCCTTAGCTTAGTGGGAATCTATATTGCATCGAAGCCTCAAAGGCCTCTGCTGTTGGAACTCATAAAACATGCTCAGTCGGTGTGCACTATCCGGTAATGCGGCAGGTGGTATCTGCTGCCCAACGGGTGGTGGTGCTGTTAGCACACCACCCGAAGGTGCCAATGTAGAAAGAGGTCCCTAAAATGGAGTCTCGTCGCTCGGTGGGCCATCATCGTGTAATCTTTCAGAAACCCTACCTGGCTGTCTATGTAGTGGCATCCTGATAAGGAACAGGTGCGCCATGGTCAATATTTTATACATGGTGAGCTGACTCAAAGAGTTCACAAAGAAGACTCTTGAAAAATCACTCACAATCAGTGTTTTCATGCACTAAGTCAGAAATCCAAAGTCAGGGTCCTGGTGTATAGATATGTCAGCCACCGCACCAAAACTGGACTCCATGGACTGAAAACCACACTCAATACTCTTAACATTATTCCTTCATAGTAAGACATATCAGATTCCAAAGTTCTGAGGTAGAACCAACTCCTCTGATACCAATTAGTCACGACCCGTCCTCCGGGCCCATGCCGTGACAACCCCAAACCCACCTTCCATAGGCCAGGGGATGACGAATAACACCAAAGTCGTAATCACGATTAAAGGGAAGGAATTTCCTTTAAACCTGTAACACACACAGTCTGAACCCATGTTGTAGAAGAAACGAGTACTAATATAGAAATGAAATGTGTGATGAAAGTAAGTGGGCCAGTATAAAAACTCAACTGAACAAAAAGTACAAGTAAAAAGGAAAAAAAACTCCTAGATCATCCACTGGGGAATCCTACGTGAAGGGTAGGTACATAAATCGAACAAGTTTTCCCTGCAGTATGTCTCATCTAGTCCAACTCCGAGCAGCCTCTCATCCGTCACCCTGAGCCTTGATCACAACTGTCTGTCATCTCCACAAAACACAACTAGGTACGGGTGAAGACTGTGCAGGGGTGAGTATAACAATACTCAGTAGGGGACCCCGAGACCCCCAAAGGTCTCCCAAAATCCAAAACAGATCAACCATAGAAGGATGATACAATCACACAGTATCAACCTACCCTACTTAGTTATATGCCCATATATATACCTAAGTTATTAATCATAGTTCGGCTCCAACTCTCTAGTCCAAAAACAACCCATTCCACAATGGAAGTAATTTCAATCATCTCAATGATATCAAATGAATGTCAAGAATCATCTCACACAGGTATACATCTTTTGTAGAGTGATAGAGATGATCAGATGTAGTCACTGATTTATCTAAGATGTCAGACCCACACAGGATACAGGACTGGCTAAGCTGTCGGACCCACAAAGGATAAATGACCAGTTATTCTGTCGGAACCACACAGGATACAAGAACAAAAGTCAGAACTGTCATCTATGCTGTTAGACCCACATATGATACAGGGACCAGCTAAGCTGTCAGACCCACAGAGGATACATGACCAGCTATTCGGTCGGACCCACATATGATATAGGAATAGAATTCAAAAATGTCGGACCAAAGGAGGATCCCGGTACAGTAGTCATCGTTGTCAAACCCACGAAGGATTCCGATATAGATATTATCCCTGTTGAACCGACGGAGGATTCCAGTACAGATGTCATCAATATCATCTCAGTCACAGCCAGCACTAGGGTTATCGCACAGAACGTGCTATATTCCGGGAGGGTCCACTTCTCGAGCCAAGTGTCGATACATCAACTATCACGAAGTCTTGATTTGATGTATCTCATAGTTCCGTCTCATCATAAGAAACCCAACGCGACAGACGACACATCAATCAGACGCCTGATCTCTGAGTTATTGGTGTTTCCGTTCTAGGGGCCCGGTTGGTTTTTAGGGTCAAACCAACACGATCGTACCCGAACTACATCCGAACCTCATTTGGAGTACGAAAAAATAATTTTCTTTCTCCAGGAATTCCTTCGCCACATATGGTTCGTCGATCGGACACCTGTAGCCCAAGATACGTGCTAAAAAGTGTAAATGGCCATAGAGGGTCCGGGTCCGCTCCGACCAGTCGGACTGTCCCAGTTTGAACAAGGGTCCGAACCGGTCCACAGGTGCGGCCCGAACCAAGGGAGTGGCCCATCCCGAAGGCGTGGACCGGCTCGGGGCGGCCTGGCCATGGGCGGCCAGGCCCGAGGCGGCCCGGCCGAAGGCAGCCCGGCCTAGGGGCAGCCCGGCCGAGGGCGGCTCAGCCATGGCGGCCCGACCAGATGGTTGGCCCGCGTCGCCGGTTGGCCACACATGGGGGGTTACTCCCCATGCCATCTGTAACGGTCGGCGCTTGGTCTGCCGGCCTAGTAACCACGAGACATGAATGGGTCCTCCATTGTCTGGCTGGCCGAGCAGCCAGCTGATTCTGGCTCCGGCGCGGCGCGACGGAACCGTGCCCCTGTACTACGGCCCGCCCTGGCCGTGGTTCCACATCACGGGCGTGGCGCGATGGCGTCGCGCCCCTCTACCGCGGCCCGCGCTGGCCGCGGCTTTCCAGCATTGCTGGTTCGTCATGAAGGTGCCGCGCACCTCTGTCATGGCCCGTCCTAGCCGTGGCTTCCCTTCCGCGTGGCACGATGGTGCCGCGACCTCTTGGAAACCCGGCGGCCTTGCACTGCCAGTCTTCTTCATGGTAGGTCTGATGACGACCACCATTTCTCCACCTACGCCGTCAAACCAATGTTAGTCAAACATCAACAAGGGGGATAGTAAGACCGTCTTCATGTGGTCTGAGTCTCCCCATTACATTGTTAATAATTGGCATCTAGAAGAAAAACATACGACGAGGAATGGAGAGTATAACTCATACATAAAATAATTCTAATCCCTCTACCTTGATTTCAATGTCGTTTTACGAAGTTTCAGAAAGGCGGCATCATTTTCTCAACGTCGAAAGAGGAAGAGAGGTACACATCGTTGGCGGACGACGTTCGAAGGTGAGGATGTCGAAGACGATGTCGGCATTCCTCACAGGCATCACTTCCCTTTCCTTGACTTAGTTTGAAGAAGAAATAAGACGTTGATGCTCGACGTTCTTTAGAGATGAGGGATGTTCTTCTTTGGAATAAGACATTCTCCAAGAACTCCAGAGCTCCAACGAGAGAATCTCCAACCAAAATAACATAATAGATTTACTATTATTTTATTGCTTCCATGCATTCGAATATGAATTCAATAGAATTAAAATTAATTAATTATGCCCTTAATTAATTGTGGTTTGGAACACTTATAACATCACCCCAATGTTGGTTATGTGCGGGTGAGCCCCAATAAATTTTGAGTTCCAAGAGTTGAAAGGGGGGTTAAGGGGGTTTGATGCTTGTGTGGGCCTCACCTTATAACATCCTCCCAATGTTGGTTATGTGCGGGTGAGCCCCACCACTAACCTCCCCTTGGATGTTTTAACTACCACACATAAAAATATGTGACACACATATTTTTATTTAATTTACTTAAACCCCCCCCCCCAAACAATCCTCCAATGTTGTCAAAACGCATATGCGGTGAAGGTATCAATAAAAAATTACCGACCCTGTGAGTTCAACGGTGCGCTCAGATTTCAATTCTGAGCACCAGTTCAAAAGTTATGAAACATCACTCGCGCATTTACTGAACGTAGCAGAAAAAAAGTTTGGTACAATATTATCTGCCACCCTCAACTCGTTCCGGTCGAGGTTATGCTCTACAAAGGTGAAACATGCCCTAACTAACACAACTGTACTCTCAGATTATTAATCTGACTCACCATTTAGAAGTTATTAATTTTACAATAAAATAACCGTCACTTAATTATTTTATTTGCGGCCAAAAAATTACTTCCTCTGGTGGCCCTTGTTGACCCAAGTTAGTAACTATTTAAAGAAAGACTACTCTCAAGAGTTCATTGGTGGTCTAAGATTTTTAATCTGAGTTACCATTTGTGTGTTATAAGAATTAGACAAAAAAATAACATTATTTAATTATTTTACATACGGTTATGGCATTTTCGGGTTTTCTCACAGGAGGCCCGTGCTGACTTACATAAGTCACACCTAAGGTAAACCCGCCATCCTGAGCGCAATAGTGAACATGGATTTCTGATCTGAGTAACTGTGAAGGAGTTATTCCACATTTTCATGAAAACTTCATACGTCCATTAATTTATGATTAACAAAACATCGACGGATCATTCTGGGATCTCCAGGCCTCAAAATCACGCGCCGTCAGAAACTGCAGACTCGTAAAATTCCCAAGAATTTATGAAAAAAATTTACATGGAATTTCTTGATCTTTATAAAAAATTCCATAAAACAAGAGTCTCTTAGGACATGAAGGTTCGATTTTATTTGTAGAGATAATTTTTTCCTTTATAGATACCATAGATGATTTGATAGTTATGATTGTGATAATTATGAATTTATATATAGGTGGAAATGGTGGGATGTCATATTTCATGCCATTATAGAAAAAGGGATAACATATGTGACCTTCTCAAAACTATTATTTATGGATTTAATTCCATATTCCTTAAATTTGAACCATGATCAACTATTCATGGATCTCCAATGAGGGATTGTGGCTATGTCCGCCTACTTAGTGTTATTTTCAATGAATATTTTCATTGGTATACTAATACAAGGTAACCAATATCACCATTAAAGAATATTTGAGATATGAAATCCACTATAGATGATGTGATAATTCAAGATCTCATATATGATAACCATTATTTCATTTTTCCTAAAGAACTAATGATAGAGAATGGAATTAGGGGGGACTGTTTTTCTGGTCATATTCCTTTTATAACAATAGTGAGAGGTGTTATCCCTATTGTAACCCTAGTTACGAATTCTAGGTGAATGTGTACAGTGTAAGAAGATTAATGTATGGTATGTTTTTAGTTTTCAATATATATACTATATTAATTGAATCCTTATATTCGAAGGATCTTTAATGGGTTATATAATTGTGGTTGGAAGGGAAACGTTCTTATGTAAAATCATGTTTTTAGAAAGATTTTTTTCTAGTGTGGTAAGAATATTCATCTAATCTGGTTATATTAGAATGATTCGTAACTTTATATACTGAAATCTAGAAACAGTGCAGGAACATGACATCAGTAGAAGGTGTAGATCTCACAATGGTTGATGACCCAACTAACACATAACCATATAGGAAATCATGGAAAGGTGAATGGAAATGAATATATGGTCAATCATAACATATATGATGGTGGATGATGACCTTATATAGTTCTAGGTACATTAATAATCTCATTTAAACTATCAATATAATTTTATAATTTTATAGTCCCCTTCATTCTTTTATTCTCAAGTGGTTTTTAGGTTTAAAATACCCATTAAATACCCCTATCAGTTTTAACTATTTATATAACCCTATGAATAATGGTACATCAACATTATATCTTTCTAAAATATCATATAGTTGTCTCTAGTTTGGAGAATTATTGGAGTTTATCAATTTGGGAGACGACATATTTCAAAGTGACCATGGCAAGGACTTGTTCAATATTTTATATGAACACAGTAAATATTTTTGGAGATGAATAAATATTTCATGACATAAAGGGGAATGGATTATGAAGAATAGTGAGTGTGATTTTAAGGAAGGAATTGTGGTTACATATCACCATAATAGATAAATTTATCCAATATGGTGACTAGTGTGATCCTTATATTTTATCAGATAGTGACTCTCTCAACTTATCCTTCAATTTTGGACAAGTTGTATGCTTTTATTCATGAGGATTTAATACAGTTATTCCACATATGGGGGTTGAATTTAACATGAATCTCATTCTTGGAGCATACCCAATATGAATCCCACCATATCACAAGGAACCAACTGATTTTGAAGGGATCATGGTGAAACTAGATGATCACGAGGCTAAAGGATTCATCAAACTGATCACTTATCCTTGGAGTTCTCTAGTGTTGTTTGCCAAGAATGTGGATGTTATTTATGAGTTTTCTATTTATAAAATGATTCTGAATTAGAGAACATTTATAAAAACATAGCCATTTCTATAACATATATGACTTCTTTCATCAGTTGATGGGCTCCCACTAGCTGTCCACGAATGATTTTCATTATAGAAACCACTAGCTTTGAGTTCTAGAGGATGAAATCGTGAAGAAATCATATAGATCAATGATTTTGATGCATGGGTATCTTTTTATTCCACTTTGATCTATTAATTATGTTATAGTGTAAATGGATGTCATGAATAATATTTTTTACCCATTATGGGACTCCGTCATCATTTTGTTCATTTATCACATCTATATATATTCAATATAATTATAATTTTATTCTAAACCCCTTCATATAATTTTCAGAATTATTCAGCAACAAAATTTTTTTGTTATTTACTTGAAGTGTTCCTTTTTGATAAAGGAGGAATCCTTTCAAGGGGATGTGGTACCACAAGTGTGAAAAACATTTTATTCCAAAAAACATGATGTAGTTATGTATTGGAATAAATATAAAAATGGGGTCATGATTTAGATATTCCTTATGTTGATTAGGTACTAATATAGGATCATTCACGTCACCTATTACATGGTAGGTCTCATGAAATTTTTTACCATGAAGGTATTCACGTTCGTATGTTGGAATAATTCTGAATATTTATTCTCAGATCAGAAAAAATGGTTTTCATCATTTCTGATTCAAAAACATATAATCATGGAGTTTCAAATTAAATATTATATGAAATTTCTAGTGTTTTAGGAGAGAATATAATGAATGATTATCTGGAAGTTTCCTAAGGGGCACACTGTATTTGACCCCGTGTGATTAACTACCATACTATTGACATAGATTTTTCTGTTATGGTAAATATGATGAAATGATCGAGACACTACCTCATTGGTGAGAGATTTTGTTTTTCGTAGATTAAAATATTCTGCAATATATTTCCCATAGGTTTACATAGATTTTTAGTAGAGGTGTTTGGTAGAGTAACTAAAAATCATTGTTTTCAATATAGAATATTCTTCTAGAAAAGGCAATGTGGAGGATGATACAGAGAGTAGAAAAATTCAGTATACTTGGGAATATTTTTCAAAATATATATAGAAGATCCTGGATATTTTTATAGTAAATTTGGTGGGAATAGTTGGGGATCAACACAAGTAGTTTTTCACGAATATTGATCACATCATCCTTGGTATTTTGATTGATGATCATCAAGAAAAAAGATACAAAGTGTCTCGTCAATCATCAAAGGTTAACAATATTATTTTCTTTTTTAGCATGTGATTCAGATAGACATAGAGCCCATCTGTTTTATAGTAGGGTGATATTTAAATATTCCATGAGAGATGATCGAATGGTAGAAGAACGTAGTGAATCAATTATGAATTGTCTATGATAAAGAGATTATTTTTATTCACACTATTTACATGAGGATAATATTTATGATAATGGATTTAGAAATTATTACTAATTGAAATGGGGCTCTTTTGATGAATAAAATGACCTTTCATCCCCATATTTATGATGAGTCAGAATAAAAGAATGATAATTTTATGGGATATTCTCCGAGAATCTGTTATGTATTTTTGTGGTTTGTGGGATGATCAGTTGGATTTTCTAGAGTTCACCTTAAATATTAAAAAATAATTTTATTAATATAATGAATTATTTAATGATTTATATGGGCTACCATATAGGTCACCTCAATATTGGAATTATGCATGTGATTCATTAGTAATTTTGATTTTCCTGGTATAATAGACAATAGTTTGGGAACATTTCATATAGAATTGGTGGGTTATATATTATGGTAGTTAGTAATATTATATTGGCTGAAATAGATGTTCCATGGAGTCAACTACATATTTTATGATTATCCTGTGGGTGTCCCTTAGGTTAGTGATTATAGGTCTAAGGAGGAAAGGTGTGTTTTCATCACAATAAATCATGATTTTCGTTAATATCAATTTTATAGTAATGGTGACCTATTATTTGAACCTTCCACTATAGTATCATGGAATGAACAATTTATTCAATTTGCATCATCATTGGATGTAAGAGGATGATCTTTTTCTTGTGGTTGATTGTGAGGTTGTTGATCTATCAGAAGATAAATATTTCATGGGGTAACCTGTTCAGATAGTGGAAGTAAACCATAATGTGTTACAAAGAATGTATGTTCCTCTACGTCGGTTCATATAGAATAAAGTATGTTTTCATGAAGAATCATGGTAGTGGGAAGCATATATTCAGGATCAGTTTACTGAGTTGTTCGAGCATACATATAGGGAAACATTGTGAGGGAATGAAGTTATTTGTGGTGGATATTTTTAGTAACCTGAAAATCAATGTATTCATATTTTTATTTTTATTTCATAGTAAGGGTTTAATTAAAAAATATTATTCTTTTATAGGGTGTCCGAAGAAGTTATTGGTTCAAAAGATTAAAATTATGTCAATAAGAACATTTCATGCTGTGAAACAACATTTATAACATGAATGATTTTTTGGGCCAACCATTTGAATCAAAATTGAAGACATAAAATATATTTATTGATTTAATGAATAACATATTATATGAATGGAACACTATATATAATGTTGATGTGATGAATTTATTAGCATATCATATTTCAGGATAGTTCAATCTGGGAATTCGAAATTCACACTTTGAATTATTTGATTTTTAATAGATTTAATTACCCAGAAACCATTTCTTCTTTCTCATTTATATTTTAATTCCTCCTCAAACCCTAGTTTATATCTATTTGATTTGTGGAACTCTTATTCCTTTCTAGAAACATTTATCTATTCTCAAATACTCATTCAATAATATATATCCAAAGTAGTCCATTTTTCTTCATTAGAAATCAATTGTCTCTTATTACCCATGGGAAAAAACAAAAAGATCACTGGGGTGTTGGCTGGGTAATTGAGTTTTAACTTTTTCCAATATTTTTTTATTATCCATGATCCTGTTTGCATCCAGATTCAATGACTTGGTATTTACCCCAAATTTGGACCATGAATAGTATTAAAAAAACATCTTCATTGGTAATTTTATATTTTACTATACTTTTCAGTGTGTTTTCACTTATACCTCAATCAAAGTGTTTTAAAATAGTAAATATAGGAAATTTTTTTAGATCTAGTGGTGCTTCTAGACATAGATGATGACCTTTTCTCTGACCATCTATGTTTTAATTGAGAATGGATTTCATTTACTTTTGTTCGTGTATTATGCGGGTTCTTGACATGATTTTTTTTTCATCTGTTCATATCCATAACTACCTATGAAAAATTGTAGATCACATTTAGTGTCTGTGCATATCCTTGAAAATCAAGGCTTATATTCCACGATTATTGATCGTTATGGTAATAATGATTATTCATTTGATTTGTTGTTTTACTTATCAGTTTTTTATTGTTAAATTGATAATGTAATTTTTTCATGAGGTATAGTCTAAAGGTTGATAATCATGGACTATTCCCCCTTGGGTGATATGTATCAGATTCATGGTCCTCATACATTGGGTATCCCTTTAAGAGTGATATATAATTTTTTATGGTTTTACCATTGCAGTGAACGACTCGAGTTACTCATCAAAGTTCATTATAGCACGATGCTAAATTAGGGTGATCATTCATACTTTAACAGAATTTATATGAGCAATTGTGAAAAATTTTTCTGTCTATATATTTCATATATTTAAATTCATTTCATTCATTTTTATATCATATTAAATTTTTCCAATGGTTCGTTATAGTGTTATACTATTAATTTCACTTTCACTGTACTTCTCGATTTTTAGGGAACTTATAAATTTCATTCATATGGATCTAGTAAAGGAAATGTGACCTATGATGGACATCTTAGTATGTTAGTAAGCAGATAAAGAAGATAATTCTAGAACCATGGGTCTGTTTATATTATTTCCATTTTTGTGTTACCATAAACTGATTCACATTTTCTAGTTTTAGTGGTTTTCTATACATCCCATACTACTATAACATTTTCTAGGTTTTATTATCTTATTAGTACATTAATGGTAATATTTATATTTCCCCACATACTGAGTATTGTTAATTTTTTTTTATAAGTTATAATTTTCTCTTGATGCTAAGGGAATATTCTCCCCACACCTTTATGTTGGCCTGAACCACTATTCAGAAACCTGTAACATATAGGGACTTTTTCATAAGGTTGATTGGAACACCAGGATCTGACCTGATGGATTGGTGTTTAAAATGGAAAAAATGATCTGTATGTTTGTACATAATATTTTTGTTCTAACTAATGTTCAATGGAATATAAGATAAAGACATGGTGTGATACCCTGATTTCTCATATACCTGTTTGTGAGACCCACATGGGGTGGGGGGTTTTATATACCTTATTTGATAAAACTATTCAATGTAATCTTTTCATGATAATTTTTTATTAAATAAAGATCTATATTATTCTGTAGATAAATATAATTAAATAATTTTTAATAAATTAATAATAATTTCAATGACATTTCAAAAAAATGGTAGGAAATTATCCACCAAAGGTATTTCATTAATATCTCAAAAAACTATTTATGTAAAAATAGAAAATTTGTGAGATGGACCAACCCATCAGGGACATTCCTTAATCGAGAATAAGTCAAGAATTCATCCCCAATCCAACCTCAAATGGGGCAAGGTGTTCTAACTAGGATTAAGATCGAATGTCTAAAAATATGAGAGGTTGTATCCTATATAATTTTACAAAAAAATGATTCGAAATTAATATTACCATACTAACAAAAAGATCTATAATCAAATAAATGTTATTTAATGCTAACCCAAGTTAATGAAGAAATATAAAAACCATATGATAGGAAAATGAACAATTTATTGGATAAGACTATAAAAAATGTTCCCTGAGTAACTCATTGCCACCGCATGAACTCCTTGATTATACTCCTATCACAGTAATCACATCCACCATCTTGAGTCATTCCACACCATAATGTACATAAAATATAACTAGGAATCATTCATAACCAAACCATTTTCATACTACATCATCTTATACTTTCTCTAATCATGTTCTTCTCTACAGAGACACAACATGATTGGGAAAAATGCTTTTGTAGGTGTGACATTAAATATACCATGATGTATTCTATGGGTACCAAAATACAAACACAAATAAATATATTAAATCAAATATTAGTACATGTGGTGGAAAGGGGGGGGGGAATAAATTTAACAATAAGTCATCTCAGTGCCCCCAAAACTAAATAATACTTAATTAGAAATAAGAAGGAAAAAATAAATTTACTATATCATTGAATGGTCTTATGGATTTTTGTATGTCTCAGTAATATCAAATCCAAAACTAAGTATCATACCACAAAATAAATCTATAAATATTGATATAATAAATAGACCTAAATAACTAAATTAGATAGCTATATATGAACCAAATATTTCATTAATTCTATTATGTTCATAGTTATCAAAAGTATCATAAAACTATATACTACTCATAAAACCATAGGATACACTACTATTAGTATCCATGAATGGGAGGATACTCATCACTAATGAAATCTTACAATTAAATAAATTATTTTATCCATATGTCTACTAATATCATTATAATGATACAATAATTTAATCATACAATGATTTAAATCCCCATAACTATCATAGATTATATATGGGGGACCAATCATCTCTAATGGGTGAATGGAAAACGAGGGAGTGTTGACCTAATGTGGGGGACATCACCCCACCTGAGCACTAAAACATGGGTTTATCATCACCAAAAATAGAGTACCAAGAAAAACATATATTTGGGGGGGGGGGGTTACATCAAAATATATACACAGGATATTTTCCACAATTTCTTGGATTAAATTCAATAATCATGGGTGAACCAACGCAATTAACATTCTGGCAATTTCACTTTAACCCCATGAAAATCTCAACAAATCAAAAAACTAAATCCACCAATCTCATCTTACAAATATACAATAATGGAAAAATGATACACACCATTTGTCTCTACGTAAAAATATATTAAGAATCTAATATTAACATTTCTAAAATAGGAAAGAAGATAAATGTAAGAATATTATTGTATCACCTGGGAAATTTTCAACGTGTCAGGACTTATGTCCCGTGCCACGAGTAAAAATTTCGTACCCAATAGCAGCCTTATATTTTTTTCTTAATGAAAGGTTCATGATGTCTTAAATGTGAATATGATGTTCGGATGTAATTTTAAGGATGAAATATTGATTAATAATAATTTAAAAATTGTTTATGACCATATTATTAAGAAATATAATAATCAAACACATATAAATATATATTTATACATTAGAAGGGGAGACGTCATACCCATATTTAATTCAATTTTTACTTATCTCCTCATTTCTCTACATTTTTATTAATTATGATAATGTTATTCAATATTAATTATATCCCATTTATTTCAACATCACGATTTCCAGTTAAAACATTAGGTTTCTACACCTGCATATGTGTCGAACCCTAGAATGATGAATCATGTATAGATTCCCCGTTGGTTTTTCCATTTTGTTTTTTATGAAACACATATTCATAATGTTGTTTTACTATACACGTGGTAGTAGGAGGTCATATTTTATACATTGGGGGAGAAAAAGTTAACTGACATAGGATAGAAGAATGAATGTAAGAATATAGGTCCCATAGTATTTTTGGTGGAAGAACTATAGGTTTAGTATATATACCTACAGAAACTGACTATTCGGTGGTCTATATCTGGACTACTGGTGGACTACCAGCCATACCATAGACCACTGGCTTGCCAGTGAGGACCAACATATCACTAATGAAACTAATGGGGGTTTATTTGATAATACACTATTGATTATGTTAGCCGGAATTATGTTCCATATCCACTAATAAGACCCTTGTGACCCTATTTTTTTTGTTTTCGTAGTTTTGATAATCCTTAGTGGCATTCAGTGTTCCCTCCCTAATTGTATCTACAACTCCACATGATAGTAGGAAGAATGGGTCTATATTGATCATATTTTCATCACTCACACACCTTTAATTATGTTTCTTATCCTAATATCTTTGAGTTTTATTCCTATTGAGACTAGATCGCTAAATATATATTGGACATGGAGAATATAATTTTTTTTGTATCTATTTTCTTTAGGATCTAATGTCATTCCATCTCATCACCATTTAATATAGCAACACAATTTTTAGATTTCCGAAGGAATGTATCTATATCCAAAATTTTATCCCTTGGGAATCCACATGTTCATAGGATTTATTCAATGTGATTTTGATGTCATAAGTGGTTTTAATATTTTTTGGGAAATGGAAATGGTTTTACAAATTATTAATCTTTTGAAACTAGATTTTATTCACCCTACATGGTTGAAAATAATTCTATAATATGGTATTGAAACTGAATTGGTTTTTCTAGTAAGGGGTTGGTGTTGTAAATCTGTTGAATTTTTTTAATGAAATTTAAAAACGGATATGAAATGTATTTTTGGCTTGGAAACTATTTATGAAAAAGGAATTTGGTTTATTATGTGTAAAAATGATTTTATGACCATTCTATGAAATTGGTTTTCAATTATAAAATAAAAAAGGATGAGTCATAGTGGAGTGATCTACCACTAAGGTATGATCCATTTATTCCATGTAAACAAGGGGTAAATTTTATGTGGCAGAGAGGTTCCTAGAATTTTGAAGACACATATGTTTTCTTGTGTTCTGATGTGTGTATTTATGGTATTGTGTGTATATCCATGATTCAGGGATTAAACTCTTGGGATGATTTGATATTGTATTATGTACATGGAAATTTTTGTGTTAATTTTACAACATGATATATATATCTATATATATATATTCTTGAAATTTTTTTAATTATATATTTATACCATCAGATTTGTGACATGTCATGTTGATTTTCTATTTATAATTTTTCATAAATTTAATGGAATGTATTTTTTTTAAATAAAACCAATGGATTAATTTTATGAGGAAAATGATTTCAATTAAAGGTGATTCATAAATCTAGATAAAACATGTACTAATATAATCATGTGTATTTAAATATTATATATTCATCATTGTATCCTATGATACATAGTACTCAGCCCATAATGTTGAATTTGGTTATTTTTAGCATTGGTTGTTTAAGATACACGTAAAGAAATTATCATATAATAGAGGCTGACACTCCCATTTCATGTTTCATTTTCGATCAGTTGGGTTGTTGGGGACTTATGGATATGAGGATATAGGCCCATGATTTTATTTAGGTTCATGTTTATTGAATGTATGTTTTTCAATTATACTTAGTTTTCTTATTGTTGGATTCAACCATTATGGTTTTTTGTTTTGACCATTCACATTTTATGGTTTTATGCTACATTGTGCTATTAATGTTTATCTTATCATATATATTTTGGGGGAGAAATCATTCCAAAATTTCAATATTTGATACCCTATTTTTAATCTATATCTAATTATAATTAATATTACTCTTTAGGCATTGTGGCGGGACTGTATGTGTGACAATATTGGTTAACCATGTTTAGTCACATATAAGATATTATCAATGTCCTAGGTTTCAATAAAGCATGTGTTCTTGAATTGATATAACCCAATTATATATGGTGTTTTATAATAGTCATGAGATAATATTGTGGGAACACCATATGTATTGTGGTAGTGTGCTAGTGCAAGTCATTTTTATGACTGGTCTCATGTTACCATGGGATGTATGGGGTTATTTAGTTTATTTTTTTAGATTTTTCATCATTTATTTTGTTCTTTACATTTATTTTCTGATAAATGATTCTAATTCTATTCTAAATCATTTCCATCCACTATTTTAGTAGAAAATCTATCCTCTAAAAAGATAAATCATTATCACTAGAGTGGAAGCACTTGAGTAATCCCTGTAGAAGAATACTTGGGTTGACTCAGTTGTGGATGAAAGTATCATCTGAATGTTATAGTATATAGGCCATGTCACGAATGATGGAGGACATTAACAATTTTCCTATGATTCATAATTCACAAGAAAAAAACTTTTTCTTATTCATGGTGACAAGGTCCATAGATGAATATGAATAAATTGAGATTATTAAGTGTATTTTATAATTCCTAAAAACACTATATGAATCCATGGATAGCATCACAACATATATGCATGATTGACCAATAATGATGTTATGGGAGTATATTTTATAAGTAGTGTTTCATGATGACCTCACATGGACTACCTACATGAAATCATTCTATCATCTATTTTATTAGGATTCAATGAGAAGGGTGAAGACATGGGAGTTTTATACATTTATGGTGGGATAATGTTCATCCATGGGGTATTCTACTCAGTTTATTGAGTTAGTGCACCAATCCTCAGATTTTTTTCGACTTACTTTCTCAACGAATAATGGTTATAAATTGGTTCTGTCGAATATAGTCAATCCATTTTATATCTAACAAATCACCTATGTAGAGGTAGAAAATAAGGATACTATGAAAGATGAAATTATTGATGGTAAGATACGATCCTTTAAAAAATCCATTATAATAGAAAGTATTCAAATTGTACATTCTTTTCAAAAATTAAAGATGAATGACTTACACCAAGGTGGTGGTAAGGGATGAAATTAAATAAGTGAAAATTCAAGCGGTCTTTCCATAGTGATATAAAATGGGACCCCTCAAACATGAATATATGGTGCACCCTGATTGTGTCATACTTGTGGTAAATGTATCCATATTAATAATTTCTAAAATAGGTCATCCATGGAATTTTTGAGATAGATCCCCCAACTCTATGGTCTCTTAGTGTTGATATTACACATATAATGTTGTGGGATCTAATCCCTGTTCTGAGGATCATGCTCATATGATGAATAAGAAGCCAGATGAGGCTAGAAATTTGTAAAAAGTGGAGTTTGAACCAATGGAGTTAGATTTAGGAGTCACTACCATGAGGGATATGGTGTTTATTTTATCTTCCTAGGTTGTGAAGTTAGTTAGTTCTGGTGTAACTCATTCTTTTATATCATCTATTTTGATTTAAATGTTTGTTCTACATTTAGAGCATACTCTATTCATGATGATTATTTCCACTCCTTTGTAGAATCTAATAGATGAATAGATTTAAATTTCATGAGTTTCAAAATACAATTTCCAACCATGAAACTATATGGGGCTTTTTTTCATTATTCATGAAATATATGATCTTATCATTGGAATATATTATATTATTAGTGGTAAATCCCAAATATATATTTTTCTAAATAAAGTATAATTTCATTCTCCTGATTGATCCACTTATTCAAAAAATGGAGAGTATAATCCTTGATCTGGAACATTGTGACATATTTCACATAGGGATTATATGACCTTCTTCCAATAGTTAGAATTATTTGTTGATGTATTTGACCCATGTCTTAGATGTAACGTTCCTGTGGCTATGAGTGTGTATGATGAAATATTTTTATATTTATTTTCAAATTTACCAATGTAATGGGATGTGGTGTTATATATATTCTTTCATCAATGGATGATAACCATTTCTATACATTCATATAAAATGGATCCATTTAAATTTAATGACATATATGTTTTTCTTGAGTATCTTTAGTTTAAGGTATTAATTCATCCTAATTTTTCACTTTGGTAATATGAATTTTATTTTTAATGAAGGAAAACATGAGTCTCTAACAGTATATTGATTACCAAAAAATAAAATAGGGGATTCTTAGGAACAAATATTCCTTTCTTAGTTTTGATAACATTTTGGATCAATGTAATAGAGAGAGGTATTTTTTAAATAATATATGAGATAGAGGTAGCAACTGAGGAAGTTACTATAAGAATATATAATTATAATGTCATTAAAAATAAGGCATATGAATTAAGAGTATCCTGTAATTTCTATTGGACTTACAAATTCTCATACAATGATTATGGCCTTAATAAATTATTTATGCCATTAGTTCCGGGATTCCATTATGGTCAACATTGTGGATGATATTCTTTCTTATCTAATGTAGTGGAAAGATCATTATGAAAATATTAATTTTATCTATTGATTACTGTAAGAGAAACATATTTTGGATATTATCATAAAATTATAATTTAAAAATTTAGAAGTAAAATTAATGGTACAAGTGATTTTTATGATTGTTTTCTTAGTTAATCGTGGAATGATTCAATGAAATTTTTTCTTGAGAGTAGCCTAAAAATATCATTGTGATATAATTTTATGAGATTATATTGTAATAACCTAATCATTTAATAGGATGTTACCATGATTTCATACCAGATGATATACTGGAGTGGATATGTTGTAATGTTCTTTTTTAGTCAAATGTGTTGGAATTATTTTTACGAGTTTTAATAGATATTATATTCATCTTCATTCCAAATCCTTCCTTAGGATGGTTTTTGTTATGTTTTTTACTGTGATGTCATAAGAATGGGTTTCAGTTATGATATTATGAGGGGAATATATATAGTAGATTTTGTATCTTTCTAGTTAGTTTTCTATGGGATGATATATAACATTCATGTCTCTATGTTTGTAGCATTTATGCTTGTACATAATACATGGAACCACTAAATCAGTGTGGATTATTTTACGATTTATTTATAACATTATAGAATATAATATATCTTTAACTAGTGGAATATCGACATAAGATTGATATTATGGGAATAATAACTTCATACTATTAAATTTGATATAAAATACACCCCCAATAATGGGAATGTGTTTTTGTACAATTTGAGTAGAACATTAACATAGAAGGGAGTATAGAATAAGTGGATGAGTAGTGCATGTTGGAAATTTTTCAAATATTAAATTGGATGAAGTATGAAATGATGAATATGTACTCATAGCTTTTTATTTGGAAAAATTTAATGTGTAATATTATCTTCAACTTTGATATGAAGAGAATTAAGAGTTCCACCAATTTAGAAGTATACTTAATAGTGTGAGTACCTGTAGTTAGTGGTCGCATACTTCTGATGGAGTAGTATGAACTCATTATATGATGGTTCTTGTGTTAGAATTTACATAGTATTGATGGAGGATGGACACTGATCATGATTGTTTTTGGACCCTATAGCTACCAAGATGTACTATGACCTTTGTTGTTATAATTATTTTCTAGGAATTAGGTGAAAAATTTTAGATTATTATACAATTTTCCTTAATTAGAAAACAAGTTGGACCATCAAAGGAATGATATTTTACTACATCCTTTACAAATTCTATAATGAAAATGGGATTCTATATTAATGGAATTTAGGATGAACACACCGCAAACACCTAGTGGATTTGATACAACATCAGTAGTTATTAACCCATTATTTAAATTATTGAGTTTAATACATATCAAAAAGTCAAAATGGTATAGGACCATGGATAGTTGTATATAAAGATGGATGTCAAACATTATAATGCTTAATTTTATATCTTCTTTGATAAGGAAATTTACATTACTTCTCGGTTCTAGAGTGGTTTAGAGATTGTAATGGTTTTTTAATGGAAAAATATCAGAACATATCATCCTAATACAAATGTGCTAGCTATCTGACCCACCAATATTCTAGAATTTATGCTCTATGAATTAATTCAAGAATTTAGTGGTTTATGTGAGAAAAATATTCCCTTAGTATGTTTTCCCAAGATCAACTATTATATATATTGGATCTAGATTGCTCAATTTGAGGAGTTGAATGGAATTTCATACTGATAAACTCTTTATTGGGAATCTTTCAAGAAGGTGTTATTAAAAAAAATCATCTAGGTGATGATAGAAATCATGAAATTGGTCAAAAGAATGATGTATATTGATTAGATAAATTTGAAATATTATACATTTCTGAGAATGTTTCTCATGGACTTTTAGGAAGGTGGTCGTTATTTTCTCAAAATATCACCTCAATTAGTATATGGATATTTATGCAAGTATGTAAAGTTTAATCTTTGTTATATCAACTCATTCGATATTTTGGAGAGACATTGAAAGGGTATTAATTGTTTTACATACTTAATCATTATAATTATATTTATAACATGTTTCTTATTTCCCAACTAAAAAATTATCTACCAGATCCATCCCACCAGATATAGTGAGATGGTGTTGAGATTGTACCAAAAACACAATTATAAAATTTAATAGCTAGAGAGTGTAATTAAATGATATGGTACTCTATGGAATGATGATCCCATTGGTTTGACTGAGATATCAGTGTGGTAGGAATAACTATGAGACACGGGTGTGTGAGGCCTTCATGATGTAGAAAAGTTCATTTCACTTATAATATTCTAATCTTTTCCATTTAAGGTATATAATGATTAGGTTCTGGAGAGAATTGTATCACCCCCTTATCTGTAATCAGGTATGGATACCCATTTAATTTTTCCATTTAGTTATGTAGGTTTCTCATACTGTTGAGGTGACATTTTAGATTTTTACTAACGTAATTTGGTCACCATCTAGCCAATGGATGGTACTGACAAGTTGGGGAATGATGTAGAAAATCCATATAATTATAAACATACCACTATATTTATTGAAGGATTTTACCTACTATCTGGTCGGAAGGCTAATATGGCTTAGCTATCCATGTTCAAAAAATATTTTAATGGAGAGGTAGAGTGTACAACTGCTGAATCCGTTGGGCACGATGATTAGTAAGGGAAAATGAGTCATTTACCTCAAAATTATGTTTTCTATCTTATAATTTGTCCATAATGACCTGGATTTTTATTTTCATTATTAAGGACTCTATTTGGGAATTCATGGTTCCATTATTCGTTCTTTTAGAAGATATTCAATTCGGTTGAGATTTTGAGTCTTTGTTGATCAATTTCCACTGAGTTACACCCATAATATTATAATTCATCCCATTTTTTCCAGGTGGTTGATTCCTATTAGGACTATATTATTAGGTAAATTATAAAAATATAAAAATGGAATTATTTTATTTTTATCCAGGTTCTCTAGGATCGGATTTCATTGTAATTCATCACTAGTTATGAAGGACACATTTTTTCATTTTTCATTATTTAAGAGTCTCTATCAGTTGTTCTACCCCTTGGGATCCTAATATTCCTATGAAACATTACATTTAGTTTGAAATTTTAAAATTGTTTTAAAATGAAGTTATAATGGGAATGGATATTAAAAATGGGTTTCTATGGAAAATTTGGATTTATGCGGTTTATGTGTTTTAGAAAATTCCTCAATCATGGTTTGGAAAGGTAAATGGTATCTCAATCATCATACAAGTGTAATATCTATCATCAAATTATTTAAATGAAATGTAGATATGGGTGTGGAATATATTTTTCACTGTTTATTTTATTTAAATAGAGTTTTCTTTTAGAAATGTAATAATGATATAAATCGCATTGATATTCTGTATGTTATTGGTAGAAACAAAACAATGATAAGTCTAAGTTCTATATGGTTTCACTAGGGGAGGTTCCATTTATTTCATGGGAATCTAATGGGTAGACTTTGAAATGTACTAGGGTTCCCAAAATGTATTAGTCAGATTTGTATTCCAATTTTCCAATGTTTGTATAAGTGGTTTAGTGTGTACACTCTTATGATATGGATTTCCTTCTATGGTTTCTCTGTGAATTTATTATGTGTGGGGGTATTTGATGTTATTTTTTCCCCACATCATTATGATAAGGATATTGATTATTGAATATTATATATTTATTTCTTTGTGCCTCAGGATATGTGGTATGTAATGTCATTATATTTAATTCAATATGAAATGAATTCGACACTAATTTCAGGCTTTTGAAAAGAAAACCAAATGATTAGTTTTATATGGAATTTTTTTATATGAAAATGGTTTTACAAGTCAATTTTAAAAAGTAAAAAAGGAAAAATATTGTTTTACGTTATATTGATTATTATTGGTATCCTAAAATGTATTATTTCCCACACTCCTTTTTTATGGTTATACAAAACTCTATTTTATTGGTATATAGTTATCGAGAAGAGAATTTTTTAGAGGATGAATCTCTTCGTTTCTGTGTCCGTTCTAATGGTTAGAGAAAAAGGTGAATTATGTTTATGAGGATACAAACCCCTTGTATACATTAGGCTCCCAATTTATTGTCTCTTTATGGTTTATTTTAATAGTGTTATCATTTTATTGGAAGTAAATATTATGGTTTTCCATTTTGACATATGATATTTTATAGTTGTCTACTGTGTTACACTATTTGTTTCTATTTCTTCCTATGTTATATAGAGGGTCCAATAATTCCCACTTTTCATTTTTTGATATCAATGTTCTTATCACCTGTCCATGGTGATCGAAAATATGCATTTGGCCTTATGGCACGATAATACCAATGAAAATATGGATTGACAAAGGTTGTTGTACTGTAGTATTTGTTTCATGCACTATCTGTGCCACTCGATTGATAGGTGTCATCAGCACTTGTCCTATCTTCCTCTAACACACCCCTAATTATCCACCACATATCTTCACAATGAGCATAAAATAGTTTCATAGAAATGATTTTCCATCATCCAATGATTCTCCCGCATGACTTAATCCTTATGATTATCCCCCAATGCACCCACACCAATCCAGAATTAAATCACATGTCAAACTTGATTAATCAAATTTATTGCCAAATTGTTTCAGGGATGAACACTATCAATGGAAGGGAGGACAAAAATAAATTAAATGGGGACAATAAACATTTTCCATAATGATTAAAAAACAATAAAGGGTTCAATGTTACATTTTATAATCCTATTAAAAAAGAAAAACACATGATTCCATCCAATATGGTTAATCATAAATTAATTGGGTCATGCAATGGGAAATATGGATTCTAATTAAAATGTTAACATATGCCAATAAATAAAAATAGATAAAATACCAAAATATTAATGACCTGTTAAAGATTAGTTTTGATCTATACAAATAAATTCATTACTATTGATTGATTTGGATTAATATTATGAAGAATTTAGTTAAAAGATCCTATTTTAATACTTTTTTTAATTACACGATTCTTTATTCTCTACCTTCTCTATAAATAGGGCTCATTTCATGGAAATAAGATAATCCCAGTGAGAACCCATAATATTGAATATATTGATAAATCACTTGGAAAAATAATAATTAAAAAATTATATATATTAATTAATAATATTCCAATACGTATACCTATCAATAAAAACTACCACAATTCCTGATTTGATTAGAACATACATCTTTACTAGGGTTAATAATATGTTATGGAATGAATAATAATATTTTTTTTCCTATCTGAGACCTGGTTGAGGAGATATAATAACCTTTTCAAATGTCCACATGTGTGGGAAAAGAATACAATACAGGTTCTATTAGTATATTATTGAGGATTCATAAAATTGAAAATCCTACAAAATCATTGTGATTCATATTGAAATGAAATGTATAAATATTCAATAAATCCATACACTGAAAACCATGTTCATAGCATCACCATCAAGCTCATGACATGATTATTTTTTTATTAAATATAAAATGTCACATAATTCTAGAAATACTCAAAATATTAAGGCAACCCATCCTAGGGGTACACACAACACCACTATATCTACAAGACGATTAGAAAGTTTTTCCTAGTTTTTAATCAAGAGTAAATTTTCTATTTTACCCATGGGAAGGCCCCATTACATTAATTCCAAAAATTCATCCATGTATCAATCAAAAAAATAATTATAATCCCTCCACCCTTGAAAATATTAATAATTTTAATCAACTAAAATAACTAAATATGTGTCCATAATAAGTTATATTAAAAAAACCTTATCTGAAACACTCTACTATAACATGTACTTCCTTAACCTATGAGGGTTCGACCTCTATAAAATCATTGAACACAATTTTTCTAGGATGGTAAAATATTGAAAACTATAATGATATCATCATGATCCTTCTTGAAGCAAGAAATAAGTAGAGAAATAAATTAACGTTGAAATAGTATTTCCATGACTCAATACCAAATACCTTTCTAATCCAATGGTTATCCAACCAAATGTTAACAAAAATGGTACCATGATCCATCAAAACTCATTCTAAAAAGGATTCATTGACAATTTTTCCATTGGTGGGAGTACTCTACTCCCCACTTTTAGTAGTTGTTAAAGATGGGTTTTTAGGATAATCTATTCACACTATATATTTTTAGAGGATAATAATGGGAATTATTCTCAAACACACAGACAAATCATTGTGACATACCCTCTTCCATGCCATGATCTTCAACATGATTTCACTATCTAAAAACTATTTAATGGTTTTGTTTTCATCACCCTATCATGATTTATATTTAACAGAATAATATGTATAATAATAACATCACTCATCCACTCTACATCACATCACTACATGTCAGGTGGATCAATCAACAAAAACTCAAAGAGGGTAGTACTACCCAAGAAAATGAACTTTCTCTTTTTACTCATAAGACCATTATAACAAATAAATATTTGAAAAATATTCTAAACAATAATATAATAAACTCATCCAACAACATAGAAAGAGTATTTTAAAACCAACAAATAACAAAATTCTATTACTCATTAGAGGTCACAATTCACTATGGAAATCACCACTCATGATAATTTTTATCTTTAGCATTAAATAAGTTGAAAAAATACAATAAAATAGACAATGTGGTGGAAATATTCTCCACCAATAGGATAAAATTTTAGTTATTGTATTGTGAACGTCTAGATTTACTGGTGTATATTTTCGAAATTGTAATCCTACTCTTTCATCATTATATAAATGATAATTGGGATACCCATCGTGCATCGATAGTGATTTTTATCACCCTTTACATTAAGGAAAAAAATATGTGATCATAGATACTCAAGAACATCCTCTTTCATCAGGTCATAGAGCACTATGATAAAATAATTGAATGTAAATAATTTACTACACTTCACAGATTTGATAAATTCAATGGGTTATCATTAGGATTAAGAACATTACCACCATAATATAGATTCCTTAATATGGGAGTTAAATTTTATTATAGAACTATAAAATAATTTAATGATAAAATACCTGGTTCAACCAATTGGCTAATATATGAACCAATTCATAAAATGATTTGGTCCACATACCAACAAATTCCATAACGGAACTCGTCTTCCCCCTCAATAACATTTAGGAAAAGTATTCCTCAATATTATCTCGCACTAACATAGATTAATATGATGGCCCATGAAGAACATACCTTAATCATACTATGAATACTCCCACTAAATCGAAAAATTATACATCCATCACCTATATCATAATTACACTCTATATATTTGGAATATGTTCCTCATTTAATCCAATCTAAAGTAGTGTTAACAGAATAGTTTAAAAATAATTACTTCCTAGGTAAAATGTAGGTCTAGTGATAGTCCAAGTTTACCACTATAGATAATTAATAAAGAAAATTATAAATTATAGATCGGTTAAAAATTATTTTTTAATTTATATTTATTTCATAAATAAAAAAATAAATCAAATTGTGATTTAAAAATGATTAATAATGAAATAGAGACCAATTTAAGTCTTTATTAACACATTGTAATTATATCATATTCTAAGAGTGTAAAAAATATTGTTATGCACTATAATTAATAGGGATAATCTGAAATATATACCACAATGTAACTAAATTAAATTATGATGGGCAGAATAATATTAACTAAAATAAAATATTTGTCTACCCTCCTTATTTTTTGGGAAAGTGTTGTAGTGTACTCCCTTTTTTAACTTAGGTAATTACCTACCATGAATTTCTTATTCTAAATATCTTTGATTTCAAATTATTACTCTAATACGTGTCGATAGACGACTATAACATCACTACATAGATACAACTTATTCAATCATATAAATAATAGAACTATGTGGGGGGTAATAAAGATAGTTAATAAAAAATCATCAACAATAGAAATCAAATCCAAATACATTTTCACAGAATTATAAAAATATTAATGTGAATATTAAAGCCATTTTAATGGAAGATGATTTTTTTGTTCAATGATATAATCAAACCCAATCATTGAAAATATTTTTATCCTTCCCTTTCTAATTCAATAAAATTTTCTAACTCTATTTCAAAGCTAAAATAAGTGAAAATTGATTTAGAGGGAATTTATATAACCTTCTTGAAAATGGGGAATAAAAATAATAGATGAAAAATCACTATTAGTCATTCACGAGATAGTCCATGGGAGTATTTTTATTCCAAAATGTTAATTTTCATGTTAATTTTCAACCACCTTCCCCTTTTTAAATTCAATAAAATGTGATATTATTTCATAAAAAATTCTTTATTTATATTTTATCATATTTAAATCTCTGTAATGATTTTATATTCTACAAATCTGTGACATTTTTTCATTCATCTCGATTTAAATATATGAACTTTTAAATACATTTGGAAGAATATTATTGGTCTAATGTTGTATGAAATGGTTCCCAATCCATTGTACTGAAGTATGGATGAGTCCACTATAATTAATTGAAATAATATACATAATTATTTTTTTATAAATGAGTAAATTGCCTATTATGAAATGTAATTATAGAAAACACATGCCCAAATTTGCTTATATTGAGAAAATTATTAGTTATATAATTCAACATTTAAATGTTCAATATTCACTAGATCCATTGACATTATATCCATAAAATAGTGATCTTTTTATGAATATATGAAGGTCTATGATAAATTTCAATTGAAAAAAAATATATTATGTGATGAACTTGATCAATGTGATCATACACTATGATAACAAATTATCAGAGCTTAGTAGGGATATAGAATCGACGTACTATTCCCTTAACAAGTCCATGATGAGAGTCAATAGTTTAGGTATGAGGGAAACTATTTATACAAGATGTTAAAAATTATTGAGATCATAACCCAAACCATGTGAACCTGACCACTATAAGAAAAATCTCTTCATCAAACATAGTATACATCGGGATTTTTCTAGTGTAATAAATGTCTATGAATCATGAACCTAATCAAATTATGTTTTACTTTTCATTAAATAATTAATATATTCATCATTAATTATTAAGATAAAATTTAAAAATTATTAGATACTGAGATTGATAATAATTATATTTTGATGTGATGAATCAAAGAATACATTTTTTGTGAAATATAAACCACAAATGAATGAACTCATTTTAAAGAATTCACTAATTTTTTGAAATGAATTATATTTTAATAAAAAAAATTTTCATTAATATTAATTTAATATACATGATTATATAATATTACCAAGAAATAAAATTTACGGGTAATAAAACAACGATTATCAATAAACAATCAATTTTCAATAAAATATTATTATTTATTTAAAAATGTAATTTATCATATTTCTATAACTACTATGATAAAATAAATTTATTTATTAAAATCATAATGTAAACATTATCCAATGGTTATTTGTAAATAATTATATAAGAAATTCACATTTTCGGGAAAAAATTATCTATGGTAGAAATACATTGTCTGTATTATGACATCATAATGAACCTACTATGATGTAATATATTCTATAATATTTATCCTTGAGAATATATATATTTCAAATTTAAAACATTTTACTTTTGTGGTTATTTTCTTATATTTTAAACCTCTTAACGAATCATAAAAAACATATACTAAATTTCAAGGGATTAGAATAGATTCTATATAAGAATGATTCGATTACACATCCTCAGTGGTATTGTTTTTAATGAAAATAGTTAATAGAAAATACAATTAAAGAAAAAACCAACACTTTGACTGAAACCATGGGAAAAAACTATGTTATGTTTTGTGTTTTTTTGCATTACCGATAAAGTCAAAAACCTAAAATTTGAAATTATTAGTGAATTCCCCTCCTTTTTTATATATAATACCAAACAAAAAATAATTATTTATCACTAAAATATATTTTATAGTGACTAAACTCTATCTATACATCTCTATAGTCATCCTATGGTTCCCCTATGATCTTAAGAAACTCATGACAATCTTTTACAAATGTCTTCGCAAGGTAAGGGATCCTCGCCATATCCTCTTTGTTAGAGAACCTACTTTATATTATTCCTTTTTAAATTTTTCATGTTTTTATATGTATTTACACATACACATTAATTACATTAGGATTTAATATTAAATTTAAACCACTTTAACTCTCGCTAATAAATGCCATGAATATTTATATGTCCCATTTATGCTGTAAAATTATCCTATGATTTTTTCAAAAAATTTGTGTTATGAATATTGATACCCATTTAAAATCATTGGTATTTAACCATATATATTTGTGAAAAAATTACTGGGCACTTCCATGTATCAATAAAAATCTTATGAATTCTGTGATATAATGAGTTTAAATATGATCTTATGTTGAATGATATATATGGGACACTTAGGAATGTCCATGATATCAATGAGATGGGTGATCCAAGAAATATATAACCATCCAATGCATTGGGTAATATTTTAATATCATGAGATAACATTTATGGTGCACATGAAGTTACCCAAAGAATAATATTTTCTCTTTTATGTATATTTATCCTTGACTTATGTTTATCGCATCTTGTTTTCTCTTATTTCTACATTCCCTAGTTCCCTTTAAAATTTCATGTCATATCATGGATCGTTCTTTCTTATTATTATTCATTCCACTCTTATGTTACATTGATATTACCCTTTGAACAAATTTATTACATTAACTTATATAATTTTTTGTTTATTCACTTATTATGAACTATAGACTAGCTTCACTTGTATGGCCCAAGGTTATCTTATGTAGATTTAGAAGAATGATGGAATTTTTGAACCATGTTATGGGAAGATTCAATAAAATAATTGTATTTCTAAATAAAAATGTTATTATATGTACCTAATTATCAAAACATGATGCCTAGATATTTTTATAATTGTATTATGTGTTCTTTATTTGACAAAACATGTTTTATAGTATATTAAAATATGGTTTGTTGTATCTACTGAGCCACTCTTCCAATTATCTATAAGTCAATTTATATAATTTGTTGGAACAATTGTGAATATCAACTCAATGGATCAAATATAAGTTTATCTCATTGGATAATAGATAATGTTAAAATAGATGATTTGAAAGTGTGGTTTGAAATAAGGGATTTTCTTTGAGCTTCAAAAATAATTATTTAAAATTAATGTACATTCAATTTGATGGAAACTATATTTAAAAATGGTCTATATAACTTATGATAATGCTAAATTAAGGAATGGTATGGTAAAATAACTTATTGTAGTCGATCATGAAATGTTCACTATCAATCATGGTACATTTTCTGACATGGATGGTTGAGAACAACAATTTATTTTTTAATTGTCATTTAAATAATTGGGTAGTTTAGGGATGTAATGTATTACCATTATTGGTATATTAAAATCCAGAATTCATTTTGTCTTGGAAAAATATAATCAAGGAAGGATAAACCTCATTATTCCAAAACAATACTATATCAATGAGGATAATTTTCAAAATCATATTAACAGTATTATTCTATTATTAATGATTGGGTTTCCTAACAAATATTAATGTGAATATCGACATCAAATAAATGTTCTAATACATTTATTAATTGTACTAAACATTATACCTAAATCTACTAAATGTCATATTAAATTAATATATATTAAAAATGTTGTGTTTAAATTCAATGAAACTTATGTAAAATTTATAAAAATTGTATATTTTTAATTTTCCTAAACATAAACAATGTACTTTGAGAAAATGAATTTTAAAATGATCTTGAGAAACAATTACCCAAAAAGCATAAATATATTTTCTAACACCCTAATCCTCCTTATTATCATGCATCCTTGAATATTGTTATTCAATTTAGTTCATTAAAATTATTCTGTTAATATTTATTCTATTATCCTCTCATGTACCATTATACACACGATCCTAGAAAGAGTTCACTCCAAACATAAGTATGATTTTTGACTATGATTTTATAATTCAATGTTCATACATTTTTCACCAAAGGATTCAATAATATTATTGTAAAAACAATTAACAAAGTATTTTCTCATATCATGATGGATTAATCTGGTTTTTAATAAGTTAAATATTTAGTGGATATTAATTTGGAAACCTTCTACAGTATATTTTATTCTAATGGTTCCACATCTACCCCCATTGCATGTTTTTTATTTTCCACCTTGAACGGGTTCCACTATAACTTCAATATCCATTGAATCATCTTTATTTTATTGGAACTATCCAAGGATATACAACAAATTTTATCAATTTATTATTAGAAATCATTACTATATTTGACTTCTTCAACAGGATTGACAATAAAAAATTTATTTTACATTGTATAAGATCCAAAAGGAAAAGAGGTAATTTAGAATTTATATCACATGACGTATATTTATCTTTCATTTATGTGGGATGTATTTTCATTCCATTAAATTTATTTTATGTCACTTATTCAAATAGAAAGAAGATTAATCTTCAAATATATTTTATAGAATTAAAATCATAAAATCCAGATCTTTTTAAGAAGGAATATTTTTTGAATTATCTTAAAAAATTCTCTTTATCTCCAAGGTTTTCCATACCCTTTAAAACATAATTTTTTTTTCAATTTCTTCTCTTATTCTTCCTATTAATAAATTATTTTTATACTTTATTGAATTTTAATTTAGTGCATCTTTAGAATTTTCAGAGAAAGAGGTGGTACTATTTCTATTGACAATATTAGTGGAATTTCATGGTTCTATATAGACGTTATACATTACATTTTCCAAATCTAAATATTATTATTTTTCTCCCATAATTAGTAGTATAAATAATTCCATTCCAATTTCATAAAATTGAAACTAGTAATTCCAAAAAAATCCGCCTCCTTTTATTTCTCCCCTAAAAATATAATTCAACCAATATCATGAAATAATTTCAATAGAATATTATAGATGAATATAAGGATTTTAATTTAGAAGTCTAATAAAATTTTAAATTCCTGATAAAAGATACAATGATTAAACATCCATGTTGTATTGAAGATGTGGTTCATTGAAAATGTAGTTTAAAATAAATAAAATGCCGCAATCATTTGATAACATGTTCCATTATTGAATCAATGTTTTGGCTAGATTAATCATAATGCTCCAGCTATAGTGTAATTTTTTTATCATTAAAAACATTTATAAACAAGAAATTAATGTTTTTTAGAATCCTATTGATTATGTGATAAAGATAAAAGGTATTATTTTATATAATAATATTCCAAAATCCAAGTGATTTTGGTGAATTAATCATAATTAGAATCTGTAAATAAGTTTACTTTAATATTCATATAAAGATCATGAATGGATTAATTTTGATTTTAAATATCAACATATATTTATTGTTTTCAGGGGAATTATTGGTAAACTGAAAGGTTTTTATAAATAAATATCGATGTAAATAAAAAATATATTTTCAAAAAGTCACAGAATCTTGAAAAAGAAACTAAATAATTGAAAATACACAAAATAATTGTATTAATGTTAAATGATCCCTCCCACACATGAAAATTAAAAATTTACTAAATTAAATTCTAAAATATTTTACATGTAATCATTATTTAATCTGTATTATCGAAACATATAGTTTTCATGGAATTGAAAAAAATCGTATTTAGTGCTAATTAAATTTTAGGATTGGGATATACACAATTGTATCTTATATCATGTTCTTATTGAATATCTTCTTCTTATGTCCATTAATTTTGAATCATTTATACATTGTTTCAATTAAAATCATTATAACACCAAAACATATGAAAGAGTATTCATAAATAGACCTAACCATTTGGAAATTTCATTACATAGAATCATTTAGTGTCTTTATTAATATAATATCATGGTTTTCATGGACGGAACTATTTTAGTTGGACGAGTTTCTCATTAGTCGCCAATTATAAATTTTTTAAAAGTTTATAATTTTCATAAGCCTCATTTAATTTTTTTTGCATCTCTTACAGCGGAAATATACCCTTGTTTCTATCTTTATATAGGTCCATATTCATCTTCCTCACAATCCTAAAAATTCATTTTGATCGTATTTCATATCTGGGTGAAATATTTTCCCATTGATCAACATATATGGGATTTTTCCTATATGTGTATTGTGGGTAGACCTATAGTACATTAATATATCTTACATCCTTTGTCAAATTTCAATATAATTAGGTTTCATATTTATCTAGTAATGACATTGAATTATATCAATTGAAATTCACTTATTATAATTATGCCTTATTATATTAATCACATTAAATTACATTAATAACACAATACAATGTTCATAAATAAATAATTAATGAAATACGATGTATTTCCATAGGTTAATGAACTTATACTATTGAAATCGAAACCTATGATTTGGAATAGTAATATGATCATTATGAATAGTAAACTAGACAATTTATTAATAACCTCACCTTTGAATGTATAAAAAAATTAGCTATCTTATAGGTGACAACATGATATAATTATATCCCAGTATATGTAAATAAATATTTAATGTTACATCATTATAATAAGATTTTATAAGAATGTAGTTAATTTTTTACAGTGTTATACAATCAGATATGATTTTAAAATCTAAAATATTCATATAAATTATGATTTTAAATTATAAATATATTAATAATATTTTTAAAATTATTTCAATAAAATTGTTTTCATTTTTTATTTATATATTTAAAAAATTGAAGAGTGTGTGTCTTTTTTATTTTTTTTAAAAAATTGAATTTAAAGTGAATAGAGAAATATGATAATTCATGATAAATTTTAAATACATAAATTATGGAGTCATAAATGATGAATGGATAATATAGGCATAGAATTTACAATTATCCTTCAATATATTATTACATTTGAACAAAATTCCATAAATATTCATAGTTTGGAGATGAAAAACAAATTATTATTGTATTTTTAAAACACTCATCTCCTCCACTATTAATACGACCCTCAAAAGTCAACTCCACACACCAATCAAGCCTTATTCCATTCCCAAATTCTTCCCAAATATACTCCGAATAACCCCCCCCCCACACTTCAAAGATCTTTTTGTCTTAACAAATGACCAAACCAATCCCATATGGCGAATCATAAGAAGAAGGGATCATGAGGTAAACATCTCTTTTGTTTACTTACATTTTATTTTCATTTCATTTTATAATCTTATCCCTACTTCCCCTTATCTATGTTGTATGATAACTCTATCACATTTCATATACTATTAATTATATTAGTTTTTTGGTATATTTCTTCATCAAACCTCTTATCCTCACTCATTTACTATAATAATTAAAACATCATCCTTGTGGTGCCGCTTTACCACATTAATGGACAATGTGCTTTCATCTTTCATTTTCACATTTAATGATGTTCATGAAACCATTTTTTTGTTTGATATATAAAAACTTATATGTATTAAAATCTATTTTATTTTGTATAAATTGTATATATACATAATAATTTATAATATAAAAAAACATGTTTTTGATGCTGAAAAAACATCAAATTAAACAAAAGGATTATTATTAATGATTTGTTTAATGAATAATCCCTACTTCTAGAAAATAAATGTTATTTTATTATTTTATATATTCACTAATAGAATAAATTTTTAGTTCTTTACAAATACCATCGTTGTACATGATATTTCACACATATATAAAAGTAAACCAATCATGAAACCCAAGAAAACTATTAATACTAAATAGTGAAATAAAATTTCACATCCCATAAAAATGGAAATAAATGATCTTAATAATATTATAATAAACCAAGTAAATATAATAATAAGTATGAATTAATTCAATAATGGATTTAATTTCATTATTATGTACATCTAGATCAAGTGAATAATAGTTTCAGACTTCATGTACGTGATTCTACGCAAACCTTAATTATTATTTCCGGCTTCTCATTCTCTCTTTAACAAAAAGAAATTTAATATTATTTTTATGTGAATATCTCGAATTTTGTTTATATTTTCCAAAACAATGTATCAATATCCATTTATCGTTCTTTTATAGAGATATAAATGTTTTTGAAATGTTCCATACTTAATTGTTCCTGATAATGAACCCCGATTTAATGGATCTTCCAGAATTCTTCAAAAAATTTCTGTTAATTCAATAATATTTTTTATACCACTATTATTTTCATAAAATCACTCCATTTAATATGATAAAAATATTTGTTAATAATGGTTTTATATAATATTTGATATCATTTTCTAGTTTAAATTCCCTTTAATATTTTCCTTAAACCACACTATAATCTTTTGGTTCTAATTATTCATAAACACTATTTTAAAATTATTTCACTTTAGTTAGGCACCATTTAACATTATATATTTATACATTCCAATATTAATGTCAATTTATATAATAAATAAATTATTTCATGAAAAATATTATGATAAATATATTTATTATCCATCATGACATTGTTATGATACACAATTATTTCCTTGGGTAACCCTTATGTTTAGGTTTGATTACATATGTATGATTTATCATGTGGCCGACTTATTCACAGAAATTTTATAATGGGTATTCATAGATAATTCTCCAATTAATTGGGAATTTTTTAGTCTCATGATTCGTTACGTGCAATGTCCTTGGTAGTTATCATTCACTAGTGCTTCTCTATGTGAAATGAGCATTGAGTCAAGCTAACGTAATGTTTAATGTTACAACCACATTACTATCAAATAATTATTATAAAAATCCATATTATAATTCCTTATATTAAATAATTTTCTATTCCTTATTATATCATTATGTTATTCCTTTTAACCCATTACCTATGTTTTATTCTTATGTTTATTACCTTACTCGGGTTTTAGATCATCCATCTATTCATGTTCTCCGAAGGTTAGTCTAATTTGATATTAGTGGTCAAAGTAAGTTATTATGTCTTTGCTAAGATTTAATTAAATATGTTTAATTCTTGAATCACAATGTTTAATTATGTAAAAAATCTCAATGAAACTATAATTTCTGATATGCAGGTTGTAATTTGTATAATTGTTATTAAAACAATTTAATTATATTTGTCAAAACTAGGTTTTCTATAGTTTTTATCAATGAATGGACTAGTTATTTTTTATATTTGGAATAAATTTCTTTCGTAAGAAATTTAGGGATATAACTATGTCTATGAAAACAACTCTAAATTTTGGTCAGTAATGAGTTAGTGATTAATCACGAAAATATATCTTTATCTGGAGACTACATGTGGATGTGGTTCTAGAATTGATGTACTTAAGAGTAACAATTCCAATAAGGTTTTATGGGCTTGACTTAGGGTAACCTAGAAAAATACAACATAAATTACTTTTCATTGAGTTTTACACTCCTATGGGTTATATTCTTGTAAATTCAAAAGATCATTTTGAATCATTAATATGGGAACAAAAAAATAGAATATAAACCACAGATAAAAAATATTTAAAGATAGGAATCACATAGTAAGATATCCTTTTATTTTAAATTTTATATTCTTTTTAATGATGAAACATTTTTTTAATTTCTTATTAACTTAGTATTCATGAACCCCAACTTTGATTTTATTTTTCATATTTAATGTTTGGAAATAGCTGAAAACATTCTAAAAAACAATGTTATTAGCAATGTGATGATTTCCTTAATGATGTGCCAAATATTATAGGAATGGTTTCTCAAAACATTATAGAATTACTTTCTCAAATGGATAAGGTTATGAATAATAACATGAATTGCTGGGATGTCCCATCTTCTCCAATGAATTAGCATGTTGTCAATTAATTCTTTATTAGGAAATGACTTTCCATTTTTAGTGGATCTTCTTATCCCCTCCTCGTGGAATAGTTGATTAACTCCATTGAAAAGATATTATTTGTACACACGTGCTTATAAAAAGAGAATGTTGTACTGTTGATCTATCATTTTGGTGGGAAATCTTATCAGTTGTGGGGACTGATCAAAAATATGAAGTCCAATTAGAAAATTTATTCAATGGATTGAGAGGAATTCAAGAAAATTATTTTCAATAAATATTTCTCATGATCACTTTGTCTGAATATAGAAAGAGAGTTCCTCAAAAAGAAGAAGATCGAAGATGAGACTATTGGGTCGAATGAATAAAATCATACAAGGATGTGATGATACACCTACAGATTTATTATGAACATTTAAATCAAGTGGGATCTCTTCTTTATCATACTAGAGATGATTCTACAAATAACATTGGCAATTTGGGTCTTCGATTGTTATGATAATATTTTCCATTATGTCTTCTTGGATGAAATGGAGATTGGAGACTCTCAATGGTCTCGAGGGATCAGTGAAAAATAGAAAATTAATCTTAATATGTTTGGATCAACAAATAAATCTCATGGTGTAAAGAAGACAAAATATCCAATGTGTCAAAATTGTGGGATGAACCATCATGGAAATAGTCTAATGGGTCCCTTGAAATGCATAAAATGTGGAATAATGGTGCATCTATCTATGAAATACAAATAGGACACAAATGTTTCAACTATTATGGAGGGAAAATAAAGGTTCATATCAGAAATCCTCATGTAATGCAATTTTTAAAATGAAATGGAAATGGGAGTTTTCAAACCAACAACCTAAGTGCAAGGTTGTTGTAGGGAATAATCTATAACCTCAATGGAAACATGGTAGTGCATATATGTCTAGTAAATATCATGTATACATTTCTGGGAAATGTATTCTTTCGATTCTTCTATTAAATGGAATATTCGTTCCAATTTTTGTGTGATTTGATTGGCTTTTTGTTTTATTATAATTGAGAATTTCAAATGGGAAATGAAAATATCCTTGGATAAATTATATTCATGAGCAGAAAAATTAAGCACATGTTGTGAATCATTAGTACAATATGGGTAGAAGCAGTTTGAAATATGCCACATGCCACTACTAGAAGAAGTTGTTGAATGAAAAAAATACATAATTAACCCGTACACATCGTGAATCAACGGTACATGACATGATGACAGTAAAACATTAAAATTTATGACCATGTTTCGTTCAAGATTCATGTTAACAAGGGGGCATTATAGATAAGTATTACACAACATGTAACCCTAGTACATGTCATGTAAGGTGTCAAATTTCTAAATTATTAGCTAATATCAACACACACATCACATAGATTCACAAAAGATAGAGATTAATTACATGAAATTTATTCAAGTAAACATCGCGACATGACCATGAATAGCCATTATAAAGCCTATAAATAGAGAACAAATCAGCTACTTTTGGGGGAATTTGGATTCAGAGACAACACTTAGCGAGAAGCTATATTGTGTTAGCCCCTCCATTCGACCATTATTTCATTTCATTATTCTTTATTTTTATCTTCCAATATAAACCTATGATCATGTAGATGAGGGGGGTAAACCAACCATCTTATAGGGTGAGGTTACCGAACGAGAATATTTTGTTTAATTTATTTATTTTAAATTATTCATGTATTTTGTGGAGTAATTTCTATTTTAAAACTCCAATACCTTTATTTTTCTTTTATCGTGAATATCAATATTAAAAAAATGGAACTTTATAATTGTGCAACTGATGAAACTAAAATGGTCCATGACTGTTGTCAACTTTTGGGTGAATCATGTTTAAATATGGTATCGGGAGAAACTCGATTTAGTGAAATCCTATATTACTGGTCCCTGGGAAATACAGTTTTACTGTCTAAAATAGGGGACACCATTACCATTGGATCTTCCTAATCTAGACTTCAACACCAATCATGAATTAAAATAACATATTTTCTAGAAACCAATTTCACATGAACCTAGAAATTTCATTACCCTGACATACATTCAATATCTACTTACAAAACAATCAATATGTTGCACTTTGTTGTTTGCTCTCTCCTTCTAAATTTAATCAAAAAAATCTTGTCTCACCTTTTACAAAAATCTAATAAAATTAAATATACAGAAATTATAAATAAAATAAATTCTCGATCTCTATTTCTTCGATCCCAAGATTGCATGATAAATCGTTTCAATTAATAGAGTAACATAGTTTGGGTTTTATAAATTTTTTTTTTGTATAGCTTCATTGGGAACTAATGAAAACCTATGGGGATATCAATATAGCTCCATTTCAGATATGGTAATGTTAGTTTTTAGTTTTTTTTAAAAAATTTTGAATTTTTTATTTTATTTACATTTTTCATGTCTGGAGTGTTCATGCTATAGATTTTTGAAATATTAACCCATTGACCTACAACTATAAAAATTGTTCAATGAAGAAATACACCCTCAATTCGAAACACAACTCTATCCCAAACCTAGTGATAAAATCTACAATCGAAGGAGATGAAAAAAATCAAGTTCTATAGAGATATAAAGGGTTGCAGACACTCACAGACTATAGGCAACCATCAAAAATAGGATTGAAACCAAGAATCCTAGAACCCTCTGTCACTACAAATCATTCTAAGATCAATAAAACAATAATCTAGATCACCTAAAAAAATGTGAAGTTCACCAAACATCCGCATTAATATCCATTCATGAATATGAGAGATTTTCTTGATATATTTGACACATTTCAATTTCAAAATATCTCATGAGGTGTTATAAGAATTAGTGCTTTTTGAGTCTCATTTCATGATTAATCTATAAATGTTATTCAAAGCCTACATGTTCATTATATCACTACATGGGATGAGTTACCCTAAAACCTAACCACCCTATTCATTCCACTGTCTAAGTCAATAGATATATGGGTAATAGTTTTCCACTATTCTCCGTATGATGATGAATGATTATACTCTATAAGAGAACCCTTCAATGATATGAATCATAAGTGCACTAATCATGGTATAGAGTTTTGGACACTAATAAAATATATTTATAAGGGTTTATCACATGGAAATAGGTCAATCATTGATGATGTAGCTTGAGGATCTTTATTGTTGAAGTTTCCTGGAGAAAGATAATATTTACTGGATAAGATGGCGAGTAATATATTCCAAACAGAAAGAAGAATGAATGAAATCAAAAGGCATTCTTGAAATCAATAATAATGACTGGAAGGAAGAAAGAATGTAGTCAACAACCAAGAATATGGACATGAAGATGTTCCATCCAAAAAAACCCTTCATGATACATATGTAGAAGATGTAAATTATATTGATTAGAAATGTGGTAATCAATTTCAAGGCTGGCGACCACAACGAAAAAAACAAAAAAATGAAATGGGAAGGGGTATCAACAAATATGGCTTGGGTTACAACAACAAGAACCACAATCTCCCACACTAATAATCCAAGAAAATTCATTTGAGGGGACTTTGGAAAAATTCACGACTGCTTATGGGGTTGTGCTAATGGAAATAATAGAAGAATCATCATACCAAAATTCGACATTTTATAATCTAGAGTGTCAAGATGGATAAATTGATGATCAACATGGAGTGAGAAAGATAGGATATAATCTAGGATTCACTAAATAATGACAATGTGATGATTTAAAGGCTATAGATCGTAGAATATGGATGAAAAAAATAATGTGGAATGAAGTTTTCTAGAAAACCACTAGTGGAAGAAAGTAAAATGATTGAAGAATAAGACAGGGAATAATTTGTTGAAGAAGAAGAACATGAACCACCTCAGTACAAGAAATGGATTCATTGTCTAGATCGAATGGAACAAGTGAAGAACAATTCTCAGATTGGTATGTTTGTTGAACATTTTATTAAAATTCAGATTAATATACCTTTTGCAGAGTATCTCAACCAACATGCCGACATATGTAAAAATAATGAAAGATTTGGTATCAAAAAATAAGAATCTAGAGGATATTATATATATTCCTCTCACATTATAGTGCTCTATAGTAGTTTTCAATGACCCACATGATAATTAATGAGATCCATGTATCTTTGTAATTCCCAAATTTGTTGGAGATAACAAATACATGAATTCATAGTGTGACATATGTACGTGTTTCAATATCATATCATACATGGCAATCAAGATTTTGGGAATGGATTGAATAAAACCTACTAGAGTACATATTCAATCAGTAGATCCAACTGTGAAATCCCCGAGAGGAGTCATCAAAGATGTCCGGATCAATGTAGAACAATAATACTTCTCTATCAACTTTTATGTGTTGGATATAGAAGTGGAAATGAATCCACTCATTAGCGAAGACCATTTTAACCATTGGTAATGAACTAATTGTTGGTCAAACGGGGTTCTGTGTTCGATAGTTGGGAGTGATCAAATAAGTTTCTACCTCAACCAAGAAATGAAGAACTAAGATGTGCAAGTGGAAAATAAGTTCGTTGAAAGAGAAACAATATATGAGGAAGATGTTGTTGAGTTTGAGCAGTTGCAAGAGTCAGATCCTATGGTGGAATGTAATGTTGTCATTAAGAAGAAATATAACATGAAAATCACAAATGATAATAATAAATGTATGATCGAATACACTAAATCTATGGAAAGAAACAATATATTTATGATTCATGAACATGAATTTAGTTCTTCAAGATTGAGGAATAAATGGCGGGTTGGTCCAATGAATATTTTTCATGTACTACCATATGGTTGAATTAAACTATTCAGAGGTGAATCATAGGGGTCAATCAATGTTGATATCAAATTGCTAAGACCATTCATGGACCCCGAAGAGGTAAAATATTTTCAACAATTTATTACATTATCATGAACTAGAAGAAGTATAGTTGATCCAACAACAATAACCAAATGTGTTTCCAAAAAGTAATTATTGTATTCTAATTTCTCGTATTTATTTTATAACTTTAGAGGTTTGAATTCTTTCACTAATAATATTTAAGAATTATTTGAAAAATTGAAAGTTCTTTTACTTAGTTTTTAAAAAAAATATTAGGTTTACAAAGATCCAAGACATTATAAAGATGCATGAATCAAAAGATAGACAGAGGTAAGAACCAACACAACCCTGATTGAAGAAAAACTTTCAAGGGTGTAAGAATTTCAATTATGTAATATTCTATTTTACTCTCACCATTGAAAATGTTTTATAGATTTAACTACAATTGTATTCCAACAATTAAGTCATTATTTAATCTAAATGATCTTGGATGCATAAATTGATTAGGAACATTACTAGGACATTTATTTAGATTAATTTTACAATAAATATTAAAGGGAAATGGGAAAAACAATTAGTATAGATAATCACGTGGAGTTGGAATTTCATATTCCTGATTTGAGGGGTTTATTTATTATTGTAGACAAAAAGTTTCTGAGATTTATCAATGCTTTAGATTACAAATATTTTTAATTGATTTAATTTTTCATATGCATTTCTGTGAGTGATTGAACTAACCATTAATCTCAGTCCCAACACGTCCCCTAAGAAAATATTACCCATTAATTATTTAGTATATTTCTTGAGAAACATAGAAAGATGTTATTTTTTAATATTCATTTCATATTATTAAATATTTGACTAAACATAATGACCTTTAAAATGATTGAGGTAATATTTTGATTAGACCTAATCCTATGACTCACCTTTATTAAATCCTTTTTAATCCCTTAGAAACCATGAACAACCTTGTTTGGAAAATAAATATTTTAAAATACAATTTTATCCATTCCAACATTCCTCTAAATGTTTTTCATGATATTCAAAAGAATAACTATGGGTTTGGAACATTTTGGAATAGCGAGATGTAATTTATGGAGGATACTCTGGTACCGGGTTTTTATTATGATATGGGGAAGTCCATGGCATATTTTTATGTATACTATTAACCAAATGTATTGCTAAAAAATATTTGAAAAAAATGATAAAAAAGCGGTTTTGTTTTATGAGGATTGAAAAGCATCATATTCTATACTAATGATTATTAATCATATGTGGTTTGGTGGTGGGTGTGAGATTCATTATAATTATAAATTTCAATAAAGAAGAAAAAATACACAAAATATGAAGATATTCAAGGAGTATGTTTCTATAATTTTTATTACATGTATCATGGGCCCACATTGTGATTTTTGGGGTGAATAGAGAGATGAAATTTCTAAAGGTATTCAATTTTTGAACATATTATTTTTATCATGAAAAATTATATAGAGTTGGACCACCTTTTTTCCCTTAATTTTTATATAATATCTACACCAATCCAGAATCCCCAGTGTTATTTATCCATAATGGTTTAACCCTCATGAATAATTTTGATCTCTATATTTATGTAGTGTAGATGTTAAATGCATTACCATCCTATGGTGAGATGCATATTATTGAGGTGTGAACTGAATTTTATTTACATTTCTACCCTAATAATGAAAAGAAAATTTAAAGAATGTTATATTTCCTGTGGTACAGGTATTGGTAATTAATTCAAAAATAAATAAGGATTATTGAGGAACCAAGTCTATTTAAAAAGTGGAAATGTAAAATATGAGGTTGATTTCCATTTTTAAAAAATTAAGATATTGATTAATTTTCTACATGTGATGGGGGGACATTTAATTTTTTACTTGAACCAAGGATTTTATTGAAATTGTTTTTAAATCATGTCATGTTGATTGTAATTTTTAGAATGTTGATAATATATCCTTGAGGAAACTTTATAATTCATGTGTGGGGGGATTCGATAAGTGTAATTGTTGCATACCTTTTTGGTTAATTTATTATATTGATTCTTGTATTTAGTTGAATATTATTTCCTAATTGTGATAGATTGAATTTTTTTAATATTTAATGTAAATGTATAATTTTTAATGTAATAATGAAAATATAAAGAAAAAATGAGATTAGAGAGAAAAACATTAAGTACAAGTTGTGAATCATTAGAACATGATGTGTAATATAAGTTTGTGACATGTCACAGTCCACTGTTAGACCATGTTAGGACATCTAGACAAGACATTATTCACTAGTTGACATCATGATACCCCAGTATATGATCTTATAATAGTAAAACAAAAAAAATAAAAAAAAATATGTGAAGTATTCACACGGATGTGGAGGAAACATATATAAGTATTACCCAACGTGTAACCTTATTACATGTCATGTATGGTGCCAAATTTCCAAACTCTCAACAGGGATCCGAATACGTGTCACATGGATTCAAAAATTGTGGAGCAACAATACACGATGTGTATTCAAGTACATGTCATGACATGGTCGGGAGGAGCCATTATGAAGCCTATAACTAGAGGATCAATCAACTATTGTTTGGGGAATTTAGATTTAGAGTCTACTTGGAGTGGAAAGCTTCAATGTTCAGGTACATCCTCATGTTATTTCATTATTTTCATTATGCTTTATTTTTATTTTCTCCAACCCTATAAACCACGCTTCACTAGGATGAGGGTATAAACCTGATATATTCTATGATGATGTAACTAATGGGGGAAGGTGTGTTGGAATTGTTTAGTTTAAATTATTCATGTATTGGGGTTGCGTAATGTGAATTTGTAAACTAAAATACCTTTCTTTTTAGTTTATCATGAGCATTTATATTCAAATCAAAAATGAACTTTAAACACGATCAACTAATAAAACATAAAAGTGGAATTCACATTTTCAACTTTATGGGAAATCATGTCAAAATATGGTAATGAGACAAACTCTTTTTATAAAAATCCTATATTATCAGCCTAGGGTAAATATGGTATTATTGTATTGATAAGGGATACCATGAACATTGGATACTCCTCGTTCGAACAGAGAAAGAAATCATGAATAATGCAGCATATTTTCTAAAATTAAACTACCCCCAAACCTAGAAATTAAATTACCCTAGTACGTATTCAATATAATCTTACAACCCGATCAATATGGTGCACCTTCTTTTCATCTATCACTTTATAAAATCAATCAAACCAATCATTTCTTGAGTTTTTCTAAAAATTTAAAATCACTAATATTATTAAATTCTAATTAATCAAAATTCATTATATCTTTTTGTTCAATCATAAATATTACTAATAATACTTTTAGATTAATCATGTATGAGAGTTTTTGGTTTATACATTATATTTTTTCATAGTAATGCAAGGATATGATGACCCCATGTGGGGATATCAATATTTCATCACTATATAATATGTGGAGCAAGACAACGATTGGTTATAGGTATACCGGTTATTCCTCCAAAAATATAGAATATACTATTTTATTCTAGTTTTAAACATTTATTCATATCTTTTATGTTTAGTAAAACTATTCATAAAACACCCCAAAATATAGAAGATTCGTTTTCTATGAAAATAGAAAAAGGAATAATTATTTCATAAAAAGATCCTATATCCACCATAGTAATTTTTTAGACTGATCCTCCCATTAAATCTTATATTATAACCTTTTGTGGAGTTTCATTGTATTTTTTTCATCTATTAGATATCATTATACAAATATGACATCCATTGTAAAGAATGTGATATCAATCTTCACACATAGAAGCATCCTAGAATTAATTTCATGTGTAATTATGAAGAAGTGTACCCTTTAAAATCATTATCACCATTGTGGATATAACTACATTTTTAGAAATCAAATGTCTCTTAAATTATTGAGACAAATGAGATGATCATGCTCAAAGTCATTCCCATTAAATAGTATTACACTGTTGTATTCCATAATAAATTACATAGTCTTATGCTTGACAGAGAAGTTGAGTTCTAAATATATATTTTTCATGGATATCGACCGATATCAAAGACACCTTATTGAATGGTCACTATTGAGATGGAAGTCCTGAAAAAGGTGTTACATGTGAATCTAGATAATGGTTACATATTCTCATGTCCATTACCATGGGGTGCACCAGTCCACTTTGTACCTCAAAATGATATATCAATGTTCCAAAACAATTATTATTTCAATCTCAATCAAATAATAATAATGATAAAGATTCACCTTCCATGTAAAGATGACTTGTTCGATCAACTATGTGGGTACATTTATTTCATTAACATGGACCTTCAGTCTGGATATCACCAATTATTGGAGAGTAAGGAATATATTACCGATACTACATTTGAATGAATTCTGTACAATATATGATCATAGTAATTATATTTTTACTCACTGATGATATAGAAATTGTAATGGATTTATTGAATGCAGTATTTCAAGATTACCATTACCAATTTGAGGTTGTCCTTGATTAAAACATTTTAACATACCTTAAAATAATGGAGAAATATGAGGAGAATTTGAATACTATTTTGTGGACATTGTATAATGACTCGGCCTTAAAACATTACATAATCTTGAATTAATTTAATAATTCACATTGAGGATCTTTTTAGATTTATAATTTTATAAAATTAGGTCATAACTGTTACATTACATCCCAAAAGATACAAAGTAGACACTTCCACTCAGTTCCCATTATTTTTCACAAAAAAAATTCCGTGAAAAAAATGATTCATGTATAGTTCTATGTTTAAGACATCATGAATATTTATTGATCCCATCCTTGACCCTATTCCACTTTACATCCTGTAAAAAACAATTAAAAAACTTAGTATGAGCATAAAAAGATCATTAGGGTATACACAAAAAGGAAAATGTTAGTTTTTCAAAACAACATGTAAACCATGAATACTTTATCATAAGTAATACTTTTCACCTTTATGATGTAGTAAATAATCTTCATGGAATAAAAGATCATTTCTTACCCTTTTTAAGCAAAATATTAACATAAAAATCATATAAAGATCACATAACAAATAAAGGTAACTTGGGACATAAACATACTTAAATGGGATAAAAATATGGTCAACCTCCACACATATCACTAAATGTAATATACTTATAACTAAATTACGTACCCAATGCATTGGATGTTATAATGTAACCACATGTCCTGGTTTATCACGACACCACCCATCATTTTGTTTATCATGTAACCTCCCATAACATTTCCAAGTACCATTATAAAATCATAACTCATACAAGAAATATGATGGAAAGAAAAAAATTTCACATTTCAATCACAATATATCACTTCAATATATTTAAATAAAAAATACATTAAAAAAATTTCAATACCAAAATTCATAAATGTGTATATGGTATTTATTTTCCTTTCAAAAACATTTTAGATTGATATGGAAGCCAATGTTCATATAATAATCACGGCGGCGGAAGGTCGTTGTCACCACTTACGTTAAAAAGAACATTACATTTTGTCATTTAGTCAACTAAATATAATCTATACTTTCTTAAGAACACTTTTCAAGATTATTATTCCATTTATATCTAAAATTACCCCTTTAAAAACATTATGTAATCACTTATGTTAATAATGGTCATTTTGTGTATATTTGGGACTTGAGTCAAAAATGGACTTCTTATAATTACAAGTTGATCATGTGGTATAAATTTTATTATATCCCTAATGATATTCATAATTTAGATATCATATATATCAAATATTTCCAGTATATACATGTATTTATAATAGTACATAACATTTGGAGATATGAAATGAAATGCATCGTTCATGGAGAGGGTAAGCCGTACGTACGCATGAACGCTACTTCCATTTCAATTTCATATTGTAATGGAAATAAAACTTAATGATACATAAGTATATTATAATTACAGTATAATATCATATATAATATCATTAACTCCATACTTTATACATTACACAAAAAGCATGGACGAGTCATATCACTTTGAGGGGGCAGTAGTCCGCACTTCCTCAAATTGGATTATCGTATTTACCCACTATGGAAACCATAAAGGTATTATATAAATGAAAAATACAGAAGAATAGAAAAAATATACATAATATATATATATATAGTTCCATCATAATGGCCACTATGATAGGAGGTTGGAGATATTTGAACAATCCTCGTTTCTTGAGGTCGTAGTTCGCCATCCACAGAAAGAATATGTTCTTTATGCATTAGACAGGGTTGAGTGTAAGTGTATTTTGAATGATTCATAAAACAAAATCCTAGTATATTTAGGATACTGGTGTGGTTATAAATGAAATGAATAAAAAGAGTTTAACGTATTGAAGAAGTAAAATATAATAAAAGAACTTAAAAAAAGATGTTAACTTTAAATTGGGTTACTCCCTTTGGTTTTAACCAAAAGTGTTTTTTGAAGTGCCTTATGACTATGTTAAGGCTTATAGGAAGAGGATAGAGATTGAGGTAGCTTAATTGGGTAGAGGTTGGATGTTCCAGGGGTCCTGATAGGTGTTTGGATTGGGTTTGAGCTTAGGTATTTTTATAAGGGGGGAGGGGCTCTTTAGGAAAGTGTGAAAATATTATTTTATTATATAATGATTATCAGTTTCTAATATTCCAAAACTAATTAATTTCTATGAAAAGAAGGATCATGGTCAAAATAAAATCATCCAATAGTAATTGGACTGGTTTTGGATATTATTTTAATCTTTATAATATTATTTAATTATATCATTTATTAATGAGGGTTGGAACATAATTACGCATCCCAAAAAATATTCAAATTCTCTAATAAATGATCCAAGAGGGTAACCCATTTCGTAACTTTTGATTTGATGGTCCTAGAGCCTGAATGGAGTTACGGATTATGAGTTAAGGAAATTTGATGTTGTACTGGAAAACCGGTCCGTGAAGCCCTTTCACGAAGATCCCTCCGCAATCACTGAGCGGTGCCTCGGAGCAAGGAGACGGTAATGCTCCCCAATCCATTTTGATGTTTGCGATCCACTGTGGAGCAAGGAGGTGGTAACGCTCTGCGACCACATTTGACGTTTTTAATCCTCCACAGAGCACGCTCTTTCTTCCTGCCGAGCGAGAACTACTTTACTATGCCTCTACCCTATAAATACCCACCACACCACCCCCCTTATCCAGAGTGTGATTCCTCTACTTGGGCGGCTGATCTCCAAGTTCGCGGAGCTCCTCTTTCGTTCGAGAAGCGGCTCTGTGACCCTTTCTCCACTAGCAGCTTTCTTTGCATGGCTGATCTGCGAGTCCATGCTCTACGAGAAGCGTATTTCATGATGCTGCTCTGTGAGTCCTTGCTCAATGAGTTCATGTTCCGCGAGTTCATGATTCGGGAGTCCATGCTCCATGAGACCCCATTTTCCATGAGCCCCTTTTCTGTGTGAAGCTACTTCGAAAAGACCGATCCTTTGTGAGGCTCCTACCTTCATGCCCGCTAGTCCATACTGCGGGGTCGGCGCCCCCGAACCCCCTCTCAGGATCCATCCCGGGCTGTGGTACTGGGCCGGTCCCTTCTCTACCATCCTTGACCCCTATGATAAATGGAGAGTCACACCAGAACCATTTTGGGCCGAAAATGTCGGAAATTTCAATTGTGCCCTTATGTGCAGCCGCCTTCCACCCATGAGATACCATGATTTGAGATAATCCTCTGCACACCATGAATCACCTTGACTCAGTATATCAACTTGGTTCGTTTCCCATGTCGTGAGTTGAGATTCTCATATTCAATTCCCCGAGTACCTTGAGTCGATCGATTCCTCATGTCTCTCATCCAAACCCCATCGCTTGGCTAATTTTCCAGGATGACGTAGATAGGACGACCTTTCGTAAGTCCCAACACCAACTATTATTAGGCACCTTCTGCCTAATAGTCCTATCTACATTACTTTAAACTATAGTAATCCTTATGATCCAAACACAGGATGCCTCTTCTTCACAATAAGAGATGCCACATATGTTCCAAGCATGAAATGCCAACAATCCTCTCTACATGACTAAAAACTGTAGTATTCTCTATGTTCGAACCATAGGATTCCTCTTGCTCCCAATAAGAGATGCCTTATTGGTCCAAGAAAGAGATTCCAACAGTAAATTCTACATTACTGTAAACTATAGTGCATCATATGTTCTAGACATATGATGCCTCTTTCTCCCAAAAAGAGATGACTTATGCTCCAAACATGAGATTTCAACAGTTCTTTCTACAAGACTATAAACTGTAGTTCACCCAATGTTCCAAACATTGGATGCCTCTTGCTCCAAACAAGTGATCCCTTATGATCCAAGCATGAGATGCCAACAGTCCTTTCTACATGACTCTAACTGTAGTGTACCCCATGTTCCAAACATATGATGCCTCTTCCTCCAAATAAGAGATGCCTTATGATCCAAGCATAAGAAGCCTAATGTCATGATTATAGTGCTGTAATTTCAAGAGCGTTGGAATTAGTTCAAACATTCCATCACTCCACCTCACGCTACGCGTGTCATTCATTCGGATCTTCATCCACATCCATGTATGAAGTTACCCCCTAACGTCCTAGTCCCATGATGCATCGACTCACATACCATCCTGGGAAAACGCCCCAAACAAATTTGGACAACACTTAGAGTCGAGACCTCTGTTTTGAACACGATCAGTAGTTCACCATCATTTGTTTGTCCCCATTTTAGGATAACGTGATGTCAATGTAGTGTTTCAAACACAGTCAATAGTTATCCTCCATCGCCATGCCCACCCAATTGCGTTCTGAATGCTGAGCTTGTGATTCACACTTTTCATCTCCCTTTGATCGGACTGATTCCAACGGCCATGGCATTATCCCTCTTATGCACTAGTGTAAAGGTGAAGGCCGCATCCTACCAGTGGGTTGTGAATCCCTCATGGCTAGAAATGAGGAAGGAAAACAGGTAACTTTCTTTCATAAGCCCCATGCACCATTTCCTCTCCATAGAGGCACCTGGGAAGCTTCCTCGCGTAAGCCCCATACACCATTGTCACTCCATAGCGGCACCCGGGAAACATTCTCGCGTAAGCCCCATACACCATTGCTGCTCCATAGCGGAACCCAGGATGCTTCCTTGCATAAGCCCAATCCATCATTTCCCCACCATAGCGGCACATATTCAGCTTCCTTGCATAAGCCCCATTCACCATTTGTGCTCCATAGTGGCAGCTGGGCAACTTTCATGCGTAAGCCCCATTCACCATTTCTACTCCATAGTAGCCGTAACACCCCGAGATTTTAGGAGAATTATTCCTTTTCATTTATTTGATGCCTTTTGTCCTACGCTTCACCAAGATTATCTTGTGCTATACACATCACTTTATCAGCTTGTATTATACGCAACACTATTCATGCCTTGTGATGCACACAATTTCATGTTCTTTCGAATAAAATTAATTTTACACAACACCAAGTATAGATTTTGATCAATGTATAACTCAACTATATATTGAGTATGTTATTCAAATCACCAAAGTAATCTTTCCCTACCCGGAACCCTGACTTGTTTTGCATTACACATAATCACGACCTTCCTCGATAGCTTCTGTTGTACGCAATACCGAGTTTCACTAAACAACGATATGATATTAAAATATTATATAAACTAGCCGTTATGAATAGTAAAACCCAGTTTTTGAAATTTTATCTATTTATATTTCAAAATGGACTTTATTTTTGAATTCGAAATATCGAAATTAGCCTAGGGTGAAATTTTGGTATTTTTTTGAAAACATTCAATTTTTGATGAATAGTGAAAACACTGAGTTATTGGTTAAAACTGACTTTTTATTTATATAATCATTTATTATATTTAATTATATTTTAGGTAAAAATATATACATAGTAACTATATAAGTTCAATGTAATTCATTGCAGTCATTTGATAATAATATAGATACATAAAAATTTTATTAAACGTTTCACCGTCTTTTATCCACCTCCTAGGAGCATTTTCAATTGTACATAAAACATAATTTTATAGCTTCTATTAATTGGATTTTGAAAATCTGAGAGAAACGGTTAATATCAATGATTAAAATGTGGTTTAATATGATAAAAATAATTTTTGGTGAATAGTAACTTTTTACTTTTATTTACCACGGTTAAAAGTAAATAGGGTAATTAAGGGTAAAAATGATATTATTATCATCCTAACAGAAGTACTAATTATATTGGATAAGTGTAATTGGAACATAAAAAACCTTAGGAATAAAATATGACCATTCAGGTCCACATGGATTAGATTAGAACATTTATTATTATTATTTTTAAAGAAGAGTTAAAAGAGTTAAAATCAAAGTTTAATAATGAAATCATTTTTAATATAGGGTCATACATAAGATAAATTCGACTATAAATTTTAATCAAAAATAAAAAAATATTTCGTACATAATGGTAATTTATTTATAATTTTTAGACATTAAATAATTTAATTTATTTATGACACATTGATGATACATTAATTACCTTATTAATGAAATATTAACATAATTGATATTATAAATAACCAAATAAATGTAATTTGAGACTTTTTATGAATTAAACTCATTTTATAGGTTAATATGACATGGTAGTATTGATTTTATTAACTTTTTTCGAACTAATCATTCTCTTATAATTTTCACAAAAATCAATTACCAAATAGTGTCAAAATTGACATAAAATAGTTTTTCAAACAAATATTATATTATTAATAGTTATTTTATTCCAAAAAATTTATGGTTCGGCCAAATTACTTATATAAGGTTATATATATTACTAATGAACCACTTGGGGTTCTTTTGTCTTTTTATAGTAACTTTATTAACCATATAGTGTAAGAAAACAAGATGACACGGTAAAAGTTAAATTATATAACTTATAGTTAAATCTAAATGATAAGGTTATAATTGTAACCTAAAATTTTATAAAAACTATATTTTTGAGAATATTTAGAATCATAACAACATTATCTTAGAATTAAATTAATTTGGAGCTATTATTAACCGCATATGACTTTATTATAAAATAATATTTTAAGTTTTTTCTATGGTGCCCCTCTCCTCCCTTATAAAAGGGCACCTCCTCCCTCTTCTCTTTACACAATTATGAGAATTCAAGCTCGGAAAAACCCTACCCATTTCACTTTTGACCATCCCTAGAAACATTATAGAGGTTCTTGTATCCTCAAAAGACCAACTATAGTGCCTTAAGAGGAAGCTTAAAAGAGGTGCGTCGAAGAAGAGGTAATCTCTTCTACCGATTCTTTCAAGTTTCTTTTTTCTTCAACTTCTTCTTATTTAGTTGTTTCATTATAAAGTAATAACATAAGTATCAATAATATACTGATATGTTTTTATAAATATTAAATAACCACATTTCACCTTCTATCCATCCTACAGAAAATGAAATCACTGCGAGTGTGTACCTACGGAATACCATCTCCACACCGTGGTGTAATCTATTTTTCCAACAACACCTTACTTGGATGGGTATAATGTTTTAAAGAATAACTATATATGGTTATTATAAAATCATTCTGATTCTGAGATATTATATTATCCACTGAAATTCCATTCAATAATTATTGGAATGATATCATCGCTCATGCGTACGTACGGATTATCATCTCTACAATGCGATGAGATCAATTCTCCATGTTAACTATTCATGAATGATTATAAAGTATATAAAATGTATAATAATGAAATATATTACATAATGAATCTACTATATTTATGTTTATATATATATGTCATCTACCTACTTTTTTTCAAGTCAATAGAGAAAGGAAAACATCGTTCATGCGTACGTACGACCTACCGTTTCCATGAACGGTGTATTTCATTTCATTTATCTATCGATTATATATATATATACTGAATATATATGATATATAAATCATGATTTACATTATGAATGTATTTAAATCATGATATAATTAATAATAATATCATTAACTACAAGTCCATACACGTACGATAAATAAACCGATTTTACCCAAAACGCTACTTTAACATGGAATTTACAAAAGAACGGGTAATATAAACTCATTAGTGAACCATATATGATATCATAAAAATGATTATTATTTTTTAATAAGTAAATGACATTATTTAAATCATTATATAGGAGTTTTGGATACGTACGAAGCATATCGGACCTAAGGTAAGGGATAACTTTTCCAATCTCGTTTTTACCTGAGATTATTTATTCATAAGTATTTACTAGGGTTATATTTATCATCATGTCCATGTTTTCTAAAAATGGATTCATATATTTTTAAAGTCCTTTTTACCCATTTTTGACTTTTACTAGTTGGTATGTAAGGAATCTTTCTTTTGTTTACGTTACGAGGTACTTTTTTGACTTTTCCGGCAAAAGTACGTGAAGAATGTTTTTATTAACTTATACGGCATGAATGGATTTTTACGGCTTTATAACACCTTATTTTCATGAAGCTTACTCTAAAAGATTTCATGACTATTTTCAACAAAAAAATTTCTTCTAAAATATCATGGCATTTTGTGAAAATAAAATTATTTTGAAGAAGAAATGATATTTTCCTCAAGAATTCATTTCAAGTGTTTTATCAAAAACATTTTCCATCTAAGATGACATTATTTCATATGTGAATGTTTCAATTATAATGTCTCTAAGATGACATTATTTCATATGTGAATGGCATTTTGTCAAGCATTCTCTATGATTTACATTATTTTACTTTTCATAGTATTCCTGAGCTCATGACTAAAATAAGTACAAAGTGATATCATGGTTTGAGTATATATAAATTTTGGTATTTGGGTATGTGGAAAGAGTTAACGTTTGAAAGCATTAATGGTTTCACTAAGGTTTAATGGGTATTCATTTTTCAAGAGAATGCTTGATTAAGGTATTAATATGTTTGGAATGTGACCAACAAGATATATCATATGATATATGGGGGATAAATGATGGTATTCACATTCTTGGTAAATGAAATTTCTAGTATTTCATTTCTTTATACTATGAGATTAGATAGAAGTATTTTAGATAAGTATAATGATTGGAATCGATTATGTTAGACATAAGTTAGTATGGTTTAAGGATATAACTTTTTGATATTTCGAATGTTATAATAGTATTGTTTTAGAAAAAGGGCAACCCATAGGACGGGCGACATCCCGTCGCGTCGGACAAGGATGTGGGAATCGAACCCACAACTGAAGTGCGATAGGACTTTATCGCATACCACTGGCCTACAAGAATTCCCAAGTTAGTAGAAACTTGTTTTATTTTATTTAGCGCTATGATAGATGAAGTATAAGCCCATTTTAGCAACCATATATGATTAATCTCATCATAGATGGTCTTATGTATATTTAATAAATTGTGCTAATCTTTTTGCGATAGAAATAGATTGAATGACCAGTCATACTATCTCATGATCTACTAACACTTCACGAATGAAAAAGTTAACATCATTTTTTTAAAAGATGAAGTGGAAATTGTTCAAGGCAAAAACAACGGTCTGATTTTACCAAAATAAAGTAAGTATATCTTTTAATTCAACAATTTTTCAACATTAGTGAAATGATCTTGAGAACTCAAAACGTTGTCTTAGTATTCTCATATCCGATGAATCAGATGGTACCTTAGATCATCGCAAATTTATGGCTTTGTGATTATTGGATTTTTCATAGCCATGTTCTCTACCACTCTCTATCAGAACATGATGGTTATATTTCTCTTCCATATTCATATTTTCTCCTATATTCTCCTATGTGGAAACACAGTGATGAGTTACTTTCAGTATACTTTATGTTTCTAACGTTCCTTTTAAACTGATGATTTAGTATTTCTTTTTACGATGTGGGTTTTTATGAAAGAAACATTCAAGTAGAAAACCATTTATAACCCCGAATAATTTCGAGGGAGAAATTCATTTTAATGGGGGTAGAATGTAACACCCCGAGATTTTATGATAATTATTCTTTGTAATTTTTTTATGTCTTTTTTCCTATATTTCACCAATATTAGCTTGCGCTATACGCAACACCGTATTAGCTTGTAGTATACGCAACACTATCCATGCCTTGTGATGCACACAATTTCATGTTCTTTCAAATAAAATTAATTTTACACAACACCGAGTATAGATTTTGATCAATTCATAACTGAACTATATTTTGAGTATGTTATATGCAACACCAAAGTAATCTTTCCCAACACGCAACCCGGACTTGACTTTTATTACACGCAATCACGACCTTCCTCGGTAGCGTGTGTTGTACACAATACCGAGTTTCACTAAACAACAATATGTTATTAAAATATTATATAAACTGGCCGTTATGAATCATAATACCCACTTTTTTAAATATATAAATTTATCTATCGAAATGAACTTCATTTTTGAATTCAGAATATTAAAATTAGCCTATGGTGAAATTTTGGTATTTTTCTAAGAACTTTCAATTTTTGAAGAAAATTGAAAAAATGAGTTATTCGTTAAAACTGACTTTTTATTTAAATAATAATTTATTTTATTTCAATATATTTTAGGTAAAAATAGATATATAATACCTATATAAGTTCAATTTAATTCATTGGAGTAATTTTATAATAATATAGATACATAAAAATTTTATTGAACTTCTCACCGTCTTTTACCCACCTCCTAGGAGCATTTGCAATTGTACAGAAAACATAATTTTACCACTTCTGTGAGTTGAATTTTTAAAATATGAGAGTCACGGTTAATATCAAAGAGAAAAATGTGGTTCAATAAGATAAAAATAATTTTTGGTGAATAGTTGTCACAACCCGTCCTCAGGGCCCGTGCCGTGACTAATTGGTATCAAAGGAGTTCGGTTCTACCGCAAACTCTGATCTTTTCTATGTGAAGCAATAGTGTTTATCATATTGGGTGTGGTTATCAGTCCATGGAGTCCATTGTTGGTGTGGCGGCCGACGTATCCGTACACCAGGACCTTGACTTCTAATTTCCGACTTAATGCACGAAAACATTGATTGCGTGTGTGTTTCAAGTTTTCTTTGTGATTACTTTGTGTCAGCTCACCAGGTATACTGTTCTGACCGTGACGCACCTGTTTCCATTTTAGGATGGCCCCATGACGGCAGCTATCTAGGGTTCCAAGAGTCGAGCATGACGACAGCCCACCGAGCGATGAGGCCTCGGTGCAGGGCCCTTTGTCAGCAGTGGCACCGGCGGTAGCCCTACCCGCCGAGCCACCGATGCTTCCAGCCCCAGCCGCTGATGATTCACTTCACCTTAGTACACTGAATGAGTTCCAGCACCAGAGACTTCCCAGGATCCGCAGGGAGACGGACCCCCAGGCAGCCGAGGACTGGCTGGAGGAAGTGGTACGAGTTATTCGGTTAGTGAGGACACCAGCAGACCTCATGGTGATCCTTGCAGTGAGCCTACTACATGCAGCAGTGGGCCGATGGTGGATCTTGATGCTCCAAGTGCACGATGAGACATATCTTTTCTGGATGGAATTTGAGAGCCTCCTCCGCTATGAGTTCTTCCTAGCCACCCTCCGTGCGGTGCGCATTCAGGAGCTTCTTCAGCTGCGGCAGAGCAGCTTGACGGTTGCCCATTACTCGGCGAGATTTACCGATCTCTCGCGCTACTCGACCGACATGGTACGAGACCCATTCTTCCGGGCCCGGACCATTGAACAGGGATTGAGACATGAGATCCGGGCATCGCTAATCTCTCTCAGCATTCCGACTCAGACATGAGTACTAGAGCGAGCCTTATTGATTGAGAGTTTTCTTGCTGAGACTACACCAGCGGCGAGACCTACCGTAGGGTGACATGTGGCGGAGTCTTCTGCAGCCGGCAGTAGACCGATGTTGCAGAGGTCCAAGCGGGCTAGGCCAACGGGCGGACGACCACAAGATACTGTCTCGGAGGTGCGGGGCACATGCAGTAGAACCAGTCTTACGATAGGTAGGCAGTGCTACTCATGTGGCGTACAGGGCCACATGGCTCGTGACTGCCCGACCCGCCATGCAGAGGAGCAGCAGACGGTTGAGGAACCACCTAGGCAGAGGCAGGGGTTCGACCGTGGCAGTCCGCAGGGAGTAGGCGGATGAGGCAGAGGAGCTGGCCGAGCAGCAGGTGGTGGATGACGTTTTGAGGCTCTACCAACACCACCACTAGGAGGTCCACCCCGACCTTAGGGGAGAGCACAACTTCAGGCAACTGAAGCTTACGATCATGGAGCTCCGGAAGCGGGTAGACTAGTGCGGGACTAGCTCCAGGTATAGAGGCCCTTGACCATAATGCCTCTAGCGTCATTGTTTTTGTTGCCTTGTGTCATTGAACTTTGAGTTGAAATAATAAAAGACACTTGCAATAGTGAAGTTTGCTTTCTTGTCTTTTGTTTGTTAATACTAAAAGGTGCCGGTTAAAAATTGTTGACATGACCATCACTTGAGAGATTCTTACTGGAGGAGACCTAGTGACCACACACTGATACCGACAGTGTGACTCAACCCTTGGAGGCGAGAGTAACAGTTGGATCTCTTGGTAGCAGCGTCGAGTCCTTACGACGTCATACATGCCATGAATTAACTAATCATGACGGAATTGACTGTATTAGGCAAGGAACGTGGTTCATCCAGGGGATGAGACTGGATTTCCCTTTTCGGCAAAGGAGAAATCTATGCAGCTTTGCAGAACATTAAAGAAGAAGGGGAAACCCTTTGTGTGGTCAGACAGATGTCAGCAGAGCTTCCAGGAGCTGAGACAGAGATTGACCAGCGCACCTATCTTGAGGTTGCCTGAGGAGGGAGTAGGTTACGTAGTCTACTGCGATGCATCAGGGACCGGACTCGGTTGTGTCCTGATGCAGGAGCGGGCAGTGATCGCCTATGGATCACGTAAGTTGAGGCCGCATGAGCAGAACTATGCTACCCATGACCTGGAGTTAGCAATAGTGGTCTTCGCTTTGAAGACATGGCGACACTATCTGATGGGAAAGCGCTTTACAGTCTTTTCTGACCATTAGAGTCTCAGATACGTCTTCTCTCAGAAGGATCTGAATTTGAGATAGCGACTATAACACCCCAGGTAAATAAAGAATATGATATTTTCATATTTATCCATATTTGAGAATAAAATATTAATATTACTTTAAATGGGACGCTATGCTCGATGGCATACCCAACACACAACAACGAGTTTCTTGGAAATCATACGTTGCACTCTAATAATAAAATAATATTATCTTAAATGGTAGTTAACATGTAGACGTTGTATTAGAGGGAATGGATAGAAATAACTAAAATATGATTATATATGTTTTTAAATGTTTTTAAATTTATCCAATAATAGATAAATGCTTAAAATACGGAAAGAATTCAATTTTAGGCCTATATGCCCTAGTTTTCACTAAAGGTTCACTTATCGCCTTTTGATGGTGCAACGTCATTAAATATAGTTTTGTTCACTCTTATACATTCTATTGGACCAAATAAAACTCTTCTTTAGAATCGGGACATCAAAATTTACTTTGTGTAAATTTTTGGTATCTTTCCGATAAAGTTCATTTTTTAATGAATAGTGTAAAATGTTGTATTTTAATTCAAAATCTCTTTTTAATCTAATTTATTAATATGATTATATTATCTTTTTAATTGTTTTTAATGTGAAATTAGAATATATTTTTACCATTAAATCCAATAGTGGTCGTTGGAATTAATTTCACCTTGAAATCGGACTTAAATTAGTGTCAATCTTTTGATACTTATTGTTTCATAAAAACACGCTATTTGTCATGACAGCGGGAATTAATTATTAAATTAATTAATGTGACTTATATGTTTTGAATTTTTCAAAATAGACTTCATTTTTGAATTCGGAATATCAAATATATCTTAGGGTGAATTTTTGGTAATTTTCTGAAAAACTTCAATTTTTGATGAATAGTGAAACCCCTAAGTGGTACTTATAAAAACTGATTTTCCGTTTAAATGAAATTTTGCCACCTTTTTGTTTTGAATTTCAAAAATCCGACATACATGGTTGTCATTAAGAAGTTAAATGTGGTTCAATGAGATTAAAATATTTTTTTGGTGAATAGTAACTTATTATGTTTTTAATCGTGATTAGAGGTAATTAATGTAGTTTAAGGTAAAAATAATGTTTTAATAATATGGAATGAACTTGACACATGTCCTAACCTCATTGGATGTGTCATGGCCGACCAAGAAAAGCCATGGGTAAACATGGGGACTCCATGGAGCCACTTTGGTTGGGAAATGACATAAATAACTTTTTATTTAATGTTAAAGTAAAAAATGAGACAAACTGAAATGTTTTACTAAAACAATTTTTACATGGGGTTATACAAATAAGCTTTTTGACTATAAATATTAATTGGAAAGCTAAATCGATTTCCTACATCATAGAAGTTTTGTTATAATTTTTAGACATTAAATAAATTAAATTATTTATGACATCATGATGATGCAGCGATGACCTCATTATTTAACGATTTAAATTAAATGGAAAGATAATGTAATATCTAAAACCTACACATGTCCAAAACCTATTGGATAAGTGGATTACGAACCCTTATCACCTTATCCTCGAAAAACATCAATGTGGGACCTCTTAAATCTGAATACCATTTTAAAATAAAGTGACTTTTCTTTACCTTCCAAGAGTGCCCCTCCTCTCCTCTTATAAAAGGCCCCCACCTCTACCTCCTTACCCACACTCCCAAAGCCTTTGGCTCGGCCAACCTATGCCCATTTTGTCTCTCCACATCCATCTCTTACTCCTTGAGCCTAAAATTGGGCAGAAGTCTTCCCAAGGAAGCCTTTGAGCTCAAACCAAAGAGAGTTACCCGATTTTAAGGTAATGTCTTCACTTGAGTCCTTTTGTTTTATTTTGATTCTCCAACCCCCTAAACTCTTTTTATTCATTTATTTTGTAAAAAATCCGGTATCATCAATATAATAGGATTTTTTTATAAGAATGATTCTAGCTACACTTTCACACACCTAAATCTAATGGTTAAAGAACATACTGTTTTCGTGGTTGGCGAATTTCGGCCTCCCGAAACGATGATTGTTCAACATTCTTTTAACACCTTCAAAGGTGACCATTAAGATGACACTATATTTATATATGATATATAATATTTTTATGTTTTCCTTAATATTCTGTATTTTTAATTTTGGGCATACCTTTATGGTTTCCATTATGGGTAAACGCGATATCTTCATTTAAGGAAGTGCAGACTACCGCCCCCTCAAAGTGATGTGATTCGTTAATGCCATATGTGAGACATATATAGAATGGATTTAAAGTTAATTTTATATGATGTTATACTGGAATTATAATATACCTCTATATCATTATTATCCCATTCCATAACAATATGAAATAGAAATGAATGTAGCGTTCATGCGTATGTACGGCTTACCGTCTCCACGAACGGTGCATTTCATTTCTTATCCCCAAATGTAATGTACTATTATAAGTACATGTATATAATGGATATATATGATGAATGATACATCTAAATGGTGAATATAATTATGGAATTAAAATATACATACCTCTTATTTAGTTTTAATTCCATTAATATGACATAGAAATGAAAGTATCGTTCATGCGTACGTACGGCTTACCGTCTCCATGAACGGTGCATTTCATTTCTTTCCTCTAAATGATTATGTGATATTATAAATACATGTATATGCTGGATATATATGATATATATGATATCGAAATCAGGAATGACATTCTGGATATAAAGAACCTTTGACCACACGAACAACATGTAATTGTAAGAAGTCCACTTTCGACTTAAGAACCAAATATCGACAAAACAAACATTATTAACTTAATGATTACATAATGTTTATAACATAAAAATAAGTGATATAAAAGGAATAATAAGCTTTAAAAATTTTCTTAATCATGTATAAATTAACTCAAGTTTATTATTCAGGACGTTAAAGAACGCTCGAGTCAAGTCGGACTCGAGATAAGGGATCCTACTCCTCTCTTTCTTTTTAAGTACACACTTTTATGTCATTCCTTTTAAAGCTCATCTTTCTTGTTATTGGGATGATATTTTATATTAATATTACTGTACTTTATATTTTCATGTGATGAGAGACCCTATTCTCTCTCATCAATCCATTTTGGATGTTTTGAGTGGCGCCGTTAGGCTGCCGAATTTTCGTAACAGATCTAACCTCTCTTTTTCTTTTTAAGTAATCTCCTTTATGTCACTTCTTTTAAGCTCCTATTTGTTATGATGGGGGATGTTCTTTTATATTCATCTTGCTGTAAATTTTATTTTAATATGATTAGAGACCCTATTTGATCTCATGAATCCATTTTTGGAAGTTTTAAGTGGCGCCGTTAGGCTGCCGAGTTTTCGTAAGGGATTTTTCATCTCACTTTTATTCCCGTGAGATTTATGCTACATTTGCCACAATTTCCATTGAGTGGTGTATGTACTACCCATTATTATACACTTTTTTTAGTATAATTTCATTTATGGTTATTCACATCTTCATTGTATGACCTTTCTTCCATGGGTGTACGTTTCGAAAGTTACCCAACTCGGTAAGGAGACCTTTCACCCTCCTCTTTTTAAAAGACTTCTTTTGTTATGTCTTTTAATTCACATACTATTATTTTGGGATATGTTCTTTTATATACTTATTGATGTAAATTTTATGTCCAAGTGATGAGATTCCCTTTTTATCTCTCATCAACTCATTTTCTGAATTTTGAAGTGATGCCGTTAGGCTGTCGAATTTTACCAAGGGAACTTTTTAACCCAATTTCGATTTCTTTGGGTTCAACATGTAGTTATTGAATATGTCATCTTTTGAATAGGTGTGAATGAACTTTTATTGTTTTACACATAATATCAACTTATATTGGGTGTATTAATATTTTTCACACATTATTTTGAGATTGAATTATCCTTAATTTAAGGATACCTTCTTTATAAGGGAATTCATCACATTTGACATTTCTATTGAGACTTATTTGTTGTTATGCACCAATTCACTCTTATATGGTGTATATACTGTCCTTTGGAATATTATATCATGAATCCATTTATTCTCATGATATTATAATGTTCGGACTAAATGTTATTCCTCAATTATTGTATTCAAGTGTCCCAAATTTTGGTAGATCCCCTTTAACCAAAATATCGCTTTAAATGTTTTAATTATTTGTTATTATTAATATCCATGTTTTCAAAATGGTTTTAGAGATTTATTTATATGGATATTAATGGTTTAAAATTTTAAAATCTTCAAGGTGGTATGGGACACTTTGATTCAAAAATCTCTTTATTAAATGTTTTAAATGGTTTTGGAAATGGTTTTTTTTAATGGATTCATTATTTCAATATACTAAAATGTTATATTGTGATTGAAATGTGGAAATGTTATGTTTCCTTTATGCATGTTTTATGTGATACGTTTATGTTATGATTCTTGGGCATTGTTATAATAACGGGTGGTTCCGTGATAAACTAAGGGCGGGTGAGCCCGATATAGCTCTCCAATGCATTGGGTAACGTGAAGGAGTGAAACGTTAAGGTTTCTCCGAAGAGATTTAGGGAATATACTGTGATGGGTATTCCAAATGTAACCAAGAGGGTTACTCCCTATGTAAGAATGTTATGAATGCCTCAAGTTACCTTTATGTCTTATGATTTCAATGATTTGTTCATGGTTTGATGACGTATGTTAAAGTGCCTATGTTTTATGGGTAAAGTATGATTTCATTCTTATGTATATATGAACTCAGGTTTCCTTTAAATATTTTTTATAACCCTTACTGAGCTTTTTATGCTCATCCCAAGTTTTTGGAATGTTTTTAATAGGTCAAGGGAAAGGTACATGATGTGATGATAGTGTCAAGGATGTGTCAAAAAAGAATCCGTGTTTTATTTTTAATATGTTTCCGTTGATGGGAAGAATTAATATTGTCTTTTATGTAACAACTTTGTTTAAATGTGGAATGTAATTCAAGTTTCATGATCTAATTCTCTAAAACTCTAATCCTAAAAAGATCCTCAATGTGTAATCTTGTAATATCTCAAGATTAAGTAAGGTTTAAGGCATGGGGTCCTATAGTTGGTATCAAAGGCCGGTTTAGATAACATTAGAGGTTAGGGTATTCTCTAAGCATAAGTGACATTACCATAATGGTTAGGATTTCAGAAAGAGTCCTAGTATTAGATAAAGTGAATGAGTAATTATATCTTAGTATTTATCTTCCTCATTATTACATGATGGTTATGTTGATATACTCACACTGACCTTTTTGGTTTTAGTAAATGGTTGGATCTAGCTGGCACCAAAGTGACAATGGGTTTGAAGGAAACTGTGGTGGTTCTCTGATTAAGAGACTGGATGAGATGGGGGATTTAATGAGGAATCTCATGGTTGTTCTAATCCAACTATCAAGGAGTCATGATCAACCACTTCAACCATGGTGAGTTCTCTAATACATCATGTACGAGATGGCCAACTCGATGTGGAAATTCAGGTAATAATTATTAAGGTAACCATTAGGGTTTATATGATCCTTAATTTTTAGGTAATTATGGGTTACTCTATGATATGATGGAAAATGAAAGGAATGAGATAAACTTGAGGTTAAAATATGTTATGATTATTTTTGAATATTTTATCTCATTTTGGTGTATGTTTTAAGAATTATATAGTTTTTGAAAAAGGACAACACGCAGACCGTGTGACATCCCGTCGCGTCGGACAAAGCCGCGAGAATTGAACCCACAACCAAAGTGCGACTGGTATTTATCGCCTACCACTGGACTACGTGAAGTCCCTGGTTAGTTTGACTGATTATTTCTAGTTATATGATTTTATGAATTAAGAGTAAGTTGATTTTGGATTATTTATGGAAATGTTTAACCTATCATGGAGGATATTTGATTAGGTTAATTACTTTTCAATACGAGACTTTTGGAGCAACTGATGTTGTTTGGAGATAAATGTTACAATTTAACTTGGAAGACTATGTGACTAAATCCTTCAAATATTTGGGTTTCAATCTTAGATTTGTTTACATTGAATAATTTTATGGTAAAATTGTTTATCGGATGGTCCACGTTGAACTTTGGGTTTTGTTGGACAAATTTCGGAGATTAAGCATAGATTTTCTTTTTAATGGGTTATCCTTTTCTGGATTATCTGACCTTGTACTAACCTTTCTGGTTTTGGTTTTGGTTAAAGCCTAAATACATGGGAAGTATATAGTTCTCTTTTGTGGATTAGGTGATTCTCTAGAAATTGATTATAGTACTCTTAATGTGAACAAGTCTTCCTAAATACTCATCTTTTGGAGAAAATATGAGTTTGTGTAAAGAATCTAATAAAATTTGAAAGTCAACATGATAAGTGATTATGATTCCTTATGATTAAATTCCTCAATAAAAAGTTACTTAAAACAAAAATGTTGTCTATTCGCTTTTCCTACTGGGGAACCCAACACCGTTTAACCAATCACAAGTTTGTGATTTTCTTATTGTTAACTTTCTCCTAAACATGTTTTCTATCACTCTCTATCAGAACATGACCCTATGTTTTCTCCTCCATGTCCATATTTTTCTACATGGAATCCTAGTATGGGTTAACTCGGGTGACCTTTGTACTTATCTTTCTTTATTTTAATGTGATTGTTTTACCGACTCTTGTTCCGATTTGGGACTTTCAAGTATGTTTCCAAGCTCAATTTTAAAAATTGCGAGGACGCAATTCCCAAAAGGGGGGGAAGGATGTAACACCCCAGGAAAATAAAGAATATGAAATTTTCTTATTTATCCATATTTGTGAATAAAATATTAATATGACTTTAAATGGGACGCTATGCTCGATGGCGTACCCAACACGCAACAACGAGTTTCTTGGGAATCTTACGTTGCACTCTAATAATAAAATAATATTATTTTAAATGGTAGTTAACATGTAGTCGTTGTATTCAAGATAATGGATAGAAATAAATAAAATATGATTATATATGTTTTTAAATGTTTTTAAATTTTTCCAATAAAAGATCAAGGCTTAAAATACGGAAAGAATTCAATTTTATGCGTATATGCCCTAGTTTTCACTAAAGGTTCACTTGTCGCCTTTTGATGGCGAACCGTCATTAAATATAGTTTTTTTCACTCTTATACATTCTATTGGACCAAATAAAACTCTTCTTTAGAATCGGGACATCAAAATTTACTTTTTGTAAATTTTTGGTATCTTTCCGATAAAGTTCATTTTTTAATGAATAGTGTAAAATGTTGTATTTTAATTCAAAACATCTTTTTAATCTAATTTATTTATATGATTATAATATCTTTTTAATTGGTTTTAAAGTGAAATTAGAATATATTTTTACCATTAAATCCAATAGTGGTCGTTGGAATTAATTTCACCTTGAAATCGGACTTATATTAGTGTCAATCTTTTGATACTTATTGTTTCATAAAATGTAACGCCCCGACCCCAGTTACCCAGAGTCGGTGCATTATTACATAACATTGGCATGATCAAAAGAAAGATCAAATCTCGAAAGACCGATTGGTTTAGTAGCCTTGGAAACACTAGATATATTTCATAAGTTTTACATTACATCATAAAATGAAAAACTACTACAACAACATAATGTTTCCACCGTCCACACTATAATCCCCTCATAATATCCCTGAAGGTCAATCATAACTTACTTCTTCACATCCTGGGAAAAATAAAACATAGAAAAGGGGTGAGCTCAAATGCCCAGTAAGGATAACAATATAGCGGAAACTTTCATAAATAAGAATAAACATTTAAGGCAATGTATAACTAAAACAAAAGCCTTTCAAACATGAACTCTCAAAATGGTATGGCATAAATAAAATGAAATAATGCCATTTACTTATTTACATGGATATTCTACTAATCGAATAATCACATGCAAAAATCAATAACCACTTTCATAATGTTGGAATGCATAATGCCAGACTATCATAACCACATAGCCAAGGCCTCGTGCCAAGACTACAAATAAGATTTTGTCAAGGCCTTGTTCCAAGACACTAGTTTGTCTCATGAGACCTACCGATTAATCGAGGAGCTATAGCGGGCTCCACCCGTCACATATTAAGTCCAATGCATTCCCATATGAAAAGGTTTAAACATAACATAAATATTCGTATTAAAACTAGCATACGAAATGTCAATACTTTCACCATAAACTATGAATGGTATAAAAATAGCACATCCACAGTCAAACATATCACAAAACCTTCAATACAATATAGAAGTTTTGTATCATAATAAATCAACTCAAATAATCTTAAAATCCATCAAAGGATGTTGACATAGATGAAATCAAAATTCTTTTAAAAGAAATATCTCCTTTTATTTTGAAATCATTTAAGATCCATATAAAATAAAACATTTTCTTTGAAAATATTCTTATAAGCTTGTAAGGGAAGCTTTGAAGATTTTATAACGGCGGAAAATAGCTGCACTCGCCATATAAGTTAAAAAAACATTCTTACCTTAATTCTGTCGAAAAGGTTAAAAAGGACCTTGTTTTGAAAACGATCAAAATATTCCTTTATAAACCACTTATAAAAGTCAAAAAGGGTATAAATGACTTTAACTCATATTCTAGTAAATAGTAAAAATGTTTTGAAATACATTTTTAAGAAACATGGATGTGGATGATAAAGAGATCCCAGTAGATTATTACGTATAAACAACCTCGGATAATGAAGAGATTGTAAAGTAAACCCTTACCTTGTACTTTTCCTTGGTTGGGGTAGGTTAACCTCCTGTATAATGGTGAAATAGTTGTTATTAAATTATACAAGAATCATATATATTAATATGATATCATATATGATCTTTTAACATTGATTTGTTAATAATATCCTAGAATTATCGTTGTTTCGGGAGTTAACTTACTCATTTTCTTTTATATGTTTTGTTACATAAGCCATGGTTGTTGTATCTTATTCATATCCAGAATGATATCTAGTCCTTAAACATCATTTTTAAATCATCAAATGATAATTATACTTGAATGGATATGATGGAGAATGAATCTCATCACGTTCGTGGAGACGGTAGTCTGTACGTACGCACGAGCGACAATATCATTCTTTTGATGTTAAAATAATATATAAATGGATGTTATATCATATATACAGAATCATTAACATGTTATATTTATTATTTACATGAGTTACACATCATTATTATACCCATCCAAATAATATTATATTGAATAACAATTACACCACGACGTGGAGACGGTAAGCCGTACGTACGCACGTATGGTGACATGTTATTCAAAGGGTGGATAGAATACTGAATATGATTGTACCATATTTATAATAACATCACACTATATGTGAGATAATGGAGTTATTATTTTAGAATGGTAAGAACAAAGGAAGAAGAAGTGGAAGAAGAAATGAACTTGGAGAAGTGTGGTGAAATCATTACCACTTCTTCGGGTTCTTCCTTTTGATTTGATCAAAAGGGCTCCTTAGGTTGGCTTTATGATCAAACTAATGCCTCTAGGTTGTATTGAGGGATTTTTGGAGAGTATTTGGGAAGAGTTTGGCCGAACCAAAAGGATTTTAAGGTGTGAAGAAATGAGAAGGAGGAGTGCCCTTTTATAAGAGGGGTGAGGGGCACCTTTGGAAAAGCTAGAAATATTAATTTATAATAAATTCATATTCGGTTTCTAATGGCTCCAAAGCTTATTATTCAAAGGTTAAGGTGGGTATAGGTCGAAAACCACTCAACCAATAGAATTTAGACAGGTTTGGGTACTTATATTAACCTTATCATTAAGTATTAACTCTAAGTTAATTAGTTTCACTTTTACAATGTCTCTCTGTATTTTTATATAATATGGTTAATAAACTTACTATATACATCCAAGAGACCCCCAAGTGGTACATTAATGATGAACCTATCATGATATAAGTCTCTTGGCCGAACCTTAGATTTTTAGGAATTTAATATCAATTAATAATATAATATTTGTTTTAAGAACTCTTTTATGTCAATTTTGACACTATTCAATAGTTGATTTTTGTGAAACTCATAACAGATTGATTACTTCGAAAAACGTCAATTAAATCAATAATAATATATCATATTATCCTATAAAATTAGTTTAATTCATTAAAAGTTTCATATTATATTTATTTGGGTATTTATAATATCAATTATTTTAATTTTTCACTATTATAGTAATTACTGCATCATCATTGTGTCATAAATAAAATAAATTATTTAATGTCTAAAAATTATAAATAAAATATAATTATGTAGCAAATCTTTTTAGATTTCTAATTAATATTTATAATCTAAAATACAACATATATAACCCTATTTAACAATTGTTTTTCTAAAAGATATATGCTTGTGTCATTTTTGTATTCATTTTAACTTAATTAAAATAAAGTGTCATTATCACTTACAAGTGGATCCATGGGGTCCCAAAATCGACCCAAAGATGCCCATGGTCGACCATGTATCAACCAATAGGGTTAAGACACGTTTTAGGGTAATTTAGTATTATTATAATATTATTTTTTAACCCTTATTTACCGGATTTACCCTTAACCATGGTAAATAAAATATTTACCGTAGTAATTATTCAAAATGTCTAAAAATAAAAGTTACCAATTTACACAATTTGAACATCCTGATTCCAAATATGGAATCCATTTTTATAAATTCAAAACACATAAGTGGCAGAAATTAATTTAAAATTAATTCCCGCTGTCAAAACAAAAAGCGTGTTTTTAAGAGATAATAACTATCAAAAGATTGACACTTGTTTATGTTCGGTTTAATTGTAAAATTATGTCCAATGACCAATATTATATTAAATGGTAAAAATATATTCTAAATATACTTTAAAACCACTAAAATTCATAATTTATCACTATTAATTATTTTGATTAAAAAAGTTGTTTTTAATTAAAATTTAGTAATTTTCACTATTCATCAAAATATGAAAGTTATCCGAAATGTACCAAAATTTCACCTTAGGCTAAATTCAATATTCCGAATCCAAATATGAAGTCCATTTTAAAATATAAAATATATATAATTTTAAAAAGTAGGTATTACTATTCATAACGGCTAGTTTGATTGGTTGTGGTGTGTGTTAAAACTCAAGGTTGCGTACAACACACGCTACTGTATTATTCAAAGAAAGTGTACCGTGGAAGCTTGGGATGTTTCATTTTAAATTTTTGATGTCCCCATTTAGTCAAAAAGTTTAAAATATTGTATTTAAAAAGGGTTCACTATTAAAAGTTGATAAAAGTGCAATACTGAAAATGAATTTGTTCTTGCATTATATCTAAGAAACTCATAATATGGATTCTAAAATTATAAGGATTATATAAAGTTTAAAATTTAGATAATACTATTCATAACCTCTTTTGAATGGCTTTTTTTTTAAGTCATGGTGTGATTGAACTCAGTGTTGCGTGTAGTGCAAGTTATTGAATTATTTTGAAGAAATAACACACTATGAAATCTTGGGGTGTTACATTCTACCCTCCTTCAATAAATTGCGTCCTCGCAATTTGAAATTGTTCTTTGAAAATAAAAGGTTGAAAATAGAAAATATATTTGTGGGAAAACCCACATCGGAAATTGGGTTACTAAAATTTAGTCTTAATATGAGGAAAAGAGAAATGAAAGGGTCACCACCAAATTATGATCTTGATTAGGAGAACATTGGTGGAAATTAGAGACATATAATTAGAGGAAAAACGTAAATATTTATAGGTAGTGATTGAGGTCATCAATCACAAAAAGTATAAAATTGAGTTCCTTAAATTCATCAATCTATGATGAATTGAAATACCATCGGTTCAACAAAACATAGGGTATTAGGATAACACATTTTTGACGTTTCAAAATATCCTAGTTGAAATCCCACATCAAAAAATGAATTAATGAGGCCTCTATTTAAAATAAAGAGTGGAAAGTATGAAGATTACCGAAAATAACACATACTAGGGTTCCATGTAGGAAAATATGGATATGGAAGAGAAATCTAACCATCAATTATCTGATGGAGAGTGGTAGAGAACATGGCTATGAAAAGGCCAACAATCCCAAAGCCATAAATTAGTGATGATTTAAGGTACCATCTAGGACAACATTTTTCTTCTAAGTTCCTTTTATTAATGTTGAGGAATTTATTTATGAGATTGGCTAAGATCATAAGGAGATATACTTACATTATAATTAGAGTTTTATCCAATAATAAATTTCTACCACAAACTCATCTTTCACTCTAAAAGATAATAGAACGTAAATTTTTTTTCTATTTATACTATTCGTACAGGGTTCCAAAATAAATGATATTATAATTCATCTACGAGATTTTTTAAAAAAACTACATTATTTAATCAAGGACATCTCGTGGGCCAGTGGTAAGTGATACACCCTTGTCGCCCTTCAGTTGCGGGTTCAAGTCTCGCAGCCTTGTCGGACGCGACGGGTTGCCGCCCAACCTCCGGGTTTTCCTTTTATGGTAATCCAAAATAATCCAAACTAGAACTATCCAAAATACTTCTGTCCAAACTCACAGTCCAACATTTATAAGTGAGGTAAACATAATGTAGAACCTTTTTACCCCGTAATAGCATATGAATACCTTCATCATGTATTCTTTTAATACACTGAAACATCCTGAATTACCATATTCCTTATTGATTACATTCATGCTCCCTTATTCCATATAGAAATCTGGATATACTTCATTAATCCAAAAAATGTTTTAAACCCCAACAATGATGGAATATACAAATCATTAATCAGTTTCAGGGTAGTCAAGAATATCCAATATAATTTATCCAAAACAATCACATATTATTCCAAAATCACTACCTCAGTATCAGAAGTATATTATGATTTATCATTATCTCAACCATATATTTTCCAATAATTTATCCTGCTATTGAGTCACTTTCCTTTGTTCCACACAATCTCAAGTCCTTAATGAAATAGTACTGCAGTACAATCCTTATATACTCCATGATTATTGTAACAAGTACATTGTTGATACAACACTCAATTGACATAATCAACATAAGAACTCTAATCATTCCTCTTCATCTGTGGTAGTATCATAACTTGATTATTATCCGATAACATCATTTGAGGCATATTCTGATGACTGGGACATAGGTTCGCATAGTGTCCAAACTCCTTGCAAATGAAGCATTGTACATTTGAAACCATTTTCTTACCCTTGTAGTCATGTACTTTGTGCCCTTTTCCTCCACACTTATAACAAACTCTCATTCCTTTCAGGCAAGTTCCAGGGTGTTTCTTTCCACAGTTACCACATATGGGAAAATTCTTCTTTTCCCTCATCCCTTTATCCATCTTTCTCTCTTCCATCCTTTTCTTCTCTTGCTTCCCTTCAAATCCATATGACTCAGTAAACTCTTTACTTATCTTATCAACACATGATATTATTTCTTCACATGATGATAATACATGGGAGACTATTCCTCTTATAAATTCTAGCTTAAGGCCATGAAAGATATGATCCTTCCTTCTCTTTGGATCATGTGCATTTCTGGAGTTCTCATTTCTTCTATTGGGCACCATTTCTAAACAATGGCATACACTAGATCAGTTTATGAATCAAAATACATAATCCCATACTTATAAAACACTTAACATAAATTGAACTATTTATGGATATAATCCATAATCATAAGAATATTTTCTTTGAGGAAGTATATACTCATAATCCCTTCAAAATGATTTGTAAAGAAAATGAGAGTTATCCTAAGCATATCCCCCGGGAGTGTCGTAACCAAGAGTGCAGCAAGGCCCGTTGTCGTGCACCAGTTCCCGTTCAAGTCTAGCTCAAAGCGGTGTTTTCGGGTTTTACCCCTAGGTACATCTGTGCCAGAGCCGCCTCTACCTGCTCGTATCGAGACAGGGATGTATTGCTCGGAAAACTCACAAAATCTCTAAAATACCAAAATTCTAGGAAGTTCTTCTATACTAATCCTCAAAGTTCATCTTAGGTCTACATGCTCTAATCAGAGTTTATCTAAATCTAGCTTCCAAGGTTTGTACTAAACTTCCTCTGATACCAACTGTAACGCCCCGACCCTAGTTACCCAGAGTCGGTGCATTATTACATAACATTGGCATGATCACAAGAAAGATCAAATCTCGAAAGACCGATTGGTTTAGTAGCCTTGGAAACACTAGATATATTTCATAAGTTTTACATTACATCATAAAATGAAAAACTACTACAACAACATAATGTTTCCACCGTCCACACTATAATCCCCTCATAATATCCCTGAAGGTCAATCATAACTTACTTCTTCACATCCTGGGAAAAATAAAACATAGAAAAGGGGTGAGCTCAAATGCCCAGTAAGGATAACAATATAGCGGAAACTTTCATAAATAAGAATAAATATTTAAGGCAATGTATAACTAAAACAAAAGTCTTTCAAAAATGAACTTTCAAAATGGTATGGCATAAATAAAATGAAATAATTCCATTTACTTATTCACATGGATATTCTACTAATCGAATAATCACATGCAAAAATCAATAACCACTTTCATAATGTTGGAATGCATAATGCCAGACTATCATAACCACATAGCCAAGGCCTGGTGCCAAGACTACAAATAAAATTTTGTCAAGGCCTTGTGCCAAGACACTAGTTTGTCTCATGAGACCTACCGATGCATCGAGGAGCTATAGCGGGCTCCACCCGTCACATATTAAGTCCAATGCATTCCCATATGAAAAGGTTTAAACATAACATAAACATTCGTATTAAAACTAGCATACGAAATGTCAATACTTTCACCATAAACTATGAATGGTATAAAAATAGCACATCCACAGTCAAACATATCACAAAACCTTCAATACAATATAGAAGTTTTGTATCATAATAAATCAACTTCAAATAATCTTAAAATCCATCAAAGGATGTTGACATAGATGAAATCAAAATTCTTTTAAAAGAAATATCTCCTTTTATTTTGAAATCATTTAAGATCCATATAAAATAAAACATTTTCTTTGAAAATATTCTTATAAGCTTGTAAGGGAAGCTTTGAAGATTTTATAACGGCGGAAAATAGCTGCACTCGCCGTATAAGTTAAAAAAAACATTCTTACCTTAATTCTGTCGAAAAGGTTAAAAAGGACCTTGTTTTGAAAACGATCAAAAGATTCCTTTATAAACCACTTATAAAAGTCAAAAAGGGTATAAATGACTTTAACTCATATTCTAGTAAATAGTAAAAATGTTTTGAAATACATTTTTAAGAAACATGGATGTGGATGATAAAGAGATCCCAGTAGATTATTACGTATAAACAACCTCGGATAATGAAGAGATTGTAAAGTAAACCCTTACCTTGTAATTTTCCTTGGTTGGGGTAGGTTAACCTCCTGTATAATGGTGAAATAGTTGTTATTAAATTATACAAGAATCATATATATTAATATGATATCATATATGATCTTTTAACATTGATTTGTTAATAATATCATAGAATTATCGTTGTTTCGGGAGTTAACTTACTCATTTTCTTTTATATGTTTTGTTACATAAGCCATGGTTATTGTATCTTATTCATATCCAGAATGATATCTAGTCCTTAAACATCATTTTTAAATAATCAAATGATAATTATACTTGAATGGATATGATGGAGAATGAATCTCATCGCGTTCGTGGAGACGGTAGTCCGTACGTACGCACGAGCGACAATATCATTCTTTTGATATTAAAATAATATATAAATGGATGTTATATCATATATACAGAATCATTAACATGTTATATTTATTATTTACATGAGTTACACATCATTATTATATCCATCCAAATAATATTATATTGAATAACAATTACACCACGACGTGGAGACGGTAAGCCGTACGTACGCACGTATGGTGACATGTTATTCAAAGGGTGGATAGAATACTGAATATGATTGTACCATATTTATAATAACATCACAGTATATGTGAGATACTGGAGTTATTATTTTAGAATGGTAAGAACAAAGGAAGAAGAAGTGGAAGAAGAAATGAACTTGGAGAAGGGTGGTGAAATCATTACCTCTTCTTCGGGTTCTTCCTTTTGATTTGATCAAAAGGGCTCCTTAGGTTGGCTTTCTGATCAAACTAATGCCTCTAGGTTGTATTGAGGGATGTTGGGAGAATATTTGGGAAGAGTTTGGCCGATCCAAAAGGATTTTAAGGTGTGAATAAATGAGAAGGAGGAGTGCCCTTTTATAAGAGGGGTGAGGGGCACCTTTGGAAAAGCTAGAAATATTAATTTATAATAAATTCATATTTGGTTTATAATGGATCCAAAGCTTATTATTCAAAGGTTAAGGTGGGGATAGGTCGAAAACCACTCAACCAATAGAATTTATACAGGTTTGGGTACTTATATTAACCTTATCTTTAAGTATTAACTCTAAGTTAATTAGTTTCACTTTTACAATGTCTCTTTGTATTTTTATATAATATGGTTAATAAACTTACTATATACATCCAAGAGACCCCCAAGAGGTACATTAATGATGAACCTATCATGATATAAGTCTCTTGGCCGAACCTTAGATTTTTATGAATTTAATATCAATTAATAATATAATATTTGTTTTAAGAACTCTTTTATGTCAATTTTGACACTATTCAATAGTTGATTTTTGTGAAACTCATAACAGATTGATTACTTCGAAAAAAGTCAATTAAATCAATACTAATATATCATATTATCCTATAAAATTAGTTTAATTCATTAAAAGTTTCATATTATATTTATTTGGGTATTTATAATATCAATTATTTTAATTTTTCACTATTATAGTAATTACTGCATAATCATTGTGTCATAAATAAAATAAATTATTTAATGTCTAAAAATTATAAATAAATTATCATTATGTGGGAAATCTTTTTAGCTTTCTAATGAATATTTATAATCTAAAATCCAACATATATAACCCTATGTAACAATTGTTTTTCTAAAAGATATATGCTTGTGTCATTTTTGTATTCATTATAACTTAATTAAAATAAAGTGTCATTATCACTTACAAGTGGATCCATGGGGTCCCAAAATCGACCCAAAGATGCCCATGGTCGACCATGTATCAACCAATAGGGTTAAGACACGTTTTAGGGTAATTTAGTATTATTATAATATTATTTTTTAACCCTTATTTACCGGATTTACCCTTAACCATGGTAAATAAAATATTTACCGTAGTAATTATTCAAAATGTCTAAAAATAAAAGTTACCTATTTACACAATTTGAACATCCTGATTACAAATATGGAATCCATTTTTCTAAATTCAAAACACAGAAGTGGCAGAAATTAATTTAAAATTAATTCCTGCTGTCAAAACAAAAAGCGTGTTTTTAAGAGATAATAACTATCAAAAGATTGACACTTGTTTATGTTCGGTTTAATTGTAAAATTATGTCCAATGACCAATATTATATTAAATGGTAAAAATATATTCTAAATATACTTTAAAACCACTAAAATTCATAATTTATCACTATTAATTATTTTGATTAAAAAAGTTGTTTTTAATTAAAATTTAGTAATTTTCACTATTCATCAAAATATGAAAGTTATCCGAAATGTACCAAAATTTCACCTTAGGCTAAATTTGATATTCCGAATCCAAATATGAAGTCCATTTTAAAATATAAAATATATATAATTTTAAAAAGTAGGTATTACTATTAATAACGGCTAGTTTGATTGGTTGTGGTGTGTGTTAAAACTCAAGGTTGCGTACAATACACGCTACTGTATTATTCAAAGAAAGTGTACCGTGGAAGCTTGGGATGTTTCATTTTAAATTTTTGATGTCCCCATTTAGTCAAAAAGTATAAAATATTGTATTTAAAAAGTGTTCACTATTAAAAGTTGATAAAAGTGCAATACTGAAAATGAATTTGTTCTTGCATTATATCTAAGAAACTCATAATATGGATTCTAAAATTATAAGGATTATATAAAGTTTAAAATTTAGATAATACTATTAATAACCTCTTTTGAATGGCTTTTTTTTTGTAAGTAATGGTGTGATTGAACTCAGTGTTGCGTGTAGTGCAAGTTATTGAATTATTTTGAAGAAATAACACACTATGAAATCTTGGGGTGTTACATAAAAACAGGCTATTTGTCATGACAGCGGGAATTAATTATTAAATTAATTAATGTGACTTATATGTTTTGAATTTTTTAAAATAGACTTCATTTTTGAATTCAGAATATCAAATATAGCTTTGGGTGAATTTTTGGTAATTTTCTGAAAAACTTCAATTTTTGATGAATAGTGAAACCACTAAGTGGTACTTATAAAAACTGATTTTCCGTTTAAATGAATTTTTGCCACCTTTGTGTTTTGAATTTCAGAAATCCTACATACTTGATTATCATTAAGAAGTAAAATTTGGTTCAATGGGATTAAAATAATTTTTTGGTGAATAGTAACTTATTAAGTTTTTAATCGCGATTAGAGGTAATTAATGTAGTTTAAGGTAAAAATAATGTTTTAATAATTTTGAATGAACTTGAAACATGTCATAACCTCATTGAATGTGTCATGGCCGACCAAGACAAGCCATGGGTGAACTTGGGGACTCCATGGAGCCACTTTGGTTTGGAAATGACATAAATAACGTTTTATTTAATGTTAAAGTAAAAATGAGACAAACATGAAATGTTTTACTAAAACAATTTTTACATGGGGTTATAAAAATAATATTTTTGACTATAAATATTAATTGGAAATCTAAAAAGAGTTCCTACATCATAGTAGTTTTTTTATAATTTTTAGACATTAAATAAATTCAATTATTTATGACATCATGATGATGCAGCGATGAACTCATTATTTAACGATTTAAATAAAATGGAAAAATAATGTAATATCTAAGACCTAAACATGTCCAAAACCTATTGGATGAGTTTATTTATAACCCTTATCACCTTATCCTTGAAACACATCAATGTGGGACCTCTTAAATCTGAATACCATTTTAAAATAAAGTGACTTTTCTTTACCTTCCAAGAGTGCCCCTCTTCTCCTCTTATAAAAGGCCCCCACCTCTACCTCCTTAACCACACTCCCAAAGCCTTTGGCTCGGCAAAACTATGCCCATTTTGTCTCTCCACTTCCCTCTATTACTCCTTGAAGCCTCACTTTGGGCATAAGTCTTCCCAAGGAAGCCTTTGAGCTCAAACCAAAGGGAGTTACCCGATTTTAAGGTAATGTCTTCATTTGAGTCCTTTTGTTTTATTTTGATTCTCCAACCCCCTAAACTCTTTTTATTCATTTATTTTGTAACAACTCCAGTATCATAAATATACTAGGATTTTTTTTAAGAACGATTCTAGCTACACTTTCACACACCTACATCTAATGGTTAAAGAACATACTGTTTCCGTGGATGGAGAATTTCGGCCTCCCGAAACGATGATTGTTCAACATTCTTTTAACACCTTCAATGGTGGCCATTAAGATGACACTATATTTATATATGATATATAATATGTTTATGTTTTCCTTAAGCTTCTGTATTTTTCATTTTGGGCATACCTATATGGTTTCCATTATGGGTATACGTGATATCTTCATTTAAGGAAGTGCGGACTACCGCCCCCTCAAAGTGATGTGATTCGTTAATGCCATATGTGGGACGTTTATAGAATGGATTTAAAGTTAATTTTATATGATGTTATACCGGAATTATAATATACTTCTATATCATTATTATACCATTCCATAAAAATATGAAATAGAAATGAATGTAACGTTCATGCGTACGTACGGCTTACTGTCTCCATGAACGGTGCATTTCATTTCTTATACCCAAATGTAATGTACTATTATAAGTACATGTATATAATAGATATATATGATTAATGATACATCTAAATGATGAATATAATTATGGAATTAAAATATACATACCTCTCATTTAGTTTTAATTCCATTAATATGACATAGAAATGAAAGTAGCGTTCATGCGTACGTACGGCTTACCGTCTCCATGAACGGTGCATTTCATTTCTTTCCTATAAATGATTATGTGATATTATAAATACATGTATATGCTGGATATATATGATATATATGATATCCAAATCAGGAATGTCATTCTGGATATAAAGAACCTTTGACCACACGAACAACATGTAATTGTAAGAAGTCGACTTTCGACTTAAGAACCAAATATCGACAAAACAAACATTATTATCTTAATGATTACATAATGTTTATAACATGGAAATAAGTGATATAAAAGGAATAATAAGCTTTAAAAAGGTTCATAATCAAGTAGAAATTAACTCAAGTTTATTATTCAGGACGTTAAAGAACGCTCGAGTCAAGTCGGAACCGAGGTAAGGGATCCTACTCCTCTCTTTCTTTTTAAGTACACACTTTTATGTCATTCCTTTTAAAGCTCATCTCTCTTGTTATTGGGATGATATTTTATATTACTATTACTGTAATTTTTATGGTCATGTGATGAGAGACCCTATTCTCTCTCATCAATCCATTTTGGAAGTTTTGAGTGGCGCCGTTAGCCTGCCGAATTTTTGTAAGAGATCTAACCTCTCTCTTTCTTTTTAAGTACTCTTATTTATGTCACTTATTTTAAGCTCCTCTTTGTTATGATGGGGGATGTTATTTTATATTCCTCTTGCTTTAAATTTTATTTTAATATGATGAGAGACCCTATTTTATCTCATCAATCCATTTTTGGATGTTTTAAGTGGCGTCGTTAGGCTGCCGAGTTTTCGTAAGGGATTTTTCATCTCACTTTTATTCCCGTGAGATTTATGCTACATTTTCCACAATTTCCTTTTATTGGTGTATGTACTACCCATTATTAAAGACTTTGTGTAGTATAATTTCATTTATGGGTATTCACATCTTCATTGTATGACCTTTCTTCCATGGGTGTACGTTTCGAAAGTTACCCAACTCGGTAAGGGGACCTTTCACCCTCCTCTTTTTAAAAGACTTCTTTTGTTATGTCTTTTAATTGACATACTATTATGTTGGGATATGTTCTTTTATATCCTTATTGATGTAAATTTTATGTCCAAGTGATTATATGCCCTTTTTATCTCTCATCAACTCATTTTCTGAATTTTGAAGTGATGACGTTAGGCTGGCGAATTTTACCAAGGGAACTTTTTAACCCAATTTCGATTTCTTTGGGTTCAACATGTAGTTATTGAATATGTCATCTTTTAAATAGGTGTGAATGGCCTTTAATTGTTTTACACTTAACATCAACATATATTGGGGGTATTTATATTTTTCACACATAATTTTGAGATTGAATTATCCTTAATTTAAGGATACCATCTTTATAAGGGAATTCATCACATTTGACATTTCTATTGAGACTTCTTTGTTGTTATGCACCAATTCACTCTTATATGGTGTATATACTGTCCTTTCGAATATTATATCATGAATCCATTTATTCTCATGATATTATAATGTTCTGACTAAATTTTATTCCTCAATTATTGTATTCAAGTGTCCCTAATTTTGGTAGAACCCCTTTAACCAAAATATCGCTTTAAATGTTTTAATTATTTGTTCTTATTAATATCCATGTTTTCAAAATGGTTTTAAGGATTTATTTATATGGATATTAATGGTTTAAAATTTTAAAAGCTTCAAAGTGGTATGGGACACTTTGATTCAAAAATCTCTTTATTATATTTTTTAAATGGTTTTGGAAATGGTTTCTTTTTTAATGGATTCATTATTTCAATATACTAAAATGTTATATTGTGATTGAAATGTGGAAATGTTATGTTTCCTTTATGCATGATTTATGTGATACGTTTATGTTATGGTTCTTGGGAATTGTTATGAAAACGGGTGGTTCCGTGATAAACTAAGGGTGGGTGAGCCCGATATAGCTCTCCAATGCATTGGGTAACGCGAAGGAGTGAAACGTTAAGGTTTCTCTGAAGAGATTTAGGGAATATACTCTGATGGGTATTCCAAACGTAACCAAGAGGGTTACTCCCTATGTAAGAATGTTATTAATGCCTCAAGTTGCCTTTATGTCTTATGATTTCTATGATTTGTTCATGGTTTGATGAGGTATGTTAAAGTGCCTATGTTTTATGGGTAAATTATGATTTCATTCTTATGTATATATGAACTCATGTTTCCTTTACATATTTTTTATAACCCTTACTGTGCGTTTTATGCTCATCCCAAGTTTTTGGAATGTTTTTAACAGGTCAAGGGAAAGGTACATGATGTGATGATAGTGTCAAGGATGTGTCAAAAAAGAATCCGTGTTTTATTTTAAATATGTTTCCATTGATGGGAAGAACGAATATGGTCTTTTATGTAACCACTTTGTTTAAATGTGGAATGTAATTCAAGTTTCATGATCTAATTCTCTAAAACTCTAAACCTAAAAAGATCCTCAATGTGTAATCTTATAATAACTCAAGATTAAGTAAGGTTTAAGGCATGGGGCCTTATAGCGGCGATGGCTCAAGTTCCTCCAGGACTATGACTTTGAGATAGTATATACTCTTGGGAAGGGGAACATGGTAGCCGATGCTCTCAGTAGGAGGATGGGCATTCAGCTACTTGATGAGGCGACAGAGCAGCTAGCCTCTTTGCAGATATCCTTCGTGGATAGAGATGGATCAGCCTTCCTTCAGTCTCTCACAGTCACTCCTCCACTACTACAGCGGGTCAGAGAGGCACAACATGGGGACACTGACTGTGAGACGCAACATGCACAGATATTCTCAGGACAGGGACCCGGTGGCTTCTCTTTTGGAGCAGAGCACGACATCCTTTTCAGAGGACGTACCATGGTACCAGTTGCTTTATAGGAGGAAGTGATGAGAGAGTTTCACACTTCTCCCTTAGCGGTACATCCCGGAGTGGCGAAGATGTACCTGGATCTCAGACGACAGGACTGGTGGCCAGGCATGAAGAAGGCTGTGGCAGAGTTCGTTTCATGATGCCTCACCTTCCAGGAGGTGAAGGCAGAGCATTAGGTACCAGCAGGCTTGGTACAACCCTTGGTGGTTCCGGAGTGGAAGTGGGACGACATATCTATGGACATCATGACTGGACTTCCACGCACTTCCAAAGGTCTCGACTCCATTTGGGTGATTGTCGACCGACTCACCAAGTCGGCTCACTTCTTACCCATCAGAGAGAAGGGCTCAGTGGAGAGCTTGGGATGTCTTTACGTTCAGGGTTTTTTGCGGATTCATGGAGTTCCATCATCTATCGTCTCCGATCGAGATGCTCGATTTACTTCTCGGATATGGAAAGGATTGCATGAGGCGTTCAGGATGCAGCTACGTCTGAGCACAGCCTTTCACCCTCAGACGGATGGTCAGACATAGAGGAACATTCAGACTCTTGAGGACATGCTCCGTGCATGCGTCCTAAACTTTGGTCACAACTGGGAGGACCACCTACCCTTGGTGGAGTTCGTGCATAACAACAGATACCACTCCACCACCGGGATGGAACCATACGAGGCATTGTACGGCCGACCTTGCAGATCTCCTTTGTGCTGGAAAGACCCTGGGGAGTCAGCACTTGTGGGACCAGAGATGGTCCAGGCCACGACAGAGAAGCTCTAGGTCATCTAGGAGCGGATGAGGATAGCTCGGAGCCGACATAAGTCTTATGCGGACAGGAGGCGGAGGCCACTAGAGTTCGAGGATGGCGACCACGTCTTTTTGTGTGTCTCACCTCGACGTGGATTACAATGATTTGGCCGAGGAGGCAAGTTGTCTCCATGCTTCATCGAACCATTATAGGTCCTCAGCAGGATTGGCGAGGTGGCTTATCGCCTGGCTCTACCACCTCAGTTGCACCGGGTGCATGACGTCTTCCACATATCTCAGCTGAGGAGATATTTGCACGACCTGACACACATCATTGACCATGGGGAGCTTGACGTTGATTAAGGGGAGACTTTTGCGGAGGTACCAGTGGTGATCGAGGATTGACAGGATCGGGTCCTACGTGGATGGTCGATTCCTCTTGTGCGTATCAGATGGCTGCACGGGAACCTCCAGGAGAGCACTTGGGAGCGGGAGGCTCATATGCGTGCTCAGTACCCAAATTTGTTTTCCTAGTTTTCGATGTATCTTTACAGGGACGTAAAGCCCTGAAGTTGGAGTAATGTAAAGACCTGTAAAATTCAAGGGAATTTTTTTCTTAATTTTCTTTGGAATTTTACAAGAACGCGGTTTCAGACGGCACTTGATTCCGAGGCCCGGAGTGCCCAGAATTTCTATCTGAAGTTTAGCTTGGGTACGTTCGGTGAACGAACGAGCGGGAATTTCTAACTTTTGAATCGGTGCCCGGAATCGAATTCTGAGGGCACCGATGGAACTGTAGTGCCGGTAATTTCTTAGGAACTCCTGTTCCGAAGTTGCATTATCACGGGTGTGGATGATAAAAATTGTGGAAGTTTATTTTATAATTATTCTACATTTTTTATTATTTTTTACTCTAAGTGTTTAGTTCTTGATGGAAGTTGGGTAACCACCTAACCTCCCTTGGGAGGTTATGAGGGTGGTGGGGCCCACAAGAACCCCACCCCTTTATATCCTCTAACCCCTCTCAACTCCCATTAAATGTTGATAACTTAGGTTTACTTAACTTATGGAATTAATGTGGTGAGTTAAATGTGGGTTTTTGAAATTCAAACCCTTGAATTTTCATAAGGCTTGTTGTGTTAATAAAATAAGAAAGGAGATTATTTTATTTGTTGATAGAGTTTTGTCGTTGAGAGATTTTTGGGAAGAACATCTTCTTCTTTGACGAAGAACTTGAAGAACATCGGTCTCCATTGAAGAACGTCGAGTCCTCGAAGACCGACTCCGCGACATCGACCCGCGACGCGACGTCTCTTTCCGCAATGGTTCTTCCGCGACACTGTTTCCGCGACGCGACTTCCTCCTTCCAAGTCGCCTCTTTCCGCGATAGTTATACCGCGACGTTTTCTCTTCGACGAACCTCCGAATAAGCTCCGCTCTTGAAACCAAGGTAGGAGTTTTATTTATTTATTTTGTTCGTGAATACCAACTTGACGATCTTCATGGATTAAAACCAATAGTTATCGAATAACACGAGGGGGGCCGGACCGCACAAACACGGCCGACCCTCCTCCTTATTTCATGTTGGTTTCTTTGTGGTTTGGTACGAGAAGGCGTGGTGCCATCGTACCACGCAGAATCATGCGAAAGGAAATGTGTGTCGCTGTCGCGCCGCGCCGTGGAAAGAAGATCAAGGACGCGACGTCGTCGCACCGCGCCGTGAATTAATACAAGGACCTGACACCATCACGCCGCGTCGGAGACACCCGAAAATACAGAGGTCGGTACCAGGGCCGCGGCCGGTTCCGGGCCGTGGCGGAGCAAGGTGACCGGCGGCCGGACTGGGCCGCCGGCATCAGAGCTGGAAGGGGACCGGCCATCGCCGGTCCCGTTGAGCAGGAACCGGCCGGCCAGGTCTGGCCGGCCGGACAGGGAGGAGCCGGGGGAATTAATTCCCCCGGCCAGTCATCAATGCGGCCCCAATTAAGGGGCCGCAGTTATAGAAAAATGGGGGGGGGGCAGCCCCCCCCCCCCCCCCGCGCGAGCCAAAACGGCTCGCCCGTTTTGGCCGAGCACCGACCCGCGCGCCCAGCGCGCCGGTCGCCGGTCCGGGTCGCCGGGCCGGGCCGCACCCAGGCCGGGCCGGGCCGACGCGGACCCGGGGCGGGTCGACCCGGTTCGGGCCAACCGGGGGGTCTCGGGCCGAGTCAGTCTGGGCCCGAAACCCCCGTTTTCGGACCGTTTGGGTTCAATTGCCCATAACATGGGCTACGGACCTCCGATTGACGCGCCGTCAGCGGCGACATGATCCTTGGAATCAGTCGGTCGTTTTGGTATATCGCAATCAAGGTTTCGGAATACTTTGAGTTCAGCCGGGTTGGTTTGTACACGAAACCAACAGGGCCCTCAAAGCGGAAATACTCATATCTTGAGCTTCGGAAGTCTGCTTGACGTGCCATCAACTATGTTGGTTTTCTCATAGTGATACAGATCTTTTGGCTTACTCCGCTCGAGGTTTGGACACATGTTGTGTACGGTCGGGTTGGTTTTGCCTTAAAAACCAACCGGTCCCCTGGGACGAAAAAGCCAATAACTCTCAGACCGGGCGTCCGATTGACGCGTCGTCTGCGACGTTGAGTTCCTATTGACGATATGGATCTTTTTGATACATCAACTCTGGACTATGTGTCAGTTGATGTATCAGCCTCTCGGCTCGTGGAGCGGATCCTCCCGAACAATCTTGTTGTGTGTGGGAACCCTAGTGCTGGATATGACTGCTATTGTAATGACGATGACTGTACAGAGATCCTCGGTGGATTCGACGACGATGACTACAACACTCAGCGATCCTGTGTGGATCAGTGCTACCGTTCCTGTGTGGGTCAGCGCTCAGCGGTTCTGTGTGAGCCAGCGCCTACAGATCCTGTGTGGGGCCGATTCTGTGTGGGTCCTTGCGGGGGTCAGTACCTATCGATCCTTTGTGGATCCGACGACTTAGATGGGTTAGTGATCATCTCTATCATCTTTCTAAGAAGTATACCCGTGTGAGCTGAATCCTGTTTGCTTTCCTGTGTAGATTGTGTTGTGCTATCCTGTGTGGATTACGTTTTGCTTCCTGTGTGGAATTCGTTTGCTTTCCAATGTGGACTGGGTTGTTCTTGGGTTCGGATGTTGGAGCCGAATTTGAATTGATGACTTAGGTATATGTATGGGTATATACCTAAGTAGTGTCAGATGTTACTTCGTGATTGTATCTTACCTTTGTGGTTTTTCCTTTGTGGATTTTTGGGAGACCTTGGGGGGTCTTGGGGTCCCTACTGAGTAGCTTATACTCACCCCTGCACAGGCTATGCTCGCACTATGTTGTGTTGTTTGCAGATGACGGACAACGTTGATCGTGGTTGAGGCTTGCAGAGCAGGACGGTACCTGGAGGTAGACCACTAGGCGGGACATACTCGGAGCTGACGGCGGAACCCGAGGAGTAGTGGAGCTATCTGTACCCACCCTTCAGGTGGGATTTCCAGTGGACAGCTCTACGTAGCGGCTTTTACATTTAATTTGATGTTTTCCCTTTCGAGTTGTACTTTACTTTCATTTTGTGTTTGTATACTGGCCCACTTACGTTCCGCACTTACAGTTGTACTCTGTTTTTACTTAGTGTTTACTTTTTCCGCTTGCTTACTCTGTGGTATGTGGTGATTGTTTACTTTACAAAGGCAATGCCTTCCCTTTTTACCGGGATTTATGCCTTGGTGCTAGTCACCAGCCCCTGGCCTATGGAAGGTGGGCTTGGGGTAGTCACGACACGGGCCCCGAGGACGGGTCGTGACAATAGTAACTTTTTACTTTTATTTACCACAGTTAAAAGTAAATAGGGCAATTAAGGGTAAAAATGATATTATTATCACCCTAACACATGTTCTAATTCTATTGGATAATTGTAATTCGACCAAAAACAACCTTAGGAATGAAATATGACCATTTAGGTCCACATGGATTAGATTAGAACATATATTATTATTTTATATAAAGAAGAGTTAAAATAGTTAAAATCAATGTTTAATAAGTAAAATATTTTTAATATAGGGTTATAAATAAGATCAATTCAACTATAAATGTTTATTCGAAAGATAAAATGATTTCCTACATAATGGTATTTTATTTATAATTTTTAGACATTAAATAATTTAATTTATTTATAAAATATTGATGATGTTGTAATTATCTTATTAATGAAATATTAACATTATTGATATTATAAATAACCAATTAAATGTAATTTGAGACTATTTATGAATTAAACTAATTTTATAGGTTAATATTACTTGTTAGTATTGATTTAATTAACATTTTTCGAACTAATCATGCTGTTATTATTTTCAAAAAAAACATTTACCAAATAGTGTCAAAATTGACATAAAATAGTTTTTAAAACAAATATTATATTATTATTGGTTATTTTATTCCTAAAAATCTATGTTTTGGCCAAGTGACTTAGATAAGGTTATATATATTAATAATCAACCAGTTGGGGTTCGTTTGGATTGTTATAGTAAGTTTATTAACCATATATTGTTAGAAAACAAGAAGACACTGTAAAAGTTAAAATATTTAACGTAGTGTTAAATATAAATGATAAGGATAAAATAGTAATCTAAACTTGTCTAAAACCTAGTTTTTGAGATTATTTCGACCCATACCCACTTTATCTTCGAAATAAATCAATTTTGAGATATTATAAACTGAATATGACTTTATTATAAAATAATATTTTAAGCTTTTTATGAGGTGCCCCTCTCCTTCCTTATAAAAAGCCACCTCCTCCCTCTTCTCTTTACTCAACTTTGAGCATTCAAGCTCAGACAAACCCTGCTCATTTCCCTTATCAACTACCCTAGAAACATTATAGTGATTCTGGTCTCCTCAAAAGTCCAACTCTAGTGCCTTAAGAGGAAGCTTAAAAGAGGTGCGTCGAAGAAGAGGTAATCTCCTCTACCGATTCTTTCAAGTTTGTTTCTTTAACTTATTCTTATTTAGTTGTTTCATTATAAATTAATAAAATAAGTATCAATAATATACTGATATGTTTTTATAAATATGAAACAACCTCATTTCACCTTCTATCCATCTTACGGAATACGAAATCACCGCACGTGCGTACGTACGGAATATCGTCTCCACGCCGTAGTGTAATATGTTTTTCCACCACCACATTACTTGCATGTGTATAATGGTTTAATGAATAACTATATATGGTTATTATAAAATAATACTGATTATAAGATATTATATCATCCACTCAAATTACATTCGATAATTATGGGAATGATATCATCGCTCTTGCGTACATACGGATTACCGTCTCCACTACGCGATGAGATTCATTCTCCATGTTAACCATTCAAGAATGATTATAAAGTATTTTTAATGAATAATAATGAAATATATGACATAATTAAGCTAGTGGATTTATGTACATAAATAAATATATATATATTTCATCTACCTACTTTCATTCAAGTCAACTAGGATTGAAAAACAACGTTCATGCGTACGTACGGCCTACCGTCTCCATGAACGATGTATTTAATTTCATTTATCTATATATTATATATATATATACAAAATATATATGATATATAAATCATGATTTACATTATGTAAGTAATTAAATCATGATACAATTAATAATAATATCTAGAACAACATGTCCAAACACGTACGATAAATAAAACAATTTTACCCAAAACGCTACTTTAACATGGAATTTACAAAAAAATGAGAAATGTAAAGTCATAAGTGAACCACATATGATATCATAACAATGAATATGATTATGTAATAAGTAAATGTCATTATTTAAATCATTATATTGGTGTTTCGGATACGTAGGAAGAATATCAGACCTAAGGTAAGCGATAACTTTTCCAATCTCATTTTTACTCGAGATTGTTTATTCGTTACTATTTACTAGGGTTATATTTATCATCCATGTCCCTATTTTCTGAAAATGGTTCCATATATTTTTAATGACCTCTTTACCCATTTTTTACTTTTACTACATGGTATGTAAGGAATATTTCTTTTGTTTACGTTATGAGATACTTTTTTTTTGACTTTTCAAGAAAAAGTACGAGAAGAATGTTTTTTTAACTTATACGGCATGAATGGATTTTTACGGTTTTATAACAGGTTATTTTCATGAAGCTTACTCTACAAGATTTAATGACTATTTTCAACAAAATATTTTTCTTTTAAAATTTTATGTAATTTTGTGAAAATAAAATTATTTTGAAGAAGAAAGTATATCTTCCTCAAGAATTCATTTCAAGTGTTTTATCAAAAACATTTTCCATATAAGATGAAATTATTTTATATGTGTATGTTTCATGTATAATGTCTATATTATTTACATGGTTTCAGTTTTTTTATGATGAAATGATATCCATTTGTTTAATATGGATTATTTAATGATGGTATGATGTTTATGATACCCATTTTATTCTTTGGGTTATGATGAATGATTTATATTTATGTTGTGGCATATGTAAGAATGATTTCATTATGAGATGGGTGGGACCTATATCTCCATCCAATGCATTGGGTAATTATTTATATCTCATGAGATAGACATGGCTAGAACAGTAAGTTAATCCGGTTTAGTGATACATGACTGGAATGAGGAGTGAACTCAATTCAGAAAGGGACTTTGTCCACTAAGATGGTCTTGGCAACATTGCCTTGGATATTAAAGAAATCATATCATGTTCTTAATGGTTTTCCACAATTAAATGTTTTATTCCCAGGCTATTTTATCATGATTGATGTTACTTTATGATCTATCCATTACATACATCCAAGATTTATTTTTCAACTCAAGATTTTTATGTTTAAACATTATGTTCATATTTTGAAATTCAAATTTATATGGTTTCTTTTATTTTCTCCATACATACCCTTAATGAGCATTTGAGATCACCCTTTATATGTTTTCTTTTCCCCATGATATAAAGAAGGGTTTTAGGTAAGAAATCAAAAGTGGAAGATCTTTATGGGAGATGTTGAAGATCTTTCACCATGATTAGAAGATTGTGTTCCGAGTTTCCAAATACACTAAACTATTACTGTCCTTGTGTGTTTTTTTGTTATGTAATAATTATTCTGCAAAATTAATGTAATTTCCATGTACGTCAAGCTTTGGGTCTCTATAGAAGCACCTAGGAATCTTCCTTTTTAAGCCCCATCAACCATTGCCGCTCCATTGCAGCACCCAAGAAGCTTCCTTGCGTATGCCCCATCCACTATTGCCGCTCCATAGTGGGACATGTACAACTTCTTTATGTAAGCCCGATCCACCATTGCAGCTCCTTAGCAGCACCGGGAAGCTTCCTTGCGTAAGCCCCATCCACCATTGTCGCTCCATAGCGGCGCCCATGCAGCTTCCTTGCATAAGCCCCATCCACCATTGCCGCTCCATTGCAGCACCCGAGAAGCTTCCTTGTGCAATCACCATGCACCATTGCCACTCCAGAGTGGCACCCAGGAAGCTTCATTACATTATACCATTCACCAAACTTCATGGATGCACCATTGCGCCCGGATGATCAGGTGATTTCTACCTCTTGTTTCTCACACTGAGTACGGATCATGTGGGCTTAGAGTAAGCATCGACCATGACATCCTCTTTGGGAATCCTAGAGTGTAAGCCCCAAAAACCATCATGAACTATGAAGACTTTGATCATCACCAAGGAATGGTACGTAGGAAGCCTCCATGAGGTTCAAGCCCAACACCCCATTTGTTCCGACCACCTTCATGGCAGTTCCCACCATTCCAAAGAACGGGGACTTTGATCCTTGACAAGGCAAGGTACGTAGGAAGCCTTCCTATGGTTCATTCCCACCACCCATTGGACGCTTCCACCCCCATCACATCGGTTCCCCTACTCATTGGGAAGCCTAGAGCGTAATCCCCACACACCATCTTAAACTACAAGGCCTTTGATCCTTTCCATGACAAGGTACGTTGGAAGCCTCCCAAAGGTTGAATCCCACCACCAAATTTTGGTTCCGACCACCTTCACGTTGGTTCACCAACACCCCATCTAAACTACGTGGTCTTTGATCCTTGCCATGGTGAGGTATGTAAGAAGCCTCCATGAGGTTCAAGCCCAACACCTTGGGCAGCCTAGAGTCTAATCCCCACCACCATTAATGAACTACAAGGTCTTTGATCCTTGCTAAGGGAAGGTACGTAGGAAGCCTCCACGTGGTTCAAACCCACCACCCTGGTCATTCCGTCCATCTTCACGTCGGTTCACCAACACTTTGGGCTGCCTCAGAGCATAATCCCTAAATTCTACCCATGAACTACAAGGTCTTTGAACCTTACTAAGGCAAGGTACGTAGGAAGCCTCCATGAGGTTCATGCCCAATAGTCGGGGCACTCCGACCCCCTTCATGTCGGTTCTCCCCCATCCTGCATGAAGTTAATCTATAGATCCCAATAAACGGTAATTCGTTGTTTCCCATGTCTGAGGTAAGCCACTGCACAAAAAATCCATCATGAACTATGAGGACTTTTATCTTTACCAAGGAAAGGTAAATAGAAAGCATCCTTGAGGTTCAAGACCACTATCTATCTAGCCCCATGTCCTCTTTCACATCAGTCCACCCCTATCCTGCATGACGTTAAACATTGGAACCCAACCAACTGTAAGTCGTTTTCCCCCATTCAGCAGTAAGATGATGTCAACCTGATTTGGCAGTAAGCTGTTGAAGTACCCAATTGATGGTAAGTCGTCATCAGATGAACTACACAGACATTGATTACCTTCCATGAGGATACGTAGGAAGCCTCCATGAGGTTCCATCCCAGTTGCCATGTCTCCTCCTGATCTATCCAATGATCCCTTATGTTCCGGGAAGATTATGCCCTAACCCGGAGCTTATGCTTCTTTTGGGTCCGATCCATGCATCCAATCTTTTGGGCCTCCTCCTCAGGTGCCCCAGTGTCCCATCGTACTATGAAAACATTGATTCTCTACCATGGGTATATGTAGGAATCCTCTTCAAGGCTCAATACCAACATCACCACTATCCTCACGTCGGTTCCATCTCATTCTCACTCCACTTAATTCAACTCTCCATCATCCATCCTGGATCTTACCCGAGCCACCACATCCTGGTGGGATCATATTATCCACCAACATGCAGCTCCTAACAGTACTTGGGCTGCTAACCATGGGTATGCCCAACATGTATTCGGTTTGTTGTCCTCTGTGTACACTCCAATTCATCACCCCTTCAAACTACGTGGATTTTCATCTCTATCGTCTGCAGTGGGTACGTAGTAAACCTTCCTGAGGTTCAATCCCAGCCAATGGTAAACCATGGTTTCCCCCATTATGGGGTACACTTCCCCTGATCCACTCTCATTGGTCTTCAGACCAACCATTACGGTGTGACATCTCCCCTCCATAGGGCACACCACCTCAGTTCCGTCCTCATTGGGTGTTCTGATACATCAATCTTCCAGGTGTTCTCTCGTAGGGATATACGAATCTGATCCGTCTCTATGGGAAGTTTTGATCACCCTCATTTCGTCTCCGGAAGATGTTAAACTCGCATTTTACCTCATGATAAACATGAGATTCCCGAGGAAAACCTCGGAAGACACGCCTTTGGCGTAACCATCTCTTCTAGATGTTAAACGTGTGGCATAACCTATGTTAAACATGGGAATATGAGGAAAACCTCAGATACATCGCTATAGGATATGATTCCCCATATTCGACATGGGATTCCATAGGTTCGACACCCTTGAGATGTCGTCTTATGAGGAAGAATATAGGTTCCCCAATGTCCACGAATCCAGAGATGCCCCAACATGCATGATGTTGTCATCTACTCCGACCGAAGGATGGTACCAAGTTAAGACCCCAGCGAATGTCCTAACAAAAGTAGTTTAATTAACCGGTGTCCAAAAAGATATGAAACTGTGAATGAGATTCACGAACCACGAATTAATCTATAAAGGAGACCCGGATTAGGTGATGAGTTCCCAGGATGAATCCACGGAAGGAAGAACTGACAACCCATCATCCCATTTCGATCAAGGAGAAAACGTCCCAGGATAAGTGAAAGATGCCACCCACCTTTGGAAAGTGGGAATGCGAGGCAACAACTACGTGTCTACCATAGTCGGATGCGTGCGCCCCATCGAAAGCATCAGAAACAATGATTTAAACACTGCATCATTATTGTTTAATACATAAATTACATTATTTAATGTCTAAAAATTATTAAAAAATTACCATGATGTATGAAATTGTTAGTGTGTTCAATTAATATTTATTTTCAAAATATATAATATATAACACTATATTAAAATTAATTTGCTAAAAGATATTTGTTTATGACATTTTTTCCTTTACATTATGTTAAATAAAATAAAGTGTCATTATCACCCTCAAGTGGCTCCATGAGGTTTCAAAATTGACCCATGAATTCCCATGGGCGGATATGTATCAACAAATATGATTAGAAAACATTTTAGTGTAATTTTATATTGTTATTATAATATTTTTTTTCCTTAATTTACAAGATTTTACCATTTACCCTGGTAAATAAAATTTTTACTAAATTAAATATTCTATATGTCTATAAATAAAAGTTACATATTTTAAATAATTTTGAATTCTTGATTCCAAATATGGAATCCATTTTTCCAAATTGAAAACACATATGTGGGAAAAATTTATTAATAATTAATTCTCGTTGTCAAATCAAAAGGTGTGTTTTTAAAAAACATTAACATTGAAAAGATTGACAGTTATTTATGTACAATTTCATAGTGAAAATACAGCCAATGACCAAAATTGGATTAAATATCTAATAATTAATCTAATTAAAATTAAAAAACAATTAAAAAGATAATATATCCTTATAAATAAATTATATTAAATGGATGTTTTGAAATAAATACTGTATTTTTCACTATTCATTTAAAATAGATTTTTATTAGAAAAATACAATTAAATTACCCAAAGTAAATTTGGATGCCCTGATTCTAAATATGAATTCTATTTTGGTCAAATAGAACATTTAAAATTAATACAAACTAGATTTAATGAGGGTTCACCATCAAAAGGTCGTAAATCAACCTTTTAAAATAAATTATGCATAAAATTAAATTCATCATCATTTTAAGCCTCTAAAATTAATTGGATAAATGTAAAATCATTTTAAAAAGATGTATAATCATATTGTAGTTAGTTATCTTTTTTCCCACCAATATAATGATAAGGTATTAACATCCATTTAAAATAATAATATTATATTGTTTGTGTGTAACGTAAGATTTCAATAAACTCTTTGTTGTGTATCTGGTACACCATCGAACATAGCATATCCATTAAAGTATAATTAATATTTATTTCAAAAATATTTATGAATATGAAAAGGTCATATTTCTTTATTTACTAGGTATATTGCATCCTTCCCCCTTTTTGAAATTGTATCCTCGCAATTTTATTCACTTATCAAATAAAAAAAGGTATTTATCCCTCATAGAATTTTTAGATTCCCAAGTTGCCTCTTCAACCATGTGGTTTTACACAAAACCATTCACAGGTGAATTACCTTATTCTGCAACACTTGCACTCTTCGGTCAAGAATCTGGACAAGATGATTCTCATAAGAGAGATTCTCTTCCAACTGAACTACCTCTATGCTCAAAACATGAGATGGATCTCTCATATACTTTATCAACATTGAAACATGAAAAACATTGTGTACCTATGAAACACATGGATGTAAATCCACTCTGTATGCAACTCATCCAACCTTCTCTATGGTTTCATAAGGTTCAATAAACCTCGAAATCAGCATTACTTACTTAAAAAATCCCATCACACATTTCCATGGAGAAACATTGAGAATGACTTGATCACATACCACAAATAAGGATCCTTACTCTGGTTATACAGAAAAGTTTTTTGCCTGCTCTGAGTTGTACTCATGTTCTTCTGAATCAACTGAACATTCTCTACCATCTCTTCTACCAATTATGGTCCCATTAGCTTCCTTTCACATACTTCATCCTAGAAAGTTGGAGTTCAATAACACTCTCCATATAATGCTTCAAACAGAGCCATCTGAATACTGGAATGAAAGCTGCTATTATATGAAAATTCAAGAAAAGAAATATGTTGTTCCCAAATTTCCTGGTAATCCAATGAACAATCCTGTAACATATCCTTCATGGTATGAATGGTTCATTCAGACTGTCTATCTTATTGCAGATGAAAAGATGTACTAAAATTTAATTCAATACCCAATGACTTCTAAATGCCATTACAAAATTTAGTTGTAAACATGGGATCATGGTCAAATAAAATGGAGAGGGGAATACCTTGAATCCTAAATATCTCTTTATCATGGAACCATGAAAGATGATCTAGGGGAAATATATCTCGAATAGGAAGGAAATGGGCAGATTTAGTCAATCAATCAACAATAACCCAGATTTCATTGGTTACCTTGAGATGTGTTTTGTAATCCCACAACGAAGTCCATGGATATATTTTCGCATTTCTACTCTGGCGCCGGTAATGATTGAAGCCTCTATTTCATTAATTACTACTCTACATTAACCTTCTGACAAGTCAAACAATTCACAGAAAAATGAACAATATCTCTTTTCATTCCATCCCACCAGTAATACTCCGAATGATCTCTATATATCTTAGTACTTCCAGGATGAACTGAAAATGGGGAACTTTGAACTTCAAATAACAACTCTTTCTTAAACTATGAATCAGAAGGTACATATAATCTCTTTCTAAATCTCAAAACACTATCACTATCAAAGTTAAAATCTGGATGCTTACCCTTCTGAACCAACTCTATCTTTTTCTGCAACTCACGTTCTCCCTTCTGTGCTTGCTTAATTCTGTCGATAGAGATGATCTCACTACCACCTGAAACAAAACAGAAGAATTTCCTACACCAACAACTCCTATGCCAAACTTCATCAAATCAAAAAACAAAGGATCTCTTTCTAAACGTTACTTGTTTCATGAAGCATTACATTACTGACTCAATGCACGATCCTCTTTATTTTCTTTTTCCGGAAGGCAAAGGATGATGCATTCATAATCCTTGATTAATTTCAACCATCTCCTCTGGCTCATGTTATATTCTTTTTGAGTGAATATATACATTAAACTTTTGTGATCAGTATATAATTCACACTTTACTTCATACAAATGATGCATCCATATTTTTAACTCAAAAAACAACCGTTTCTAATTCCAAATCACGCGTAGGGTAATTTATCTTTTGAGGTTTCAAATGATGTGAAGCATAAGCAATTACCGGATCATTCTTCATAAGGACCCAACCATGTCCTTTCAATGAAGCAACACTGTAGATAAATAACTAACCATTTCTAGAAGGCAGTTCTAAAATATGAGCATTCAACAATCATCATTTCAATTCCTGAAAACAATCATCACATTATTTTGTCCAAATGAACAAAACACCTTTTCAAGTTAACGTAGTCATTGGACTAGATAACCATAAAAAATTCTTGAAAAACATCCAATAATAACCTACCAAACCATGAAGTCTATAGATCTCGGTTATATTTGTTGGTCTTGGCCATTCTTCAACAACTTTTGTTTTAGTAGGATCATCAATTATTCCATTTTTTGAAACAATTTGAACAAAGAAATAATTTTTTTGGAACCAAAACTCACACTTGCTAAATTTCATGAATAGTTAATTTCCTTTTATGGTTTTCAAGACAACCCTTATATGAAATTCATGCTCATATTTACATTAAGAATAATCCAAAATATCATCAATGAACACAACAAAAAACATATCCAAAAACTCATAGAATTTTTTTTTCATAAGATTTTAGAATACAACCGCTGCATTGGTAAAACCAAAAGGCATAACTAAAAAATAATAATGGTTGTATCTAGTACGAAACATGGTCATTGAAATGTATGATTCCTTTACATTCAACTGATGGTACCCCAACCTTAAGTCAATATTCGATAAATTGTGAGATCCTTGGAGCTGATCAAACAAATCATTGATATGAGACAAAGAATACATGTTTTTAACAATGATGTTATTCAATTCCCTATAATCAATGAATTGTCTCATTGAACCAACTATCTTTTTAACAGAACATGAATGGAGTACCCCATGGTGGTGTGCTAGGTCGAATGAAATTTTTTTATAATAACTCCTATAATTGCCTCTGTAACTATAAAATTTCAATTTGAGCCATTCGATAAGGGGGATTTGAAATTGGCTTCGCATCAGCAACTAGGTCAACAATAAGTTCAAATTTCCGATCATGCATAATACCAGGAATTTCATCCTGAAAAGCATCAAGATACTCATTTACCACATTAATGACATTAAAATGAAAAGTTCCATTGTTTTCAATAATATGTTCAAGGTAACATTCATTTCCATATTTTACCAGTTTCTCAGCTTCCTGATATGTTATCAATGATAAGGGTTCATTTTTGTACACAAATTGAAAATCATTCTGAAAAGAAACACCTTTAGCTCTACAGTCAATCTTTTCAAGATAAACAGACAGTTGATCCATTCCAAACATGTTTTGCAGGTAGATTCTTTCTACACCCAAGGACATGAAGGATCTTATAATTTCGTTATTGTTTCAAAATTTCTCCCATGTGTTTTTACCATATGTACATGATTTATATCCTGAGATAGAATTTCCAATTTAATAGAAATCTTCTCAGAAATTAAAGAATGTGTAGAACCCGAATCAAACAACACATTGGCATAATCTGAACAAACACACTATGTACCTAATACTACTTCATTTGATGGCCCAAACTCTATTGAAGTCATTGCAAAGGACATCACCAAAACTTTGTTCTTGTAGAATGGTTTCTTTCCCTCATTTGAGTTCTTCACTAGACACTCATTTGAATAATTACCTATTTCATTGCAATTAAAACATCTTAACACTAGATTTTAATTTCCCGCATGATCATCTTCCTTACAGTTATGAGGAATATGACCAAACTTACCACATCGGAAGAAATTTCCAGACTCTGATAAACATTCTCCATGATTCTTTTTACCACACATCCCACAAGTTGGATATTTAGTTTTATTACCTCTGGGATTCTTTGAAGAATTCTTTCCCATTGCCTTCCAACTAGAGCTCTTATTCTGTTGTTCGTCAAAGACCACTTGATCATTGGAAAACTGCATTTTCACCTTCTCCGCACATCGAACAAGTTTTCCATAACATTTGAACTAACGAGAGGTTAACTAAATTTGATATAATGACTTTAGTCCTAACTAAAATCGATTTATATTACTATCCAGATCTCAGATGAAATTTGGAGCAAACCATGCCAGTCGAGTGAACTTTCCATCGTAAACATCCACTGATTCATCCTCCTACATAAATTCCAAGAATTATTTTTCCATCATATGTCAAAACACCTTAGGAAAATTTTTCTCAAGGAACATATCGTTGAATTTATCCCAATCAAGAGAATCAATCTCCTAACTATCCTTGATATTTTTCACCATCGACTACCACTGATCAGCTTCACCTTCAAAAGAGTAAATAGCGAGACTAACCTTCTAATGTTCTGAACATCCAATGACATCAAAATTTTTACCAGTACCTTAGTCCACCCTTCAGCTAGCATAGGGTCAGATGATCCTTTAAATGATATGGGATGTTGCCTCATGAAATTCTACACTACTAACATGTTCATATTTGGTTTATCTGGTTGATCTCGGGCATTGATACCACCACCATTTATATAATGAGTCAACTGTGCCACCACTGCAACAAACTGTTCAGTTCTAATTCCGACCATATTAGGTTACTGATTTGGAAGGTCGTCATCCTCTTGATGTCGTCCCAATATAGCTACCCTTTTTCCTCTATGGGAAGCCTTTCCAAAAACAATAATATCTTAGGCAAAGAAACATAGTAAAATTTATATTCTATTATTTCAATATTAACATAAATTAATTTATGGATATTAATTTAAAAATACCCAAACTCTTAGTGTTATCTAAACAGACCTCTGAGACCAACTTTAAGGGCTCGACCTTAAAACAATACATAATCATGAAATAAGATAATATTTTACATTGATGATGTTTTATGGTTTATATTTTTAGTTAATTAGGTCATATCTGTTACATTACATCCTAAAAGATACAATGTAGACACTAATACTCAGTTACCATTTTTTTCAGAAAATATAAATTCTTGAAAAAAAAGAGTCATGTCTAGTTCCATGTTTTAGACAGAATATATTTTTCTTGATCACTTCCATGACACTATTCCACTTTATGTCTTGTGAGAAACATTTCAAAAACATGGGATGAGCATTAAAAATCTCAGTAAGGGAAACACAAAGAAGGAAGAATTTTAGTTTTTCAAAACAAGTAAACCATGAATACATTATCATAAGTAATAATTTTCACCTTTATGTCATATTAAATACTCTAGACTAAATAAAAGATCATTTGCTTACCCTTTATTAACCATGAGATTACCATAAATCCAATATAAAGAACACATAACATATAAAGTTAACTTGGGACATAAACATACTAAAATGGAATAACCATACGATTGACTTCCACAAAAATCACTAAATTGAATATCCATAAAGCCGAATTCCGTACCCAATTCATTGGAGGTTATAATGTGACCACCCATCCTGGTTTATCAAGGAACCACCCGTCATTTGGTTTCTCACATAACCACCCATCATATGTCCATGTACCATTATAAAATCATAACACATACAAAAAATATAAAGGAAAGAAAACATGTCCAAATTTCAATTAAAATATATCTCTATAATATAGATACATAAAAAATCCATTATAAAAACCATTTTCAATACCTAAATACATAGAAAAGTATATGGTATTTTTTTTCCTTTTAAAACATTACAACTTGTTAAGGAATCCAAATATCAAATAATACTCACGGCAGCAGAATGGACATTGTCGCCGCTTATGTTAAATGAAACATTCCTTTTTGTCATTTAGTAAAATTCATCGTATAAAAATATTTCTATTTGAATGGAATAAAAATACAAATCTGATTATACTATGTATAAAATATTGTCATGTATTAGAACAAAATATGCCTCAATGAACAGAGATTGAGACAAATTCCCTTACCTCGTGTCTGACTTGTCCCGTTTGTTCTTTAATCTCCTAATAAAAAAAAGGTAAATTATTCTTACATAATAACCTTATTTTTCAAGTTTATTATAGCTTTTATATCCATTATTGCAATGTCATAAACATTATGTAATCATTTATGTTAATAATGGTCATTTTTTACGATATTTGGTACTTGAGTCAAAATAGAATTCTTATAATTACAAGTTGTTCATATGGTAAAAGGATCATTATATACATAATTATATTCATAATTTATATATCATATATATCATATATATTGAGTCTATACATGTATTTATAATAGTACATAGCATTTGGAGATAAGAAATGAAAAGCACCGTTCATGTAGACGATAAGTTGTACGTACGCATGAATGTTACTTCCATTTCAATTTCGTATTGTAAAAGAAGGAAAACATAATGATAAATAAGTATATTATAATTACACTTTAATATAATATATAATATCATTAACTCTATCCTTTATACATTCCACATAAGGAATGAACGATACATATCACATTGAGGGGGCAGTAGTCCACACTTCCTCATATGATATTATCGTTTTTAACTACTATGAAACTATAAAGTAATTCCATAAATGAAAAATAAATAATAATAGAAACACTATTAATATAATATATATCATATATAAATATATTTCCATCATAATGGCCACCATGAGAGGCGGTTGGAGATATATGAATAATCATCATTTTGTGAGGAAGTAGTTCTCCGTCCACTGAAACAGTGTGTTCTTTACCCATTAGACGGAGGTGTGTATAAGTTTAGTTCGAATATTTCACATAAAAAAATCCTATTATAGTGAGGATAATTTTTTTGTTATAATATAATGTAATAAAAAGAGTTTAAGGGGTTGGAAAAGTAAAATATTACAGAAGAACTTAAGAGAACACATTACCTTTAAATCAGGTATCTCTCTTTGGTTTGACCCAAAAGGGTTTCTTGAAGTGCATTGTGCCTAAGTTAAGGCTTATAGGAAAAGGGGGGAGATATAGGTAGATTAATTAGGTAGAGGTTGGATGGGCCAGGTGCTTGAGAGGTGTGAGGAATGGGTTAGGGTGGAGGGCTTTTTATAAGGGGGGAGGAGGGGCTCATTAGGAAAGTGTGAAAATATTATTTTATTATACAATTAATTTTGGTTTCTAAAAGTCCAAAAATATTTAAAAACAAATATAAGATTACATAGGGTTGACAGAAAATCATCCAATAGTAATTGGACAGGTTTGGGATATTATTTTAATCATTATACTCTTATTTATTTAATTCATTTATTAATGAGGTTAACACTCTATCATTATTGAGTCTTAATTAATTTTATATATAAGATTTCTATAAATTATAAAAAAAATACCATGATGTAGTATTATTTTGAACATTCCAATTATATTTTTAAAAGAAAGGATAACTTATATAACATTATGTAAAAATTAATTTACTGAAAGAAATTTTTTTATGTCATTTCTACCTTTATTTTAAGTTAATTAAAATAAAGTGTCATTATCATGCACAAGTGGCACCATGGGGTCCCAAAATCAACCCAAGGTGGACCATGGTCAGATATGTATCCTACAATAGGATTAAGATACATGTTAGGGTAATTTTATATTATTATAATAATATTTTTACCCTTATTTAACATATTTACATTTTAACTATGGTAAATAAAATTTTTTCTGATGTTAATATACATAATTTATATAGATAAAAGTTACATATCTACACAATTTGGACCGCCTAATTCCAAATATGGAATCCATTTTTCGAAATTCAAAAAACAGAAGTAGAATAAATTATATTTAAATTAATTCCTGTCGTCAAAACAAAAGGCGTGTTTTTAAGAAATATTAACTATCAAAAGATTGACATTTATTTGTTTCCAATTTAATAGTGAAATTATTTCAAATGACAAATATTTGATTAAATAGTTGAACCATAATCAAATTACACTATAAAACCAATTAAAATATAATCTATCCTTATAAATAAATTTAATTAAAAGGTAGTTTTGAAATAAAATACAGTATTTTTCTCTATTCATTAAAAAATTAATTTTATAAAAAAACAAAAAATATAACCAAAGTAAATTTTGATGTCCTGATTCTAAATAAGAACGTTATTTTGGTCAAATAGAATATATAAAAGTGAACAAATCTATATTTAAATATGGTTTTCCATCAAAAGACGGAAAACACCCTTTTAAATTAAATTATGCTTAAAATTAGATTCATTCACATTTTAAGCATCTAACATTTATTTGATAAATGTAAAAATATTTAAAAAACATGTATAATTATATTGTAGTTATTTCTTTCCTATACCACTAATAAAACAGCAAGGTGTTAACTACAATTTAAAATAGTAATATTATATTGTTTGTGTGCAAGACAAGATTTCAAAGAAACCAGTTGTTGTGTATCGAGGACGCCAACGAACATAGAATCCCCTTTAATGTAAAATTAATATTTAATTAACAAATATTAATAAATATGATAATGTCATATTTCATAATTTACTAGAGATGTTACACATTGTGAAGGGATAAACAGTATAAAAAAGAATAATAAATGTATATTCTGTATAAAGGTTATATCATTCTTGGGGAATGATATCATAATAAAAGGGATGTTTGTGGACCCTTCAAAGACAAAGGAAATTGAAAAGTGGACCTATACTACATTTGTAATGGATATCAATAGTTTCCACATCTACCTTAGTATTACCTATGATTTTTGAAGAAAAAATCACAATTTTTGAACCTACTAGCTAAGAAAACTCAAATGGGAGAGTTGCTTTTCTGGACAACTGAATGTGAAGACTACATCAAGGTGTTGAAAAACTAGATTATACCTACACTACTACTCAACCTACCAATAATTGGGGAACACAATGTGGTGTATAGTGGTTCTTCAAAGAGTTAATGAGGATGTATACTAATTGAAATTTCGATATTGATAGCGTATGCCTCACGGAAGGTTAAAATCCATGATAAAAACTATCCTTCTCATTATATTGAGTGGAATCTATGACCATTGCATTAAAACTATCGCATAATTATCACAATAGGGAGAAGTTTGAGATATATAATGATCACAATCATATCAAATATGTATTCATCATCAAAGATGGTTCGAGATCATAAAAAATCATGACTTCTTAATCCATTACCCTACAAGTATTGAAAATAAGGAGGTAGAAGATCAAAGTAGATATGATCATACATATTTTTAATTGATCTAAATTGATATGGATACAATATTCTTATACATAAAAAGGATGTACTTGAAAATCATTATAAATAAAACATCCTCAATCCTTTCACAAGTGATTACAGAACCATCCCTTATGCAGAAAATAATGGATTCTCAAAGGAATGTTGTCGAAACACATAAGATATCAGAATCTTGAATAAAGGGGAAATCTTTAGAATAAAAAATTAATTAGTATGGTGTCATGCTATTTGAGTCATTATTATGTATACTATATAATCCAAATATAATGAAATATATTCTGAATGGGTATATTAGATCAAAAATTTCTATTACACCAGGGATCATGAAGATGTATCGAGAACTCCAAGGGAACTATTGGTGGGCCAATATAATGAATGATAAGGTTGAATATGCATAAATGTCCCATGTATATCAGACATTAAAAACTGAAAGGAAATATTCTAAATATTTGATTCAACTATTTCCCATAAAAACCTGGATGAGGAATAATATCACTAGGGCCATTTTCATTGGACATCAAAATATATCCAACAGAATCAATGTAATATGGGTTATTAGGGATCATCTTACAAACATAGATCACATTATAGAAACTGGATAGGGCCTCTCATTGGATCAAAATTTATGGATATATAACAAATAGGTGGTATGTATGCATGGAGTACCACCATTTATTTTATCAGGCTGAGATATGTTATGCCATTGAACATAATGGAGAATTCTCCAATATGCTCAAAGAATTGAGATGAACTTCAGTATGGCCTATCATCCTCAAATTGATGGAAAGTCTAAGATAACTATTTTCATATTATAATAAATGTTGTGATCATGTTCTATGGATATAAAATTTTTATGGGACCAACATCTACATCTATTCGAGTTCTCGTACAATAATAGTTTTCACTCAAACATCAAAATATCCCCACATGATCCCCTTTAAGGGAAAAGGTGTAGAACACAAATATGATGGGATGATGCTAGTAATGTAAGTATCTAAGACCATACATGGTCGATGAAAAAGAGAATAATGTGAAAATCATTCGGTAACACATCAATAAAGCCTAATTTAAAAAAAAGTGTTATCCTAACAAATGTCGATGATACCTTGATTTTAATGTATGAGACATGGTATTCCATTGAATATCTCCGTGGAAGAAGTTCATGATTTTTGGGAAAACAGGAAATCCATATCCCAGGTACATATTCCCCTTCTATATTATTGATCAGGGCAGAGCTATGTCCTATTAACTAGAAATTTTACCAACAATGATTAAAGTACATGATATATTACACATATCTTTATTAGTGATGTACATAACAAATGTTTCACATGTACTGAATTCAGATGTGGTAGAGTTGGAAAATGATATTTCTTTTTAGGAGAAGCAAGTGAAGATCTTGGATAATGGAGAAAATAATTTACAAAACAGGGATACTCAACTAGTCAATGTACTATGGTGTAAACATAAGTCCAAAGATGAAACATGGGAATAGAATGAGGCAATGAAAGATAAGCATCCACATCTGTTTTTATCATAGAATTTAGAATGATGTTTTGAGGGTGAAATTCAAAAGGGGAGAAAATTTCAATGACCATGAATTCTATTAATGGATGTTACAGTCATATTATTTTGTATCATTGAATAAGTCACACAAATTAACATTAATAACACAATAAAAACTTAATAAAGTAATAATTAATTAAATAAGTATTACTTCATGATGTTAAAGAACTTGTACTGATGAATTAGTAACATGGACTATGGAATAGAAATGTTACCCTTATAAATAGTAAACATGAAAATTAAATAGTATCCACAAATGTAAATGTCTAAATAAAATGTATCTATATTATAACTGACAACATGATATAATTACATCATAGTATAAGTAAATTAATATTTAAAAAAATAACTATGTGTTGGTATTTTAGTATGTCAATAATATTTAATTACAATTCTATTATTAATTTAATAATTAAAAAAATTATTTTCCTAAAATGGATTCTTGAATTAATATTTTTATTCCATAATATTGTTATATAATTTTATGATACCATCTTTAATTTTTCAAATTGTCACTAAATGAGTTATAATTTTAAAAACATCATTTTGGATTAAATTATAATTTCAATTAAAAATTCAGTTTCTCATATTAAGAAAATTAATATCTTAAAATGCATTTAATTTTTCAATTTGACACACCAAAAAATTGTTATGGTTAAATTTCAGGATTTTTCTATACGACGTGAATTTTATATGAAAAATAAAATAAGGTATTTTATGATCAATTATTTATACCTGAATTATGGAGTCATAGATGTAGTATAGATGATGTAAGACCAAAATATATAACTATACTTAGTTATTTTATTTTATTGGGTGATAATTCCAAAAAAAAATCATAGTCTTGAGGTAAAATAATATACTAATAATTAAAATAATGCGAAAACACCCCTCTCGTCCTCCATAAATACCACCTCTCACCACCTCTTATCATCACACCACTCAAGATTTGTGAATTATCCATTTTATACTCTAATATCCCCAATGAAACTCTCGAATATCCATGATATTTTGGAATTTCAAAAATACCAAAACCAATCCCCTGACAGTGTTCCCATGATGAACGAAGCAAGATTTAAAAACCTCTTCCATTTTATTTCAATTTTTTTTCATGTTATTTTCATATCATCTCCCCACAAAGACTTCTCCAAGTTGAATAAAAACTTATATATCATACATATAATGTAATTTTATCATGTTCACAGAATGATTCTTCAGCAAATCACTTCTCCTCTATTTTTTACTATAATGAATAAATCATCATCCCTAAGGTGCCGATTTTCTACTCTCAGGGATGAAGTGATTTCATTTTTCAATTTCAAATTTAAGGATCATAATGAAACCATTTTAGTGGTTGATCTATATTATATTATATGTATTCAAATATATTTAATTTTCTAGATCCATTATATATACATGATATTTAACAACATAAAAAATATTGTTTTTTATGATAAAAAACACTTAATTAATCTAAATGATTCTCATTATTTATTTATGTAAACAATCTTACTCAATTAAGGGAAAATGTTATTTTAATATTATATATGTTCATTAATATCATATAAGTTCATTTTTGGACAACTATCTCCATTCTACATGATTTTCTATACACATATACATGTAAACCGATCATGAAATCCAAGGAAACTAATGCTCCAGACAGTTGAAATAGAACATGATAACCGATAAAAAGTGATATATATGAACATAATAATATTATACAAAATAAACTATATGTATAAAAGGATATAACTTAATAAATTAATGTATTTAATTTGATTATCCATGACATTATGATAATGTAAAGAACACCATAAAAATTAGTGTAATGGATTCTACTAGATCATCCATTACTCTTTTGGGTTACTATTTCACTACTTACCCAAAAGAAATTATCATTTAATTTTTTAATTAAATCATTTCAAATATGTTTACATATTTCAAACACATTTATAAATATCCACTCATACTTATTTTTCATGGATATTAATGTTTTTAAAAGGTTCCCTAATAATTTCTTCTAAAAAAGAAAGCATGATATATGGGAACATTCCAATTTTTAGCAAATTTCATGTTTTCCATATAATCTATTTTATACAAAGAGTATGTTTCAGTAATAAAAAATTTTATTAAAATTTTTATTTAGGTTTAAATATAGTATTATATAATGTATTATTCCCTTTTATATTTTAAATTATCTTTAATATTTTCCTTAAATCACACTGAATTATTTTATTTAAATAGTTTTCTAAACACACTTTTAAAATGATTTCACATCAAATGGAAACCATTTATCATTATATATTATTTTTTTCATTATTAATTTCTATTTATTTTTTAAATCTATTATTTCATGGATACATTTTTAATAAACACATTTATTATTCATTAAGTCCAGATTATGACAGTCAATTAATTCCACGGGTAATCCTTATTTTTTTGTATGATTATTTTTGTATGATTCCTAATTTGGAACCCATATTCATGAACATGTTATGATGGATGTTCCAATATAATGCTTTAATGCATTGGGTTATTTTTCGTATCATGAGATGTTATGGGAAACGGTCTTGGTGGTTAGTCTTGACTCATGCTCCATGTGAAATAGTCTTGGTGGTTATCCTTGGATAATGTTTCTGTATGTGAAATGATCGCTGACCCATGAAAAATTCGTGTTTAATATTTCTATGAAATTACTATGAATCCATGATTATATTATCCCATCTTATGAATCCATATATTTAATCAGGTCCCATGACTTCATATATCATTATTTTATGGCTTCCAAACCATGTTCTATGATTTATTCAAATGTTTATTCCTTTTTAAGAATTTCTACTCATCTCATTATTCATGTAATCCCTAGGTTATTCTATACCGATATTAGGGAAATAATTATGTTAGGATATATTTATTATGATTAAATAATTTATGTTCATATATTTGGAATTGTGATGTTTAATAATATACCTAATCTCCAGGACACAAGACATTATGATCATTGAATTGTAATTTGATGTTTAATTATGCTCAAAACAAATGATATGATATATTTAATGGCTAGGGTCCCTATATTTACCTAATATTTCCTTTATATTCCTACGGGAAAAATGATTTTGACATTTTTTTTGGATGATAGGTTATTGATGTTTTATGATTCATTTTATAGTTTTCCAATAGATCGTCCAATATCCTATTGAAAAAAAAATGAATTTTTATCAATAATGCTGGTTCTAGAAAAAAAAATTTAAACACTCCAAATATATAAGATAAATAAGAAACAAAATTATCAATATATGTTTGAATGGATTTGTATTCCACCCATTTAGAAACATAATATACAGAATTAAAATTATAATAATTTATACGTTGAATGGTAAAGGTTATCATTAAAACAATTCCCCATACATAATTTTTTTAAATAATCAATGTGGTTTTGGTAAAATGTAATCTCTCTTTAAAAAAATTCTACCAAACTCATAATTTTAACAATTTAAAAACAAATATGTTGATATTTAAACAATGTGATCCAATATATATAACAATATAAAATTACATTTTCTTTATTTTTTGATCCAAGGTGTAATCCATATACTAGAGTGTGAGAAAACACAATTAGGGATTTAATTTAAAAATTACATAATTATCAATTAATTACCCATTCAATGATAATTTTAAATTTTAATACTCCATCCCAAATCAAAGATATATATTGAAAGTATAGTTTTTATTTTTTTTGTGATTAAAATTTGTTCAAACAGGAGAAGTTACCCAATAATTATAAATATTAGAATTCCTTCATACATCACATACAACCATGTAAAACTTCTACCCTAGAATGACTTCACATATATGTTTATTGTTTTCAATCTATACTTTTATCTTTTTGGGACAGTCTACCCAAGTGATCGACCACACTATTCTATAATCACATATTTCATTAAATTCAATGTTCAACACCTAAAGTGTTTGAATATATATCATAAGCCTAGTATTGACATCATACTTCTTCATAAAATATATAATTCATTCATTATTAGGAAAAATTATAAATGTTTTCTATATAATAAATAATAATAATCTATCTATAGTGAATAAAAATACTAAGAATTTATTTTTTTCTTATTTATTTGAATTGGGAATCATATATGGTAATTGAGGTACAGTCAATATATAATGGTCCCTCCTAAATTATCTTATAAAATAAAACACAAATGAATATTTTTGACATATCATAAATTATCGCAAAAGGTAATTCTTGAATTAGTGACTGCATCACTATATGGTTTATCAATATCCCCTTCAACTCATTGATGAATTGCTTATAATTTTTATAAAAATAAAAATTATCCACTTTGACATGAAACTTAGATGTAGGGAAAGAAATATAGATACATTCTATGGAAATTATCCTATAATATCCTATTTTCTTGAAAGAAGATATAACATTTTTTCATACAAGATGGGAAATGCAATGAATTTATCAAATTATTTTTTGATTTATCCACTTAAATTATTTTTTAAATGACATACCTTCTGATATTTCAAATATTATATAATATAGGAAAATTTTAAAAATTAAATACTATAATATTTAAAATATATGATTTTGGATCATTTGTTTTAAATAATGGTCAAATGAATTTCCCAAATCTATAAAACCATTTGAGATTACCAATAACCTTACCTCAATGTGATATTAAAATACTATAACAATTATCTTATTTAACATACCTATATTATTATAGGATCCAAAAAGGAATTCTTATATAATAAATTTTCCCAAAGGGACATGTAATTGTCTTCTTATTTTGGTATAATTGAGCAATGGGTACTTGCAAAATATCTTGCAAGCCCATAAAAAAATAAATTTTTTATTCCTCATTCCAAACACTATAATTCATGATCAATGAATGGGATATGGAAATGATCATTCCTATTCACCTTATATTACTTCATATAGTATATAAATATTATCCAACTATTTTTAATTTTCATAGTGATTAATTCATTTTTGTCATTCCTCACAAGGGTTTGGACAATTTCATAGGGAACTACATAGAGGGTACTCACCCATTATGAATCTAAAATGGGATATATTATACTTTCTTCTTATATCTTCTCAATTTCATTATTAATTCAATCAACTATGTATGATTTTTCCTCCATTAGTAATATTTTATTTATTTGAATCTTCCTACTGTAGAGTTCGATGAATAACGTTTTTTTCACTAATACATGTTACTTAAACTAATATCTAGTATTTTTATGGTAAATTATTTCTAAAAGTACAATAATAATTTTCCCTCTTTTATTAGATAGAATATTAACCATTAACATTGGTAATTTTTCATTTTTTATGAGGTACCCATATTTCAAATTAGTATAAATTTGTTACAACTACATATTTTATGGTTGTTCAAGATATAAAATTAATTTTTTTACTACACTCTAAAACTTATATTTTTCTACACAAAAAAATGTATCATATTATTTATCTGGATAAAATATATTATATTTATCCATAATATTATATTTCACCTCTTCATCTATTATTAATAATAAAATTCCATGTATTATTTATAGTATCATCCTCCATGGAACATTCCTTAAAAATTATTTTCCAAATAATAAAAATTCACGTGAGATTACTAAATATTATAATGCTAAATGAATTTGATGATGTTATAGTGTATGAATTTAATGGGTATAGTTATGGTTTATCATAGAGTAAGTAATTATAAAGTTGAAAGTGTGGTATCTAAACATCATGGTGATTATTTATTCATGTACATTGATTATTATATTTTCTATAGTTTTGGAATGTATTAAAAAATATGAACGGTGGGTATAGTGGTTCCCCATACACCTATATGTTAATCACATAAAAATCATATGTAAATATTGGGGATTCAACTCCATCAAACATATATTTCAAAACACACCTTGAAAAACATTTTATTTCTGTCCAAGTTGTTACAACACATATATAGAATTAAAATAACCCATATATAAAAACATTATCACTATAGAAATAAATTAATTGAATCATATATATCATCTAAATAATTAGTTAAATTTTATGATATAATTCTATTGGGAAATAAAAAATTCCCCCATATCATAACATTAAGTGGGTAACTAGGCTATATTAAATTGTGAAACCCTACTCCCAATGATTATATCCTTATTCCCTTAAATCCTACATGTCATAGAGAAATTATTAATCATGAAACTAATATATATTTAAATCTATTTGAGGTATTCATGAAAAATAACATTTTTCTCTAATTTAAATATATTTTTTTCAATTTGATTTTGATATTAACTTTCAAGACTATTCTTTAATTGAATCCTTATTGAGGATATGAAATGTGGTGATTAATTGTTCACCCACATTTATCTCTATACTGGTGTTTCTTATCATATTGTCATTGGTCCATAATTTTTTTAATCCCCTTTATTTTCATCATATTGATGAATTTTTAATGAAATATGGTAATAATTTATAGATTGAGTTTCTTAACTATTTAGATAGTTTGTTTAGGTTCTATTATTAACAGTGTTCTATTGTCCATATTACACATTGTTGTCATTTTAATATCATTCTCCCATTTATAATAACTTCTTGGGTAGGTAATTCTCATTTATTCCTATAATATGTTTCAATTTTTTTAAAATATCATTATTTTTATTCAATATATCATCATCTTATGTACAATTGTTTTTCGGAATATGATATCATGCACTGGTGGAGGATCAATTATAAGAAATTTTTTTATGTAAGGGAGGTGGATGTTGGTTAGATAGTTAGTTATACGGTTGTAACCTCTATATATAGGGTCGTAGTGGGTGATATAATTATTAGTTTTGTTTATAGTACGGTGTTATGGTTTGTACTGTTTCAGGAATGGTATGAATGTTTTGATATTATCAATTTCTAAATGCATAAGGACAATAGGTATTTTCACCCCATTCATTATTATTTTAGTTTAATATTCCTCATTATATTTTCTACTACACAACATTTCATTCTCTATATATCATTAACCTAATTATGGAAAAACTATTGTGTGATGATCATAAAACATATAACAATTTTGATTCTTTTGTCCACTAAAATTTTAGGATAGAGGTATCTCAAAAACATAAAAGATCATCATTTTTAGATTCTAATAATGGTGATATATTAATTTTTCACACCTCAAGATTCCTATTATTCTAGCTTCACCTACTATAAACTATTGTTATTTATATATAATGTTGTCAACAAGACCACTGTTTTTTAGTTCAATTACCAATCAAGGATCATAAAAATGACAATACTTCATGATTCTATAATTTTTTAATTGGAATTGGAAAAATAAAACAATGAAGTGATACCCCTTTATTTTCTGATGTGGGCAGCTATAAATATGTTTTTGAATCTCTCTCATTACTCATGAAGTGTTCCATCAAAATATTTTCTGATTGAAAATAAATAATTTTTTTAATACTAGATATTTTGAAGAATATTTAAATTAAACATAAAATATAATCATTTTATCCTTTAATATCTTTGGGGTTCCTGATATACAACCACTCTTTGGCAACTCCATTATTTGTAATGGGGATAACCAACAACTTCACTTATTCATAAAATAATTTCAGTCAGCATCACCATTGATAAAAAATTGGTGATTCACATAATAAAAAAAATTGGGAATTCTCTTTGTATGAAAAGGAATTTATTATGTAGAAGAATTATTATATAGTTTAATATGTAATCATTTTTAAAAGCTAGCATAGTTATTTGGTTATAAAGATTATCATATTTACTTTCACCAAACTTTTTTAGAATTTGGTTTGATTTATTAACAATAACATATGGCTTAGATTGAACATAATAAATTTCACATGAGATAAAAATATATAATTTTTCAAAGTTATTTTTTAATTAATCTTTTATGTTTTTTCAGAAATTTTACATTATTTGAATAATCTATTATTAATGATTTTCTTTCAGTCATAGTATTTCAAATATAAGGGTTAAAATTACAACCTCCTCCCAATAAATTGCATAATGTTTTGTCAATACCTATCACAGGGTTATATAAAAACAATTAAATACAATTTAAAATTTAGTAATAGTGTATGTCTAAGGTTTTTTTGAGAGGAGTGACTTAAAATATATTTTCACTTGTTGGGTAGAGAAAATGATATTTTTTATTGTATTTATTTAAATTTAAAATTTAAAATATAAATAATACAATTATTTTAAAATATTAATGATGAAATGGTGATCAATTTTGGGTTGGTTCAAACAATTTATAATTATATGGTAGTCTCAATACTTACCAACTCTTCATCAACAAACATGGTATGATTATGAATAATAAATAACTTCAACACTGACCATTTAATGAATTATTATAGAGAATATAATATTAAATAAAATATAATTTTTGTATACCCTACTCCCTTTGTGTAAAAATGTTGTAGTTTACAATCCTTAATGACATTGGAGATTAGTAATTTTGGTGTTTTCATCTAAAACATATTGTACATTCCACTGCAAATTCCACAAATGCTAATACAATTTGAGTACATAATTACTATACTATATGCATATCACATGAATAAATAAATTTTTTTTTGAGTGATATCAAAATCATCAAATAGTGAAATAATAAATACTCAAATTCAATTCAAAATACTATGATAATAGATAATTAAAAATTTTATTAGAGGAACAAATCTAGAAAAACATAATAAATATAGAAATTTCTTCCATGCATCATATAGGATCATGTAATATATATAATATTATCCTTATTTTACTATAACACATATATTTTACCTCTTCCTATGAATAATTTTAGTGATAAGAAAATACGAAAAAAGATGATATTAACACATTAAAAAAATTAATCTTAAAATAACATCAAAAATATTTATACTACTCATAAAAAATGTATTAATGTAATACATTTCCATATATATTATTATTCTTTTTAAGATAAAAAAGACCTTTAATTTCATCAAGCCAATCATGGATGAACACCTTTCTTCAAAAAAAAATAATGCTTCTTTTTTTTCATTATCAAATATTTATCTCAATTTTACCTTCCAAAAAAATTATATTCTTCCATCATTATTGATGATAAAAAATTTCATTTTTATAAATTTATGTCAAAATTATATTGGTGAAATGAATTCAGAACATACTACCATGTAATGGGATTGAAATAATGTTTATTTACATGAATCATACTTCTGATTTTCAATAAACAGTTTTATGAAATTTCATGGATTGTCTGTGTAATGCCCCGACCTTAGGATCCAGAAGATGGTGAATTGTTTAAATAAATTGGCATGATTAAAATGAATAAAATCTTGATGTACCAACTGGTTTAGTAGTCTTAGAAAATAGATTTCACACATGAAGCATTCATTAAAATTAAAAACATAATATGAAACACAGTTAACTCATTGGTAATATAATTATTCTCCAAGAATAACCTTTCAAATAAATCAAAATACACTACATTCCATAATGGTAAAATGAAACATATGATAGGGGTGAGATTATATGCTTATTAGGGATACAAAATATAAAAGAATTTATCATAACTAAGCAAAAAAGTTTAATGTAAGATTTAAAAAAGAAACAGATGCCTTTTAATCAAATATTGAGAATATTATGTCCCGAATAAATCAAATTATTCACAATATACATTCACATGGAAATTATAACAGTTGATTAATATCATTTAATAAAAATAAATAATCACATAATGATAGAATTCATAATAATCGACAACAAAACCATACAGTCAAGGACTCATGCCAAGACTATACATAAATGGGTTAAAACCCGAATTAATTTGTATCATTAGACCTATGATGCTTCGTGTGGATATAGCAGGCCATGTCCCTCACATACAAAGTCCAATTCATTCGAGAAATGAAATGTGTGAAAAGTACATGAACATTTATAATAAAACTAGTATATAAAATGTTAATACTATAACTATAAAACATAAATCGTATCTAAATTGCACAACCATAGTAAATCATAACATTAAACCATCAATAAAATATGATAGATTCTATCATAGTAATTCAACATCAATTAAGCCAAAATATCTAATGGTTGTTGACATAGATGAAAATAATCTAATAATGTCAGTAAAAACAGTTTTAGGTAAATAACCTTTATTTTTACTAATAGTAATTTAAAATTCAATAACTATTAAATTGAAAATATTTTCATTTTAAATAATCATTTAAACTTGTATATAAATCTATAAATTTTAAATTCATTATAAATTCAAAAAATAGCTGCTCACACCGTAGAATTTAAAAACTCATTATTTCTTACATTTATGGAATAGTTTATAAAGTTCCACCTTTGGAAAATGATAGGAATGTTATTTTAAAAAATATTTATAAAAATTCAAGAAAGGGAAAAAATATCATTAAAAATTGTCAATAATATTTTGAAATAAATTTTTAGATACATGGATTTTGATGATAAATATGTACCATTAGATACTTACATATAAAAAACCTTATATAATAATGATATTTTGGAATTAAACCTTACAAAAAAACATTAAAAATTTACCTTTTGATAACATTTAAATGAACATTAAAAATGAAATAAATTTTCTTTTATTATATTTTTATATCCATATAAACAGTTATTTAATATAATACCAAGAAAACTGAAATGGAGAAAAGATTAATTCTTTAAACATTCAAAACATCCCATTCAACATTGAACATTTATATCATAATACTGATATCTACAAATTTACCTTTAAACACCATGAAGATAAATTTATTCAGCATATGAAATATAATAGGGAAATTAAATAAACTGCACACAAGAAATATGATGTGAACATGGATTATATATCACTAAAATTAAAAATGTGATGGATTTCCCTTACAATGATTATATCATAATATAGTCTTAAAATCAATGAAATAATTCTGTCTAAAAAATATAAATCCCAAAAATATATGGGGATATTTAGTATAAAAATCTAAAGATCATTCATGGATATTTTTGAAAAAATATAACCAATGCCATAGATGTTTAACAAAATTAATGGAAATTCAGTTATCATTTCCCTTACCTTAGGCCTGATATTCCACATACATTTCTGAAACTATTAAATAATTGTTTTATTAAATTTATTATATTCTAAAATAATATTAATAAAATTTTATGTTATTTATGTTTCATTTGGGAAATTATTTTACACATTTATTAATAATTTCTATGTTAAGGAAACATTTCGTGCAATACATGTCTTGTTTATGATTTGTGTTTTGAATTGTTATTTTTTATTATATTACATAGATATTGATTTACATTTGAGGATGATAAAGATGATATATATTTATGGTATATATTTAGTATATAAATTTATATAATAGATAGGAAAATGAAATGGTACACACCGTTCCTGGAGACAATAAGCCGTATGTACGCATTAACGTTGTTTCCAGCATTTTATCATATTAAATGGAAGAAATTAAATGTCACATATGAATATATATATTAATCCAATATAATATATATTTAATATAATTTATACGTATTCTTTATATATATATATATATATTCATGAATGGTTAATATGGAAGACGAATATCATCATATCGTGGAGATGGTATGTCGTACGTGAGCTTGAGCGATGGTATCATTCCATAATGGTGTAGGGTAAAGAATTGTACGACATATAAGTTATAAAGAAATAATATCTTGTCATATTGGTGATTTAAATCCTTTATATTCATAATTATTCCCTTTTATATCATGTATAGTTGAAAAATAGTTTACACTATGGTTTGAAGATGGTAAGTCTTACGTGCGCACAAATGATGATATTGTTTTTCACAGGATAGGTAAAAAAGAAATATGGCTATAAAATAATTGTAAATTATTTCATAATATATTATATTTTGATTTTGTTATATTGGTATGGAAAAAAATTATTAAAATGAAGTTGAATAGAATTTTTTTTAAATGAGTTTTTAAAAATATTATTTACTCATCGAGTGTCTCTTTTTTATTTTCACAAGAAGACTCCATATGGTGGATTTATGCACAAATTATGGACTCTAGAATGATGTTTTGGATGTTGGGAGGAAAATGGGTAGTGTTTGGGTGAAATAAATGGATTTTTATGTGTTAATAATAGAGAATGATATATTCTCTTTTATAAGAGAGGGGAGTGGGACTTTTGGATGCTCCCAAACTATTAATTTATTATAAGATAATTTTTTATTTAAAATAGATCCAAAATGAGTTATTTCAAGTATGTGGTGTCGATTATTTGATATTATATCAAATAATTATTTCTTGAAATGTTTTTTTACATATTTATACATATCTTATGGGTTTAACCCTTTGTTAAACAATTTAACTATTATAGTGTCTACTTGTCGTTTTACACTATATGGTTAATGTATTTACTATAAAAGGCCAAAAGAACTAGAATTGGAACATTGGTAAAACAGTTATCACTATAAATTTCATCTTTAGGATATTTATATTTTAATCAAATTAATATAATTTAATAAAAAAATTATTTATTTTAAAATCTCATTTAGGTCATTTTGGACATAATTTAATACAATTTTTTTTAAATTTTATAAAATCTCGATTTGTTGAAAAAATTGGGATAAATACACGATTTCAGGACAATGTAATCCAAAAAATTCATTTATGGCCATAGATAATCCTAATAATATTTATTTTAATATTTTAAATATCATTTAACTATTTTTTAATAAAACAATTACTACATCATTATTGTGTCACCATTTTGTTTAATTATTTAATTCCTAAAATTATAAATAAAATTTTATTATGTAGATAAATATTTTAGATCTAAAAATACTATTTATAGTTAACCAAAACAATTATATAACTTAATATTAAAAAGAATATATTTATTATAATTTGAATGTGACATTTTTAAATCTTCTTTAAATAAAATATAATAAAATACTAATATATAACAAGTGGATTATAATGGATTATATAATTGAGAAAAGGGTAATTTGGGTCTTAAAACAATTATCCAATGAAATTAGGACAATTGTTTGCAAATTTTTTTGTTAGTATAATATTATAATTACATTTAATTACAATATTTACCATTAAATGTGGTAAATAAAATTCAAAAGATACTATTTAATAAAAATTATTTTGATCCTAACAGACCACAATTTTTTTATTCATTATTACCTTGTTTCTTCATTTTTACAAATTTTATTAAAAAATGTGGTAATTTAATGTTTAATTCTAATCCAGCTGACATGGCTCGTAAACGTGTTAAAGAGATTTTCAAAATTTCCATAATTATATATATATAAATATATACATATATTGTTAAAAAATTGTTCAAATTAACAAAATTGGGTTAATATATTTATAATTGAAATATTTTGACACTAAAATTAATTTAATTAAAAATAATTTTTTAAATGAAGAAGTCAGTTTTTAAACAATAATGCATTATTTTTCATTATTCATCAAAAATGGAACTTTTCATAAAATTACCAAAATTTCACCCAAAGATAAATTTGATATTTAAAATTCCCAAATGAATTCTATTTTGAAAAATATAATTTATAAATTTCATTATGTGGTTATTATAATTCATAACCTCTTTTTAAACATCCAGTTTAGTAAATCATGGTACGCTCTAACTTAGTCTTGCATAAAACGAATGTTATTAAAGAAATTGAATATATTTAAGAAGAATTATACTATAAAATCTTGGGGGGTTACATTATCCCCTCCTGCAATAAATAGCATAATCACCATTTTAACTATAGATCCAATACTATGGTATGGAATTTTTAAAATATATTTATTTAAATCCCACATTATAAAATGGATTATTGAGACATCAATTTTAAAATTTTGAATGAGAAGTAAAATGATCACAAAACATAACATATAATAGGGTTCAATTTAGGAATACATGGCCATGAAATTAATTTTAACAATCAAGTACTGATGGAGAGTGATATATAACATGATTTTGAGGAAGTAAAAAATAATTAATCTATAACTATGAGATTATTCATGGGACCATTTGATACATCGTAAAAGAAGATAATATGAAATATTTTTGGTTTTATGATAATTACTATTGAGTTGAATAATTTATTTACATCATTGACAAAATATAAAATGAAACAATCTTACTTACATAACTTCTAGAGTTTCCCCATTTAATCAATTTCCAACAAAAATTCATATTTTTCTTCAAAAGATTAGCGTTCAAGATGCTTTTTTCAAACATGAAAAACAATATTCAATTTTTAGAGAATCCGATAATCCATAAAACATTAACTATCTACTCCCCATGTTCTGAAATAGTAAACAATACCAAAATGGGTAGGATAAGATATGATAAATCGCTAAATGGAATAATTATTTACAAGATTAAATTTTACTTTTAATCTCCAAAATTAATGTTTACTACCCAAATTTCAACACATATAATTAAAAATATAACTATCCTCAAAATCCCTCAAATTTCCCAAACTATGATTGAATCCAAAAATTGGGAAGGAATTGATCGCATATTTTTCTACGTTAAATTTTATCATTTATCTACAAATAACATAAAACACTCAAAATGTATTGTTAAAAAAGTAATTAACCTAATCCCACATTCTCCAACATAGTTTCATAGTTTCCATATAATAAACCAAATTGCTATAAGTCAATAAAAAATCCTAGATTCTTCGAAAATAATATTAATTAATTACTCCTCAAATAAAATCCCATAGAATTATTTTAAACATAATCATATAATGTCCCCAAAATAGTAAACGTATTCCAAAATAAAATTTATCAATTTATTACCATATCATTTTCCAATACCAATTATATACATTTTCTAAAATATAAGTTCAAAAAATCAACTTATATTTATTCCATAAGCCCCTTTAACTAAAAAGAAAAAGTCTTACTAACAAGGGACATCAAGTGGAAAAGTGTTAGAGGATTCACCCTTATAACCCTTCGGTTATTGGTTCAAGAACCATGTACTTGATAAATGTGACAGGTTTTAACCCTTATTGTGGGGTAAACATTTTATAAAACATTATTATACTTATAACTTTCCAAAAATTAGATAAAATATACAAAAAAAAATAACCATAAATGTTTTTAATCTCATATTTTATCACATGCGTTTCATTGTACATCCCAAAATGTAATGTGATATTATTTTCTCAAAATCAATAATCATATAAACCCTAATGGGTACTTATAACTTTGTAATTATTTCCAATCATGATAAGATAATTCTTCCTTCAATAACATATTCACATAACATTCTTCATGATTAAACAAAATAGAAATGACTTCAAATGTATTCCCATCATTCAGAAGAACATTAATACTTTTAAAATTTTCATTATCCATTAATTTCCATATAGGAACTTCCATAGCCTAGAGGTTATCCTATAGAATAAGGAATTGAATCAGGTAATTTCAATGTCAAATACATTTATAGAAAATGACTACATATGGATTCTTATGGTTAGTTATATTTTTTTCCATTATACTCTTCATTTTTTCTCGGCAATTCATTTCTTCATGTACTAATTTCACACACACACACAATTTATTTTTTCCATCAAGACACTATTTGGGTGTCTCCGACCACATTTCAAACATGATGGAAACTGACCATTCTTTTCACTATGGTATCCACCACAAGATCTCTTATCATGCTCCATGATTCCCTTTTTTAGGGATTTCAAGAGTTAGCTAATGTAAATGTTGGTAATCATATTTTTTGATAACTGATTATGCTTGAAAACAATATATTATACACCTATCAAAATTTCATTTGGTATCTCATTTCCACCACCATTTCTAGCTTCCCCATCTTGTTTAATGTAAATATAAATTATATGGGATACAACCATTAACAAAAGCCCAAATGTATAGTGTGAGTAAAAAATAGTTATAAAATCATTTATATTCCTTAATATGTTAGATCATAAACACCTTAAGATTAACCAAGGTTATTAATTTGTTTTCTTATATTATAATCCTTATTATTGTTATTTGAAAAAAAATTGAATTATCCCCATCATATCACCCAGAAGATTCAAACTAGGTGCACAATAACGCCTATTTTGTGTACCAGGTTACCCCAAGTTTTGCTCGGAACACCATTTCACTGTTGTTAATCATAGTTATATCTATTCCAAAACCACATGCAATTTTAGTATCCATATATGGATGTATTTTCTAAAAACACACACAAAATATACAAATTACCAAAATTATATGATGTAATTTTTTTAACTTATTGTCAATGTCTGTTTTGGGAAATTTTCACTAATATTCATTTTCTAAATATAGTTTTAATGGAATAAACTAAACATCATCTAAAACCCAATATAATTACACTACCCCTGAAACAAAGATCCAATGGATTGTTTTAATACATTTCCATGATTATAAGGAATAAAATCTCAAAGATCCAATAAGATTAGGAGTCTTGGAAAGTAGATTACAACACAGACAATTAATTAGAATTAAAAACATAATATGTAACACATTTAATTCACTGAAATAGAAAAATAATCATAGATTAACCATTCATATCAATGGTAAATCACTTTTTTAAATCCAAGGAATATGAAACATATAAAATTGGTGATCTCAAATGCTCAGTATGGATACAGAATATAGGAGAAGCATTCATAAATATCCATAAACATTTTTGGCATTGTATAAAATAGAAACACCATCCTTGGAAAAAAATCATGATCATAATATGTTTATAATAAGTCACATTATTCCATATATATATTCACATGGATATTTTACTGGTCGAATAATCTAATGTAGTATCATTAACTAGTCACCTAATGTGTTAATCCATAACGCCTAACAATAGAACCATACCATCAAGACCTCATACCATGAAAATAAATAAATGGGTAAAACCCCAAAAAGTTTGTCTCATGAGACCTACCGATTCATTGAGGGGTAATAACAGGCCCTTCACATGAGTTATTAGGTCCAATAAATTCCTCATATGAAAAGGGTGAAACATAATAAAAATATTTATATTTAAAAATTAATATTAAATTATAATAGATTAACCATAGTACATAAATGTTTCCCAAATAGCACACCCACAATAAAACATATCATAAACCCTTCAATATAATATATAATATTCTACCCTAATAAATCAACTTAAATTAGGCATATATTCTGACAAATGAAGTTGACATATTTGATAATAATTTAATATATTCATTAATATCATTTTAAGAGAAATACCACTATTTTTAAAAAAAAAGTTATTTAAAATTCCATACACATAAAAAAGAAAATATTTTCATTGAAAATAATCTTGTGTTCATTTAAGGTATGCTTCAATATGTTAATGTGTCATTATGATTAAAAATAGAGGCTCACACTATATAAGGTAAAAACAAATTCATTCCTTATTTTTTCAAAAAGATCAAAATGTACCTCATTTGGAAAATGAAAAAATGATTCCATTCAAAATGATTTATAAAATTAAAAAGGTGGGTAATTTTATTTTAAAAAATTGTAGATGATATTTTGAAATACATTTTATGAAATATGGCCATACATTATACTGATATCATTGTAGATTCTTACGTATACACAATTTTGGATAATAATGAGATTGTGGAATTAATCAGTAGATAAAACCTAAAAAACAATAAATTTTGAAAACATTTTAATGAACATGAAAACAAACATATAATTTCATTTCATATATTTTTATATCTCAATATTCAGTTGTGTAAAATGATATCAGGAATATTGAAATATATAAAGGATTAATTTAATTAAAATTAAAAACATTTAAATCATAAACCAGACATCATAAAACTATTGTTTCAATAGTAGGAAGATAATGTTACTCCTGATATGTAATATAATATTGGAAGGACATAAAATAATAGAAGAAATATTTTGTGTACATGGATTTTATCTCATGAAAATTAAAAGTGAGATGAAATTCCCTTAAAAGATCGTATCATTATAGTGAGAATAAATCATTGAAATAATTATGTGAGAAAAATATTAATAAAAAAATATATGTAGATGTTCATAATATAAAAATCAGAGATCATTGAAATTTATTTATTTAAAAATATTACTAATGACATGGACGTTTAACTCAATGAATAGAAATTGAGAAAACATTTCCCATACCTATGGTATGATATTCTATGTACATGTTAGAAAATCTGGTATGATTGTTTTAATAATATTATTATCTTTTAAAATGATCATAATAATATTTATTTAATCATTAATGATTAATTTATGACATTATTTTACCAATTTATTAATAATTTCCTATTTTACAAAACTATTCATTTAATTATTGTATTTTTGTTGTATGTTTTTTGTCAAGTTATTTTTCATTATATTACTTAGATAATGATTTAAATATAGAAATAATTTAAAACATTATTTTCAATATAATATTTATTTTTATATTAATTAATATTTTAAATATTAATGAAATGGTACACACCAATCAAAGAGATGGTTGGTTGTAAGTACGCATGAAGATTTTTTAAATTTTTTATCGTATTGAATGAATGAAACTAAATAAATATATATATATATATTAAGTAGAATTACTATGTAATATATTTCATACTTATTAATTATATATATTTTTATAAACATTATTGAATGGTTTATGTGGAATATTAATCTTATTATGTTGTGGAGACAGAAAGTCATATGTATGGACAAATAATGATATCAGTCCATATTGGTGAAGGGTAAGAAATTTTGTAAAATATATTTATATAGAAAAAATATCATGTTTTATTTGTTATTTAAATTCCTTATATTCATCATTATAACCATTTAAATAACGTATAGATGAAAAAAATTTCACCACATTGTAGAGACGACAAGTGGTACGAACGCACGCCCGGTGATATTATTTTCCATAGTATAGGTTGAAGGATGAACATTGTTGTAACATAATCATAAAAAAATATCTTAATATACTACATTCTCGAGTTATTATATTAGTGTGTAAACATCTATGGGTAGGATGTGAATGATAGAAATAACATTGAACGAGTTGGTAAAACAATGACATATTCTTTGAGCGTTTCCTTCTTATTTTTAAAAAAAGGTCTCATTTTGATGGATTTATGTAAAAATTATGTGCTATAGGGTAATGAGTGGAATGTTGGGAGGATAAATTTTTATGATTTTTAGGAAATAATTTGCTTTAGATTTTTGAATAATAGGGAATGATATTTTCCCTTTTAAAAGAGAGCGGTGGAGGAATTTTGGAAACTCGTAAATTATTAATTTATTATAAATTTATTTTTGATTTCAAATATATCCAATGTGATTTATTTTGAGACTAAGGTAAGAATGGGTTGAAATACTCTTAACCAAGGATTTTTATTCATGTTTTGGTCATATAATTGGCCACATCTTTTGTAGATAGTCTGGTTGAATTCCCTATGAACTTCAGGTCAGGTAATCTCCTAAACCTACAGGCCATGTAATCTTTGAGGATACTAGCGTTTTAAGGGTTCCTCCTCATCCCTTGAGGGGGGGGGGGGGGTTATCAAAAATCAATAAAAATGAAGGCCTTCGGGCCATTCGGGCTAGTCTACTTGTCTTTTTACCCAATGGGGTTAATATAGTTACTATATAATTCCAAAAGAACTATAATTGGATAATTTATGAAATATTTAACACTATTCATGTTATTGGGATGGACATGTTATTTTTATTACTTTTATATCATTTAATATATAGTATTTTTTTTGAGAATCTCATTTGTGTAAATGTTGATACTATTTAATACATTATTTTTCTATTAAAGTAATAAAAACATGATTCCTTAGAAATTTTTTTAAATCATCCCTAAGATGTCATTTTAATACAAAAAAATCGTGTATGGAATAAAATATTTCAAAATATATTTATTTTAAAATTATTCATATCATTATGTTATTTTTTTTAATTAAAAAATTATTAAATCATCATTCTGTCATTATTTAATTTAATTATTTATTTCCCAAAACTAAAAATGAATTAAAATTATGTATATAAACTGGTTAGATTTCATGAAACTATTTATAGTCTATCATAACACTTATATTACTGCATATTACAAATGATAAAGTTATTAAAATTTGAATAAGATATTTTTAACTCATATTAGATAAATATAATAAATGTCCTAATCTTATAATACTTTCTTAAAAAGGATCATATTTTAGAAACAAGGTATTTTGGGATAAAAAAAGACTTATACAAAGAAATTAGCATAAGTTACATGGTATATTGTTTTATTAAAATATTATTTTTACCTTTAATTACCCTATTTACCATTGTCCTTGGAAAATATTATTTAAATGTAACAATTCAACAAACTTTATTTTTAACCTGATAAACCAATTTTTTTTTTACAGATTAGACCCACGTATATAAATTTTTGGGAAATTAAATTCACAAAATTAGTAAAATTACGTTTAATGTTAATCTTATTGATGTGGCTAGTATGCGGGTAATAGAGTCATTCAAAAGTTCAATTATTTTTGTATATCTATTTCTATTATAATAATGATTCCAATGAACCACATTCGTTTAATATGGGTATTATTTATATATTTTTACTATTAAATAAATTTAATATAAAATAATTATTTAAATGAGAATTTCATTATTAAACAGTAATTTAATATTTTTCCTCTATTTATAAAAAATTGATCTTCTAATTTTTTTTCCAAATTTTCAACCTAAAATAATTGATATGGCATAGTTTTAACTATTATCCACCTAATTTTAATATTTTTTATTAACATTTTAATTCCAAAATTCTTTTTTATTGATTTTGTATACTTTTTGGAACATTAATTATTAAAACAATGATTTTAATTTAAATCATATATTTTTATGAGTTATTTTTTTTATTTTGAATAAAATTAAAATGAAATAATCCATGTTATTTTAAATTTAAATTTAATTCATTCATTCCTTTAAAAAAATATTTTATTAATCGATTATTTTAAATAATAAATTGTTTATTTTTATTTTGTAAGTAAATAAAACATTTTAAATTTTTAATATTAATTATTTTAAAATTTTAAATAGTTTAACAACATTGTTTTTTTCCACTAATATTTTTTAGTTTAATTCTTTTATTTACATAATTCATTAATTAATTCCTTGGTTAATTAATTTATTTTATCAATTTAAGCAAGTTGCTGTAAATATTTTAATTTGATTTAAATAAATTTTTCATATTATTTAAACAAAAAAAAACTACTTCTTTTAAAAAATTCATTATTAATTTTATTCTCTTTTTCGAATTGAATTTTATATTTAATATTTAATATTATCTGTTTATTTCATTTTTTAGTCATTAATTTGTTTTTTGTTTTAGTTAATTATTTATTTCATTATCTTAATTTATTGGTGCTTGTTTTGTAGGTATCACAGTGCCACTATTTCGTTGCTATCATGGTGCCAATCTTTCATGTCGTTGTTATCTCATTGTTCCCATCCCATACACTATTTTTCCACCCTTACACCGTTTCAGACATCGGCTGCCACCATATCACAACTGAATGGTAGAACCTCTCACTACCTCAACTTTTTTTTGTGGCACTTTTCAGACAACATGCCATAGCAAACCCAAGCGTTGTTTCTCCACCATCACAACACCACCACTCTATCTTCTTGCCATCCTCCTTCCAAAAAACAACACATTGCACCATCCCAAAATCCATAACACCGCAAACCACTAACGGGAAGACAAGAAAACCAAACTCAAATCTCAACAACATAATTTCACTCAATAGTAAATATAAACATCAAGATCAAAATCATGAATTAGTAAACTAGAATCAAAATGAAATCCTTGTATAAAATATAAACCACAAGATTTGAACCTACATTAAAACATTTCCTCAATGCTCACCTGATTCATGTCTAAGCAGATGAATCAGCAACGCACTGCCTCTGTTTTCCATAGCTCGGCACCCCATCTCCCAAATCTAACCCCGCGTCATTTTTTCATTTCAATGATCAATCCATCCCTGCACCTCCACCTCATCACACCACTCACTGATCAACCTTCTAAAATATGTTGCAACTCTCCTTCTGCGTCAGCCAAGTACGTCCCATAACCGAACTCTCTCAGACCTTTCTTAGCATGTGAACCTAGCCTGCCTTTCCACCACCCCTCGTCGTGTCCTCCCACTGAAACCCAGCTATGAACTGTTGGGTCTCCAAGTATCCCGTTCCACGCCACCCCCATCTCTAGCTTTCATGGCTGTCTGAGATCCCCTGCATCCTTCCAACTATGTTTCTCCAATTCCCCAACAATCCAAGACCCTACCAACATCTCCCTCTTCCCATCCCTCACCAAACAGATCCCCCTCTTTTTTTCCTTTATTTTTGTATTTATTTTATTTTATTATTACACATTATATATTATATATATTATAAAAAAAATATATATATATAATACACTATATGAAAACAATATTATACATTTTAATAATCATATATTATATTATACAAATCCATAATATTAATTTCTAATATATCATAAAAATTTATGTATTAATTATATAAAATAGTTATTAAATGTTTATTAATAACAGTATTAGCTATTTTATTATATATATATTGATAATTTTTTATTATTTATGTTATGTGGTGATGTTAACAGAAATTATAAATATTTATTAATATATAATTATTTCTTTTCATCAACTCACATGCGTTTTTGTGTTTTTTCTATCTCGCACAGGGAGATCATGTATAGGGGGAATCAATTTTAGTTACAAGTTCATGATGAATTCAGTTAGTTAATACAGATATTCTAGAACAATCTAGAGTATTCAAGTTCATCATTATATGGAGGAGGAGGGACACTCCAGACCACTCCCCACCACCGTTTACACACCATTCCATAACCCTTCACTGGACTAGGGTACATTATTCAGCCTGAAGGTGGGACCCTTATATTCTATCCCCAGATCTATTATTTCAATTAGATATCCTCTAATCCATCACTTTCTCCATGATCATCAATCACCAAATCCATATCATCACCAAACAATGGCAGAAAGACATTGAGCATGAGATCTGCATCGGAACAGAAGATGGAGAGAGGAGAAATCTCAAATGAGATGCTTCTTCATTCAATTCCATTTTATATCTATATTACTATTTTAATTTGTAGTTATATAGATTAGAAGAATCAGGCTGTATAGAATAGATCATCCATATATCCGTCATGGTTTATTAATTAGAATGTTTCATGAATATTTTATGTTCAGTTTTTTTTTAATTTTCAGCGTCTATTTTCTTTACCTTATTAACCATGGGTGTGGTAGTGAATCATTTCATCGTGTATCATTGACTGATGTACTGAGAATTGGAAAAGGTGAATGCATCGCTTCTATATTTTGAACAGGATATTCCAAGGTTCATGATCAAAATATCCAGAGTCAAGGAGGTTAATTGAGCAGTTTTGATTAACTGATTTATAAAATAAGTAGATTAGGACCATTTTTCTATGCACTAGGAAATTTAATTAAACACATAATATGTGTAGAATATCTTTTTAAAAATTTCAATGATGCCCAAGGACCAAAAATTAATCAATATTGTCTGCTATGTGTTCAAATCTAGCCCTAAAAATTGATGTGCTTCCTTACCACCAGGATAGTAAAGTTTACATTTATAAAGACCCAATATATAACATAGTGGATTACCTTGGGGTCTCTCACAAGGATGATGTGACGAATTCATGACTGGTCATTCCAAAAATCATTTCATGTTTTAAAAAAAATTTGTAAATAGAAAAAAACTCTAAAAACATCACTTATAAGTGCTGAAGAGCATCGCAGAGAGAGAAACATTTATAGAAAAGGGAAGAAAACATAGAGACACAAGACAAAACAAAGAAAATAAAGCAGGAGTAGACACAAAAAAAGGTAGAGAAAAAAAATGTTACCTAGACACAAATGAATAAATTTAGAAACACGAAGGCTAGACCTTGGTTAATTCACCATAAACTTCCAATAATAGATATACATAAAATTAAACCAAATACTATAAACATCACTTAGTGCAATATCGATGAATATGATCATACACTAATCTCTCATAGAAATTAGACACATGAACTTTTAAATTTATTTAGCACTCGAGCATCTCATCGAACTCCAACTGATTCACTCAAAAGAGTCATCCCAAATAGGTATCGTCACTAGCTGGAAATATCCTACTAAGATCATAAAATTTCATGAACAGTCTTGATTATCAATTCAATAAATTACGATATTGATTGGAAAAGATGTTAGATGAGATAATAGCAACCTGATCTGGCATAAGGATGTTCTAGCGCACATGCCAATTCACATTCACGATTTACTAAGGCTTTGAATAAAATAGTTGTCGCATTGATTCACGAATCTCAAAATTGAATCAGGTTTCTTACCTTTGATCTAGAACCGCTAGTTAGATATTCATTTCTATATATTGAAGACCCTAAAATGAAATGTGGATGAATGAGAGACACAAAACAAATGAAATAAACATCAGAATTCTAATTAAAAACATGAAACACACCTATTTAAATACACAATTTATTGCATTAAAACAACGCAGGAGTAGAGTAGGATAATAGAGGAGAAGGATCCCATCCCCTAGTCGAAGATGGTCCCCTAGTATAGGAGATGTGGATGGATTTGATTATGGATTGATTTTTGAAGTCCCCCACCCACACCTAGCTAGATATTCCTCCACCCCCCCTGTGCTAGAGGATTTAGGGTTCTCTTATTCTGAAAAACATTTCTGAAAAAAGAGGAAAACTGTCAAGCAGTAAATCCACTTGGAACACTCCAATGCACTTTTCACCATCTTTTTAGTGAAATCCCTATGAAAGAATACAATCTCTCAACAATGACCTCGCAAATGTTCTCGCGTATTTCCAAAAAATTTCCCAAAACATACTTCGCACACCCAACTCCCCATATGAAGAGTAACAAAAAATAAAAAACACATCAGTAAAAAAATGAAAATGAAATGTATAAATAATTTTATATATACTATATATTAATATCACTACATAATATTTAAAAAAACTTATATATATATATATATTTAATAGAATACATAATGTTATTATTAATAATATTTTCTTAATAAGTATTAAATTTATTGTAACACCCCAAGCTTCCACGGTACGTTTCCCTTGAAAAAATGCAATAGCTTGCATTGTACCCAACTTCAAGATTCTAACACACCGTGACCAATCAAAATAGCCGTTATGAATAGTAATAAACACTTTTTGAAATTTTATAAATTTTATCATTCATAATGGACTTCATTTTTGGATTCATAATATCAAAATTAGCCTAGGGTTAAATTTTGGTATTTTTATGAAAACATTCAATTTGGATGAATAGTTAAAATTACTAAATTTTAATTAAAAACAACTGATTTAACAGAAATAATTAATAGTTATAAATTATGCATTTGAGTTGTATTAAATTATATTTAGAATATATTTTTACAATTCAATACAATTTTATACATTTTAAGTAATTTCACATTAAAACCGGACATAAACAAGTGTCTATCTTATGATACTTATTATTTCTTAAAAACACGCTTTTTATTTTGACAGCAGGAATTAATTTAAAATTAATTTCTTCCACTAAGGTTTTTTGTATTTAGAAAAATGGATTCCATATTTAGAATCAGGAGGTCCAAATTATGTAATTATGTATCTTTTATTTTTAGTAATTTTGAATAATTACTTCACTAAATATTTTATTTACCATGGTTAAAGGGTAAATCTGGAAAATAAGGGTAAACAAAATAATATTATAATAATAATTAATTACCCAAAAACTTATCCTAACCCTATTTGTTGATACATATCCGACCATGGGCATATTTGGGTCGATTTTGGGACCCCATTGATCCACTTGTATGTGATAATGACACTTTATATTAATTATGTTAAAGTAAATACAAAAATGACATAAGAATATATCTTTTAGAAAAATAATTTTTACATAGGGTTATATATGTTATATTTTTGACAATAAATATTTATTATAAATATATAAATATTTCCTATATAATAGTATTTTATTTTTAACTTTTAGACATTGAATAATTAAATTTATTTATGACACAATAATAATGCTGTATTTTCATTATGAATGAAAGAATCAAAATATTGGTATTATAAATGTTAAAATAAATATAATTTGAAATTTTTGATTCCATAAATGAATTTTATTTGTTAATATGACATGTCAGGATTTTTTAAATGATTTGTTTTTTAATAAATAATGTTTTTAATACTTTAACAATAATTAATTGTTGAATACTGTCAAAATTGACAGAAATGGGGTTTTAGAACAAATATTATATTATTAATTGATATGTTATTCCTAAAAATCTAGGGTTCAGCCAAAGGACTTATATAATGATATTTGTATCATTAATGGACCACTTTGGAGTCCCTTGGAAGTATATAGTATGTTTATTAACCACATAATATATATATACATATTAACATGGTAAATATAAAACTAATTAACTAATAGTTAAAACTAAATGATAAGGTTAATAGAGTGACACCAACATATATAAAACCTATGGGTTGAGTTTTTTTATATCTATCCCACCTTAGAAATTGTATAATACTCTTTTGAGCCATTAAAAACTGAATATTAATTTATTATAAATTAATACTTTATGTTTTTCTTAAAAAGCCCATCCTCCCCCTTATAAAAGGACACCAATTCTAACCAATTATTCATACCATAAAATCCTTCTAATTCAGACAAAACCTGCCCAAATATCCTCCCAACTTCCCTCACTTCATCATAGTGGCCTTAGATTGATCAGAAATCCATCCTACTGAGCCCTTTTGATCAAATCAAAAGGAAGAACCTGAAGAAGAGGTAATGATTTCACCACCCTCTTTCAAGTTCCTTTCTTCTTCCACTTACTTTTTACTTGTTATTTCCATTCTAAAATAATAAATCTACTATATTCTATATACTGTGATGTTATTATAAATATTTAACCACTATATTAATTATTCTATCCATCTTATGAATGATAATGTCACCATGCATGTGTACGTACGGCTTACCATCTCCACGCCGTTGTGTAATTAGTTATTCAACACTATGTTATTTAGATGGATATAATGAGGAGTAATTTGTATATAAATAATTAAAATAAAAGAATAATGTCACTGTAAAATTAATATACCATCCAATTCCACACCTTTAAGGAAATGATTTTGTCTCTCGTTCGTACGTACAGATTACCGTCTCCACGACGCGATGAGATTCATTTCCACATTCACCATTCATCAACGATTATAAAAATATATATTACTAATATGTTTGTAATATATGACATAATAATTATACTGCAGATATATATACTTATAAATATATATATATATATATGAACTTACAAATATTTTATTCACATAGTTCCGTTCAATACGCTATGAAAATGGAAACAGCATTTATGCGTACATACGGACTACCGTCTCCATAAACTGTGTTTTCCATTTCACATATATATCTATTAAATGTAATAATAATCTAAATATATATGATATATAAATCTTGTTTTATATTCTTAAATTATTTAAATCAGGATCTAAGTGATATAAACAAGAGTAACAAGTTCATACACGTACGATAAAGAAGGTGATTATTACCCGAAATGTTAATTTAACATTGAAATTATTATTAAATGGGTAGTAAAAAAGTCATAAATTAATGATGTATGACATCATAAATATTAATATGGTTATGGAATAATTTAATAACATACTACGGTCTTCATAAAGGATGTTAAACGTACCCTCGACTAAAGAAAAGTGCAAGGTAAGGGGTTTTCATCTCACTCATTATTCTCGTGAGAATCATGCCATATTGCCACTATTACATTTTGTGTGGTGTATTTACTTCCCGTAATTGTATTATTTGAGTAATACACTTTAATTTATGTGTATTTACATATTCATTGTATGATACCTCTTTCATGGTGTGTATGTTTCGTAAGTTACCAAATTGGTAAGGGTTCATTTCACAATCTCTTTATTATCCGAGGTTGTTTTTACGTATGTATCTACTGGGGCATATTTATTATCCATGTCCATGTATCATGAATAAGTTTTCAAAGGGATGTTTTTAATTTATTTTTTTACTAAAACATCATTTCAAATGTTTTAAATATTTATTCTTCCAAATCTTTTTCATTAATTTCCATGTCTTCAAAATGGGTTTTAAGGATTTATTTATATAGACATGAATGTTTTCAAAATTTTAATTTCTTTCAAAATTTTCAAATAGGTATGGGACACTTTGATTAAAAAACGTCTTTAAATGAATTCTTTTCGAAATTGTGTGACATTTAAATTTTTTCATGAAAAGTGGTATTTCTCTCAAAGAGTATTACAAATAATTTTCATCTTTGTCAAAATCCTTTAATGGATTCTAAACATGTATTTAAGTTGATTTATCATGATACCTATCTTCCATATTGTGTTGAAGGTTTTGTGATATGTTTGACTATGGATGTGTAATTTTTATACCATTCATGGTTTATGGGTAAAGTATTTACATTTCGTATTCTAGTTTTAATGCAAATGTTTATGTTATGTTTAAACCTTTTCATATAAGGAATGCATTGGACGTATTAAGTGACGTGTGGGCCCATTATAGATCATTGATGCATTAGTAGATCTAATGTGACAAACTAGTGTTTTGGCACAAGGCATTGACAAAATCTTTTTTTTAGTCTTGGCACAAGGCCTTGAATATGTGGTAATGATAGTCTCGCATTATGCATTCCATCATTTCGAAAGTGGTTAGATATATTGTATGTGATTATTCGACTAGTATAATATCCATGTGAACATGTAAATGGAATTAATTCATTTTATTTTTTCCATATTATACCGATGTTCAAGTTTAAAAGGATTTTTTTTAGTTATACATTGTCTTAAATGTTTATGCTTATTTATGAAGGTTTCTGCTGTATTGTTATCCATACTGAGCATTTGAGCTCACCACTTTCTATGTTTTATTTTTCTCAGGATTTCAAAAATGTATTGTGATTGATATTCCGGGATAAGCCAAGGGAATAATGAAGTTCATGTAGGATTATTTATGTTGATGTTTATGTTATGAAGTGTAATGAAACAATAATGTATGTAATATATTATCCAAGACTGCTAAACTGATCGGTCCTTCGGGACATGATTCCTTGTAATCAAGCCAATGTATTAAAATAATGCACCGACTCTGGGTAACTAGGGTCGGGGCGTTATAGTTGGTATCAGAGGAAGTTTAGCAATAACCTTGGAATCTAGATTTAGATAAACTAGGATTAGAACACATATCCCTAAGATATACTTTGAGGATTAGTATAGAATAACTTCCTAGAATTTTGATATTGTATAGATTTTGTGAGTTTTCTGAGAAATACATCCCTGTCTAGATACGAGCAGGTATTGGAAGCACTGTCACAGATGTACCTAGGGGTAAAACCTAAAAACACCGCTTTGAGCTAGACTCGAACAGGAGCTGGTGCACGACAATGGGTCCTACTACAATCTTGGTTACCACACTCCCAGGTGATATGCTTATGATAATTCTCATTTTCATTACAACCCATTATGAAGTGTTTATTAGTATATACTTCCTCAATGAAGGTAATTTTTTGATTATGGATTATATCCATAAACTGTTTAATTTATGTTAAGTGTTTTACAAGTTTGGGATTAGATATTGATATTCGTAAACTAATCTAGTGTATGGAATTGTTTAGAAATGGTGCCAAGTAGAAGGAATGAGAAATCTAGAAATACTCATGATCCAAAGAGTAAGAATGACCATATATTTCATGGCCTTAAGCTAAAGTTTAGAAGGGAATTAGTCTCCTCTGTATTATCATCATATGAAGAAATAATATCACGTGTTGATATGATAAGTAAAAATTCTCAGAGTCTTATGGCTTTGAAGGGATGCCAGAGAAGGAAAGGATGGTAGAAAGAATGACAAATAAAGTGAAGAAGGTAAAGAATGAATTTTCCATATGTTATAACTATTCGAAGAATCACATTGGAAAATGCATGAAGAGAATGGGAGTATGTTATAAGTGTGGAGAAAAAGGTCACCATGTACGTGACTGCGAGGGTATGAAAAAGGTTTCAAATGTACAATGCTTCAACTACAAGGAGTTTGGACACTACACAAACCAATGTCCCAGTCATCGGACTATGCCGCAAATGTTTCTATTGGATAATAATCAAGTTATGATACTAGTACAGTTGAAGAGGAAAGACTAGTGTTCTTATGTTGTTATTTTGGAATTATTTTATTGAAGTGTGTATCAATGATCTACTGGAAATAAATAAGGATTGTACTGTGGTACTATTTCATTGAGGATTTGAGATTTAATGGTACTAAAAAAAGTGACTCTACAGCGGGTTAAATGTTTTTGAAATTACATGGATGAAGGAATCATAAACCTTAATATGGTACTAATATTAAGGTACTGATTTTGGAATAAGATATGGTTTCTTTGGGTAAATTATATTGGATATTCTTGACTTCCTTGAAACTGAGTAAAGATTTGTATATTCCATCATTGTGGGAGTTTAAAACATTTTTTGATAGATGAAGAATATCTATTATTCTATAAGGAATAAGGGAGCATAAATGCAATAAATATGGTTTTATGGTAATTTAGGATTTTTCAGTGTTTTAAAAGAATAATGATGAAGGTATTCACAAGCTATTACGGGGTAAAAAGGATCCCCATTATGTTTACCTTTCATATAAATTTTGGACTAAGAGTTTACAGAAGTATCATAGATAAGTATAAAGGTTGGAATGGATTATATTTTACATTGGATACTATTGTTAAAGTTGTTTTTTGGATATTCATAAAAAGGACAACACACAGACCATGTGACAACCCATCGCGTCGGACAAAGCTGTGGGAATTGAACCCACAAACATGGTGCAGTTGGGAAGTATTGCCTTCCACTAGACTACGTGAAGTCCCTGGAGTGTATAATGTAGTTTTTTTAAAAATGTTCTGATAGATGAATTATAAATTTATATTTGGAACATGATACGGTTAGATAAATAGAATATTTTTGAGTTCTATTAACTTTTGGAGTGAAATATGGGTTTGTGGTAAAAATTTATTAAATAATGAAAGTCTACATGATAAGTAAGTATATTTACTTACATTCTTAGTAAATCTCCAAAATAAATTCCTCAACTCTATGAAAGGTAACTTAAAACAAAAATGTTGTTGGTTATCTTTTCCTAATGGGGAATCAAACATTGTTTAACAAATCATAAGTTTGTGATTTTCTTGTAGTTAACTTTCTCCTAATCTGGTTTTCTGCAACTCTCCATCATACCTTGATGATTTTTTTCTCCTCCATATCCATTTTTTCATGGAATACTAGTATGGGCTATCTCGGGTGACATTTTTACTTATCTTTCTTTCTTTTAAAGTTATATTTTTATTAACCATATTTCTGATATGGGTTTTCCACAAAGGTATTTTCGATTTTCAACATTTTATTTTCCAAGTACATTTTCAAATTGAGAGGACACAATTTTTTGAAGGAGGGGAGAATGTAACACCCCATGCTTCCATAGTACGTTTCCCTTTGAATAATGAAATAGCTTGCATTGTACGCAACTTCGAGATTCTAGCACACAGTGACCAATCAAAATAGCGGTTATGAATAGTAATACACACTTTTTGAAATTTTATAAATTTTTTCTTTCAAAATGGACTTCATTTTTGGATTATGAATATCGAAATTAGACAAGGGAGAAATTTTGGTATTTTTCAGAAAACATTCAATTTTGATGAATAGTGAAAATTACTGAATTTAAATTAAAAACAACTTTTTTAATTGATATAATTAATATTGATAAATTATGAATTTGAGTGGTTTTATATTATATTTAGAATATATTTTTACCATTTAATAAAATTTTGGTCATTAGACGTAATTTCACATTTAAACCGGACATAAACAAGTGTCAATCTTTTGATACTTATTATTTCCAAAAAACATGCTTTTTGTTTTGACAGCGGGAATTAATATTAAGTTAATTTCTGCCACTTATATGTTTCAAATTTAGAAAAATGGATTCCATATTTATAATTAGGAGGTCCAAATATTGTAAATAGGTATCTTTTATTTTTAGACAATTTGAACAATTATTTCAGTAAATATTTTATTTACCATGGTTAAAGGGTAAATCAAGTAAATAAGGGTAAACAAATAATAATATATTAATACTAAATTACCCTAAAACATGTAATACCCCTATTGGTTGATACATTTCGGACCATTGGAATCTTTTGGTTGATTTTGGGACCCCATGGATCCAATAGTAAGTGATAATGACACATTATATTAATTATGTTAAAGTAAATACAAAACTGACAAAAGCATATATCTTTTAGAAAAACAATTATTACATAGGGTTATATATGTTATATTTTCAACTATAAATATTCATTAGAATTTTAGAAATATTTCCTACATAATTTTAGTTTATTTATTATTTTTAGACATTGAATAAGTAAATTTGTATACGACACAATAATGATGTAGTATTTTCCTCATTAATGAAAGAATCAAATAATTGGTATTATAAATGATAAAATAAATATAATTCGAATGTTTTGATTCCATAAAATAATTTTATTTGTTAATGTGAGATTTTAGTATTTTTTAAATGAATATTTTTAGAATTAATAATGTTTTTAAGACTTTAACAAAAATCAATTGTTGAATAGTGTCAAAATTGATATAAATGAGTTTTTTTTAAAAATATTATATTATTAATTGATATTATATTCCAAAAAATCTATGGTTATTCCAAAGGATTTATATAAGGATAGGTGTATCATTAATAGACCACTTGGGAGTCTCTCGAAATTATATTTTTTTTTTATTAACCATATAATATAAAAATACAATGTGACATGGTAGATGTCCATCTAATTAACTAATAGTTAAAACTAAAAGATAAGGTAAATAAAGTGACACAAACCTGTCTAAAACCTATTGGATGAGTTTATTTCGACCTATAACTACCTTTTAATTTTCATAATTCTCTTTGGATGCATTATAAACTGAATATTAATTTATTATAAATTAATACATTACGTTTTTTTAAAGATCCCCTCCTCCGGCTTAGAAAAGGACACCAATTATAACTAATTATTAATACCTTAAAATCCTTTTGATTCGACCAACCCCTACCCTAATATCCTCCCAACATCCCTAAATTCAACCTATAGGACATATTATGAACATAAATCCATCCTAAGGAGCTCTTTTGATCAAATCAAAAGGAAGAACACGAAGAAGTGGTAATGATTTCACCACCCTCTTTAATGTTCTTTTCTTCTTCCAATTCCTTTTTCTTTTTTATTTCCATTATAAAATAATAACTCTAGTATATTATATATATTTTGATGTTATTATAAATATTTCATAACTATATTCATTATTCTATCCATCTTATGAATGATAATGTCACCATGCATGCGTACATACGGCTTACCGTCCCCACGCCATGGTGTAATTAGTTATTCAATACTATGCTATTTGGATGGTTATAATGATGAGTAACATTTATATAAATAATGAAAATAACATAATAATGTCGCTGTAAAATTAATATACCATCCAATTCCACACCATTATGGAAATGATATTATCACTCGTGCATACGTACGGATTACCGTCTCCACGACGCGATGAGATTCATTTCCGCATTCACCATTCATCGACGATTATAAAAATATATATTACTAATATGTTTGTAATATATGACATAATAATTATACTGGAGATATATATACATATATATATATATATATGAACTTACAAATATTTTATTCACATAGTTCTGTTCAATACGTTATGAAAGCAGAAACATCTTTTATGCGTACGTACGGACTACTGTCTCCATAAAAGGTGTTTTCAATTTCATATATATATATATATTATAGATAATTATAATCTATTTATATATGATATTTAAATCATGTTTTATATTCTGGATTTATTTAAATCATGATCTATGTGATACAATCAAGAGTAACAAGTTAAAACACATACAATAAAGAAAGTGATTATTACACGAAATGTTAATTTAACATTGAAATTATTATTAAATGGGAAGTAAAATGTCATAAATGAATATTTTATGATATCATAAATATTAATATGGTTCTGATATAATTTAATAACATACTACAGTCTTCATATAGAAAATTAATTGTTCCCTCGACTAAAGGAAAGTGAAAGGTAATGGGTTTTAATCTCACTTCTTATTCTTGTGAGATTCATGCCATATTTCCACTATTACCTTTTGTGTGGTGTATTTACTGCCCATAATTGTATTCTTTGTGTAATACACATTAATTTATGTGTATTTACATATTCATTGTATGATACCTCATTCATGGGGTGTATGTTTCGTAAGTTACCAAATTGGTAAGGATTAATTTCACAATATCTTTATTATCCAAGATTGTTTTTACGAAAGTATCTACTGGGAAATATTTATTATCCATGTCCATGTATCATGAATGAGTTTTCAAAGGGATTATTTTAAGTGATTATTTATACTAAAACATCATTTCAAATGTTTTAAATATTTATTCTTTTAAATCATTTTCATTAATGTCCATGTCTTCAAAAAGGGTTTTAACGATTTATTTATATGGAAATGAATGTTTTTGAAATGTTAATTCCTTTAAAAAGGATCAATTTGGTATGGGACACTTTGATTAAAAAATGTCTTTAAATGACTACTTTTTTAAATTTTGTGACTTTTAAATGTTTTCATGACAAAGCGGTATTTCTCTCAAAGAGTATTACATATCATTTTCATCTATGTCAAAATCCTTTAATCGATTTTAAACTTGTTTTGAAGTTGATTTACCATGATACATATCTTCCATATCGTGTTGAAGGATTTTTGATATGTTTGACTATGGATGTGTTATTTTTATACCATTCATGGTTTATGGGTAAAGTATTGACATTTCGTATGCTAGTTTTAATACGAATGTTTATGTTATGTTTAGACCTTTTCATATGAGGAATGCAATGGACTTAGTAAGTGACGGGTGAAGCCCGTTACAGCTCCTCGATGCATCGGTAGTTCTCATTAGACAAACTAGTGTCTTGGAACAAGGCCTTGAAAAAAATTTATTTGTAGTCTTGGCATAAGGCATTGAATATGTGGTAATAATAGTCTGGCATTATGCATTCCATCATTTTGAAAGTGGTTAGTGATATTGCATGTGATTATTTGACTAGTAGAATATCCATGTGAACAAGTAAATGGAATTACTTCATTTAATTTTTTCCATATTATGCTAAAGTTCATGTTTAAAATAATTTTGTTTTAGTTATACATTGCCTTAAATGTTTATGCTTATTTATGAACGATTCCGCTGTATTTTTATCCTTACTGAGCATCTGAGATCACCCCTTTCTATGTTTTATTTTTCCATGGATTCCAAAAGTGTATTGTGATTGATATGCAGGGTTAAGCCAAGGGAATAATGACTTTCGTGAAGGATTATTTATGTTTTTTTATATGTTATAAAGTGTAAGGTAACATTCATGTATGTAATTAATTTTCCAAGACTGCTAAATTGATCGGTCCTTCAGGACATGATTCCTTGTAATCATGCCAATGTATTAAAATAATGCACCGACTCTGGGTAACTGGGGTCGGGTTGTTACAGTTGGTATCAGATGAATTTTAGCAATAACCTTGGAAGCTAGATTTAGATAAACTCTTATTAGAGCACATAACCCTGAGATAGACTTTAGGGATTAGTATAGAAGAACTTCCAAATTTTTTGATATTGTATAGATTATGTGAGTTTCCCAAGAAATACATCCCAATCTGGATACTAGCATGTAGAGGCAGCTCTGTCACAGAAGTACCTAGGGTTAAAAAATGAAAACACCGCTTCGAGCTAGACTCGAACGGGAACTGGTGCACAAAAACGGGTCTTTCTGCACTATTGGTTACGACACTCCCGGGGGATATGCTTATGATAATTCTCATTTTCTTTACAAACAATTATGTAGGGTTTATGAGTATATACTTCCTCAACGAAGAAATTTTTATGATTATGGATTATATCCCGAAACTGTTTAATTTATGTTATGTGTTTTACAAGTTTGGGATTAGTTATTTCTATTAATAAACTAATCTAGTATATTCCATTGTTTAGAAATGGCACCCAAAAGAAGGAATGCGAACTCCATCAATATGCATGATCCAAGAGTATGAAAGATCATATCTTTCACAGTATTTAGCCAAAGTTTAAAATGGAAATAGTCTCCAATGTATTATCATCATATGAAGAAACAGTATCATATGTTGATAATATAAGTACACAATTCTCAGAGTCCTACGGCTTTGATGGGAAGGTAGAGAAGGAAAGAATGGTAGAGAGAAGGACAGATAAAGGGTAGAAGGTATAGAAAGATTTTCCCGTATGTGATAACTGTGGAAAGAATCACATTGGAAAATACTTGAAGGGAATGGGAGTGTGTTACAAGTGTGGTGAAAAAGGACACTATGTATGTGACTACAAGGGTAAGAAAAAGGTTTCAAATGTACAATGCTTCATCTGCAAGGAGTTTGGACACTACGCGAACCAATGTTCCAGTAATAAGACTATGCTACAAATGATTCTATTGGATAATAGTCAAGTTATGATACTACCACAGACGAAGAGGAATGACTAGTGTTCTTATGTTGTCATTTTGGAATTATTTCATTAATGTGCTGATTAATGATGTATTGGAAATAAATAATGATTGTACTGTAGTACTACTTCAATGAGGATTTGATATTTTATGGTACTAAGAATAGTGATTGTTCAATGAATTAAACTTTTTTGAAATTACATAGATGAAAGAAAGATAAACCTTAATATAGTCCTAATTTGGAGGTACTAATTTTTGAATAAGATATGGTTGATTTGGGTAAATTATATTCGATATTCTTGACTAACTTGAAACTGATCAAAGAATTTTATATTCCATCATTGTTGGAGTTTAAAAATTTTTTGGATGGATGAAGTATATCCAGTATTCTATAAGGAATAAGGGAGAATGAATGTAATCAATGAGGTTTTTTGGTAATTCATGATGTTTAAGTGTTTTAAAATAATACACGATGAAGGTATTCACAAGCTATTACAGGGATAAAAGAATCTAAATTGTGTTTAACTTTTATATAAATTTTGGACTAAGAGTTTACATAAGTATTTTGGATATGTATAAAGTTTAGAATGGATTATATTTTACATTGGATACTATTGGTAAAGTTATTTTTTTGGATATTTATAAAAAGGACAACATGAAGACCGTGTGATAACCGGTCGCGTCGGAAAAAGTTGTGGGAATCGAACCCACAAACATAGTGAAATTGGGATTTATCATCTACCACTAGACTACATGATGTCCCTAGATTGTAGAATGTAGTTTTTTTTAAAAAGTTCTGATAGATGAATTATAAATTTATTTTTGGAACCCAATATAGTTAGGATAAATGTAATATTTTTATGTTCTATTAACTTTTGGAGTGAAAGATGGGTTTGTGGTAAAAATTTATTAAATAATGAATGAATACCTGACAAGTAAGTATATTTCCTTACGTTCTTAGTAAATCTCCTAAATAAATTCCTCAACATTATGAAAGGTAACTTAAAACTAAAATTTTGTCAGATAACATTTCCTACTGGGGAATCAAACACTCTTTAACCAATCACAAGTTTTTGATTTTCTTGCAGTTAACTTTATCCTAATCCAATTTTATACAACTCTCCATCAGACCTTAATAATTTTTTTCTCCTCCATATCGATGTTTTCATAGAATCCTAGTATGGGCTATCTCGGGTGACCTTTGAACTTCTCTTTCTTTCTGTTAAAGTTATATTTTTATTAACCCTATTTTTGAAATGGGTTTTCCACAAAAGTATTTTATATTTACAACCTATTATTTTTGAAATAAATTTTAAAATTTCATGGATGTAATTTATTGGAGATGGGGAGAATGTAACACCCCAAGCTTCCAAGATATGTTTCCCTTTGAATAATGCAATAGCTTGCATTGTACGCAACTTCAAGATTCTAACACACTATGACAAATCAAAATAGCTATTATCAATAGTAATACACAATTTTTGATATAATATAAATTTTATATTTCAAAATGGACTTCATTTTTGGACTTGGAATATCAAAATTAGCCTAGGGTGAAATTTTGGTATTTTTATGAAAACATTCAATTTTGATAAATAGTGAAAATTTCTAAATTTTAATTAAAAACAACATTTTTAATAAAAATAATTAATAGTGATAAATTATGAATTTGAGTTGTTTTAAAGTATATTTAGAATATATTTTTACTATTTAATACAATTTTGGTCATTGGACGTAATTTCACATTTAAACCGGACATAAACAAGTGTCAATCTTTTGATACTTATTATTTCTTAAAAACACACTTTTTGTTTTGACAGCGGGAATTAATTTTAAATTAATTCCTTCCACTTCTGTGTTTTGAACTTAGAAAAATTGATTCCATATTTAGAATCAGTTGGTCCAAATTTCTTAAATAGTTATCTTTTATTTTTATACCTTTTGAATAAATACTTTAGTAAATATTTTATTTACCATGGATAAAGGGTAAATCTGGTAAATAAGGGTAACAAAATAATATTATAATAATAATAAAATACCCTAAAATGTGTCCTAACCCTATTGGTTGATAAATTTCCTACCATGGACATCTTTGGGTCAATTTTCGGACCCCATGGATCCACTTGTAAGTGATAAGGACACTTATATTAATTAAGTTAAAGTAAATACAAAAATGACATAAGCATATATCTTTTAGAAAAACAATTTTTACATAGGGATTTATATATTATATTTTTGACTATAAATATTCATTAGATATCTAGAAATATTTCCTACATAATGGTATTTTATTTATAATTTTTATACATTAAATAATTAAATTTATTTATGACACAATAATGATACAGTTTTTTCTTTATTAATGATGGAATCAAATAATTGGTATTATAAATGTAAAAATAAATATATTTTGAAAGTTTTGATTCCATAAAAGAATTTTATTGGTTAATATGACTTTATAGGATTTCATAAAATAATTTTTCTTGAATTAATAAAGTTTTTAAGACTATAACAAAAATCATTGGTTGAATAGCTTCAAAATTGACATAAATGAGTTTTTATAACCAATATTATATTATTAATTGATATTCTATTGTTAAAAATATAAGGCTCAGCCAAAGGACATATATAATGATAGGTGTATCATTAATGGACCACTTGGTAGTCTCTTTAAAGTATATATTATGTTTATTAACCATATACAATAAAAATACAAAGTTACATGGTAAATGTCAAACTAATTAACTAAGAGTTAATACTAAACGATAAGATTAATAAGGTCACATACATCTGTCTGAAACCTATTGGTTGAGTTTTTTTAGACTTATCCCCACCTTAGACTTTGAATAATCCTATTTTGAGCCATCAGAAACTGAATATGAATTTATTATAAATTAATACTTTAAGTTTTTCTTAAAGAGCCCCTCCTCCCCCTAATAAAAGCACACCACTTCTATCAAATTCTTCATACCTTTAAAGCCTTTTGATTAGGCCAAAACCAGACCAAATATCTTCCCAACATCCCTCGATTCAACCTAATGGCCTTATTGTTATCATAAATCCAACTTAAAAATCCCTTATTATCAAATCAAAAGGAAGAACCCGAAGAAAAGGTAATGTTTTCACCATCCTCTTTCAAGTTCTTTTGTTCTTCCACATCATTTTTCCTTGTTTTTTCCATTTTAAAATAATTAATCTTGTATTGTCTATATATTTTCATGTTATTATAAATATTTCACAACTATATTCCTTATTCTATCCATCTTATGAATGATAATGTCACCATGCGTGTGTATGTACGTCTTACCGTCTCCAAGTCATGGTGTAATTAGTTATTCAACACTATGTTATTTGAGTGGATATAATGATAAGTAATATGTATATAAATAATAAAAATAACAATAGTATGTCTCTGTAAAATTAATATACAATACAATTCAACACCTTTAAGAAAATGATATTGTCGCTCGTGCGTATGAACGGATTACCGTCTCCACGACGTGATTAGATACATTTCCACACTCACCATTCATCAACGATTATAAAAATATATATTACTAATATGATTGTAATATATGGAATAATAATTAAACTAGATATATATAAATATACATATATATATATATATATTAACTTACAAATATTTTATTCACTTAGTTCCGTTCAATACATTATGAAAATGGAAACAACGTTTATGCGTACGTACGAGCTACTGTCTCCATAAACGGTGTTTTCCATTTCCCATATATATCTATTATACATAATTATAATCTAAATATATATGATATGTAAATCATGTTTTATATTCTTGATATATTTATATTATGATCTAAGTGATACAATAAAGAGTAACAAGTTAAAACATGTATGATAAAGAAAGCGATTATTACCCGAAATGTTAATTTAACATTGAAATTATTATTAAATGGGTTGTAAAAAAGTCCTAAATGAATAATGTATGATATCTTAAATATTAATATGGTTCGGTTATAATTTAATAATATAATACGTCCTTCATAAAGGAGGTTAAACGTACCCTCGACTAAAGGAATTTTCAAGGTAAGGGGTTTTCATCTCACACCTTATTCCCATGAGATTAATGCCATATTGACACTATTACCTTTTGTGTGGTGTATGTACTACCCATAATTGTATTATTTTTGTAATACAGTTTAATTTATGTGTATTCACATATTCATTGTATGATACCTCTTTAATGGGGTGTATGTTTCATATGTTACCAAATTGGTAAGGGTTAATTTCACAATCTCTTTATTATTCGAGTTTGTTTTTATGTAAATATCTACTGGGACATATTTATTATCCATTTCCATGTATCATGAATGAGTTTTATAAGGGATTCTTTAAAGGGGGTTTTTTTACTAAAACATCATTTCAAATGTTTTAAATATTTAGTCTTCTAAATATTTTTCATTAATATCCATGTCTCCAAAATGGGTTTTAAGGATTTATTTATATGGAAATGAATGTTTTTAAAATGTTAATTCCTTTCAAAAGTTTCAAAGTTGTATGGGACACTTTGATTCAAAAATCTCTTTAAATGACTTCTTTTCTAAATTGTGTGACTTTAAAATGTTTTTATGAAAAAAGGGTATTTCTCTCAAAGAGTATTATAAATAATTTTCATCTATGTCAAAATACATTAATGGATTTAAAACCTATTTTGATGTTGATTTATCATGATACATATCTTCCATATTGTGTTGAAGGTTTTGTGATATGTTTGACTGTGGATGTGTTTTTTTATACAATTCATTTTTTTTGGGTAATGTATTGATATTTCATATGCTAGTTTTAATACGAATGTTTATGTTATGATTAGACCTTTTCATATGAGGAATGCATTGGATTTAGTAAATGACGGGTGGAGCCCGCTATAGCTCCTCGATGCATCGGTAGGTCTCATGAAAAAAAACTACTGTCTTGGCATAAGGCCTTGAGAAAATCCTATTTGTAGTCTTGGCACAAGGCCTTGACTTTGTGGTTATGATAGTCTGGAATTATGCATTCCATCATTATGAAAATGTTTAGCAATATTTCATGTGATTATCCAACCAGTAGAATATCCTTGTGAACAATTAAATGACATTACTTTAGTTTATTTTTTCCATATAATGCTGATATTCGAGTTTAAAAGGCTTTTATTTTAGTTATAAATTTCCCTAAATGTTAATGATTATTTAAGAAGGTTTTTGCTATATTGTTATCCTTACTGATCATCTGAGATCTCCCCTCTCTATGTTTTATTTTTCCAAGGATTTCAAAAGTGTATTGTGATTGATATGCAGGGTTAAGCCAAGTGAATAATGATGTTCGTGAAGGATTATTTATGTTGTTTTGTATGTTATGAAGTGTAATGTAACATTCATTTATGTAATATATTTTCCAAGACTCCTAAACTGATTAGTCCTTCGGGACTTGATTCCTGGTAATCATGCCAATGTATTAAAATAATGCACCGACTCTGGGTAACTGGGGTAAGGGCGTTACATTTATTTAATAACATATATTATTATGATATTTTAATGAACAAATACTATTATAAATATTTATAATTTTATTGTATTATATTATATTATATATATCATATAATATATATAATATATAATATGTTACAATAAATTATAAATAAAAAAATTAAAACACAAATAGACAAATGGGGAGGATCTGTTCGGCATAAGAAGAAAAGTGCCAGGCAATGGGGTTCGATCCATGGTGATTGCTCACTAGATTAAAGGATGTGGTGGCTCGGCATGAGGGAGAAGTTGACATAGTTCAGATTGGGGAAAATGATTTCTTTGGAAAATAGCGAAATACTCAAATTCTTCAATCGGTTGGTTAAATTGTTTTGTGGGAGTTTGGATGAATTTTGTTTCATTATTTCCCTTTAACTAAGAAATTTATTTCATTGGGTCAATTTGTTTTTACATTTTTGTGTGATTCAGTTGTGTTATGATTTTTTGTTATGTGTGTTCTTTTTGTGTGGAAAACAGATGAGGAATAAAGGATAGGGGATTGGGTCAGGATTGGGTTGGGGAAGTGGAGCATCATGACAGTGAGAAGAGTGGTTGTGCCACAGATTGGTGGTGAAATGGTGTAAGAAGGAAATTGGGGGCTGTCAAGGTTGTGGTACGGTGAATGTGTGGAAGTAATTGGTAATGTGGTTCTGAACCATGAGGAAATAGGGTGAAACATCAATTGTGGTGGACACAGTTACATTGTGAGTGCTAGAACAGTGGCACAATCTGGTGGGGGATATGGCGGCACTGCTTGTTGGTGAAAGGTGGGTAGAAGAAAAATTGTGAGACAGTGCCAACATAACTAAGAATGGCGGTGGCATTATGAGTTTGTGGAATAACAACCGAGAGACTATACGACCGCATCACCTGCAAAACTAATAAAATCTAAAAGAAAAAATAAAATATATTTATTAAAACATTATTAAAACTAAAAATTGATTAATAAATTAATATATTAAACTAAATAGAATTAAATAGAATTATTTAAATTAATCAATTTATTATCCCAGCAATTTATTAAAGAATTTATCAAACAATTAACGAATACGAATATTAATTAAATAAAATTAAATTATAAAAATATAATTAAATTATTAAAAGAATTAATAATTATGAATTAAAATGGGTATTTATTTATAAATTAAAAACAAATTAATTAATAATTAAATTAATTAAATTAATTAATAAATAATAAGAATGAAAATTTGATAAAATAAATGAATAAAAATAAGAGTCAAATTCAGAAGAAAGTATTTAACAATTTCTTTTAAATTTATAATAATGAACTTTAAAAAATACGATTTCAACTAAAATTTATTATTTTTATAATTAAGAACAAAATAACTATAATTATTAATTATTTTACAAAAAATAACCTCTTCATATTAAAAATCCAATAGAAATACAAAAAAAATGATGTGGAAAAGAATTTGAAAACACCACCACATAAATCTCTCCCACACATAAAACATTATTTGTCCGGAATCAAATGAATTCCTTTGACTTAACAAAAGGATTTGTGAGATTTATTTCAAAAAGTGCATGATTAAGCTTTAATATTTATAGGAGAAGGACCAAATAGTAGGTCATGATTTTTAAAGGTGTAGAAATATGTTGTCCTTCATAACTTTAAAAACGCACTGGATGTCAAAAGACTCTCAAATTCAAACACTGTCATGTATTTCATGCCCCCTATATGTACATAGTAATTGTTCCACTTTAATTTCCCTTTCATGGGATGATTTAAGGGGTGTTGACTGGTTAGATGATTGGAATTCAAAACATAACCAACAGAACCTTCCATTATCACCTTCCCCTAAGTTCCAAAAATTAATGTCTATTAATTTCATTACTTTATTTATTCAACTAAAATCAATTTTAACCAATTATATTGTTTCCTTCATCATCTAGGTTCAAAATTCCCCTCACATTAATGACTTCATTTTTAACAAGGGTACCTTATTTTAATTTTTCACAGCCATATTCCATGTGGAGGGCAATGTGTATAGCACTTATTAATATTGTAATTGACTTTATTTATTCACTGAAACACACCCAGTGCACCATGCATCAGATAATCACTGCGAGATCCCATTTTCCCTTTTTTACTCCTGTTAAAAATGACATATTTGGTAATCAATTGAGTTGACTTCCTAAAGTGATTGATAATTAAATTTTAAAAATTTGAGTCCCCTAGGTTCTAGTGAAAACATATAGTTACCCTATTTTATGATCCTCATTCCACAAAACCTCTACTATCACACTCCAATCCTCAGTTCCTAAAAATAAAGAACCAAAAAATAATAAAAAATTACACTTAGTGATAACTAAAACTTAATTGTTTTGGAATAAGTGAAAATCTCAACAGCCAGCAAATAGTTATCCACTAAACATGACATAATTAATGTACTATTGAACCCCCAATGTCCATTATGTAATGAATGCCATTGAATATTTTTGAATGATATTGAAAATTCATTGAAAACTATTGACCATGTAAATTAAACAAACACAATCCAATGGATGATTAAAGTGGAATTTAAAAGGAGACTAGAAAGACACCTCTCCCCCACACACAAAAACCCAACAATGTCCCCAGTATTGACTCTTAAGGTGGAAGATATTATGAGTTCAAAACATATGGAAATTTTCACATATAAAAGATATAGTGTGTAAAAAGAAGGTTAAATAAATTTATTACCCACAAAAAAAGAGAAATAAATGTAAAAAAAAATAACAAAAGCATAAGAACCCCAACCCATCAACTTTTACTAGAAACAAGTTTAGTTATATTCCTAAAATGATCATGCTTTGAATTATTATAAGAATACTAATGATTTTACCAAAGTAGTTCTAATTGTAGCTTGATTAATAATTATGTTGAACAGGAACATAATGAAATTGAATGTAGTGGGTGCCAACATGTTTCACAAATTAGATCAAAATAATTTATTAACTCTCTAGATACTAGTATCTAAACACCGATGGAAGAGAATATATTCAAACTTTATAGAAAATCAGGGGAATCCCCGAAATATAAAACACAACAACATTAGTGTTCAAGGATTTATGTTCAAATAAAAATAAGCTAAAAAGTGTGAGCTAGGGTGTTTTATCCATTAATCTAGAAATATAGTCCCTTGGTACTTGAATGATAGCCACATGGAATCTACTGACTATTTATTTCATATAGAAAAAAATACAAATAAAAACAACATGAAATATGTAGGTAAAGAAAGGAATTAAAAGGCATAATCCTAGGATAACCACCAGGGGGTGCTGTAGTTTGACTGTGCATAGCTGGACAGTCATTAGATCAACCCCTGTCTGATGGAGGGATTTTCTTCTTACTCTAGAACCACAAAAATTGATTATGTCCAACTTTAGTCACTTTCCGTATTTTGATTACCCATTGTTCATCATCAATACATTCCCCTTCCTTGAAAGTGAAGTAATTAATTTTGAGTGATATAGGGGAATACAAAAGGGAGGGGTACTTCCACTCTTATGTATCATGGTTTTGAGGGTGTACAATCATTAATGTTGGAAACAAAGATGTGAAATTTCTTCTAGTTGAATCCAATAAAACATTTACTCTTGGAAAACTATTAATCTTTCATCACCCCCTTGTAAAATTGTGAAAAACCAAAAAAAATCATCTTAAAAAATAACTCCCAAACTGGAACTGTTATCCAGAATTGGCATTTCCATTAACTATTCAGTAGAAGCAATTGAAACTCCCTCACTCTCCAGGAAATAAAACAAGTGAGAATGATTTTCAATACATGAACAAGGAACAATATAATTAAAATACGCATAGATGTAATCCATGTTGAACAAAATACATCTTCTACCATAAAATTTTCAACTCTCTTTATTAGTGATGTTTTTTCCTCCTTGTGATGGAATAGTGATATTGGGAGAAGGTCTGAGGAATGAGAGAGGCAGTCAAACTACTCCAACCTCTCTTCAAAACACACCACCTCACTTGGTGAATCTTCTATGGAGAGTGTTCTTAATTGCATAAATCTTATTGTATGGGGAGAAATTTGAGTTCTAGTGGTTATCTCCAATTCTTCTACGTCACTTTACCATTTCAATATATTTAGTATTAATCAGAGAGATCAGTTATGAATTCATTCAACTTCATCATTCAATTTAAAATAAATTTCTATATTCCACAATCATTCGACGAAATTGGTTGAGGATACAACTTATAAATCCTCAAAATCAAATTGAAAACATCAGAAATAACAGTGGGTCTGTTCTGTTGTGTCTTTTTATTCAATATAGTGTAGTTGAATGTTTCATGGAGTGGTGAACTCTAAGATTGTTTGACCTGAGTGACTTATCTACTTGGAAGGGAGTTAAGTTACTCCTTTACAGTGGTCACAGTTCCACCTTATATGTGAATAAGAATACAGTTAAAACAAGTATATTAATGTGTTCTCCCCAGGCATACTTTTTTTGATTGTTCAATTATATGCATTATTAATCCCTGAAACTTGTTGTTTTCAAACATTTTCCAATTTCATTATAGTTTAAAACCAAAAAATATTATGGTGATTCTTTTCTGCCATAAAAAAGGCTATGAAATAATAGAAAATATACCACAATGCAGAAAATAGTGGGGTCTTTATGAAAATATTTATAAGAATATCGGTCACATCTTTTTACATATGGTTTTGAACATACATTTCACTATACAGTAGTTTATAAGATGTGAAAATGATGGTGAAATGGTGTAGGGCTGGATTTGAACCCAGAGAAAATAGTAATGATGAAACTAGTTTCCTCATGCTTCTTTGAACAGATTAAAATGAAATTCTTCACTTCTACATGCTTTAATTCAATTACTCATTGCATAGAAAAATGGTTGTAGTCAACTAATTTTTAATATTAGTGGATCACCACCGCTTAGATAATATCCTTGAGTTTTGATATTTTGATTATAACCCTTGGATTAATCTGTTTAAATTAGAGGGGAGATGGAGTGACCTTTTCCAATTACTGGTACCTCGGACAATGATCCGTGGTGAAATGATTCACCCCCACACCGGTCAATAATTAGGTAATGTAAATTGATAATCAAAGTTAAACCGAAATGAAAACTGAACCATAATATTTCACTAAGTCGTCAAAATAAAAAAAACATGACAGATAGATGGATGATCAGTTCTCTACAGCCTGATTCACCTATTATATTTAACTACACATTGAAACATTAACATAGATAGAAATATAAAATGAATGAAGTAGCATCTCCCATGAGATTTATATTATCTCCAAATAGTACTCCGATGATAATATCCTAATAATGTCTGCCTTCCTCCATTCGGTGAAGATATCGATTTGATGATGGCTGATCCTAGGGAATCAATGTATCGAGGGATCTCCAAATGGACGAATGGACAAGGTGATGTAAGATCAGGGTCTTGTCGCCCAGTTGAATATAATTCCCCAGTCTGATGAATATTTATGTAATAGTGTGTGAACAATGATGGAGAGTAGTCTAGAGCGTCCCTCCTCCTCCCTAGAATGAGGATCTAGAATGGTCATGATTGTTATGGAACCTCCCGATTAACAAACTAAATTACCCCGCAAACTTGTAACAAGAATTGATTATCATTATAGATGATCTCCATATGCAAGATTGAAAAAACACAGAAATGCATGTGAGTCGTTTAAATGGACCAATTATATAACAATAAATATATACACAATCTGTTAATATCACTTCTAAAAATTAATAATAAAGACACTTATTAATAAAAATATATATTATAATACCTAATTTTATTATTAATATATATTTAAAAACTGTTTTATTTAATTAAAACATATATTATTATGATATATAAGAAATTAATATTATAAATATGTTTAATATTATAAAAATATATTAATATTTGTATTATTTTTATTATATAATATTATATATTTATATATATATTTATAAGATATATTATATAATATGTTATAATAAAATAAAATAAAAACTAAAAAGAAGCAAGAAAACAAAAGAGGGGTGTGGGTTCATCCAGTGATGGGAATATTGAGAAGGCATTTGGAACGCCAACTATTGGGTAATAGGAACGATGATAGAGGCATGAAGCAGGTGATCTTAGACAGTGGATGTCACGACCCGTCCTCGGGGCCCGTGCCGTGACTACCCCAAGCCCGCCTTCCATAGGCCAGGGGTTGGCGACTAGCACCAAAAGCATAAAATCCCGATAACTGGTAAGGCATTGTCTTTATAAAAGAAAACAAGCACCCCAGAGTAAAAGAGGAAGCTAAACACTAAGTACAAAAGAAATGCTGAAAAGTAAAAGGGCCAGAATACAAACCCAAAAGAAAGTACAACTACAACTGAACAAGGTACAACAGCAAAAAGAAAAACAGCTGGAAGAAGGAATCAGGTCCTGGGTCGTCCTCCTCGGGTCCTACCTGAAGGGTAGGTACAGATAGCGCAGCTCCTGGTCGTCCACCACGGATCCTACCTGAAGGGTAGGTACAGATAGCCTCCTCCACACTCTCGTCCGTCAACCTCCTTTTTGAGTTGTCTCGTCATGTAGTCCACCTCCGGATACTGACTCGTCGTGTAGTCCACCTCAGGGTACCGACTCGTCCTTGAACACTCGGCCTCCGTCAGCACTGCCCGTCGTCTGCAACCAACACAACGAGGTGCGGGCATAGCCCGTGCAGATGTGAGTATAACGATACTCAGTAGGGACCCCGAGACCCTCAAGGTCTCACTAAAACAACAAGGATAACCACAAATAAGATCTCAACAGATAACCTTTACTTAGGTATATGCCCATACATATACCTAAGTTATCAAGTAACCCATCTCAATCATGAGGTAAACACAAGGTCAAAAGTCTCAGCTCAAACCAGGATTTTCATTATCAAAACTGTAACTACTGAAGAGCTCCGTCTCTGGAGTGTACAGTGGTCCTGTCACGACTCTGAGGTACTGCTCACTAACCTAAGACTGCTGAAGTACTCCTCCTATCGAGTACCGCAGGTCAGCCACCCAGACACAGTAGTGCCTCCCACCGAGGTATGTCACCCAAACACAGTAGTGCACACCCCATAGTAGCCTGCTGAGGTACTCTCCGGACGAGTACCGCAGGTCTGCACTGTCACATAGGTAGTGCTCCGTCCTCCATGGTTCTTCACCTCCGAAAGTAGTGCTCCGTCCGCCATGGGTCTACACCTCCGAAAGTAGTGCTCCGTCCACTGGGCTAGTCGACTCACTCCAAGTCTAGTCGGTCAAGCAGTCATCAGGTCTCAGCCAGCTACACGATCTCCGTACTCCGCCTGCTCATCACTGGGAGGGTCCTCTCCATGAGCTACAAGTCAAATCTCCAAGTATCTCAAATTCCCACGAAGAATTATCTCAAAGGACCGCCTCGTCATAGGGGTCTCAACGCAACAGACGGCGCGTCAATCGGACGCCCGGTCTGTGAGTTACTAGCCCTTTCGTCTCAGGGGCCCGGTTGGTTTCATGAGCGAACCAACCCAGCCGTATCTCAACTGTACCCCGAACTCTCATAGGGTATACTCATAGGGACCGTTTCTCAACGAGATCACCAACACCGCTGATGGTTCGTCAAATGGACGTTTTTTCAGAAAGGTATCAACTTTTCCGTTCCAGGGGCCCGGTTGGATTTCGGTGCGATCCACCCCAGCCACTATCCATCTGCATCCAAAACTCGGGCGGAGGATGCCAAAAGTTCCATATCGTCATCAGGAACTCAACAAAGCTGACGGCACATCATTCGGATGTCAGTAGCTCAAGATATGAGCATTTCCGCTCCGAGGGCTCGGTTGGTTTCGTGTACGAACCAACCTGGCCGAACTCAAAGTATTCCGAAACCTTGAGTGCGATACACTGAAACGACCGTCTCGATCCAAGGATCGCATCGCCACTGACGGCGAGTCGTTTGGAGGCCCATAGCCCAAGTTACGGGCATTTGACCGAAACTGGTCCGAAACCGGGGGGTCTGGGCCCGGGCCGACCCGGCCTGTCCCCCCCTGGGTTGGTCGAACTGGGTCGACCCGTCCCGGGCGGCGACCCGGCCTGGCTCGAAAAATCCGGCCCGGCCGGCGGCGTGGCTGCGCGGTCCGGCGCGGCCTGGGCGCCGCGTGTGCGCCGCACGCTGGGGGCAACCCCCCCCCCCTCCTAGTGAACCTGCCCCCCCCCCCCCCCTCATTATGGGGGGCCGGTTTGCTGGCAGGGGAATTAAATTCCCCCGGTTCTTCTCCCTTCCGGCCGGCCCGACCTGGCCGGCTGGTTCTTCCTCAACGGGACCGGCAAAGGCCAGTCCCCTTCCGGCTTCCGACACCGATGGCCCGGCTGGCCGCCGGTCATCTTGTTCCGCCGCGGCCCAGAACCGGTCGCGACCTTCGTCGTTCGGCGCGGTGCGATGACAGCGCGCCCCTCCGCCGCGGCCCTGCTCCTGCCGTGGCACCTTCGATTTCTTTTGACGCGGCGCGACGGCGTCGCGTTCTTGAATTTCATTCCTCGGCGCGGCGCAACGGCACCGCACAATAATTGTCGTGCGTTTCCCGCGTGGTGCGACGGCACCACGCCATCCCGTTCCATCCGCAAGGAAGAAAATATGAACATAGGAGGGGGTTCGGCCATGTTTGTGCAGTCCGACCCCCCTCTCGTTAAATGATAACATTTATTCATTATCCTCGAAGTTTGACATTCTAGAATCAAGAATGGAAATAATTAAATAAAACAACAATAATCCTCAACATCAAACCGCTTGATTGGACGATCCGCGGATCAACCAGGTATTGGTTGGTCCACGGTCGTCGTTCTTTTCTCAAAAGATAATAGAATTCCAAAATAAATTCCCCTACCTTGATTCAGATACGGTGCACGTCAATCGGATTGCGGATGACGAGCATCGCGGAAGTCGGGCGTCGTGGAAAACGAACGCCGATTCCGTTGTCGTCGAGGTGCGTTCGAAGGGGAAACATCGTTGGAAGAAGACTATGTGTTCTTCGGCGGAGATGTTCTTCGTTGGAGGTGTTCTTCGCGTTCTTCGTCGATGTTGAAGAAGAAGAAGACTTCAAACTTAGCCTTTTCTCTCCCAAGTCTCCACCACAAGACAAACTAACCCCAAAATAAAATAATCCTCCCACTTATTTTATTAACCCAATATAGGTTTTGAATTTCAAGAGTTTGAAAATTCAAAACCCACATTTAACTCACTTAAGTTATTAATATAAGATGTTATAAAATTAAGGAGGTGTTTAGTTATCAAAACATAAATGGGGGGTTTAGAGGGGTTAGGAAAGTTAAGGAATTTGAAGAGGTGGGGAGGGGTTCGTGTGGGCCCCACCATTTCATATATCCACACATGGGAAGTTGGATGGATGTGGGCCCACCACCAACATCCCATGGGAGAATTTAACAACTTAACATGAAATAAAATTGACTTAACAATTTTATTCACTTTTTTAATTAAACCCCAAAAATTAACTTCTTCTCCCCCACAAACACAACTACGGTAAAGGTTCCCTTAAGCGATTACCGGCGTTACGAGTTCATCGGTGCAATCGGATTTCAATTCCGAGCACCGGTTCAAAAGATAGAAATTCCTGCTCGCTCGTTCACTGAACGTACCCGAGCCAAACTTCGTAAATTAATTCCGGGCACACCGGGCCTCGGAATCAGGCACCGTCACAAACTGCGTTCTTGTAAAATTCCAATGAAAATTAAGAAAAAAAATTTCCTTGAAATTTCCGGGTCTTTACATTACTCCCACCTCAGGGCTTTACGTCCCCGTAAAGCTTCAACACATACTAGGGTCAAAAAAGATGTACAGAGCATGCATCTGAGCCTTCCGCTCCCATGTGCTTACCTGGAGGTTCCCGTACTTCCAGTTATAGTGCACCCGAGGAATCGATCATCCTCGTAGGATCTGCTCCTGTCGATCCTCGATCCCCACTGGACCATCCGTGAAAGACACCCCATCGCCATCGTCCATCTCCTCATGGTCGATGATATGCAAAGGGTCGAGCACGTATCTCCTCAGTTGAGATACGTTGAAGTCGTCGTGCACCTGGTGCAACTGCGGTGAATGGGTCAAGCGGTGAACCACCCCGCCTAACCAGCTGGGGACCAAAGAAGGTCCGCTGAACCTCGGAGATAACTTTCCGCCTTGGCCACATCTCCGTAAACCTTGTCGTGGTGAGACCCGTATAAGGACGTGATCGTCATCCTCGAACTCCAGAGGTCTCCATTTTCTGTTAGAACTGGAACTCGAAAGGCTGCTGCCACGAGGGTATGGTTGACTGACTCAAGAGTGGTCGTTCGCACCCTTCGGTGAAAGAGTTTATCCCGTTATTCCTGGGGATTCCTTTTCGCCGACCAAGGAAAACCCATCCCGATGTTTGCCTAAAACCGTCAATTTGAGTATGAACAGTTATTGCCCATTCCATACTCAAACTAACGTCATAAGGCCTCGACGCTGTCACCAAGAGATTCCAACCGGAACTCTCGCCTCGAGGGTCAGACCACACCGTCGGCGTAAGTGTGATTATCGAGTCTCCTCCCAAGGTATCTCCATACGTGAGGGTAAAGTCCACGGTTTACATCAAACTCTAGGTCTGGAACAAGATTTGTGAAAGCAAGGAATGATTCACATCGACGTCGGTTACTACCGCAGCTAGTAGTGGACACAGACTGTCCCTTGAATCATTTCTAGAGCCATTGGGTCACACTCCTTGACCGTATGCAGCCGCACTCTTCCTCCGCCCTCCAGCTCCCTGAGCCTGGCAGGAATAACTAAGGCAGGTGGTTGTACAATGTTAGGATGTTCACCACATCATGCTGCTCTCCTAGCTCTATCTCCACGTCTGCTGCTTCGTAGACTCATCTCTCCTTTAAACTTCCTCTTCATTAACATTTAACACGCCCGAGTCTCTAAGACTGGCACTGGTTTCCTGTTTCTTACTACACTGTGCAGTCTTCATCCGCTCCTGGATGATCTGCACCTTCTCTAGTCTCACAAGAGTTGCTATGATTTCTTCTTTGCCGAAAAGAGAAATCTGGCCTCATCCCCTGGATGAACCACATTTGTTGCCTAATACAGTGAATCCCAACATGAATGATGCATTCATGCCATGGATGATGTCGTAAGGCCTCGACGTAACTACCAAGAGATCCAACTATCACTCTCGCCTCCAAGGGTCGAGTCACTCTGTCAGCATCAGTGTGAGGTCACTGGGTCTCCTCCAGTAGAAATCTCGAAGGTGAGGGTCACGTCAACAGTCTTAACCAGGACCACTCAGTATCAACCAAACAAAAGAACATGAAAGAAAACATCTCAAAGATAAGTGTCTTTTTATTATTTCAGCTCATAGTACAAGACATGAATACAAAAGCAACATGGAACTAGAAGTACAAAGGACGTATCCACTAGTTCCTCTCCTGCCCACCTGCTCTTGGAGCTATACTACCTTGTCCACTACTCGGCTGTTGCTCAAGCACTAGCCGCTGCTTCTGTCTCGGTGGCTCCTCTAACACCCGCTGATCAACCGTACGAGGATTCAGACAGTCACGTTCCAGGTGACCCTTTCCACCGCATGAGTAACACAACATGATTCTGGCACACCTAGCTTTGTTCCCACCCCAGGTGCCCCGCACCACCGGTCCTAAAACCCGAGATTGTCCAGCTGCTGGTCTGGTCCTCCTGGACCTCTGCATCATCTGTCTACTGCCCACAGATGACTCGACAACTGATCGAAAACCCTGCGGCAAAGGCAGAAGCTCTTGTACACGCTCGGGGTGTAGAGATACTGGCACAAACTCCACCCTGAATTAGGTCTCAAAGTCTTACCATGCGAAGGTCATTCCATCGCTAAACTGGAACAAGTGGCTCCACCACCTGCCTCCTGCTGCCTAAAGGAGGCTGGTAGCAAAGATCACCATGAAGTCTGCCGGCGTCCCCACTAGCCTGAAGACTCTTACCACAGCCTCCAGCCAAACCTCAGCCGCCTGCGGGTCCGTCTCTCCCTGGAACCTGGGTGGCCTCCGGCGCTGGAACTCGTGCAGCGCACTCATGCGTCGTGCATCACATACTGCTGGGGATGGTGGCATCGGTGGCCCAACGTATGGTAGTACCGCTGGTGCCTCCGATGGTGCCTCAACTGCAAGAGGGCCCTGTACTGAAGCCTCGTCACTCGACAGGCTGTCAGCACGCACATCCCTCTGGGCTCTAGCTGGTCGTCCGAGAAAAGTCATCTTGAAAGAAACAACGTAACATGGTCAAACAATAATACCTGGTGAGCTGACCTGGTTTGAGCGGTTTTAAGGGGAATCCTTTGAAAACACACAGGCAATTAGTGTTTTCTTTCACAAAGTCAGAAATCAGTTGCCAGGGTCCGGGTGTATGGATACGTCGGCCGCCCGCACCAACACTGGACTCCCTGAACTGAAAACCACACTCTGTACTCTTAACACTATTGCTTCAAATGAAGAAAATATCAGAGTTATAAGTTCTGCAGTAGAACCGACTCCTCTGATACCAATTTGTCATGACCCGTCCTCGGGACCCGTGCTGTGACTACCCCAAGCCCGCCTTCCATAGGCCAGGGGCTGGCGACTAGCACCAAATGCGTAAAATCCCGATAACTAGGAAGGCATTGCCTTTATAAAAGAAAACAAGCACCACATAGTACAAGCGGAAGCAAAACACTAAGTACAAAATAAATGTTGAAAAGTAAAAGGGACAGAATACAAACCCAAAAGAAAGTAAAACTACAACTGAACAAGGTACAACAGCAAAAAAGAAAAACAGCTGGAAGAAGGAAGCAGGTCCTAGGTCGTCCTCCTCGGGTCCTACCTGAAGGGTAGGTACAGATAGCACAGCTCCTGGTCGTCCACCACGGATCCTACATGAAGGTTAGGTACAGATTGCCTCCTCCACGCTCTCGTCTGTCAACCTCCTTTGTGTGTCGTCTCGTCGTGTAGTCCACCTCCGGATACTGACTCATCATGTAGTCCACCTCCGGGTACCGACTCGTCCTCGAACACTCGGCCTCTGTCAGCACTGCCCATCGTCTGCAACCAACACAACGAGGTGCGGGCATAACCCGTGCAGGGGTGAGTATAACAATACTCAGTAGGGACCCCGAGACCCTCAATGTCTCACTAAAACAACAAGGATAACCACAAAGAAGATCTCAACAGATAACCTTTACTTAGGTATATGCACAAACATATACCTAAGTTATCAAGTAACCCATCTCAATCATGAGGTAAACACAAGATCAAAAGTCTCAGCTCAAACCAGGATTTTCATTATCGAAACCGTAACTGCTGAAGAGCTCCGTCTCTGGAGTGTACAGTGGTCCTGCCACGACTCTGAGGTACTGCTCACTAACCTAAGACTGCTGAAGTACTCCCCCTGTCGAGTACTGCGGGTCAGCCACCCAGACCCAGCAGTGCTTCCCGACGAGGTATGTCACCCAAACACAGTAGTGCACACCCCCTAGTAGCCTGCTGAGGTACTCTCCAGACGAGTACCATAGGTCTGCACTGTCACACAGGTGGTGCTCTGTCCGCCATGGGTCTGCACCTCAGAAATTAGTGCTCCGTCCACTGGGCATGTCGACTCACTCCAAGTCGAGTCGGTCAAGCAGTCATCAAGTCTCAGCCAGCTACACGGTCTCCGTACTCCGCACGCTCGTCACTGGGAGGGTCCGCTCCACGAGCTTTAGGTCAAATCTCCAAGTATCTCAAAGTCCCACGAAGAAGTATCTCAAAGGACAGTCTCGTCATCTGGGTCTCAACGCAACAGAAGGCGCATCAATCAGACGCCCGGTCTGTGAGTTACTAGCCCTTTCGTCTCAGGGGCCCGGTTGGTTTCGTGAGCGAACCAACCCGGTCGTATCTCAACTGTACCCCGAACTCTCATAGGGTATACTCATAGGGACTGTTTCTCAATGAGGTCACCAACGCCACTGACGGTTCGTCAAGGGGACGTTCTGTCAGAAAGGTATCAACTTTTCCGTTCCAGGGGCCCAGTTGGATTTCGGGAAGATCCAACCCGACCACTATCTATCTGCATCCAAAACTCGGGGGGTGGATGGAAAAAGTTCTGTATCGTCCACCGGAACTCATCAAAAGCTGACGACACGTCATTCGGATGCTCGTACCTCAAGATATGAGCGTTTCCGCTCCGAGGGCCCGATTGGTTTCGTGTACGAACCAACCTGGCCGAACTCAAAGTATTCCGGAACCTTGAGTGAAATACACCGAAACGACCGTCTCGATCCACGGATCGCATCACTGCTGACGGCGAGTCGTTTAGAGGCTCGTAGCCCATGTTACGGGCATTTTACTGAAAGTGGTCCGAAACCGGGGGGTCTGGGCCCGGGCCGACCCGGCCCGTCCCCCCCTGGGTCTGCCGAACCGGGTCGACCCGGCCCAGGAGGTGACCTGGCCCGACGACCTGGCCTGGCTCAAAAAATCTGGCCCGGCCGGCGGCGCGGCCTGGGCGCCGCGTGTGCGCCGCGCGCGGGGGGCAACCCCCCCCCCCCCCTTTGTGAACCCGCGGCCCCCCCTCATTATGGGGGGCCAGTTTGCTGGCCGGGGGAATTAAATTCCCCCTGTTCTTCTCCCTTCCGGCCGGCCCGACCTGGCCGTCCGGTTCTTCCTCAACGGGACCGGCAAAGGCCAGTCCCCTTCCGGCTTCCGACACCAGCGGCCCGGCTAGCCGCCGGTCATCTTGTTCCGCCGCGGCCAGGAACCGGTCGCGGCCTTCTTCGTCCGGCGCGGTGCGATGACACTGCGCCCCTCCGCCGCGGCCCCGCTCCGGCCGCGGCACCTTCGATTTCTTTTGACGCGGCGCGACGGCGTCGCGTTCTTGAATTTCATTCCTCGGCGCGGTGCGACGACGCCGCGCTATAATTTCCGTGCGTTTCCCGCGTGGTGCGACGGCACCACTCCATCCCCTTCCATCCGCAAGGAAACAAATATTAACATAGGAGGGGTTTCGGCCGTGTTTGTGCGGTCCGACCCCACTCTCGTTAAACGATAACATTTATTCGTTATCCTCGAAGTTCGACATTCTAGAATCAAGAATAGAAATAATTAAATAAAACAACAACAATCCTCAACATCAAACCGCTTGATCGGACGATCCGCGGATCAACCAGGTATTGGTTGGTCCGCGCTCGTCGTTCTTTTCTCAAAAGATAAGAGAATTCCAAAATAAATTCCCCTACCTTTATTCAGATACGGTGCACGTCAATCGGATTGCGGATGACGAGCATCGCGGAAGTCGGGCGTCGTGGAAAATGAACGTCGATTCCATTGTCGTCGAGGTGCGTTCGAAGGGGAAGCATCGTTGGAAGAAGACGTCGCGTTCTTCGGCGGAGATGTTCTTCGTTGGAGGTGTTCTTCACGTTCTTCGTCGATGTTGAAGAAGAAGAAGACTTCAAACTTAGCCTTTTCTCTCCCAAGTCTCCACCACAAGAACAACTAACCCCAAAATAAAATAATCCTCCCACTTATTTTATTAACCCAATATAGGTTTTGAATTTCAAGAGTTTGAAAATTCAAAACCCACTTTTAACTCACTTAAGTTATTAAAATAAGATGTTATAAAATTAAGGAGGTGTTAAGTTATCAAAACTTAAATGGGGGGGTTTAGAGGGGTTAGGAAAGTTAAGGAATTTGAAGAGGTGGGGAGGGGTTCATGTGGGCCCCACCCTTTCAAATATCCACACATGGGAAGTTGGATGGATGTGGTCCCACCACCAACATCCCATGGGAGAAGTTAACAACATAACATGAAATAAAATGGATTTAACAATTTTATTCACTTTTTTAATTAAACCCCAAAAATTATCTTCTTCTCCCGCACAAACGCAACAATGGTAAAGGTTCCCTTAAGCGATTACCGGCGTTGCGAGTTCAGCCGTGCAATCGGATTTCAATTCCGAGCACCGGCTCAAAAGATAGAAATTCCCGCTCGCTCGTTCACTGAACGTACCCGAGCCAAACTTCGGAAATTAATTCCGGGCACACCGGGCCTCAGAATCCGGCGCCGTCAGAAACTGCGTTCTTGTAAAATTCCAATGAAAATTAAGAAAAAAAATTTCCTTGAAATTTCCGGGTCTTTATAGTGGAGAATGTTGGAGATGGGGGTGGTGTGGAAAGGGCGGCTCAGAGATACCACAAGTGGCATCTCTGTCCTAGTGTGAGGACACGACGAAGGGTGGTGGCAAGGCCGGACATGGATCGCAGTTCGGGTAATGGATCAGATAGTACAGTAAAGTGTTGGACTAGGCTGGCATGGAAGGAGACTTGTGGAAGATCGGATCATGTGTCTCAGCGAGGGGTGGGATGAGACCAAGGTGCAAGGCTGGTTTGAGCAACCCAATTATGAGATGAAGGGGGTTTGATTTGGTTAAAGTGGTTCTTAGATGTGGAAAACAAAGGAGGCATGAGGATTATCTAATGAGCTCGCACTGGAATCCGGTGAGGGTTGAGGCTAATTTTTCCTCTATGTTCAGATCTTGTTGTTTCTATTTTATTGAAGGGTTTTATTTTGAATCTAGTATACAGATTCATTATTTTGAGCTCGATGCTTCGATTTGTTGTTGTGTGAATTGATGTTTTTGATATTTTCGTTTTTTTTTCATGCCTTGCTTTAGGTGGTTTGTAGTGGTATTGTTGTTGGGACGGTGCAATGTGTTGTTAGTGGATGGTGGTGGGACAGAATGTGGAGGGGTTATGGTGTGAGGGTATTGAAATAATGGTTGTGTTTTATGTGGCACAGTGAGTGAAATGGTGCCACCAAAAATGTAGAGGCAGGGAGAAGGACTACCATTCGGTGGTGAGGCAATGAAAGAAATGATTGAAACAGTGTGAGTATGGAGAAACAATGGGTGGGGTGGGAACTATGAGATAACAATTTGATGAAATGGTGGAACCATGACAGTGAAAAACAGTGGCACGAAGATACCTGCTGCACAAGCATCAATAAATTAAGTTTAAAAAATAATAATTCACTAAAATAAAAATAAATTAAGAAATAAATCAATTAAATTAACAAATAGAATAAATCACTAAATATAAATAATGAAATGATAAAAATGAAATAAAATTAATTATTCATTATTTAAAAGAAGTAATATATTGGGATTAAAAATTATAACCAAATTAATTTAAAACGAATTAAAATATTTTCTGTAAGTTTGTAAAATTAATTATCCAAATAATTAATTAATGAATTGTGTGAATAAAATAATTAAACATAAAATATTATTTGAATAAAAATAAATTGTTAAACTAATTTAATTTTTATTGAAATAACTATGAATTAAAAATTAAAGTTTATTATATATTTAAAAAATAAAAATAATGAATTAATTAAAAAAATTAATGAATTAATAAAATATTTTTTAAAAATAATGAATGAAAAAAATGAAAGTTAATATAACAAGGATTTTTTCATTTATAAGTTATTCAAAATAACACATTAACTCGTAAAAATATATTATTTACACAAAACATGATTGTTTTACAATTAAATTTACAGAAAAAAAATTATTGAATAAAAACTACATTTTGGTATAACATTGATAATAAAAAAATTAAAAGGACGTTGCATAAAGTATTAATGTTTTCCACATCAAACTCACCAACATTTAAAACTTTTTTTTCTTCAAACAAGTAATAACTTTTGAAATTAAAATAGACAAATTATTTAATAGATTCAATTAAAAAACTACATGATAAAACATTAATAAATATAGGAACATTACCAAGAAGTGGCATAGGCATTTAAATGGTGTTAAAAAATTAGGCCCTTCCAAGAATAAAAAACTCAATAGAATTCAAAAGCCTCATAAATTCGTACAAAGTCAAGTATATTGTGCCACTTTTATGTACTGATTAACTTTCCAACATCAACTTCCATTTCATTAGTTTATTCAAGGAGTGATTAAATTTTACATGATGTAGAATTCAATACATAACTAAGGGAACCTTCCATTGTCATCTTTCCCCAGGTTTCCAAAATTAATATACATTAATTTATTCACTTTATTGAATCAACTCAAATGTATTTTAACGAATTCAATTTCTCTCTTCATTATCTGGGTTCAAAATTCCCCTCTCATTAATGAGTACAATTTTTACAATATCACATTATTTTAATTTTTCCCAGCCATATTCCATGGGCATTTCACTGTGAATAGAACTTATTCAATTTGAAATTGTATTTTTTTATTGACATAAATGAACCTAGTGCACATTGTCTTTGAAGACCATAGTGGGATCCCATTTTCCCATTTTTATACAATTACAAAGTACATAATTAATAATCATTTGGGTTGACTTCCTTTATTTATTGAATATTATTATTCTTTCAAAAACTGTGAGTCCTATTGGTTCCAGTGGAAAATTCTAGTTACCCTATTTCTTGATCCTTATTCCACAAAACCTATCATGTCACACTCCCCTCATATTTTCCTAAACAGACAGATAATAAAGATAATGACCAATTCCACACATAAATCACTCACACATAAAATTTTTATTACTATGTTCTACAATCATCAACCTACGAGCAATTACCCACTAAACATGAATGAATTGTAATACCACTAAACCACTGATAACCATAAAGTGATGAATCAATTTGAATGAATTTACAAAAAAATTAAAGTAATTTTGAATATTTTAAAAATAAATGACCATTTTTTAAACAACATCATGTTCATAAAGGGGGAATTTTAAATGACACTTGAATGACACCTCTCCCCCATACATAAAACCCAATATTGTCCCCAATGTTGAATTTAAGTCGGGAGATAATTTATGTTCAACATATATGGATATTTTAGCATAGAAGGAGTATGGAGGGGTAGCAAGAAGGTATAAAAAGTACTTTTCCACATAAAAATGAAAAGTAAAAGAAAAAAGAAGAAGAACACAACCCCAAAAACAAGGAAAATCAACTATTTCAGTTATAATACAAAAAAAATTCATTCTTTTAATCATTATGAGTAGTAAAAATATTTTTTCACTTACATTTATATATCATCATTCTTAACAGTGATGTACAACAATATCTCAATGAAACAGAATGTGAAAAAAATAGATGGGGTAAGGAAGTTTCAAATAGAAGCTAAAAATAATTATCAACTCATTATATATTAAAATGATAACACCCAATAAATAAAACAATTCATATTTTTCAGAAATCTAATGGATGTCACCCACACTTATTTATTTACAACATTTAGTCATTGGAATGTACAAAATAAAAGTTTATGAAGTGAAATTCAATAATTCTTTGTATGTGAAAGCCTCTCATCAATTGTTTTTGTGTTCCTCCCTTTGCTACATTCTCGAGAACTCTGTTTGATCCATTCAATTCCTACATAAGTAAAAAAATCATTAGGCTTCATGATTATAAAACACAAATAAAATTCAACCCAGAGCATGTGTTTGGGAGATTTATACAATGTTCTCCAACATAAGCCACTTTCTACCATGAATGTTCTAAAATAGGTTGTCACTGAAAAATGATTCACATAGCCAACTAAGACCACCAGACCACATAACCCATGTGAAAAAATAAGGAAACAATTATTTTTCAACATATGGAGGGACAAACAATTCTTCTAGGAGAATTTATTCAAACCAAAAATTAAAGCAGAAAACATAGTAAATAATGGGTTTCCTCCAATGCATTGCTAGGTTTAAAGTCCCCAACCAGGCCTTATTCCATTAAATATTTCTATCCGTGATCATTCAATGGTAAATATTTGTCAATGGCATGGAATTCAAAATTCTCTAATGAATAAAGAGAAGTAATACTCGAGACTTTCTCATTTTCATCACTAATCAAAATTTCAAAAAATTCATCTAGCTCACTAAGAGGATTCATGTGGTCCATCTCAACTAGGTCTCTACAAATCAGTTCATTAGCTCTTAAAAAGTTCGACAATTTTCCATGAAAACCACTAATCTGATCAAGAATACTACCATAATATCCACCACATTAGAGTTTTGCTCAAACCTAGCAATATAATCGAACACATCAACAAACCCCACATCAAGTCCAAAAATAGCTCGCAAATCTGACAACTCAGAAATTACCTATAAGATGTTATCAAATTCAGCATACAATAGATTATTCTCAATTTAAAGAGTACTCAAATGATGAGAATATTTCAAGTTCAGGTTTGAAAGCATCACTGAAAACATCACATTGGCCATGTAATAAGATATCAAGGAAATAGACTTGTTTATAATGGAAATAATAATGTTTTTCAGTTGGGTTCAACATAGAACTTTATCTAGCTTCAATAAATTTAAGACAATCAAATTCAAGAGGGAGACATTCATAGACCTATTGAGATAGTTTAAAACAATTTTGTGACTCACTGTACTGAATGGGGTCCAAAGAACGAATTATATGATCAAATTGAGTTTGTGGGGAAAGAGAAGTAGTCAAGGAAAAATTTCCAATGGGATGGGGAATTATTCATTATGTGACCTCAAGTGGGAAATACCCATACATTTCTCTAACCTCAATTTAGACGCATTTATTCATAGAAACATCTAGCACATCACAACTGTCCTCATGTCGGGGCCTCTCAAACACCAAAACTTCCTTGACATCATCTACATCTTGGAGGTGTGTTTTCCTTTGGAAACATCAGTGAAGAAAAACTTGTATCAAGGATGTTTCCACATAAGATGATAGGGGCCTTTTCATCACATTCTATATCAAGGATCAGGAAATCAGTGTGCATTGTGAGTTTTCTAACACTAACTAATAGGTCATCCACCCGCTCATAAGGGTGTGTGAGTTTTCTATCAGTAAGACGAAGACAAATTGATGTTGGTTGGATATCCTGAAGACCCATATTATTAAACTTGGATAAAGTAATAAAATTGATACTTTCTCCTTACTCACACAGGAAATTTAGTTTCCCACTTACTCCTATTAGACACTGAATGATAAATCCAAAAGGGTCCTTCAATTTGGGAGGAATATTTTTTTGGACAATTTCACTACACTCGGCATTGAGATCAATTTTATTCAAATTCATCCAATCATTCTTGTTCATCATAATCATTTTTGTGAATGAAAAATATGAAGGGATTTTATCTGAGGATTCTAATAAAGGCATGTTGATGGGAAACATTTGAATTGGTTTCAAAAATATCATGTAATGATGTTCATTACAAAGATTTACACTTTCAAGGAAGGGAATGAGAGGGCATAATGTATTTGAATAGGTGGGGTTTTTACCTTCCCCTTAGACCCCAAATTCTTTTTTTCTTCTTTAAAAAACCTCCAAATCATTTTGTTTGTTTCCTTAGCTTTCTCAGGTGTGTGTTTCACATTCTATTTAGTTTGGTACTTACTGGCAGGATTTCTAGAATTGGGATTTTCCCTATATTTGTGTTCAATTTCATCTTGAAAATTGTTTTCCTAATTCATAGGGTGTTCACTAATTTGTTATTTTTTTTTAATCCATGAACTGGTTGATACTCCAATTAAATATTATCTTATAATTGGTTTTGATGTTATGTGAAACTTCATATTTTCCTAATCGACTTTTTTCATAGCCATTTGACTCATTTGATGTTATAAATTATGAATCATAGAATCTGTATCATTATTAAATGATCCAATAGCACTCAACATTTTTTGCATCATCCCTATTAATTATCCTTGAGAATTAGAAGATTTATCTATATATTGATTCCAGAAAATTTTCATACGTTGTGGATGGAATGTTGGAGTAATGGGATGATTTTTTTAAGTAGTGGACTTCTTCGTGACCCCTTTCTCACTCTATGATATATTACACTGACATTGATATCCATACTAGTATGAATTTGAGAGTTTATCATGGAAACTATGATTCTTAGATCTGTTGTCAGCAAAATGGGCACTCTCATCACATTAAATGGGGAGAACAAAATTCGAAAAATATATCTGAGTGTGACCAAACATGCCACTATTGTAGCATTTCTCCTTAGAGACCCTATCATCAACAAGAATAGCTTGAAGAATTTTATCATTCCTATGGATGACCATATTCCTAGTGCACTTGTGCTATGATTATTTATTCAACTTATCAAACAATTGTTTATGTTTATCGGTATTGGAATCAGTGAAATCACCTCCATAAGAATGATCAACAATGTTCAGAATGTAGGGGTGAAAAAATTATATAAATTATACATGTGTAGGGTGGGAACTAATTGATCGTTAGGACATTGTGAAAGAAGACCTATGAACCTATACTATGATTTCTGAAAGATTACACCCTAATCCTGGACAATGACAGTGATCTTATGCCTAACCACAATGGTTGTGTTAATTGGATAGAATCTATATACATAAGCATTTCACACCTCTTCCCTGTTTTCAAATATTTCCTCATATAAATTTTGGATCCATGTTTTAGCACTACCCTTTAGAAAGAATGAAAACAACCTCAACCACAACTCCTCCTCACTATGATCTCATAGAGAAAACTATTGTATATTACCATAAAAATCATTGAAAAAATATTAGTATTCTTTTACTAGAAGACCATTAAATTATTGAAATAGATTAAGATGAGATCGTTTGATCTCATTGCTCCAAGAACATGGGGAAAATTTAATGCATGATGGATTAAATGACACAATATCAATTTGAAACTCCCTAAGATATGGTCCCTTAGGTGTAAGAACTAAGGGTTATGGCCTATAGGAAATTTGATTTCAAGAAATATTTGCAAAATTTTCCTTTTAAAAAATTTATTGAATTCTAAGTGCAGAACAATGCTTGTTGATTTCCTGAATTAGTGCTTCATGTTCCGACATAGAAGATGTAGTGTGCATACATTTTCAACAACAATATATTCTTGAGATTATTTTTGTACAATTATTATGTCTTTTAATATTTTTGTTTTATATGTTCTTTTATTTCATATTTATTTTTTGGGTTTTTTAATCTTTTCCACACCAGCCTTCACTGGTAACAACACCTAAATTTTCCGCACAATTGTTTATTATGCACAAATTTAAAATTTTAAAACCTTAAAAACTACTAGTACTCTAATAAGAATAGTGTCTAACCACCAAAAAATGACATATTTTGTTCTAGAAAAAACTAAAAAAATCAACAAAAAAATAAACAAAATTAATAAAAAAAAGAGAATCATGCTGTGGAATAGGATGTAAAAATAAATGTCAAATGGTGTAAGGCTTGATTTTAGCATTTATCATAAATTATTGATGAATTAATGGTCCTCTGGATTCTTTGAACTGATTTGAAATGTATTCTCTTCTTCTTCTTGCTTTATTTCTATTACTTAGTCCAAATAAACAGAGAATATTTTTTTAATCAGTTCAAAGATACCCGAGGACCCAAAATATATCATTAATGACTAAGCTGTGTTTAAATAAATCCTTGAACCATTTCACCATCATTTTCACACCCTCTTCCACTGCATTATTCATTGTTTCATTTTTGTTTTTTTTATTGTTTAGTAGTTTTGTTTATTTTTAGTTTGTTCATTCATAACATAGGTTCTTATCTATGACTAGAAACCCTTCTTACCACAATACTAGTAGTTTTGAGGGTGTATAAATTTTAAATTTGATTGATCTTAATGACTGCGCGGTTAATAATTTTGATATTTTTATTTCAAAAAATAAATTTTTTTAAAAATTTTTTATTTATAAATTTCAAAATGTTGTTATTATTGTTCATAACCTTCTTTTTAAATGGATAGTTTATTATACAATCATACATCCAAACGTGTGTTTTCATAAAATTAAATCTATTGACGAAACTGGGTTTATTTAAGAAGATAAATTCTATAAAATCTAAGGTTGTTATAATAAGAGAATTTCTTCTCAATGGATCATCCTCGTTTTTAGTCTTAATTGATCAACAATAAAATTAAATTCTAAAGACCAATCATGAGAACTAATTTAATGGATCTAATATGTGGTTCTACTAGTATTTGATCATCCTTAAAATCTGGCCCATCCATGAATATAGTTTTTATGGCCAGGGTTCTTCATGAAAAGGTATAGTATACCCAATCAATTTGTCGTATATATGTTGAAATAATCTCTTGTATTCCTCAACGATCATTGTTTTCAAGGTCCAACATATATTTAGTGTCAACTGTTATCCAAGGATTGTTAGGAAATTATCTTGTAGAGGAATATGATATTCTACCCTTCAAGATTCCTTTGTTCCTAGAAAATTATAATTAATATAGGATTTAATGAGTTATCAAGTATTGATTTTGAATAATGATGACCAAATTAAAAATATAATTTACCTTGTAATTATAGTCACAATATATGGCCTCCCTACAAAAAATGAATAATTATAATAAAATTCTAGTTTATAGTGATTTATCAATTAAACTAAAAATTATACTTAACACTAATTAATGTGATATTAACAAAAGTTTAACTCAATTTTTTTAGAATAAAATAACAAAAAGTTAAGAAAAAATATATAAAAATAATATATTTCCCTATAACCATAGGTTGAAAAGCCCCCCCCCCCCCCGAAAACATCTACTCAAATCAAAAATATTGAAAAATTACACTTTGAAACATTATTGGGGAACACCTCATCAGGTTAACCATTATTGAAGCACAATTGGACATGGTGACATAATATAGATGAGAGATTAACAATCTCCCACATAAATATAACCTAGAAAAAACCTCTAATATTTTCTAAAGTACCATTGAACTATCAGGTTTTTTAGAAAATGTCATCTTTCAATGGATCACTATGTTTTTTAGAGAGATTGATATAAAAATCAATATCCAAATTGTAAAACCATGAGATAGTCCAAAACACGAGTCCTAAAGACATGTCGGGCCTCTATCCCTCAAGGTTCAATCTCAGACCTGAAACTCATATGACCATTAAAATTGAATGAATATATCGTATCTGGATTATAGGTACTCTAATCTATCATATTGGAAACAAGAATCCTTTCTATGAAAAATATTCAAACTAAATTATGGAGGTAAAAAAAGTCAAGTCATTATACAATGAAAATTAAATATAAAGTGAGTATTAAAAAACAATGTCACATCACTCAGTATTTATTTGAGAGAGACCCTATTTGAGAACGTCCATGTCTGCAATTTGACTTAGTGTATAAGGTAGAACAAGTGGAAAAAAACATTAACATGAAAAATTAACATGTATTATATATTGATTGTATGCGATAACATTAATAGGAAATGAATGATGAAGAATAAAAGCTATATGTTTCCTGAACTGACTTCTCTATACCAGAAAATAAATTTCAGAAAATTTTTGGTTGAATGATTAGTAACCAATGTCATATAAAAATTATATATCGACTCCCACTACATTTATGGGATGCCTTATCTGATAAATAACTACAATGAACCTTTAACACCATTTTTCTATTATTACCGAATAAATACAGACAATACTATTATATTCATAATCCAAAAATTATTCAAACCCACTTTTATATCATGCTAACATCGAATAAGAACCCAAGCCCTAGACCTAGCTAATGGTATGCCAATAGGTCCACACTAAGACTCTCTATAAAAGTATAAAACATGGTTACTAGAAAAGGGTATGATTCTCTCAAAATATGAGAGTTCTGAAAATTGCGGAACCTTTAATAAAAAAATACAAATGAAAAGATAACTGAATAGAAAAGAAAAATATATAAAAACAATATTATATAAAAAGAATGCATGAGCTAATAAATAAACATAAATCTCATAAGGACAGAACACATAAAAATGCATCTATAATGATTTTAAATGAAAAGGACTGAGCGGATCATCCTAACCTTTGGAACATCTGTAACATAATCCTACAAAAACAATCCAATCTACCATCATGATTCCTCGCACACCATGATACTCTGCCAAAATAACTAGTTTCTATCTATTAAAAAACCACAATATGTAGGCAACCACTAAGACTATCCCCAAATATGTTTTTCATTTTAATATAGTCACAACATGAATGGGAATACGGAACTTATTGGGGTGATTATAAATACACATAGTACGACACCCTAAAATAAGAAATGATACAAAAAGAAACAATCCAACTAAACTCTTATTATATGAGGTACCTAAGAGGAAGATAAATTGGAAGGCCAAAATACAAAGGCTGATGATTATTCTATAACAAAAAAGTAAATAAATGAGTAATTGGAATGATAAACCACATATAATCTATCAATTAAATGTCTCATGGATAAAGAGAATCCCAAAAAATCTCAAATACAATAATCTATAGTCATAATGAACATAAAAGTGGACCAGACCAGTATAATAAATAGAAAATAAGTTTGATGTGTATATTCAATTGTGTATCGCATCTAGAAGCAAATCCTTGGGATTCCAAGGACTCGTAAGTATCATATAGCCCATAACCCTGAGACATAAAATGACTAAACTAGCTTTATAATCATTAAGGTCGGGGATAGACATATTTTTATAATGCTCACCCAATAAGAAAGTATTGGTTCCTCTCATCTAGAAATATCATACCATTGACTGAATGCCTTAAACAATGAATGATTGTAGTATAAATAACATATCTATATTAGATATATGAAAAAATATACTATTGGTGGATGTATGAAAATTTAAATTTCTAAAGAACCGGTTAGAGGACTCTGCCCCTCCTAGCCCCAAGATATTGTTCAAACACCCTATATAGGGGATTGCAACAACCATTTTTTAGAAGAGTACCGAACCAATATATTTATAGTCAAATGATGATCACACCCGAGATAAATATCATATATTGGGGGTGTAATAACCCCATATATTATCTAATAATCATACTTTAACTCATTCAGATGCACTATAAATATATAAATCAAATCATCAAATATGATATATGAAACATCTTATCATGTCTAAATGGTCTAAACCACAGCCATTATTATTGAAAATTTATTGTCATAAGATATTAACCTGTTTTAAAAATTATACAACTGAAAAATATAAAATTCAATTTAACATTGATGAAAGGAGAAACATTTTATATTTTAGGGTTCATTGACAACGTAATAATTATGTACCCTATATGTGTCTTGAATTTTTTCTCTCAACAATTAGGTTGTGATGACATAGATAGATATCTATTTTGATATTAAATTATAAAGAGACCAACAATTATTTTTTAATAAATACAAAATTGATAATTATATTATTAATCATATAAAATAATTTGAATAATATTTCATTTATATATTTCCATTATTATGGGGAGGCATCATCTCTCTCTCTAATTAGTTCTGTAATCCTCTTTTAGTTTCATATTTTTTAGTAATTATTTTATTGATATTAAATATTCAACATTTCCCATTATTTCAAATCTCATGATTTAGTGTTCTAGTTATTTATTTCCCCATAAAAAATGTTCCAAACACTGACTCTCAATCCTTAATAGACGTCTACCATTTCCATCATTTATTGACTTCTATTCCATGAGCAAGGCCAGCAACATCAGATCTACGCAATGTGGTCAATGAAACTATATAGGATTGAACCACTATCATCTAATAATAAGAAAACATAACATGATATCTAATTTCAATCCCCAATAAAACTAAGAAAATCTAGAATTTTATTATTAATCAACGTATAATAATCTAATAACTAAACAATTCATAAACGGAAATGATCATAAAAATTCAGGGGGAGAAAACCAATAAGCATCATGGTGAAATTTGAAATTCAATATCGCGATAATCTGATTCTTCAATGATTCTATTTACTATGGAATAATAAAAGGAAGAATGAATTCTAAATTATTATATACATAATAGTAATTCCAAAATTAATGATGTCATAAAATGAGAAACAAGTAATCCAATTAAAAACATAAAAACATTACCATGTCTAATATAAGGCATCAATGATCCCTCAAATATTAAGATATTTCCAAAATAAGGATTCAAATTTGTGGAAGAATTCAGCTGTATTGATTGACATTTATAATTATGATGAAAAATCACATTGAATGGTAATGTTATTTGTTACGTTATCATCGCCATATGATTATGAAGTGTCCATAATCTCCCACTTTCTTGGGTAATTTAGTTTAAAATGTATAAAATAAATAAATAAACCATAATATATTGATTGAGATGAATTTTATTGATTAATATTTATAAAAAATTCGAATAACTATTTTATTAATATTACACAAAATCCAAATCTGACTAAATACTGTCATGTTCCTCTATATGAAATGATAATAAATTATTTTGAGGGTGACCTCCACATTAAAAAATCAACCATGGTCCTAGTTTTCCTATGTACATACTCATTAAGGAAATATATTTATTTAATAAAAAATTCATTCCCACATAATAAAAAATTTATTGTATTTTTACTAAAATTTAATGATGATAAAACATTATTCCATCAATCTAATGACTCATCAAAAACATCGTGAAATGAATTATAGAAATGTCCTTGTTGTCTAATAATTAATAACCATGAACATAACATCACAATTGATCTCAATGGCTAGTTACTACCATCACCACAAAAGATATTTTATTTTCTTATTTATGAAGAATCGTTATAGAGTGAGGGAGAAACACGTCACATTAGAGGAGTCATGGGGGTAAAAAGTAATATAGACAAAGGGAATACCCATGAAAAGATGCATGATCTCAGACTGTAGGGAGACAATATTGGAGTATTATGTGATCCCATCACATTATCCAGCAATAGAGACTATAAAATATGCGAGTCTATATCCCTCCCGCAATGTGCGAAGAATCTACATCTGAGTGGTAATGATACAACGACAAATACAGATAGTATATGCTATGCACCAAGATGTATTACCATCTCCTTGAAGAGCATGTTGAATATCCTTGGAATCAATTTCTGTGGCCTAAAGTGTTATATTCGTATCTTAGTAATAATTAGAAAAAATTCTTTAAAACTAAATATATTTAAAAATTTACTAAAACCATGCCTAGGAATAAATACCGTGCTATAATTTTAACATGACAATTAGATAATTCATCTATGTACACTTTATAGGGAAATTTTATCATTTTATTATTTGAAATGTTCTCAATAATTTGAAATAAAAAATGAGCCATGTTATGATCCAAAAACAAATTTGAGTCACTAATGTGTGTTAATTCATTAAAAATGTTTGTATTAAATTATTCAATTTTAACATTGAATTTATTGTTAATAACAATATGAGTAATATATAATTGTAATTGACTAATGATTCGTGATAATACATCTTGTAATGAAAAATATATGTGTGATTATGGGTTGTCATGGGATATCATATAGAACTAATTCTTTTATTATGTATATTATAACAAAAATAATGTTTTAGAATAAATAATTTTAAAACATTACAATAAAATACAGGTAAATAAATTAAAAAAATATGGAAATTTTTCAAAAAAATATCGATATTCTACGGTCATGAAATGAAACTGGGAAAGTCCATCAAAAACTCATATAACTATAGAAATTATTCAAGGCCATGAATAATAGTTAGTAATAGCCATTAAACACAAGAAATAACATAAAAATGTCTATAGAACATAACAAAAAACATTAAATGTGTCCATACATCAGTGTCAATCACAGTCATGGTAAATATGAATAGTAACTAATATTGGTAGTTACAATGAAAGAATATAAATTAGAATGAAAAACCCCTAAATGGTTTTGATCGATTAACCAATGGTTTCATTCCAAGAAACACTATTTTACAACACTTAACATGTTTCCAAAAAACTAATTTGGAATTTGTTTCTAATAATAGGATGAGTGTCCCTTTTTGGTATGTAGGTGATGTATTATTGGATCTTGTATCCAATAAAATGGAATTTATTAGGGGTATCACTACCTCAGATAAATTGGATGATATTTTTTTTAGTATGATCATTTTTGATATCATCTAAATCCCAAAAATATTTATAGTGTGGATATGTTTATTGATTTTAATTTTCATCACTATAAGGTTTATATTTCTATATCAATTATATTTCTTTTAATACTAGAGATAATAATGATATTTGAACTGAATTTGGATGTTTAGAGTATTTATATTATCCTATATATGAATCTAATACATGACGGAATAAATGATATTTGGATTTATTTATTTGATATAAATGTAATTATTCGTGAAAGTTACCCTTAATGAATTTGAATAACAAAATATTCTAGAACTATCATAGTAATTATGATGATTTAAGAATTAGGGTCCTCGTTGAAGGAATCAAATAAATGGATGAATAAAATATAAACCATTTTTTATTACTTACAATCATTACTAAAAAATTCCATGAATAATAAGATCATTTATATTATTGAATGAGAACCCAGGGTTTTTATGCTATTGGAATAAAATTTTTCTCATTTTTACACAATAATAAAAATATCATTAAACATTTTAAGAACATTACAATAATTCAACAACATGAATCATTAATTTTTTATCATTCAAAACAATAGAAAAATAACATTATATATTCTTAAATTGGGAGATTCTTAATTATGTGACCAGGAATAAATGATAAAAACACAATCATCCAGACCAATATAAAATTCATATGTATTTAAATCTACGATAATGAGTGGGAATGACCAAATTATTTGTTTTGTATAAGAGTGAAATAATGTTTATAAATATTATTTGGAATGATATATAAACATTGAATAAATTAATATAATATAAGTGAAATTTTAATAATAATCATGAAAAATAAAAAAATATAAGAAATTTTTAAAACATAAACTCGTGATTGGGAATAAAATACATGATTGTATATACAGTATATACTATGAAGGTAAACATATCTAACATTATAGAACCTCATAGGGTTGTCAACAAAAAATATCGTCCTCATATACCATATTTGATTACTCAGTTTTATTCCTTAGCTATCACATAGGGTTACCTTGTGAGGACACTTATAAAACAAATATTTATCCCCCACAAGCCAAATTATATTATATTATAATGTTTTATTATCATTCATATACTCATTGGGAAAAACTATTTGGACACAACAAATTAAAAAATTATTCAATATAAATAATTCATATCTATAAGTATCATATTACGTATGATGTTATAAAAATAATGGTTAACATAGTTTAGATGGGTATCATTAATTCGTACATTTTATTAATTATTTTTTCTACCAATGTTACATTATCCCCATTTAAATATTATATCCCACATTATACACCTAATACATAAAACTATTTCATGTAATCGAAATTATGGATAATTGTTTAGTCTAGTATAATTATTTTCAGGATTTCACTATATCTCCTCATCCCTAGTAATCACAAAGATGATATCTAATACTATTACATTAATATGATTATAAGAAATAAAATTTTAAAAGATTGAAGAATTTATCAGACTTATTAAAATAGATACATACATGAGTATTGTATTGAAAATGAATATATTAATTTCAACAATAATTTTTTCCATTCGAGGATAACTATATTCCAACCAAGAATATCATTGCATATCTTCCTTACTACACTTATTGAATTCCTTTAGATAGGGAAAAATAACAGTGTTAAAAAATTGTCATCGATGGCTATGTATGATAACAAAAGTTACATGTCAATGAAAATAATCAATAAAGAAATGTAATAACTAAATATATATGTAATATAATCCATAAATTGATAATGAATTTCAAAAAAACGATGTGATTAACTTATTACACATTTCATAGAATTTCTTAAAATAATAGAAATTGTAAATTTGATGGAATGGTAAATAACCTAAAACACATTCAATTAATGAATCTAGGTAATGAATAATCAATATAACAAGGTAAATAACTGAAAATGAGTTCTATATAAATAATCAATAATGAATTAAATGCATCCGTAGATTTTTTTTTCATATATTAAATATCAGGTATAATAATATAGAACTTGAAAGAATGTAATGCTCAATTATTGGATTCCATGTTTATTTGGTACATGATACCATTACTACCATGACCTTTCTCAAGAATGATTAAAACATACTCGGTTAAGAAACCCACTATGGTTATCAAACTGAATCATCTCATGAGACAACTGAAACATCAAGGAGCTATCTATAACTGGGTCCCACACATGTCAAACCTATCTAAAACATTCCTCATATATTGAATAATTTATTTAATACATTAATTATGTTGATTATAAAATATCCATATCGAATAAAAGATATAGATTTATCTATATTCCACTAGTTATGAAAATAATATTCAAGTTCATAACATATATAAAAATGGTATATGTTTTATTGAATAATAATATCAATGATAAATTATATGTATATTTAGGGGAATTTTAATCTTCAATGATCACTATAAGGTGAATAATTCCTAGGAAAGATAATGAACACAATAATGAATCAATAACGTGAATTTAAATATTATACATGGTCAAAATAATAATAATTCATCAAAAAAAATTAAACGAATTGTATCAAAATAAAATATACCCATTTTTTAAATACAATATTTTTTGTCATTGAATAATAAAATTTTATTTTGAAAACATCATACGGAAAATAATATTCAAAGATTAAAAACTGTCTCATGGTACTATGAAACTTTTGAATCATAAGCCCCTTGAAGGATGAATATTAATTGAAACTTATAATATCATGAAAATATGTATATTCTGGGTATAAAATGACATTGAAAAAAATATATAAACAACATAAAATAATATTGGTATACAATGTATCAAAAGTCTTAAAGAAAAAAAATAGTTGCAAAAAAATGTTGTCGTTTAGAAACATTGAAACTGTACACTTCATGAAAGGGATATCAACAAAGGAATATTTAAATTAACCTAAATTATATATTAAGAATCATTAAATAAAATCATGATAAATTTAAACACCATATAACCAAATAAGTTGTGAATATCGAATAATTCTCATTGAAATAAAAGCGAGTCTATAAAACACTTTACTTATTAATTATCTTTTTAGTCATAAGATCCATGAAATAATAACAACAATTAAAACTTTTAGTATCATGATAGAAATTAAATTCGTTTTATAACATGTCATAGGGATTTATATACACCATATAAATGAAATTAGGTGAATCATATCAATTAAATCTCAATTTAGTGTAAATTGTGACGAAATCCCCTACCTCACACATTCCATTTGGATAAACATTCATTAACCTCTTTTAATTTCATTTTAAACATATTATTTAATTATACCAAAACCATAATTATATTTTTAAAATCACATGTGATTGTTTTGTAAAATATTTTTTCCTATTTGTTAAAATTATTAATTATTTTCACTACTTCAAATGATAATTTCGTAGTTTTTTAGTATGTTATGACATAATATTTATTTTATTACTTATATCATGATATAATCATATTCATAATGAAAACCATTATGTTAATATTATATATGATTAGAATAATAAAAAATTTATGAGATTGGAAATTAAATACATTATTCACAGAGATGGTATGTCTTACATATGGATAAACACTATTTGAATTTTATTTTAATTATTTATAAACTATATTTAAACAATAAATACAAGTCTTTTTTGAAAAATTATTTGTATTAATGGATGAAATAACGACCTTAGTTCACAAGGTAACCGTCTTCTGTATATAGGAAGGTTGATTTTATATCAAACTTTATGGATTCCTGTTTTATAGTTGGTCATAACCATAGCATAAAATATCTGAAAATATTTTGTATAATGACTTTATTATATATGAATTATTTAATATTATTTGAATGGATGGATAAATAAATTAAACAAAAGTGCATCATGGAAGAATGTTACCTCTTCTTCGGGTAACTCATTTTGATTCAAACCAAAATCCTTCCTTGGTGTTATTTATGTAAAAATTGAATCTTATTGGATTAGGGTATGCGTTTTTGGGGATAATTTGGATACGGTTTGAATTACATTGATAACATGAGAGGTGTGAATATGTGGGAGTTTTGAGTGCCTTTTTATAGTGGAGGAGGAGTGGATTTCTGGTAAATATAAAAAGGTAATGACTATAGAAAGTTATCTAGTTACTCATGATCCTTAAATAACAAATAAAATTATAGAAAATATAATATAAGGTAAAAATATGGCTATAATATGTGTTTTGATAGCGTGTATAGGTCATTTTGGACCTTATTTTTATTATTTATTCTTTTTATATTTAGTTTTTCTCTTAAATGCTGTAATTAATGTTAATTATAGTCCCTAATATTTTGTGAAAAACCATTTCATACATCACTATAAATAATAAATAAAATTTCATCAAAATATTTAATACATTTTTATAAATTCCAAACATTTTTTTAATAAATTAATTTAATATTAATCCCACAGACATCATGAGACAATAGGTTTTTAAAATAAAAAAGGTCAATACATCAAAATTTTTTATATCCAATTTCAATGTCAAACTCATTCCAATGAAATAAATTAGAATAAAAATATTTATAATCGATCTAAATAAAATTTTAAATGTAATTAAATTATATTTTAACTTAATAAATAAATTATAATCAAGCAGTTTGGAATTAAAATTGAGTCTATTTTCTACTCATTAAAAAATGAAATATCTCAAAAAATAAAAAAAATCACCATAGCCTAATTTAGAAATTATCCTTTAAAAAGATGTTTATTATTTAAGGAAATATATTTAAAAATTCACAAAAAATTCATTCAACAATTCTTCTCTGTTAAAGGGCAAAAAACCAACCTTTAGACAAATATAGGTATTTTTACTTAATATTGGATTCATTATTATCATATGAAAACACAATATATTTGATGAATGTCAAAAAACATAATTGTATAAAAAATATATATATAATTAATATCATTAATTAGTTGTAATTGGTTGAGTTTATTAAAAAATTTCTTTTTGGTGCATTCAAATTGTTTTTCAGTAAAAATGTTACCTTTACATTTAATTTGTTTTTATTTTCATTTCAAATTAATTGACAATCAATGAAATCATTTTATATTTTTGTGAGACATATATTTTTATAAGATATTTAGTATAATTTATAACTACTAATTGAATTGTTATGTGGTAATTTCCATTTTAAATAATAATATTAATAATATTCGGTAAAACTAAGTCATATGTTTAACACAAGATATTGATGAAATTCATTGGGAGTAACCCAATATAACTCCATGTTAAATTTATTACATTCTATATAATAGATTGTATTAATTTAAAATTAGTATATATATATATATAATAATTTATTGGGTGATTATATTAAATTCTTTTATTGGTTTAGCGTGTCATAAACACTATCGTTTACAATGATTGTATTTAAGAAATTTATGGTATTTTGTTACGGCCACCCTAATGTAATAGAATCTTTATAATTAAATCAACAAATTAGTTTACAAGGGTTTGAAATATGGAAATTCAATTTTTAAAAACCTTACCTAGTAAAAGTCTTAATAAAATATACTCTTAATTATTTGAGTGAAATTACAGTGGTCATAATTATTAACATATAACTACGATTCTATATAAGATAACATTACATGAATGTGTTAAAATGATCTTAGAGGGAAAACAAAAATATATTTAGGGAGAGATTAAGTTCATTTATCAAAATTAATTGAATGGTAAATGGAAATTGGAGAGCCTCAAATACATAAATCAATGATTATTTTAAATTGCATCCATTCATAAAAATAAATGTGTTTGGGAAACATTTTTTGAAAGATCATTTTCTTAATGTTGTAAAATTTATTTAATAATAATAAATATATAAAATAATAAATAACTGACATATTTATATAAAAAAAGTACAACTTTTTTTTAATTTCCTATTCATCAATTACCTCCCGAAATGTTTTTATAAAATTATCATTGATGCATGAAGCACTAAAATACACTTTTAACATATCGTAATCTCCATAATAGAGTGACATGCCTTTACATTTGTCTCTAACAATTCTCCAAATCCAATATGGTTAATACACTAATATCTAAATCTAAAATGTAAAACTAATGGTTAATTATTAATATTTATACTTTAAATCGATTATCTCATAGAAATTACATATTAACCAAGAAATTATTTGGACCAATGGTTGGGATTAAAACATTATCAACCTTTGACCACTACTTCTTATCTATTGGGTTTTCTTGAATGATGGGTTTTCACCCATCATACTTGTTGTGCTTTTACAAAACCCTATTAATATAATTCCTATTATAGTTATAAAACATTTGATGGTCATTCATGAAATTAAAATTAATCATAAAATAATCATTTTTTTCTTCAGTTTTCAATATAACTAATTTTATTTACAAATTATAATAAACCTATTTGTATATTATTACAATATTCATAGTGATAATTTTAACTATAATGGTCTAAAATACCTTAAAAATAATTTCTATAAAATGTAAAGTAGTTATTCCTCAAATAAATATTCAAATAAATCATATTATTTCCAAAAATATATCAAAAATGGCATTATTATTGGTTGACTATTATCACATAAACCCTAAAAATTGATGTTTAAAACAATACCTTCTTATCATCCTTATTAAAATAAGAAAGTAATGGTAACCATCACTGTTAAATTAATAAATAAATATGTTCTCATATTCAAATCATCTATGAACATATTAGGGTTATATTCACTAAAATATGTTTTTCTAATTCTAATTACCATGTTTTATACTAAACCACCTTCAATACAACATGTATCCCCCCGATCATTCTATCCTCAGAGAAAGTGTGTAATACCATTACACTGTCCTGGTTACAAGGAATTAATTCCAAATTTAATAATGTGTTATATAGTATTGGTAAACCAGATACATAATTGAGTCTTCTATTACTAATAAATAGTCTAATTCCAACATATATATTTTTTTATTTCTAAGAAAGAATTATTCCGATATACAATATCCTTACATATCATACGTAGTCCAATTATCGGATTCTGATGTAAATGAAACTAACTAATGGTGAGATCAAATTTTCAACATGGGTGAGTTATAATGGATGAAATAATTAATCATTGTAAAAAATCAACATGGTAAGGTAGTAATTGAAAAAACATGAAATATAAAAAATAATCTAAGATTGATTTCATAACCAAAATGGAAAAATAAATAAATGAAAACACATTATAAATAATGAATAAAATCATAAATACATTAAAAAAATTATTTCAAGTTAAATATCTAAAAAGTCAACCCATTTATAAATTTGGATTGGGGAAAATAAATATAGAAAGGTAAATAACTGAAAAATTGTTCAATTTATTCAATAAAATTAGAATGAAAGGAATCCATATATTTTATCATAGCGAGAATCTAATTGATAGTTATGTGATAATTTTAAATAATGAGATGATTAATTATTAAATTCCATATTTCATAAGTACTTGGAACCTTTACCATCAATACCATTCACAAGACAATTTAAAACGTGGAAGGTGAAATACTCACTAAGTCCGTCCAAACAACTCGTCCCCTATGACTAGTTACTCTCCCAGAGGATATCTAGAAATGTGCCACACCCATTTCCTACATTTCCAATACATTCCTCATATATGTAATAATAGATTTTATTTATTAACAATGCCCCTTTTCAAATATCTGTATTGAATAAAAGATACAAACTTATCAATATTTTCCCGGTTAAAAAAACATTCATGTACACACCGTATATAGAAATGGTATATGGTTTCCTAAATATTCGTATACATGATATATTATATGGATATATAGGTTAAATTCAATGTTTAATGATCTCTTGTCAGCGAATAAATCAAGGAAAAGTTATAAAAAACATAAGTAATTTAAGTGTGTGACATTGAATACATTCCTTCGTCGAATTAGTCATCATCTCTCTAGATAAAGAATAATTATTTTATCAATATAAATTATAACCATTTGAATAAGAATAATAGTTTTTTACATTTATCAATAAAAATTTCTTCTAAAAATATTCTTCCGGAAGAAAATCATTAAGCATTTTGAAGTCCCCCATACCACTTTTGAATATATGAATCAAAATCCCCATTAAAGAATAAATTAATGGAAACATATAATATAATGAGAATAAATATATTAATGATTTTAAATTTCAATGGATTACTATATAAACCTCATAAGATAATAATATTTTATTACTTAAAAACATCATAAAGATTGAAACAATAACCAAAATACATTTCTTCTTCGGTAACATTTAAACCATAAGCCCATGAAAATGATATCACAAAGTGAATATGAAAATTACAATAAATTCATGTCTAAAAAATCATAAAAATCATTTATTGTTATTATATAATCCATAAAAAAATAAATTTTGGAATATTGAATAATCCTTGTATAAATATAACTAAGACTAGAAATCCCTTTACCACATGAGTAGCTTCTTGAATCTTGCGATCCATGAAGAAATAAAAAGAAATGAAAATTTTAAAATATGGAAGTAAATTAAATTCAGGATATAAAATGTTTTAGGGTAGTATATACACCATATAAAATAAATTATATTCACAACAAAAATTTAGTCTCAATGTATGATTGAATAACATCAGTTCGTGAGGTGGTAGTCCTCCACACAAATGAACCATGAATGTGCGCCCCATTTGATGGAAGTGTGTGTCAATTTAGGCCTTACCCATATCATAAAAAATATCCTTATATTTAGTATAATAATTTTATTATATAGGAAATATATAATAATAATTTTAATGGTGGATATAGAATTATAAAATGTTATTCATTGAAGAATGTTACCTCTTCTATGATTATCTGTTTTTGGATTATTCCAAAAGCATTACCTAGTATTATTTAGGCCTAATTTCCTGATTATATATTTATGGGAGGGTTTTGGGATATTATTTGATTTGGGTTTGGATTATCATAATATCATTAGAGTTGTGAATATGTTAGTGGTTTATTTCCCTTTGACAGTAGTAGAGGAGTGCCATTCTTGAAAATATAAAAATGTATGCACTATTGTGAGGTATCCCTCACCTAATGTTCTACATATTATGACCGAAATTCATTAAAATTATATATAAAATATTAATATTTCAATAAAATGGGGTTTTACCTGATCATATTTCATTCATTCCCTTATGTTTATGGTTTACTCCCTTATTTATATATTTTTTCTCTTAATAATTGTAATTAATTTTAATTACATTCACACATATTTGATGTCAGAAAATATGATAAACAAAACAGAAATAAATAATTATGTTTCTTCCAAATATGGATTCCATTTTTTCACATTTTAATAACAATAGTCGATGAAATTAATTTGAAATTAATCTTTCATGTGTGATTAGAAAGAAGGGTTTTAATGTAAAAAGTTCAAATGTTTGAAATTTTTTTATATCCAATCTCAATTTAATATTTTTTAAAATTACATAAATTTGATTAATTGGATCCCAAGTAAAATAAATATAATTTAAATATATAATATAATAAAATTTATCTATATAATTAAATTTGAATAAGAATTAGTTTTCTTTTAAAATCCATTAATTACCACTATTCGTCAAAACAACAACCATTTCAAAAAAATTAAAAAAAATATGAACCAAGTGTTGATATTATTATTTTTCAAATGATGTTTAATATCAATAAATTTTTAAAAATAGAGTTAAAATGTTTATTTAAAATTGGTTCTCCATTAAATAGTGTGAAGACTTTAATTATAAATATACGGTTTTTTACGTAAAATTTTGTTTTTTCATATCTTATGATAATAATATATATTGGATGAATTGAAAATTTATTTCGATCAGAAAAAAATAATATATTATCATAAATTAATATAAATTATTCAAATTTATTGACAGAAAAACCCTTTTGGGTTCCTAAAAATATTTAATCAATAATATCATTTCTTTAACATTCGATTAGTTATTAATTTAATTTCTAATTAATTGAAAAACAAATTAATTTAATTTATATTTTTTTATAACATATTTTTTATATGTTAGTGAGTCATATTCATAACATCTAATATAACTATTTAGATGTAATTTATAATTTAAATAATAATATTAATAGTATTGGGTAAAACTTAATCTTATGTATTAATAAAGTCAATGATGAAAGCCATTATTGGGTGTAATTAAATATAACACAATGTTTCATACATTGAAATATGTATAATTGATAGTGTTTATTTAATAATATTAAATATAAGTCAATTCATTTTGAGGTAGTCTTCTTTTTTTCTTGATGTTGTGTGTCATACATGCTATCGAATATGATATTCATATTTTAAAATTTTATGGTGAAAAACATACCTCTGTTGGACACTACATAAGCTAGTAAATAGTTTTGGATTGGCCCCCGAATCCCACATTGAACTATTCAATGGTTGTAGTCTAACATTATGTGCATATCAACACATAAATAATGAAATATTACTCTTTATAAATAAGAATTCTATATTCCTATACATATTTTTATTATAATTTTAAACCATAACACATGAATAATTTAAACCAATTCTTTTAATGTCAAATAAAATAATAAATTGAATATAAAATTGACCAAAAATTATGTCATCTTACCTAAACATATAATATGGTATAATGAAATATATTTCTAATGAATAATCACATTTTTACATAGATGAGGACACCAAACACCTCCACAAACAATATCAAATATATTTTAGAAAATTAATATATAAAGAGTTGATGAGTATAAAAATTTAATAACTTTTCCCACCGAGATCATTCTTCTGTCCACGTAAATGAATTACAGAAATGAATTTCTATATAGAATAAATTATGTAATATATCATTCATCTCCCCAAACTAATCCATCTAAACCAGCTATGCTATTTATGTGATATCTCGTACACATCCCATGATAAAAACAAACATTAATTCCATTTTTCCAAAAATATCACCACTAATTCCTATTTTCCATCCATGTAGTTTTCAACAAGTACATAAATCATTGTAATAGACTCTCACTATTTTTCCCCAAATGAGATCTCACTATGATATATTAACATAATTATAAATATATAGGTAAAACAAAAATGTATATTCATTGTTCTCTTTCAAGGTCAATTTTTTCACAGGGGTGTCCAAAAATTTGTACAACTCCCATAACAACCTGTTATGTTTGGGATGTTATCCCATTATATAATTTCATCTCCTTATTAAATGTTTATCCCCACATCAAACTATATGATTAGTATTTCGTAGGAATACTAATCTATCACATATTACCAACAACTACCATTAAAATATTTACAACATCTATATCCTTTTTTATTTATTGATAATGGACTCAAAACACAATATTATTATATAATCTATCTTAGGTCTACCATAATCTATATGTTAGGAAATAAGAAATAGATCTATTAAATTCCTCCCAATTTAGACATAATCATGTTTACAACAACAATACATGCCAATATATATAGTAAATAGTATTTCAACATAGAAAAAATACATGATACTTTTCCTTATTCACAAATATATTTACACACACCACCCAAGATAATTTGAAATTTTAAAAAATATTTAAAAACCATTACCAATTTACATTAATCTCAAAATATCCAACAAACACCAAAGTTATTGTTGAGATATTCATTTTTTCAATAGTAACATTGAATACAGAATGAGACCATTACAAGGTACATGAACATATATAAAAATAATCACACGCCAAAACAATTAATTAACAAAAATTAATTATACTGTAGAATATGGAAAACCATATGCATGTGAGGATCGAACCCATACATAAGGGGGATAACCCATGTTTTAATCACTCCAAAAATTCCAAAATCCATTTCAAAAAACAAATTCATTTATGAGTTAACATTATCATTAAATTTACATATTTTAATATTAATTTATTAATTTTGAGTTAGGAAACATTTAGAAGTAGTTTGAGTGTATAGAGTGGGAAAGGTAAAGAGACTCGGGTATTAGAGTTGTATCTTATACCCAATACATAATGACTCATTACCATGTGTTATATGGGTGGATTCCAAAAAAATCACTCAAATCCACTTGGTAAAAAGTGGATTGTATTAGGAACGTGGGAATGATACATTGTTGTTCACTTTTTTTTGAAAAATTAAATATTTTTATCTTCAAAATAAAATACAATTAAATTCTATATGGATTAATTCTATATTACAATCATAGATCCATAAATTGGAGATAATCATCCCTTCAATTCCTCCTCATTTAATTATACAACAAAAACATGATCAAATATCTTCCATAATCTTATAAGAGATCATATTTTAGAAGGTATCTATTAAGGACTCAATTAATCTTATCATCTATTTTGTAATTTGTTTGTTGAAGCATCAATTGTCTATTCTTTTAAAGTACAAAATAAAAATCTAAAATTAATATTTAGATTTCTTCCAGTATACATATTGTGGGGGTAATGTCTATGAATAATGAATCTATTCTCTTGTATTATAATTAATTTTTTTATGAACATTTTTGGAAGTGGTTAATTCTATAATGTTCCTCAATCACAGAATAGTTTAATAATCCATGTTTTAAGATCTCATCTTCACTGGACTTCAATTAGGAATTATAAATTTCAATTTGGAGTTGTTACCTTCATCCGCTAACATTATATTATAGTTTCACTGGAAATATGATGTTATTGAGTGAATTATCTTATAAAAATGACTTTTCAAATAATAAAGTTATCAATATAATATTTTAAAATAAATTGGATTGTTTTGATTTGGATTAATTATGTTTACCATATTATAATTCCATTATTATTATATATATTTCTATACACTAAAAATTTAATTCTATTCATAGAATTTTTATTACTAATATTCCTTATTTTATCAATGGGACATGATATATTTATTGATATTGTTTTCAGGTAATGTAATTTTTCCTCAAACATTAAATGGTAAAAATTATATAAATTTTTTGTTAATTTGAGAATATCTTGAATATAGTATATTTAAACATTTTTTCATGAATAATGAGATAATGAGAATCATGTTATAAAAAATTGATTTTATGGGATAGACGCACATTGTAAAGACTGAGTATGCATTTTTTAATATTCATAAATGGATGGGTAACAACCCCAATATGCTATTTTTGATTCTCATTACTCTTTATACGATATGTATTTTATTAGATTGAAATTTAATTTTATTCCACGCACCTAATGAATTATAGAACCAAATATTATTAAAATTTCATAAAAATACACATTCTAGGACAAGAATTAATTAAAAATATAGAAAAAAATAATAAATATAGTAACACACTCTAACAATATTCATGATCCCACCAACTCTATATTTTTATTATTTAACATTATCTAATGATCAAGAAGTGAATGAAATTATTATATCTATATCCGGGGACCAAACCCCATTAAATATAAGATCAATGTGGACAAAAATACTATAAACCCTATGTAATATGAGTTGTGATAATAACATCTGCATTGATGAGAATAAGATATAAGATAAACATGAAATAATACCTTACACAATATCTAATGTTACACACAAATCATGAGTAATTCTTGAATCCATAACATCAATATTTTAACAACACACATAAAATAAACTGAGTCATATACCTAGATGTTGAAAAAAATAAAATAAACAATGAAAAGGAAAAATTTTTAGAACATTATAATTTTAAAACCAAAATAGTCAAAACAATGTTCTTTATCATCATTATACCATATTATATGACACTCTTATAGACTCGAATCTATCTTTCATCGCTAAATTTGGACACGAATGTGAAATCCATTTTAATTGGAACAATCTATATGATTCTAGATTTATTAATGATTAGAAAAAAGAAGTAATGCATTTATCCCCTATATACATGAATTAATGAAACATCATAAGGGGTTGTGTGGGAACCTTCTATAGGTTATATAATACCCAGAACCTGCACATACCATTATTACATTGTGTTTATATCCTTATATATGTGATCAAGGGATGGGAACATAACTACATCATCCGTTTTCTTATGAAATGGAGTATTGGTTTTTAATGGAATGTTTTAAATATTTTTTTGGATGATTGGTTTTTGTGATTTGGGTTTTCCACCAGTTACTATTGTTGTAACTACTCTCTTGAAGAGTCTATTTTTACTTCTATCAGAGTTATTGGAAAATGAATATCTATATACTATTTTTTATTTAATAATTTTGAGACATTTTAGATGTTATCTATTAAAGGTTTTTAAACTATATAATATAATATTTATTTTCATTTATTTCAAAAATAATAACTATAGTAGATAATTACCCTCATTGATGGTTTTTTAGTGAATTTTTATAATTTCAATATCATTATATATTTTTAAAAAAATTATAATTAACTATTAATATTTTAGATAGCATTAAAATGCAAGATAAAAATATTTTATATGTGCGTTAATTATCTCAGGGTATTTATTGAAGTCTCTTTTTATTAATAGGTGAAACTAATGTATTGAAATAGTGTGGTTAAAATAACATTCATCAATTTTTTTCACAGTCAATAAAAAATATAAATGAGCAGAATATGGACGATTTTGTATATGAAAGAGAGTTTCTTAGATATAAGATAACTGAGACTCAGAAAGTTACTCATGAATATTTTTTCAAAATTATAATTAATATGGAATCATCATTTCAAAAAGTATTTTTATATCAATATTCATTATATCATTAAGTCAAAACATCATTCATGAGTCTCACTCATAATTATTTGGATTAGTAATTAAGATCAATTATGTTATCAATAAAAATACTATATACATTCTTGTCTATAACTATATACATTTTTTCCTAAACAAATTGATGATTCTTATTAACTGAAATATAAATAATAATTTAATTATACTTGTCAATATATTAATATTTAATGAATAAGTTAATATATATCATCATTATATCCATTAATTGATAGTAAATATTTTGTTATATTGATAACTAGATAATTTTTTAATATAAAAAATTGGTGTCTTTATATTGATTTAGGTGGATACTGTAATGAATGTGAAATTTTCTTACATATCATTAGGATACATATTGGTCATAAGTCCACTGTTACATTATAAAATTTTTTAAATGTATTATAAAAAAGGTTGTCAACAATAATATGATAGAGATATATGAATGGGTTTTGACCATGCTATTATAGTATGGTATAGAATATTGAGTTATCTATCCCGAGGTAGAAGATTTTAATGTCATTATATACTTCATTATAGAGTATGTTTCTTATATATCATCCTGATCCCATTCTGGATGGATTGGATGAGAATCACTTCCATAATATCCTATGGTTTATCTATAGGTTTTAATGGTAATTCAATTGTACATAATGATACTAGACTAAATGTTTCTAAAAACTATCCCACAATATATGATATCATAAATGATTATCAATTTCATCACCTCTGGCCTTTCATGGTGATATGTCTCCATAGTAAATTGTAGAGATGAATGGTCATATACTATATATATTTGGTAAAATTCAATCACTGAAGTAAAAATATTCTAGAAGGACAAATTTATTGTAGAAAGATTTTATCACCATTGGTGGGACATAATGATAGAGCAAATAAATGTATGGGGAATTACATAGAAGAACTTTGGGGAGGAATTCATTGTGTAGTATTATATTGAAACTCCACATCATGTGAGGATATGGAGGATCATATCCTTGGGAATGACATAATAAATATGAATAAATTTGTTAAAAAAAATTAGGTTTAATTTTCTTTGGTCAATATATTATTAACCGTTGAATTTATTGTTTGTTTTTTAGGGAAAATTCAAATTTTGAGCCCTGGGGTATATGATTTTTAATTTTGATTCTAATAAAAATTTTAGATATCGGGTATACCAAGAGCTGTCAACATGAATGATTGATTGTTTCAATTTTTTTTGTGATGTCAGGTGAAGGTCAAAATTGTTGGTCTAAATTAAGGATATGTAATTATATTATGAACAATATATTATTTAATAGTCAAATAAATTTCCTTGTGAGGTCTATTTATAAGGGATCATTCATACAAAAACTAAGGGGTTTCACCATTTTTTCCCTAATGAGAGTATTACACATTAACCATGTACTTATTTTGTGAATCCCTAGATTAAATTGGTGGTAAGTTCTATAGTTATAGAGAGAATTAAACTATTGCAATGGTGTTAATACTTGGTGTGTAATTAAAGAAACAACATGAGATTACTCTAAGGAGAATTATTTTGTCATATAAATCCTGATCATGTCATAATGGACGATTTATAATTTCGTTATTCATCTCTATTGAACGTAGTTTTTTCGTTCCCTATTTGGGAATTGTCCGCATGTTCGTAATTTCACAATGATTCCTTTTTTCAATCAACAATGCACCTCTACTAGACTTCTTGTGATGCTTTGGATAAATTTTTTAGGTGGAGGACCCCCCATCCATTTAGGAACATTAACCAATGGCCTATCAACCACTTATAATTGAATTTCCCCAATCCCTCTAAACTCACTGACCTATTGGGAAGCATTTTTTATATGGTTAAACATCCCATCTAAAGTAGTAGGTCTCCCATAGCTTATTTTTTTATTCCCAATGACTAATCTAATTTTTTTCATCTCATTGATATTTCAATGTAATCATTATTCTAAGGAATGTTATCCTAATTTCAAAATTACATGAAATATAGGATGAATAAAACCATGATATCAGGCATGATAAATCATAATAGAACTAGTTAAGTGGTTCCTTTTATAAATAACCATATTATATGGGTTTGAATGTGTTTATTAGTTATATGACTGGTGTTACATTTTTTGGAATCCATCGAGGGATGTTGGGGACCCTGAAATTGGGTTAAATTTCAGGTCATACCCTTTGTAGTGTGAATAAAATGTCTCCATGATGATTTTGTGACTTTATATTTGATTGGTGGTTGTATTATGAAGGGTATAAATAATTATTTGTGTACAAAAACCCATTAATATATTAAATGTTTATAATTGGTTATGAATGGGTTTGATTGGTCCATATGGTTAGGTTTATTATCTCTTGTAGAATAAGTTCTTTACGTGGATGTTTGTATGACTGATGAGATTTGAGTGTCATAAGAAATTTAGTCAGGTGTTACTAGTGAACCCTGAAACCTACTGTTAGGGTTTATTGGTAATGATATGGTTCTATGTTTAAATGATACTATTCGGGGAGGGAATATATTTACGTGAGGTATGAGTGTTTGAGGCTTTCCCTATATAGTGATTTTGGGTTGATTTACGTGTATCAATTTGGTCATTTCAATGAATTGGATATTTTTTAATATTTATCAAGGATTCCATATAAATAGGTAATGAAGGGTTATTAATTTGAATTAGGTTTCTATTAATAATGTAAAATTATTGAATGACAAGGTGTTACACCCTCTCAGAGACCTTATGGGGACAATGCATGGAAAATGTGGTAAGTGGAATTGAGTCCATGTATTCCATTGGTTATTGTTATGGTTTCTTCTTATATTTTATTGGATAATTATGTGAGTTCTATATGAATATATTTTCTAGAATATTCCAAAGAGGGATTTTATTCTATGGTTTACCCAAGTGTGTCTAACAAGGTGTCTTGTGGATGGATGTTGGTCTAAGGGATTTTAAATCATTTATAGTTTTTAGGGAATCTTTGTGTATATGTTCTGTGGATGAGTATAGTGTGGTAATTTAATGAAATTGATAATGTGTAATATTTTTAGGTATCCCCTAAATGTTTTATAGATACATATTATGTCATTGTTAGTGTTTATGCCCAAGGATATGTTTTCATGCTCATTTACATTAGTGTGAAAATCAAATGTGATCAAGAATATGGGGATGAGGCTTAATATATGGGTACATGCTATGTTATATTGTGCTATAATAGAAAACCCTAAGTGAGAGGGGATGAATCCAAGTTAGGTTTATAAGGTGCTACCCTAATATATGGATTTATCAATAATGATTCATTATGTGATAGGGTGTTAGGTTGTGTTGTGGTTTGTTATGATGTATGAGACATCACCTTATGTGAGAGGGTAAATTCATGTGATGTGTTATATTGTGAGATATGTGACCAAAACCTAGGTGGTACATTATATAGTATATCTCGTGGATTGAAATTTTTATATTATTTATAGGGGTGATATGTTATGAGATAATGCATGAAATTAGGTTATCGTATGATACCCTATCCTAAATTTGAGGGTATTTTTCAAGACTGTATTGCTGGTACTCACCATATAGAAGGGCATGTGACACACTTGGGAAGAATGATAACTTCTTACAAAGAAAATTCTATGAAAATAAGTGGTTTTGTGTGATGGTTCTCTTGTTGGAATATGATGACCTGCTATATATATTTTTAATACTTATTTATACTCTATGTATAAACACACTATATATAATGATATATTAGAGGAACCCCATTGGAAATTTCTGGGAGGGATTATTTCATAGTAAAATATTGGGAACCCTGATATGTGTACATATCTTAAGTTTTCACATCTATGCAATAGGTCATATATGACAATAGGTTTGGTAAAATAAATGCAAATTTAGAAGACTAGTTTCTGGAAGGACCCATTTTTTAATAGTTTGTCCAAATTAATTTATTATTCCAAATATTTTTATAATAATGTAATATAATATAACATCCTTTTTTATATAGTATTCAATCTCTATCACGTGTCATTATATTATAAATTATTGATATTATATAGTGATTGTATTTTTTATTTATTATGAAACCATATGATTACTCGGATGTTGGGTTCATTCAGTTATTTACAAATTTTTATCTATGCTTATATAGACAATATAAAATCCCCACTTTGACAATGAATATTAATTTATAGTAAGAAAATGATGGAATATAGGGAGTTGTAACTATGTCTTGTAGTGTCCTTGGATTAAGTTACAAAATGGTTTTCGACTTAGGGAAAGAAAATAATTAAATAAAATTATAGTTTTGGATATGCTACTATTTATAGAGATGGTATTCTTGGATTAAACACATATATTGCAACCTATATTGGTGTATCACAAACAACCTTCATAGTATAAAATGAAAATATTATGGGGGGGTATAGTTGTATTATATTATTTATATTTTTTAAAATTTTTATTAAAACATGTCATTCATATTTGATTTTTATTTATTTTTTAGTATTTGGTTTGATTAGAAATGGGGTGAGAGCTTAGGCATAATATCGGGAACATATAACTATGTGGATGGGTGCATGTATGTTTTTCTATAAAAAATAATTTTCTTCAAGGAATAATGTTTTGAAAAAAATATACTTTTCAAAAAACGATAAATAATTAGTTTAAAATAGTATTTTAGTTAATTTAAAAAATAACATGAACTTATTTTATTTTTTAATTAATATATTTTGATAAAATGGTTTATTAAAATTAATAATGTGGTATTTTATTTTTTTAATCATGTGAAAATGATTTTTCTTGATAGTATGTAATATGAATGCATATTACCATGTATGCTTGGGTTGTGGTTTTTTGTTACAAATATTATAGGGAATGAGGGCCTAGGGATAGACCTGTTTTGAACTGAACTGTTTGGATTGATGAGAAACAATTGTAAGGGATATAGTATAATTTTTTATATCCTTGTAATGGCTATGTATATCTATCATGAATGAGTGGCTGCATATTTTTTTATCGGTTATAGCTGGGTTGTATAATGTAATTAATTTCAAAAATAAATTTCTGAAATAAATCTCTCTATTCTCAACAAATGTTATTTATTATTTACATTTAGTTCGGGTTTATGAATTTAAACCACTTTTCATCCAAAATTTACTTTATTATTATAAATATGTATTTTTTTTAAATATCTAACAATAATTTTAAAAATCCTTGAATAACATCAAATTTGATTTTGTTTCAAATTTTAATTTTTTTTATGAGAATATTTATTTATTGTAGTGATAAATTTTTTAATATATAAAATTTGTTTTGGGAATTTTTTTCAAATTTTACAATTTTTTCGACTTTTGTAAAAAACAAGGATAATATTTGTTATTATTTTTTTAGGAATTTTGATCTATTCCAAATGGGGGATTTAAAATCAATATTGTGATTTGATTTTTAATTATCGGTAAGGGGATATTGTTGGGGTTGATCCAAGACACTGTTATTATTTTATGATTTTATATTTAAAATATTCAATCATTCACAATATCTATTTTGGTTAATGATAATTTCATTCACTTTATAATTATGATTCAATATTTTTTATTTGTAAATACTATTTTATTATTTAATGAATTGTATTGATAATATTTTTTATATTATTATTTCTTATTTATAGTTTTTTATTTTTTTAAATTTTATTCTATATGATTATTTTTTTATTTTTATGGAATTTTATCATCTGATGGGAATTTTTTATCTTTACTTTTGGTATAATTATTTTTCATTACACATCTATGTGCTTGGAAATTATATTCTCACCAAAAAACTATTTTCCATAACATTAGCGAAGCATTAGATATTTTATTTTAACCTTATCTCAACCTAGTTTTAATCTTATGTAACATGTATTAATTTTTTTCATTACCTTTATGAAAGTGGGTTTTACAATTACACATGTTTTATAAATTATTGTTACATTTACACATAAAAGGAAATACCCTTATGTTGAAAATATGAAATATTTATACCTATTCATAGTGCATGATTTGACATTCTTACCATTATGGAGTAAATTATCTACCCTGAAGCACTATGTTTAAATTTTTTGTAACCTTTATAAATGTTTTGAATGTTTTTTTCCTTCACTAATTCTTATATAAAACAAATATTACCTTATTTAACTTGTGTAAAATAGGGGTTTCCATTATCTAATATAGGTAATTTATGTTATTCCCTAACTAATGAATTTGAAATACCCATACATAAATATATAACTATATATTTTTCTATATTTTATTCATTTTATTATATATAGATTTTCATCGTGATCATAAATTTTTCTTAGAGTGCTCTAATTTTTCTGTAAGTTATTTCAAAAGATTTAAAACCTATATAGAGTTTTTGTAAATTGGTTTAAACATGTGTTAATAAATAATACTATTTTTATTAATTTATATATGAAAATTTAACAATAGTCTCAATTTTTATTTAATTTATTATTTTTATGTAGATTCATTTAGCCTAAATGTTTCCGTAAACATTGTTTAGTATAACAAAGATATTTAAAACTATATAAATTGTTTTAAATTTGTATCGTAAATTATTGCTATTATCATATGTATAAATATAGAATTATATTTTAAATTAATATTTTAAATATTAATGAATGAAATTACTCGTGGTTTTATTTTTTTCATATTATTTTATAATATTTTTAAATGTTCTAATGAGTGTTTCTTTATATTAAATTGAATTATTCTACTAATTTTAATTTTTAACAATGATATAATTGATAAAATTTTTCCACTCTCATCCATAAATCATTAATATTAATATTACTATTGTGAATATTATTGTCAATATGTTTTCCATTCCTTGTTATGTAAATTCTTTTTAAATGCCTCGAGAAATATGATACAAATAATATTAAAAATACATTTAACTATGACATATTCATCATAAATACTTCTAATGATTTTCATAACAGAATCAAATGATGATAATCCAATAAATAGTTATTTTTAGGTTCATTAACAATATATATTTACAATTATGAACAAAAATTATCCAATTTCCTAAATGACCAATTTATCCATGTTTTATATAATTTCAAAATATTTCTCCCTTATAGAGAGTGAATAAAATTGTTATATCCAAATCCCGCACTTATTTTAATATCATCATCTATTAGTGTTAATCTTATATATTGTATGAATTTAGAAAAATCAAACACATCACATCCTCCTAGAAATCCATTCATTTTCATCATTCTTCTAATATTGGATGTCCTTACCCTTAAATTGATGGACATTGGTTTTGTTACCATTAATTTCAAATGGTAAACGGAATATAATTTTATGGTTTTTGTTTGTATTATTAATGTGATAATGTCTAATGTATCTAGTTTCATACTATTACCTAAAAACATCAGACATTTTTTCCTCAATAACCATTATTTTCAAGAGACTAATAAAATAAATCCTCATAGTATTTAGGTTGTAGGTTTGGGGGTCCCGTTTGGTATTATTTAAAGAAATACTTATCAAATATCTTATCTCATGGACATTATATTATTTAATTTTATTATCTACTATTCAATCAATTGATTTGTAAATTTTACTCAAAATGTTTTAATTTGAAAAATATTTTTAATTTTCTTAGTACAAAGTTGTTTTGCATGATATTAACGGTAAATTAACTCAAATAATTCCATTTTATCTTTATCAAAGATAAAATTACATCCTCAATTCAACATCATTTGGTATGTGGGTATGTTTTCCAATGGCCTTATGAGGTCCTTCTCTTATTCAGAATGATTATTTTTGAGTGATTATATTAAAATATTTATTAGTTGATATAGAGAAAATGTTTGTGGAAATTTTTTATATGGTTCCAGATGTGACATTGTAGAATTAGTTGATTATCATCAATATTCCCAATAGTTTTAATATGATAAATAATTATATTTTTATTGATTAAATTCTAAGGGGGTATCAATTGTGGGTATCTATTTACATGGTGTAAATATGGATGATTTTTTATTCAATGGTTGGAAGTGAATACTATAGAATATGATTAGAGTGGGTCTTTATAGGGAATAAAGGGTGGTAATTTTCCACTATTAGCTAGTTTGAGAGTAACTATTTTTAGTGTAATTACCAGTGACAAATAATGTCAGGGCCCATCCCTCGGGGCCGGTGTCGTGACTACCCCAATCCTACCATCCATAGTCCAGGGTCTAGTGACTTGCATCGAAGGCGTATTCCCAAAAAATGGGAAGGCATTCCCTTTATAACCTCAAAGCACTCATAACCAAGCACACAATGGGATAAGAACATAGGTAAACTGAACTATAAATAGAGTGAGTGTAGTAAGATAAAAGGGGCCAGAATAGAAGCCTAACTGGGAAGTACAAGTTCAACAGTGATACCATACAACCGATGAAAAGGAAAAGCCAGTTGTTGGGTTGTCCTCTGAGGTTCCTACCTGAAGGGAATGTATAGTTCGCCTCTACAACATTCCACATCTACCCATCTCCACTACGTACCGACATGTCATATGGTCTACCTCCAGGTTCCCTCTAGTCCTAGTACTCTCAGCCTAAGTCAGTGTTGTTCGTTGCTTTCATGCAATAGAACAATGTTCGGGCATAACCCGTGTAGGGGTAAGTATAACGATACTCAGTAGGGACCCCAGGACCCTCTAGGTCTCTCAAAATCCAAAAAAGGATAAAAAACATAGTATTAAATCAACATATATGTAAACTTAGATACATTAACATACATATACCTAAGTTATCAAGTAATAAATCTCAATCATGAGGATAACATAGAGGTTCTGACTCAGCTCATACAAGGAATATTTTTAGGGGTAGTGTTAAGTAACATTCCATGTCCCAACGTCGAACACCTCGGCTGCTAGATAACTCATCCTCTATCGATTATAGTGGGCATTTCGCATCACACAGAGGCGCTTCCCACTATCCTTGGACTGCTGAGGTACTCCTCATGTCGAGTATCGTGGGTTTGCTACATCAAATAGAGGTGATCCCCACCGTGGGTCTGTCGTGTCACCACGGTGCTCCCCCTTGTGGTTCTGCCGTGTCCCCAAGGTGCTCCCCACAAGGTTAGTCGAGTCACTCCGAGTCGAAACGGTCAGTAGTCATCAAGTCTTAGCCAACCACTAGGTTCCCGCATTACGCTCACTTGTCTCCAGGAGGATCCTCTCCACAAGATACTAGTCGATACTCCAACATCGACGAAGTACCACAATGATGTATCTCAAAGGTCTGCCACGTCAAAGGGGTCTCAACGTAATAGACATTGCGTTAATCAGAGGCCCGGTCTATGAGTTATTAGGATTTTAGTCTCAGGGGACCGGTTGGATTTGTGCTCAATCCAAAATGATTGTTCCCCATCTTAATCCAAATCTTAGTGGGGTATCACTCAAAGGGACCATCTATCTACATGATATCATGTGCCACTGATGGTTCATCAAACGAATGTCTGGTGCCACTGTTATAGCCAAAAGAAAGTTCTTGGGTCGTAGTGGGCTTGGGTCCCGTCTGACCTGGTCGGACCAACCCGTCCTGGCCCACAGTGCGGCCCGACCAATTGGGTTCGGCCTGGCCTGCTAAGTGTCTCAGCATGCAGGGTCTGGCCCTGGCAGGCCGTGAGGGTCGCGACGGTGTCGTGGGGGAGGCTCGGGTGAGCGGTGTCGCGAGGGCACATGGTGGCTTGGCTTGACACAAGGCGTCACATTCGAGGAAGGCGCAAGACTGTGGGGCGGCGGTCTGACCTCAGTGAAGTGGACCGGCCGTGCGGCTGTTTGGCGGTAGGGGCGGTCCATCCACGGGCTGGCAATCCTACTACAGGGCAGCAGTCCGGCCGCACGGGGTGGTATGACTATGGGGTGGTGCCTCAACTGCGAGGCGGCGCCACGGCTGCGGGGTGGTGATTCGGCTGTGGGGAAGTGCAGTGTAGAAGATGGCGGTGGTGGCCGCGGTCTGCGCTGAGGCCATGGGGTATCTACAGAGGCTGCGGGGCTGCACCATTGCTTAGTCACCTTCATCGCGACCGATGGTGGTGCATGCCGCCGTTCTCATGCCCCATCATGTTTTGTCGGCGTCCTCCTCCTTCGCGAAGAACACCACAAGATTTGAAGAATGGGGGCCATGTAGGTTTGGCCCACTCCCTCTGTGTTAGGGTGGTAGCATATGGCTCATCAAGAAATAATAACATCAAGTTACAACTTCCCACATCATTTCATTCCCAAACCATTAAAGAAACCTAGGTAGGAATATGGAAAATGTATTATCATGAAAATAAACCCCCTACTTCATTCTCTTGATGACATTGGCGCTAAAGTTTAGTACGGTCATTGATTCGTCGTAGATGAATATGTCCCATGTCGGAGGAAGTATTGAGGAAGATGGTCGAAGGAGGTCAGTGTTCTTCGTTGGCAGAGCGTTCTTGGTTGGGGAGCTTTCTCCCATGTTCTCCCAATCCTCCTTTTCCGACACTTTTCCAACAAATGAATAACCAACCAATAAAATATTTCTATCTATTTAATTTTATGGAAATCAAAATTTTCTTAATTAATTGGCAACAATAAATGGGTTTTGTTGGCATAAAATTCAAATTGGAGGATACCATGGGTTTGCACAATTAATTAACGAGGGTTGGCACAATTAATGTGGAGGAAGCTCAAGAGGCTTCTCCACATTAATGAGTGAGTGAAAAAGGATTATTCCATGGGTGCCCCCACCACCATATCCTATCTTGGGAGGTTATGGTCTGGTTGTCCCCATTTCTCAACACCCATCTAGAGGGTGGTTACAACAAAATAAAATAAAGCGTGTGTTTATTTTATTTTATTATTTCCACAAAAAACACAAAATTTATCTTTCACCCTCGACGAACTTCCATCGAGGTGAAAGTATTCTTAAGTGAATACAAGTTTTGCGAGTTCAACGGTGCCCTCGGTTTTCAATTCCGTGCACCGGTTCAAAATTTAGAAAAACATGCTCGCACGTTTACTGAACGCCCATGAACAAATGTTCTAAAATTCATTGCGGACACATCGGGCCTCGGAATCAAGGCCCGTCAATTTTCATTGACTCCTAAAATTTTCATTTATTTAAAAAATCATATGGAAATTCTGAGTCTTTAAATTTTCCCCACCTCAGATCTCTACATCCCCATAAGACACCACTCAAACAAGGTAAACAAGTGGGGGTACCGAGCATGCATCTGAACCTCCAGCTCCCATGTGCTCGCCAGGAGGTTCCTATGCTGCCAAAAAACGCGTACTAGAGGTATCGACCATCCTTGATGGACCCACTCCTGTCGATCCTCAATATCTACTAGAACCTCTATAAAAGTTTCCCCATCATCGACGTCCAGGTTTCCATGATCGATGATGTGAGATGGGTCGTTCACGTGTCACCTCAGCTGGGATATGTGGAAGATTTCATGCATCTGATTCAACTGAGGTGGAAGAGGTATGCGGTATGCCACCTCTACAACTCTGCTGAGAACCTGAGAAGGTCTGATTAATCTCGGATATAACTTTCCGCCTCGACCAAATCTTTGCAATCCTCATCAAGGTGAGACCCGTTGAAAGAGGTTGTCGCCATCTTTGAACTCCAGAGGTCTCTGTATCCTATCGGCATAAAAATTATTCATAGTCTGTGCAGTCTTCATCCGCTCCTGGATGATCTGCACCTTCTCCATGGTATCATGAAACATCTTTGGTCCCACGAGTGTTGACTCCCTTGGGTCAGTCCAGCACAAAGGTGATCTGCAAAGTCAGCCTATAACACCTCAAAAGGTGACATCCCAATGGTGGAGTGATAAATTTCGTTGTATGAAAATACCACAAAGCCAAGTGATCCATGCAACTATGACTGAAGTTGAGGACACAATCTCCCAGTATGTCCTTGAGGGTCTTAATGGTCCACTCTGTCAGGCCATCTGTCTGAGGATGAAAGGCGGTGCTCAGACGAAGATACGTCCTGAAAGCCTCCTATAACCACTTCCATAGCCGAGAATTAAAATGTAAATCACGATCAGATATAATAATTGAGGGTACTCCATTTAACCTTTAAATATTCGACACATAGTGATGCCACAGGCTCTCTTTTTAACCCTTCTCTTTGATCGGTAGGAAGTGGGCCGACTTGGTGAGTCGGTCGACAATCACCCAAATCGCGTCATGACTTCTGGATGTTTGTGGAATTCTTGTCACGATGTCTATCGATATCCCATCCCACAACAACTTTGGTACCTCTAAAGGCTGAACCAAGCATACTGGTACCTGATGTTCCACCTTCAATTGCTGACAAGTGAGGCACTGAGAAACAAACTTTACTACTGGTTTCATAATTCCCGACCACTAGTACTATCATCGGAGATCCTGGTACATCTTCGACACTCATTGATTTACTACTAGTGGGGATGTGTGTAACTCCCAAAACATTTCCTCATGATGTGACACCATTACCATGGTACATCCTCTGAAGAGAATGACTTGCTCCCCACCTTCTGAAAATCCATCAGGAGCCTATCCTGTGGATATCTGAGCACGTCACGTTTCAAAATCAGCCTCCCCATGTTATGCATCGCTAAATCAGTGATGAAGTGGGGGAGCGACTGTAAGAGACTGATGTAATACTGCTCCATCTCTAAACAAAAATGATATCTGCAAAGCAGCCAGTAGATCCATCCCCTCACCTATCAATTGTATACCAGTCCTCCTGCTATGTGAATCTGCAACAACGTTACCCTTCCCAAGAGTATAGACTATCTTAAAGTCATAGTCCTGGAGGAACTGAAGCCAACATCGTAGTCTCAGGTTCAGGTCCTTCTGAGAAAAGATATACCTGAGACTCTTCTAATCATATTAAACTATAAAGCGCTCTCCCATCAAATAATGTTTCCACATTTTCAAGGATAGGACCACTGCTACTAACTCCCGGTCATGGGTAGCATAGTTATCCCCATGTTTCCTCAGATATGAAGAACCATATGCAATCACTGCTCGGTCCTCTAATAGGATACATCCGAGTCTGTTCCCTGATGTGTCGTAGTAAACTATGTACCCTACATCGTCCTATGGATGCCTCAAGATGGGGGAACTAGTCATCCTCTCCCTCATCTCTTGAAAAATCCACCGGAATTTCTCCAACCAAATGAGGGGTTTCCCCTTCTTCAAGAAGTATGATAGCGGTGCTGCAACTTTGGAGAAATCTGGCACAAACCTCCTGTAATATCCAGCCAAACCCATGAAACTTCATACCTCCGTCACACTTTTGGATGGCTCTAATGCATGTACTGCCTCAATCTTTGCTGGATATACTACAACTCCAGCCTCCGATATGACATTTCCTAGAATGTGAACCTCTCGAATCATGAACTGGAACTTTAAGAGATTCCCATAAAGCTAGTTCTCTCGGAGTGTGTCTAGTACTACATGAAAATGATAGCCATGCTCCTCCTTAGCATTCGAGTAGATTAGACTGTAGTTGATGAAGACCACTAAAAAGTGATCATTGTATGGATGAATGATCTGGTTCATGACTCCCATGATCACTGCTGGAGTGTTGGTCATGCCAAATTTCATAACCAAGAACTCGTAATGGCTGTACTGACACCTGAAGGCCATATTTTTCACATCATTGTCTCGCACTCTGAGATGGTGATTTCCTGATCTGAGGTCTAACTTTGAGAACCACCGTGCTCCCTTCATCTGATCAAAGAGGTCTTTAATACACGAGAGTGTGTACTTGTTCTTCACGGTCACCTGGATTAGGCACCGATAGTTGAAAAAAAGTATCAAGCTACCATCCTCCTTTTTGGAGAATGAAGGTAGGTTCGCCCAAGGTGAAACACTAGGCCAGATTAATCCCTTCCCCTGTAATTCCTCTAGATATACTTGTAGTTCACGAAGCTCGGCAGGAGCCATCCGATACGCTGGTGTAGATATCGATGCCTTATCAGGGTACAAGTCAATGTAAATGTCCACCTCCCTATGAAGAGGTATACCCAAAACATCATCTGGGAAAACATCCGCGTTCTGGTCCACCACTACAAGATACCTTGGACTCTCCCCATAAACAGATATAAGGGTAAGACTAGCCAATTGATGTGTAATCAGATGCACCCTCCCCTGGGTAAGTCCATCCTATGCTGCAAAGGCTCCCTTCTCCCCAGTGAGGGTAAAACTGGTCCCACCCATGAAGAAACACCGCACTTTTAGTGAAATATAGTTAATCTGAGCATGGACTATAGATAACTAGTCCATATACACGATGACGTTGTAAGGCCTCAACGCCACTTCTAGGAGATTCCAACTGAAGCTCTCACCTCCTAGAGTAAGCTCACACTTCCAGCACCAGTACATAATCGTCAATTCAGCTCTCGTAGTAGGCCTTAGATGTAAGGATCAAGCCAACTTCCCCGTCAGAATCACCGAGCTCCAAATGAGGGAAGTGGAAATAAATGAAAGACCGGATCCTGTGTCTATAAGTACTGTAGCTATGGTGTAGTAGACCTATATCGTAACTCGTATCATCTCTCGAGCGTCGTGATCGTAGGCCTCAGCAGCTTGGAGCTAAGCTCTCTCCTGTTAAACTCCTCCCTACGGTCTGGGTGGAACTCCAGATGGTGGTGGCAGTAACATCTCGATTCGTCAACCACTTCCAGCTACACTACCAGCTCCTCTTCCACGTTTTCCTGATCCTTGCGGACCTCCTCTATCGAATCTTTGTCTCTTCCTGTGTGGTCCCTCAACCATGTTCTTATCATCCGTATGGAAGGTCGGACAGTCACGATCCATGTGACCCTACCAGCCGCATGTGTAACAATGCTCGCTCCGGGAATGTCTTTCTCCGCCACAGTTTCCCCACATAACTGATCCTGAGTCATTCGGTCATCCACCTATAGGTGTGGTCCTCTTGGACTTCTGTGACGTTTGTCTACATCCATCTGCAGAAGACTCCACTACGTGACGACTGGTAGTGTGTCTCGTTGTTGGTGAATTCTCAGTAAGGAAACACTCCACCACGAGGGCTCTCTCTGACACCCCCACATGCATCAGGTTGCTAAGTCAGAACATGAAAGCCCTGATCTCCCACTGGAGTCCCTACTCAAAGATCCAGGGCCTAAAGAATGGGTCTCGCACCATAACGTTGGAGTAACATGATAGGTCAGTGAACCTCACTGAGTAATGAGCTACATTCATTTAGCCCTACCGAAGATGAAGAAGCTCTTGTATGCGCACTGCGCAAGGAGTCACTTGGACAAACTCTGCCCGAAACTGGCTCTTGAATTCTTCCCAGAGAAGTGTCACCTCATCCTGGACATAGAGCATCATGCTCCACCACCTTCCCACTACTTCTAGTAGATGGATGGTAGCAATGACCACCATGAGATCAGTTAGTGTCCCTACCAATTAGAAAACCCTCACCATGGAATCTAGCCAATCCTCATCCGCATATGGGTTCGTCTCTCCCCCAAACCTGGGTGGCCTCTGGGGCTTGAACTCGTGCAACGCGCTCAAGCGGCGTGCACCTTCTACTGCTGGGGTTGGTGTCATTGGTATCCCAACATGGAATGGTACCACTGGTGTCTCCGCAGATGCCTCTACTGGAAAAGGGCCCTGCATCGAGGCGTCGTCGCTCGGTGGGCTAACTATGCATATAACTCTTGGAACACTGACTTGCTGTCTGTGTGGAGGAATCCTGAATAAAGAAAAACAGGTGCACCATGGTCAATAGGTTATACCTGGTGAGATAACATAGTCAATAAGTTATACATGGTGAGCTGATTTAATAGATCACAAGGAAAACTCTTGAAAACACACAAACAATCAGTGTTTTCATGCACTGAGTCAGAAATAAGAATTTAGGGTCCTGGTGTATGTATACATCGTCCACTACACCAACACTGGACTCCCTGAACTGAAAACCACACTCAATACCCTTAAAACTATTACTCCATAGAAAAAATCAATTTCCTAGTTCTGCGGTAGAACCGACTCATGTAATACCAACTTTTCACGACCCGTCCCCTGGGGCCAGTGTCGTGACTACCCCATGACCGCCTTCCATAGGCCAGGGGCTGGCGACTTGCACCAAAGGATTATTCAATAAATGACGGAAAATATCGACTTTATAACCTGCAAACACACGTAACCAAGCACACAACAAGATAGTAACACAAGTAAATTGAACTATAAATAGAGTTAGTGCAGTTAATAAACGGGGCCAGAATACAAGCCCAACTGGGAAGTAAAAGTACAACTGTGATACAATAAAACTGAAAAAAATGAAAAGTCAGCTATTGGTTCATCCTCCGAGGTTATTACCCGAAGGGTAGGTACAATGTGCCTCAACTACACTCCATGTATACCTATCTCATATGTGCACTGACACGTCGTATAGTCCACCATCAAGTACCATCCAGTCCTGGAACTCTCAGTCTCAGTCCGCGTTGTCCATCATCAGCATCCCACACAACAAGGTGCAGGAATAACCCATGCATGGGTGAGTATGATGATACTATGTAAGGACGTCGAGACCCTCTAGGTATCCCAAAATCCAACAAGGATAAAACACAAATTATAAAATCATCATATAACCATACATAGGTATATTCACATACATATACATAAATTATCATGTAATCAATCTCAGTCATGAGGAAAACACAGAGGCTCAGACTCAACTCATACTTGGATTTATTCTAGAGGTATTGCTAAATAACATTCCCAGTCACAACATCGAACACCTTGGATGCTGGAGAACGACTCCTCTATAGAGTACAGTGGGCCTACCACATCACAAAAAGGCACATCCCAATAACCTTGGGTTTCTGAGGTACTTATCCTGTCGAGTATCGTGGGTCTACTACGTCACACAGAGGTGCTCTCCACCGTGGGTCTGCTGCATCACATAGATGTGCTCCCCCTCATGGCCTGCTGAGGTACTCCTCTAATTGTGTACTAAGATATATAGAATCCCCAAGGTTCTCCCTATCGTGGGTCTACCACATCACCAAGACTCTCCCCACTGGGCCAGTCATGTAACTCCGAGTCGAAACGGTTAACAATCGTCATGTCTCAACCAGCAACTAGGTTCTTGAACTATGCTCGCTCATCTCCAAGAGGATCCTCTCCACATTCTAATTTTTGATACTCCTTATTCAATGAATTATCATGAATAATTATCTCAATGGTTTTCCATATCAATGTGGTTTCAACGTGATAGACAACGCGTCAATCGGACGCCCGGTCAGTGAGTTATTAGCCTTTTAGTCCTGAGGACCTGGTTGGATTCTTGCTCGATCCAAACTGACCATTCCCCATATTAATACAAATATTAGTGGGGTATCACTCAAGGGGGCCTTATCACTCCAAGATTTACAATGCCGCTGACAATTCGTCAAACGGACGTCTGGTGCCAAAGTTATGGCCAAAAAAGTAATTGGGCTGTAGTGGGCCCGAGACCGTTCTGACCGGGCCGGACCGACCCAGACCTGCCCACAATGTGGCCCGGCCTATTGGGTTGGGCCCAACCCACTGAGTGGGCCGACCAGCTCGTTCCGACTTTGTAGGTCGTGGGGGTCGTGAGGTTAACACGAGGGCGGCTCGGTCGAGGGGTGTCACGAGGGCATGGGGCGGCTCTACTCGGCTCGGGGTGGCTCAGCCGAGGACATTGCAAGATAGCAGAGTGGCGGTCCAGCCGCTGGGAGGCAGACCAGCCGTAGGGTGGCAGTCTTGCTGCATGAGGGGAGGCGGTCTGGCCACGGGGCTACAGTACAACCATGGGGTAGCGGTCAGGCTGTCCAGGCCGGTCCGGCTGTGGGACGGCGATTCGGCTGTGGGGAGGCACCTCGACTACGAGGCGGTGCCTCAACCGCAAGGTGGGGTAGATCCAAGGACAACGACGGTGGTCGCGGTCAGCGCAGAGGCCGCAGGGTGGAGACGGTGGCCATGGGGCGGCGTCGTTGCACTGTCTCCTTCATTGCGGCTGGCGGTGGTGTCAGCCGCCATTCTCGTGCTCCTTCGTTGTTCGTCGTTGTCCTAGAACTTTTCGAAGAACACCACTAGATTTTCAGAAGGCTCGGGCCTTATTGTTATGTCTGGTACCCTCCATGTTAGGGTGGTAGCATATGGCTCTTCAAGAAAGAAGAACATCAAGTTACAACTTCCCGTAACATTTCATTCTTAAACCAAAAAAGAAACCAAGTTAAGAATATGGGAAAAGTATTATCACGCCAATAAATCCCCTACATCCTTCTCATGATGAAGTTGGAACAAGAATGTTGTACGGTTTTCTATTCTCCGTAGATGAAGACATCTTATGTCTAAAGATGTCCCGGGGGAGAAGGTCGAACAAGGTCGGCATTCTTCACTGGCGGAGCGTTCTTCATTGGACATCTTTCTCCCATGTTCTCCAAACCCTCATTGTCCAACACATTTCCAAAACATGAATAGATAACCAAATAAAATATGATTATCTATTTAATTTGATGGAAATATATGTTATCTTATTTAATTGGTAACAATAAATGGGTTGCATTGGCATAAAATTCAAATTGGAGGATACCAATGGTTATCACAATTAATTAAGGAGGGTAGGCACAATTAATGTGGAGGAATCTCAACAGGATCCTCCTCATTAATGAGGGATTTCAAGAGGTTTCGACCTCGGGTGGCCCCACCACCATATCCACTCTTGGGAGGTTAAGGTCTGGTGGTCCCAACTTCTTATCATCCACATGGAGGGTGGTTACAACCAAATAAAATAAAAACTTTGTTTATTTTATTTTATTATTTCCACGAAAAACCCAAAAATTTTATTTTACCCTTGACCAACTATCGTCGTGGTGAAAGACTTCTTAAGTGAATAATGGCACAGTGAGTTCAACGGTGCCCTCAGATTTAAATTCTGAGCACTGGTTCGATTGTTAGAAAAACCCACTCGCACGTTTACTGAACGTACTAGGACAAATGTTCAGAAATTCATTCCGGGCTGTCCAGGCCTCAGAATCACGCGTTGTCAATTTTCGTGGACTCGGAAAATTCTAATTTATTTGAAAAAAATTACATGGAAATTTCGGGTCTTCACAAATAAATCTATATTAAACATAACTATATCTCCTAGGAAATATAGTTATAAATATTTAGTTATTATGACCATTTTTAATTATTATTCTAATGAACTTTGTCTAACGAAATTTGTCAATGTCCATTATCAACATTCGTATTGCAGGTATAGTTTAAATACATGTATAACAGGGGAAGCCTATTGTCATATGGGAAATTAAATTGAGAAGGGTGACATGTGATTTATTGTTATTTAGATATTATATAGTCATCAGTGAAATGATTCAATCATCAAGGTCATTATGATGGATTGGGTGTAATTTATTCTTCTATGAAACATACGTCAAATTACATAGCATATCTTTATTTTTTTAGAGGTTCTATTATGATATTATCTATATTATCTTATCCAATATTTGATATAGGTTCTTAAGAAACCATTTTTTAGGGAAAATGGAAATATCTTCTAAAAAAGGGGATATGTCAGCAATAATTTTTTTTTGATACCCATCTGGGGAAGAGATTATGATAGTGAAGTTGTGTTTATCTTCTTCCGTAGTGGTAGATTTATTTTGGAATTTATTGGATTAGAAATTCCTTTATATAAATTATTTATTTTTTATTTTGATAAATGGTTGATACAAATAATTTTAAGGATATATTTCTTTCCATTGTATAAATGTATCATTTTTATTATCTCATGTTTTACATTAATTCACTAGATAATATAAAATTAAATTCATTCATTAAAATTATATCAATTCAAATGTGTATGTGATCAACTATATGAATGGTTGTCTTGTCCTTAAAGTATTTGACTCTTGAGTGATCAATCAATTACATCTGATGGATGATCATTATCCCATTATGTTCACTAATTGTTACTCAAGAATAGATCATATATAATAAGTATATTTTTCTATTAATTTATTTCTAAGGGAAAAACTCACTCAATTCATTTTTATTATATAAAATTGATGTAATGGATAGAAATAAATAATGAGTTGGAACAAATTGAAAAAATTCATTAAATAATGAAATTATCATTAAGGCACATAAGGTCTCTTTAAAATGAAGGATGGTGTAATTATTAATATATTTCAAAATAATTGTTTGTTGAATCATTTTATGAACAATAATCATTACCCTTTTCAAAGTAATTTTGATATCTAGGATTACTTAATTATAAATAAGTTGTTTTATAACATTAATCTATATTATAGTTTTCATCCTGTTCGGAAAGGTCGAAAGACAATCCATAAAAAGATTTCTGATGTTGATATATCATTTTGGGTATTTGAAAATGGGTATTGTCCATAATAATTACCTATCTATGTTAATAGAATTAGTTATTATAATTTTTCATCCATACATATAATATTTTTTATAGAATTTCTAGATGATATCATAATCAATTATAAATTTCAGAATGATCATGTTTTATGTACACAAAACATCTTGGATACTGAACAAGAAAACTAGCTTTTCCCTATTAGTAAAATTTTTCATTAAAGACATCAGAAGAGATTTTCCATAAACTAGTAATTTATATGATTTAAATTTTTTGGACTTGAAGAATATTGAATTATTATTTTTTTATAATTCTCTTTCATATGTATTTTGAATTAGAGGATTTTATATTTTTATAATATCTAATCTCCAATTAAATATGAATTTCTCCATTATCCATACTACTAGTAAAACCATTTCTATTAAAGTTGAAATGCTTTAATGACCTAACCATGGAAAAACAAATTCAATGAGTTAATGAACTTTGGATATGTACTCCAATCATGATTTGAAATTATCCACGACATGAAATTTAGGAATATTTTAAAACATCAACAATCAGCCTTTGTATTTTTCAAATATATAAACATTGGGTTTTGGAATTTATTTCACCAAATTTGAATCATTATTATGAAAACTACCCTACCCATGAATTAAAATTTTCTAATGTTATTCATTATTTGTTGTTTTTTTTGAAATAATCCTATTATGTACATGTTTTATTGTATTCATGAATTAAAAATATTTAACTATATCATTAATAATTTGAATTTAAATGAAACCACAATAACTGGGTCAATTATCTTCAAACACTTGATTTAAATATTCATAATGGTATCATAAACGGAACTACAATTTACAATACCCTCTATAGAATGTATATATTGAAACAGTTCAAGATGAAATGGAGGAAAGAAAATATATGCCTATGATCGTTAAAATCAACCATGATGTGATTGAAAATTAGAATGGGATACATTATTCTATATTAGTATTACGTCATATATAGTGTATTGTTTAATTGGCATAAAAATATATAATTATGGTTGCTTTATTATTTGATGGAAACATCGTAGTGGGTTGATCCCAGATGACTACATCAATGATTCTATGTCACTCTTATACATCAATGTATGTCTAGTAGATATGAATTTTTTCGTCATGGATTAAATGGATGATTATCATGTCTTTTGATGGGTTGTACATGGTAGAATAATAAATATTTATTATAATATGTCTGATTGATTCTGGTGGGATATCATGAAGAATGATATGTTGTGGTATATTATTAAAATACTCAATTAATATTGAGTGGAGGGAGAACATAAATGATCAATAGTGAACATCCTATGATTTATTTTATATTCCTAAATGGAAAAAATACTATATAATTTGTAACCATTGGTCTCTCATCTTTAATATTACATGATACAGTATGAGTAGTCATTGAAATTTTTAGTAATATTATTAAACTACATAATGTACCTTTTAGTATTGCCTCTAATATGTTCCTATATATTATGCCTTGTTTTTTATGTTCTTTTAGTGCATTAGGTTCTTCTATGAACATTAGTACAACTGTTTATCATCAAACTAATGGATAATAATAGTGAATCATTCTTATTATAGAAGATGTGATTCATTCCCATGTTAAGAAATTCTGTAGTTTATTGGTTGATTAACTCTATTTTGTATAATTATAATATAATAATAGAAATTAGTCATCAATTTAAATGGATCCATTAAATAAACAATATGGAATGCCTTTCCATTCACTTCTAATATAGATAGAGAATGTAACATCATTAGATATAATTCCATCTATCACTTGCGAACTGATAGATAATGTTAATATGATCTTAAAACTATTACCAATGAAACAAATATGACTCAATTAGTAGACTAATATTCATTGGTGACCCATGAAATTCAAAATTGGTGATAATTTATTTCTTTGTTTTTTATTATGATTGGATAAAAAGGTAAGGGTATGCATGGTAAGTTGAATCTTATATTGTTTTTCCATTCAAAACCAAAATAATTAGAGGATATTTATCAACTTACATTATAGTTGATGTTATGTTCCATTCATAACATAGTCTAAATTTCTCCATTGATATATCATTTAATTGATCCAATACAAGTAAATAATAATCACCATATTAAAATTGATTTTAATGATTACTATGTACATAAACCAATATATATTATTGATAATATTTTAAAATTAATATATCGAAGAGTGATTTATCTTATTTTCGTTAGGATAAATCATGTAAATCATTAAGATGAATCATGGGAGTGGGAAATAGAAATGAATCCAAAATGATGATACACGACCCACTTATAAGTTTGTTAATGTTCTATAGGAATAATAATCCCAATTATGGGGAGGTTCTAAATACCCTAAAATACATGGATTAGTATTCTCCTTTAATTTATGTTCTATATTAGGTTTTCAATATATCCATAAAATGTATGTGGATTTCGAAGTTATATATTCAATTAATGGTTTAAGAATATTGACCAGTTGTACTAGAAAAAATTATGGTACTATTAAACATATACATGAAACCTTATTATTTTTGGTGAGTTATAGTTACTTGAAACTCCACATAGTACTCACTTTCATGATATGTATTCTTTATAGTGATGTAGTTTTGTTAATAATTGATGGAATTGGATTTTGTTCATCTAAAAATTTATTCCCTAAAATTCGATAATCAAAATATTTATAACTTATTCAACAATAATAAAATCGCTTAGGATATAAATGTCACCTCCATACACTATCATATTGAACAACATTCAATATCCTCATTGAGTACATCCACCTAGTGATCAGTGCACAATATCATTATGGTATTAAAGTTTATTCATTCCAAATTTCAACTTCCTTTTTCGCAGTAGATAAAGAGATAATGTTTTCTCATCCACGGTTCTTCTATTAAATCTTGTGGTGTGATATCTTTACATATTGGATGATTAAATATTGTTTTTAATTTATTTTGAAATATGATAAATTCATTCTCTCAAACATTATTAGTTTTTTAGAAATGGAATATGACTTTGAACATTATGTTATATTTTTTTTGTAATAATATTTTTTTTTAATTCCTTATAATGGTATTTGATGACTTTTTTATATTTATTTATATTAAATATATTTTCTTCAATGAATATCTTGTATATTTCATTCCCTATAATTTTTCACTACACATAATTCATATTTCACTATAATTAATTATTATTATTTGTAGGGGAAATGATCTGATTTTTAAATTGTTGCTCTCAGTATGGTTATTATATTTATCTTTATAAAATATTGATTATATATTCCAAAAATGACTATTTGGATATTATATTGTGTTCATTGAGTTTGAAATAATGAATTTTTTATGATAGATACAATGAAAATCTTAATAATTAGGATTCCATTTTACTTTTATAAAGAGTTTATGGCACACCGAGTATGTGTGTAATATGTTTTTTCTGAATTTAAATTTCATGTTTACAATATAGAAAATTAATACATTATTATTTATGAAATTTTAGTTATTATTGTCATTGGAATTTCTTACTATTGAGGTAACTCTAACAGACATGTATGCTAACAGATTAATATTTTATATTACATCTAAAATCTACATAGGTTATATTGTCTTTTTGGAATGAACGTAAAACATTTTGGTTACAATTAATGTGGGGTGAAACAATCTTCTAAATATGTTTATTGAAACCTTAATATTGATGTTCACTTTTGTTATTCATGAGGACCACCAAAGTTATTATGATGGGGTGATCTAATTTCTGTCTGTGTATCGAGTCATATTTACTACAATATCATTAAAAAATTTAATAAATTTACTTATAGACTAGAATACCTATCATGTTGATTTATAAGGACCCATGAAAAATAAATAAAACCCTATTCACACTTCTGAAAATATTTACAATGACACTTAATCATGTTATGGTAAAAATTTACTATTTGAATTTAACAAATAATTCTGATATAATAATTAACATGTGTCTAGAAAAATGAAAATTTTTTTTAAAAAAATTCCACTTATAATATTTACTGAAATTTATCAAAACTAATAATATATTCCAATTTCCCATATATTATCAATTCATATTATTCTGCACCTTCTTTAATCATTTTTGAAATTTATTTTTATAAAACATATTAAAATTTTAATAAAAAATAATTAAAAATAATTATAATATTATCATCAAAGAAAATATTTTCCCATCAATGTCAATTATATAATTCTACTACATCCAATTCACATTAATAATACTCAATTTTTAAATCATTTTAATTTTATCATGACCAAACCTAGAATAACCTCTCATGGGTTATTAGTGAAATCGAGTGTGACACAAAAACCTCACATTCCATAGGTTTTTATTTAGTGAGTATTACTTCGCATATACAACAGTCAAATGAGAGATGTTATGGTAAAACATTCTAATTTTATAATAAAGAACGTCCAAAATACTCCAAATAATAAAATATAAAAACAATCATTAACAAGGTTAATAAACTCCCCGAGCTTGTATTATCTAGTATGGTCAAAAACTATGTTATGAAAGTCCATTAAAATAGAATATTAATATATGATTGAGCATAATATTAAACCAAATAGTAACATCATAATAATTCTTTATATATGAGTAAAAGAACAATAATAATAACTCATGGAAGAGGCATTTGAATCAGATCATTACCTCAATGAAGACTATTTTATCATCCACCCCAAAGAATATTAACCATAAATCAAAATAATATATTATACCATTGTATAAAGAGAATATATTATGCAGTTAACCTATAATAACATCTTGACAAAAAAAAATTCCCATTTCATGTATATGAACAAAAAACAAAAAACATGGAAATAGCATAGAGATAACCTAAAAGTACACTAACATACCATATAAACAATCAAATTACAATAAAATATCAACACCTAATCATGAAATATTTAGATATCACATCCTAACCCTGGTAGAGTATGTATGGGTAAAAGACATGGACAACTTGTCAGCCCCTTACCATGATTTCCCCCACCATGTTCCAATATCATAACAACTTCATTATCATTGCCACATAAAATGATTCAATAACATTAATACCTTATGTTGAGGGGGAAAGGGGAAGTGGTAGTAATCATCTACGACTTTCTACATCATCCATGATGATGGTGAAAATCATAAGAACCCAAAACCATATATGGGCCTCAGTAAGGTCACACAAATCGAGGAATAGTGTGTCAAAATAATTGAAAATATAGAGTACGTATAACATAATGTCCCAATATATGGCTATATTCCATGACTATCTATAGTTACTTAAATATATTCTTATCACATTAATATTGGTTACCATAACCAATTTCTTTATATAAAAACTTTTCCATCACATCAACCAGATACAACATCACGCTTAACATTTCATTACCAAGTGAAATTTATAAACTAATATCACTGTTACAATTTTATAACTCATTAATTCCTATGAATAACCATTAATCATCACAAAATTTAATTAAATAATTCCTGAATTTTTAAATCACCACATTATCAATTACCACATTAATACACAACACTTCTTAGTCTCATAAATAATACCATTAATCGTAAAAATATCCCATATTAGTAAAAAAAATTAATAATCCAAATGAGTCTATCCACATAAAAATATCAAAAAATATTAAAAACAATTTTATTTTCCACAATATCACTCCCCCCTCATTTGCAATACCATCCACCCTATAGGGTATTGGAAAAATAAAACCACCCTTCTTAATATAAACAAACCAAAAACCCATTCCAAAATAGGAAAATAAACTTTCTAGTAATAATATAACTTAATAAATTAATAAATAACTTATTACAATTCTATACAACATCATTTTTATTGGAAAAAATTAAAATATATCATTTATTCAGGATTACACACATAACAAAAACATCATTAATAAGTAGTAAACTTTTGAAGTCTATATTTTTGTATATCCATTTTCATTATATTAATCAAGATATTTATTAATGATGGATTTGATAAATCATATTCTAAGTAACAAAATGGGTATCACAATAAAATTTATTAATAAATCCTATAAAAAATACATAATAAATCTCTTAGAAAACATATAATACAAGTAATTTACACATACACATATAATTAAGTTAATATATTTCATTAGAGTGGTTGTATTTATTATAATAATTCACCCATTAAAAAGGAATAAACAATCCTCAATGATATTTATTTATAGACAGGGAATTTTCAAATATTGTAGCATAATTATCGTTTAAAATATATTATGAGTGAATGTAAAAGAATTTACTATACAATACCGTTATGCTCAAAATGAATGCCTATAGATTTTACCCACATCAAAACACCATAAATATCTTCAATAAACACATTTTAACCAAAAAAATATCTTTTATAATATCATCTAATAATAAATTAATAAAGATTATAGTAGAATTAGAAGAAAGAGGAACATGGATCTCAAATTATTTCTCAAAAAAAGAAATAAGATTAGATACCCAATGAGATGAAAAAGAATAATTAAATGAATTTAAATGTTTTATTATATTCAAGGGAAAAAACAAGAAACAAGAAATATAATTAAAAAAATTTAAAATATAAATTTTGGATATCCCACTATTGTTTGGTGAGGACACCCCTAACACATATTAGGGGTAATTCGATGGAGATGCAAATCTCCTAGATTAAAAAATAAAATTTCCATTAGAATCAAATATATTTCACTCATTTCATGAAAGGTTGTAAACCTTTACATGTTATAATTCATACAATGGACTTAGAACCCAAAAAATTCAACCAACCAGTAAAATATAACTGAAAAAACTCACCATTTCTATCCAACCGTCCTGATTTTCAATTATATAGAAACCATTATAAAAAACTATGAAGTTCCATATTATTGGTAGTCTCAATATCATACTACCATAATTAATATAGGGATACCACTTATAAACCACATCCACCTATGTGAGTATATCCATGGAATAAATTGACACCTTGAAATAATCAATTCCAAAATGTGAGTCTTAGACAACAACATAAAACCACCCATAAAATCGATATAATACTATTCATATATCTAGACCATGATATCCAATATAATATAAGACACATCCAAAAGTGGAATTTTGTTTTATATGTGTCCAAAAATGACCATTTATAATTTTTAATCCTTATTGAATTATGATAAATTCCTCTATCACCCAAAAACGTGGCGTGATATTATTGTAGAACCTCATTATTTTAAAAGAACACTATATTTGATATCTTATACGACATGAAACTCTTAGATAAAATGAACAATGAAATATTAGTATTTATATATGGTTAATATAACCAAGACAATCAAATGAAGAGTTTGAATGTTTTAACAATATTTCAAAAATAGTTATTAAGGTTTGTATAAAGTATTTATAAAAAAGTAATCTATTTTTATAAATCATTTTATACACCAAAAATAATACTACTTATGAAATGGTTTTATATTTTATATTTTTTTTTTGAATTATAATTAATTTCTAAAAGTTTTAGATATATTAATATATAAAATTAATATTTTTTTAAATCATAAAATAAAAAATTAATATCGGGTTTATTTCGTGTTTTCGAAAAATATTTTTCTTCTAGTGAATAGTCACAAATAATATATCAATTTAATACTATATTCTTTTTTCAATCCTTCAATAAGAATTTGTTTTATAAATCCTTAAAATGTAAAAATTTTACTCTTACATAATTTTTAATTAAATTATGTTCAATAGAATCATTTTTATGTTTTAATTTTACATAAAATCATTTTTATAATTAAAAAACATTTTATAGAGTATCTATTTTTTCATTTTATTTTTCTAAACTAAATAAATATATACAACTTAAAAAAATGGATATTAGAAAAAAGATTCCATATTTGGAATCAGGATGTATAAATTTGTAAAATAGTTCCCTTTAATTTTTTGTCATTGTGAAATGTAAAAAAAGTTAATAATTGTCCCCAATGTAATGGTAAATCCGGTAATTATGGTATAATAATATAATATAAGAATTAAACATTGATCCCAAAACATAAATATATCCTATTTGATGAGTGGTGTTTGGTCCTATCCATCCATGTATTGAATATAGCGAAATTTGGTTTATTATTTATTTGATTAGGACTTTTATATTTATTTAAGAAAACAATAAATTAGAAATTCCAATATATTGACATTAATAAATATAAACAATTATTATATTTACTGAAATATAGAATGTTCACAATAAAATGTTTTTTAAATATAATATAATTTTTTTTCATTTTACAAATTTTTTTAAAAAAAATTATCGATTAACTAATTACCATAAATTCTTATGAAACACAGATTTAGTATTTATCAGATTCATAGAAATATTAAATTTAATATTATGAAGCACCGAAAAATAATATTTTTCAAGTGGGTGACATAGAATCACATTTATGACATATAAGAGATGCTTTAAAATTATAGAGCAGAATAAAATATTATTATCGATATCATTAAGGATATTATATGGTCTATAAGATCATATATTGGCCACTTATGTGCCAAATGATTCCTCATAAGTAAAATTATAATCATTTAAGAGATAAATTTTTTTATTGTAGTTATGGATAAAATATGATAAATAAAGGATTAAACCAAAATATAACGTTCAAAATTAAAGTAAAATTTTTTAATTTGTTTGATGATATTTTTACCATATCCTATATTATCTTAAAAGTTATGTCCATAGTGTTCCACATTGACATTAAAATGAATTTATTGTTTTTAAAACCTTTTAATATTTACGTTTATTAATTTTAATAATTCGCATTCATGAAATATATTTTATATAACACCATGAATACCAACTCAATGTCCCATAAGAGGTGACTTAACGGATCACATTCAAATAATAGATAATTGTCTTTACTAACTCTTTTGAATTTCATTCGTCTGCAATTTTAAAAAATATATTATATAAATTATAGATTAATAAATCAAATGTAATAAATATATTAAAAATTCATTATTTATTTATTATGATAGATCAATTTTATATATCTTTTCCAAACTATGAAAATAACAAACATCATTCATAATTACATAGAAATTAATTTCTCAAAATTATTGTGTAATTCCTTTTTCATCACCAATTTACATGGATTGTTAAATAGATTTAACTAATATATACATAATATTAATAAATTATTATTCATATGTAATTATAATATCATATATTATTTATTACATTCAATCCAATGGAATTCAATAAATCGCATGTGTGTTCCTATGGACTACCACCACCACAATGTGATGAAATCCTTATTTAATTTAAAATTTATATTGATGATAAAATGAAACATTTAGTGAATATATATGATATAAATGATATAAAAAGTATCATATAAAGATTAGCCATTATTTTTAATTTTTTATTCTTTCTATTGAAAAGTGAAAAGAGAACTATTTCATAAATTCAACCTACCATCTCCATGAACTATGTCATTCATTTATCGATGTCTACTATTTTTGAAAGATGCAATATATTTTTATAATGAATCTATAAGATCATTATATCCTTATAAAAATTATTTAAATTATGGAACCATTATCAATGTAAAAGAACTAAAAAATCTAAAGCAAAACATAAATTAAAACCAAATTTGTTTTTTCCCAAATCAATGATTTTAACAAAATAAATTATTATTTAATTAGTGATTGTTTTTAAAAATAATAATATATGGTATAATATATGTGATTATAGTTAAATATTTGATGTATAATAAATCAATAGTTTTTATATAAGAGGTTGGAAAACATATTATTGAAGTCTAACCTAAGGTAAGAGTTTCTTATCTCACTTATATTTTTCAAAATGATATTACATATTCAACACCTTTTTCTATCATGTGGTATATATAGTTCCAATGTATTAGTATATATCACAATAACATTTATATTTAGGGTAATTATGGAATCTATAATTTTTTTTATTTTCATGGTGTTTATGATTCAAAATATAAAATATGGTAATGGTTTATTTAAAATATCATCATTAATCATGTATTCTATGTTTAATTATCCAATTAATGATTTGGTTTATATTTTTATCTTATACACTATGTATTTTATTAACCTATGGATATTTATAGAAAATAAATACTTTATATTCATTTTCATCAATTAAATTACCAAATATACAAAAATAATTTCTTATGAAAAAAACATTCTTGTTTGTACTCTTTCGAGAAAATGTTTCTTACATGTCCATATTTTTCATAAAATGTTTTAAAATATTATTTTTATGTTATCAACTGATTTATTAATTAATTTTTTCACATATTTTACATTTAAAAAATTGAATAAAATGAATATTATTGTCATTTTTGAAATGACATACTTTTTTAATATTAATATAAAAGTTTTAATGGATTGTTTTATTCATATATGGAATGAAAATGTTTTAACAACATCATGAGAAATCATTAATTTTAATATTCTATTACTAGTTTTTAAAGATATTTTCAATGATTTTTTTCCTTAATATTTGAGAATTTTTTAAAGTTTATTCATTAATAATTTTAATTTAATTTCATATATTCGAATATGAGTTGTTTAATAATATCTTTTACTGAGGAAAAACTCCAGATAAACCATCCAAAATATTTATTATGGATTGTTTAGGAATATTTTTATTGGGGATTGTTTTGAAATTATGTATTATAGTTCTTCCAATATAAATATTTTTTAAGGAATTATGATTAAGTTATACTGTTTATTAATACAATGAAATAATTTTATATGTTATGTGATTGGTGGGGCCTCAATTTATATAACGCCTTGTTGAATTGGTATGTATTCTGAGATAAATCTTGTCAGGATCTATATAAAATTACCAAGTATATTGATGCCCAAACAAGTATTTACATGGCGTGAAGGGAAGTCTTGATCACCAAGGGTTATAAACAAGACCATTTAATTATATTAACGACCAAAAGGATTAGTTGTTCAAAAATATATGATAAAATCCAATATGATAAAACATTATATAGTCTGGAGAGAATAAAACATAAAAGTGAAAATTAATTTCAACAGAAATGAATCCCTTAGTAAAAAATAACCAAAAATACTAATGTACTTCCATCAAGATCAAGTCTCATATGCTTTACCCTAAAAGTGGACCAGAACTCCACCAGTCACCATCATCACACTAGAGTACCATGGATTAAGCAAAACTACAACATCTATGAGGCATATTCCATTTGCCTACTACTAAATTAACAATATCTACAAGTAACTAAAGGAAAAGGTGGGATCTTTGATAGAAATTCCATTTGGGTATCTCCAAGTGTTCCATAATAATTTCCATAAAAATATATCATTTATAATTTTAATCTTTATTAAATTAAGTATGTAAAGAAAATTAAATATTTTAAACCAAAACATGCTTAAAAATTCCAATATAAAAGATACATATAAACATAAATAAGTGAATAATTAATATTAAAAAATTATAAGAAATAACTAGAATGAATAAAATGGATGTATAAATGATATAATTTAAAATCAAGTCAAATAAAACAATGAACAAAAGATATATTTCCTATGATATGTCAGTTTCTGGCTATAGGATCCCCCCACATCACAATCATCATTACGACTCATGTATGTGTGCTCACGCCCTAATGATAATTATATATATATAATCAATCAACTCCCCATTAGTGTACCCCCACATGAAATAATGGTGAACATTTATTAGTTAGTGTTTCCATATTCAATCTCTTAAAAGGGTGTCAAAGTCATATCATGAAAACTATATTTTCCTAATAACCATTCAAAAAATATGTGATTTAATCAAACAAAGAATCAATCATTCTTAATTTAGAAATTATTTAACTTAAAAATCAATTCATCATATACAATTCAATTTAATAATTTCAGGTTCAACATGAATTTTCAAATTTCAAACCAATATCATTGTTTATTTATTAAATTCTTTCAATATCAAATCATTTTTTTTTTGATTAAAACCTTCACAAGAGTTAAAAAAAATATTTTTATAAAACGAACATCAAATTTTAGACATCATTTTTCTTAAAATGGCTAAAACAGTATCAATTCCAATATAATTTTTGGGTTTTCAATATTTCTAAACCATTTGTAACCAATTCATAAAACCATCTAAAATATGGATTTTTTAATCAATAAAAAATTCATTTCAGAGTATTCAACAATTTAGGGATTCAATAATAAGGGAATGAAATATGGAACCATATAATGTTAATAAGGCGATCAAGACAAATCCTCATAAGTATTGGGAAACAAAAATTGAGAAAACGCGAATTTAATGAAGAAATCAAGCCTATAATTGAGAAATATCAATAAAAAGATAAAAATTCAGTTCAATAAAATACGAGAGGAGAATTTTTGGAGAAACTAAATGAGTGGGGATTTACCTACCATATGGAGATCTTTCCAGATCACTAGTTCTTTGATCTGAAAAGGTAAGAGGATGTAGAAGTCAATTTCACTTCAAGAGATACTTCGAATATAAAGGAATCAAATTAGGGTTTAATGATTGTTATTTTGGATTTAACTGGGTGAAAAATTATTTTAAAATTATTTACATCTGATTTTAAATCTATTAGTTTGGTTTCATGGTTTGACATAATAGTTTATATAAATCCTGAACCCTAACCACACACCCTTACGAGTCTTTGATATGGGGTCCATGGTTTGGAAATATAATTAGAATAACCATGCATAAATAATGAATTGACCCACTGGCTATGGGTTCAGTGTTTTTTGAGGTGGTTTTCGGTATTTTAATAACAATATTTCAACCATGTACCACCCTATCAACACTCTCATTATGGTTCATGATTTAATGGGGAATCTAGACAATTATTTTTACTATCCACTGAAAATGATCAACCCCTAATACCTCCAAAATATTTCAAAATTCATTTTAAACAACCCAAGACAAGACAAAAACATTATGAGGTAGACAAGGATCATGAATATCCTTAAGGAATGTAACAATATGTTAAAACCTCTAAACCAAAATCAAATTACATCACAATAAACATTATTAAGAGGATTACAATTCAAATATATGAGGTCAGTTACCCATCATTACAACATCATGATCTCAAATATCACTTGAATCATGACCATACTACTATAGAACATGGACCATAATTATAGTCTAATAATTTAAAACATTATCCTTTGAATGATCCATCCCTTCTAGATTCTCAGTCGGAGAATAATCAGGTTCAACAACATGTGCATCCCTTATCAGGACATGAAGGCTATGAATAGTGCTTTTATAGCTTCGTTATATGAATTAAATTTTGGTTCAATGTCATATATGGTGATAATAAATTATTTTATGATTTATTACCTTCTTTTTTGATAATCCCAAAAGGATACACCAACCATTGTGATGGGTTTCATGGTTCCCCAAGCCTTCAATGACCCATCTAAGGTATAACTCTTAAAAAAATATCACAAACTTACAAAACAAATGATGTATGGTGATTATTATTGTATGATTTATACCTGATCATTTCTATAACCTTTCACTGATGAATGAAAAAAAACAATTCTATATTTACTTAGAACAAAGTCAATCAAAACAAGGAAGCTTCCCCGATCTCTACATAAAATAATAAATATTTATACCCATATCTTTACAAGGAATCAAAGGGTTCTATACTTATGGAATACTAGTAAATAATTTTATATGAATACTCAACCAGTCCCAAGTTTCATTCCCATGAACCACCAAACATAAGATTTTTAGTTTACAACATATCTTACATGATTTGTGTACCTCATTCTGTATCATAACCCATCATCAATTTATATGTCTGTAAAAAAATAACCATGTATTACATTACCTACTAGTGACATTTAAATTAATTTCTTGTAAACCATGTATCCTTGATAGATAATATGACAGATGAATCTTTATGAAATCAAACAATCTCCAATACCTATAGGCCTCCCATGTCTTAATATTTTGTTATATCAAGAATGAGAAAAAATAAGGGTAGATTTTACTAGGAGATCAATTGGTACCCATATCTAATTCTCCAATAAATTAGTACAGATTAACCAAACCACGATATCAATAGAAATTAAATCCCACGTATAATTCTTCACAGGAAAGGGTGGATGAAAACTCAAAGGAATCAGGTGCTTTAATAAGACTAATCAGAATGAATAACTGTGGCTAAAAATGTCCCCATTGTAACATCACATACTCAGAAATTGGAATCATCATTTTATATCATATTAAATCTTCATATGTCTATGGTGCACTAACCACTTTTAATAATGGAAATCCCCTATCATGGATTTTTTCAAAGGGAATGGTAAAATATATATGTTTCAGAAACATAGTAAACCCGTAGAGGGGAACAACCAACCACTAATGGTCTCCCCAACATAAAAAAGAGACACTACTTTTACAGGATTCAAAATCAACATGCTAATCCTTGTGATTCATCTCAAGAATACAAATGATCAACAAATGTTTTATGTAATCATCTTCGTTTCATCCTCTCATTTTACCAAATTCACCCATGATAGAAAATCCATTACATTATTCTCTTTAGATGATTCGTTGATGAATTTTATTTATGGTTCCTACTCAAATAAACATCCATTAAATTTACCGTAACAAGTCTGTTGTATATTATAACACAAAATGACTCCAGCTACTCCATCCAGTGCCTCTACTAAGGGTTCAATTTTTTTCATGTTTATATTTCTAAGGATTTCAAGGACATAAAATAATTTAAATGTTTACAAGAAAAAGTAATTCTTCAATAAAATATGAGATTAATTAAAAACTTAGATTGATATTATGGATAATATATTTCATCTCATTTGTCCCATGATATATGTAGTCATCTGGTACCATGTGATCACCATGCATAAGAATGAAACAAAATCAAGAACTTGATGAGTCCCAAAAGGTCACATACCATTCTCAACATTTGAAATAATAAATACACGAGGAAAAATATAAATTATAAATAAACCGATAAAAATTATACTTTTACTAGGAGTCTCAAATAGACATATGTCCTTTATATGTGGGAGTTGTCGTCAGAGAATCAAATTTTTGGAAATCATTAATAACCAATTGTAATATGCCCTCAAACTGAATAATATTTTAATCATAAAATTATTAAATGGTTTCTCCCATTTTATAACCTATTTAACTATATTTTAATAAAATTAAATAACATGATCTAAGGCTATATGTCCCATGAAATTCACTTCAACGTTCATAAATTACCATTCGACGACTTAGCATTAATTTATTTATTTTGAAAAATTATTAGACTCCTATCAAATAAAGTACATTGCATACATTGGTTCTTGAGTAAACCAAAATGTAATCGAAAAAAATTTAAAAAAGGAGTGGATTTACTCATAAAATATAATTTTCATCAGTTCCATAAAAATATTAATAGCATTGGTTAAAACTAATGGGAAAATTAGATATTTGTAATGGCTATAAAAAATTGTAAGGAGGTCTTTGGGATGATAGATTATTTAATTATCAACTGTTTATAATCACATCATAGGTCATTCATTGAGAACCACTTCTCCCAATTGAACATTTAAAAATTATATTATATATAAATTATCTAAAACATGTTCTTTATCACATCTCTATCGAGTTTCCAGCTCTCAATAAAAAGACAACATGTTTCATCATTACCTATGGAAATCTAGAAAAATAAGATGAAACATGTCGGGAAACTCAAAAAAAATAGAGAGCGATCACCACAGAATAATTATTTCAATATATTTAAGGGAAGCACTTATATTACATATCTCAAATATTTAAAATTAGGTATGAATATATATGAAATCGGTTTCCATCATCTCTAAAAAACAAGACACACCAATTTAGGTATTATAAAAGAGACCCACCTAAGATAAATATCAATACAACACCTATAAGAGATTATCTAATCAATGATGAAAATGATATAAAGAGGTTTTATAATGAGAAATAGAAATTTATAATTGAGTATAGTCATTGATAGAGTGAAAATTCAATTGGTACATCAGAATTCTATATATATCTTTGTTTTAAGGGGCATTGTAATATCGATCCCCAAAAAAATAAATCCATAGGTTATATAAGATAATTAAAACTGTTATTACATCTTAACTAATAAGATGAACTGGTATAAGCTGATATATTCACCAAAAAAGAATCTATACCGATGATACATCTCACATTCATAGTTCCTCTATTAACTTCATATAGAGTCTCTTATACTACTGAAAAGGATTTTTTTCTGGAAGCCTCAGGCTGGAACTTCATAGTTTTTTAATCATCTGAATGCAACGTAGTGTATTTAGGATTTAATGAGGTAATTTAACTATATAGAATATAAATTTCGGGATAAAACTTCTTGAGGTGACTTGTGTATCCATATGAACAACATTTCATGAGTTCCTCTATGAAAACCCATATTGAATTACCATCATATACTAAAAAAATGAACTCCATCTGGAAAATTATTGGAATTATAAGACATATTGATGAATAAAGTTATCTTAAAGAACCATGTTACTCATCACACACTCTTCATAATTTCATGGAACTACTCGTACATCTACTAAGAGAAAAAAATTAATCCAATAATTCTAAACATACAAGAAGTCTATGCCATATCCATCAATGATATATAGAGTAGAACTACATAAGAATGGATTTTCATTATGAACCCCTGTGATTAGATATATTGTCTAATATCCATACCATATCATAAATCCTTCAACTTTTGATTCTTTACTCATCTATTAGAACCTAAATAGTATCATAAAAATTTTTTCTATACTGCATCAACATCCTATGATAGAAATGAAGGCTGAGAAAATACATGTTCATTTAAAATTCATCAATTTCAAGATTGAATTTACCTATTAAAATATATGTATATCCTTTTAGATTTGAGAATTTTTGTTCCTTTTTGATTACTAGTGAATCCCAGTATATCCTTCTATGTCCTTCCTGCTTAATGTTTTCACATATCTCTTTAATATGTTCATACATTTCCAGGAAATCATAATGCGGCTAAATTTTTTTCATCCAATCCTCTTCCCCTCAAGGATCATTTAACCCTGATAAAATATTTGGTTCTTTTGTTGAAACACCTGATCATGATATCTAAAATCATATCATCATGGTTCTAGTATAGGATACTAAAAATGAATAGATGTGGTAATATTTCATAGGGCTTAGATAGCTCACGCCAATATCGTAACATGATTCTAAAAAATATTCAGATTGTCTTGCTATAGTTCAAAATTATATTACATCATTTACCATTGAAAATTACTTCCCATAGGCATGATTCTAATGAAATTCAATATGTTACACTGAAATAAATAATAAGTATATTGAGATCATAAAATGACTTTATATATATTGTCATATTAGTTCAATAAAAAGGGAACACATGATTATGAGATTTCAAAATTCTCAGATACATGGGAAATGAATAGAATAAAATAAAATAAATCCTCAAGTAATATTTTCAAAAACATCAATTGTGAATTAATTCTCAATACAATGCGATTTTTCTTGTCGATCACTATAAATACCTACTATGTTATAATAATCCAACCCCTTTTATACCAAGACATCTTAGACTACATATTGATATAAAATAAATACACTCAACCTACTTTGATACCAAATTTTCATGAACCATCCCATATTCCTTAATAAAATGATACATTGTCGGTTTGTGACAAGGATATAAGGATGTTACGAAGCCCCTATAGGATGGAGAATAAAACCTTGAATCATATCAAAGAATAAACAGAATTTTTGTTAAATAAAGATACTATAAAACCACATATGATAAAACATTAAAATGTTAGAAGAGTAAACAGTACTCGAGGAGAAATGTGTCATCATAAGAAATGCATCCCAAAGTAAAAGATAATCCAATAGAATCACCAATTTTCATCAAGACCATGAATTTCAAGCCATGTGAAATAATTGGATCATATCGCCACTGGTCAATATCCTAACTCAAGAGCCCCATAGACCAAGAAAAACTACCACCTCCATGTGAATCATTCCCATTACCTTCACCTAGATAATATAGATCTATAAAGGGTTTAAGGAAAATGTTGGCGATGATCTATACAACCTAGTAGTGTCTCTCCAATGGATTAGTAATCTATTTCAAAAAAATCATTATATTATTTCAATATAGTTAAAAAATTCCATAAAATTACCTTACCGATTTTATCAAAACAAGTATATAAATTAAAATGATTTCCAATATATCAAAATAATTATAAATGAAAATTTTAAATAAATCATTTTTATGAATAAATTTTCATAAAATTTATTTTTCTAAATACTATAATGTGTAATCATATAAAACTATGACAACCTTGTTTGTAATTCATGAGATATTTTAGTTTCTAGATATATAAGAATAATTATATAAAATCATCCTTATGGGTTAAGTATATGTGAAAACTCAATAGGGATCCATCAATTATGATAGTCATTCAATACCCCATTATCATACATATCATGTAAAATCTTGTTGATCCTTTTCAATATATGTTTGTCAATGGAAATCAATATCTAGTGAGTCACAATACCATAATTCTTATCCAAATCATCTACTACCTATGAAATATCACATGGGCTTCAATTTACTAATAATTAATCAATTCAGTATTAGGAAATTCATTCTTTTCAGTATTAATTCATCGGTGAGATTTTAATTTTTCAATTTCATGATCAACATGCCTTATAAATTATAAAAACCAAGAAATGGATGATTTTCAAATTTATACCTTCTCAAATCATACTTCATTGGATTCCAATTTTCTCAGGAATCAAATTCAAATAATTTCTTAAAATCAAAATCCAAAAAAATATGATTTCTCTTGAAATCCCCATAGAAAATTTCAATTATATTAAAATATATGGGTATTCTTAATTTCTTTTCCGTTTTGTAATCAGAATTTAATACATAAAAAATATAGGTTTTTATATTAGATTTATGAAAATTAAAATCAAAGATAAAAGTTAGCACTAATTTTTTGAGAAAGTAATTATCGAACATCTGACATTTAATATCATAACCAAACAAAATCAAAACCCACAACATGAAATTCCAATAAAGAAAATACTAAAATGATGTCAAATATTCAAACCTAGAATCAAGATCTATAACTTTTACTATTAAATGCATAAATAATATAGTGGTATTTCATTTTATAAGATGAAGATAATATAATATCCGAAGAAACCAAATAAGAGTTAATATATATACACAATAGAGGTCAAAGAAAATCATTATTTCATTGATCCATAAAAGTAATAAGCTAGAGAAGTCATTTTTATCTATTGAGAGCCTCTAAAGACTATGTAATTATATTAGGGTTTAATGGGGATGTTTAGGTGTTAAACTAGGGTTCTTGATATTTCAAAATTAATTTTTAGTAGATTAAAATCATCTTGCACAATTTTTCTATTAGGCCACATGGTTAGGAGTATCCTTGTTCTCTAACCATGCGCACTTACTGGGCTTCTGAATTGGGCATATGGACGGCACACATGGTTAGTTTAACTATGAACAAACCATAAAAACAACCATTTTCAAGGGGTGTGTGTTTTTGAATGATGGGTTCATGGTTTTGATAAAGAAAATTCCAACCACATTCAACCTCTTAAACTCCCTAATTTGGTGCCTGATATTCTGGGTATAACCCCACTATTTTCCATAACAAAGCGCCATCCATGATGATCCCGAAAACCTCAATGATTTTTCAGATTTCACTAAAAACAATATGATTCAAGAAAAAAACATTTATTTTTCACAACATGGGTAAAGTGGTACATGAAAAAATTAAAGTGGACATTAAAAATCTGTTTGGGTATTCTTCTATGACATTACATATTTAAAGAAATGTCAGTGCATGAGGCCATAATGGTTTTTTTAGACCTCTTGTCATGATGATTTGATGGTATTATTAGATTTCATTGCACATAGAATCATTAATATTTTTCATATGTTTGGAATTATCTATTCCATCATTATATAATAGTTTATTGAAGACCATAATAATATTTGAACAGTTTTGGTATCCCACAATAGGTTTCTACATTAAGTGATTATGTATAAAGAATTATTTGATTATCATTTATTTATTTTATATTTTTCAAGCATTATTTTTCTTTAGTTGTTTGAATACCATTAATATAAATATTATATCCCATATTTTTATTATGTTTCATTTCCCAATTATTCTAGTATATGTATTATGATTTATATGTAGGGATATTATAGAGGGATTAATGGATTTCTCAATGAAGAAAATTCTTTGCCTTTAACCGAAATTTTAGATTCAAGAATTTATTTAGATAACTATGGAGACTAAACAAATTATTCATTAGGGATGAAATTAATCATATATTGTACCATTATAATAAAGTTACCTCAACCTGAGGACTACTATGGTTGGGATTTTTCCAGGGATAAATCAAGAAAAAATTAATTGGATACCTATTAAAATATTATCATCCTAAATAATAAAAATATAACCAAATAACAATAAAATCAAAAAACCCCTTTAAGAAACCTATTAAGAATGAATAAATCCATCAATAATATCATTAAACATCACACAGAATGATGAAAATTCATTCTCATTTAAAAATAAAAAAATAAAAAACATAGGGTATTGATTATTAATATATAACTCTTGTTCCCACATTTATTCCTCCAAGACAACATTCTCCCACAACAAAGGTACAAGAGGAATGAAATGCATGTGAATCCCTTTATCACAATAATATTAAACCTCCACAAGTCACTTCAACAACAACACATCCTTTTCTATATCATAATATTCTATATAAATTACATGATATTCATTATGAATATACTAATACATCTACAAGACATTGAATTTTTCATCGATATAATCCATTTATAGATAAAAAGATAATTGATACCCCACCATAAAAATGTATATAAACAACCCATAATTCATATTAAAATGAGTAGAAAATATACACCTATGATCAAAACATCCCTACACATGAATTGAAGGGGACTTCATGGGAACATGATGGAAAAAATAAATTTCAATGTATCCCCTCCTATGATCATCACAAGACATATTAGAGTCTTTATCTACATTCATATACATATTAATAACCTATAAAATTTAATTCATTATCTATAATTAATCTCTCCTAAGAACCACTAACTCGACAACCAGAATCCAAAAAACGTGGACTTAAAAGGCCACCCATAAAAAACCTTGATGAAATCCATGAAAATTGTAGAGTGGGAGTTTTTATTGTTTTGAAAATAAACCAAAATAAAATTATTCTCCCACCGAAAAGTAAATTACTATTCATATATTAAAGTTAGGGTCTATAACATTTATTACATGAAGGCACACGTAATACAATCCCATGATATCATGAATCCTTGTGCCTTTACATAATTAAGTGCACGAAAAAATGATATATGATCACAACATTTAATTTAAAATATCTAAAACATTCTCTTATAATCCTTAAATATTATAAATGTATATGGTATAACCTAGGGATGTCCCTATGAAATGGTTGTGATATAATCCCATATAAAGGAATAAATAAAAATATAATAAGGAAAGGTCGTACATGTTATCCAATATGGAATTTCACATTATCTGAATAGGGTTTATAATGATAATGGTGAAGTAATATGGTATGATATAACATGTTATAACAAAAGATACATGTGAATGTGGAAACAATATGTAATATGATATCATAAAGACAGGTTAACGATAACATCCAAAATATAATAAACTGGTGGGAAACATCCAATAATTTAAAAGTTTTACTACTTAATCCCAAACAATAAATATCATAATACTAAATCATTAACCAATGTATTATGGCAATAACTAAGTGCCCTCATCATTTTTATATCATGTACATGCATAAGTTTTCCACATGAATAATACAACATAACATTTATTTTAATATATTTTAATCCCATGATCAAGATATTTTATTTATATTCCCTAGATTATGAAATTAATTTAGGACATATAAATGTTTTTGATTAACATTTAGTTGAAATAATGATGGCCATTCATAATAAAATTGTTTTGAATATAAAAATCCAAATACAATTCTAGAAATATTCGGGGGACACATAAGGGTTCATGAGATGGATTAATGAGAGTGAAAGGGGTATCATATATATTTTACATAAATATGACATTATGAGGGATGGTTGAAATAATATCCCAATAAGAATATTTTTTAAAAAATTGGATTAAAATAATGGTGGTACTTGAAAAAGGGGAAGAATGAGAAGGTCATGTATAAGGAATGGTTATTTCCAAAATATTGGGATGATCTTGTTATGATAATGGAGACATTGTAGTATGACATTATAGTGTTAAGGTAAGATTAAATGTATTTTATATGGGTTTTAGTGGTAATAAATGTCTGGATTGATGTTAATATATAGAAAAATAGTAGAGATTTATTTATTAATTTCCATAATTTGGTTTAAGACTATATAAGACAAAGTAATCAAAACCATAAACATAAACATTTTTTTAAAATGGATTAATCCAATGTGTTATGGAATTAATTAGTTTACAATGATATGCACTAATAACATTAAAAATAATTCCTCTGGTTATGTTTATGTGATTCATCGTTATAATGAAAAATTTAAAAACACAAAATATAATATTGGTTTTGGTGGAATCATTATGGTTTTATAAAATTATAAAAATAACCAAAAAACACATTATTGAAAATGGGAAATGTTTATTTTTTATGGATTAATTTTAATCCACATGTTATATTACTTTTGGGTATTTATGATATTATAATACATACCTTAAATTTAAATCATATATAATTTCTACCCGAAAATTCAATTATCTCATAATATAATAAGAATGACCACTTGATAATTTAAATGTAGTAATTTTAAATTTAATATATATTTTATATAAATAAATCTCTTGAAAAGATAGTAGAAATATTTAAATGAAAAATATATAATTATTAAAAATACAAGTGTATTATCAATAACAATTTTAAGGAATTTATAAAAATTATTTATTTACTTCATCAAATTACATAATAATTAAAATATAATAAAAAATATTTTGTAATTTTATATTAAAATATATTTTATTTCATTATTTTTTTCTTTCAAATAGAATTCCTTCTTTAAAATTATACATTTCCCAAAAATACATTTTATTGTTTCATTATATAATGATATTATTTTTATCAAAATCATTATATAATCATTCGAAAAATAGTATTTGAATAAAGGATAAATATTATCATTTTTAAATTAAAATAAAAGATAAATATTAAAACTATTATTCTCTAGATACATAACCATTTATTACACTAGTGAATTCCCTAATGGAATGTTTTGTGATGTTGAGATTTTCTTGGGGTTCTTATGTATACATTGTTTCATCATTGATATTGATTTCCTTGAAATTCCCCTATAAAATGTTTCATTCATTCTTAATTTAATGAATCTCATATTGGTAATTTTCAAGGGAAAATACCAATTTTGTTATCTCCTTCAAATGTTTTCATATGTTTTCATCTTTGGTCTCAATCATGTTGGTTGAGGTCATCACTTCTTTCATATGTATCAATCCAACTTTATCCTAACCTTTAATATAATAATATTATGTGTCCATATAAAATGACTATAGTAACATTGGTTATGTTATAAAATGGTTTATTAAATTCTAAAAAACTTATAACAATTCCAAATGAGAAATATAGTGAATGTGTCTTTTATTACATCATTACTTATTATATCATTTATTTTTTCAAATATAGGGAAATTGACTTATAAATTATTAGTTCATTACATTATTCTAAATATTAAAAATATATCCCACAAAATTATCATTTTATGTACTAAACTAGGTTAGGGAACATTAATTTCACCACATGTTTTTATTTCCATGTCACTTTGTTAATCATTTGGTTCTTCAATAACAGATTGACCAGGTGAGTTTTGATGTTTCATAGAACATTTTCTCTATGATATATGATATTAAGTGGATTCTCCCCATATGAAAGATCATTATCATATGGTACCAAATCTATATATAGTACACATGATGGTTTTGGTATGTAAATCCTTACGAGGGACACATAGAAAAACATATATAGTAGAGGTAGGATTTATGGCAGTGCAATTCTATGGAGAACCTCTCCAAACCGATCATGAATATCAAAGAGGATGATGTATCTAGTACTAATATTTCTTTTTTTTAGAAAATTTCATGACTTTATTCCATTAAGATATATTAAGATAATATTTTTCTCTCACAAAGAACTCTAGGTACATTGGATGAATATATTTAATGATTTTGTTTAAAAAATTTCATGATTTCATATGTGGATTGTATTTTGAGAGTTCCCTATAATATACTGGATAAGATCAATTCCCGTCATATTCTCATCACAAACATCATTCCAACGTGTTAGTGTATTAAACTTCTTCTCAAACATATCAACAGAAGGTTTCATATAAATGATAGAATGGAAACAGTTGTTAAATGAAATATAAACCTCGGGAAGCTGTTTTCCCCATAATATATGGGATCCAATTGAACATGATCTAAATATATCCTCTAATTTGTTGATATTACTTTCATACATACCATCCATCTAAGGGTGATATGAACCGTTGATGCTCAGTTCTATATCCAATACCTACTAAAGGATTATCCGAACCCTCTAGGTGAACCTAATATCTCAGTTAGATATAATAGAGAGTTTAACTCCATGATGTATGAACTCTCTAGTTTTGTATATATTATAAATTTTGTTAGTAGTGAAATATTATATATTTTAAATGAATTGAGCGAACATTACAAGGTGACGGACGACCACCCAAGTGGTGTTATTTCTTCTTGGTGTCATGGGGGATTCTATGATGATGTCCATGGTTATGATTTCCTATTCCAATAATGGAATGGTAGATGTTTGCAACACACCCTTATACATCTGTCACCTATTTGGGAATTGTTATCATACCATTCATCGAGATAAAAAAACCACAAACACCCACATGATGTAATATTTTAACATGTTTTTATTAATATATATATACATCCTAGTGATACCTTGATTAATATATGAGGATAAGTTATGTGAATCATAATAAAGTTCTGTCTATTGGTTCGATATTTATGTGCTACATGTTTGGGTTCCAAAATATATAACTTCATCCTATGAAAATATTAACTCCAATAAAAATTTCTATTTTCATGTGTTGATACTAATCATCTTCTTATGCCTTTATAATTCCATCAAGAATGAAATGATTTTTAGTTAGAACAAAATTTTTTATTCATATCATTTTATTTTTTTCAAATTTTATCCTATCAATGTCTAATAAAATTTTATCTATTAAAATCTAAATCATAGATAATTAATTGGGATACTTTTTACTCAACACCACATATTTATTCATTCCAAGGGCGGTAATGTATTGAATAATCACAATCCTTGATTGTATCTAACAACCATAATTAGTTCATGTTATGATCATTTTTGTGTGAATATTTAATCAATGATTTTATAATCCATATATATGTATCCATTTTATTTTTAGATTTAATGCATCCAAATCATCCCCACCAACATCATGGTTTCCAATGATAGATAATTAATTATTAAGATCTTATCACTGATCATTAGATGGTTGTGAAATATTATATAACATCATCATCATCCATGATTAGAAAACTATAATCATTTTTATATGTATTAATGTTGATCGTAGAGCCTTAACCCAAGTGGTTAATGTAGCATAGGTGCATTGATTATCCTTTTTTCTTCAATTTAAAACATTATGTTCATTCATTAATATATAGAAACATGAATAAATTATATGTAAGACTAATTAGAGGGCTTGAATATCATGATAATGTTCTCACAAACCAATGATAGTACCCAGATAATCCACGGTATCGTTGGATTTCAAAGAAAGAGGTTGTTTTGGAGTATCCCTCAATAGCCTTAGTTTTTATGTATATTTAGATATCCCACAACTTGTGATAAAATTTCCCAAGAAATTAACATGATCCAAAAAAACTCAAATTAACTAAATATTGGAAATGACATATTTATTTATAATTTATTTTGTAAAGTACTGATATGCTGTTCAAGTTCCTCCATTATTTTGGAGTATATAAGAGTATAATCTTTAAATTCTAAAAAAATTTAATTTCAGATAATACATAATGAATCAATTATTTATGTCAATTAATATTGGTAGATATTTACTGGGTCCCCCTATAATTACTATGAAGTTGCTTTGTCTAAACCTTCTAGGAAATTTAGTCATGACGATATACTAATTTTTCATCTTGACATGATTTTATCCTGGTTGATGATCCACTATAGAGAAATACTAGTTTCCACTTAGATTATTGAACAAATCATAAATCAATAGTGGTGGATAAATGTTATTTATCATGATTTTGTTGATATCATGATAATAAATACATTGGAAAATTGACATATCCTCATTCCTAATGAGTTAGATCAGTGAACCCTGTGGGGAATCACATAGTCATATAAACCCTTGATAAAAATTTGATAGTAATTTCTTCTTTATCCAATCATGTTAAATGATGAACATTTTTTATATGTTAAGGGATAATGTAAAATATATGAGTATTATCTCGATAGAGATATGATATTCATGGTTTGGTTGAAGACAATTCAATTTATTGGGAAACACATCTACAAATTCTTTTGAAATGGGAATGTCATCAAGGATGATAATTTATTAGTCTCAATACTTTAATCGAGATACACTTCCTCTCAAGGATATAATATTTTTATTGAGATATTGGTACTGATAAGATTCTACCTCCTTTAAAATGAATAAAATTGGAGGGGAATTTTTGATATATAAGTATATTTTGTTTCATTGAAAATTATGTTTTCTCTACATAAGGAAGCCAATCCATGACCAAGATAAAATCAAATTCTAATGAACGAAGTACCATAAGATTTAGAGAGAATTTGAGAAATTTTTTTAGGGGATAAGTTATATAATTGTGATGTAATAATTTAAGAATTATCATTTTTCATCAATAACTAAACATCCATTCCATTAGCTGGGGTTTGAATAGTTCTACTAAACTTGTGAGATTCTATAGAATGCATTGAACCAGAATAAAATGTTTTGTTATATATCTTTGAATGAAATACTAGGAAACCTATCAACACTTAATTATTAACGTCCACATCGGTATTTGTAATAGAAAAATCTCACACGTACTTTTAAGGAGGATTTTTTTAATTGATTATCACAAAATAAAAATTTTCCTACTGAAATGGATTGCATAATTACAATGTTCCTTACAACTAAAACATTATAATGCTAGTGGAGGGTTGACTAGATCATACATTCAAAAATCATGAGTTTATTTTTTTTCATAAATTTTTATCTGTGATACATTCTTCCCGAACCTAATATATATTATCCCCTTTGGAACTTTCCAGGATTCAATTTCCCACACTTTTTAATAGTGGGGTGTAAGGATTTTATTCCACTAAAATTTTTATCCATCATATCAACTAGATGAAAATATATTTTCCCTTTATTATTCACATAAAATTAATGATATTCACTAACCTATATTTAATTATTGAAGTAAAATTAGAAAATTTCTTCATTGGTGTCACAATCCCAAAAGACTAGGGATTCCCATCGACTCAAATTCAGTACTATAAGTAATTGTTCAACATTACATTTTGGGTTAATGATAATATCATTGGTATATTAAGAATGTTTTTTATGTTTTCCTCACTTACCCCAGTGGGTTTATCATCTTTGTTCATGAGGATATAGATATCCATCCTGATTTTGATTTAGAATTTGTGAGGAAAATATTTTTCCCAAAAATTCACGAATTACTTCCAATACAATGATTCAGACTCCTCCATAGTATTCTTATTTTTGATCAATATTCACTTTAGATCGACATCACTCATTATAAAATAAACGGTCATCTCGATATTATCTTTCTCATAGCATTGATGGATGAAGAAACTATTCTGGAAATAGTTGATCAATTACTAGATAATTAAGGTACCATAAGATCATTTGAAAGATAAACACATTTTTCAAATAATTTTATTTATTATTATTTAGGGGATGCATTTTTTACTACTAATTTAGGTTTCTATTCAAAACATAATTTAGTTAAAAATTAATTTTCATGAATTTCATGATTCATGCTCACATCATACTGTACATTAGATTTGGGTAGTTATTACATTACTCTTCACATATTTCATGTATTTGGTACCTCCAATTTCCAAATATTTATGAGAATAAAGTTAAAATTATGAAATATTAATTTAAAAAAGTTAAACAAATAAAAAGTAAACCATGAAAATTAAAGTTATAAAACATAAATTACATATATTCATTAACTTGTTGATATATATGTTTCAATATTATTATTACATTATGTATTTCTAAAATAAAATAATATGGGAAATGTTATTACTGTAATAATGGTTCTTAAGAATCTTTTGAATTCGAAATGAATATACCCTAAGAGTTTAAAAAAAATTGAATCAATTTCTATTGTAATGTACCGTTTCACAATCGAGTCTAGATCAATGTTCTTTTTTTTCAAATTTTTACCCTAATATATATATGCGATTGAACCATATCAACTTATTGTACCCAAAGAAGTTTACTATTTTCAATGAAATGATTTTATATATACATTACAAAAATTTAGCTATTATTTATTATGTTATTATTATCTGTATGGATTTTATTAGTGTTTTTAATACTAATCCCAAAAAACTAGACTTTTCTCTGAAATAAATAATGACAACCTGGATATTTAATACACCATAATTCATTAATTATTAAATTAATTTCCACCTAATAAATACCAATATAAATTAATGCCTTGTATCTTTGGAGAATTAGGTATAAAATATGACAACATGCTAAATAAATAAATAAACATTGCCTAAAATATAAAAATATGAGCATATATTACACTGATCTTCTAAATCAGTGTGGTATAACCTGAGGAAATACGTAATAAATGTGTGAAATATAAACCCCAACAAGGGAATAAAAATTCCAATCATAAGGTAATGAAATATCATTTTATCCAGTTGAAATATCAAGGTAACATAAGATGTTCAATAATCAAAATATTGATGCTATGTTGAATGATATATAAAGATGCATAAAGGCAAGTTGAGAATATTGTAACTAAAAAACTAACATCATATACATGGATCATGGATAACCATTGATACATTATAACCATATGGGAATAGTTATATAATGTATTTTTTCATCTACATAATCCCATACATGAAGCATTAGAAGATTATAATATTACTCAAACTATTTGAGTAATGTCTATAGACACTAATCATTTTTATATCATGAACATGCATAAGTGGGCCACAAGAAACATATATTGTAAATGTTTATTAAATTTATTTTAGTCCTATGATCAATTATATTGGGTTATATAAATGTAATTACACAATAAATGATGTATTAATACATCTAGGTGAATACACATAAGTGGAAATAATAGTGGGTAATTCCAACTAAAATATTTGGAATGAAAAAATCAAAGGATAATTCTGGCAGCATAATGGGGTATGTAAAATTTTATATGTGCGGCTAATTATAGTGGGAGAGTCTTATCACCACATTGGAATATTAATGGAAGTACATGGTATTTGTGAAATCGTATCTAAACATGATCAATTTGAAAATAAATAGACTAATATTAATGATGTTCATGAATAATGTGGATTTGGAGATGCTCTATTACCATGATATGGGGTTTCCAAAAGGTTGTGGGTATCTTATTGAAAGTTGGGGGACCCCGTTTTAGGACAAACAACTTGAAATTGAAGATTAATTTTTGGCACCAAGACTATATTAGTAAATATAAAATGGGAGTATGGGTGGATTTGTAATGGGAAATGGTCGAGTGTTCTATTATAATTTATAATCATTAGTTTTATATTATTTATGATAACTTAATAAAAACCTTGAATAATTCGATTTTTTTCCAATTGATTCTATAAATGTGTATTGTTTTCCATTATTTTTCTGGTTTAAGAATGGATCTCATTATAATAATATCATTAGTTATGTGAAAGTAAGTCATGCTTACAATGAATTGATTTTATAATCATAAAATATAATATATATTATTGAGGATTCAATATGGGATTACAAAATTAATAAAATAAAATGATACACATTATTTTAAGGGATAAATATTTGTTTTTTATGCATACATTTTCATTCATATTTTTCATAACTTTTATGCTATTATGATGTCATAATACATAGTAAATATTTATATCATACTTGTTAATTTACCAAGATAATTGAATGTCTCTTAAAATTAGGTTAACAACAACATATTTTAATTTTGACATGCCTATCCCAAAATTTGTATTGTTATAGTGAAAAATTCTGTAATTTTTATAATTTACACTATTAAATAAAAAATATTTTATTAAAAAATTTAGGTTTATTACAACTATAGTTTTCTGTCCCTTGAAAATTATTTTTAAATTTCTAAAATTATTTTATCATAAATATTTTTTTAAAAAAAATTTAAATAAAATAATCAATTTAAATATGATTCTTTATAAAAAATCCGAAATTAAATGATTGTTTCATTATTAAATGTATAAATTTCAAAAAAATATTTCTTTACATCATATAAAGGACAAGTTTTTATCAAAAAAAGTGTGTAATCAATAAATGAGTAATATTAATTATGTATAAATGTAATTATTGTTTAATTAAAAACATGTATCAAAAATCATAATGTAATGTTATAGATATATATACCTTTATTACAATACTGAACTCCCAAAGTGTAATGTGTGAGATTGTGAGATTTTCATGGGGTGGTCTACCATATATAGTTTGTGTCATGATCTTCATGATCATGAAGTAGTCCTATTAAAATTTTCATTCATTCATTATATTATGTGTCATGGCTTGGGCATGATCAAGGAAAATATCTAGTGATGTTATCTCCCATGTAAGCTTTGATAAATTGCCTCCATAGAGTATGATAATACTAAAAAAGGCTATCTCTTATTTATTTTTATCAATTTTAATTTATCTTCAACCTTAATATAAACAAAATTATGTGCATGGTACAATGGCTTTGCTAACAATGTTTTGGATTCATAATAGTATATTAAATTTGATAGAATATTTAAATTTTCAAAACAGAAAAATTAGAGTATGTGTTTTCTACAAATTCATTACATTATATAGAAATTTATTATTCAAATAGTGTAAAATCATTTATAAATTTTTGGGTCGATAAAAGATGTCATACATAGTGATTTTTTAATGTAATAACCATTATTAGGGGTGTATGTAATCTTGATGTCAAAGATATATAATAACAACACCAACTAAATCTAAACAAATTATAATATAAATGAGAACATATATTCTGCACATTTTTGTGACTTATAAAGGTCACAATGATCTCTATAATGATATAATGTTTCCCTATGATGAGAGAAAATATCATTGGTGGAATAATTTCAATAATGGGGAAATAACTCTAAAGAACCGTATGAGATCACATCACTATAGAAAAATATAATGAAACATAGAAAAATATGAAAACTTCACATCAGACCTCAATTATTAATATTTCTTCGTCATGGTGAAGGATAAGAGCATTAATAATCATTTATTGTTGATATCAATATTATTCTAGAAAGAGGCTTATCCATATGGTGGCAGAACTATTACTCATCTAGGCAACCATTGGAGCTAGAATAAGAGATAATATATAAATGAAATTCTAATAATAGCCCATAATAACATCTTAATTAGAAATCTATATGAATTTCATAAAATCCAGGGAAGAAAAAAATTTCTAAGATATTAATTGATTATGTACTACACCCTGTTGAGGAAAAACATTAAAAATAGAAACACCACACAAGTGTACCAGGTTTATGTAGATAACTTTCCATATAGATGATGCTATTAGATAAGTTACAGGATAGTCCTCATATACTAATCATTATTATATAATGACTAGAAAAATATGAATATGTCCTTGATAAAATAAATAATAAATTAATGGAATAAAACAAGAAACATTGATTTAATTAGTCCATTGAAAATAAGTAAGATGTTTATGACACCAAACAACAAAACAATGGTCTCAGATTCCACATATAAACACATAAAATAATTCTTCACGAAATCCTCATCCTTTACTATCATCTAATGATATCATGATTATAGATTGATTTTTTAGAACCAAATATTCACATTCAAATGGTAAATAAAATCATTATTCCTTAATAGTGAGTAACAATTCTTCACCATGACATTGTTGAACCACTAGTGGACTTTATAAAACATCATACAACCAATATCATTATTCATTATTGGATTTAGATCTCCCAAAAGTGACACAATGGGATGGATAAAACCATTTGATAATATATCATTGATCCAATGATTAGAAACCTCACAACACAAAATGTTCATCTAATTGGGGGATATAATAATTGAAGAGACACCATATTGCAATACTATCCTGAAATAAATATCTCATTGATTGATGCATAGATAAAATCTCATTAGGAATTAAATTATGGAATTCCAGATTTACATTTGGAAACATAGGTAAATAAAAAAATAAAAAATACTAATTAACAATGTTGGATAATTAGATACTCAACATGAGTTATGGATAATGTTGGTGTACGTCCAGGTTGTACGATTGAATTTGACTAATGAGATGCTCAAATAAAAGAGGGGGTGTTGAATTGTATACATAAAAAATTCATTTCGAACCTATATTCGGTTATTGGACATTCTTAACGGAATTTTATTGTCATTAATGAAATCTGTTTCATAATGTTAGCATTCATCTTTAAGAAAACAAAGTATAAGAATGTAGTACTTTCTAACATTGACAAAGTTAAAATAGCAGCAGAATAAAAAAACATGAAATAGAAAACAAGTAACCATATGATTCTTTTCACCCAAAGAAAAAAGTATCCAAAAAACATGTATAATGGTTCCTTGATTAATACATTACAGAAATCCTATCTTACCCAAACCCAACTAAGCCCTCAATTCAATGAACGATACCTGTCTTAATATCCATGCAAGCCCTCGATTTAAAAGTAATTCTGAACCTCTGTCTTCCAAACCCAGAATCTTTTGATCAGCATGATCAGAGTATGAATAAATCATGTCTGAAGAATTTGTTCATTCATGAACAAGTTGTTCATGACATTCGTATGAAGCAGTGAGAGTTGTAATAACCTCTCTCTTTAGAAAACACTTCAGATGCTTTGATTGCTTCTCACTTCACTATTCATCATTGGTGTTCACTCTTTCTGTCATCTCACCTGGCTCATTCAAATGAACTCATTTTTATAGGAAAAACATATCAACAGTCAAATCCACTCCAGTGGTCATATTTTTCTTAAATTTCGTAGGGAACTGGACACGTGTCAAATAGTCAATGGTTAGTGTGTAACAGATTATACGACATCGATTCATGTATATGAAATGATGTTATGTTTATGGTAAATGATATGTATAAGAAAACAGAGAATCCGATAATATTTAAATGATACATTAGGCAATTCAAACAATATCAAGAAAATGGATTCATAAGAAAATTAAAATAGAATTGAGAAAACAGTATCACTATCTTTGGATACTGGTACCTTAAAATTGGAATGAATTTTGTACCGGAATCGGTATAATGAGAATGGTATGATATTTGTACCAGAATCGTTTTCATGAAAATAGTGTGACATTTATATCAGTATTGGTATCATCAAAATGGTTTGACATTTGTAACGGTATTGGTATCCAAAAAGCAACATGATATTTGTATCAGTATCGGTATCATTAAAAAATCATGACATTTGTGCCGATATCGTTATCATAAAAAATGGTATGACAATTGAAACGTAATGAAACATCTATAAGTAAACATAATGACAAATATATAAGTAAATGTAATGAAAAATATATAAGTATAACGGAAATAATATTATGTATGTATAACAGATTGAGATTTCTATAGGTAAATGTAATGAGAATTCTGTAAGTAAATGTAATGGAATTATCTAAGTAAATGTAGTGAGAATTCATTAATTATAATAGAATAATATTTCTGTATGTATAATGGAATGACTAATTCGGAACATAAAAAAAATTTATCATCACATTGAATGAAATTTTGGAAGAATACAACAATCTCTCTTTATGTTATATTTCCCACAGATCGTATTCTTGAACATTATCATCAGATTTTCTTTGATAAGGAATATCTTCCCCATAGATAATGATTTCTTCTTAAAAGAAACTCCCCCTTACTTTGGCATTAATCTTTCAAACCATACCCTCCTCCCATTAATATATTCTCCCCTTTGCAGTCATCATTAAATTCAAGAAAATAAATTTTCACCATTTGTGATTTTCAAAATGGATTGGAGATGTATAAGATGTACATGTATGTTGAATGAAACAGAAATTCAAAAACAAAAGAAATATATGCAACAAATTTCTTAATTAAATTTTTGAAATAATTTTTATATTTCAACAAATCATCGAAATATAAAAAAAAATCTTCCATCCTTCTTCTGCTCAGACAACATTTTCTTTATCAATGCTTTATGTTTCTTCATTTCCTTAAGATCCTCATGAAGCATTTTCAGCATGATCTCTAGATCATAATTATTCTTTTATAAGGAAAATATCCTTTCATCTTGAGCCTTGATAATATCATATTTATTCTTTAATGAACACTTCTTAAGCATCAACCTTTTTCACTAATTCATCCCTAAATTCTTTCTCACTTCCTACATACCGGGAAACCAAATTGTGATGGATAACATTCTCAGAAATTGATGCCTTGACTTTGTTGAACTATGATTCATAAGAATTAAAAGCTCTATTTGTTGAATCTGTGAAGTCACTAAAATGTCTAAGATCTTCATTGATGGTTTTGGTGCCTCAAAAGAATCTATTACATGTCCAATTCTATGAATTATAATCAATCAAAATATTACTGAATTTTGATACTTGATTGACCACCATGTCCATTAGCATATTGGTAGATTCCTTATTTTGATTTAGGGTCTCTTGCATCATTTTACTCTAGGAATATATATTTGCAAGAACCAGAATAGTACTGACCACCATTTTTAGAGAAAACATGACAAATTCATGCTCAACAGAGGACAAGGAATCAAAATTTGAATCATCTTTTCCTTTCCAAACTCTTCATAGAGATAACGAATCCAGTTTTTATATTATTTTGGATGAATTATGAGGCATTTTGTTTGGATGCGGCATCCAAAAAACTATTCCCTTTGATAGGATTTCAAACTGGGGTTTGTTCGTTAGATATATGAATTATATTAAGATCTCCATCTTCATATTGTTACCCTTGGGGATCCTGTTCCTGAGATCATTATTTTCTTTCTTCATCCTGGTACTCTTCCACTTATTCCCTTAGTTTTTAACCCACATCGTTCTCTTCATCTTCCACTTCAATATCAACTTTTTCTTCACCTTCAACTTCACTTCTTCTTCAATATCCCGACCTTCTGAAACAGATTTAGAAGTTGAACTCTGAGGAGTTCCAATTTAATCTTCAACATCCCTTAAAAAAAATCATTGTATTGTTGAAAAATTGGATATTCCATTTCTTGAACATATTCTGTTATTACTAAGACATTTTTGTCTTACAGAATCTTCGGAGTTGCAACTGGTTTCTTAAAAAACATGAGATTCTGGTACTTCTTGAGATTTCTTCTCTATATCCTTAAATAGTGACTGACACACTTGAGATTTCAATGAAATATTTTTCAATATCTTTTACTTCTTTTCATTCTCTAGATTCTCATCTTTCTATATTGTTAAAGCCTCATCATCTTCATGATTTAAACGAATGTAATGATCACCTTAATTATTGGTAGCCTCCCTCTCTCTCCATTTTGCAACAGTTGCATCAGAATATGATTTGAGCTTCTTTGCAGGAGGAGGTGATTATACCTAAAAATCAAGAACTACTATAGGTATGCTTGATTATTCATATTTCCTTCTCTTAGGTACTGATTTTGAATATTCCATAATATCAACCATGTTCTAGACAACCATTTCATCAAAAGATTTGGATGTCGGTAAAAAATATACCTTCATTCTCTTAAGAGTTTCATCGCTTGGAAAAAACCTTAAAAAGATGAGAGACTGATCATCAAGAGACTTATAGAATTTTAAGGTATATAACAATTATTCTGGAGAAGGTTCTTATAAATATTAGAATATAAGATCTGATGGTTCTACCTTTCACTGCTTGTATGGTGAAAAAAGATGTACTTAATCAAGTTGATCTTTCAATCATTGACAAGATTGTCTAATTGAATGATATCGAATATTATTAGAGAGTATTTTTCCCCTTTACTTGTAATAAGAATACCCTGTATCCATAGGGATACTAGTTATTGATTTGTTTTATGACTTGTAATTTTTAGATTGCTAACATATATAAGACCATGGTAATCCATATTGTTTTCATTTTCAAAAGAAATTTCCTTTGAGGGAAGTCTGTGAGAGCTCAACATTTCCTCTCCTTCATATGGTATGTTGAAAAAAAATTCAGCCTTTTTATATGGAACAGTATAAGCCTTGTCATAACATCTGAACATGAACATATCCTTGCCATACATTTGAAAGAAAGAAACAGATTCATAAAATCCTATGACTAAATATGGGAAAAACGGATATTGTGATTTCTCATTATCCACACATACACTTTCCCATATGTTTGTTCTTCTGACCTTATATATGAAGGAGTCATAATTTGAAAAGAAGTCAGGGCATACCAGTCTTTCACTAAAGATCGACCAATCCTTTATTTCAATGCTAATCGGCATCTAATCTGCTGAGTATTAAAGAGACATTTGTTGTGTAAGAAACTGTAGAATCAGACTATAGACATTGAAGGCAACATATTATCTGCACATATATCAGGGAAGTTGAAGTGGCATTCAATAAATGTAGCTCCCATTATATAGAAATATCTATGACATTTCAACTCCCATAAGATAATCAAACAGTTGAAAATATAATGATCTGATCTGACTGTTGAGGATGATTGTAGAAAATCCGAATTCCGATATTTTGAGGTAAGATAAAAAATGAATTGAAAATCTTGAAATACAAAAAAAAAATAAAACTCAAAATTAGAAATAGAAGAGTAAGAAAATGTAACTTATGGAATACTCTGATGAATTTATCAGTATTATAAGAATTTGTTGGGATGTTTTAGAAACCATGAATTTTTATTCTGAGAATTTCAATTTCAAGAGTTTAAATTTTGAGAATTTGAATTCAAGGAATTTGAATTTCAAGAATTTCAATTCCAAGAATTTCAATTCTGAATAGAAAGCTAATATGGATTTTCGTAGAGAAGGTTGAGTTTTAAATAAAAGTACTAATGAAATAATAAGAATGAAGAAGAAAAAAGAATATGTAATCCCCCTTAAATAAGTAGTGAGTTAATATTAGGAAATGATTTAAACTAGAAGTAGATATAATTGATTACAATAAAAAGATCATTCATAGCTTCTGTTTAATTTATTCAAATCTATCGGATGGTAATGGTTTTAAAAAATATCAGCATGTTGTTATTACATTCTGAAGAATTCAAGAATAATATCTCTTTTAAGGGTGTTATCCAAAAGAAAGAGATGTCTGATATCTATGTGCTTTCCACTGGATTAATGTGTAGGTATTTTATATAGGGAAATGGTGCTTCTGTTATCCCACATTACTTGATTTTTAGTAAAAATTATACCATGGTCTATGATTGTGTGTTTCATCCACAACACATGATCACAAAAACTTCCAGCTGCTATATATTCAGCTTCAGTAGTGGAAAGTGCTACATAATGATGTTTTATGGTTGAAAAAGAAACCATATAATCTCATAATAAATGAAAAGTTTTGTATGTACTTTTTTTTATCAATTTTACAACCACCAAACTCAGCATCCAAATAAACATTTAATTTCAAAATCATTTCTAGAAGAATAAAATAATCCCAAATATATTGTTCCTTTTAAATACCGAAAAATTATTTTTAGAGCCATTAAATGGAATTCTTTAGTATTTTCTTGGTATCATGAACCTAAGAATACTAAAAACATTAAGTCATGTAGATCAGTTGTTATGTAATTTAAAAATTCTATCATTCCTCTATAAGATTTTTGATCCACAGGATTTCCTACTTCATCAATATTAAGAGTATTAGAGGTTCTAAAAAGAGTACTTATACATTTAGTGTTATCATATCCAGACTTCTTAAGAAGATATTTAATATAATTATATTGGTATATGTATGTTTCTTCTAGTTTTTGAGAAATTTAAAAACCTAGGAAAAAAATCTAACTCGTCGATCATAGTCGTCTAAAAAAATTAATAATATTTTCAAAATATTCAGTTATGGTTTGCGAAGTTGATCCTAAGATGATGTCATCAACATAAATATGAACAATCAAAACATATTTATTGACATTATTAATGAAAATGGTTTGATCGATGGTTCCGTTAACATTGTTATTTTGAATAAAAAAATCCTAAAAGTCATCATACCAAGTTCTAGGGGATTATTAAACTCTATATAAATCTTTGTTAAGATTATAATCAGGATTACTATATGTTGTATCTTCCAAACTAGGGGTTGATCTACATAGACGGACTCTAATCCATAACCATTAAGGAAAGCACAATTCACATCCATTTGATAATGTTTGAAATTAAATAATGCTTCAAAGGATAAATAAATATATATAGATTGAAATTAGTCTACTTGAGCATATGTTACTTTATAGTCTATGCCTTTTTTTTATTATACACTTTAGCAACTAATCATGCCTTATTTATAAAAAAATTCAATTTTCATCACATTTATTTCTAAAAAATCATTTTACACCAATAGGCAAAGTTTTTTATGTTTTTCAACCATTGTCCAAACATGATTCCTTACAAAGTCATTGGGTTCATCTTCTATTGACTATATCCAATATTCATCATCCATAGATCATTCAAAAGTATTTCATTCAAATTTGGAAATAAAAGAAACATGTTCAACTTCATTCCTTAAAAAACTTCTAGTTTTTACTGGTCTATTAAAATTAGTATTGATGTTATCACTAGGATTATTCTTAAGTAACAACTAATTTGGGATTTTAGAAAACTATTCATCAACATAGGGTAGATAATCATCATGAGTAAATGTCTTGTAAATGAATTCTTGAATAGTTTCTTTAACTTAAAGATATTCGATTAAATGGTGGTGATCATTTTTAGAAAATTTATCAGAAATAAGAATAGGTTTTCTGAAAACAAAAGGAGCAGTTTCATAGAATTTAACAAGTACCATTTCTTCCATCGTGCAAGTGTTTTTATTAAAAACTCTATATGCCTTAGAGTTAGTGGCGAAGCCTAAGAATATTCCTTCATTGGATTTGGGTGAAAATTTATATTAGTTATCTTTAGTATTCAAGATGAATACATAGTAACAAAAAACATTGAAGTTATAAACATTTGGTTTTCATCCAGTTTATTACTCATAAGGAGTTTTATTAGGAAATTGTCTTATTAAAACTGGATTTATAGTATAACAAGCAGTACATAAAGCATTATCCCAAAAAATATTTAGCTATAGAATTTTCACTCAACATGGTTCTATTAATCTATTGAAGAATTTTATTTCTTATTTCAATAACACCATTCTGTTGAGGAGTTCTTGGAGTTAAAAAGTTGTGAGTAACACATTTCTTACTACAAAAAGTTTCAAAATCTTAATTTTTGAATTATCCACCATGATCACTATGAATTGATATGAATGATATATTATTCTCATTTTTAACCTGAGATCTAATTATTTTAAAATAATAAAATGCTTCAGATTTCTTTTCAAGAAAATATACCCAGTAATTAAAGTGTAGTCATCAACTAAGACTATCACATAGTATTTACCTCCAATAATTCTAGTTTTTGTTGGTCCAAATAAGTCCATGTGCATTAATTGTAAGTAATTAGATGTTCTAACATCATATATAGATTTATAGCTAGATTTGAGTTGCATTCTATATTGATATATATCACAGACATTTGAAGAATTAAACCTATGTTCAGGTATCTCCCTAACAAGTTATTTTTAGAATGTTTACTAGGATTCCATAAGTTATAATTACAACTAATTCTATACCAAAACCATTACTGATCTTTAAATTCACTAAGGCAAGGTAGATCTTGACATCAATGTTCTTATAGGATTATGGTGTACACATTCTCATGTCGAAGGGAAGAAAGAATAAAATCATCCTTGAAATTTTGAATTAAACATTTCTCATTTCAAAATTCACAATGTAACATTCATCACATAATTGTCTTATGATAATGATGTTGTGCATAAGGACTTTTACAAAAATAACATTTGAAATAATAACATTACCCAGAAGAATAATGTTACCCATACTGACAATTTCACTATGAGAGTTATCCCCAAAAGAAACTTTTCCTCCATTCGTCATTAAAATATTTTTGAAATAATATTGTTTACCAGTCATGTGCCAGGAACATCTACTATCAATATAGCATATGTTGTTGGTACTTCCTTCATTTTCTTGAAAAATAAAGTGTTAGGCTTTTGGAATCCATACTTTCTTGGATCCAGAATTGGTAGATAACAAAACTTAGGATATCCACATTTGTCTATAAAAGTAATATTTATGAAACCCAATAGATTGAACTGTATTTAAAGAATTTTTTTTCTTCCGATGTTGACCAATTTGACATTTAGCGCAAAATTGAGCTCTTGAAGGAACAAAATTATTGTTTCTAAATATTGGTTTTTATGAGAACAACATTATCCTTTATTATTATCACGAGGTCGGATATGAGAATACATCTTATCAAAATATCCCTTACAAGAAGTAAATTTTGAAATAAGTTTCTTTTAGGAAAATATTTCAAATTTTAGTCTCATGATTAATTCATATCTTCTACAATGAAAGAATTAGAGTAATGTTTATCTTCTGGAGAATATTTTTTTTAAAACAAATTTTTAGATCCTTCGATTGATTATCCATCAACTAATTATGTTCTTAAAGCTTCTTTGAATGATTTTCTAAAAAATAATTTTTCATGTCAAGATCTTTGGAAAGACCCAAAATTTCTTTTAGTAAAACAAATTCTCTAGAATTTTCCTTTTCATGATTCGTAGAGGTATTAATGTTTTTAATTTCAATAAAATTAGAAAATATTGAAATTTCCTCATAGAGAGGAAAATCGTTATTGTTGTTTCATGAAGTAGATTCTTCATCTGATGAATAACCCTTATCAGGAAAAGTTTCACTTAAAGACATATTGGTTAAGGATTCACTAGTTCGTACCTCAGCCATAAGACATCAATTTTGAAATGGAGATCGGGCTTTTAAACTAATATTAATTTGCTCAGAAGATTCATATTCTGAAGATTCATGAGAATAATATCGACAAATTACACTCCAAGTGTCATTGGCATTAAAGACATTCTTATGATTTGAACTACATAACATCTTCTTATTACTTTTAGAATTCCTACCCTTCTTCTCTATCTTCGTAGCTAAGGGAAAATCAAGTCTAATATGACCAACTCTTCAACATTCATAGCATGTCACTTCTCCATATTTATTACCTTTTACTATCTTTCTTCAGGTATCCATATTCAATGTTCTTCTATCCAACAATCTTGTTCATTCTTCGAGAAATATTTTCTAACTCATTTTCTGAAGCTTCACTTTCACTAGATTTAGAATCGATAACAAATTTCATAGATATAGAACTTGTAACTCTATGAGGAGTCATGGATTTAATATGATCTGAAGTAGTTGTAAAAGAAACACCTCTATTTCCATAATATTTCTGGTATCTCTCTTCATTCTAGATTCATGTTGATGAAGAGTTCCAAACAGTTCATCAAGATAAATCTGAGTAACTTAAATATTATAATTTATAAATGTCCTCATGGATTCTCAGTGGATAGGAATGATGTCAATAATATTGTCTACAAGAATCTCATCATCAATATCTTTCCTAAACATTGATTTTAATCTACTAAAAATAGTCAGGAATCTTTGTTGAACCTTACATGTGGGTTCTCCATAAGGAAAACTGAATTCGTGATATTAAGCTCTGAGCATGGAACTTCTAGATTCAATGAATATTGAACATACAAAGTGGGATATGTCAAGCTTCTTCCAGAAGCTATTTGCAACTTCACAAGATGAAATTAAGCTATATATATTTCTAGTCATAGAAGAAATAAAAGTATTATGTCCTTAATGTTCAGCTGGCATTCCACCTTTTCTGGAATAGTGATGGTTGTAAGTTCCATATCAAGAATCTTATAGTCTCTATTTAAAATAATGGATTTGTCTACACATGTGTTTATCATGAATGTCATCATTCTATCACTCTAGTACTCATAGTCATTTCCATTGAATATTTGTGGTCTAGTAAGATAGGGATTGTCCAGAAATACAACATGAATTTCTTCCATATATAAAAAAACATTTCATTCCACCAAATTTGTAAGAAAAATTTTGTAAACAAGGATTAAAAACTATGAAGTAGTTATGAACAATAAAATCTTGGGCTAGAAAAATTATATGTGAATATAAGTATTTCAGATACCTCCTCTGATACAAATTCTAGGGTCAAATATGTATAACGAGATGCTCAAATACAAGAGGGGTGAATTGTATACTTTAAAAATTCCTTTGGACCCTTTAATGTTGGTATATGAATTTCATAATGAAATATTATAAACCATGATGAAGTGTGTTTATTAATGTTAGCTTTTAACTTTAAGAAAATATAGTTTAACTATTTTAAAAAAATTCACAAACCCTCTTAATGAAACCATTTCATAAACTTTATAACCTTAATATAAAAACATATGAATTATTTTTTAATGGAATAAATATACCATAGTGTGTAATGAATCGTTAATATAACCAGAGTAACAGAATTAGAAATTATTAGATATTTATACTTTCTAACTATAACAAAGTTAAAATAGTAGTGGAATTAAAACATCTTAAAATAGATAACAAGTATCAATATGATTCTTTTAACCCAAATAGAATGGTATCTGACAACCATGGATAAAGGTTCCTTGACTTATACTTTCAAGAAATTATTTCCTACTCAATACAAATTAAGACCTCAATCCGAAGATCAGTATCTATCTAGTTATCCCTTCAAGCCCTCTATTTATAAAGAAATCAGAACAGTTGTCTTCCAAACCTAGAACCAATGATCAGGATGATCAGAGTCTGCACAAATCATGTTTGAACATGTTTTTCACACCTAATCAAGTTGTTAACGACATCCGCATGAAGCATTGGGAGTTTTAAGAGCCCCTCTCTAGATGTCACTTCACAAGATTTGATCTCTTTTCTATTCATTAGTCATCATCGAAGTTTACAATTTTTATCATCAAACCTGGCTCATTCAAATGAACTCATTTTTATAGGGAAAATTCTCAATGGTTAGCTACACTTGAACGATCATATTTTCCTTAAATTTAAAAGGGACCTGGACACATGTCTATCAAAAAATGATTTTCTTTTAACATATTGAAAGACATAATTTCATATATAAGAAACAATTTTATGTTTACGGTTAATCATAAGTATAAGAAAAATTAGAAAATGATAATATTAGAATGATACATTATGAAATTATAACAATTTCAATAATACAGATACGTTAGAAAAGGAAAATCCGATTGAGAAAATGATATCACTTTCTTTGGGAACCAATACCATTAAATCGGAATGACATTTTTTTCAGAACCAGTATCCTGAAAATAGTATGACATTTGTACCAGGATAGGTATCATGAAAAGTTTATGACATTTTTATCAATATTGGTTTAATGAAAATGGTATGAAATTTTTATCGGTATCAGTATCATAAAAACAACATAACATTTGCTTCGGTAACAGTATCATAAAAATAGCATGAAATTTGTAATAGTATCGATATCATAAAAAAATGGCATGAAATTTGTAACATAATGAAAAATTTGTAATTAAATTTAATGACAGATATATAAGTAAACCTAATAGAAAATCTGTATGTTTACCAGATTGTAAATTATGTAATTATAGTAGAATTAGATTAATGTATGTAAACGTAATGAGATTTTGGTAAGTAAACATAACAAGAATTTTATATTTAAATGTAGTGAGAATATTGTAAGTATAACTGAATGAGTATTCTATAAGTATTACTGACTGAAAAATTTGGAACTTAAGAAAAAAGTGTTTGTGATTTTTAAAACATTAAACCATAAAGAATAGAGATGTTATAAGAATATGGGTTGTATAGTACATGAATCCAACTGGCCCCTTGGCACTAAAATTCCTATAAAATTCTGACATGACATCTAAATGATGTGTTGTCTATTGTGTTGGAACCCTTATGACATGACAGATCATTGGGTTACTTATTCGTGGGTCATAATTTTGTTTGAAATACGACTGATGGATTGAGGAGAGGATCCTCCAATAAGTAAGCATAATATGTATGGGAATGTAGTGGCTGGCTAAGACGTGATGAATGATAGAGATCATGTGTGGGTCATCACCTAGGGATCCTATGTGGATCATACCCTAGTGATATTGTGTCGATCAACACCAAGAAATACTTTGTGGATCTTCACCTAGAGATCCTATGTGGATTAGCACCATGCATTCATGTGTGTATCAGCACCTAGAAATCCTCTGTGGATTAGCACCGAGAGATACTTTGTGGATCCATAGCAGAACGCAAGACAAAATAGGATGATATGGCATTACGACTAATCATCTGAACTTCTATAGTTAGGTTATACCTGGATATAGCTGATTCATTTGCTTTTTTCTTTGTGATTGATATCATGCTTTGAGGTTTTACATTGTGGAATTATGAGATACCTTCGGGGGTCTTGGGGTCCCTAATAGGAATTTTTATACTCACCCCTACATGGGATTCACCATCAACTTGTTGTGTCTTATGAAAAAGGTGAGAATCTTGGATGAGACATTTGGGAGACAGGACCAAGAAGTACACGAAGGTGACTAGTTTACATGGATAGCTACAGAGATGAGTTGTACATACCCTTCAGGTATGATCCTTGTCATGTGATCTCAAGAGTACTTTATCTGTTGTAGTTGTATTTATTTCCATTGGGCTTGTATTCTGGAACCTTTACATTAAGTACACACAATTACTATTACAATACTACTACGTGGTTTGTATCTCTCTACCGTTATTAGTCTGCGTGTTTGTTTGTTTAAAGGAAATGCATTCTCGTTTTAGTGATTCACCATTCCAACTCTATTCTCCTTCCCCATTCATATGGAAGGAGGGATTAGGGTAGCCATGAAATAGGCCCTAGGGAATGGGTTTTGAATAAGTGGTATTAGAGGATTCAATTATACCAATGAACTAAGACTCTAGTATTATCAATGGAACAATAGTGTTAAGTGATTTTAGTGTAATTTTTGTTTTTGGGAGTCCATTGTTGGTGTGGCGGTTGATGTATCCGTACACCAGGACCCTGAATTCTAATTTCTGACTCAGTGCATGAAATCAGTGATTGCGTATGTTTTGGAAATGTTTTACTTTTAATCACCATAGAGTCAGCTCACGAGGTATAATGTATTAACCTTGTTGCGCCTGTTTCATTTCAGGATATTGTCCCGTAGATTGGCTTCCAGGATTCTAGAGAGAGTTCACAATGACGGCCCACCGAGAAATGAGGATTCATTGTGGGGCCCTCTTATTGTGTTGGAACCTTCAAGTGGTGTACCAGGAGTACCACCGCATGGAGGGAAGTAGTTGACACTAGCTCCATTGGTAGACCATGCACATTGACTGAGCATGCATCGAGAGTTCTAGAGATAGAGGCCTCTGAGTTTTCTAGGCAAGATAGATACCAAGGAAGATGAGGACTAGCTGGAGGCTATGTACAGGTTTCTATCTTTGTTGAGATGCCATGCAGATCAGATGGTCATCCTATCTTCTATCCTCTTCCAGGGAACATCAGGGAGATAGTGGAGTCTGATGCTCCAGATGCATCATGAGGTGACACTTGCCTGGTTGGACTTCGAGACCCTCTTCAGGGAGGTGTTTGTACCAGAAACATTATTCTTAGTGTGTATCTTGGAGCTGCTGTACTTATAGTAGGTTATCCATTAAGTGTCCTAGTAGTTAATGAGATTCAATGACCTCTCACGCTACTCGATGACATCAGTCAATATCACAATGAAGGCTAAAGTGACCGAGAAAATATTATTGGTGGAGAGCTTCTATACTGATCAACAATCGACGGTCAGAGCGAAAACATGACCCCAGGTAGCCGAGTCATCTGTAGCACACTATGGGTAGATAATGTAGATGTCCAATAGGGATGGACCCTCCAGTGGACATCCCCAATATGTAGGGTCAGAGGTGTGGAGCTCGCGAAGAAGAGGAGGACTTCTGAGGACTAAATTTCGTTACTCTTGCAGTGGACATGGACAAATGGATCACGCTTGTCCATCCCCCCACATAGACAAACATCAGATGACTAATAGACCACTGAGTTAGTGGCCAAGGATTGAGTGACGGTGGTCTACAAGGCGGCATAAGTTGATGAGGATGAGGTCATGTAGTAGGTGGATGACAGATTGAGTTACTACCACCACCACCTCTAGGTGGTCCACCACAACCATGGGGAGTATGTTGACAAGGGCAGGCTCAGATTCAGAAGGGAAATTCATATGACCATGGTTCTACAATGATTATTAGAGGTGTGACATGATTCTATTCCACTCTAGATGCAGTTAATTATAGACTCAGGTGCTAGTCACTCTTTTACTGCCATGACACTCGTTCGAAGCTTAGTGATTTCGACAAATTCGTTGCTTCAATCCTTTCATTATAGACTCATACGAGAGATGATTCAATGATTGCACACCATTAAATATATTCTTACCTCACTCTATGAGCTGAGGTATTCATCTAGTATTTCCTAGAAGCAATGTCGAGTTCATACAATGTCATCATCAGTACACAATATCTATGAACAGTCCATGCTCATATCAACTGTTTTAGGTATAAAGTGTGGTGTATCTATGTGGAGGGGATCTGGTTTCCTCCACCAGTGATAAAGTGGAATTTTAATCAAAGGATGGAATCTCTTGAAGGGGGGTGCAGTCGATCACTCAGAATTTTACTGGCCATACCCTCAGAGTTTTTGATGCGAGGAGTCCGAGTTATCCTGTTGTGGTAGACCAGTATACTAATGTATTTCCAGCCGATGATTCAGAACTACCTACTTTCATAGTGGTAGAATACTACATCGGCCTATACCCTAGTACGACACAAAAATCTATGCTAGTATATTGTTTGTCCAATGCAGAGCTTCGTGGGTTGCAGGTAAAGTTGGAGGACATATAGAGGAAGGTATTCATGAGGCCCAATGTTTCTCCGTGGGCATCCCTGATTTTGTTTTCCAAGAAGGAATATGTGAGTTTGAGGCTTTTCATAGACAATTGATGCCTGAACTAGGTGACAGAGACGAACAAGTATCCACTCCAAAGGATTGATGATCTCTTTGACTTGATAACATTAGCTCAATGGGTTTAAAATATATAACTCAGATCTGGATATCATTATCTCAGGGTATGATATGAGGATGTAGTGAAGATAGCCTTCCGATATTTGGTTGGACTCTATGATTTCTTAGTGATTACCTTCGTCATAATCAATGCTGTCGAAGTGATCATGGGGCTCATTAAAAGGATCTTTCCTCCTTACCTCGATCTCATTGTGGAGAACATTGTTGATGAAAACTTGATATTCTTGGCATCGAAGGAGCATGACACACACCTATAGATAGTTTTGGATGCACTCTGATAGCACCAGCATAATGGAAATATTTTGAAGCTCTAGTTCTGGATATGAGATGTCCACATCCTTGGTCACATTATCTTTGAATTTGGATTTGCAGTGGATCCAGGGTTGAAAGAGGCAGTGATTTCTTGGGAGCCACCCAGGTGTGTGACCGAGGTGCGCAATTTCTGGGGATTGGCTGGGTACTACTGGAGATTTGTACCAGACTTTTCCATAGTTGTGACACCCTTGTCATCTTGGAAAAATGAAGTACATCTCTTTGTGTGGATGGAGAGATTCTAGAATAGTTTTCAGGGATTGAGGTTGAGGTTGAAGAGTTCCCCCATCATGAGGCTACCAAAAGATGTTGTTGTGTATGTAGTCTTCTATGATGCATCAGGCATCGACATAGGTTGTTTCCTAATGCAGGAGTGAGCAGTGATCACCAAAGGCTCATCGAAGTTGAGACAACACGAGAAGAACTATGCTCCCCGTGACCTGGAGATAGAAGCAGTGGTATTATCAAGGGAGATATGGAGGGTCTACATGATAGGTGAACATTTTACTATTTACTATAATCACAAGAGTCTCAGGTATATCTTATCATAAGAAGGACCTGAACCCGAGACATCATTGATGGGTAGAGTTCTAAAAAAACAATGACATTGAGATAATATATACTCCTGGGAAGAGGAATGTAGTCAAAAATGAACTCAGTAAGAGGGTTGGTTTACAGTTACTGAATGAGGTGGTAGAACGGTTAATCGCGATGCAGATATCATTCATGTATAGAGATGAAGAAGAATACCTCTAGTATATGACAATTACTCCCTCACTCGTTCAGCGAGTTAGGGAAGCACAACATGGGGACATTGACTGCAGGTCCTGGGGTGCTCAGATATCCCCAAGAAAATCTCTTGAATGATATTAAAAAGGTGTGGAGCAAATTGTTCCCTTTAGAGGATGCACCACGGTACCAGTGACGCTACGAGATGAGGTGTTGAGAGAGTTACACACATCCCCTTTGGTGGTACATCCTTGTGATGCGAAGATGTACCACGACCTCCGACATTAGTACTAGTGGACAGGGATGAAGAAAGCGGTGGTAGAGTTTGTATCACGATGCCACACTTGTCAGCAAGTAAAAGCTGAGAGTCATGTTCTAGGAGGCTTAGCACATCCACTTGAGGTAATATACTGGATGTGGTATGATATCTCCAGGGACTTCATGATTGGGAAACCACGTATGTCCAGAGGCCCCGATTTCATCTAGGTTATTGTTGACTGAAACACCATGTCAGCTGAATTCATACCAATCTAAGAGTAAGGATTATTACAGGTATTTGGACGCCTCAACGTGAAAGAGATTGTACGACATCACATGGTTCCACTGACAATCATCTCAGATTGTGACACTCGTTTTCCATCCCTCTTGTGGAAGGGATTTCAAGGGAAATTCAGGACTCATCTACACATGAGCACCACCTTTCATCCTCAGACAAATTGTCAAATAGACCGGACATTTTAGACAGTCGAGGACTAGCTTCAGGAATGTGTTCTTGATTTTGGTCGCAGTTGGGAGTACCAACATCCAATGGTGAAATTAACATAAAAAATTAGTTCTAAATTTACCATCGGCATGGCTCTTCATGAGGCATTGTATGGGAGACCTTGTAGATCACCACTATACTGGAGAGACATTGGGGTGTTAGCACTTATGGGTCCAAAGATAGTTCAGTCTACAATAGAGAAGGTCCACATTATCCAGGAGAGGATGGAGACTAAACAGATCCTACTGTAGTCTTATGATGAAATTATATGGAGACCCTTAGAGATTGAGGATGGAGATGATGACATTATATGGTTCTCATTAAGACAAGGATTATAGAGGTTTGGCCAGGGTGACAAGATATCTACCAAGATTATCGAACAATTCCAGATCCTTAGAAGAGTAGTATAGGTGGAATAATGTCTAGATCTTTACCAACATATTCACAATGTGCCTAATTTTTCCATGTGTCACAGTTGAGGAGGTATGTTCATGATCCAATGCACGTTTTTGACTAGGTAGAGATGGAAATCGATAATGGGTTAATGTTTTTAGAGTTCCCAGTGGATATAGAGGATCTCATGATTGGATCCTTTGTGGGTGTTCTATTCCTCTGGCGTGAGTTTTTGGGAAGCATGTGTGTTTCTAGGAGAGCACATGGAAGCGGGGGCTCAGATTCGTGCTCAGTACCCCCATTTTTTTCCCAAGTTTTATTGTTTCATTTAGGGATGAAAATTCCTAAGGTGGGGTAAATGTAATGAAATGGAAACTAAATATAATTTTTTTAAATTTATTTGGTATTATTATGAGTTGGAAGAAATTAATGTTGCTTAATTCCGAGTACTGCTGTTCCCGGAACATAATTTTGAACGTTGATTAAGATATATTCAAAAAACACGAGGGCATCATTTTTTTACATTTAAACCGGTGCTCAGAATTGAAATCTTAGGGCACCATTAAACATGCAGTGCCAAGAATCTTTTATGGGAGGCCTAACAATGACCACAGTATGTTGAGAGAAAAAGTTAGATTTTCATACTATTTGAATGAATAAAAAAATAACACATGTGTTATTTTATTTTTCTACCTATACTACATTGATGGTGGCATGGACCAAATATGTGGTTTAACTTTTAATGAAGAAAATTAAAATCTAGTCACACATCAATTGTGTAACCACACCTCATTTAATTAATGAAACTATTTAATTACAACAATTAATGTACCCTTAATTAATTGGGGGATTAATCTCTTAACACTCACTTTAGTTTTTAATATCGTAGGCAACGAGTATTTGGTGGAGGATTGGTGGAAGGAATTCGATGTAGCGATGTCACTCAATCCTTACAATGATGAATGGAGGCTTGAACGACGCCATTGGGGGAAAAGATCCAGGATCAACGAACTTCGACAACATCAATGAATGATGCCACTTTTCACTTCCCAACAGCGATACCATCCAATGGTTCTTCTGGTAGGGGGTTTTGTCTTGATTAATTTTAAGAGTTTGAATATTAATTAATGTCACCCTGGATATGATTTAAAAACAAAGGGAGTGGGAAAAAACCATGGCCCATACCCTCCACCACTTTGATCTTTTTAGTGTTCTTCATGGGCCATCAGAAAAAAGAGCAGCAAGATTATCCCGGGAGCCATGCACCGTTGGAAGAATCATGGGAGGCATATAAGAACATTCATAAGGGAAAAAAGACCAATGAATCTCACCCTATGGCATGCAGAAGACCCACCAATGTGGAACCCACATGGTGGTGCCGAAGACCAGTGCTGGCAGTGGAAGGTGGTGACTGGCACACGCTGGCTACGGAACGGGGCATCGCCACATGGCGCTGCGACAGACCAGTAAGGGCGACCAACATTTTTCTGGTAACACTGGTGGAAGAACGGGGCGCCATCGCGCGCCGCATATAGAATCTGTGGGTTAAAATCTGCAGATATGGGGGACTCACTCCCTACGAGTCCTAAGGACAATGAGGCGGCACCACGTCACGTTTCTAGTTGAAGATCTGAATGGCTCTTGAGATATTCCTCAAGGAAGGGCGGCGTGACCCCTTGTGCGGGTCAGGCCCAGCTGGTGGGCCAGGCTAGATCACTAGCTCGGGGGCCAAGCACAGCTGGTTTGGTCCAAGAATGGTTGGACATGGGTCTGACTCGGACCGGGTCGGGTCGGCCTAGGCCGGGTCGAGCCAGGTCAGACTGGACCCAGAACCTTTATGGCCCAGTTTCTCTTAAAAGGTCATATCATACAAATCTGACGTTCGATTGAAGATCCATCTGCGGTGTTGGAATCCTTGGGATGATATAGTCCTTTTGTGATACACCAATTGATTTTTGGAGTATGTTTATGTACAACTGGGTTGGATCATACCCGAATCATATTAGGCCCTCAACACTAAAATTTATATAAATCCTAGACCGGGCATCCGATTGATGCGTCGTCTATTGCATTGGAATACAACTGACATGATAGATCATTGGGTTACTTATTTTTGGGGAATCATTATAGTTTAATTACATCCTATTGGTTGAGGGGAGGATCCTCCCCGAATAAAGTGTACTATGTACGTGAATCTAGTGTGTGGCTGGGACGTGAAGAATGATAGTGATCCTGAGTGGATCAACACTTATCGATCTTATCTTGATCAGAACCTAGCGATCCTCTCTGGATCAGCAGCTAGAGATCTTGTGAGGATGAAAACCTTGAAATCCTATGTGGATCAACAACTAGAAATATTGTACGGATCAGCACCTAGTGATCCTGTGTGGATCTGCACCTAGTGATCCTGTGTGGATGAGCACCTATCGATCCTGTGTCGATCAACACCGAGCGATCCTGTACAGATCTGTAGTAGAACACTTGAAAGAATAAGATGATATAGCTTTATGACTAATCATCTGTACTTCTATACTAAAGTTATACCTACTTTGCGTTGAGTTTTTTTGTGCTTTTTGGTTCAGATCACGCTTTGTGGTTTTCCTACGAATTATTCTATGAGACCATTGGGGGTCTCGGGGTCCCTACTCGGTAATGTTATAATAACCCCTGCATGAACTTTTCCCACACAATTTTGTGTCTTATGAAGATGATGAGAAGCTTGGATGTGAAATTAGGGAGCCTGGACCAAATGGTACATGGAGGAGACTGCTTGACGTGATGTGCTGTCGAGATGATCTATAGCTACCCTTTAGGATGGATCCTTGGTGGGTGATATGAGGATCATTTTTTCTGTTGTAGTTGTTTTTAATTCCATTTGGATTTTATTCTGGTCCCTTTACTTCCAGTACACACTTTTACCATTATAGTACTACTACATGGTTTTCATCTATCCACTATTCTTGTTCTGTGTGTTTGTAGTTTTAAAGGAAATGCCTTCCCGTTTCAGGGATACGCCTTTCTGGTTCTAGTCTCCATCCTTTGGTCTATGAAAGGATGTCTTGGGGTAGTCATGAAACGGGCCCCAGTGGGCAAGTGATGACATAAATAATATTTTAGAATATACGCTTCTTAAAGAAAAAAATAATTGATAGCTTTCTCCACATGTAACACAAAATTAAAAGTAAAACCATGATATATTTTAGTAAAACTATAAATATTAAATATGACTGTTAAAACATATCAGTTCAATTTTAAGTAATAAATAGAAGAAAAAATATTAATTAAGCGTATAATGAAAATAGTGTCTAATTTTTTCATTAATAAAATTCAAGTAGTAAAGAAAAAAAACTTTGAAAACATTATTTTATATAAAAAAATATTTGTATAAAATTGGAATTTTATATCATAAAACTATGAATATTATGATTAATGAATAATAAAACAATGCTTTAATATTTTTATTATATTAAAAATAAATTATTTATTAATTGATAGAATGTATGAAAAAGTAATAATAATCATTTTGAATATCTATTTTCTATATGTTCTGTTGTCCAAAATATTTTGTTATTTTATTCAACTATTAAATATAAAAATTTTGAAATTTAATTTGGGAATGTGAATGTCATTTTAAAATTAAGACTATAAATATATGAATAACATTAGTTTTTTTAAATTTTATAGAAGCTTTGGATTTATAGGTGAATAGTGAAATATTTTTTTTCTAACATTGATACTTATATGCAATAATTATTTTATAAATATTAATTTAATATTTATTAAGCCTTTTTGAAATAACCTTGACATTAGAATCCCAGAGCAGGTGACATAGATAGTTATTTTAGATTGATTATAATGAATCAGATCCCGAATTATTGATCTGTTTATCATTTTGGAAAATCCAAGTACATATATGATACCCATTTTACATTGGGGAAATGAAAATAAAACAAAATACATAAAAATATTCTCATAAAATCCATACTTCCAAACCCATTTATGGTCACTTCTTCATAACATTGTGTAAGTAAAGAAAACGATCACGAGCTCAAAATCATAATAAGGGTAACATAAACAAGAAGATATCATGAATAAATATTGAATATTAAATATATGATTTTAGATTACTAAAGTCACATTCCATTTAAATAACTACTAAAGGTAAAATCAATATGGAATGGTAAATGAATTAACACATGTTTCATTTTATCAAATATGTATGGTTGAAATGAATCCATATATTTTATCACATTAAAAATACCATGGATCATTATAATATAAATCTAAATATATGATATTCATAATTATTGGAATCCTTGTTTTCTAGGTACATATAACCATTACACATAAAATCTATTCTCAAGACAGTTTTAAACTGCCAGGTAAAAACCTATTTGATTTGGAAAACTAATTCATGTCATAAATATAAAAATAAATATTGAGGATATCATTAACCTAGACCCACATGCCTCTTCATGAATAAGGACTTCCCCTCATATTGAATAATTGATTTAATAATGATCCTTAACATTTAATATCTCTATTGAGTAAAAGATTACAAATTTATCAATTTTTTCCAGTTATACAAATAATATTCAATGAGTAAACTATTTGTAAAAAATAGTAAATTGTTTGGGAAATAATCATATACACAATTCCACAATATTGATATTTAATAGAAATGATCTGAATAATGATAAATCATTACAAAAAAGTTATTGTTTCAAATGAATAGTAATAATAATAAAATAACGTGAAGGTGCACAATAAAATTAATCAGTTATTATTTTTCTATTAAAATCCCATTGGATGAAATTATTTGAATAGAAACATAAAAATACCATTATGTATGAATGAACATTGAAATCAAATGAAAAATGGATAGATTATACCCCTATTAATGTGAACTGGTTAATAAAAAGAAATAAGTCTCAAAACAATGTAAATTAATATGAAACCCCAAACCATAAGATTTCTTTTCAATGAAAACTCTTTATGATATTATATAATGGTTTTAAGAAATATATTAACTTATATCAGAACAATGTAAATATTTATAATATCATATATGATTATTTGATAAATAATTATCAACTTTTAATAAATAATTTATAATTAAAATCATTGTTTCTTTTTAAATTTCCTTAATTAATCGTGTATGTTTTGACTTCATATTTTTTTGTCACTCATAATTTTATCATGAATTAATCATATCCATGACGTAAAATATGAAAGAAATATATTATTTAATGTGTATATGTGTGTTTAGATTAATAAATAATATTTAGCAATATGATATGAAATATATTGTACATGGAGACAGTAGGTCATACATAGACATGAACGTTGTTTTAATTTTCTTATCATATATTAAGAATTTAAATGAAATTATATATATATTTATTATCATTAAATTATAATTATTATTTCTTGTATTCTATATAAAATTATTATACCTCTTTTTAATATATTCTATGTATAATATGAATGCATCACATTGCTTCACGAGGCAGTAGTTCACCATACACATAGGTGACATTATGAAATACCCACTAAATGGAATCCATAATGGTTTGAGTGATATACATAATTCATAATCATCAAAAAAATCATATGAATCATATATAATATATAAACTATAAATATTTCATTATTTTCTTCCTAGATTGGTATTAATTGAAGACCAACAATATCAGTTCACCAGTCGATAATATCTCTTACGAGAGGATGATGATTTCATAACCCATTTGATGTAACTGTGTAAAGTTATAGGTAATATAATTAAAATAAAAAAAATATCTATGTATTTTGAAGAATCTATGGTAAATATATTTTCATGAAACAATAATAATTGGGTGATATTGGGAAGCAAATAAAATAATGATTACATTATAAGAACATTACATCTTCATTGAGTTCACTCCATAGATTTGAACTGAATAATTGAATGGATTTTTTCAACCCAAATTAAGGAATGTAGGATAAGGTTTTGGATATATAAGGCCCCAGCCTTAAACCATACTTAATCTTGACTTATTACAAGATTACATATTGAGGATCTTTTCGGGTTTAGAGTTTTAGAGAATTAGATCATAAAACTTGCATTACATTCCACATATAAACAAAGTGGTTACATAAAGATAGTATTCTTCATTCCCATCAATGGAAACACATTTAAAATAAAACATGGATTATTTCTTGACACATCCTTGACTCTATCATCTTATCATGTACCTTTCCTTTGACCTGTGAAAAACATTTCAAAAACTTGGGATGAGCATAAAAACTCAGTATGGGTTATAAAAAAACTTGGAAAGGAAACATGAGTTCATATATATATAAGAATGAAATCAAACTTTACCCATAAAACATAGGCACTTAAACATACCTCATAAAATCATGAATAAATCATAGAAATCATAAGACATAAAGGTAACTTGAGGAATTCATAACATTCTTACGTGGGGAGTAACCCTCTTGGTTACGTTTGGAATACCCATCACAGTATATTCCCTAAAATATCTTCGGAGAAACCTTAACGTTTCACTCCTTCGCGTTACCCAATGCATTGGAGAGCTATAACAGGCTCACCCGCCCTTAGTTTATCACGGAACCACCCGTCTTCATAGTAATGCCCAAGAACCATAACATAATCATATCACATAAAACATGCATAAAGGAAACATAACATTTCCACTATCAATCACGAGATATCAATACAACACATTGATATAATAAAAACATTATGAAAACCATTTTCAATACCAAAGTAAAAGAAAAGTAAAACATGGTATTTATTTTTCTTTTAAAAAGAAGGTATGGCTTGTAGAGGAAGCTGAAACTCAAATAACGGTCACGACGGCGGAGAAGTCATTGTCGCCGCATACGTACGACAAAAACATTCCCTTTTGTCGTTTAGTAAACGCTTCGTATAAAAAAAATTCCTTTTGAATAAACGTAAAAGTCAAAGGGGTTTATACACCGTATAAAAGAAAGTTGTGTATAAAATAAAATATGCCTCAACGAAAGGACATTGAGACGAAGTCCCATACCTCGTATCCGACTTGACCCGACCGTTCTTTAATTTCCTGAATAATAAACTTGAGTTAATCTCTACTTTCTTAAGAATCTTTTTCAAGTTCATTATTCCTTTTATACCATGTTATGAACATCATGTAATCATTTAAGTTAATAATGTTCATTTTGTCGGTATTTGGTTCTTAAGTCAAAAATAGACTTCTTATACTTACATGTTGTTAATTTGGTCAAAGGTTCATTATATCCAGAATGGTATTCATGATGTAGATATCATATATGTCATATATATCCAGTACATACATTCATTTATAATATTACATCTCATTTAGAGGTAAGAAATGAAATGCACCGTTCATGGAGACGGTAAGCCGTACGTACGCATGAACGCTACTTCCATTTCTATTTCATATTTTCTGGAATGGAATTATAATGATATAAGAGTATATTATAATTCCAGTATAATAACATATATAACATCATTAACTTTATCCTTTACACATCCCACATATGGTATTAACGAATCAAATCACTTTTAGGGGGCGGTAGTCCGCACTTCCTAAAATGAAGATATCGTGTTTTACCCATAATGGAAACCATAAAGTTATGCCCAAAATGAAAAAAACATAAACTTAAGGAAAACATAAACATATTATATATCATATATAAAAATAGTGACATCATAATGGCCACCTTTGAAGGTGTTAAATGAGTGTTGAACAATCATCGTTTCGGGAGGCAGAATTTCGCCATCCACGGAAACCGTATGTTCATTAACCATTTGATGTAGTTGTGTGAGAGTGTAGATCAAATAAATCTTATAAGAACATCCTAGTATATTTAAGATACTGGTGTTGTTACAAAGGATGTAAATAAAAAGAGTTTAGGGGGTTTGAGAAGCAAAATAAAACAAATGAACATGAGAGAATGAATTACCTTAAAAAGTGTAACTCCTTTTGGTTTGAGCCTAAAGGCTTCCTTTGAAAGGATTCTGCCCAAAGGGAATCCTCTAGGATGAGGAGAGGGATGTGTAGAGAGCAAATGGGCAGGGGTTGGCCGAGCCAAAGGCTTGAGAGGTGTGTGAAATGAGGTAGAGGTGGGGGCCTTTTATAAGGGGAGAGGAGGGGCACTTTTGGAATGTAAAGAAACATTACTTTATTTGAAAATGTGTTTCGGTTTCAAAAGGACCCACATTTATATAATTCGTGGATAAGGTGATAAGGGTTCGAAATATACTAATCCAATTGGTTTTGGACATGTTTAGTTCATAGAGTTTACATTATCTTTCTATTTTATTTAAATCGTCAAATAATGATGTCATCGCTGCATCATTATTATGTCATAAATAATTAAATTTATTTAATTTCTAAAAATTATAAAACAAATACTATGGTATAGGAAATCTTTTTATCTTTTCAATGACTATTTATAATAAAAATTTGGACTTGTATAACCCCACATAAAAATTGTTTTCGCAAAACATATTATGTTTGTGTCATTTTCACTTTAACATTAAATAAAAAGTAATTTATGTCATTTCCAAACAAAAGTGGATCCATGGGGTCCCCAAGATGACCCATGGCTTGTCTTGGTCGGTCATGACACAACCAATAAGGTTGGGACATGTGTCTAGGTCATTTAGTATTATTAAAGCATTATTTATACCTTAAACTATCCTAATTACCACTAATCGCGATTAAGAACTTAATAAGTTACTATTCACCAAAAAATTATTATAATCTCATTGAACCACATTTTAATTCTTAATGACAACCATGTATGTAGGATTTTCAAAATTCAATACACATTAGTGGTAAAATTTCATTTAACTGAAAAATCAGTTTGCTTGATTACCACTTAGTGGTTTCACTATTCATCAAAAATTGAAGTTTTTCAGAAAATTACCAAAAATTTACCCTAAGCTATATTTGATATTCCGAATTCAAAAATGAAGTCTATTTTACAAAATTAAAATCATATAAGTCACATTAATTAATTTAATAATTAATTCCCGCTGCCAGAGCAAATAACGTGTTTTTACAAAACAATAAGTATCAAAAGATTGACACCAGTTTAAGTCTAATTTCAAAGTGAAATTGATTCCAATGACCACCATTGGATAAAATGGTAAAAATATATTCTAATTTCACTTCAAAACCAATTCAAAACATAATCTAATCATATAAATAAATTAGATTAAAAAGCAGTTTTGATGTAAAATGCAGTATTTTTCACTATTCATTAAAAAATGAACATTGTCAGAAAAATACAAAAAATTCACACAAAGTAAACTTTGATGTCCCAATAATAAAGGATAAGTTTATTTTGACAAAAATAGTTTATAAAATTGTCAAAATATATATTCAAAAATGGTTTTCCATCAAAAGGCACTAAAACAATCTTTTAAGAATATTAGTGTATTCCATGCATAAGATTGCATTTATTTTTATTTTAAGCCTCTATAACACTATCTTAATCATTAATAGACATAGATAAAAAAAATCTATTATTCATTACTTACTTGGGATGTTACATCCTTCCCCCCTTTAGAAAATTGCGTCCCCACAATTTATTTACTTATCGAATAAATGGGGGTACTTATCCCTCATTGCATTTTCAGATTCCCATGATGCCTTTTCAATCATGTGGTTTTTCCACAAAACCATTACCTGATGAATCACCTTATTCCGTAACACTTGCTCCCTGTGGTCAAGAATCTGGACCGGTTGTTCCTCATAAGATAGGTTCTCTTCCAGCTGAACTACCTCTGGACTCAAGACATGAGATGGATCTGGCATATACTTTCTCAACATCGAAACGTGAAAAACATTGTGTACCTGAGATAAACTCGGAGGTAAAGCCACTCAGTATGCAACTGATCCAACTCTTTCCAGAATTTCGTATGGTCCAATAAACCTTAGACTCAACTTTCCTTTCTTACAAAATCTCATCACACTTTTCCAAGGAGAAACCTTGAGAAAAACATGATCACCTAACTCGAAAGATAGATCCTACTCCGGTTATCCGCATAACTCTTCTGCCTGCTCTGAGCTGTTCTCATGTGTTTCTGAATCAACTGAACTTTTTCTGCCATCTCTTCTACCAATTCTGGTCCCATCAACTTTCTTTCACCCACTTCATCCCAGAAAGCTAGAGTTCGACACCGCTTCCCATATAATGCCTGAAATGGTGCCATCTGTATACTGGAATGAAAACTGTTATTATATGAAAACTCAACCAAAGAAAGATGTTGGTCCCAACTTCCCTGATAATCCATAGAACAAGCTCGTAGCATATCCTCCAATGTCTGAATTGTTCGTTCTGACTGCCCGTCTGATTGAGGATGAAAAGCTGTACTAAAATTTAATTCAGTACCCAACGACTTCTGAAGGCCTTTCCAAAAGTTAGAAGTAAACCTGGGATCACGATCTGATACAATGGAGAGAGGAACTCCATATAACCTGACTATCTCTTTAAGATACAAACGGGAAAGTTGATCAAGAGAGAAAGTATCTCGTATAGAATGGAAATGAGCAGATTTGGTCAAGCGATCAACAATAACCCAGATTGCATTATTACCTCGAGATGTCTTCGGTAATCCAACAACAAAGTCCATGGATATATTCTCCCATTTCCACTCTGGCACTGGTAAAGGCTGAAGCATCCCTTTCGGTAACTTCCGCTCTTCTTTAACCTGCTGACAAGTCAAACACTTCACAGTAAAATCAGCAATATCTCTTTTCATTCCATCCCACCAGTAATACTCCCGCAGATCTCTATACATCTTAGTACTGCCCGGAAGAACTGAAAACGGAGAACTATGAGCTTCACATAACAACTCTCTCTTCAACTGTGAATCACAAGGCACACACAATCTCTTCCCAAATCTCAAAAAACAATCACTATCAATGTTGAATTCAGGCAACTTACCTTTCTAAACCAGCTCTACCCTTTTCTGCAACTCACTGTCTTGCTTCTGTGCTTGCTTGATTCTATCTGATAGAGATGATATCACTGATACCTGAAACAAAACAGAAGGAATTCCTGCACCAACAACTTCTATGCCAAAGTTCATCAAATCCATAACCAAAGGATCACGTTCCAAACGCAACATTGTTAATGAAGCATTACTTTTTCGACTCAAAGCATCAGCCACTTTATTTGTTTTTCCCGGATGGTAATGAATTGTACAATCATAATCCTTGATTAATTCCAGCCATCTCCTTTGTCTCATGTTTTACTCTTTCTGAGTGAATATATACTTTAAACTTTTGTGATCTGTATATATTTCACACTTTACTCCATACAAATGATGCCTCCAAATTTTTAAAGCAAAAACAACAGCAGCTAGTTTCAAATCATGTGTAGGGTAATTTACCTCATGAGTTTTCAACTGTCGTGAAGCATAAGCAATTACCTGATCATTCTGCATTAGGACGCAACCAAGTCCTTTCAATGAAGCATCACTGTATATAACAAACTCACCATTCCTGGAAGGTAGTTCCAAAACTGGAGCATTCACCAATCTTCTTTTCAATTCCTGAAAACAATCATCACATTCTTTTGTCCAGATAAACTTAACACCCTTCCGAGTTAGCTTAGTCATTGGACTAGATAACCGTGAAAAATTTCTAACAAACCTTCGGTAATAGCCCACCAAACCAAGGAAGCTACGAATCTCGGTTACATTTGTGGGTCTTGGCCATTCTTCCACAACTTTTGTTTTTGCAGGATCAACAGTTATTCCATCTTTAGAAACAATGTGACCAAGGAAAGAAATTTGTTGCAACCAAAACTCACACTTGCTGAATTTCCCATACAGTTTCTTTTCTTTTAAGGTTTGAAAGATAACCCTTAAATGTTTTTCATTCTCCTCTTTACTTTTAGAAAACACCAAAATATCCTCAATGAAAACCACCACAAACTTATCCAAGAACTCATGGAAAATTCTATTCATTAAGTCCATGAATACAGCAGGTGCATTGGTTAGCCCAAAAGGCATTACTACAAATTCATAATGGCCATATCTCGTACGGAACACGGTCTTCGGAATATCTGCCTCCTTTACCTTCAGCTGATGGTACGCCGATCTCAAGTCAATCTTTGAAAAAAAACTGAGCTCCCTGGAGCTGATCAAACAAATCATCGATATGAGGCAAAGGATATTTGTTCTTAACAGTGATATTATTCAAGGCTCTATAATCAATGCAAAGTCTCATAGAACCATCTTTATTTTTATCAAATAAAACAGGAGCACCCCATGGTGATGTGTTAGGTCTAATGAAACCTTTCTCTAATAAATCTTGCAATTGCTCCTTCAACTCTAAAAGTTCAATTTGTGCCATTCGATAAGGGGGTTTTGAAAATGGCTTAGCATCAGGAACTAAGTCAACAGTAAACTCAACTTCCCGATCTGGTATTATTCCAGGAAACTCATCAGGAAAAACATCAGGATACTCATTTACCACTGGCACATCATTAATCTGAACAGTTCCTTTATTTTCAACGACGTGTGCAAGGTAACATTCATTTCCATCTTTTACAAGTTTCTCGGCCTCTTGATATGTTATCAAAAGTAAGGGTTCATTCTTGTAAACAAACTGAAAGTCTTTCTGAAAAGAAACTTCTTTAGCTCTACAGTCAATCTTAGCATGGTAAATAGAGAGCCAATCCATACCCAGGATAACATCAAACTCTACTAGAGGTAGAACAATAAGGTTTGCAAGTAGGTTCTTTCCACAGATAAGGATAGGAAGATTCTTATAAATTCTTTTTTCCTCGACACTTCCCCCAGGTGTTTTTACCAAAAGTTCAGGAGTCATTTCTTGAGATGGTATTCCCATTTTACTAGAAAAGGTTTCAGAGATGAAAGAATGTGTAGACCCCGAATCAAACAACACACTGGCATAATCTGAAAAAACAAACAAAGTACCTGATACAACTTCATTTGATGGCCCGAAATCTGCTGAAGTAGTTACAAAGGATTTCACCACCCCTTTCTGCTTGTAGTCTAACTGCTTCCCATCACTCAAGCTCCTTGTCGGACACTCGTTTGCATAGTGACCCATCTCATTGCACTTATAACATTTCACTAACTGTAAATCAAATTTGTTCTTACCTTCACCTTGATCCTTTTCAGTGCAATCACGAGCCTTATGTCCCATCTTACCACATCGGTAGCACTTCCCAGAATTCAAAAGACATTCCCCAGCATGCCTTTTGCCACATTTATCACAAACTAAAAACTTAGTTCTCTTACCATCAGACTTTTTTGAAGAATTCTTACCTTTCTCCTGCCACCTCGGTCTCTTCTTCTGATGGTTGTTATAGAAAACTTGTTCATCGGCAAACTCCATTTCCACCTTATCAGCACATCGAAAAAGCTTTTCATAACTTTTAAACTCACGAGAAGCTAATGCCCTTCGATATTTTGGCTTTAATCCTGAGTAAAAAAGATTGATTTTACTATCAAGGTCCCGGATAAAATTTGGAGCATACCTTTCCAATCGAGTGAACCTTTCTTCATAGGCTGCCACTGAGTCTTCCTCTTGCCTCAATTCCAAGAATTTCTTTTCCATCCTAAGTCGAACAGCCTTAGGAAAATACTTCTCAAGAAACATACCTTTGAATTCATCCCAGTCAAGAGCATCAATCTCATCGGCGTCCCTGATATTTTTAACCATAGACCACCACTGATCTGCTTCACCCTCCAAACGGTAAATAGCAAGACTAACCTTTTGATTGTCTGAACAACCCATGACATCAAAAATCTTCTCCAGTGCTTTAATCCACCCTTCAGCTTGCACAGGGTCAGATGATCCTCTGAATGATGGTGGATGTTGCCTCATAAAATGTTCTACCACTGACATGTTCCTCTACGGTTGGTCTGGCTGATCTCGTGCATGGATACCACCGCCATTTATCGCTTGAGTCAACTGCGCCATTACTGCAACAAACTATTCAATTCCAATTCCGACCATTTCTTGATGCTGGTTCAAAAGGTTATTTCCTTATGTATGCCTTCCTAGCACTGCTTCCCTGTTTCCTCTGCGGAAAACCATTCTGAACAAACATGTCTTAGATGAAGCAACATGGTAATCTTTAAATGCTATATCTTTTCGAAAAAAAATATTTTTGGATAATCATTTAATAGAATTCTAACTCCTAAAGTTATCTAAACCGACCTCTGATACCAACTATAAGGCCCCAGCCTTAAACCTTACTTAATCTTGACTTATTACAAGATTACACATTGAGGATCTTTTCGGGTTTAGAGTTTTAGAGAATTAGATCATAAAACTTTCATTACATTCCACATATAAACAAAGTGGTTACAAAAAGATAGTATTCTTCATTCCCATCAATGGAAACACATTTAAAATAAAACATGGATTATTTCTTGACACATCCTTGACTCTATCATCTTATCATGTACCTTTCCCTTGACCTGTGAAAAACATTTCAAAAACATGGGATGAGCATAAAAACTCAGTATGGGTTATAAAAAAACATGGAAAGGAAACATGAGTTCATATATACATAATAATGAAATCATACTTTACCCATAAAACATAGGCACTTAAACATACCTCATAAAATCATGAATAAATCATAGAAATCATAAGACATAAAGGTAACTTGAGGCATTAATAACATTCTTACGTAGGGAGTAACCCTCTTGGTTACGTTTGGAATACCCATCACAGTATATTCCCTAAAATATCTTCGGAGAAACCTTAACGTTTCACTCCTTCGCGTTACCCAATGCATTGGAGAGCTATAATGGGCTCACCCGCCCTTAGTTTATCACGGAACCACCCGTCTTCATAGTAATGCCCAAGAACCATAACATAATCATATCAAATAAAACATGCATAAAGGAAACATAACATTTCCACATTTCAATCACAAGATATCAATACAACACATTGATATAATAAAAACATTATGAAAACCATTTTCAATACCAAAGTAAAATAAAAGTAAAACATGGTATTTATTTTTCTTTTAAAAAGAAGGTATGGCTTGTAGAGGAAGCCGAAACTCAAATAACGGTCACGACGGCAGAGAAGTCGTTGTCGCCGCATACGTACGACAAAAACATTCCCTTTTGTCGTTTAGTAAACGCTTCTTATAAAAAAAATTCCTTTTGAATAAACGTAAAAGTCAAAGGGTTTTATACACCGTATAAAAGAAAGTTGTGTATAAAATAAAATATGCCTCAACGAAAGGACATTGAGACGAAGTCCCATACCTCATATCCGACTTGACCCGACCGTTATTTAATTTCCTGAATAATAAACTTGAGTTAATCTCTACTTTCTTAAGAATCTTTTTCAAGTTCATTATTCCTTTTATACCATGTTATGAACATCATGTAATCATTTAAGTTAATAATGTTCATTTTGTCGGTATTTGGTTCTTAAGTCAAAAATAGACTTCTTATACTTACATGTTGTTAATTTGGTCAAAGGTTCATTATATCCAGATTGGTATTCCTGATGTAGATATCATATATGTCATATATATCCAGTACATACATTCATTTATAATATTACATCACATTTAGAGGTAAGAAATGAAATGCACCGTTCATGGAGACGGTAAGCCGTACGTACGCATGAACGCTACTTCCATTTCTATTTCATATTTTCTGGAATGGAATCATAATGATATAAGAGTATATTATAATTCCAGTATAATAACATATATAATATCATTAACTTTATCCTTTACACATCCCACATATGGTATTAACGGATCCAATCACTTTTAGGGGGTGGTAGTCCGCACTTCCTAAAATGAAGATATCGTGTTTTACCCATAATGGAAACCATAAAGGTATGCCCAAAATGAAAAAAACAGAAGCTTAAGGAAAACATAAACTTATTATATATCATATGTAAAAATAGTGACATCATAATGGCCACCTTTGAAGGTGTTAAATGAGTGTTGAACAATCATCGTTTCGGGAGGCAGAATTTCGCCATCCATGGAAACCGTAAGTTCTTTAACCATTTGATGTAGTTGTGTGAGAGTGTAGATCAAATAAATCTTATAACAACATCCTAGTATATTGAAGATACTGGTGTTGTTACAAAGTATGTAAATAAAAAGAGTTTAGGGGGTTGGAGAAGCAAAATAAAACAAATGAACATGAGAGAATGAATTACCTTAAAAAGTGTAACTCCTTTTCGTTTGAGCCTAAAGGCTTCCTTTGAAAGGATTCTGACCAAAGGGAATCCTCTAGGATGAGGAGAGGGATGTGGAGAGAGCAAATGGGCAGGGGTTTGCTGAGCCAAAGGCTTGAGAGGTGTGTAAAATGAGGTAGAGGTGGGGGCCTTTTATAAGGGGAGAGGAGGGGCACTTTTGGAAAGTAAAGAAACATTACTTTATTTGAAAATGTTTTTCGGTTTCAAAAGGTCCCACATTGTTATAATTCGTGGATAAGGTGATAAGGGTTCTAAATATACTCATCCAATTGGTTTTTGACATGTTTAGTTCATAGATTTTACATTATCTTTCTATTTTATTTAAATCGCCAATAATGATGTCATCGCTGCATCATTATTATGTCATGAATAATTAAATTTATTTAATGTCTAAAAATTATAAAAAAAATACTATGATATTGGAAATCGTTTTAGATTTCCAATGAATATTTAGAATCAAAATTTGGACTTGTATAACCCCACTTAAAAATTGTTTTCGCAAAACATATTATGTTTGTGTCATTTTCACTTTAACATTAAATAAAAAGTAATTTATGTCATTTCCCAACAAATGTGGATACATGGGGTCCCCAAGTTGACCCATGGCTTGTATTGGTCGGCCATGACACAACCAATAAGGTTGGGACATGTTTCTAGGTCATTTAGTATTATTAAAGCATTATTTATACCTTAAACTATCCTAATTACCACTAATCGCGATTAAGAACTTAATAAGTTACTATTCACCAAAAAATTATTATAATCTCATTGAACCACATTTTACTTCTTAATGACAACCATGTTTGTCGGATTTTCAAATTTCAATACACATTAGTGGTAAAATTTCATTTAACTGAAAAATCAGTTTGCTTGATTACCACTTAGTGGTTTCACTATTCATCAAAAATTGAAGTTTTTCAGAAAATTACCAAAAATTCACCCTAAGCTATATTTGATATTCCGAATTCAAAAATGAATTCTATTTTACAAAATTCAAATCATATAAGTCACATTAATTAATTTAATAATTAATTCCCGCTGCCAGAGCAAATAACGTGTTTTTACAAAACAATAAGTATCAAAAGATTGACACCAGTTTAAGTTTAATTTCAAAGTGAAATTGATTCCAATGACCACCATTCGATAAAATTGTAAAAATATATTCTAATTTCACTTCAAAACCAATTCAAAACATAATCTAATCATATAAATAAATTAGAATAAAAAGCAGTTTTGATGTAAAATGCAGTATTTTTCACTATTCATTAAAAAATGAACATTGTCAGAAAAATACCAAAAATTCACACAAAGTAAACTTTGATGTCCCAATAATAAAGGATAAGTTTATTTTGACAAACATAGTTTATAAAATTGTCAAAATATAGATTCAATAATGGTTTTCCATCAAAAGGCACTAAAACAATCTTTTAAGAATATTAGTGTATTCCATGCATAAGATTGCATTTATTTTTATTTTAAGCCTCTATAACACTATCTTAATCATTAATAGACATAGATAAAAAAATCTATTATTCATTACTTACTTGGGATGTTACAGGATAAATGGAATTGACATCATCTAGGCTTGGATGAGAAAAAATGGCCTTAGATGAATGAATAATCATGCATAGTACGCGTCTTTTTATAGTTGAAGTGGAGTGAAATTCCTATGAATACCCAAAAGTATTCACTTCATTTGGGACTTTCAACACTCAGGTTCCTAAAAATGAATCATAATTTTGTTATAGTGGATTTATGGTGAATTAACTTATCCACCAGACAAAATGAAACATATTTTTATAATGAAATTTCATTGACCTCTCTATTTCACTATTTTTAATATTTTTTAATGTAACTAATTTTCAAACATCAGTAATTTGTACCTTAATACTATATAAAATATGGTAATATAAAATTATTTTTTCCAAATAATTATTAATATAATATAAAATTTCTAATTTATAAATCCATTTTGTGGTGGATATTAATAGTAATAATCTGTGTGTGACATAACAAATTACCACTTTGTCTGTAATCGTACTAACTGATAGTTTACTATTTATTATAATATATGGTCCGTATAAAAGATCAATTGTTCCCTGAATTTTATATATTTGATATCTATTAACAATAAAAAATAACGTTTAAGAGTAAATGATTTTATTAATTTTAGATCATTTAATAAAGTATAATTTATAATAAAGTAAACTTATAAAAAAATTAACATTTTTTATTTAATTATAATTTAAATATATCAATAAAATGATTGGATTAAAATATATTGTCATAAAAATAGTTTAACATGATATAATAAAATGAACAATTATTGGAAGAAAATAACACATACAATTCACTTAACCTTTGATCTTTTGTATCAATAATTTAAGATAATTAATGAATAAATAATTACTATGTTGGCATTTCTTAAGAATTAAAATATAATAATTCATCTATAAGAAATTAAGATAAATTATCATGATGAAAAATAATTTTTCATTATAAAGGATATACATAACCTAACATATGTTATATTTTCTCTAACGAAAATGCATTAAATAAATTTAAAATAAGAAAAGAATCTCTTTTTTAATTTTCATCACTTGACTTATTATGTTGGTCACATTCAGTGAAGATTATATAAATAACTCATTAAAGTATAGAATATGGGTTTACGTTCTAAAATATAGACATTTAATAGTTTATTATATTTTTATGTTATTTTCTGCTAAAGATTATATTATAATCCCTAAGTAAACGCATTTTTCTCTTAATGATGGTTATTAATTTTAACTTTTTTCATTATCATTACGATGAGAAATTATGTTCCCTTAATCGAAATTATGAAATATTATCACAAAAAATATGTAATATATTTTTTAAAATTAAATTCAAATATGTGGCTAAAATTAATATACAATTAAGTTTATGAGTGTGACGAGATTGATGGTTTTTAATTAAAAAATGACCATATGATTAAAAAAAATTTATTTCTGAATTATTAAATAAAAAATATTAATATATGATAAATTATTTCATAGTATTTATAATTTAATTAATTATTCCGATCATTGAATTTAATATATAATTTACCGATACCAATTATTTAAATTAAACTGGTTGTTTCACTTTAAATTCAGTATTTTCCACTACTGAACAAAAAAATTAAACTTCTCGTAAAAATACCAAAGAAATTACACTAAGATAATTATGACCATAAAAATAAAAATAAAATTTTTATTTTTTAGATAAAATTAATAATAGTTCAAATATTTAGTTTTAAAATATGTGTGACATTAAAAGCGGCAAATTTTCCTTTAAAAAACTTTTTTATGCATAAAATTGAATGTTTTCTAATTTTATACTTTTGGAATTTATTGAATGAATTTTAAAAAATTCTATAATATATAAATTTCATTAATACCTTCCACTAATGATAATTAAATTAATTTATTATCATAAAATCCCCTGAAATTATAAAATGTTTCTTATGAAAATATTTTCATTATATTCAATTGTTTTTCATATGTGTTTCTAATTAATTCGAAACAAATTAATTCTATTGTATATTTTATAATATTATTTAGTCCTATTAATTGAGCCAAATTAAATTTCTAAGACATTTATTTTATTATAAATAATAATATTAATAGTATTTAGTTAAACGCAATCATTAATGTGGCTAACTATATAAGAGAAACTCGTTGTTGTGTGAGAGACGAGTTAACTTGGTATTTCGTGAATTTCATGCTATATAATATTTTTTATTTATTTAAAACAATTAATATTTCATTAATTCACTGGATGTTATATTCGTTTCTATGCTTGGTGTTGTGAGGCATACATATTATCATAAAATGATTAATCATTTAGAATTTTTGGGGTGTTACAATTTTCAAAGTATAAATATTTTTATAACTTATTTTATAACATAATCTAGTTTAGTTTATAAATAAATATTTTAAAATTTATAATATAAGTAATATTTTCAATTAAATATTTCAATTAAATTTAGTATTTTATATATTATAATTTATTTATTTAATATTTATAAAATCAATCATAAAATTTGATATTAAATTTGGAAATATTGGGTCCAAATAATTTAAGTAGGAAAAAATTGATATCAATTTTTTAGAGTCTATAATGATAAATTACCTTGAATACACTGTGTACCATAGTAAAAACCTAAAACGAATAGGTGAGTTGCTGTAGTGGAAAATTGCCTAACATGTCTAAAACATGTTTATATTTGAATGGCGGGGGTGTTTATAGACCTTATATCCTATTAAATCCAATATTCATTACTTTTATACATCATCCATTATGATTGGATTCTTATTATTAAATGTTTTGGGCATTTACATAAATTCCACACATTTTCAATTATAAAATGGGCACTCTAATCCTCAAAATCACAAAAAAATCTAAACTATTATGAAACAACATGAAAAAATATCTTTTATACACTCCTATACACTTTAATTTGGATATGGTATATTCAAAATACAATCCTTTAAATGAATAATCTAATTCATAAAGAGGATAATCCAAGAATTGTGGTATAAGATACTAACATCTATCTCCATTTTTTTGTTTAAATAATTTTATTTATTATTCAAAAAATTTAATTCAAAAAATCCAAATTATAACATCTATATCATTATTATACTAGAATGTTAATAAAAGTATAGTATAATCAGTAAATATCCTCACTTATTCACCTAAAAAATTAAAACATGAATTGTGTGTCGTGCAGACTACCAACACAATTGTGTAACATTTTTCATTTTCCGTCACCAAATACAAGGATGGTATTTATATGCAATTTAATTTATTATATTTATTTTTAGCAGAAGTATTATATAATTATATAATATAACATATTACTCTATTTCATTATTTAATGAAAAATTAGACTGTTAACCTTGCATTTGAGGACTATCATCTCCATGAGAAGATTGATTTTTTGTTTTCCATATAATCAGTGGTATATATTTATGGACATTTGAATGGTTTTAAAGGATAAATATGATATTTATAAAATCATTATGGGTTTTTATGGGAAATTAGACAAAAAATTAATGATAGGAGCAACAAATGATTGTCATGTATTTAAATTCACAAATAAATTGTACTCTGAGGAAAATATAATGATCAACTTATGTAATATTTTATATAAATTACTTATTCTTATAAATCTATTATTATTAGGTTATTTCATAATAATAAACACTTAATTATAACATTAATAATATGATTTAATGATATTCTGGCTACATCACATCATAGTCTGTGATTATCATGGTATGTGAATGATGTGACCATTATAACCTCATATATGTATAATGTAATTAAATTATATCATGGTGGTTTTTAAGAATTTTTTTTTAATATGATATAAATATTTATATAGTTATTATTATTATTTAATTAAAATTATAATCAGTTATTAAATTATTAATTGTGTAATCAACATTCATAGGTTTTAAATCACCAAATAAATTTTCATTGATTATGTTATCTTATAATATATATACTACAATACTATTTAATGGAAATTTAGACACCATAAATAATTCTATGTGATAAATTATAGAAAATTTAATGAACATGTAATTAGGAAATTTGTAAAATGATTATAAATGGAAATCATATATTTTAATTGGTAGAAAAAATTATCATAAATTTGTTATTAAGATATAAATGTTTATTATAATATAGACTATAGTAAATCCAACTAAGAAGGGATAAAATTATAGTGCTTCATTAACTCAAATTTTAATCTCTTGAGACCTGATAAACCAATATACCATGTTTCCATTTGAATGGAGTGAATACTCCCATATTGTAATATTGTATCATGATACTGTTATATATAAATATATTAATAGTTCAATTTGATGATATACCCTTCATTTTTTAATTCATTTCTTAAAAATATTGAAGTGATTTTTTATGACTCATATATTTTTTTAGGTCATAATCATTATTCATTAACTATTATCATTCTAAATAGATCTATTTTAGTATATTATTATATTTTATTTTATGCCACCCTATTATATAGGTTAAATCATGTTTTAGGAGAAATTATTATACATTGATGATTCTATTTTTTTCGTCAAAATACACTTTTATTTAGAATAATGACTTTTTATTATAATTGATTTTCCATCAATATCAATTATATTCCTTCAAAAAAATTCACCTTAGTGACATTGAAAATATAATATCGATTATTATATATTTTTCTCATAATTTAGATTACGCCATTAAAAAAGTAAATTTTAATAATATTTTTAATAATCTAGGTGTGCAATCAAAGGCAATTCAAAAATTTCAATGAAAATAGGTTTTTTGTACTCCATTAAAAAATGGTTTAATTACCCTCCACAATTTTATTTGGATAATAATTATTTATTTTCAAGGATATTTTATTTATAACTATTTTTTTTAATTTTTTCAAATTTATTTACCTTCCTTAAAAAGTATACTTTCCAATGTAGTTTTTTTACATTACGGTTTTAAAAGTTTTTATGAAAAATTTTAAAATATCATGTCTATTTATTGTCCAATATTTTTCCATCCTATAGTGATGTTTCAGTCACTATTTTTAAAAATAAATTTCGTACACAAATATTAAATATTGGCAGATAAATATTTTTTACATATTAAATTTTCTATTTAAAAATAGTGGATACATAAAAAACTGAAACATAAATGTATTATTTCATATCACCCATAATTATTCATAAATACTACCCTTCATAAAAAATTAATTCTTAATACCTTTTTCAATATCTTGGGGAAATGTAAACATAAGGATGTTTGAGCTCATGCTCACAGTAAGTGTAAATAAGGGGCATATTAATTAGTGATCATAAGTGAGAAGAAGATCAATATAATGAGTAAATATCTAATTATGAAAAATTATTTATATGATTTATAAATAATGTAATATTTTTTCAATATTAGAATCCTTATGATTATCGTAGGTTATCTATGTCATTTTTATTCAAACTCATTAATAATGATATACCCTTCATTTTTTTATTCATGTCTTAAAAAGATTGACGTGATTTTTGTGACTCAAATATTTTATTGGGTCATAATCATGATTCATTAACTATTATCATTCAAAATAGATCTATTTTAATATATTATTATATTATATTTTATACCACCATATTTTATAGGTTAAATAATGTTTCCGGAAAAATTATTATACATTGATGATTCTATTTTTTCGTCAAAATACATTTTTATTTAGAATAATGACTTTTTATTATAATTTATTTTCCATAAATATCAATTATATTCCTTCAAAAACATCCACATAATGAAATTTAAAATATAATATAGATTATTTTATATATTTCTCATAATTCTGATTATGTCATTAAAAAAGTAAATTTTAATACTATTTTTAATAATCTAGGTGTACAATCAAAGGAAATTTAAAATTTTCAATGAATATAGATTTTTTATATTCCATTAAAAGAAATGTTTTCATTACACTCCACAATTTTATTTAGATAATCATTATGTATTTTCAAGGATATTTTACTTTGAACTATTTATTATATTGTTTTCAAATTTATTTACCTTGTTTAAAAAGTATAATTTCCAATGTTCTTTTTTACATTACGGTTTTAAAAGGTTTTATGAAATTTTCTGAAATTTCATGTATATTTGTTGACTAATATTTATCTATCCTTTAGTGATGTTTCAGTCACTATTTTGACAAATAAATTTCATACTACAATATAAAATATTAATAGATAAATATTTGTTACATATTAAATTTTCTATTTCAAAATAGTGGATACATAAAAAACTGAAACGTAAATGTGTTATGTCATATCACCCATAATTAATCATAAATACAACCCTTAATAAAAAATTAATTCATTAAACCTTTTTCAATCTCTTGGGGAAATGTAAACATAAGGATGTGTGAGCTCATGTTCACATTAAGTGTAAATAAGGGGGATATTTATTAGTGATCATAAGTGAGAATAAGATCAATATAATGAGAAAATATCTAATTATGAAAAATCATTTATATAATTTCTAAACAATGTAATATTTTTTCAATAATAGAATCCTTCTGATTATCCTAGGTTATCTATGGTCATTATTATTCAAACTCATTAACAATGGTTCATTGAAAAAATTTTAGTTAACCTATACATATCCCTCAATAGATTCTAACTTGGTGTTTAGTAAGTTACAATTAATTATGCTCCCAAATTATTTCTATTTTCCAATAAACCTTCACATTTTCAGTTTATATTCAATATATATATCTACTTGAAAACCATGTCGTCATTTAGAATCATGAAATGGATTTCATACCAAGAAAAAAAATTAATCACCCCTTACCAAGTCATTAGGATGGTATCATATACATAGTCATATCCTAGGGTCATTATAAAATATTAATTTTCCTATATTCAAATAAATACTAAACCTAGACATGTGTAACATCATGTCCTGGATTACCCTTGAACCAGTAGCTCTACTGGTCACCACATGACACCACACACATCTCCCCCAATGCCTGAGGCTTCTAACTATCAGGAAGGGTCTATGTGTAGTTAGTGGGGATATTATACCCTCATATACAGAGTTCACAACCGAAATAGATAATAAACTCAAATAAAAATAGAATCATATATAAAAAATATTCAACTAAGTAAATATAGTGGCCAATGAAAGATTATAAAATAGATAAATATCACGATGATACATGTTTGAAAGCAGTAAAAAAATCATGTTTTATATCTTAGTATATAAATAAGGAAAATACGCAATTCCCTAAGGGATATCACCACGAGAATCCAAATATAATATTCAGTCCATTTCTCATAACTCCAAATTACAATAAAATAACAACAAGAAATATTGATGGCCTTAAAAATATTTAGAGTCTACTCGGGTATCGTAGTACAATGGCAGATCAAGTATTGTGTGAGATATAAATCTTGATAGGCCGATACCATTAGTTTCTTGTTTAAACTATACAACTCAATACAATTAAATAGTGTGCCGATATAAATATTTAATAAAAAAATCGAATAACTAAACTCTTACCCATGCAGTTTTCTAAGGGACAACGGACGAAGATACATGCATTGTCCCGTACCCAGAAATACGTGTCTGAACATGAATTATATAAATATTTAGTGAGGAAATAAACTGTGAAACACCTTATTTGATATTCGTTAATTAATTTAAAAAAACTCCAGTTTCCCCATGACACATGTATCTGAATACCTCTCTTGTTCATGAAGCATTATGATCCATTTCTGATATTCCGTTAAAAAATCATAACATCACATCATATTTAATTAACCATTCAATTTATTTCATTTATTCCCAATAAGACAAACATTACAATTAAACTTAATGGATACATATAATTATTTCTACCACGCTCATGATTATTTGGGGCGTCATAACTTTTCTCACAACCACATGGTATTTTCATCATCAAACCATGTCCTCTAAAAGAAAATTTTTATACATGCTGGGTGTAGAAAGCCATTTCTAGAACCCTGTCAGTATTTAGAGCATTAGTCCATATCTTAGAGCCCATTTATCAATCACAAACACATATATATCATGGGTTTAGAATGGAATTTCTAGCACCCCAACATCCAATCCTTTAATTATTTCATAAATTAATTGATTGAGTCCATTGATTAATTCAGTATCCCATTAAGAACATCACATTCACTACTAACTCAACAAATAGTTACACACATCAATTCCATTAGTTAACACTACAATTAACATATAATTACAAAACTATTAATTAATTAAACCATTAATTAATCTAATAAAATTTTCAAGTTAATTTAATATTTAGATAATTGAACGAAATCCATCTCTATATCAAATAAATAATTCTACAATTTTTAATTACAAAGAAACCATCTAAATTTTACATAATTTGTTAAAACCCTTATCTCAAGTAAACAATCCAAATATCACAGAATTAATTCAGAAATAAAATGTCTATAAAGATACCTTTTCAATATTAATAATCAATTCCAAAATTAATTATCTCAAAGAAACTCTTACAATATAACATAAATAATTCAAAAATTAATTATCACAACATAGACCAAATAAATATCTCCTAAAACCCCTAATTAATTATCTATATATAATCTCATGACACATAATTAATTTATAATTAATTATCTCAACTATAATAGTTTAATATCTTATAATTTATCCAATGAATAATTATTATCTCAAATCACATAATTAATTCATAATTAATTATTTCAACATATCCAAATTAATATCTCATAATTAAACCCCTGAATAATTATCATCTAAAAGATCATAATTAATTAGTAATTAATTATTCCATCTTAAACAAATTAATATTTCATAATTAATTCCTTGATTAATTCACATCTCAATGATTATAAATAAATATTAGTTATATATTTCGACTTAACTAAATTAATATATCCTTATTAATTCCACTATTAATTGTCATATGAAACCACATAATTAATTTTTAATTAATTATCTCAACTTTTCTAAATTAATTATTCATAATTAATCCCTCGATTAATTATTATCTCAAATAACATAATTCTTCCTTAATTAGTTTTCTAAAATTAACCAAATTAATAACTCATAATTAATACCACAGTTAATTATCATCTCAAAGCCCATTATTAATTTATAATTAATTATCTCAACATAACCACATTAATTACTCATAAATAATCCCTCGATTATTTATTATCTAAAATAACATAATTATTCCATATTTAATTATTTCAACAAAAACAAATTAATTAATCCAAATTAATCTCTAGATTAATTATCATCCCAAAGAAAAAAATTAATTCATAATTAATTATATAAACATAACAAAATTAATCACACAAAATTAATACCTCGATTAATTATTATCTACATAAACATAATTAATTCATAATTAATTATCTCAACTTAACAGAAATAATTACTCATTCCAAAAAAAAACATTTTAGTCGAACATTTTAATCAACATTATCCAAATAAATAAATCAACATAATTGCATTTTATTAATTAAGCGATGATTAAAACCCTACATCAACAAAGTTAGCCAAGACAAAGCTTTATAACTCTAACCATATTCTACTCTTGTACACGCACCTTAATAAAAGCTTATGGGGTCTTGAAATTTATTGTCAAGCTTAACAATCATTAACTAACACCCATAATTAGGCGGTGGGGACTAATGCACACCCAAAACATTACCACAACACTAATAAACCATAATACTCCAATTTATTATCAGCAAAACCAAATAAGAGCTATAAACCCTTTCCCAAAATATGTCATCAATGAACCAAATCAAGGTGAATCACTTCGCCTTTAGCGATAGTTGTTGGAATATGGACCAATGGTTCCTGAGAAGCCCATTAAAAAGCCATAGAACAGATGAAACAAAGAAACCCAATTAATCCCAAGCCTTCATGTTTCCGCATCATGGATATGGCGATGGAGGAAGCTACTGACCGATTCATATTACGATACACAAATAGAATGACTCACCTCACCGAGATAGAAAAACGTTGTGAATGGACTACAAAGATCTGGGTGCATGATGTGGAGCCGATGAATAGGGGGTAGCGCGAATCACATGGGAGGGGGGATGTGTTCTCGTCCATCACCTAGGGAAAGTCGAGTGGTGGTCCTCCAGCTTACTTTCTCCCCCAAAATTTATTAAAATTCTATAAATTATTGGTTTAATATAATAATAATAATAATAGGTACCATTATATTATTATAATTATCAATTAAATAAAACCCATTTTATATAACATTCAACACCTTTTTATGTATTATTTATTTAAAATTCATTAAAATTAAATTTAAATAATTAAAATATCTAATTATTTTTATTTAATTAAATTATCTCAAAATTATTTTAATTAACTAATAACCCCTGTTTCACAATGACTAATTAAAATCATCATAACCATGAATTTAACTAAATAAAAACTTCATTTTACATTAATTAATTAGATTCTTATTTACCATGAAATTAATTAAGTGAATCCCAAATACTCATTTACTCAACATTTTATATTACAATTTTATATTACCCTGCATTGATATCCTCAAACTCCTGATTTAGAAGACAATTAAGTAAATTATTGTGATATCAATTTAATTAAATAAATACTCCAACTCATTATAATTTAAAATAAAATTATTTCTTTTCACCTCAATTTAATTAAATAACATTCTCAAATCTATGTCATTTAAATAAATTATATAAACTTTAATTTAATTAATTAAAACCCCTAATAGCTCATTAAATTAAAATTTCATAACAATATATTTTTTAAATAAATAAAATTTTACAAGATACTTAAAATTGGGAAGACCACATTGTTTGAATCACGTGCTCTAATAGACTATGTGAAGACCATTTATCTGCTACTCGACGCCTATTTTATCATCCATGTCAAACCTGTATGGTTTGACTATCCGTGTGCGGCCCATGTGAATGTCCCTTCCTGGTTTAGTTCTCCCCTAAAACACATCCTACCATCCGGGATACTCTTCGAGCCTTTATCCACGACCATTATTATTACATTAAAATATCACTACTCACAATACATCAGTATGATTCTTGGTTTTAAAACCAAACCATGTAGTAAATGAAAAAGAAAAAAAAATCCATATTTCAACCTTAACCATAAAATAGAACTTTACAAACTACCCATCTTAAAAACATATTGTTCCTTATAATCCATCAGGAACTAATATAACATCCACCAACCCACAAAGTCATGAAATATGGTTTTAACGATTCCATTGCATTCTATAATGACCAAAACACATTTAAACATTTTAGATCCCTAATCTTTAGTTCATTCCTAGAATGAAATTAATGACCCATGAATCTTATACTATCCTTAAATTAGTAGTGTACCTTTCAAAAAACATCAACACCAATTTCTTGTATTGGAAAGTCCCTACCCAACATATGGTGACCATCGCAAGAAAATCCACCGTAAGGCCACATTAAAATTGTCGTTACCTATAATGAACAAAGGAATATCCAAAAGATCTACACATATCATTTACCACATAGTGAATAAAAACTCATACAACACAATGATTTATAGAACATTATCATAGTCCAAGAATGACACTATCTTTATGGAACCAGGATGTGGTCAGGATAAGATACTTGCTCATCTCATTTATAAGAGAATATTATGAGAAAACCTAGGTCACAAGAGGATCAGTCCAACTATCACAAGTCAAATCATTATGAAACGATCAGCTACACCTTTCGATAAATCATCAACCAAAACCTGATTCCAACATAACCCAAGGCATCTGTTCTCATTCAAGTCTTACCACCAAAAACACTTCCAGAAAATAAAGGAGTTTCATAATATTTTTTCACACCACCTACCATATCGAGTTGTGATGCCATGAATGTACTAAAATGATTACTAGAACCAATGTGACACTACCAACCTTAGGAGTGTCCATGTCATAGAAAGGAAAGACTATTTTCTCTCAAGAATGCTACTTCGAAATCACCATAAACACACGTGTGATGTTACACAAAACATGATCACCATTTCAAAAATCTCACATGAAAGACTAAATTCTAAACTGACTAGAGTGTCCAAAAACCATATACCGAAATGTCCTCACAAGTAGTGGGATGATATTATCTTAACATACCATTCACTATACTCTAGAGATAACCGGAGAAAATCTCTAATAGATGACAATGCCTGATGCATGACTAAATGTCTGATCCCAGAATTACTCAATTCATAATCCCAAACCAAGAGTCAAAATACAACAGCTAACCCTCAAATCAAGGTTTTCATTATTTAAATCCCAAAATTCCTACTAGGGACAACAACAATAAAATTGAACCAACATTAAAAAGATCACAAAAAAAACTAATAAATATCCCTCTTTAAACATTTAACATTTTTTCATTTCATTTTAAATAGGAAAAATTAGCATCCAAATTCTTTCTTAACAAATATGAATCCCCCGAGTGTGCCATTTATTATAATTCTGGTTCTTCAAAAATCATCCCACAATAGTTAATTCAATAACAATTAAATAATATTACATTTATAACCATTTAAGAAAACACTTTGGTTATACAATTCTCAAACATATTGATCGGTATCTACTAATTGATAAGGAACCCTTACACATAACCTCAATCATTTGGGACCCATTCATCACAATCAATCCTTATGTAACATTTATCTTTAGAATCCGTAGTTCAATCATTTGAATACAAAATTATCCATTTTTTCTATTATAAGCCACCCATTCACCATACACCTAAAATTGGCTCTGGTCATAAATCCAACAAATAAATATTTCACCAATGCAGGCATATAAAATTCAAAACATTTCTATCATGTTATCAAAATAAATAACACTGAATTAGGGTAAAACATAGATGAAAGAAATAATATTAGAACATGTTAATCATATAGGAATCATTGTATATATTCACTCAAGCACGATAAATCTATCACTGAAAGATGATATCTAAAGTTTCATGCTATAGAATATGAAACATTGAATTACACCCAAGGCAGAAAATAAAAATTTGTAGGCATCCTATTAATTCAACTATATGGAATCTCCTATACCTAGAATTTAAATCTATCTATGCTTAAGATGATGCATTTTATTATACATCCATTTTATATCAGTCCTATTAAATTCTAAATCAATTAGAAAAAAAAATTACTCATGTAACATAAGGTGAAACAAAATCAATTGAAACTGAAAAATATATCCAGATAAATTTCCAACCCTTACAACATGATCATTTCTTGTATGTGGGATGATTAGTCTCAGGTACAACTATTAACTAAGAACCAATAGTTTCTGAGTCTCCTATCATCCATCGTAAAACATAAGTATAAATGAAAAATTTTAAAAAAACTATAAGCCTATGATACCAAATTATAGCATCCTGGACTAGCTTACCCTTGAACCGGTAGCCTGACCAGTCTCACATAACCCCAAAAATTTCTCCCCATTAGATCAAGGTTACTGATTAGCATCGAGGGTATACGGATAGTCCGTGGGGATACTATACCCTTATATTTCTAGTGTACATCAGAAATAGATAATAATCTCATACTAAAGTAGAAGAAGATATAAATAAATTTTACAGTGAATAAATAAAGTGGTCATTTCCAATTTATAAAATGTAGGCATGACATGGTGATACATATATAAAAGTAGTGAAAATTAGAATGATTTAAATCTTAGTACCGAAATAAGTAAAAGACTCAATTCCACAAGGGAGATCTCCATGGGTATACTGAGCTCCCACTCGGTCCTTTTGTCCTAACTCCCGTGTAACAGAAAATAGATACCAGAAATTTTTAAGGTCCTACAAACAAGTAGAGTGTACGTGGGTACCCCAGTGCAATGACAACCTAAGTATAGTGTGAGATATAAAACACAGTAGGATGAGACCATTAGTGTCCAACTTAATCAAGAAAATTAAATATTATTAATCAGTGTGGAGGAATATTTATGTAATAAAATTATTTAGAAAATAAACTACAACACATAAAAGTTATTTAGGGACACCAAATTGAGATACATGCTTCGACACATAGCCAGATATATGGGTCTTAACTAGAACAATATATATAGAATGCATAAATAGTCTATTTCACAAATTATTTTATATTCATTGCTTAGCTAAAAAAATCAACAGGTTCCTATGGACCTCGATGTATCAATTTTTTCCTCAGTCATCCCAGAGTTTGGACTATTTTTTATACTCAATTCACAAGTCATTACAATATATATTTTTTTATGAATAATTTAATTCAACTCATGTATGACCAATTCGACTCATTGTACAATATAAATTAATGGCTGTAGAAAGTAATGTCTGGCACCCTCATGAGTATTTGGAGAATCATTTCTTGTCTCACAACCCATGGGAGTTTGGAACATCAGTCAATGTCCCCTGAAAGAAAATTTCTTGCATGTTGGGTGTAGAATGCCATATCTAGCACCCTTGAATTATTTGTAGTATTTTTTCTTGTCTCAAACCACATTTTACAATCATATATATATATATATATAACATGGGTATAGAATGTCATGTCATGATCACCAAGATCCCCTCCATTAATTACTTCAAAAATCAATTAATGTTGTCTGTTTACTAATTCAACAACACACAAATAACATCACATTCTTTATTTACTCAACAAATAGTTAAACACAGAAATTCCATTAATTAGTTCAATAATTAACTAATCATTACAATATCATTAACTAATCCAACCATTAATTATTTTCAAGAATTACCCTATTTAATTTAACAATTATATAATAAAAATCAAACCATCTCAATATCACATAACAAATTATAAAATTATGTATTACACGGAAACCATGTAAATATTATATAATTAATTTAAAAATTATCTCTATAAAACCATCCCATTGTCACATATTTAATTCAGAAAATAATTATTTCCAAAGCAACCTTATCAATATCACATAAGTAATTCAATAATTAATTATCTCAAGGCAGTTGTTTCAATATAACATAATTAATTCTTCAATTATTTATCACAACGTAGCCCAAATAAATATCTAATAGTTAGGTCATGATTAATTAGAAATATTATAATCACATAACACAAAATTAATTCATAATTAATTATGTCAACATAACAAGATTAATATCTCATATTCAATCCCCCAATTTATTATCATCTCAAAGAACATAATTAATTCCAAATTACAATTTTAATCTTAACCAAATTAACATCTCATAATTAAACCCTCAATTAATTATCCCCTCAAAAGAACATAATTAAGTCTTAAATAATTTTCTCAACCAATCCAAATAATATATCATAATTAATTACTTTATTAATTATCATATCAAATAATATAATTAATTCATAATTAATTATTTCAACTTAAGAAAATTATTATCACATAATTAATTCATCGATTAAGTATCATCTAAAAGAATATAATTAATTATTATTTAATATATATCAGCATAACAATGTTAATTAATCATAATTAATCTATTGATTAATTACTATCTCAAAGAAGTTAATTATTTCATAATTAAATATCTCTACTTAACCAAATTAATAAAACATAATTAGTCTCTCAAATAATTATCATCTCAATGCACATAATTAATTCATAATTAATATCCCAACTTAACTAAATTAAATACTCATAATTAATCCCTCGATTAATTATTATCTCAATGAACATAATTAATTCACAATCAATTATCTTAACTTAAACAAATTAATTACTAATAATTAATCCCTTAATTAATTATCATCTCAATGAACATAATTAATAAATAATTAAATATCTCAACATAACAAACATAATTTATCAAAATTATTCCTTCAATCAATTATCATCTTAAAGGACATAATTAATTCACAATTATTTATCCTTATAAGGCCCCAGCCTTAAACCTTACATAATCTTGAGTTATTACAAGATTACACATTGAGGATCTTTTCAGGTTTAGAGTTTTAGAGAATTAGATCATAAAACTTGCATTACATTCCACATTTAAATAAAGTGGTTACATAGAAGATAGTATTCATTTTTCCCATCAAAGGAAACATATTTAAAATAAAACATGGATTCTTTCTTGGCACATCCTTGACACTATCATCATATCATGTACCCTTCCCTTGACCTGTGAAAAACATTTCAAAAACTTGGGATTAGCATAAAAATCTTTGTAAGGGATATAAAAATATAGAAAGGAAACATGAGTACTTGTATACATAATAATGAAATCATACTATACCCATAAAACATAAGCACTTTAACATCCCTAATAAAATCATTAATAAATCATAGAAATCATAAGACATAATGGTAACTTGAGGCATTCATAAAATTCTTACGTAGGGATTAACCCTCTTGGCTACGTTTGGAATACCAATCATAGTATATTCCCTAAATCTATTTGTAGAAAACTTAAAATTTAACCCCTTCGCGTTACCCAATGCATTGGAGAGCTATATCGGGCTCAACCGCCCTTAGTTTATCACGAAATTACTCATTTTCATAACAATTCCCAAGAACCATAACATAAATGAATCAGATAAAACATTCATAAAGGAAACATAACATTTCCACATTTCAATCAGAATATAACATTTTAGGATATTGAAATAATGAATCCATTAAAAAAACCATTTTCAAAACCATTTAAAACATTTAATAAAGAGATTTTTGAATCAAAGTGTCTCATAACACCTTGAAGCTTTTAACATTTTAAACCATTAATATCCATATAAATAAATCCTTAAAACCATTTTTAAAACATGGATATTAATAAGAACAAATCATTAAAACATTTAAAGTTATATTTTGGTTAAAGGGTTTTTACCAAAATTAGAGACACTTGAATATAATAATTGAGGAATAACATTTAGTCAGAACATTATAATATCATGAGAATAAATTGATTCATGATATAATATTTCAAAGGACAGTATATACACCATATAAGAGTGAATTGGTGCATAAAAAAATGATGTCTCAATAGAAATGTAAAATGTGACGAAATCCCTTATAAAGAAGGTATCCTTAAATTAAGGATAAATCAATCTCAAAATTATGTGTGACAAATATAAATACACCCAATATAAGTAATTATTAAGTTTAAAACAATAAAAGGTCATTAAAACATTTTCAATGGATGACATATTCAATAACTACATGTTGAACCCAAAGAAATCGAAATTGGGTTAAAAAGTTCCCTTGGTAAAATTCGACAGCCTAACGAAGTCACTTCAAAATTCAGAAAATGAGTTGATAAGAGATAAAAAGGGTATCTCATCACTTGGAAATAAAATTTTAATCACTAAGGATATATAATAACATATCCCAACATAATTCTATGTTAATTAAAAGACATAACAAAAGAAGTCTTATAAAAATAGGAGGGTGAAAGGTTCCCTTACCGACATGGGTATCTTTCGAAACATACACCCCATTAAAGAAGGACAATACAACATTGATGTAAATACTCATAAATGAAATTATATTACACAATGAGTAATATAATGGTCATTACATACACCACTCAAAGGAAATTGTGGAAAATTTAGCATAAATCTCACGGGAATAAAAGTGAGATGAAAAATCTCTTACGAAAACTCGGCAGCATAACGACGCCACTTTAAATTTCCAAAAATGGATTGATGAGATCAAATAGGGTGTCTCGTCATATTAAAATAAAATTTACATCAAGATGAATATAAAATAACATCCCCCATCATAACAAAGAGGAGCTTAAAAGAAGTGACATAAAGGTGAGTACTTAAAAAGAAAGAGAGAGGTTAGATCTCTTACGAAAATTCGGGAGCCTAACGGGGCCACTCAAAACATCCAAAATGGATTTATGAGAGAGAATAGGGTCTCTCATTATATGAAAAAAAAAATTATAGTAAGAGTAATATAAAATAACATCCCAATCACAAGAAAGATGAGCTTAAAATGAATGACATAAAAGAGTGTACTTAAAAAGAAAGAGAGGAGTAGGATCCCTTACCTCGTGTCCGACTTGACTTGATCATTCTTTAACGTCCTGAATAATAAACTTGAGTTAATTTCCAATTTATTGAGAACATTTTTCATGTTCATTATTCCTTTTATATCACTTATTTCCATGTTATAAACATTATGTAATCATTTAAGTTAATAATGTTTGTTTTGTCAATATTTGGTTCTTAAGTCGAAAGTGGACTTCTTACAATTACATGTTGTTCCTGTGGTCAAAGGTTCATTATATCCAAAATTATATTCATGATTTGGATATCATATATATCATATATATCCAGAATATACATGTATTTATAATATTACATAATCATTTAGAGGTAAGAAATGAAATGCACCGTTCATGGAGACGATAAGCCGTACGTACGCATGAACACTACATTCATTTCTATGTCATATTAATGGAATTAAAACTAAATGAGAGGTATGTATATTTTAGTTCCAGAATTATATTCATCATTTATATGTAACATACATCATATATAATAACTTTAAATACATCCTTTATACATCCCACATATGGCATTAACGAATCAAATCACTTTGAGGGGGCGGTAGTCCGCACTTCCTAAAATGAAATTATCGTGTTTACCCACAATGGAAACCATAAAGTTATACCAAAGAAGAAAAATAAACAAGAATAAGCAAAACATAAACATATTATATATCATATATAAATATAGTTACATCTTAATGGCCACATTTGAAGGTGTTATATGAGTGTTGAACAATCATCGTTTCGTGGGGCAGAAATTCTCCATCCACGGAAACAGTATGTTCTTTAACCATTTGATGTAGGTTTGTGTAAGTGTAGCTCGAATTATTCTTATAACAACATCCTAGTATATTGAAGATACTGTATTTGTTAGAAAATAAATGAATAAAAAGAGTTTAGGGGGTTGGAGAATCAATATAAAACAAAAGAACACAAGTGAAGACATTACCTTAAAACCGGATAACTCTTTTTGATTTGAGCTCAAAGGATTCATGAGAAGAATTATGCCCAAATTGTGGCTTCTAGGAGTAATAGAGGTATGTGGATAGGAAAAATGAGGAGGGGTTGTCCGAGCCAATGGCTTTGGAAGTGTGGGTATGGAGGTAGAGGTGGGGGCCTTTTATAAGAGGAGAGAAGGGGCACTTTTGGAAATTAAAGAAATGTTACTTTATTTGAAAATGAGTTTCGGAATTAAAAGGTCCCACAATGATATAATTCGAGGATAAGGTGATAAGGTTTCGAAATCCACCAATAAAATAGGTTTTGAACATGTGTAGGTCATAGATTGTAAATTATCTTTTCATTTTATTTAAATCCTTTATTAATGAGGTAATCACTGCATCATTATGATGTCATAAATAATTTTATTTATTTAAGGTCTACAAATTATAAATAAAACTATCATGATGTATGAAATATATTTATCTTTCCAATTACTATTTATAGTCAAAAATATGACTTTTATAACCCCATGTAAAAATTGTTTTAGTAAAACAACTCATGTTTGTGTCATTTTTACTTTTACATTAAATAAAAAGTTATTTATGTCATTTCCCAACCAAAGTGGCTCCATGGGGTCCCCAAGTTGACCCATGGATTGTATTGGTCGGCCATGACACATCCAATAAGTGTAGTACATGTTTCAAGATCATATCATATTATTAAAACATTATTTTTACCTTCAACTACACTATTTACCTATACTCTCGATTAAAAACTTAAAAGTTACTATTCACCAAAAAATTATTTTAATTCCATGAACCACATTTTAATTCTTAATGGAAACCATGTATGTAGGATTTTTTGAATTCAAAACATAGAGGTGGCAAAGTTTCATTTAAACAAAAAATCAGTTTCTTTAACTACCACTTAGTGGTTTCACTATTCATCAAAAATTGAAGTTTTTCAGAAAAATACCAAAAATTCACCCTAAGCTATATTTGATATTACGAATTAAAAAATGTATTCTATTTTAAAAAATTCAAAACATATAAATTGAATTAAATAATTTAATAATTAATCCCCGTTGTCAAAACAAATAGCGTGTTTTTAAGAAATAATAATTATCAATAGATTGACTCTAGTTTAAGTCCAATTTCAAGATGAAATTAATTCCAACGCCCACTATTGTTTTAAATGGTAAAAATATATTCTAATTGAACTTTAAAACCAATTCAAAAGATAATCTAATCATATAAATAAATATGATTAAAAATAGGCTTTGAATTAAAATACAACATTTTTCACTATTCATTAAAAAAATGTACTTTATCGGAAAAATACCAAAAATTTACACAAAGTATATTTTGATGTCCCGATTCTAAAGAAGAATTTTATTTTTCCAAATAAAACACATAAAATTGTTAAAAAGTGGCTTTAAAATATGTTCGCCATCGAAAGGCATTTAATCGACCTTTTAAAGAATATTAGAATGTTTATGCTTAAAAATTAGATTCATTCGCATTTTTAATCCTCTAACATTTAGTGTAAGGAGTAAAAATATTTGACAAACATATATAATCATTTTTAAGTTAGTTCTATTCATTCCCACCATTACAACGGCTAGGTGTTAACTACCATTTAAAATAATATTATTTTATTATTAGAGTGCAACGTAAGATTCCCAAGAAACTCGTTGTTGCGTATTGGGTACGCCATCGAGCATAGCGTCCCCTTTAAAGAAACATTAATATCTTATTCACAAATATGGATAAATATAAAAATGTCATATTCTTTATTTACCTGGCGTGTTACATTCTTCCCCCCTTTTGGGAATTGCATCCTCGCAATTTCAAAATTGGGCTCGGAAACATCCTTGAAAGTCCCACATCAGAACAAGAGTCAGTAAAAAAATCACTTTAAAAGAATGGGAGAGAAGTAAAAATGTCACCCGAGTTAACCCACACTAGGATTCCAAGTATGAAAATATGGATATGGAGGAGAAAACAAAGGGTCATGTTCTGATGGAGAGTGATAGTAAACATGTCTAGGAGAAAGTTAACCATAAGAAAATCGCAACCATGTGATGGGTTAAACGGTATTTGATTCCCCAGTAGGAAAAGTTAATGGAAAACATTTTTTTCAGTTACTTTTAATTGAGGAATTTATTTTTGAGCTTAACTAAAACATAAGGAAACATACTTACTTGTCATGTTGACTTTCAAATTTTAATAGATTTCTTACACGAACTCATATTTTCTCCAAAAGATGTGTATTTAGGATGACTTGTTTACATTAAGAGATCTATAATAAACATCAAGAGAATCACCTAACCCAAAAAAGAGAACTATATAATTCCCATGTCTTTAGACTTTAACCATAACCAAAACCAAAAAGGTTAGTACAAGATCAGATAATCCAAAAAAGGATAACCCTTTATAAAAAGAAAATCTATTCTTAATCTCCAAAATTTGTCCACTAAAACCCAAAGTTAAACGAGGACCATTTGATAAAAAATTTGTCCATAAAATTCTTCAAAGTAAACCAAAATAAGATTGAAACCCAAATATTTGAAAGATTTAGTCACACAGTCTTCCAAGGTACAAATTAACTTTTATCTCCAAATAACATCATTTGCTCTTAAATTCTCATATTGAAAAGTAATTAACCTAATCACATATCCTCGATGATAGGTTAATCATATCCATAGATAACCCAAAATAAACTTACACTTGATTCCTAAAATCATCTAACTAAAAATAATTAGTCAAACAAACCGGGGACTTCACGTAGTCCAGTGGTAGGCGATAAATACCAGTCGCACATTGGTTGTGGGTTCGATTCCCGCAGCTTTGTCCGACACGACGGGTTGTCACACGATCTGCGTGTTGTCCTTTTTCCAAACCAATATAATTCTTAAAACATTCCCCAAAACGAGATAAAATCTTCAAAAATGATCATAACATATTTTAACCTCAAGTTTATCTCATGCCTTTCATTTTCTATCATAACATATAATAACCCATAATTACCTCAAAAGTAAGGATCATATAAACTCTAATTGTTACCTTTATAATTATTACCTGAACTTTAACATAGATTGGTCATCTCGTACATGATGCATTACAGATCATACCAAGGTTCAAGTGGTCGATCAGGACTCCTTGATAGTTGGTTTAGAACAACCATGATTTTCCTCATTGAATCCCCCATTTTATCTAGTATCTTAATCAGAGAACCACCATAGTTACCTTCAAACCTGTTGTCTCTTTGGTGCCTGGTAGATCCATCCATTCACTAAAAACAGAAATGTCAGTGTGAGTATATCAACAAAATTATCATGTACTAATGAGGAAGGTAAACACTAAGATATACTTACTCATTCAATATATCTAAAACTAGGACTCTTTATGAAATAAAAACCAGTATGGTAATGTCACTTGTGCTTAGAGAATACCTTAACCTCTAAAGTTATCTAAACCAACCTCTGATACCAACTATAAGGCCCCATCCTTAAACCATACTTAATCATGAGTTATTACAAGATTACACATTGAGGATCTTTTCAGGTTTAGAGTTTTAGAGAATTAGATCATAAAACTCTCATTACATTCCACATTTAAACAATGTGGTTACATAGAAGATAGTATACATTTTCCCCATCAATGGAAAAATATTTAAAATAAAACATGGATTCTTTCTTGACACTTCCTTGACACTATCATCATATCATGTACCTTTCCCTTGACCTATGAAAAACATTTCAAAAACATTGGATGAGCGTAAAAATCTCAGTAAGGGATATAAAAATATGGAAAGGAAACATGAGTACATGCATACATAATAATGAAATCATACTTTACCCATAAAACATAAGCACTTTAACATACCTCATAAAATCATTAATAAATCATAGAAATCATAAGACATAAAGGTAACTTGAGGCATTCATAAAATTCTTACGTAGAGATTAACCCTCTTGGTTACATTTGGAATACCCATTATAGTATATTCCCTAAATCTATTTGGATAAACCTTAACGTTTAACCCCATCGCGTTACCCAATGCATTGGAGAGCTATATCAGGCTCACTCGCCCTTAGTTTATCACGGAATTACCCGTTTTCATAACAATGCCCAAGAACCATAAAATAAATTTATCACATAAAAAATTCATAATGGAAACATAACACTTCCACATTTCAATCAGAATATAACATTTTAGGATATTGAAATAATGAATCCATTAAAAAAACCATTTTCAAAACCATTTAAAATATTTAATAAAGATATTTTTGAATCAAAGTGTCTCATAACACCTTGAAGCTTTTAACATTTTAAACCACTAATATCCATATAAATAAATCCTTAAAACCATTTTTAAAACATGGATATTAATAAGAACAAATCATTAAAACATTTAAAGTGATATTTTGGTTAAAGGGTTTTTACCAAAATTAGAGACACTTGAATATAATAATTGAGGAATAACATTTAGTCAGAACTTTATAATATCATTAGAGTAAATTGATTCATGATATAATATTCCAAAGAACAGTATATACACCATATAAGAGTGAATTGGTGCATAAAAAAAATGATGTCTCAATAGAAATGTAAAATGTGATGAAATCCCTTATAAAGAAGGTATCCTTAAATTAAGGATAAATCAATCTCAAAATTATGATTGAAAAATATAAATACACCCTATATAAGTAATTATTAAGTTTAAAATAATAAAAGTTCTTTCACACATTTTCAATGGATGACATATTCAATAACTACATGTTGAATCCAAAGAAATTGAAATTGGGTTAAAAAGTTCCCTTGGTAAAATTCGACAGCCTAACGGAGTCACTTCAAAATTCAGAAAATGAGTTGATAAGAGATAAAAAGGGTATCTCATCACTTGGAAATAAAATTTAAATCACTAAGGATATAGAATAACATATCCCAACATAATTCTATTTGAATTAAAATACATAACAAAAGAAGTCTTTTAAAAAGAGGAGGGTGAAAGGTTCCCTTACCGACATGGGTATCTTTCGAAACATACACCCCATTAAAGAAAGACAATACAACATTGATGTAAATACTCATAAATGAAATTATATTACACAATGAGTAAAATAATGGTCATTACATACACCACTTAAAGGAAATTTTGGCAAATGTAGCATAAATCTCACGGGAATAAAAGTGAGATGAAAAATCTCTTACGAAAACTCGGCAGCATAATGACGCCACATTAAACTTCCAAAAATGGATTGATGAGATAAAATAGGGTCTCTCATCATATTAAAATAAAATTTACAGAAATATGAATATAAAAGAACATCCCCCATTACAACAAAGAGGAGCTTAAATGAAGTGACATAAAGGTGGGTACTTAAAAAGAAAGAGAGAGGTTAGATCTCTTACGAAAATTCGGGAGCCTAACGGCGCCACTCAAAACATCCAAAATGGATTTATGAGAGAGAATAGGGTCTCTCATCTTATGAACATAAAAATTATAGTAAGAGTAATATAAATGAACATCCCAATCACATGAAAGATGAGCTTAAAAGGAATGACATAAAAGAGTGTACTTAAAAACAAAGAGAGGAGTAGGATCCCTTATCTCGGGTCCGACTTGACTCGATCGTTCTTTAACGTCCTGAATAATAAACTTGAGTTAATTTCCAATTTATTGAGAACCTTTTTCAAGTTCATTATTCCTTTTATATTACTTATTTCCATGTTATTAACATTATGTAATCATTTAAGTTAATAATGTTTTTTTGTCGATATTTGGTTCTTAAGTCGAAAGTGGACTTCTTACAATTACATGTTGTTCGTGTGATCAAAGGTTCATTATATCCAGAATTATATTCATTATTTGGATATCATATATATCATATATATCCATAATATACATGTATTTATAATATTACATAATCATTTAGAGGTAAGAAATTAAATGCACCGTTCATGGAGACGATAAGCCGTACGTACGCATGAACGCTACATTCATTTCTATGTCATATTAATGGAATTAAAACTAAATGAGATGTATGTATATTTTAATTACATAATTATATTAATCATTTATATGTAACATAAATCATATATAATAACTTTAAATACATCCTTTATACATCCCACATATGGCATTAACGAATCAAATCACTTTGAGGGGGCGGTAGTCCGCACTTCCTAAAATGAAATTATCGTGTTTACCCACAATGGAAACCATAAAGGTATACCAAAAAAGGAAAATACAGAAGAATAAGTAAAACATAAACATATTATATATCATATATAAATATAGTTACATCTTAATGGCCACCTTTTAAGGTGTTATATGAGTGTTGAACAATCATCATTTCGTGAGGCAGAAATTCGCCATCCACGGAAACAGTATGTTCATTAACCATTTGATGTAGGTTTTTGTAAGTGTAGCTCGAATTATTCTTATACCAAAATCCTATTATATTGAAGATACTGTAGTTGTTACAAAAGAAATGAATAAAAAGAGTTTAGTGGGTTGGAGAAGCAATATAAAACAAAAGAACACAAGTGAATACATTACCTTAAAATCGGATAACTCTTTTTGATTTGAGCTCAAAGGCTTCTTGGGAAGAATTATGCCCAAATTGAGGCTTCTAGGAGTAATAGAGGTATGTGTATAGGCAAAATGAGGAGGGGTTGGCCGACCCAAAGGCTTTGGATGTGTGGGTAAGGAGGTAGAGGTGGGGGCCTTTTATAAGAGGAGAGAAGGGGCACTTTTGGAAAGTAAAGAAATGTTACTTTATTTGAAAATGAGTTTGGGATTTAAAAGGTACCACATTGATATAATTCTAGGATAAGGAGATAAGGTTTCTAAATCCACCAATACAATATTTTTTGAACATGTGTAGGTCATAGATTGTACATTATCTTTTCATTTTATTTAAATCCTTTATTAATGAGGTAATCGCTGCATCATTATGATGTCATAAATAATTTTATTTATTTAATGTCTAAAAATTATAAATAAAACTATAATGATGTAGAAAATCTTTTTATCTTTCCAATGACTATTTATAGTCAAAAATCTGACTTTTATAACCCCATATAAAAATTATTTTAGTAAAACAACTCATGTTTGTGTCATTTTTACTTTTACTTTAACTAAAAAGTTCTTTATGTCCATTCCCAACCAATGTGGCTCCATGGGGTCCCCAAGACGACCCATTGATTGTATTGGTCGGACATGACACATCCAATAAGTGTAGGACATGTGTCAAGATCATATCATATTATTAAAACATTATTTTCACCTTAAACTACACTAATTACCTCTACTCGCGATTAAAAACTTAAAAGTTACTATTCACCAAAAAATTATTTTAATTCCATGAACCAAATTTTAATTCTTAATGGAAACCATGTATGTCGGATTTTTGGAATTCAAAACACAGAGTTGGCAATGTTTCATTGAAACAAAAAAATCAGTTTCTTTAACTACCACTTAGTGGTTTCACTATTCATCAAAAATTGAAGTTTTTCAGAAAAATACCAAAAATTCACACTAAGGTATATTTGATATTATGAATTCAAAAATGTAGTCTATTTTAAAAAATTAAAAACATATAAGTTGAATTAATTAATTTAATAATTAATCCCCGTTGTCAAAACAAATAGCGTGTTTTTAAGAAACAAAAAGTATCAAAAGATTGAATCTAGTTAAAGTCCAATTTCAAGATGAAATTAATTCCAACGCCCCCTATTGTTTTAAATGGTAAAAATATATTCTATTTGAACTTTAAAACCAATTCAAAAGATAATCTAATCATATAAATAAATTAAATTAAAAAGAGGCTTTGAATTAAAATACTACATTTTTCACTATTAATTAAAAAATGAACTTTATCGGAAAAATACCAAAAAATTACACAAAGTAAATTTTGATGTCCCGATTCTAAAGAATAATATTATTTTTCAAAATAAAACACATAACATTGTTAAAAAGTGGATTTAAAATATGTTCGCCATCGAAAGGCGGTTAATCGACCTTTTAAAGAATATTAGAATGTTTATGCTTAAAAATTGGATTCATTCGCATTTTTAATCCTCTAACATTTATTGTAAGGAGTAAAAATATTTGACAAACATATATAATCATTTTTTAGTTAGTTCTGTTCATTCCCACCATTACAACGACTAGGTGTTAACTACCATTTAAAATAATATTATTTTATTATTAGAGTGCAACGTAAGATTCCCAAGAAACTCGTTGTTGCGTATTGGGTACGCCATCGAGCATAGCGTCCCCTTTAAAGAAACATTAATATCTTATTAAAAAATATGGATAAATATAAAAATGTCATATTCTTTATTTACCTGGGGTGTTACATTCTTCCCCCCTTTTGGGAATTGCGTCCTCGCAATTTCAAAATTGGGCTCAGAAACATCCTTGAAAGTCCCACATTAGAACAAGAGTCGGTAAAACAATCACTTTAAAAGAATGGGAGGGAAGTACAAATGTCACCCGAGTTAACCCACACTAGGATTCCATGTATGAAAATATGGATATGGAGGAGAAAACAAAGGGTCATGTTCTGATGGAGAGTGATAGTAAACATGTCTAGGAGAAAGTTAACCATAAGAAAATCGCTAACTTGTGATGGGTTCAACGGTATTGGATTCCCCAGTAGGAAAAGTTAATGGACAACATTTTTTCAGTTACTTTTCATTGAGGAATTTATTTTTGAGCTTAACCAAAACATAAGGAAACATACTTACTTGTCATTTTTACTTTCAAATTTTACTATATTTCTTACAAGAACTCATATTTTCTCCAAAAGATGAGTATTTAGGACGACTTTTTTACATTAAGAGAGTTATAATCAACTTCTAGAGAATCACCTAACCCAAAAAAGAGAACTACATACTTCCCATGTCTTTAGAATTTAACCAAAACCAAAACCAAAAATGTTAGTACAAGATCAGATAATCCAGAAAAGGATAACCCTTTATAAAAAGAAAATCTATTCTTAATCTCCAAAATTTGTCCAACAAAACCCAATATTCAACGAGGACCATTTGATAAACAATATGTCCATAAAATTCTTCAAATTAAACCCAAATAAGATTGAAACCCAAATATTTGAATGATTTAGTCACATAGTCTTCCAAGGTACAAATTAACTTTTATCTCCAAATAACATCAGTTGCTCTTAAATTCTCATATTGAAAAGTAATTAACCTAATCACATATCCTCGATGATAGGCCAATCTTTTCCATAGATAACCCAAAATAAACATACTCTTGATTCTTAAAATCATCTAACTAAAAAGAATTAGTCAAACTAACCAGGGATTTCACGTAGTCCAGCGGTAGGTGATAAATACCAATCACACATTGGTTGTGGGTTCGATTCCCACAGCTTTGTCCGATACGACGGGTTGTCACACGGTCTGCGTGTTGTCCTTTTTCCAAAACTATATAATTCTTAAAACATTCCCCAAAACGAGATAAAATATTCAAAAATGATCATAACATATTTTAACCTCAATTTTATCTCATGCCTATCATTTTCCATCATAACATATAATAACCCATAATTACCTAAAAAGTAAGGATCATATAAACTCTAATTATTACCTTTATAATTATTACCTGAACGTCAACATATATTGGTCATCTCATACATGATGCATTACAGATCATACCAAGGCTCAAGTGGTTGATCATGACTCCTTGATAGTTGGTTTATAACAACCACGAGTTTCCTCATTGAATCCCCCATTTTATCTAGTATCTTAATCGGAGAACCACCACAGTTTCCTTCAAACCTGTTGTCTCTTTGTTTCCTTCTAGATCCATCCATTCACTGAAAATAGAAATTTCAGTGTGAGTATATCAACAAACCCATCATGTACTAATGAGGAAGTTAAACACTAAGATATACTTACTCATTCACTTAATCTAAAACTAGGTCTCTTTCTGAAATCCTAACCATTATGGTAATGTCACTTGTGCATAGAGAATACCCTAACCTCTAAGGTTATCTAAACCGACCTCTGATACAAACTATAAGGCCCTAGCCTTAAACCTTACTTAATCTTGAGTTATTACAAGATTACACATTGAGGATCATTTCAGGTTTAGAGTTTTAGAGAATTAGATCATAAAACTTGCATTACATTCCACATTTAAACAAAGTGGTTACATAGAAGATAGTATTCATTTTTCCCATCAATCGAAACATATTTAAAATAAAACCTGGATTCTTTCTTGACACTTCCTTGACACTATCATCATATCATGTACCCTTCTCTTGTCCTATGAAAAACATTTCAAAAACATGCGATGAGCATAAAAAGCTCAGTATGGGATATAAAAATATGGAAAGGAAACATGAGTAAATGTATACATAAGAATGAAATCATTCATTACCCATAAAACATAATCATTTTAACATACCTCATAAAATCATTAATAAATCATAGAAATCATAAGACATAACGGTAACTTGAGGCATTCATAACATTCTTACATAGGGAGTAACCCTCTTGGTTACGTTTGGAATACCCATCACAGTATATTCCCTAAATCTCTTCGGAGAAACCTTAACGTTTAACCCCTTCGCGTTACCCAATGCATTGGAGAGCTATATCGGGCTCACCCGCCCTTAGTTTATCACGGAACCACCCGTTTTCATAACAATTCCCAAGAACCATAACATAAACATATCACATAAAACATTCATAAAGGAAACATAACATTTCCACATTTCAATCATAATATAACATTTTATGATATTAAAATAATGAATCCATTCAAAAAAACCATTTTCAAAACCATTTAAAACATTTAATAAAGAGATTTTTGAATCAAAGTGTCTCATAACACCTTGAAGATTTTTACATTTTAGACCATTAATATCCATATAAATATATCCTTAAAACCATTTTTAAAACATGGATATTAATAAGAACAAATCATTAAAACATTTAAAGCGATATTTTGGTTAAAGGGTTTTTACCAAAATTAGAGACACTTGAATACAATAAATGAGGAATAACATTTAGTCAGAAATTTATAATATCATGAGAATAAATGGATTCATGATATAATATTCCAAAGGACCGTATATACACCATATAAGAGTCAATTGGTGCATAACAACAAATGAAGTCTCAATAGAAATGTAAAATGTGATGAAATCCCTTATAAAGAGGGTATCCTTAAATTAAGGATAAATCAATCTCAAAATTATGTGTGACAAATATAAATACACCCAATATAAGTGATTATTAAGTGTAAAACAATAAAAGTTCACTGACACATATTCAAAGGATGACATATTCAATAACTACAAGTTGAACCCAAACAAATCAAAATTGGGTTAAAAAGTTCCCTTTGTAAAATTCGACATCCTAACGACGTCACTTCAAAATTCAGAAAAATAGTTGATGAGAGATAAAAAGGGTATCTCATCACTTGGACATAAAATTTAAATCACTAAGGATATAGAAGAACAATAAGGCCCCGACCTTAAACCATACATAAAATTGAATTAAATGAATAATTCATATTGAGGATCCTTTCAGGTTTAGATTTTTAGAGAATTAGGACATGACTATTACATCTCAAAAGATTACAAAGTAGAAACCTCTACTAAGTTTCCATAAAAAAAAAACTTAAAACTAAACATGTCTAGTTCCATGTTTTTGGTAGCATGAATTTCCCTTGATCCCATCCTTGACCCTATTCCACGTTAAGTCCTGTGAAAAACATTTCAAAAACATGGGATGAGCATAAAAAGCTCAGTAAGGGATACACAAAGAATGAAAACTGTTAGTTTTTTCAAAACAACAAGTAAACCATGTATACTTTAACAAAGTAATACTTTTCACCTTTTCGAAGTAGTAAAAACTCTTCACTGAATAAAAGTTCATTACTTACCCTTCTGTAACCAAAAGATTACCATAAAACCCATATAAAGATCACATAACATATAAAGGTAACTTTGGAAATAAACATACTTAAGTGGAATAACCATATGGTCGACTTCCACACATATCACTTAATGGAATAGCCATTCGGACAACTTCCATACATACTTAATGGAATAGACATACGACCGACTTCCATACCCAATGCATTGGAGGTTAAAACGTAACCACCCGTCCTGGTATTCATGGCACCACCCATCATATGGTTTATCACGTAACCACCCGTAATATGTCCATGTACCATTATAAAATTATAACACATAAAACCAATATAAAAGAATGATAAAATTTCCACATTTCAATCACAATATATCATTTAAATATTTTGACATGATAGAATCATTTATCAAAACCATTTTCAATACCAAAATACATAAAAGAGTATATGGTATTTATTTTATTTTAAAAATATTACGGCTTGTTGAGGAAGCCAAAGATCAAATAATACTTGCGGCGGCAGAAAAGGTCGGTGTCACCGCATACGTTAAAAGAAAAATTCCTTTTTTTCGTTTAGTAAAACGCTTCGTAGAAAAATATTCCTTTTGTATAAAAGTAAAAGTCAAAGGGGTTTATACACCGTATAAAAGATAGTTGTGTAAAAAACGAAATATGCCTTAATGAAAGGAGATTGAGACAACGTCCCATACAAAGACGGTATCCTTGGTTTAAGGATAAGTCAATTACATAATTATGTGTGACAAATGAATACACCCAATATAAGTGGATATTAAGTGTAAAACAATCAGAGGTTATTCACACATATTCATAGAATGAAATATTCAAGGAGTACAAGATTATCCCAAAGAATCAAATTTGGGTTAAGAAGTTCCCTTGCAAAAATATGACATCCTAATGGCGTCACTAGAAAATTCAGAAAATGAGTTGATGAGAGATAAAAAGGGTATCTCATCACATGGAAATAAAATTTAGATAAATAAGGATATAGTAGAACATATCACAACATAATATTATATGATTTAAAAGACATAACAAAAGAAGTCTTTTACAAAAAGAGGAGGGTGAAAGGTTCCCTTACCGACATCGGTATCTTTCGAGACATGCACCCCGCGAAAGTAGGTTAATAAAACATTGATGTAAATACTCAAAAATGAATGTATATTACACAATGAGAAAAATAACGGGCATTACAAACACCACTCAAGTAAATTGTGGCATATGTAGCATACATCTCACGAGAATAAAAGTGAGATGAAAAATCCCTTATGAATACTCGGCAGCCTAACAGCGCCACATAAACTTACAAAAATTGATTGATGAGATCAAATAGGGTCTCTCATTATATTAAAATAATGTTTACAGGAAGAGGAATATAAAATAACATCCCAATAACAATAAATATGAGCTTTAGAAGGAATGACATAAAAGAGTGTACTTAAAAAGAAAGAGAGGAGTAAGATCCCATACCTTGGGTCGGACTTGACTCGATCGTTCTTTAACGTCCTGAATAATAAATTTGAGTAAAATTTTATTTGATTAAGAAACTTTTTCAAGTTAATTATTCCATTTATATCACTTATTTACATTTTATAAACATTATGCAATCATTTAAGTTAATAATGTTTGTTTTGTCGATATTTGGTTCTTAAGTCGAAAGTGAACATCTTACAATTACATGTTGTTCGTGTGGTCAGTGTTTCATTATATCCAGATTGATATTAATGATTTGGATATCATATATATAATATATATCTAGCATATACATGTATTTATAATATTACATAATCATTTAGAGGTAAGAAATGAAATGCACTGTTCATGGAGACGGTAAGCCGTACGTACGCATGGACGCTACTTTCATTTCTTTGTCATATTAATGGAATCAAAACTAAATGACAGGTATGTATATTTTAATTACAGAATTATATTCATAATTTATATGTATCATTAATCATATATATCCATTATATACATGTACTTATAATAGTACATTACATTTGGGGATAAGAAATGAAATGCACCGTTCATGAAGACGGTAAGCCGTACGTACGCATGAACGCTACTTTCGTTTCTATCTCATACTTTAATGGAAATAAATAATAATGATATATAGGTGTATTATAATTCCAGTATAATATCATATATTAACTTTAAATCCATCCTTTATACGTCCCACATATGGCATTAACGAATCAAATCACTTATAGGGGGCGGTAGTCCGCACTTCCTAAAATGAAATTATCGTGTTTACCCATAATGGAAGCCATAAAGGTATGCTCAAAATGAATAATACAGAAGCGTAAGGAAAACATAAACATATTATATATCATATATTAATATAGTGACATCATAATTGCCACCTTTGAAAGTGTTATATGAGTGTTGAACAATCATCGTTTCATGAGGCAGAAATTCGCCATCCACGGAAACAATATGTTCTTTAACCATTACATGTAGGTGTGTGTAAGTGTAGCTCGAATACTTCTTATAAAAACATCCTAGTATATTGAAGATACTGTAGTTGTTACAAAAGAAATGAATAAAAAGAGTTTAGGGGGTTGGAGAGGCAAAATAAAACAAAAGGACTCAAGTGAAGACATTACCTTAAAATCGGGTAACTCCCCTTGGTTTGAGCTAAAAGGAATTCTTGGGAAAACTTCTGCCCAAAGTGAGGACTCAAGGAGTTAGAGAGGGAGGTGGAGAGACAAAATGGGCAGGGTTTGGCCGAGCCAAAGGCTTTGGGAGTGTGGGTAAGGAGGTAGAAGTGGGGGCCTTTTATAAGAGGAGAGGAGGGGCACTCTTGTAAAGTTACAAAATGTTACTTTATTTTCAAAAGAGTTTCGGATTTTAAAGGTCCCACATTGATTTATTTAGAGGATAAGGTGATAAGGGTTCGAAATACACTCATACAATAGGTTTTGGACATGTGTAGGTCTTAGATATTACATTATCTTTCCATTTTATTTAAATCGTTAAATAATGAGGTCATCGCTGCATCATCATGATGTCATTAATAATTTAATTTATTTAATTTCTAAAAATTATAAAAAAAATACTATGTTGTAGTAAATAGTTTTATCTTTCCATTTAATATTTATAGTGAAAAATATGACTTTAATAACCCCATGTAAAAAGTGTTTTAGTAAAACATCTCATGTTTGTGTCATTTTTACTTTAACATTAAATAAAAAGGTATTTATTTCATTTTCCAACCAATGTGGCTCCATGGGGTCCCCAAGTTGACCCATGGATTGTCTTGGTCGGCCATGACACATCCAATAAGGGTAGGACATGTGTCTAGGTCATTTCATTTTATTAAAATATTATTCTTACCTTAAACTACACTAATTACCTCTAATCGCGATTAAAAACTTAATAAGTTACTATTCACAAAAAAAAATTATTTTAATCCCATTGAACCACATTTTACTTCTTAATGACAACCATGTATGTCGGATTTTGTTAAATTCAACACACAAGGATGGAAAAATTTCATTTAAACGGAAAATCAGTTTTTATAAGTACCACTTAGTGGATTTACTATTCATCAAAAATTGATGTTTTTCATAAAAATACCAAAACATCACCCTAAGCTATATTTCATATCCCGACTTCAAACATGATGTCTATTTTACAAAATTCAAAACATATTAGTTGTATTAATTAATTGAATAATTAATTCCCGCTGTCAGAGCAAATAGCGTGTTTTTATGAAACAATAAGTATCAAAAGATTGACACTAGTTTAAGTCTATTATCAAAGTGAAATTAATTACAACGACCACTATTGTATTAAATGGTAAAAATATATTCTAATTTAACATTAAAACCAATTCAAAAGATAATCTAATAATATAAATAAATTAGATTAAAAAGTGGTTTTGAATTAAAATACAACATTTTTCACTATTCATTAAAAATTGAACTTTTTCAGAAAAATACAAAAAATTTACAAAAAGTAAATTTTGATGTCCTGATTCTAAAAAGAATTGTATTTTGTCAAATATGACACAAAAAATTGTCAAAAAGTGGATTTACAAGAGGTTCTCCATCAAAAGGCGGTTAATCGATTTTTTAAAGAATATTGGAATGTTTATGCTTAAAATTGGATTCATTCGAATTTTTAATCCTATAACATTTATTGTAAAGAGTAAAAATATCTGACAAACATATATAATCATTTTTTAGTTAGTTCTGTTCATTCCGTCCATTACAACGGCTAGGCATTAACTACCATAATATTATTTTATTATTAGAGTGCAATTCAGGATTCCCAAAAATCTCATTGTTGCGTATTGGGTACGCCATTGTGCATAGCGTCCCCTTTAAAGTAATATTAATATTTTATTCAAAAATATGGATAAATATGAAAATGTCATATTCTTTATTTACCTGGGGTGTTACATCCTTCCCCCCATTTGGGAATTGCGTCCTCTCAATTTTAAAATTGAGATTGAAAACATCCTTGAAAGTCCCACATCAGAACAAGAGTCGGTAAAAAAATCACTTTAAAATAAAGAACGGTAAGTACAGAGGTTACCTGAGTTAACCCATACTAGGATTCCATGTAGGATAACATGGACATGGATGAAAAAGCAATGGGTCATGTTCTCGAGGGAGAGTGATAGTAAACATGTCTCGGATAAAGTTAACCATAAGAAAATCACAAACTTGTGAAGGGTTAAACGGTATTCGATTCGCCAGTAGGAAAAGTTAATAGAAAACATTTTTGTTTTAAGTTACTTTTCATTGAGGAATTTATTCATAAGGAAACATAATCACTCCTCATGTTGACTTTCAAGTTTTAAAAGATTCATTACACAAACTCATATTTTCTCCAAAAGACGAGTATTTAGGAAGACTTGTTCATATTAAGAGTATTATAATCACCTTCTAGAGAATCACCTAATCCACCAAAGAGAACTATATACTTCCCATGTCTTTAGGCTTTAACAAAAACCAAAACCAAAAAGGTTAGTACAAGATCAGATAATCTAGAAAAGGATAACCCTTTAAAAAGAAAATCTATGCTTAATCTCAAAAATTTGTCCAACAAAACCCAAGGTTCAACGAGGACCATCCGATAAACAATTTGTCCATAAAATTCTTCAAATTAAACCAAACTAAGATTGAAACCCAAATATTTGAATGATTTAGTCGCATAGTTTTCCATGTTAAATCGTAACATTTATCTCCAAACAACATCAGTTGCTCCTAAAGTCTCCTATTGAAAAGTAGTTACCCTAATCACATATCCTCCATGATAGGTTAATCATTTTCATAAATAACCCAAAATCAACTTTATCTTAATTCATAAAATCATATAACTAAAAAGAATCAGTCAAACTAACCAGGGACTTCACATAGTCCAGTGGTAGGCGATAAATACCAGTCGCACTTTGGTTGTGGGTTCGATTCCCGCACCTTTGTCCGACGTGACGGGTAGTCACACGGTCTGCATGTTGTCCTTTTTCCAAAACTATATAATTCTCAAAACATTCCCCAAAAAGTGATTAAATCCTAAAAAATAACCATAACATAATTTAACATCAATTTTTTCTCATGCCTTTCACTTCAATCATATCATATAGTAACCCATAATTACCTCAAAAGTAAGGATCATATAAACCCAAATGGTTCTTTATAACTATGTCCACAAAAGAAAAGATAATTATTCCTTGAATAAAATATTCATATATTAAACATCAGGGTTACACATAATATAAAAAGTCTTCTAATGTTACCCCATCATCAAAAGAGACTTAATACTCTTAATAATTTCACCATAACTCTTGAAGCCCTTATATGTTGACATATTACTCATTCAACATTCTTCATGATCCATTAACCATTCCTTTCCAACTTATTCTGAAATACTTCTTTCCTACAATCAAAATCATGAATCATATCCTAAGATTCCAAAATAGGAAAACAATAGTCATGAAATAATCCATACCTTTGAGTGGTCATTTTCAATTTCTTCATCCTCAATCGGAATGGCATTAGGTATTGGTAAACGAACATTTGTACGATCTTGGTGATCCCATTAACAAAACATCTTCATAGGAAATGTGTTTGCATAATGACCATGAACACCACATTTAAAACATTCAATTGATCCCTTAGAAAGAACTTCTTTCCCTTTCCTCGAGTCAACTGGATGCTTCCTTTTTCCATGGCAGGTTCATGCATTATGACCTTCATCTCCACATCTATAGCATATCTCTGTCCCTTTGAAGCATTTTCCTAGGTGTTTCTTTCCACATCTTTGACACATAGGTTTTTGAACACACTTAACTTTATGATTATTACCTGTAGTTCTGTAGGGATTTGTTTCTCGCATATATGATGCCTTATAGAAATCACCAAGGTTTAGGTGGTCAATCATGACTCCAGATAGTTGGTTGAGGATAAACACAAGAGTTCTCATTGCAGCTCCCATATCATTCAGCTGCTCGCTCAGAAAACTATCACAGTTTCCTTCACATCCACTGTTATTTTGGTGCCAGCTAGATCCAGCCATTTACCAAAACCAAAAAGGGTCAGTGTGAGTATATCAACAAAACCATCATGTACTAATGAGGAAGATATACTTACTCATTCACTTTATCTAAAAAAATTGACTCTTTCTGAAATCCTAACCATTATGGTAATGTCTCTTATGCTTAATGAATACCCTAACCTCAAAAGTTATCTAAACCGACCTCTGATACCAACTATAAGGCCCCGACCTTAAACCATACTTAAAATTGAATTAAATGAATAATTCACATTGATGATCTTTTCAGGTTTAGAGTTTTAGAGAATTCGGACATAACTATTACATCTCAAAAGATTACAAAGTAGAAACTTCTACTAAGCTTCCATAAAATAAAAACTCTTAAAACGAAACATGTCTAGTTCCATGTTTTTGGTAGCATGACATTCCCTTGATCCCATCCTTGACCCTATTCCACGTTAAGTCCTGTGAAAAACATTTCAAAAAATTGGTATGAGCATAAAAAGCTCAGTAAGGGATACACAAAGAATGAAAACTGTTAGTTTTTTCAAAACAACAAGTAAACCATGTATACTTTAACAAAGTAATACTTTTCACCTTTTCGAAGTAGTAAAAACTCTTCACTGAATAAAATTTCATTACTTACCCTTCTGTAACCAAAATATTACCATAAAACCCATATAAAGATGACATAACATATAAAGGTAACTTGGGACATAAACGTACTTAAGTGGAATAACCATAAGGTCGACTTCCACACATATTACTTAATGGAATAGCCATTCGGAAACTTCCATACATACTTAATGGAATAGCCATACAGCCGACTTCCATACCCAATGCATTAGAGGTTATAACGTAACCACCCGTCCTGGTATTCACGAAACCACCCGTCATATGGTTTATCACGTAACCACCCGTAATATGTCCAAGTACCATTATAAAATTATAACACATAAAACCAATATAAAAAAATGATAACATTTCCACATTTCAATCACAATATATCATTTAAATATATTGACATAATAGAATCATTTATCAAAACCATTTTCAATACCAAAATACATAAAAGAGTATATGGTATTTATTTTATTTTAAAAATATTACAGCTTATTGAGGAAGCCAAAGATCAAATAATACTCGTGGCGTCAGAAAAGGTTGTTTTCACCGCGTATATTAAAAGAAACATTCCTTTTTGTCGTTTAGTAAAACGCTTCGTAGAAAAAGATTCCTTTTGTATAAAAGTAAAAGTCAAAGGGGTTTATACACCGTATAAAATATAGTTGTGTATAAAATGAAATATGCCTCAATGAAAGGAGATTGAGATGAAGTCTCTTACAAAGACAATATCCTTGGTTTAAGGATAAGTCAATTACATAATTATGTGTGACAAACAAATACACCCAATATAAGTGGATATTAAGTGTAAAACAATCAGAGGTTATTCACACATATTCATAGAATGACATATTCAAGGAGTACAAGATTATCCCAAAGAATCAAATTTGTGTTAAGAAGTTCCCTTGCAAAAATATGACAGCCTAATGGCGTCACTACAAAATTTAGAAAATGAGTTGATGAGAGATAAAAAGGGTATCTCATCACATGGACATAAAATTTAGATCAATAAGGATATAGAAGAACATATCCCAACATAATATTATGTGAATTAAAAGACATAACAAACGAAGTCTTTTACATAAAGAGGAGGGTGAAAGGTTCCCTTACCGGCATGGGTATCTTTCGAGACATGCACCCCACGAAAGTAGGTTAATACAACATTGATGTAAATACTCATAAATGAAAGTATATTACACAATGAAAAAAATAATGGTAAGTACATAAACCACTCAAGGAAATTGTGGCAGATGTAGCATAAATCTCACGGGAATAAAAGTGAGATGAAAAATCCCTTATGAAAACTCGGCAGCCTAACGGCGCCACATAAACTTACAAAAATTGATTGATGAGATCAAATAGGGTCTCTCATCATATTAACATAATGTTTACAGAAAGAGAAATATAAAAGAACATCCCAATAACAAGAAATATGAGCTTTAGAAGGAATGACATAAAAGAGTGCACTTAAAAAGAGAGGAGTAAGATCCCTTACCTCAGGTCCGACTTGACTCGATCGTTCTTTAACGTCCTGAATAATAAAGTTGAGTTAATTTCTATTTGCTTAAGAACCTTTTTCAAGTTCATTAATCCTTTTATATCACTTATTTACATTTTATAAACATTATGTATTCATTTAATTTAATAATGTTTGTTTTGTCGATATTTGTTTCTTAAGTCGAAAGTGAACTTCTTACAATTACATGTTGTTCGTGTGGTCAATGGTTCATTATATCCAGAATGATATTCATGATTTGGATATCATATATATCATATATATCCTGTATATACATGTATTTATAATATTACATAATCATTTAGAGGTAAGAAATGAAATGCATCGTTCATGGAGACGGTAAGTCGTACGTACGCATGAACTCTACTTTCATTTCATTGTCATATTAATGGAATCAAAACTAAATGACAGGTATGTATATTTTAATTAAAGAATTATATTCATCATTTAGATGTATCATTCATCATATATATCCATTATATACATGTACTTATAATAGTATATTACATTTGGGGAGAAGAAATGAAATGCACCGTTCATGGAGACGGTAAGCCGTACGTACGCATGAACGCTACTTTCATTTCTATCTAATACTTTAATGGAAATAAATAATAATTATATATAGTTATATTATAATTCCAGTATAAAATCATATATAATAACTTTAAATCCATCCTTTATACGTCCCACATATGGCATTAACGAATCAAATCACTTTGAGGGGGCGGTAGTCCGCACTTCCTAAAATGAAATTATCGTGTTTACCCATAATGGAATCCATAAAGGTAAGTTCAAAATGAATAATACCAAAGCTTAAGGAAAACATAAACATATAATATATCATATATAAATATAGTGACATCTTAATGGCCACCTTTTAAGGTGTTATATGAGTGTTGAACAATCATCGTTTCTTGAGTCAGAAATTCGCCATCCACGGAAATAGTATGTTCTTTAACCATTAGATGTAAGTGTGTGTAATTTTAGCTCTAATAATTCTTATAACAACATACTAGTATATTGAAGATACTGGATTTGTTACAAAAGAAATGAATAAAAAGAGTTTAGGGGGTTGGAGAGGAAAAATAAAACAAAAGGACTCAAGTGAAGACATTACCTTAAAATCGGGTAACTCCCTTTGGTTTGAGATAAAAGGCTTCCTTGGGAAGACTTCTGCCCAATGTGAGGCCTCAAAGCGTTATATAGGGATGTGGAGAGACAAAATGGGCTGGGGTTGGCCGAGCCAAAGGCTTTGGGAGTGTGGGTACGGAGGTAGAGGTGGGGGCCTTTTATAAGAGGAGAGGAGGGGCACTCTTGTAAAGTTACAAAATGTTACTTTATTTTCAAAATATTTTCGGATTTTAAAGGTCCCACATTGATTTATTTCTAGGATAAGGTTATAAGGGTTCGATATACACTCATCCAATAGGTTTTGGCCATGTTTAGGTCTTAGATATAACATTATCTTTCCATTTTATTTAAATCGTTAAATAATGAGGTCATCGCTGCATCATCATGATGTCATAAATAATTTAATTTATTTAATGTCTAAAAATTATAAAAAAAATACTATGGTGTAGGAAATCTTTTTATCTTTCCAATTAGTATTTATAGTGAAAAATATGACTTTTATAACCCCATGTTAAAAGTGTTTTAGTAAAACATCTCATGTGTGTGTCATTTTTACTTTAACATTAAATAAAAAGGTATTTATGTCATTTTCCAACCAAAGTGGCTCTATGGGGTCCCCAAGTTGACCCATGGATTGTCCTGGTCGTCCATGACACATCCAATGTGGGTAGGACATGTGTCTAGGTCATTTCATTTTATTAAAACATTATTCTTACCTTAAACTACACTAATTACCTCTAATCGCGATTAAAAGGTTAATAAGTTACTATTCACCAAAAAAAATATTTTATTCCCATTGAACCACATTTTACTTATTAATGACAACCATGTATGTCGGATTTTTTGAAATTCAACACACAATGATGGAAAAATTTCATTTAAATGGAAAATCAGTTTTTATAAGCACCACTTAGTGGTTTCACTATTCATCATAAATTGAAGTTTTTCAGAAAAATACCAAAACATCACCCAAAGCTATATTTGATATTCCGAATTAAAAAATGATGTATATTTTAAAAAATTCAAAACATATTAGTTGTATTAATTAATTTAATAATTAATTCACGTTGTTAGATCAAATAGCGTGTTTTTATGAAACCATAAGTATCAAAAGATTGACAGTAGTTTAAGTCCATTTTCAAAGTCAAATTAATTCCAACGACCACTATTGTATTAAATGGTAAAAATATATTCTAATTTCAATTTAAACCCAATTCAAAAGATAATATAATCATAAAAATAAATCAGATTAAAAAGTGGTTTTGAATTAAAATACAACATTTTTCACTATTCATTAAAAATTGAACTTTTTCAGAAAAATACCAAAAATTTACACAAAGTAAATTTTGATGTCCCAATTCTGAAAAGAATTTTATTTTGACAAACATAACACATAAAATTGTCAAAAATTGGATTTACAAGAGGTTCGCCATCAAAAGGCGATTAATCGACTTTTTAAAGAATATTGGAATGTTTACGCTTAAAATTGGATTCATTCACATTTTTAATCCTATAAAATTTATTGTAAAGAGTAAAAATATCTGACAAACATATATAATCATTTTTTAGTCAGTTCTGTTCATTCCTACCATTACAACGGCTAGGCGTTAACTACCATAATATTATTTTATTATTAGAGTGCAATGCAAGATTCCCAAGAAACTCATTGTTGCGTATTGGGTACGCCATCGTGCATAGCATCCCCTTTAAAGTAATGTTAATATTTTATTCAAAAATATAGATAAATATGAAAATGTCATATTCTTTATTTACCTGGGGTGTTACAAGAACATATACCAACATAATGTTATGTGAATTAAAATACATAACAAAAGAAGTCTTTTAAAAAGAGGAGGGTGAAAGGTTCCCTTAACGACATGGGTATCATTCGAAACATACACCCCGTGAAATAAGGACAATACAACATTGATGTAAATACTCATAAATGAAAGTATATTACACAATGAGTAAAATAATGTTCAGTACATCCACCACTAAAATGAAATTTTGGAAAATTTATCATAAATCTTACGAGAATAAAAGTGTGAAGAAAAATCCCTTACGAAAACTCGGCAGCATAACGGTGCCACTGAAAACTTCCAAAAATGGATTGATGAGATCAAATAGGGTCTCTTATCATATTAAAACAAATGTACAGAAAGGGGAATATAAAAGAACATCCCCCATCATAACAAAGAGGAGCTTAAAAGAAGTGACATAAAGAAGAGTACTTAAAAAGAAAGAGAGAGGTTAGATCTCTTACGAAAATTCGGCAGCCTAACGGCGCAACTCAAAACATTTAGAATGGATTTATGAGAGAGAATAGGGTCTCTAATTATATGAACATAAAAATTATAGTAAGAGTAATATAAAAGAACATCCTAATCACCAGAAATATGAGCTTAAAAGGAATGACATAAAAGAGTGTACTTAAAAAGAAAGAGAGGAGTAGGATCCCTTGCCTCGGGTCCGACTTGATTCGATCATTATTCAACGTCCTAAATATTAAACTTGAGTTAATTTCCACTTTATTAAGAACCTTTTTCAAGTTCATTATTCCTTTTATATCACTTATTTCAATGTTATAAACATTATGCAATCATTTAAGTTAATAATGTTTGTTTTGTCGATATTTGATTCTTAAGTCGAAAGTGGAATTCTTACAATTACATGTTGTTCGTGTGGTCAAAGGTTCATTATATCCAGAATGATATTCATGATTTGGATATCATATATATCATATATGTCCAGAATATAAATGTATTTATAATATTACATAATCATTTAGAGGTAAGAAATAAAATGCACCATTCATGGAGACGGTAAGCCGTACGTACGCATGAACACTACATTCATTTCTATGTCAAATTAATGGAATTAAAACTAAATGAGAGGTATGTATATTTTAATTCCAGAATTATATTCATCATTTATATGTAACATACTTCATATATAATAACTTTAAATACATCCTTTATACATCCCACATATGGAATTAACGAATCAAATCACTTTGAGGGGGCGGTAGTCCGCAATTTCTAAAATGAAATTATCGTGTTTACCCACAATGGAAACCATAACGGTATTCGAAAAAAAAATACAGAAGCTTAAGTAAAACATAAAAATATTATATATCATATATAAATATAGTGACATCTTAATGGTGACCTTTTAAGGTGTTATATGAGTGTTGAACAATCATCGTTTCGTGAGGCAGAAATTCGTCATCCACAGAAACAGTATGTACTTTAAACATTTGATGTAGGTCTGTGTAATTGTAGCTCGAATAATTCTTATAAAAACATCCTAGTATATTGAAGATAATGGAGTTATTACAAATGAAATGAATAAAAAGAGTTTAGGGGGTTGGAGAACCAAAATAAATCAAAAGAACACAAGTGAAGACAATACCCTAAAATCGGGTAACTCTTTTTCATTTGAGCTCAAAGGCTTCCTTGGGAAGACTTCTACACAAATTGAGGCTTCTAAGATTAAGAGAGGTATTTGGAGAGGAAAAATGAGTAGGTTTTGGCCTAGCCGAAGGCTTTGGAAGTGTGGGTAAGGAGGTAGAGGTGGGGGCCTTTTATAAGAGAAGAGGAGGGGCACTTTTGGAAAGAAAATAAATGTTACTTTATTTGAAAATGAGTTTCGGATTTAAAAGGTCCCACATTGAATAAATTCAAGGATTCGGTGATAAGGTTTCAAAATCCCCCAATCCAATAGGTTTTGGACATATGTAGGTCATAGATTTTACATTATCTTTTCATTTTATTTAAATCCTTTATTAATGAGGTAATCGATGCATCATTATGATTTCATAAATAATTTTATTTATTTAATGTATAAAAATTATAAAAAACTATCACGATGTAGGAAATCTTTTTAGATTTCTAATTACTATTTATAGTCAAAAATATGACTTGTATAACCCCATGTAAAAATTGTTTTAGTAAAACAACTCATGTTTGTGTCATTTTTAATTTTACATTAAATAAAAAGTTATTTATGTCATTTCCCAACCAAAGTGGCTCCATGGGGTCCCCAAGTTGACCCATGGATTGTATTTGTCGGACATGACACATCCAATAAGGTTATGACCTGATTCAGACTCATCTCATATTATTAAAACATTATTTTTACCTTAAACTACAGTAATTACCTATAATCGCGATTAAAATCTTAAAAGTTACTATTCACCAAAAAATTATTTTAATTCCATTGAACCAAATTTTACTTCTTAATGACAACCATGTATGTCGGATTTTTGAAATTCAAAACACATAGGTGCCAAAGATTCATTTAAACGAAAAATCAGTTTCCTTAACTACCACTTAGTGGTTTCACTATTCATCAAAAATTGAAGTTTATCAGAAAAATACCAAAAATTCACCCTAAGCTATATTTGATATTACAAATTAAAAAATGAAGTCTATTTTAAAAAATTAAAAACACATAAGTTTCATTACTTAATTTAATAATTAATTCCCACTGTCAAAACAAATAGAGTGTTTTTAAGAAACAAAAAGAATCAAAAGATTGACTCTAGTTTCAGTCCAATTTCAAGATGAAATTAATTCCAACGACCGCTATTGGGTTAAATGGTAAAAATATATTCTAATTGAAATTTGAAACCAATTCATAAGATAATCTAATCATATAAATAAATTATATTAAAAAGAGTCTTTGAATTAAAATACAACATTTTTCACTATTCATTAAAAAAATGAACTTTATCGGAAAAAATATCAAAAATTTACACAAAGTAATTTTGATGTCCAGATTCTAAAGAAGAATTTAATTTGTCAAATAAAACACATAAAGTTGTTAAAAAGTGGATTTAAAATAGGTTCTCCATCGAAAGGCGGTTAATCGACCTTTTAAAGAATATTAGAATGTTTATGCTTAAAAATTGGATTCATTCGCATTTTTAATCCTCTAACATTTATTATAAGGATGATAGAGCGTTGTTGAGGGTGCCCTCAAATGATTAGTGTGATTTTGGGGTACTTAGGTGCAGCAGAGTGGCTGACCAAGGTCGTCTCTCAAAGGAGGAAGTGAATTTAATAACGTATTAAAGGTATTCTAAAAATAAAATAAAAGGGAATAAATTAAAAACACAACTTTAAAGGATTGGGGTTTTTTTATAGTTTATGAATCTAGAAGATGTTTTCTGGAAGAAGATTGTATATTTTTTTTGTTTTTAGTTTTGAAATGAATTTCGATTAGAATGACACAACGAGAAGATGTTTTTTTAGAAATCTTTTTTAAAAGGTGTAATCGATCTAACTCTACCTCTTCATTAACTTATTAATCATTATCATTTAAATAAGTATCCACTTAATTATTATCATTTATTTTGTTATCCCTCAAACCCTACAAGAGTTAACTTAACCACAAAAATGAAATTACTTAAACCCTAGGCTAGCTTCGGAACACGCAATCGCATCACCCTTCTTTGATTGTTGTTCTAAGGATAGCTTATGGTCAGTGGTTAATTAGAGCACATATCCATTCTGGAAATGAGTATGAATTTTATTTAGGGATTATATTTTAACTCTACAAATTTATCTCATTTGGTCTTGTATTACCGATTAAGATTACGCTCTCACAATGTACACAAAATCCCGACCTCGCGTGTTTTTGTGTTAATTGATCAATTTCTTTCTTAGTTTCTTGTAATTTAAAAACACAATTCATGGATAATATTATGTGAATTATAGTCGCTCATTTATTCAAAATAATTAAATGAAGTGGGTAGAAGATAGATCGATTACTAAAAGACTACACTTCCATGGGTGGCGTCATCATCGTAGAAGCATTTTTCATGTGCAAAGGTTTATAATGGGTATAACCCAATAACGCTTCTACTCAAGAATTCCAGACTAAAGAGAAATATTAAGAGAAAAATAAATTTAAACAAAACAGATGAAAAGAGAAGAAATAAAAGAAGAACAAAGAAGATTATTACACAAATGAAAACATTACAAAATGAAGAAGAGAAGGAGGCTTCGATGAGGGGATCCTTGCTTCAAGAGCTACCCCTCTTACAATGGTTGGATAATTTGGATGAAACAAATTCTCCTCTGCCTCCAATATCCTAATTCACGTCCCAACCCCTCCAAATGAGAAAAATTCAAATTTATAGAGGAGAGGGAGGGAGAGGTTACAAGTGGTTTCAAGTGTGAATGTGGAAATTCGGCCAGATATTTTATTCCAACTTTCACCGACCATTTGACCTCCAAAACGCGTGAATTGGCCGGCTTTCCAGAAGGATGGTTTGTTCCACATAATGTCCCCGAGCTTTACTCAAAATTGGGGCTCAATCCAAGCCTTGATAAAGAACTTATGGCCCAAATACAGAACCCATTTCCATTCTTCCGAGTCCATCCCACCATTGGATTAATGACCCATTTACAACATCCAAATGCACTCTTTAGCTCTAGTGTCTTGAATGCAAGTTGTAGAACATTAAGTTAGGAAAACCGTTACAAAATTTCATATTCAAATAATAAAAATAAAAATATGTATCTTCGAAATACTACATTGCACTATTAAGGGTAAAACTAGAATTTTCACCAAATTTTCAAATGAATGATCAAATCACAAATATTTTATAAATAAACATATTTAGCACAATGTGGGGAAATTATATCATTTATTATCAATAAAATATTCAAAAAATAGTGTTTTATCAACTCCCCCACACTTACCCTTTTGCACTCCAGGGCAAAACCTCATATCAAGTAAACATTATTATCAAATCAAAACGAATTTTAAAACACATATCCTTGAGATCAATCAATTTCACACCAAGAATCAAAATATGTCATGCCTCATAAAAAACCTTATTTCAAGTTCTCCATTTATATCATTCAATATATTTCCACTTCATTTATCCTCTAATGCACAAAACACTTACCTCGCTTGAATTTTCTCTCATCACCCAAATATCAATATTTTTTTCAATGTCTTTCTCATCCAAACTCATATACGGGTCACCATAGGCTGGATAAATTCCTACATCACCACCCGATGTGAGTCAAGAACATATGTTTATCATGATGACATTTCAGGGTTGTTCTTTGGCTTTCGGTTGGTAGGATTAAGATGTGAAAAATTCTAAGGCTGAATGAGTAGGGCTTGACTCTTTTTGAAGCAAAATTGCATTAATCTAGTTTTCACTTAAATATTGTATTCTCCTCAATCCACATAGTATCAATTCAGCTCCCTCATCATGAAAAGTCATGAAAGGTTTACACCATTCATCATTTGAGCATAAAAAATTTCAATCTTCTCAAACATGATTTTCTTGAAAGCTCTAGATGGGCACAGCTTTCCACGTCAATTAGAAGCTCCAGAAAAGGAACAGCTTCACTTGTCATGAAAGCTCCTGAAAAGACATAGATTAAAATATAATGGATTTATTTAGTAGAACACACATCTCATCAGAATCTAATTTTCCACCCAAAGTATCAGAGAATGTGGTGGCACAACACATGACAACTTCCCCCACACTTAAGCTCAACTAGATTATGCAATTTCATTTCAAGAGTTGGATGGATAGGGACAATTGGATTGTAATGTGGCTAACCTAACAAGTTGTGTATGTATTCTAAGGGATACAAGGATTAAATATTCATTTTAGGCCATTATAAAAAAGGATTCATTGAAATGGGGGATTTAATACCAAACAAATGCCTCAATCATTTAAACATATGTACCTCAAACCCTCAAGTTTTGATAGGAATATATCAAATTATGGTTAAATCAAGCATGGTTTGCTTCTCTCACGAAGTGAGGTGAATGTAAATAATATGAAAATAATGGTTCAGAAGCCCCACAGGAAAGTGATTTCAAATATAAAGACAGTGAGATGTGGCATGGGATTCAAAATTCAGTTTACTTTTCATGAAATTACAAAATATTTCAACTTGAAACAAAGTCATTTCAGCATTAATTTAAGCTTAGTTTCAAGGGATAAATCTTTTCACTCATTGATATGCATTTCAAAATTGTGATGAGAATCATTTAAGCTCAAAAATTTCAATAACACAGAGAAAATTGAAAAATAAACACAAAAAAATTGAAAATCACAAAAAAAATTTGGTTTTTTTTAAATAGGAAACCAATTTAAATTACTAAACTAAAAGGTTCCCTCCCCCACACTTAAAAATTGCATTGTCCTCAATGTGAACCCATGAGATTATATACGCACATGAAATGCAGAATTTTTAAATTGGACAAATAATATAAAAATGAAAGGGTTTGGAACATCTTGATGTGCTCATGTGATGATGGGGTCATGCACTATGATAAAAGCCACTGCATCAGTAGGAAGTCCCTCAATGTATCTCTTCAATCGTTGCCCATTAACTGTAAAGCTCCTCCCAGTGTCCTCTTGTGTGATCTGCACTGCACCATAAGGAAAAACAGTAGACACAATATAAGGACCTAACCATATAGAACGCAACATACAAGGCATCAGCTTCAGTCGTGAATTGTAGAGAAGGACTTTCCCTCTAACATGAAAATCCCTTTGTTGGATCATTTTGTCATGAGATGCTTTTGATATTTCCTTGTAGAGCCTTGAGTTCTCATATGATGACAGTTGAATCTCCTCACGCTCTCGAATTTGCAACTTTCTTTGAATTCCATCTTGGGCTAAATCCATGTTGCATTTCTTTATAGCCTAATATGCCCGATGCTCGACTTCCACTGGGAGATGACATGCTTTCCCAAAAACAATCCTAAATGGGGATATACCAATGGGTGTCTTTTATGCTGTCCTATAACCCCACAATGCATCATCCAAGCGCTTGCTCCAGTCCTTCCTATTTGGCTGCATAGTTTTCTCCAAAATTTGTTTCAACTCACGATTTGAAACCTCAGCCTGGCCATTTGTTTGGGGGTGGTATGGTGTTGATGTTTTTTGTGTCACCCCATACTTTAGAAGGAGGGAAGAAAAATTCCTATTGCAAAAGTGTGTCCCTTGGTCACTGATGATGGACTTTGGTACTCCAAACCTGCAAAAAATCTGTGCTTTGACAATGTCCACAACAACATGAGAATCGTCAGTCCTGGTGGCCTTGGCCTCCACCCATTTACTCACATAATCAACAGCAACGAAAATATACAAGAAACCATATGAACCTAGAAAAGGACCCATAAAATCAATTCGCCACACATCAAAAATCTCACAGAATAGTACGGGTTGTTGGGGCATCTCATGTCTCCTAGAATCATTCCCAGTGTGTTGGCAATGAGAGCATGACTTACAAAACACATGGGCATCATGGAACAAGCTAGTACAATATAATCCAGAGTCCAAAACCTTCCTAGCTGTCCTTTGGGGTCCAAAGTGTCCACCACAAGCAAGTGTATGACAGAAATGCAAAACAAACTCAAACTCATGATCGGGAACACTCCTCCTAATGACTTGGTCACTACACATGCGCTAGAGGTAAGGATCATCCCACACATAATACCTAGACTCACTTTTTAATTTTTGGACTTTATGATTCTTCAAATTTGTTGGGATTTCAGAGGAAACAATGTAATTAACTAAATCATCATACCAAGGATGCATACCTTAGATGGTATAGAGATGCTCATCAGGGAAGGTGTCCCGAAGTGGTACCTAGTCCAAGGTGTCATCCTCTAGTGTGTGAGTAAGCCTACTCATGTGGTCTGCCACCAAATTCTCTGATCCCTTCTTGTCCCTTATCTAAATATAAAATTCCTGAAGAAGGATCATCCAACGGATAAGTCGTGGCATTGCATCTGGCTTCTTTAGGAGGTACCTCAAAGCTGCATTGTCAGAAAAAACAACTACTTTAGAGCCCAATAAATATGAACAGAATTTATCTAAAGAAAATATGATAGAAAGAAACTCCTTTTCTGTGTTTGTTTAATTTTATTGGGCGGAATCCAATGTCCTTGATGCATAGGCGATCACATGTGAACGTCCTTCCACCCTCTGAGATAAGATTTCTCCAACCGCGAAGTTGGAGGCGTCACACATAAGCTCAAATGGAAGGTCCCACCGCGGGGGCTGTACGATCGGTGGAGTGGTAAGACACTTCTTTAGCTCATCAAATGATACCCTGCATGAATCATCAAAATTGAAGTCAATATGTTTTTGAAGAAATAGAGATAACGGTAGAGCGATCTTACTAAAATATCCGATGAAGGGTCGATAAAATCCATCATATCCAAGGAATGATCGAACATCACACACACATGTAGGATATGGAAGGGATGAAATAATGTCTACCATATATTTATCAACTTCAGTGCCATGTTGTGAGACTATATGACCTAAGACAATTCCTTTTTCGACCATGAAATGAAATTTTTCAAAATTTAAGGCCAGATTATTCTCAATACAATGATGTAACACATCACACAAACTAGAGAGAAGATCATCATATGAGGATCCATAAACTGTAAAATCATCCATAAATACCTCCATGAAGGTCTCAATGAAATATGAGAAAATACTCACCATGCATCTCTGGAAGGTACCTTGGGCATTGTGAAGTCCAAATGGCATCCTTCTGTAAGCAAAGGTACCGAATGAGCAGGTAAATGTCGTCTTCTCCTGGTCCTCTGCTGCAATGGGAACCTGAAAATAGCCAGAGAAACCATCCAAGAAGCAATAATGCGTCCTACCTGCAAGTCTCTCAACCATCTGGTCAATGAATGGAAGTGGGCAAATGGTCCTTACGAGTGTATTGATTCAGTTTCGTATAATCAATAAACAATCGCCAACTATTTTGAACTCTCACAGGAACTAACTCATCATTTTCATTTTTTAAAATAGTGAAACCAGTTTTCTTAGGCACAACCTGAATTGGACTTACCCACTGAGAATCTGAAATAGGATAGATTATACCTGCCTCAAGAAATTTTGCAACATCTTTTTTAACAACCTCCAAAAGTGTTGGATTGAGTCTCTTTTTTGGTTGCCTCACCGGTTTAACCCCATCCTCCTAGAGAATCCTATGCATGCAAACGGGGGGGCTAATACCTGATATGTCTGCCAATGTCCAACCAATTTCCCTAATGTTATCTCTCAATAGATTCAAAAGTTTTTCTTCATTTTCAAAAGAGAGATTTTTAGAAATGATAACTGGTAATCTATCACAACTCATCAAGTATGCATATTTACGATTTGGGGGAAATGTCTCGAGTTCCAATGTAGGGGGGTGATGTATGGATAGAGAAATTGATGCAACAGACATATCTTCACAATGAACATCAGTATCAGAACAAAAATCATCACAATCAGAGAATAAAGCATCAAATCCATCAGCATACTCAACATCCATGTCATAATCAGAGTGAACATGATCCAAATCAGAATATGAAACCACATCAAAATCAAATCCAAGAAAGGATTGTGTATCAGCAACATGTGTGGAAGTGATCTTAGACATCAAACTCGAACCAATACTCATAATCTACCTAAGCATAGGACAATAAAATTCTATGGAGTTTTTATTTGGTGGTTCAAAATGGGAGATAACAAAAGCAGAATGGTCCTCTGAGGGGTACATCATGGAATCAATAACATTAAATATCACAACTTCATCTCCAAATTCCATGGAAAGTGTACCCTCATTGACATTTATGATAGTTTTTGCAGTTTTGATGAAGTACCTACCTAAGATAATTGGGGCATGAGAACTTACCTAATCATCCTCCATGTTAAGCACATAGAAGTCTGCTGGAATGATCATGTCTCTTACCTGGACAAGTACATCCTCAAGGACTCCCGCTGGATATGCTGTAGCTCTATTCCCCAATTGCACCACTACTCTTGTTGGCTTCAACTCACCAACCTTCAAGGAAAAGAATACAGAGTGAGGCATCACATTTATTGAAGCTCTTAAATCACAAAGAGGATCAGAGAAGTGCAACTCCCCTTTGGTACATGGGATGGTGAATGTCCCGAGATCCTTGCACATTGTTGGCATTGCTAGAGTTGGTGTAATGAGTGCCGAGACATTCCTTCCAAGGTTGATCCTCTCATTTCCCTTGAGCCCTCTTCGATTGGTGCATAGTTCTTTTAAGAAATTGTCATACCTTGAAATTTGATTAATGGATTCAAGTAGAGGAATGTTTATCTCCACACGCTTGAATGTGTCCAAGACCTCCTTTTGCATTGCTTCTTCAGCCATATTCTTGGTTTGAACAACCCTATTTGGAAAAAGAATGGGTTTAGGAGGAACATCATCAATCTTTTTCTTACCTTTATCTTTCTCCTTGGATTGCTCATCAGTTGGTATGGAATGCGGCTTCTCTAGAGTTGAGGTGAATCCCAGTGGAATGGTAGGTATAGATGTATCGTTCATTTGCTTCCCACTTCTCAATGTGATGGCACTAACATTACCCTTTGGATTTGGAGTGAGTTGGGAAGGTAGATTCTCGGAATTCTTACTTACAAGTTCATGGAGGGTGGTGGTAATTTGGCTCATTTGAGTCTTTAACTCCCTCAACTCCGAACATTGACTCTTCAGCTCATTCTGTTGATTAAGAACAATTTTCTTCAAAAGGTCATCAGTGTTAGAATCTACCTTGGGTGGGGGATTCCCTTGTTTTTGGCTTGTTGATGTTTGGGCTTCAAATATCCTTTGGGTTTGTTGGAAACCCTGCTGGTAAGGCGGAGGCTGCTGGAAGTTTGGTTGAAAAGGGGGACTTTGTTGTTGTCCAGAGCCATACCTCATGTCTGACTGATCTTTCCACCCTTGGTTGTATGCTGGATCAAACTTCTTTTGGGGATATGGTTGTTGTTGTTTCTACTGATATGGTCTCCTAGGGAACAGTACTGCACAATCTTTGATTTCTTGGAGTTGTGGGAAATAGTCAGTTGGGTGGCTTGTCTCAGTGCAAAGACCACATGGCCTTGAAAGAGGGGGTAGAGATGTTTTTTGTGACAATGAAATTTGCCTCACCATAGTGGTCAATTCATCCAACTTGGTATCAATCAAATGACTTTCAAGAGAGGAAGGTCTTACCTGATGTACTCCCCTGGCATGTGGTGTACCTATATCGCCAAATTGTTGGGAGTTTTGGGCCATCTTGTCGATCAGCGCACATGAAGCTACTGGTGTCTTGTCCACCAATGCTCCTCCGGCCGCAGCATCTACCATGCTCCTCTCCATGGGTGTGAGTCCTTCATAGAAGTACTGAATAAGTAATTTCTCATTGATTTGGTGATGTAGGCAGCTTGCACACAACTTCTTGAATCGCCCCCACTACTCATACATTGACTCCCCTTGGGCTTGCTTGATCCCTGATATCTCCTTTTGAATGGATGTTGTCCTTGATGCTGGAAAAAACCTTTGCATGAAAAGACGTTTCAAATAATTCCAACATGTTACATCTTCAGGTTGCAAATAATACATCCAATCTTTTGCAGCTCCATCAAGCGAGAATGGGAATGCTCTTAATTTAATTTGATCTTCAGAAAAATTTCTTGGTTTTAATGTTGAGAAAACCACATTAAATTCCTTAAGGTTTTTGTTGGGATCCTCACCATATAAGCCATGAAACTTTGGAAGAAGGTGAATTAATCCTGATTTCAATTCAAAGTCTGATTCGAGATTTGGGTATGCAATACAATTTGGTTGATAGTTAATATCTAGTACAACCAATTCTCGAATGGTTCTATTAATTTCATTTCCGTTATTTCCAGCCATTGGTTCCTCTTTTATGTTTGAATTTGAATTGATTCCAATTTCGATGTTTCTAGAAGAGATGAATTCAACAACTGGTTGAATAGTGAAACATCCCGTAGATTGAGAAGGTCTGATTCGTGCCCTAAGGTTGCGTTCAATCTCCGGGTCAAGATCTAAGAGATATTCGGGATTAGTTCGTGTCATAAATTAAATAAAAATGAAAAGAGAGAAAGTGGAACGTAGTAAAATAAAAATGAGAAGTTTGAGTTGATGGTCCAAAAAGAAGTAGAAGAAAATAAAAGAAGAAGAAGAAAAATCAGATTGGGTAAAGAAGAAAGAAAGAAGAGAGGAGGAGAATAAAATTTAAAATAAAATAAATACCACTAATTGGTTAAAATAATTACTTGCCTCCCCGGCAACAGCACCAATTTGATAGATCTCTATCATTGGCGCCCTCAAATGATTTGTGTGATTTTGGGGTACTTAGGTGCAGTAGAGTGACTGACCAAAGTCGTCTCTCAAAGGAGGAAGTGAATTTAACAACTTATTAAAGATATTCTAAAAATAAAATAAAAGAGAATAAAAGAAAAACACTACTTTAAAGGATTGGGTTTTTTTATAGTTTATGAATCTAGAAGAAGTTTCAAAGAATAAGATTGTATATTTTTTTTGTTTTTAGTTTTGAAATGAATTTCGATTAGAATGACACAACAAGAAGATGTTTTTTAGAAATCTATTTTAAAAGGCGTAATCGATCTAACACTACCTATTCATTCAATTATTTATCATTATAATTTAAATCAATATCCACTTAATTATGATCCCCTAATTTTTTATCCCTCGAACCCTACGAGAGTTAACTTAACCACAAAGATGAAATTACTTAAACCCTAGGCTAGCTTCGGAACATGCAATCGCAACACCCTGCTTTGATTGTTGTTCTAAGGATAACTTATGGTCAGTGGTTAATTAGAGCACATATCCATTATGGAAATGAGGATGAATTGTTTTTAGGGATTATATTTGAACTCTACAAATTTATCTCATGTGGTCTTGTATTACCGATTAAGATTACGCTCTCACAATTTAAACAAAATCTCGACCTCACGTGTTTTTGTGTTAATTGTTCAATTGCTTGCTTAGTTTTTTGTAATTTAAAAACACAATTCATGGATCATATTATGTGAATTACAGTAGCTCATTTATTCAAAATAATTAAATGAAGAGGGTAGAAGATAGATCGATTACTAAAAGACTACTCTTCCATGGGTGGCGTAATCATCGTAGAAGCGTTTTCCATGTGCAAAGGTTTATAATGGGTATAACCCAATAACGCTTCTACTCAAGAATTACAGACCAAAGAGGAAGATTAAGAGAAGAAGAAATTTAATCAAAACAGAAGAAAAGAGAAGAAATAAAAGAAGAAAAAAGAATTTTATTACACAAATGAAAACCTTACAAAATGAAGAAGAGAAGGAGGCTTCGATGAGGGGTTTCTTGCTTCAAGAGGTACCCCTCTTAAAATGGTTGGAGAATTTGGATGAAACAAATTCTCCTCTGCCAACAATATCTTAATTCACGTCCAAACCCCTCCAAATGAGAAAAAATCCAATTTATTGAGGGGAGGGGAGGAGAGGTTACAAGTGGTTTCAAATGTGAATGTGGAAATTCGGCCAAATATTTGATTCCAAATTGCACCGACCATTTGTCCTCTAAAACGTGTGAATTAACCGGCCTTCCAGAAGGATTATTTGTGCCAAATCATGTCCCCGAGCATTACTCAAATGTGGGGCTCAATCCAAGCCCTGATGATGAATTTCTGGCCCCAATACAGAACTCATGTCCATTCTGCCGAGTCCAGCCCACCATTGGATTAATGGCCCATTTACTCCATCCAAATGCACTCTGTAGCTCTAATGTCATGAATGAAAGTTTTAGAACATTAAGATAGGAACACTGTTACAAAAGTTCGTATTCAAATAATAAATATAAAAATATGTATCTTCGAAATACTACAGTGCACTATTAAGGGTAAAACTAGAATTTTCACCAAATTTTCAAATGAATGATCAAATCCTAAATATTTTATAAATAAACCTATTTAGAACAATATTGGGAAATTAAATCATTTATTATCAAAAAAATATTCAAAAAAATAGTGTTTTAACAAAGGAGTAAAAATATTTGAAAAACATATATAATCATTATTTAGTTAGTTCGGTTCATTCCCACCATTACAGCGGCTAGGCGTTAACTACCATTTAAAATAATATTATTTTATTATTAGAGTGAAACGTAAGATTCCCAAGAAACTATTTGTTGAGTATTGGGTATGCCATCGATCATAGAGTCCCCTTTAAAGTAACATTAATATTTTATTCAAAAATATGGATAAATATAAAATGTCATATTCTTTATTTACCTAGGGTGTTACATTCTTCCCCCCTTGTGGGAATTGCATCCTCGCTATTTCAAAATTGGGCTCAGAAACATCCATGAAAGTCCCACATCGGAACAAGAGTCGGTAAAAAAATCACTTTAAAAGAATGGGAGAGATGTACAAATGTCACCTGAGTTAACCCACACTAGGATTCCAAGTATGAAAATATGGATATGGAGAAGAAAACAAAGGGTCATGTTCTGATGGAGAGTGATAGTAAACATGTCTAGGAGAAAGTTAACCATGAGAAAATCTCAAACTTGTGATGGGTTAAATGGTATTGGATTCCCCAGAAGGAAAAGTTAATGGACAACATTTTTTTTAGTTACTTTTTATTGAGGAATTTATTTTTGATCTTAACTAAAACATAAGGAAACATACTTACTTGTCATGTTGACTTTCAAATTTTACTAGATTTCTTACACGAACTCATATTTTCTCCAAAAGATGAGTATTTAGGATGACTTGTTTACATTAGGAGAGCTATAATCAACTTCTAGAGAATCACCTAACCCAAAAAAGAGAACTATATACTTCCCATGTCTTTAGACTTTAACCAAAACCAAAACCAAAAAAGTTAGTACAAGATCAGATAATCCAGAAAAGGATAACCCTTTATAAAAAAATCTATTCTTAATCTCCAAAATTTGTCCAACAAAACCCAAAGTTCAACGAGGACCATTTGATAAACAATCTGTCCATAAATTTTTTCAAAGTAAACCAAAATAAGATTGAACCCCTAATATTTGAATTATTTAGTCACATAGTCTTCCAAGTTACAAATTATCTTTTATCTCCAAATAACATCAATTCCTCTTAAATTCTCATATTGGAAAGTAATTAACCTAATCACATATCCTCAATGATAGGTTAATCATTTCCATAGATAACCCAAAATAAAATTACTCTTGATTCCTAAAATCGTCTAACTAAAAAGAATTAGTCAAACTAAATAGGGACTTCACGTAGTCCAGTGGTAGGCGATAAATACCAGTCGCACATTGGTTGTGGGTTCAATTCCCGCAGCTTTGTCCGACGCGACGGGTTGTCACACGGTCTGCATGTTGTCCTTTTTCAAAACCTATATAATTTTTAAAACATTCCCCAAAATGAGATAAAATCATCAAAAATTATCATAACATATTTTAACCTCAATTTTATCTCATGCCTTTCATTTTCCATCATAACATATAATAACCCATAATTACCTCAAAAGTTAGGATCATATAAACTCTAATTGTTAACATTATAATTATTACCTGAACTTCAACATAGATTGGTCATCTCGTACATGATGCATTACAGTTCATACCACGGTTTAAGTGGTTGATCATGACTCCTTGATAGTTGGTTTAGAACAACCACGAGTTTCCTCATTGAATCCCCGATTTTATCTAGTATCTTAATCAGAGAACCACCACAGTTTCCTTCAAACCTGTTGTCTCTTTGGTGCCTGCTAGATCCATCCATTCATTAAAAACAAAAATTTCAGTGTGAGTATATCAAAAAAACCATCATTTACTAATGAGGAAGGTAAAAAGTAAGATATACTTACTAATTCACTTTATCTAAAACTAGGACTCTTTCTGAAATCCTAACCATTATGGTAATGTCACTTGTGCTTAGAGAATACCCTAACCTCTAAAGTTATTTAAACCGACCTCTGATACCAACTATAAGGCCCCAGCTTTAAACCTTACTTAATATTGAGTTATTACAAGATTACACATTGTGGATCTTTTTAGGGTTAGAGTTTTAGAGAATTAGATCATAAAACTTTCATTACATTCCACATTTAAACAAATTGGTTACATAAAATATAGTCTTCATTTTTCCCATCAATGGAAACATATTTAAAATAAAACATGGATTCTTTCTTGACACTTACTTGACACTATCATCATATCATGTACCCTTCCCTTGACCTGTGAAAAACATTTCAAAAAATTGGGATGAGCATAAAAACCTCAGTAAGGGATATAAAAATATGGAAAGGAAACATGATTACATGTATACATAAGAATGAAATCATACTTTACCCATAAATCATAAAAACTTTAACATACCTCATAAAATCATTAATAAATCATAGAAATCATAAGACATAAAGGTAACATGAACTTTCATATCATTCTTACGTAGGGAGTAACCCTCTTTGTTACGTTTGGAATACCCATCACAGTATATTCCCTAAATCTGAACGGAGAAACCTTAACGTTTAACCCATTCACGTTACCCAATGCATTGGAGAGCTATATCGGGCTCACCCGCCCTTAGTTTATCATGGAACCACCCATTTTCATAAAAATTCCCAAGAACCATAACATAAACATATTACATATAACATTCATAAAAGAAAGATAACATTTCCATATTTTAATCACAATATAACATTTTAAGATATTGAAATAATGAATCCATTCAAAAAAACCATTTCAAAACCATTTAAAACATTTAATAAATAGATTTTTGAATAAAAGTGTCCCATACCCCCTTGAAGCTTTTAAAATTTTAAACCATTAATATCCATATAAATAAATCATTTAAACCATTTTTAAAACATGGATATTAATAAGAACAAATCATTAAAACATTTAAAGCGATATTTTGGTTAAAGGGTTTTTACCAAAATTAGAGATACTTGAATAAAATAATTGAGGAATAACATTTAGTCAGATCTTTATAATATCATGAGAATAAATGTATTGATGATATAATATTCCAAATGATAGTATATACACCATATAATAGTGAATTGGTTTGTAACAACAATAAAGTCTCAATAGAAATGTAAAATGTGATGAAATCCCTTATAAAGAAGGTATCCTTAAATTAAGGATAAATCTATCTCAAAATTATGTGTGACAAATATAAATACACCCAATATAAGTGATTATTAAGTGTAAAACAATAAAAGGTCATTCAAACATATTAAAATGATGACATTTTCAATAACTACGTGTTGAACCCAAAGAAATCAAAATTGGGTTAAAAAGTTCCCTTGGTAAAATTCGACAGCCTAACGACGTCACTTCAAAATTCAGAAAATGAGTTGATGAGAGATAAAAACGGTATCTCATCACTTGGACATAAAATTTAAATCACTAAGGATATATAAGAACATTTCCCAACATAATGTTATGTGAATTAAAATACATAACAAAAGAAGTCTTTTAAAAAGAGGAGGGTGAAGGGTTCCCTTACCGTCATGGGTATCTTTCGAAACATACACCCCGTGAAAGAAGGAAAATACAACATTGATGTAAATACTCATAAATGAAATTATATTACACAATGAGTAAAATAATGGTCAGTACATACACCACTCAAAGGAAATTGTGGCTAATGTAGCATAAATCTCACGGGAATAAAAGTGAGATGAAAAATCCCTTACAAAAACTCGACAGCATAACGACGCCACTTAAAACTTCCAAAAATGGATTGATGAGATCAAATAGGGTCTCTCATAATATTAAAATAAAATGTACAGAAATAGGAATATTATAGAACATCCCCCATCATTACAAAGTGGAGCTTAAAAGAAGTGACATAAAGGAGATTACTTAAAAAGAAAGAGAGAGGTTAGATCTCTTACGAAAATTCGGTAGCTTAGCGGCGCCACTCAAAACATCCAAAATAGATTGATGAGAGAGAATAGGGTCTCTCATAATATAAACATAAAAATTATAGTATGTGTAATATAAAATAACATCCCAATCACAAGAATGATGAGCTTAAAAGGAATGACATAAAAGAGTGTACTTAAAAAAAGAGAGGAGTAGGATCCCTTACCTCGGGTCCTACTTGACTCGATCATTCTTTAACGTCCTGAATAATAAACATGAGTTAATTTCCACTTTATTAATAACCTTTTTCAAGTTCATTATTCCTTTTATATCACTTATTTCCATGTTATAAACATTATGTAATCATTTAAGTTAATAATGTTTGTTTTGTGGATATTTGGTTCTTAAGTCGAAAGTGTACTTCTTGCAATTACATGTTGTTCGTGTGGTCAAAGGTTCATTATATCCAGAATTATATTCATGATTTGGATATCATATATATCATATATGTCCATAATATACATGTATTTATCATATTACATAATCATTTAGAGGTAAGAAATTAAATGCACCGTTAATGGAGACGGTAAGCCGTACATACGCATGAACGCTACATTCATTTCTATGTCATATCAATGGAATTAAAACTAAATGAGAGGTATGTATATTTTAGATCCAGAATTATAATCATAATTTATATGTAACATAAATAATATATAATAACTTTAAATACATCCTTTATACATCCCACATATGGCATTAACGAATCAAATCACTTTGAGGGGGCGGTAGTCCGCACTTCCTAAAATGAAATTATCGTGTTTCCCACAATGGAAACCATAAAGGTATTCCACAAAAGAAAAATACAGAAGCTTAAGTAAAACATAATCATATTATATATCATATATAAATATAGTTATTTCTTAATGGCCACATTTTAAGGTGTTATATGAGTGTTGAACAATCATCGTTTCGTGAGGCAGAAATTCGCCATCCACGGAAACAATATGTTCTTTAACCATTTGATGTAGGTTTGTGTAAATGTAGATCGAATGCGTATTATAACAATATCCTAGTATATTTAAGATAATTTAGTTGTTACAAAAGAAATTAATAAAAAGAGTAAAGGGGTTGGAGAAGCAAAATAAAACAAAAGAACACAAGTGAAGACATTACCTTAAAATCGGGTAACTCTTTTTGATTTGAGCTCAAAGGCTTCCTTGGGAAGACTTCTGCCCAAATTGAGGATTCTAGGAGTAATAGAGGTATGTGGAGAGCCAAAATGAGAAGGGGTTGGCTGAGCCAAAGGCTTTGGATGTGTGGGTAAGGAGGTAGAGGTGGGGGCCTTTTATAAGAGGAGAAGAGGGGCACTTTTTTAAAGTAAAGAAATGTTACTTTATTTGAAAATGAGTTTCGGATTTAAAAGGTCCCACATTGATATAATTATAGGATAAAATGACAAGGTTTCGAAATACACCAGTCCAATAGGTTTTGGACATGTGTAGGTCATATATTTTACATTATCTTTTCATTTTATATAAATCCTTTATTAATGAGGTAATCGCTGCATCATTATGACGTCAAAAATAATTTTATTTATTTAATGTCTAAAAATTATAAAAAAACTATCATGATATAGGAAATCTTTTTATATTTCCAATGACTATTTATAGTCAAAAAGCTGACTTGTATAACCCCATGTAAAAATTGTTTTAGTAAAACAACTCTTGTTTGTGTCATTTTTACTTTTACATTAAATAAAAAGCTATTTATGTCATTTCCCAACCAAAGTGGCTTCATGGGGTACCCAAGTTGACCCATGGATTTTCATGGTCGGCCATGACACATCAAATAAGGGTAGTACATGTTTCAAGCTCATCTCATATTAGTAAAACATTATTTTTACCTTAAACTACACTAATTACCTCTAATCGCGATTAAAAACTTAAAAGTTACTATTCACCAAAAAATTATTTTAATTCCATTCAACCACATTTTACTTCTTAATGACAACTATGTATGTCGGATTTTTGAAATTCAAAACACAGAGGTGGCAAAGTTTCATTTAAACGAAAAATCAGTTTCTTTAACTACCACTTAGTGGTTTCACTATTCATAAAAAATTGAAGTTTTTCAGAAAAATACCAAAAATTCACCTTAAGCTATATTTCATATTTTGAATTCAAAAATGAAGTATATTTTACAAAATTCAAAACATATAAGTTGAATTAATTAATTTAAAAATTAATTCCCGCTGTCAAAACAAATAGCGTGTTTTTATGAAACAAAAAGTATCAAAAGATTGACTCTAGTTTAAGTCCAATTTCAAGATGAAATTAATTCCAACGACCCCTATTGGATGAAATGGTAAAAATATATTCTAATTGAACTTTAAAACCAATACATCAGATAATCTAATCATATAAATAAATTATATTAAAAAGAGGTTTTGAATTAAAATACAACATTTTTCACTATTCATTAAAAAAATGAACTTTATCAGAAAAATACCAAAAATTTACACAAAGTAAATTCTGATATCCCGATTCTAAAGAAGAATTTTATTTTGTCAAATACAACACATAAAATTGTTAAAAAGTGAATTTAAAATAGGTTCGCCATAGAAAGGAGGTTAGTCGACGTTTTAAAGAATATTAGAATGTTTATGCTTAAAAATTGGATTCATTCGCATTTTTAATCCTCTAACATTTATTGTAAGGAGTTAAAAAATTATAAAAACATATATAATCATTTTTTAGTTAGTTCTGTTCATTCCCACCATTACAACGCCTAGGCGTTAACTACCTTTTAGAATTATTTTATTTTATTATTAGAGTGCAACGTAAGATTCCCAAGAAACTCATTGTTGCGTATTGGGCACGCCATCGAGCATAGCGTCCCCTTTAAAGTAGCCATAATATTTTATACACAAATATGGATAAATATAAAAATGTCATATTCTTTATTTACTTGGGGTGTTACAATCCTAAACTAAACAAATTAATTAATCATTTCCCTAATAAAAAATATAATCCAACATTTTAGTCAACAATATCAAAAGAAATGAATCATTAAAAACATTATTATTTTAATCATGTAATGTTTAGAACCCTACCTCAAAATATTTGGATGAGCCAAAGATTCCAATCTAAAATCGTGGCCCACTCACACACACACCTCAAAAAAAGAACACATGCTCTCAGAATTGATCGTCCACATAACAAAAAAATACCCAACACACATAATTAGGTATGTGGGGACCAATGCACACCCAAAACATTAATTGTAACATTAAACCACCATAATACACTAATTAAAGGGTTGAGAAACCATATTATGAGTATAAACCTCAAGAGAAAATGATGGTGGTGAACTGAACGAAACTGAATTGCTTCTCCATTGGCAGCGGTCATTAGAAAATTGTCCAAAGGGTATCGATAATCCCATTGTAGAACCCGAGAAATTAATAATCAATGAAACCCAATTAATCCCAAGAATTAGCGTTTCAACTACATGGAAATGGCGAAGGAGGAGCCAACCGAATGATGCATATTACGAAACATATTGAGATGGATCCAACTCGATGAAAATGACAAAGTAGATGAAGGGACCATAAGGATACATGAGTGCGATGTGTGGCCAGATAGAATAGGGCAGCATACATCACTTGTGAGTGGGGTTGTGTTCTGCTCCTCAACTAGGTGAAGAGGGGTGAGTGTCTCCCTCTTATTTTCTCCCTAAAAATTATTTAAAAATGTAATAAACTAAAAGATTAATATAATAATAATAATAATAACAATAACCACCAACATATTATTATTATTATCAATTAAATAAAACACCTATTCGATAAACTACAACACCTCATTTCACATAATTTTATTAAATTAATTTCATTTGAAATTAATTAAATAAATTCCCCCAATGTGTTATTTAATTAGATTATCTCAGCAGAATTTAATTAAATAAAAAACTCCAACTCATCAATATTTTTTAATTAAATTATCTCAACATCAATTTAATAAAATAATAACCCCCATTTTTTAAAGACTAATTACATTCTTCTTCAACGTAAATATAATTCAATAAAACCACTATTTTTCATTGATTAATTAAATTCCTCAATAACTTGAATTAATTAAATGAAACCCCAAATCCATATTTACTCATCATTCAATATTACTATTTGTTATAACCCTTATTTTATAACACTCAACTACTCATTTACATGAAATTTAGTTAAATTCCTATCATCAAAAATTAATTATACATAGAATCCAACAAAAGATCATTTAAAATAAAATTACTTATTTTTATATAAATTTAATTAAATAACTTTTCAATATAAACAACTTTTAATTTAATTATATCAACTTTAATATAATTAAATTAATTTACCATGATATCTTATAATTCAATTCCTTTCCACCCTAAATTTAATTGAATTATATTTAACCCAAAATTCATAATTGGGAAGACTACATGATTTGTTTCGCACTGTCAGACAAATTATGCACAGACCATGCATATGCTACTAGATATCTATTTTATTATGCATAGATGACCTGTACGGTTTGACTATATGTGTTCAGACCTTGAAAAAATCACTACGTGGTCCAGTTTTTCCTCAAAACACATACTTCAATCTAGGAAACTTTTATATCCATTAAAAATCCCATTCTCAACAAATTAAAATTTTTAAACAAGCTACACTACATTCCAAAGATTCTTTTGAAATCTGAAATTTGCAGTAAATGTAAAAGATAAAGAAAACATTCATATTTTATCCCATTATAAAAAAAAATTATTCTACAATATAAAACCAACATTGGAGACCCCGACCATTCATATATAAATTTTACTTCTTAATAGATGAGTATTCCTTAAATATCAATATAATCCTCATAAAAATTTTAATGGATTATTTTATATTGATGTTCGTATATATAATAAAATTTTAAATAAATTTTATACATCAGATCCCATTGTGATAATTATAATTATAACCTCTCATAGATTTATTATTCATATGATTTAACTTGTATCATGGGGAATAAGAAACATATTAAAGGGAAATATCTGATTTTTGATAAGGGTAAAGAAGAATGATATCTACAAATGGATATAATCAAACATAAGATAAGAATAATGTTATTAAAAGATGATCATAATATTATAAAATCAAACCCATAAACCCATAGATCATTAACAAGAATCCTAGAATAAATATTATTTAGTCAAAAAAATTAGACCAAAATATATAGTGTCAATAATAAATATCATTGATCCATGAGAGAATATCATAATTATAATAACCAATTTTTTTGTATTGATATAAGAATATGAAATATCTTCTTTAGTCTGGGTTCATTCTGAAGACTATCTCTTTGGAAAACTTCCCATAATGGGAATATATACCTTTTTATAAAAAAATTTCTCATAAGAGTGACATTCATCTAGTAAAAATTATAGTCTCAGTGGTGTTTATTAACTCCTCTACCTATTAGGGCTCTAAACTCAAATGGATCTTAGTATTTTCCCATCATTATTATCATTATCAAATGCATTAGAGGGCGATAACAGACCCAAATATACTATTTTTATTTCATATCTATCCATGCATTTTGTATAAAAAATCCACCAATCACAGAATAAAAATAAATTAATATTCATTCCACTAGAACATGAAAAAATTAACTTTTCATCAAATCATAACCCATCAAAAAGTAATCAATATTCAACAAAGTTTTACCATCATAATAATGAACAAAATTGAATGAAAAAAATGAAATAAGTGTATTAAATTCATTCTAATACATAATAAATATGAAATTTTTATTTTTATAGATGAATAGACATGAAATGGTATCTATGAATCATTTAATAATGAAAGTAACCATTTATTTTGAAATATATTAGTTAAAATAGAAAATATGAAAAATATTATAGAAAGAATTTACTATGTAAATAATCATGGATTCATATATTGTAAGATTCATGGAAAATACTATTCTTGGTTAGGGAAAATTCATTTATGTTGTGTACAATAAAATAAACACAACATTAATATTTTCTATAAAATATCATATTTACAAATTCATAAATTGAAAAAAATAATAGAATTAAATTTTATTAAAAAAGTAAAACATTCATAAAAAAGAAAATTATAAAATCAGCATAGAATATAAAAACCCTCATGAAAAAATATAAATGAAATATTTTCATTAATGAAAATATTTCAGTCCAAATAATGATAAATAATCAATTTTCCTTAAAAATAGTATTTTGGTCTCTTACGTACTAAAAAATATAAAACTGAAATAAAAATTGTAATCACTTGAAATTAATAGAGAATAATAAAATACCTAATACATGTGAGATATGTATCATATAATATCATTAATTAAAATTAATAATAATAATTATTGTTGAAAATTAAATTATGAACAAAAACCCATACTACTTTGGAATGTTTTGATTACAAACCCTATGATAGAAATATCATAAAATGAAATAATAAATTACATTAAAATAACGACATAATTTATACAAAATATAAAAGGGGATGTAGATACATCTCATAAAACATGACAGGTTTATAACATAACGTGGTTCCTAAAGATGACAATTTTTTATGATAATCCATTACCACATTGATAATATTCTAATAAAATCACCATTAATTAATTAATTTCAATTGTAACATTATATACATATTTAATTAATGAGTTCAAATTCTAAAAATCATCAATTTAGTAGTTTATACACCGTATAATGATAAAGAGGTTCAGGACATCAATCATGTCTAAATGAAAAATATTAAGTTAATGAACCATTACGACATTAGTAATTTTGGAATCAAAAGTCATTGGAAGACTGATAATAATATTATTTCATAAATACAATTAATTTAATAATATATTATTCTTAATTAAATTATTGATATGTTTATACACCATATAAATATAAAATTTCAACAGAAAATTAAAACATGTGACAGTGAAGAGAAATTTAGACAAACCCTAACATTACATCAAACATTGTTCATAAGTTCTCTATCCACCTATATAATTTAAAGAAAATTATTATAATTATATACCAGAATCATATTAATACATATAATAGCATATATTATCAACTTATATCATTTCAACTCATATTAATTAACAATTTTCTATTAAAAAGACCATTTTGGGTGTAAATTGCTTCATTTTTCATATAACTTCAAGTTTATAATTTTAGATCCTTGCACTTTTATCATGTATCCTATATCTGTATAATATAATTTATGATATAAATATAATATATATTCATTATATACATATTTATAAATCATCTTACTAACCAGTTATGAAAAATGAATTACATCACATCCTGGAAAAGATAATCCTTACGTACACATGAGTTATATTTTGTTTTTCCAATGGTTACAAAAAAAAGGAAAGTAAATGTAAAAAAAATATGGATAATAATAATATGAATTTTTTTTAATATATTAAATAAATATTTTCCTATTACCATATATATAAATAGAAAATAATAAATAAATCTCATCGCTTTAATGATGTGGTAGTCCAAACATATGCACGAGCGATGGAATAACATTCCAATGGATTGCATAGACAGAAGTTAGATAATATATTATAATTTAATAAATATAATAATGTTACAAATACCATATACTTAAATAAAATACATCAATATAACTAACCAATAAATACGGTGATGTAAAAGTAATTGTATCTCTAAATGGAGACAATAATTTGCAAGAACGCATAAGAAGTATTTTTATTTCCATTTTATATAGATGGGGTAAAAATTGGAAATTACCAAATCATAAAAATAAAAATATATTATTATAATATATTAATCAAGTTTATATGTATATAATAATTTTATCAATGTTTTATGTGAAATAATATTTAAAGAGATAGGTAATGACCTAAATCTATCCTTCTAGAGAATGACCTTGAAAATAAAAATAAAAATTATATATTATCCTTAAGATATTTCCAAGAATCTCTTAATTCATGGAAGTAATTTATTATCCATTTTTAGTAGGTATTAGATAAGAAATAATACTCAAATAGAGTAAATAAAAGATACTGATTGCTTCCAGTCTTATGTTTTGCGATGAATAGACATTGATATTCTTATAAAATATCAATTTTATAAGTTCATATTCATGGTAAAGGGGCTTCAAATAGATAGGTTATAAATATTAGGATTATTTATTGTTTATATATCTTCAAAAAATAAAAATATCATTGGTGTTGTTTAGAACTAAAAAAACTTTTCATATATGAATATTATATCTCATTATGTGAATAGTTCATATATATTTGATCTACACAATAATTGTAAAGGTATAATAGATTTTATAATTGTAATTAACATATAGATATAATATAAAATATATTAAACATTTCATATTTAATTATTCACAACTTTATCATTATTAGAAATAATATACAAAAAATTATTTCCTCAAAACTAAGGGATTGAAAACTTAGTAGTAGGTGATCTCAGATGCTCTGTAAATGATAACAAACGAGATACTAATAAATTATCATAACTAAACATAATATAAATATAATTGAATGGAAACATTATCATGAAATATAATAATAATATAATTAATCATTTAATGATCATTAACTAATAAACATAACATATGGTTTTTTGTCAATGAAATTAGAATCTCAAAAGAGTGTGGAATCATTTATAATATATCTGTAGCCTTGAAAGCATATTATAATAATAATATATAATTTATCGGATTAAAAATGCTAATTTAAAATCATATATTTACTTAATATTCATGACCAATACTATCTGAGTGAATTGAGATGACTCCTCATTCCCTCATTTTCTTATTCAAGGTTCACTCTGATGACTGTATTATTCGAAAAATTACCAAAAGGAACTGGGTTTTCTCCATATAATATTCCTTATCATCTCTTGAGTTATCCATATTTACCCAATGCATTAGGGGATATATAATTATTATTCCACCTATAAATTAATGAAAAAAACATATTTGCATGTCATAAGATCATAAAACCTCCCCTTGTCAGAAAATAAAATCACTTTGAATGGATATGTGATTCATAATAATTTAATATTTAAAATCATAAACAATCCAATGAAATAGTAAATATGGTAACATTAGATCATATCCACATTAAAATATGAGAAATATGAAATTATATATATATAGATAAAATACATTCAAAAATATGCTAGAACATTTCTTCTAGAAAAAACCCTTTTCATTTTGAAATAACATTTTTATAATATAAATTTTTTTAAAAAAATAAATGAAAACATTTAAATTAAAAATAATAAATATAATTTTGAGTATATCCTATAATTAAAAGAGTATTGATGAAATACGTGATGTTTTTCATGTGTTTATGAGAAAAAAATTTTTAATTCACATTTTGTATAAAACAGAAGAAGTACCTCATTCCTAAAATGATAAGAATATTACATATATTTTTTTTATAAAAATCCTAACATGGGTAAAAATAAAATCCTTTAAAATTTAGATAATTTTTTTAAAATTATTTGATATATTTCAATGAAAATCTTTTACTGGTAGAAAATATTATCTTCTAAACAATGAAACTAATTCTGTTTTCCATAATTAAAATATATTTGAATAATGATTTCATAAAGAGTAAAAAAGAAGAATGAAAATTTAGAATCCATATAAATAAATTGAGATTAAATTAAAAATTACTTGGGATATATGGATCATGGAATTTAATCATCATAATTTTATGCATAATTAATCCCCATAGAAATGAGATAGTTACAAAAAATGCTCATCGTTGTATTAATTTGGAATCATAACCCCATAAAAGAAAAATAAATAAATTACTTTTAGATATAAATAACATAAGAATAATAATGTGAAAATAAATTAATGATGTAGTATATATAAATTTTTAAATAATATAGCTGTATAAAATCAAACATGTCTCGTTGAAACAAAATTGATACGATGAACACTTATGACTTTATTAATATTTGAATTGAATGAAATTAAAATATTAAAAAAACGGTAATATAAATACATTTAACTAATTCATGTAGTATATAAAAATAAATTCATGGTCAGTATATACACAATATAAATAAAAAATATTTCCATACCATTAAAACTCTCCTCAATGAAGTGAAATTCAAAAAAAAACACAATTCACCATTCGTTTCATTTTAAACGAATTAAATGGAAATAAGAAATAATATATGGATCTAAAACACCATAAATTTATTAGATATTTTTAAATATATATATAAGTATGGAATCATACATCATAATATAAATAAAGGTGCATAATATTGAAAATTTCATATGAATTCGAAAAATAGAAAAAGATATGCTTACCTTATACCTGATGCGATCAGTAAGCATTATAACCACCTATAAAAAAAATTTATATTTATTATAATTCAATAATATAACGATACTAATAATTTTAATATTATATATGATACAATTATTACTTTTCAACATCCTTTTAATTAAAATTAAAAATTAATGTCGTCATTTCAGGTTTTATTGCTTCGTTTTTATGTATTTTTTGATTTTACAATTATATCAATTTCACATTGATAATTTTTATTCCATGTTTAAAATTATAATATTTATATAAAAATAATATATTTTAATTGCATAAATATTTATACCAATTTATAGTATATGGTTATTAAAAACGAGTTACATAACATTTTAGAGTCGGTAATCAATATATTGAAATGAGTGTTGTTTACTCTTTATTATGGTTGGAATGAAATAATGATAAATGATATGTAAAATTTTTTAAATAAATTTTATATAATAATTATAAGAAAATTTAATAAAATATATGGTCAATAATATTTATGTAATGTATAAATGACATTATAATAACTTCAATTTGTGGAGGTGATTGTCCACACATACACATTAGTTATGTTATCATTTACCAATGGATCAAATGGGAACATTTTAGACAAGATCATAGTGAAAAAATATTAATTGGGTTATAAATATTATAAAAATTTAATATAAATCATTTTAATGACCCAAGATTTTTGGGGATGAAAAATTATTTATTTTTCTATGTAAATGTGGTAGTTTAAATGTACAGATAAGTGATACATTTGTTTCCAATTTGACGGTGAATATGTGGTAAATGGTTCTAAATTCACCATTATAAATTCAATATATAATTATAATGAGATATTAAACATGTTTTTATGGATATAATTGATTTATATAATATATGATAATAAATATAATCAATAATATTTTTTTATGTTTTTTACCTATTCTTTGAGCGATATGTTTTTTTTACATATGCCCTGAAGGATAAGACATATGAGAATACAAAATGAACGTGGATTATGTGAAGTATTAAAGGAAGTATTTTTAATAATGTATCAAATAATATATAAGTATAAAATCATGTGATTAGGGGATGAGAAGAGTTACCTTTTATAAGTGAGGTGAGAGACAAACATGGGATAATTTAAATGATTTTAATAAAATAATGTATCATTCATGATAAATTGGATAAAAATGGAAACTGATTATAATATATGTTTGGGTAGATTTAAAATATTATCTTCTAGGTATAATTAAATAGGTTTCCTTGGCAATAGTACAAATATATCTTGGGTAAAGCTCTATGTAAACCTTTTTTTAACCATATTCATATTTACAAAATTTTACCATTTTACGGTCCACTATAACCTAACAATAAGTACAAAAAATTAAACTATATTTTTTAAAATTAATATAAATATTTAATTACTTTTACTTTATTAAATTCCGATTATTTTTATAATTTAATTTTATATAAGTGCACTACCCGCAATGAACACCCATTTTTAAAAAAATTATTTTTATGAAAAATCCTTATTTAATTCGACTAAATTAATTAATGAAACAAATAAATTAACATTAAACTATATAATAGAATATATTAATATTAAATATTATTTTAAAAATTAATAAGATGTTATTTATTTCATTTATTACAATAAAAACACATTTCACGCATAAAATACGTTTTTGAAAAAAATGGACATTAAATTCTAAAAATGAACTTGTATGAAAATAAATTATAAAGATAATTAAATTATAATTATTTATATTATTTATATATAAAGGATATTTATGAATATTGAATATAAATTTCCCAACATAATGGTAAATTTTATTTAAATAAAATAAAAATAGTTCAAAAAATTGATATTTTCTTCTAATCACGGAATAATAAATATTTTGACAAAAATCATATATAATCATCCAAAGGAAATATAAACATGTTGAAAAATTTTTCTATTCATTTATTATAAAATTTACCAAATAATTTCAATGTTAATGGTAATGTTTTTTAAACAAATGAAATAATAAGAATTATTGAAGAAAACACATTCATGATGAATTAGATGACATTAATGATAATACGGTACTTATTTTTTACACAAGAATAAAAAAATATTCAATTTTTAATCTATTGATGGATATTTATTATAATGTAGTTATTACCTTTCATTCATTTTAATCTAATTTCTACATTATTAATTCTAAATATAATTTAATTTATTTACATTCATCTTTGTATGTAAACAAGCTACCAAACAAATACAATTTGTTATTAAAAAATATTTTATAATATGAGGATGTAACAATATCCCATTAAATAAATTGCAACTTCCTTATTTTTTCCTTAATATTTATTGGTTAAATATTAAAAAATAGTGTTGTCTAAATCTCACAACATTTAAAAAAATAATAAAACATCATTTGAAATGAGATGTAGGAAAAATAAAGTATAACGTAATGAAAATATAAAGATGTTCCTAGATAAGGATAACACTAACAATAAGTTAAAATATACACATGAAGGATAATGATATTGTCTAAATAAAAATATTGAGTGTTAGATAAAATTTTCATGTGAAATTTATTGACCAAAAAACCATTAATAATTTATAGCTGAAAAAACATGAAATCCTCAGAAATTATTATAAAAAAACATTTCTAAATTTAAAGATCATTTTTCATAGAGTCAATGAATTAATTTTCAGTATAATATGATAAACTATAAATATATGATTTTTTGACATTCGTAAACAAAACTTCACCATTTATTTTCATTATTAAATTGTATTCCTTCAATCATTATCAATATTCCAATAATTTTTTTTTAATTTTTCATATTTAAAGTATTAAAATTTCCATGTAATAGAACATAACATCCAAAAAAGTATAAATATACATTCATTAAATCAACATATATTTTACAAAACCAAAATTCATAACATAATTAATCTATTATGGTTAAATATTTAAATGGTGAAATAATAAATTAATCTCTAAAAGAAACAAAATGTCACCAAAATCATAATATATACCATTATATAAATAGTTATCCATAATATTATTCTAAAATATGTCCGAATAAATTCCAAACACAATAATTTTGAAAAGGTAACTAAATTTCATAAATCAACAAAATTTTAATCCTCAAATAACTAAATATTTCTCTTGATGTCATATACTAAAAATTGAAATACCATGACCATATATTATCGTTCGACATCATATTAAATTACCAAAATAACATAAATTAGAATTAAACATCAATTAAAACATATATAATTACAAAAAGTTTACTCAATTTGTAATGTTTAAAAAAACATACAAAATTGATCATATTCAAAAAATAAAGAAACAAAATAAACATCATCATGGATAACATAAATAAAATTCTCAACAAATATCAAAGATTTTATTCATAAATTGGATCAAGACCACTAGGGGTGAGTATGTTGTTCCCTATTATTTTATATGAAGGATTCATAAAATTTATAGTAAAGAATCGTATCCTCATAATTTTCTGATTGTCTTGATCCTCTCATATATAATTTCTCAACCTTACCTTTTTTATTAAAAAATATATGAAGAGAAGATGCAACATGATATTTACTATGATCATTACAAATACCAACTACATTTATGTTGGATAGTCCCAACTACATGGATTCTCTCACAATCTACTTCCTAGAATACAATGATACAAGAAGTAACCAATTCTTCAATACTAGATGGAAAATTCCTCCTATAATTGGTAATAAACCCAATAATCCTTTTTCTATCCAATTAATTAATGTTTTCTATAAAATATAGTAAAATAATATATCCATTTTAGAAATGTGTATGTATACATAGATACAAAATTTACAATCCTTATTCTTTTCTCATCCACATCATAAAGTCTTCATTTCCTACATATCTATTCTGAATCAAATGTTTCCTTTTTAAGAACAACTACATTTGAATAAGGAAATTGTTGGTCCGGATTCATTATATGTAGAATCTATCTAAAGATCATCTTTAAAAAATGTCTATCTGTTATGCCTTATTCTGATTAAGTCTGTATAATGGAATCAATTTTATTTTTCATGGTCTATTCTACTTTTTCACATCTTTCTTTTTTAGAGTTGAAAAAAAATTAGAATTTGATGGTTTCTCCATCTAATGGAACTCATCCCGATGGGGCTCATTATAATGGATATCAATATTGAAGACTCATTATGAAAAAAATAATCTTTTAGACACATTCTGACAGAATTTCACTAATGGACCAACTGTAATGGATATTCCTAATATTATACAATAAAAAACGTCTTCGTTTCGAAACTCAATACATGTTACATTGTTTTTAGAGCTCTAGAGAATGTAAGTATTTGATGACTTTTGTACAATATGAATGCACTATTCTCCCCTTTTATAAGAACTATAGAATGGTTATGGTGGGAAACCAACTTGTCCTCCCTCTTAATTAAATTAACAATTTCATATTTTCTAATTCATTTTAATTTTCATACTTCACTTCCCTATCTATTATCAATACTTCTGGGATCTTCTTGAATATTCTTAAATATTCAAACTTCATCAATTTTAAAAACAGTTCTACTCTCTGATCTTACTATTCGATTCATCACTCCATGTCTTAATTATGTGGAAAACATATGAAAAGCTTAGAAAATATCATATCAGTGAAATATTTTAATCTAAAAATGTCTTTTCTTAAATATTCTCCATAAAAATTTGAAAAAAAATTGTTAAAACATTGAGAAAATTCAATTTCATTCAGACCCTCCATATAAAATATTTTATATTAAGAACCTATCAGAAATATATTCAATGTTTTCCTATTTGTATATTTCTCTCATAATAATGATCCCACATATGTTATATTTTATCATCCGATGAATTTATTAATGTAATTATGTGTTTTATTGATTGGTCTCTTCATAACTTCAATGAATCGTACTTTCTAAAAATTAAAAATTTATAAAACATTATCCCTCCAAAAAAATATTGCATCAGATATTCAAAGGATACAAAAAATATAATATGAGTCAGTATCATATTCCATTGTGAAAAATCAGAGATGACACAAACTTATTTACATCAACAAGATCAATCTTACATATTTTTTATATTACAACAATAATTATTCTCATTTCAATGATCTACACCTTTCAATGTCTGATGATCCTAACATTTCTGAATAGTAGAAAGAATAATTCACATTATATTCTCATATCCTTTACAAATTGGACATAGTATCATTAATTCATCATTATTGATGAAAACTACATAATCATAAAAGAATCATAATAATTTATTCATTGATGTTCTATTAATTCTCAACCATTGGGTATCACATAGTATCATTTAAGAGAAATTCACCCATATGGAGACCCCCAGCAGTCTCTGACATTCCATTAAGATACCAATATGATTCCCTACTTTCGTACACTCTTGCTGATAGGAAGTGTCCAATTCATCATAACATTGGCTTGGGACTAGGGTTCTATGATTCTTTTTTTTAAAAAAATCTGATTTACTATATCTTATAAAACATCCAATCCAGTCAAACAGTTAGCCGGATTTGGTGTTTCTAGAATTCACAACTATAAATTTTCTTATCATCAACTATATATCAACTATCGACATCAAATAAAAAAATATGAACAATATTTTAATAATGTATCAATTTTTATTTGTTGAGAATACCCACTTTAATGAAATATGTATTTTAGTTTCCATTTCTTAATTTTTCTCACAATATTCCATTCTAACTACCCCTATTATTATCTTTCACTGTTTTTTATCTTATTATTTTTATTAAGAATAAAATTCAAAGGGCCCATCTTGATTTTTTTTACCATTTATATTTTAAATATTTAATTTCATTATGATGTAACTCTTCATATAAAAATCATGAAGTTATTCTTTTGGATAACAAAAGAATCACCTGATTGTATTGACAAAAATTTATTTAGAAATCAACTCTTACACAATTTCAGAGAACTATTGTAGGTAACAAGATTTTATAATCATGGATTTCAATGTCTTCAATAACAAAACCTTTATTTAATACCTTAACATGACTTATTTCATCATTCTCATATCATTGGAAATTCATGAGAATATTTTTTTTAGAAATTTAATTAAAATGTTCCCTTATTAACAAATATATCATAATGTTCTTGTGTATAAACCAAACATTCCCAAACTCATATTTTGTAAACTTGTTACATTTTTTTTGATAAATAGTAAAATACAAATACATAAAAGTCTTTATATTAACAATTTTACTTATCCCTACATTAGTAAAAATACATTAATGTTTTTGGAATGAAGAAACTCATTATTTTACATGAAACATAAATCACATTAGGAGTGATCTCTCAGTCTTGAATTTAACATTATTTTTTTTTATTTTTAATTTGATGTATTTTATATTTTCAATTCATCATACATAAGTTTTTTTAAAAATATATATTTATCTATATAATCTTCTAGTAAGGATATAATCTTCTTTTCTTTTTTATTATCCTTTAGATATAATTAGTTTGTAACAACAACTTCATGCCTCCTCTTGGACCAGTATGATAGTAATATAACATTTAGTACCATGCCCTTATTACTCACTCCACATTCGAATATTCATAATATTTTAATAACTAAAAATTGAATTTTTTTATCAAAATTGTTCACAAAGTTAGAATATATTTTCATCCCCTTGGCATTAAATAATAATTTTTTCTTTTAGATCATTCTCAACATACTCATTTTTCATCATATTCTATGTTAACTTTTTTCAGTTTAACAAAAAGTATAGGAAATTTTCATCCACTTATCTTATCATATCCACCCCTTGACTAATACATATTTCTATGTAGAAATATGTTACACCGTCATGAATAATGTAATGTTACGAAAAATCCACAACACTAATAGTGTCCATTGAATATTGTTTTTTCAGACTGATAGTGAACTTGTTCAAAACAATGGGGTTTTTATTTCTACACAAAAAGATTACCATATTTCTTAGTTGTATACATTCCTAAAGGATTCCTATATCTCACGGTAAAATCTATGTCCTCACAAAACAACTTTTGTAAACCTTTAATTTCACCATCATTAGAAGTATCACATTAAAAATAAACTAACATGATGGAGATTTATCCCTTCTTTCATATCTCACATTGTGTTGAATGAAGCATTGATTTTGATTCAAAAACTCATATTCTTTATCATTTATACTAAAATTTATAAATTTTATCTTCTTTTAAAATTAATCTATCTTTATTCTATCCTTGTTATTTTCTTCAACAAGTACATACTCTTTAATAATTCTGATATCAATTCGAGCTGATCTTTCATCATTTCATTTAAGTTTTCTTTCATGATTATTAATATTCAAACTAATTTTGTAATAAAAATAATCTATTTATCCACATTAATCATCCAATCATCATTACTTAAATTTATATCTTTATTATCTATCTATTACATACTTCTTTCAATCTAAAATTGATTATTAATCTTGTGTTTTTTTAAATTTGTTTTAATAAGACACTCTAATTCTATAATTTAATTATCATCATAATCATTATATGATGAATTATTTCCATTTATATCTTGAGATATTATATTTAGTTGATGGTCTATTTTATCAGTAGTTGATGAATCAATCCAATTTTTTTATGTCAAGATAACATTTATTCATCTTTTCATAAGGAAATCATTTATTTTGTTCCTTAAACTATGTTTCTAAGGTTTCTTATCATCCTATCTATTCTCATACTCATAAAATTTCTTCCTTGGAAAAGTATGTGTAAAATGTCCATTCCCATTACAATTCACTTTTTTTAGAGTTTTATTTTTTCATTTTCCATTATTTAATTTCTTACGAATGAGAGAAAATATGCATTAAAATGTTCAACTTCTTCCTCTTCAGATTAATTACTAGATAAATATTCATAATATTTATCTTTTTTTGTATTTTAAGAAGACTATTAAATCCAGTACTCAGTTATATATTTTCATAATTTCATTGATTTTTATCTTTTTATATCCGCCCATTATATTTTATAGTTCATCTAAAGATATATCTTCATGGTATTATAAAGATGAAACATTGGCATCAAATCAATTTTGAATATTCCTCATATGTTTCATAAACATTATTAAATCTTACATTATCTTAAAAAGTAATTTAGTGTTTCTCACAAACTCATTTATAATTGCAGTCTTACTATAAATAATCCAATGATCAACCATTTTTAAAAACTCAAATCTATTAGTCCATATTTGTAACATGGATTCCTTGATGATCTTATTACATTCATATAATCTTCTAAAATTATCCACATTCTCATAACTATTGAAATCACTATAATATTTGAATAATAATTATCTATATGATGCACCAGAAAAAAAATTAATAGCTTTTCAATCATTATAAATACATCACATATCATAAAAAATGGCAGAGTCTTTATTATTTTGATGAAATAATTTTATTGTTACATCTTTTATTTCATTGTCATGTGGACGAAGATAGATTAACATCTTATTCCTTCAATTGTGAAATTTCATAAAATTGAAAACATGAAAACACCTAATTTTCACTGAATTAAAACTCTTCATCCTCAACAATAGATCTATCCATGAGAACCATATCTAACACCGATCACTGTTCCAAAATAGGACCAACAACACTAGTAGGTCATTGGTACACTATTAGTTTATAATAATGATTCTTAGAATAAATATTTAACATTATTAACCTTTGATACATGTTACTGTTATGATCCACTCATACATAACATCTCATCCACCCCTATCATATGGAAAAGATAAACATAGAAGGAAGAAAATGATATTCATAATTTTTGGTAAAAATAGCTACTTATTTCCATGTTTGATAGTCCCACATTCCTCGATTCCTTCATAATATCCATTATGAAAAACAATGTATAAGAAGTGAAAAATTATATAATACACGTAGCTATATTATTAATATAATTTTTATACCCCGCAACTATCATTTTCGTATCCACATCTAAATATATAGTAATACACCCTAGAAAAAACAATCAATACTTTTTAGAAATTTTAATTATCATTCGTTACCCAATGAACTTTTTTCTTTCATATCCCCTTATGAATGCTTTACATTCCACCACAAGTAAGTTGAATCATAATTTTCATATGTACAATCTTGAAGAATATCAAACTATTTCTTAAAGTCATCCAAAAAAATTTCCAGTTTGATCTTAAATATTCTAGTTACCTATAACCAATGGTCCCCATATAATTTTCCTTGGCCCAATTCTACTTCATTAATTCCTTTATTCAATAATTTTGAATGTAAATTTAACGAACCCTATTTCTCTATAAAATTTAACACCACCAGTTGGGGCTCATTCAATTATATATCACTATAGTGGACTCATTCTGATGGAACATCCTATGATGGACTCATTACGATGAAATTTATTTTATGGACTCACTTTGATGGATTTTCCTCAATATCAATATAGAAAAAAATTATATAGAACCTTAATAACACTACTACAATTTTTATAACTATATCACATGTAAAAATTTCAACACTTTTGTAATGTTAGATTTAAAATTGTCTCCTTTTATTATAAACAAATAATTGTAATGGTGGTAAAAGATTCTTATTCCCTCACTATAAAATTCAGAATTCCTAAATTTATCATTAATTTATATCATCATATTTGAATTATTTAACTCCTTTTAGGAATTATGGGAGGATCTAGAATCTTCTCCACTATTACAAAATCTTCATACCTCTTCAATTTAGCAATCATTTCATCAGTCTTGTCATTAATTTTATTCAACTTTATGATTACTCATTACAATGAAAATATTTTAAAAAATTATCAAGGATCATTAGAGACAACACTTGTTAACAATAAAGTTATTCTCATACAAATCCTCCATACATATTTGATAATAACTTGTTAAAAATTTGAGATAATTCAAAACCCCTTTTGATTATACAATGCCAGTATGAACTTCTCAAAAACACCAACAATGTGTTTCAGATTTTGTTCTATTCAACTAACCGATGGTCAAATTTCCAGTGAATTACATAATATGATAAAATTATCAGTTTCAATATGTGGCTGACAGATTGGTCTCAACCTCACTCCAATGAATTTTAATATCAAGCAATTCAATATTTATTAAACATTCTCACTCCAATAAAAATTTACATCCAATATTCAAAGGATACAAAAAATATAAAACAATTAGTTCCAAAATCCATTTTGATGAATATGTGTGGGCAATGACTTCTTTACATTAGCAAGAACAATATAGATTATTTTTTATATTTCCACACCATTGAATTTCAAACATTTTACCTATTTCCTTATGTGCTTTGTGGTATTTAAATTGATGATGAGCATCCTAATACATCCCTTTATATTTTCATCTCTTCATTAAACTGTATCTCGTATAATTATTTTCTCATGATTTCTGAAAACTACATGATAAATAATGGTTTATCAGACATAATAATTTAATATTATATTACTTTACTACATTTTAGTCCCCCTTAAAATAGTATGAGGCTAATTAATCATAAAAATGATTCCCACATGTCACTAAATTAGCTCCAAATTCTCATTCTAATATCCTGGTTATGTTGACTCATGCTAATGGGGTGAGTTTTATTTATTATATTAATGGCTTGGGTGTTATTTTTTGTGTTTAATGATATTTTGTTTATGTCTCGTGAATCTTACAATTTATTCTAATAGTGATTCAGATGAGGTGTGTCCAAAATCTAAAACACCATCTTTTATCAACATAAAAAATATATCATCTATTGACAAAAAAACAGAACAAAAAATGAACCTAGGCCTAACATATATTATTATCTCAACCTTGTGGACATATCTACATTAAACCTATAATATTATTAATTTAAAAATAATGTATTAAATTTATATTTTCAATGTTTATAAAATATTTTTCTTAATAAAATACATTAAAATTTACACATTATCTATATGTGATGGGTTATTAATTTCTAGGTTATGTGTTTTCCAAATATATCACCTTAAAACTACCTCATTTATCTATTTTATCTATTATATTCAAGTATGAATTCAAATTCATACAGAAAATTTACTACGGAACAATCTATAAATGTTCCATGATTCTTATAACTATAATATCTTTAATAAAAAATCTATACAACATAATTCCCAAAAATATATAATTGAAATCATCAAATACTCAACTCATATAATTATAAAACCATATTACCTTCCATGGTTTAATATTTTTCCATTATTTATGTCATTGATTCAGATAAATCCTATATTTTACAGAAAAAAGAAAATTATCTGTATATAGTACATTGGGATGTAAATCCTTTCTATCCATTATAATATTCATTTTTCTAATAAATAATTTCTCTATGTCATTATTTTCAAAACACAGAACATGTTCTAAGTTTATTAAGATATTTTCATAAGAGTTTCTTTAATAAATCACTAAATATATGATGTTGAATATTCTTTCCTCTATAATCTTCCAAAAACACCGTTTTTACCTTATTAGTTTCTTTCCAAAACTCACCTTTTTTGGGGTTTTCAATCGTATAATGAATATATGGTTAGGTGTAAAAAATCAATGACATTAAATCTATAATCTCAATTTTGTCTTTCATAACGATAATCATTGAATATTCTATAACATTTAGTGTTAATGTGATTATTCCATGTTATAGACAATAAATAAAATCAAAATCCTAGTGTGAGTAACATTTATGTGTATTGTATAATAATGATAACTAATTCAAAAAATTTATACACGATTAAAACTTATTTTATTCTTATTATTCCTTAGGTTAAACCTTGTTTTTCAAAGGTCATTATCGATTCAATTACTACAATATGGTTCACAAAACAAAATTTAATTATCCCATGTATATAACATGGATGGGTCGAGATAGGTGCATAGTAAGAGCCCATTCACCATTCAGTAGAATATTTGTTGACATATGCTCTACCAAATCTATTTAGGGATATTTCCCCTAGTTGCTTCTATTCAAAAAAAATATACCGATAGTATCCCGAAAGGGATATATTTTCATAGGGTCTCCACAATGCATAATTTACCATAATCATCGATTTCCTCTATTATATATTCTTATCCTATGGTGTTTCAATAAAAGTTTCATCCTCCTAGATTGAAAAAATAGAAAAACTATAAACCAAAAAAAGATCACAACAAACCAATCATTTCATAAATAAATATTACTTCTCATTAATTAAATAGAAATTACCTAACATTGTGTTATATTACAAAACCATAAATATTTAATGCCTTTGAAATAATGGATACCTAAAACTTGTTAAATAAATTATATACATCATTTTAAAGTAATTTCATGATAAATATAACCCTTACTATATATATCATTCATAAAAACATTTTTCATAATCTAGGGAATGAAAACATATGATATGGTGATGTTATATTTCTTTTAAGGGTACACATATGTAATAATAACCAATAATCATTTGGAGGAATAAGGAAAGTATAAGGGTATGGTAAAATTATTATTTCCTAAAATAATCTTATATAATGAGACAAATATCTTTAATTAAAAACCATAGTGTATGGTTTTCCCAACAAAAGAAACTATACATAAGATTATTGAATCATTAATTTTATATTTTGAGTGATGAGAATGTATCATAAGCATAAGGAATAAGTTTTCTTCATACTTAGAATAATTGATAATAATATACTTAATTAAGGATCACTACAAAGACTACAATAGTTGATTGGGGTCACTCATTAATATATCATTTCCTTAGTTAAGTTTTAATCATAACCAAACATTATTTGAAAATGTGCCTTAGTAAATTATTTTCACTTATTATTCAAACCATTATTATCTTATGAGTTATCAATATCTACCAAATTAATTATAGGTCTATATAATTATGAGATAACACATCACATAATGAAAACCATACATATATTATTGACAAGAACAATAAACATTTAACATATCATCAAATCTTAACATATATAAGGGATAAATATTTTATTAAAATTTCATCATCATAATCATAACCCATATTGTGATGTAATAAATATGGTATCATTGGATCATATACCATGAAAATCATAAGAATGATAAATTAATGTTGTTACAGATAAAAAATTCCTTCAATAGGCCAATAAACCATTTCTTGATTAAAATATTCCTTTCCTTTAAATTAACATATTTTTAATCTAAAAATTATAAAAATACGAAGGAAAACATTTTTTAAATATAAAATGATACATATAATGGAAGATTTATAAAAGAGTTTTAATCATTGTAGGTAAAGTTTTTATGTTGTGTGTGCAAAAACAAAAATCCTTTCACATTTTAGGTATAATGTTAAAGGTGCCTAATTTGAAAAATGATAAAAATATTCCATTTTTTATAAAAAGTCATAAAAGGGAAAAAAATTAATTAAGAAAAAAATTTATAGTATTACATAAATTCCAAAAAAATATTTTTTTTAAAATATGGACATATAAAAAAGGATTTCTAAAGGAAGAGATAAATTAATGTGGTTTTCCATAAAAACATTCATTGGAATGATAGAGTACACAATGAAGGAAATATTGAAGGAATAAAATGTAATATTCAGTTCCAAAAATTTTAGGGTTATGGAAGTAATAAATGGGCTTAATAAATCATCTAATCTTTTCATCTAATTTTTAACCGTAAACAGTCCCTCTAAAAAGTGAGATATTAACCTAAAACAATTATCATGGTGGTAAATTTTGAATCATAACCCCCATAAAATAAATAAAATCAAAGAAATTTTAAAAATTAATTTACATAAGGTCCTTCATGACAAAAAATGAAAATGGGGTAGTAAATAAACTTTAAAAATGAATAACGGTGTATAACATTAAACATGTCTCAAAAAAACGGAATTGAGAGAAACCCATACGAATTTAAAACTTTTTAAATCATAATTCATTGGATGACTGATAATCAGACGTTTGTATAAATTAAATAAATTAGATAATAGTTTATTCCAAAATAATTTCTTGGGTAGTATATAAATCAATTAAATAACAAATTTTTGGGTAACAATGAAACATATCCCGATTAATAAAAATTGATATGACAACCATTAAATAGTTATAAATTTTGAATTGATGGGGATGTATATAATGAAAATTATATGGCTCTTAAAAAATTTAAATTTAATTAATATTTATAATGATATTCATTCGTTGGTAATAACTCCACATAAAATTTATGATTGTGTTAAATATAAAGCTTGTCTCATGACATTGAAATGTCATAAAGAAGACCATTACCTTATATCAAACATAGTTCATAATGTCTATAACCACCTATTAAAAAATTTAATATTATTATAATTTTAAAAAATTCACATATTAGTACATATAATATCATATATAATATACTTATATCTTTTAACAACTTTTTTATTAAAAATTTCAATTTTATATAACTGTGCTGGGTCTTAGATATAATATTTTCATGAATATATTTTTTGGATGTTATGTCCATTTTACATTAATAATCATTCTTCCATATTCAGAATTATTACAATGATAAGTAAATAATATATATTCATTATATATTTATTTTTATCCATTAATAATATTTTGTATTAAAAAATGAATTGGATGACTTCGGGGACATGAAAATCAGTACATGCATGTGAGTGATGTTTCCACATTTTGATTGATGATATGATAAAATCGTTAATAATAAAATCAAAATAGAAAATTATTATTATCTAATAAATTTAATATATAATAATTAAAGCTAACCTTATTAATATCAATGTAAATATCAATAGATAAAAAAATCACATAACATCGTGGAGGTGGTAGTCTACACGTATTAATGTGAGATTATATTGTTTACCAATAGATCATATGGTATGAATATATATAAGATATTGTGAAACAATAATTTTTTTTACAAATATCTAAAATAAATATTAAATAATTCTTTATAAAAACTAATTATTTATTGTTTAGGAAAATGAATCGCATGACTACGTGGAGAAGGACGTCTATGCGTATGGATGTTAAACATTTAAATTCCACATTTTATGGAGAAGATATGTTAAATAGTTTTACCATCATCATAATAAAAACTCTTTATAATGATTATAATTTATTATTAATTTTTTAATGGGTAAACTAATTTTATAGAATGTATAACAATAAATTATATAGAAAGAGAATGTTTATGATTTTTATCTTCTATTTGAGAGGCATCTTGTGGCTTACTTATTGATCCATAATTGTTGGGTATTAATAGATTAAATAATGATATAGGATGAAAGAAAGGATTGTTGGAATTATTCATAAGTAGTTATTATGTTAGATATAACTCTCAAATTTTTTAATTAATAGAGGATGAGAGGTTCACTTTATATTTTATTGGAGGGAAACACATGGAATTTCTCAAAAAGGAACTCAATGATATAAGGCCACATTAATGGGAATGTTCTACAAAAATTAAAAGTATTTTAATTTAGGATAAAAAATGTGGAAATATATTTATAATATATAATGTATATAGGTTTGAGTTTACATCTAACCCTATCACATGGTTTACCCCTGATAAACATGTTTTAACGTTACATGTAGTAAAAAAATTACTATATTTACTATTCACAATGAAAAAAATTATGTTATCCCTATAAAATTATATTAATTTTTTATATTGTATCTATTAAATCCGTTTACCGAGATTTATTTACTATTATTGGTCCAATCTAATTTTAAATAAACATGAAAACAATAATGAATACCTGTTTTAGAAAAACACATTTTTAATCATAACACACATTTTACATCATTTTTATTCCATGTAAACCCATCAATTAAATGTTTTAATATTTGTTTCAATATAAAACGAATATATTTTTTGATAAAATTTATAAAAATATATTAATCTAATATATTAATATTAATACAAATTGAATGCATAAAATAGTATTTCTGAAAATTATAATTTCTATCTCAAGTACGAACTTCCACCAAAATAAAGAATAATTATTATTAAAATGAAATAAAATATATTATTTATAACTAAATAATACATATATAACGTTAATATCAATTTAAAAAAGTTGGAGATTTTATATAAAATTAAATGAGAGTTTTTAAAGACATATTTATTTCTCACTATTATCTAGAAAAGAAATCCTTTTATAAAGGTCCAAAACATTAGAACATATATCATATTTAAATTATGAATTAAAAATATTTTTTCATTTTATTAGTTAGTTGTTCTAAAAATTGTGAATAATAACTATAATGATTTCTCACAAAATTGCATAAATTTTTTTTAAGGAAAGTTTTTTTTGAAGAATAAAATTACTTGAGTTCTTATTTACTATTAATTAATTAATACATATTCATTATTTAATATCAATTTTAATATGTCATATTATGTGATTATTATTATTCATACCATCTAATTTATTAGATATGTCTTAAACATTTATAATATTATGGTCTATTTATAATCAGGGTTACATTTAATGCAGTCTATTGAAAGATTGAAAAATATATAAAAAATATATTATAATATATCATTGTGTTACATAGGTGGAAATACTTCTCATATATCTTAGTTTTACCCCTTGATAAGCATGTTATAACATAAATCATAATCATAAAATTTTATTCTTTTTTTCAATTCACCATGAAAAAAATTATGCACTAATTTTTAAATTATATTAACTATGATGATTCAGAATAGAGAATCCATTATAACAAATTAAAGTTGAATAATTTTATTTTTTTTATAAGCCTTAAAGTTGTGTCGTAAAATAAATGAAACTTGTATTTCTTATATCAAATGTGATTTACTCTATAACCATTCCATCCAAAAAGAATAAAATGATTGTAAAAATATATTATTGAATATATAATATATAAATTTCATCAATAAAAATAACAAATAGATTATAGATTAACTTATTAATAGGATATTGTATTGTGTACATTAAAAAAAATTCCAAAAAATATTTTCTTATTTAAAAAATTGAACCAAAATAAAGTATAATGATTATTACATAATAATGAATTATTTTTTATATAACTAAATTATAATTCTGATAATTTATTATCATATTAAAAACATTATTTGAAATTGACTTGAAATGAATGTATATTTTTTTTATAAAATTGCTATTTTTCAATATTCAATGAAAAATAAATTTTATTTGAAAAATACTAAAAATTAAAATTCAGAAACCGATGATACGATGAGTTTAAAATTTATATTTATTTAATTAAAAAATTATCTATAAAAATAGCATACAATAATTATAAGGTTACACAATACATTTTAATAAACTCCATATTTGATGAAATCATGTTTTGGAAACATAAATGACTTGAATTTAAATTGAGGACCTTCTATATGATGAAAAAATCTATAAATTATAATTACATAAAAGCTATATTTTTTTCCTAAATATTATATTACTATTTAAATAATTCAATTCAGTGACTATGGTATGAAGTGTTACTAGGTCACAGTTTAATTGGATATAGGGTTTTGTGGGAATAAATCTATTGAACACATGCAATTTATTTGTAGAAAAATATATTCTAAAATATCAGCATGTAAAAATCAATTTTTTTTATTATAAGATTACATTACTAAAATTATATTTTTAATATATTATGTTACATTTTTTATCATTTAAATAACAAAATTGTTTTTCATGTGTTATTTAAGATACAATGTTGATTTTTTAGTGGAATGGATATATGTGTCTCATAATGGGTGGGGTACTATATTTCCCGCTGATGAAATTTCTAATCTTATATCTACATATAAATTCATTTATAAGACTACTTGTTTTTTTTTCATATTTTCAAAGAAATTATGGGTTTTCATATATTATTACGTGTATACATAGTGAGTTTGTGGACATAATTGGGCACATAATGAATTTTCTAACGATGGTTTTTTTATGATGTTGGATGTTCTAAATTTTCATTGTGTTCATATTGTAATATTATCTTTCAATAATATATTTTATTTCCATTAAATTTCATATTTTTAGGATTATGCATTATTTTTAATGTATTTCATACTTTTATATCATGATCACATATTATATGACATCTAATATATGTTTTTAGACATTTAATATCTTTTATAATTCATTTATTACCATTTTATGATATGTGTTTCTATAAAAAAAATTATAATTATCATATATATAGTCATGATCTTATTATTGATATATTTTTCTCTCTTGTGTTGTCCTTCATTTTATGTCAATTGTTTTCCTTACAGAAATTCTAAACTCATCTCTATATTTTGTTTCCAATCCTAAGGTTATAATAAAGAAAATATCATGTGAGATATCTAGAAACGTGTCTATAAGATAAATTTTGTGGGTAAATGTTTTGAAATTACATAAATAATAATATTATTTAGCGAAACTCAATTACTATAAATATTTTGGAAATTGATTTATGGATGTTTTTATGTGATATATTATTTAAATTAAGTTGAAAAAATATTATTCATGTCATGTTTATCTTGGTTCAATACATCCCCTAAATATTTCCATCAATCACAACACTATACTGTATTTTTCAGATTCTATAACACATAACAATCAATAAATCTACATCACTACATCCAAAACAACTCAAACCTATTCCCATTACAATAACATCACTTCCACCACATTCATAACACTATTAACACTATAATAAATCATCCAACAAAAAACCCCAAACTAAAATCAATACAACCTCACCATTATTCAGAAAATATAAGAGAGCCATTCCAAAACTAATGTTACTATAAATAAATAAAATTACAAGACTACATAGAAAAATTAAGTAAATTATAGGGAAAACCAAGTTCCCCCATCTCATTTATTCATGCTTCAATGCTAATTCAAAAATTCATGCATAATTAATACCAAAATGAATTCTAAATTTCCATATAGCCCATTTTAATAATAAAATAATGATAAATACCAACTATAAATGTGTTAATGTATATTCACACCAATTAATTATATGAAAACAGTAATTAAAATGAAATACTAAGAATATGTTCACTCTAAATGACATTTATATTAAACAATACCTAAAATTTATATATCTATATTAATTTCTTATAATCCATTGCATTAGATTTAGTTTGCTAATTCTAATCATTCATCCATTGTAAATATTTTCATTTTAATTAATCATTCAAACTTAATAAGAATATATATATTTCAATTCCTTTAAATTAATTTTGGATTATAAAATTCATCATAATAGTGATGAGTAACTCAAAATCATATCTGATAAAATCAAAATAATTCTATAATATAATATTCTTCATAAAATATAAAATAATAAATAAACAAACTCAACACAAATATTACCATTTTACTATACAATTAAATATAGAATATGAAAAGGAATGAAAAATGACAAATATTTATAATAAAAGAACCCTGAATCAAAAATATATTTCTATAATGATGTATGAATCATAATAATATAAGTATATTAAAAAGGATAGAAAAGTGGGTCTTAGCATTCATTTGGTAAATTTTTCGATATTACATATACAAATAATGAACCTTTTTGACATCATATATATTCTTTTAATAGATCCTCCACTTGATCGATTCTCAAGAGTGGATAATTAGATCATGTTGAATAAATCCTAGAATCAGTTTAGAAATGACTGGTTGTGGGTAAGAATTATTTTGTTTCCATGATTTTCCTCACCAATGCTCCAAAGATATGGTAGCGTGAAAAAAGTACATAAAATTTATATATATTTTGGTATCAAAAATCAGGTGTTCATGTCATTAAGAAGAAGATTATTACACTATAGTTTTCATTCATAATTACACTGGATATTTGGATGGTTTTATAGTTCCCTATTTTTTAAGAAAACAACTCTTTATCTCTTTGAATGGACACAATAATTCAATGTCTAATGGTTCAATAATGAATTTTCCTAGGTATGGGTCCAGATGAGTGGCCTAAATTGGATGTTGTGGAATCCTAATATTCTACAAAATATTGTAGCTATATTTGGTTTTCAGATATGTGTTGATAAGAAAACATAACCAGTAAAGTATGGAAATTTTATGATAACTCTAGATGATATTTATCTTTTATCTACTCTCATTGATAATTTTATTACCACTACTCCAAATGATGATAGTCAAATTTCGGTGTAATATTTGAAAAGTTCATATTTATTTAATGTTTTAAAATATATTGGCCATCATGCAATGATAAGCATGAGGAATATATATAAATTATGTTTGTATCCCTGTGGAATATACACAAGTAATTACATTCTATTGTTAAACGTAATGTACTAGGGAAACATGGGAATTCCTTTTTAACAATGATGACCATGGAATTACCATTGATTTATCAATACAAGACAATATGGTTCCTAAGTGATTTAGGTTGTTTTCATTAACCACATATGGAGAATTTTGAGAAGTATGGGACATTATTGGTTATGAATAGATAATTTTATAATCCTAAACAAGGTGTTAAAAATGATTGGGAAGGGAATAAAACACAATTAACTGATAATGGAACTAATGGTGGTTCATTCTATGATGTCACAGTCAAGTAGGATGCTCTTGGAGGGTCTTAGTGCCTAGATAGAGAGGAGGGTTTAGAGACAAGCATGCGAAGACTATTTCTACCAATGAATTGAGGTAGGGTGTTATAAAAAATGAATCCAATAATATCTTTTCAAGACCATCTAGTGTTGAAGGTGGATGGATAAAAGGTTATGTCACATTTCCATACCTAATGAAATCATGGGGTGACGTTAGTGGTGAATATGAGGTGAAGGTTCTGTTTGACTATAAGTTTTCACTCCTAGACGATGTTGATCACGACCAATGTACTATATTTATAACTAAATATAATTATAAGGGTAATTCTATGGTGGTGGAAGATGATTTTTTTCATTTCATTATTTTTATAACACATACAGATCATTCAATAGTGCAAAGAGAGGCTTCAACTATGAAGCATAGTTCACATGGAAAGGGAAAGGTTCTCAATGATGACCTTAATGATATTTTAGTGATTATTTATAAAAATGATATTGTGGGATTCCCTCAGTGAGAGACTCCAATAATCATAACATGAAGGTAAATAGATGATATAATTGACACTTTGGATAGGGCGGTGGCATGTGGGGAGGCTTCCACTATGCAACTAGACATGGGTAGTAACAATATTAAATTTCAATTACATGATATTATACATATATATTATAGTAGGAAAGTGTTCTATACATTTTTTTCAATGATAATGTGCATATTTTTATTGATTGAAAGACCTCAGATATTGGGAATTTCACATACATAAATAAAGGTGTCTATGATTTGTTAAAAAAATCATGGGTGAGACATTTGACGATGAAGACGAATCATTTGGGATTTTGGATGATCAATATGATTTTAGGAAGGATTCATATTTTGTTAATATATAAGACACTTGATATGTCATTGTGTACCTATAGTAAGGGGTAATAGATAATGAATATGGTGAATGTTGCAGACCCTTTTTTGGGTGGTGTTTTTTGTTTTATTTTATTTAACGATTCAATTTCCCCACAATTTGGCATATGTACTGCAATTTTTGTTAATAAATTTTCATATCCATTTATTTTTATTACATGGATCATGTCAGTCATTGTATATTACCACAAATTTCACAGTTATTTAGTCAATTTCTAAAATATAGTAGAAATCAACTATTATATAGTGGATTTTAAAATTGTCATTTCACCCTCAAACCCTTGATTACAAAACCACCATTGTATAATTACGTAGAACATGTTTTCTATCCTTCATTCATGAATGTAAAATTAATTCAAATTATATAAAATATTTATGAGTCAGCATGGTAATAAAAATGATATTTCAAACTAACCTTATTTTTTTTTCAAATTAACATAATATACAACTCCCCCCAAAATTCTTACATTCACTGAATATATGACCATATTTACTAGAAAACCAAAATTTGTGTGCCTAAATTTAACATCATGAAGCATTTCACTTGAAAATAATGGTAAATTTATACCGACAAAAAAAAATAAATCAAATATCACCTAATAGCTAACATCACATTCTAAATGCAACAGAGAACACAAAATTTAATTCTATAATAGAGTATAAATTATTTTAACATCTATAAATAAAAATTATAAATAAAATTATACTCCAAAAAACTATAATATTGATTCTATAAATTATTCATTCTTTTTATAACATTCCAAGAAGAAAAATCAATAACCATAACCATAAAAGGGGATAGATCTACATAAACACATTAATAATTTCTACATTCATCATCGTATTAATATTCCCAATATCTTATATTGAAAATATTAAAAAATAATCTTCGATATGACATGTTGATTTCTTATTATCTCTTCCGTGTAAAATCCACTACACTACAATGGTTCCAAAGAACCCACAGTAAGAGAGTAAATATAAAAAATTGAACATTTATAACTGAAATTCCATTTGTAAATCAGAAAATGCATTATTAAGTAATGATGTTACATAAAACATCTTCACAAATAGGGTTAATTTATACCATATTATGTTATATCATGATAGAATTAAATTATTGTTAATCATTATAACCTTTGATAATATAACTGTTTCAAAGATTCTATTATGATTATTATATATTGTGGGTTAGGATAAATCCAATTGACATAGACAAAGGATGTGATGACCACGAATAATAGAATCATACCTTATGAAGCCCATTTATCATAGATTCGGAGGGATATTGAATAAATGAGATTTTCCATTGAACAAACACACGAAAATATTCAATAACCAAAGTAGGAGAAAACCCATTTATGCGATAAGTTCATTATTATCGGGATAATAACCCCAACCATGTTCATAAAACCACCACTGGATAGTGCCTCCTTCGTTTACCACACCATTTTCGAATATTCTGGTTTAAAAAAGGTTTATATATGTAGGACCAAAAAAATTATATATATTCATCTTAATAAAACAATTTTTACATTTATATCGTTTTTATTAATAATTAATATATGAATAAATTACAATTTTATATAAATTATAATTTGATATGAGGAAACTCAAATTGTATTATTGGGGAATAATTTTGTTTCAATCATGACGGTAATCTTAATACATTCATGAATTTTTTAAATATTTTCTTATAATATATTTATTTTAAATAATATTTATTTAAACATAAGAAATTATATAATATTATGAAGATAGATTCAGATTTTATAATCATATGTAAACTATTATCATTGTAAAAACTAGAACTTTTAAATAAATGGTGATCATTATTTAGGTGTAAAATTTAGTATTTATTGATTTTTTTATAAAAATATTTTTTATGTAAGTTCATCGAAGATAGTCCACTATAAAGTTTTCATAATATTCCTAGATAAACGACTTTTTTTAGAATATTATAGATCACATATTCAAAATGAATGTATTATGACTTAAAAAACCAAAAAGCTCATTCATAAATAAAATAAACAAATCCATGGCAAATAACATGTTTCCCACTACAAATAATTTGTTTTGAATTAATAGGATTAATTTTAAAAACACATAATGAATCCTCCAAAACTGATATTATATTTTATTGTGTTAAAACTAATTCATTATAGAAATTTACTCTCATCAACATAATTAAGGATATTATGTTAAAGTGTTTTGTTCATAGACATATAAAATAAAGGAAAATTCTTCTCTTTTTTAGATTCCATGTGAAAATACCTTGGGATGGATTTTATTTTTCATAAATTATTAATATAATATCGAAAACCTAATATTATAAATTAGTAATGAATCATGGCCTAATTTCCATTATACCCCATCAAATAGTTAATTCTACTTCACTAAAAACCATTTGAACATTAATGCAATGACCCTTGTTTTGGACATGGCAGAAAATTCCATATGATTTTGACCATTTCATTTAGTCAATGTAACAACATAAAATTATAGTATAAATATGATTAATCAAATTAATAAACATAAATGATTATTTTTAGATGAGGATTATGGTATGAGATTTATTTCGGATGTTCTACTGTGTTTTGAGAGCATCAACATCTAGAAACATCATTTTTGAAGAGATATACAGTGGTGTATGGTTGGCACATTGATACTACTAATTATGTGGACAAAACTATGTGACCATATTCTAATAGAGGAATAATTTGGAAAAATGTGTAGCTCTTTAGAAAAAACCCTACATCTGAGTGTTGATGGGGCAGAGGATGTTAGAAATTGTTTTTGTCAATGCGCGTTTGGTTGTATGGTCATGTGGGGTGTTTATGAAAAATTATAGAGGAGGAAACTTGAGTTGTGAATAATATTTAAAATAGTGCACCTTTCTCGCAAGCTTAATTTGAATTATACAATGATTTAACATGGTTGGCCCATGGTTTGGATAACAATCCTAAAAAACAGTGTGCATTATTAATGAGGAATATTTTTTGTTTCCCCCTAACTTCTATAACTGTAAATAATCCTCTTTCTCCATCATTCCTCCCACACTAGGTAGACTCTTGAGATTCCCCCCTTGGCTACATCCAAGGATAAAATAGATGTCCCCCATTAATACTCTAATTATATTTATTTCATGTGTAGTATAATTATAATTGTTAGTGTAAAATTCCCCCATATTCATTCATCATTTTATATATCGATATTGAAGGCTGTTTCAATTCAATCTCATATTACCTATGATATGGGGTTTCCCTATTCTTCCAAATTCTCTCATTCTAAAAATAAATAAATGATAGATAATGGATGAGGGATGTTTCCTAATAGTGAGGTGGGTGGTATATTTTTATTTCCTTCAATGTGGAATCATTTATAAAAACAATTCATTATTTCACCCTTCATTCATCCGACACATTTCCCTAAAATTTTATAATTCATATAAATAACTGATTAAAAACAAAATTGTTGTTTTATGGAACCCTACGTCACAGATGGACTTTGAACAATCAACATGGGCCACCCTTTTGGTAGCAAACGATTATAATCCCTTTTAAACATTGGTTTTATGTGTTTATAGAATGAATGATGATTAATTAAGGTTGAATTGATTGTTGAATATTAACAATGTGTGTTTTTAATTACTATAACCATGATAATATAGTATATATGACTTTTATAGAAATGGGAAAATAAATTATAATATTCAAAATGAAAAATAAAATTGATTTTCTTATGGACTATCATATTTTCTACATGTATGGTTTCAACTGCTAATGACATGATCACCTAGCCCTATATTACTCGCTATATGATGATCAGAATAAATTTTTGAGATGAAATGATACATGATAATCTTGACATATTTGATGAATTTTTATTAGGTCCCACATCTAAATGTTTTCATTTAAATTTTATAAACCATTATATTACATCCTGAGTGAACATTTTATACGCATGTAACAATACCATGGATCGGCTCATAGGTTAGGAGAGATCACAATGTTACATGAGAGATATCTAGTTCGAAATTATAAAACTCCATGATTATGGGATAATATTTTATGTGGGAGGACCTTATTCATTGTTATTATTTTTAGTCCTTAGTTAGGGTCATTTGGAATGAAAATTCACACCCCTTTACTATCCAATATTGGACATTGTGTTCCACATAATTTTGGGTGGTTGGACATGAAGATTCACACCCATTGACTATGATATTGGAAATGAAGCATAACATAATTTATTGAGATTTTTTCCATGGGGATACATATATATTTCTTATATGTTAGGGATTGTACCCATTTTTAAAACATATAGACTCTTACATTTTTATTATGGATATGCATGGATACCAGATTTAGGGATATTTTTTGGAACAGTACTACATATATATATATGTATATGGATATATATGTTAATAAATATATAGTATTTATATATATAGAGAAACATGTTCAGAGGTATTCCGACATATGCCAGAATAGGTGCATTCCTCAAGGAATCCATGGGGAAGATGAGCTCGACTTGATTACATTTATACATTCACTACATTACCTATGATATCATAAATAAATATTTTATTTTATATTCATAAAATTGATTGAATTGGAAACCATCAGTTGTGTTCTACATAGTATATTTCCAAACCTTTTTAGGCTACTATTTCATTAGGGTACCCAAATTGGACTTATTATTACAAGATCTTGTTATGGTTTTTAATTTCATAACATTTTACTTTCACACTATTTTTTGATATATGATCATAATGGCATAGTACTGAGCCAAAGAATTGGGTTCTCATAGGGAAATAAATTTAGGATTCTTTTTATTTCATTGAGCTTTTTATATATATTATCATATGTATGTCCACTTGTTTTATGATGTAACATGTTAATGAATGATTAATTAATCAATTGTTGAGGAGAATATGTTATTATTATTTTATTATTGTCATTATTTAATAATAATTTATCTATTTATTTATTTAAGATGATGATTATACGTTTATTATTAATCGAGAGGGTATTGTACCCCTATATTTTCTATTTAGACCCTCACTACTAGTTGAGAATATATAACATAAGGGGGGGATGCTTGGGGCCATGGGACTGACTGGATAGAGAACTATTTCAAGTGACTTCTAGTTCGGGGCATTACAATTTTATATTAGTGGATATTTTCCAATGACATATTATTTCAATCTAGTAGACAATAGACTATGAATGTGTCAGTTCTTGGAAAATATTCATGTCTAGAAGTGATCAACCCACGTACTAGGAAAAGACAATGTAGATTTGAATGGGAATATTTTAAATTTTATTAGTCATTATAGATGATTATTATTTCACCTTGATTATCTTGTGTGCATTATTCTAGTATATGATTTTGAGATTTGTTTTATTTTAATCTTGATATATTTTATAACTGATTTATTTTTACAACCATCTAAATAGGACCAAATATATTCACAGTTCATTCATACTACATGCCATGTGGATTGTATTTTGAGATGGTATAATACATGAAAGATGTTCCTTTTGAACATAAATTCCATATTTTATGGTTATTTATCATGTATGACTATAAACACAGGTTAAATTATTTATTAGCATTCTTATTTTTCTAATTTGATAGGTAATTTGTTAGAATGCATTCAAGTATGCAATAATTCTCTAATTATTTGTTATACTTATTAGTATTTCATTCTTGAATGATAGACATCAATGTATAGATGTATTTCATAATATTATTTTAATCCATTCCTTATTAAAAAAATGACATATGACTTCTAATTATATGTTCTACATGAACCAAAGTTGTTTTTTCCTATATATTGTTATGGTGGCACCATAATTGACAAATCATTAAATTTTCTTTCCACAAACCATTGGTTTCTTCGGATTAATATTGTATAGTTATAAAAAAATGTGTCCCAATTAAAATAAATATAATATATGGGACATTATATATTTTAAAGGGTTACCCTTATAATCAATATATCTTAAATTTTATTGTTATTATCTCAAATCAAGGTCACAACCCTTGTATCAACTACATATATTTCAAGGATAACTTATAAAGGTATGTACCACTATAATTTTTTATTGGTAATGCATATAAATGAGCTATGTTATGTGTTAAATTGAAAAACATATAAGAAATTATTTTTTATGATGGATGTTACCTATATAAATTCTGGATGAAAACCCATATGACTCTATCACAAAATGAACTGCAAGACCTAATTGCTACGTTTGGGTATTTTTTCACATAACATAAATCATTATATGAAAAAATAGGACCAAGTTTTTTAGTTTAGCCCTGTTTCATATCAGATAAACCCATAAAGATGTTTTAAAATTAAAAAAAAAATCTATTATGGGTTTCACATAAATACACCAAACTATGTAAGATCGAGTCTCGTAGGATGCCTTTACCTTATATATGCCTCAATACATAATCGTATGAGGGTGTGTTTTTTTAAATTGGATAACTAAATAATGGTCCATAATCCACATATATGAGTTATATATTAGTGTGGGTGGAATCTTATTGAGTTGAATCCCTTAAAATAATGAAAATATGATATATAATTTTTCTGGAATATAAATGTGATGGGTCACTTATTTAAAATTCCAATTGCCAAAAAAATTTCTGCCTTAATTTCATTGAATTGAATTTATATTTAAGTAATCCCAATTGGTAAAAATTTATGAAACCAAAAAATGTATAAAATGAATTTATAAAACCAATCAATAAAATCATGATAGTATTTCAACTAAACAAACAATTGTTGAATGGATGATTCATATTACATGCATTTATTTCCATGTTGAATTATATAAATAAATTTCAATTTATAGATTCCCATTATAAATAGTATGTGGAACTTAATTAATTAAGGCTCTTTAAATTATTTGAAGTAATTAGGAAGTGATTAAAATAGATTAAATTAAATCTTAATGTGGTGATCCTAGATTACACCCTCACATAAGGGTACATAATATAATTCCTGAGTATCTCATTAGTTGGGAACATGGATGTTACCCATAGCTCTGTTTTGACCTATCTGTAATGTTAATATAGGGGTTAGGCTGTTATGTATAGTGAAATTTATGTATTCCCCATATATTGGATGGAAACATTATGTTGTGTTAAGTGGATAGCCAATTTCCGGTCATTCCCTCTAAGTTAACCTAGAATCATTAAATATTTGTGAAGGTTCAAATTCCTAAGATGTTTTTTGAGTGTCTGTTGTCCCATGTTGGACACCTAGTAATAAAACAACACCTCAATGTTGGCAACTGGTAATTCGGTAATTTGAGGATGGTTGAGGGGTTATGTATTGTAACATCACAGGTATATAATGAATGTGTAATTTTCATATTTATTAATATTTTTGAATTAAATATTAATATTAAATTAAAGGGGTTTCTATGTTCGATGGTGTACCCAATATGCAACAACGAGTTTCTTTGAAATCTTACATCGCAAAGTAATAATATAATAATATTAATTTAAATGGTAGTTAACGCCTTTCTGTTGTACTAGCGAGAATGAATAAAACTAACTAAAAAATAATTATATATGTTTGCTAAATATTTTTACTCTTATCCAATAAAATTTAGAGGCTGAAAATAAGAAAGGAATCCGATTTTAAGGCTAAATATTCTAATATTCTTTAAAAGGTCGAATAACTTCCTTTTGATGGAGAAACCTTTTTAGAACTACTTATTTTAAATTTTATATGTTATATTTCAAAAAATAAAATCCTTCTCTAGAATCGGGACATCAAAATGTATTTTATGTAAATTTTTGTTATTTTTCCGATAAAATTAAATTTTTAATGAATAGTGAAATATGTTGTATTTTAATTCAAAACTACATTTTAATATAATTTATTTATATCGTTATATTATCTTATTAATTTTTTTAAAAGTGTAACTATAATATATTTTTACCATTTAATTCAATGGTGGTCATTGTAATTAGTTTCACTTTGAAATTGGACATAAACAAGTGTCAATCTTTTGAAAGATATTGTTTCGTAAAAACACGCTATTTTTTGACAATGGGAATTATATTTAAATTATTTACTAAAATTTCTGTGTTTTAAATTTGATAAAATGGATTCCATATTTGGAATCATAAGGTCCAAATTATGTTATCAAGTCTCTTTTGTTTTTTGGACATTCTGAACAGTAACAACGACAATTATGTTTATTTATCATGATTAATTAGTAATCGGGTAGTTAAGGGTAATTAAAGAATATAATAATAACATTAAATGACCCTAAAATGTATCTTGATTATATGTTTTGAGTCATGGCCGACCATGGGATGCCTTGTTCCAACTTTGGGACCCCATGGAATCACTTTAATGTGATAATTACCTTTTATCATATAATTTTTTAAAGAAAGGAAAATATAACCAAAGTATGTATCAGTAATGTAAAAAAAAATTTAATTTTGTTTACATAAATGATATCTTGGACTATAAATACTTATTCTAAATATAAAAATATTTCCTACATCAGGTTATTTTATTTATAATTTTTAGTCATTAAATAATTAATTTATTTATGACACAATGACGATGCAGTTATTACCTCATTAATGAACGATTTAAATAATTTGTAAAGATAAGGTAAAATATAAAACATAAACTTGTCAAAAACCAATTTGATTGTTTGATTTAGAACCCTTATCACCTTATCCTAAACATATATCATTTAGGGACCTTTAAAATCAGAAAATAATTTAATAATAAAGTAACATTTCAAGACTTTCCAAAAGTGACCCTCCTCCCTCTTATAAAAGGCCCCCACCTCTACCCCCTTACCCACACCTCTCAAGCTCTTGTCTCGCCCAAACTCTACTCATATTGTCTCTTAACATCCCTCTCTTACTCTCAAAAGACTCACTTTCGGAAGAGGTCTTCCCAATGAAGCATTTGGATCAAATCAAAAAGAGTTACCCGATTTAGAGGTAATGTCTTCTCTCGAGTTTCATCGTTTTATTTTTCCATCTTCACTCACCACTATCTTATAATTATTTTATCCCATTATAACACAAGTATCTTCAATATTATAGGATGTTTTTATTAAAATGATTCTACATACACTTATACATACCTCCGTCTAATGGTTAAAGAACATACAGTTTCTGTGGGTGGCGAATAGCTGCCTCACGAAACGATGATTGTTCAATCTTCTTTTAAAACCTCTCATTGTGGGAATTATGATGGAACTGTATTTATATAATATATATATTATGTTTATGTATTATTTATTCTTCTATATTTTTATATATATAGAAAACCATTATGGTTCCCATTATGTGTAAACACGATAAGTTCATTTGAGGAAGTGCGGACTACCGCCCCACCAAAGTGATATGACTCGTTCATAACATATGTGGTAGATATAAAGGATAGGTTTAATGATATTATATATGGTAATGTACTGGAATTATAATACTACTATTTGTCATTATGTTTTAATTCCATTAAATATGAAATAGAAATGGAAGTAGAGTTCATGCGTACGTACGGCTTACCGTCTCCACGAACGGTGCATTTCATTTAATACCTCTAAATGTTATGTAATATTATAAATACATGTATATTCTGGATATATATGATATATATGATATCGAAATCATGAATATAATTATGGATATAATGAACCATTGACCACATGAACTACATGTAATTATAAGAAGACCATTTTTTACTTAAGTACCAAATATCGACAAAACGAACATTATTAACTTAAATGATTACATAATGTTTATAACATGATGATATGTGATATTAATTAAATAATAAACTTTAAAGGAAGTCCTTATTCAATTATAAATTGACCAAATTTTGTTATTTGGGAATATAAAGAATGAACGAGAACAAGCCAGACTTGAGGTAATGGATATGACCTCTCTCTTTCTTTTCAAGTACTCTCTTTTATGTCATTTCTTTTATGCTCCATGTTCTTATGTTGTAGGATGATATTTTATATTCATCTTACTATAATTTTTTATTTTCATATGATGATAGACCCCCTCTTACTCTCATCAATTCAATTTATGAATTTTTATGTGGCGCTATTAGGATGACGAATTTTCATAAGTGATTTCTTATCTCACTTTTAATTCTGTGAGATTTCCATTGTTCGCCACTTATTTGTTGCATGTGGTGTATTGTGTACAGAAATTTCATATATATTAACATGATTATGTTTATATTCATGGTATTATCTGATTCATTTGGCGTTTATTATCTTTTGGTGATACAACTCAATTGATTACAACGAGGTAAGGGGTTTTTTATCTCACTTTTTATTCTTGTGAGATTCATGCTACATTGGCCACTATATCATTTTTTGTGGTGTATTTACTACCCAAGATTTTATTCTTTGTGTAATATAATTTAATTTATGGGTATTTACATCTTCATTGTATAAACATTCTTTCATGGGGTGTGCGTTTCGAAAGTTATCCAAATCTGTAAGGGAACCATTCACCCTCCTCTTACTAAAAGGCATCACCTTGATTGGTCATATAATTTAAATCTTCTTATGTTGGGATGTGTTCTTATACATCCTTATTACTTGAAATTTAATATCCAAGTGAAGATATACCCTTTTTATCTCTCTTCAACTGATTTTCTGAATTTTAACGTGACGTCATTAAGTTGTCAAATTTCTATAATGGGACTTCTTAAACAAATTCCAATTATTTGGGTTGAATTTCTACTCCTTGATTATGTCATGATATGAATATGTGTGGATGACCTCTAATTATTTTACACTTAATATCTACTTATATTGGGTGTATTTATATTTGTCACACATAATTATTTAATAGATTTATCCTTAATATAAGGATATCGTCATTGTACGAGACTTTGTCTCAATCTCCTTTCATTGAGGCATCTTTTTATTTCTACACGAATTTATTTTATAAGGTGCATAAAACCATTTTGAGTTTTCATTTAATTCATAGGGAATAGTTTTCTATGATGAATTTTACTAAATGGAAAAAATGAATGTTTATTTTAACATACGCGGTGACAATGACCTTTCCGCCGCCGCGAGTATTATTTGATCTCTAGCTTCCTCCACAAGCCGTAATGTTTTTAAAAGAAAAAAATTCCATATAAACTATTATGTATTTTTGTATTGAATATGGTTTTGATAATGGATTTTTATTGAAATATATATAAGTGATATATTGTGATTGATATGTGTAAATGTTTTATTTCCTTTATATTTATGTCTTATGATTTTATAATGGTACTTGGACATTTGACGGGTGGTTATGTGATAAACCAAATGATGGTTGGTTCCATGAATATCAGGATGGGTGGTTACGTTATAACCTCCAATGCATTGAGTATGGAATTCGGCTTATGGTTATTCAATTTAATGACATTTTTGGAAGTCGACCGTATGGTTATTCCATTTAAGTATGTTTATGTTCCAAGTTACCTTTATATGTTATGTGTTCTTTATAAGGGTTTTCATGTTATCTTTTGGTTACAAAAGGGTAAGTAATGATATATTATTTAGTGAAGTTTATTTACTACTTCATAAAGGTGAAAAGTATTACTTATGTTAAATTATTCATGGTATACTTGTTTTTTTCAAAAACTAATAGTTTCATGTTTGTGTACTCCTCACTGAACATTTTATGCGCATCCCAAGTTTTTTAAATGTTTTTCATAGGCAATAAAGTGGAATAGGGTCAAGGATTGGATCAAGAAAATTTCATGTTGTCTAAAACATGGAACAATACATGTTTCATTTTAAGAGTATTTATTTTATGAAAAAATTGAAATTGAGTAGAAGTGACTACTTTGTAATCTTTTGAGATGCAATAGTTATGGCCTAATTATCTAAAAATCTAAACCTGAAAAGATTCTGAATGTGAATTTTTCATTTAATTCATGATTATGTAATGTTTTAAGGCTAGGTCCTTCAAGTTGGTATCAAAGGTCAGTTTAGATAATTTTAGTGGTTATAGTGTTGTTTAAACATAAGTGACAACTTGTGTATAACCACAATGATTAGTATATTAGATAGAGTCTTTGTTACTTGTGAAAGTTGGAATGAGTTTGAGATAACATGGATAAGTATATCTTAGTGATTATCTCCCTCATTAGTATGTGATGATTTTTTTGATATACTCACATGAACATTTTTTGTTTTAGTAAGTGGATAGATCTAGCAGGAACCAAAGTGACAATGAGTTTGAAGGAAACTGTGGTGGTTCTCTGATTAAGAGATTGGATGAAATGGGGGATTCAATGAGAAATATTGTGGTTATTCTAAACCATATATCAGGAGTCATGATTAAAAACTTGAACCTTGGTGAGTTCTCTAATGCTTCATTTAGGACAGAAACAACATGATGTGGATGTTCAGGGAATAATTATTAAGGTAACCATTATGGTTTATATGATCCTTACTTTTGAGGTAATTATTGGTTACTATATGTTATGATGGAAAATGAAAGGCATGAGATAAACTTGAGGTTAAATTATGTTATGGTTATTTATGATGATTTTATCTCCTTTGGGGGAATATTTTATGAGTTAAATAGTTATTGAAAAAGGACAACACACATACCATGTGACAACACGTCGCATCGGACGAAGGTGTGGGAATCGAACCCAAAACCAAAGTGCAACTGGTATTTATCACATACCACTGGACTAGGTGAAGTCCCTTGTTAGTATGACTAATTCTTTTTTAGTTAGATGATTTTATGAATCAGGAATAAGTGGATTTTGGGTTTTCTATGGAAATGATTATCCTATTATGTAGGACATGTGATTAGGTAAATTAATTTTCAGTATGAGACTTTAAGAGTAACTGATGTGATTTGGAGATAAATGATAAGATTTACACTGGAAGACTATGTTATTAAATTCTACGAAGATTTGGGTTTCAATCTTAGTTGGGATTAAATGATGAATTTTATGGACAGTTGTTTATTGAATGGTGTTTGTTGAACTTTGGGTATTGTTTGACAAATTTTATAGATTAAGAGTATTTTTTATTTTTGTAGATGATTATCCTTTTGGGGATTATCTGATCTTGTATAAACCTTTTTGGATTTTTTGATGTTCTAAAGACATGAGAAATATATAGTTCATATTTTGTGGATAAGGTGATTCTCAAGAAGATGATTATATCACTCTTAATGTGAACAAGTCATCCTAAATAATCATCTTTTAGAGAAAATATGAGTTTGTGTTTGAAATCCAGTATAATATGAAAGTCTAAATAACAAGTGAGTTTGTTTCCTTATGATTAAGTTAAGCTCATAAATAAATTCCTCAATGAAAAGTTACTTAAAACAAAAACATTGTCTATTAACATTTCCTACTGGGGAATCATATACCGTTTAACCCATCACAAGTTGGTGATTTTCTGGTGGTTAGCTTTCTCCTAAATATGTTTTCTATAACTCTCCATTAAAACACGACCCTTTGTTTTCACTTCCATATCCATTTTTTCATTGAATCCTAGTTTTTTTTGTATCAGGTGAAATTTTTACTTTTCTTTCTTTCTTTTAAGGTGATAATTTATTTTACTTTTTTTTCTGATGTGGGGCTTTCAATGAAGTTTTCGAGCCCAATTTTAAAATTGCACAGATGCAATGCCCAAAAGGGGGGAAGGCTGTAACATCCCAAGCATAAAATGAATATGAAATTTTCATATTTATTTTAATTTGTGAATTAATTATTAATATTAAATTAACTGGGATTCTATGTTCAATGGCGTACCCAGTACGCAACAACTAGTTTCTTTGAAATCTTACGTCGCACAGTAATAATATAAGAAAATTATATTAAATGGTAGTTAACGACTAGCCGTTTTAATGGCATGAATGAATAAAACTAACTTAAATTTTTTTATATATGTTTTTTATATATTTTTACATTTATCTAATAAAAGTTATAGGCTGAAAATAAGAAAAGAATTCGATTTTATGCATAAATATTCTAATATTCTTTAAAATGTCAATTAACATCTTTTTGATGGAGAACCCTTTTTAGAACTACTTATTGTTAATTATATATGTTATATTTGACAAAATAAAATCCTTTTTTAGAATTGGGACATTAAAAAGTACTTTGTGTAATTTTTTGTTATTTTTCCGATAAAGTTTATTTTTCAATGAATAGTAAAAAATGTTGTATTTTAATTCAACACCTCCTTTTAATCTAATTAATTTATATGGATAGATTATATTTTTAATTGGTTATAAAGTGTAACTAGAATATATTTTTACCTTTCAATTCAATGGTGGTAATTAGAATTAATTTCACTTTGAAATTGCACATAAACAAGTGTCAATCTTTTGACAGATATTTTTTTCGTAAAAACACGCTATTTGTTTTGACAACATGAATTATTTTTAAATTAATTACTGCAATTTATATGTTTGGAATTTGATAAAATGTATTCTATATTTTTAATCAAAAGGTCCGAATTATGTAATTTAGACTCTTTTGTTTTTTTTGACATTATGAATAGTAATGACAACAATTATCTTTAATTATCATGATAAATTAGTAATCGGGTAGTTAAGGGTGATAAAATAATATAATACTAATATAAAATTACCCCAAAATGTGTCTTGATGCTATTGTTTGAGTCATGGATGACCATGGGATTCCTTGATCCAACTTTGGGACTCCATGGAATCACTTTACTATGATAGTGACCTTTTATCATATTAATTTTTTAATGAAAGGGAAATAGAACCAAAGTATGTATCACCAAAGAAATAAAATTAATTTTTTTTTATAAATGATCTCTTAGACTATAAATAGTCGTTGGAAATATAAAAATACTTCCTACATCATGGTATTTTATTTTTAATTTTTATACATTAAATAAAAAATTTTATTTATAAGACAATGATGATGCGGTTATTACCTCATTAATGAACGATAGAAATAAAATTAAAAGGTAAGGAAAAATATAAGACTTACACTTGTTGAAAACCTATTTGACGGGTTTATTTCGAACCCTTATCACCTTATCCTCAAAATATATCATTGTGGGACCTTTAAAATCCTAAAATCATTTTATAATAATGTATCATTTCAAGACATTCCAAAAGATACCCTCCTCCCTCTTATAAAAATCCCCCACCTCTACCCCATTACCCACCCATCTCAAGAAAGTGGATCGTCCAACCTCTGCTCATATTGTCTCTCCACATCTCTCTCTTACTCTTAGAAGACTCAATTTGTGCATAATCCTTCTGAAGGAATCCTTTATCTCAAATCAAAAAGAGTTTCCCAATATAGAGGTAATGTCTTATCTTTAGTTTCTTCCTTTTATTTTTCTTTTTTCACTCGCCACTATCTTCTTACTATTTGTGTAACGCCCTGACTCCAGTTACCCAAAGTTGGTGCATTATTACATAACATTGGCATGATCACAATAGAGATCAAGTCTCTAAAGACCGACTAGTTTAGTAGCCTTGGAAACACTAGATACATCCATAATATTTTACATTACATCATAAAAAAACATCTTGTCTTTATATCCCCTCATACTATCCCTGCAGTTCATTCATAAATTACTTCTTCATAATCCTGGGAAAAATAAATCATTGAAAGGGGTGAGCTCAGATGCTCAGTATGGATAACATTATAGTAGATGCTTTCAAATATAAGCATAAACACTTAAGGCAGTTTATAACTAAAACTAAAGCCTTTTTAAACTTGAACTTCAGAATAAAATGGCAAAGATAAAATAAAATAATGTCATTTACTTACTCACATGGATATTCTACTATTCGAATGATCACATGAAATATCAATAACCACAATCATAATGATGGAATGCATAATTCCATACTATCATAACCACATAGCCAATAACTCATGCCAAGACTACAAATAAGATTTTGCCAAGGCCTTGTGCCAAGACACTAGTTTGTCTCATGAGACCTACTGATGCATCGAGGAGCTATAGTGGGCTCCACCCGTCACTTACTAAGTCCACTGCATTTTTCATATGAAAATTTTGGAAGATAACATAAACATTAATATTAAAACTAGCATACGAAATGTCAATACTTATCCACAAACCATTGAATGGTATTAAAATAGCACATCCACAGTCAAACATAACTCATTCGATACAATATGGAAGATTGTATTATATCATATTAACCTCAATAGAGAATAATGAAGGATATTGACATAGATGAAAATAATCATCAAAACTATTTGAGAGAAATATCCCCATTTTTCTTGAAAGAATTTAAATGTAACACTATTTGTCAAGAAGCTGTTTAAAAAATTGATTTTTGAATCAAAGTGTCCCATACCACTTTGAAACTTTCAAAAGGAGTTTTAATTTTAAAACTTTAATTTCCATATAAATAAATCCTTAAAATCATTTTTTAAAACATGGACATTAATGAGAAAGATTTAGAAGAATATGTCTTTAAAACATTTAAAAATGGTATTTTAGTTAGAGTTTCTAACCAAAAGAGAGACACTTGAATACAAATAATTGAGGTATTCAAAACTTTGTAATATCACGAGAATAATGGTATTCATGATATACTATGTCAAAGTACATTATATACACCACATTAAAGTGATTTGGTGTATAACAACAAAGAAGTCTCTATGGAATGTAAATTGAGATGAAATCTCTCATAAAGGTTGTATCCTTAGGTTAAGGATAAATCAACGACATAATTATGTGTGACAAATATAAATACACTAAATGTGATTGGATATTCAGTGTAAAAAAATCAAGGGACATTCACACATTTTCTAGTAAAAACAACACCAATGAATTGGATGTTTATCTCAACAAATCGAGATTGAGTAAAAATTATTCGTATCAAGTTCATATCGATGACTTGAGAATTTATCAATGGAGTGATTATGTGTATAAAAAGTATATCCACAGAAAGGGGAGTGGAAATTATGAAATAATCAAAATAATAGTGATTCCACACATAATCTTGGAGTAAAATAATCAATGAAGTATGCATAAAGCCGAATGAGTGGAAATTGAAATTTCAAATTCCCTTATTGGTTTGGTAACATACCAAACATACACCCATGAAATAAGGATCATAAAATGATGATGTAAATATACATTAATTAAATTATATTACACAATGAATACAAACATGGGCATTACACACACCACACGTAATAAATAAGTGGTGAACATTGGAATTCTCACGGAATTAAAAGTGAGATAAGAAACCCCTTACTTTTTACTTTTACCTTGGTCGATGGTAGTTTAACGTCCTGTATAATGGTGAAATAATTGTTATTAAATTATTCAATAATCATATACATTAATATTATATCATATATGATCTTTTAACATTGCGTTGTTAATAATATCTTAGAATTATCGTCGTTTCGGGTGTTAACTTACTCGTTTTCTTTTATATCTTTTGTTATGTAAGTCGTGGTTGTAATGGTTAGGTTGTATCTTATTCATATCTAGAATGATATCAAGTCCTTAAAAAGTATTTTTAAATCATCAAATGATAATTATACTTGAATGGATATGATAGAGAATGAATCTCATCACGTTCGTGGAGACGGTAGTCCGTACGCACGCACGTGGGGCAATGTCATTTTTTTGATATTACAATTGTATATAATTGGATGGTATATCATATATACAGAATCATTATCTTGTTACATTTATTATTTACATGATTTACACATCATTATTATACCAATCCAAATAATAAGTTATTGAATAACAATTACACCATGACGTGGAGAGGGTAAGCCGTACGTACGCACGTATAGTGACATGTTATTCAAAGGGTGGATAGAATACTGAAAATGGTTGTACCATATTTATAATAATATTACAGTATATAGGAGATACTGGATTCATTATTTTAGAATAGAAATAACAAAGAAACAATAAGTGGAAGAAGAAAGGAACTTGAAAAATGGTGGTGAAATCATTTCCTCTTCTTCGGGTTCTTCCTTTTTATTTGATAAAAAGGGCTCCATAGGTTGGCTTTATGATAATACTAAGGCCTCTAGGTTGTAGTGAGGGAAGTTGAGAGAGTATTTGGGCAGGGTTTGGCCGAACCAAAAGGCTTTGAAGGTGTGAAAGAATGAGAAGGAGGAGTGCCCTTTAATAAGAGGGGTGAGGGGCACCTTTGGAAAACCTAGAAATATTAATTTATAATAAATTCATATTCGGTTTCTAATGGATCCAAAGATGATTATTAAAAGGTTAAGGTGGGGAAAGGTCGATAACCATTAAACCAATAGAATTTATGCAGGTTTGGGTTAATATATTAACCTTATATTTTAGTTTTAACTCTTAGTTAATTAGTTTTACATTTACCATCTCACTTTGTATTTTTATATTATATAGTTAATAAACATACTATATACATCCAACCGACCCCCAAGTGGTCCATTAATGATAAACCAATAATGATATAAGTATCTGGGCCGAACCTTATATTTTTATGAATTTAATATCAATTATTAATATAATATTTGTTTTAAAAACTCTTTTATGTCAATTTTGACACTATTCAATAGTTGATTTTTGTGAAACTCTTAAAAGAATGATTACATCGCAAAAAGTCAATTAAATCAATACTATTATATCATATTATCCCAGAAAAGTAGTTTAATTCATATAAGGTCTCAAATTAAATTTATTTGGGTATTTATAATATCAATTATTCTAATTTTTCACTATTATGGTAATTCTTGCATCAACATTGTGTCATAAATAAATTAAAATATATAATGTCTAAAAATTATAAATGAAATATCATTATGTATTAAATTTTATTATATTTTTAATGAATATTCACAATCAAATTTATCTTATGTATAACCCTATATTAAAAATGTTATAGTAAATAAACTTTGATTTTAACTCTGTTAACTCTTCTTTGAATTAAATAATAATAAATGTCCTAATCTAATCCAAGTGGACCTAAATGATAATATTTTATTCCTAAGGTTGTTTTTGGTCGAGATACACATGTCCAATAGAATTAGGACATGTGTTAGTGTAATATTAATATCATTTTTACCCTTAATTACCCTATTTACTTTTAACCGTGGTAAATAAAAGTAAAAAGTTCCTATTCACCAAAAATTATTTTCATCTCATTGAACCACATTTTACTGCTTGATATTCACCGTGTCTCTCGGATTTTCGAAATTCCATTCACAGAAGCAGTAAAATTACGTTTTATGAAAAATTTAGTTTTTTAACTACCACTTAGTAGTTTCACTATTCATCAAAAATTAAAGTTTTTCAGAACAATGCCAAAATTTCACCCTAACCAATAATTGATATTCTGAATTCAAAAATGATGTCTATTTTACAAAATTCCAAACATATAAGTTGAATTAATTAATTTTATAATTAATTCCCATTGTCACAACAAATAATGTGTTTTTAAGAAACAATATATATCAAAAGATTGACAATTGTTTAGGTCCAATTTCAAAGTGAAATTAATTATAATGAACACCATTGGATAAAATGGTAAAAATATATTCTAATTATACTTTGAAACCACTCAATAATATAATTTATCACTATAAATTATTTTGATTAAAAAAAGTTGTTTTTAAGTATTTTTCACTATTCATAAAAATTGGAAGTTCTCAGAAAAATACCAAAAATTCATCTTAGGATAATTTTGATATTCCGAAACCAAAAATTCAGTCCATTTTGAAATATAAAATATATATAATTTCAAAAATTAGGTATTATTATTCATAACGGCTAGTTTGATTGGTTGTGGTGTGTTAGAACTCGATGTCGTGTACTACACATGCTATCGCATTATTCAAAGAGAAGTGTACAGTAGATGCTTGGGGTGTTACATTCTCCCCTCCTTCAATAAATTGCGTCCTCACAATTTTTAAAACTGTGCTTGGAAATATAATGGAAATTCCCACATCGGAAAAAGAGTCAATAAAACTATCACTTTAAAAGAAAGAAAGAGAGGTATAAAGGTCAACCAAGATAACCCATACTCAGATTCCATGTAGGAAAACATGGATATGGATGATAAACTAAGTGTCAAGTTCTGATGGAGAGGGATAAAAATCATGATCTGGAGAATGTTAACAATAAGAAAACCACAAACTTGTGTTGGGACAAACGACCATTAGTCTTATAGTAGGAAAGTAAATGGACAACAATTTTTTTAAGTTACATTACATAAGGACGAGGAATTAATTTATGATATTAACTAAGAACATAAAGAGATATACTTAATTTATAAGTAGAGTTTCATTATTTAATAATATTTTACCACTAACTCGTTTTTTTTGAACAATGAGTATTCAAGAAGACTTGGTCACAATGAAAGAGCTAGAATAAACTTCTATAGAAAAACATGATCCATGTAGGATAAACTATATATTTAACTTGTCTTTAGAGATTAATCAAAACCAAAATGGTTAGAATAATATCTTATGACCCCCCCCAAACGTATATTCCATTAGAGAAAAAAAACTAATCTTAATTTCTAAAATTAAACCATCAATACCCCAAAGTCAAATAAATACCATTCAATAATCAATTGTCCTTAAAATCCTTCAATATAATCAAAACTAATATCGAAACTCAAAACTTATAAGAATGTAGTCTTCCATGTTAAATTGTATCTCTAAATGACATTAATTACTCTTAATGTCACATACTTAAAAGTAATTAACCTAATCATTTCCATAAACAACCCAAATCACTATAAATCCATAATAAAAACATAGACAAAAATCCACCATTACGCCTCAAATGAAATCCCATACTATTATATTTTCCTTGAGCATATAGTGTTCACAACAAGGCGAACAACTTCCAAAATAACATCCATCACTTAATAACCAAATCATTTTCCTATACCAAGGGTATTCATTTAATAAGACATAAGAACCCAAATCAACTTATTCTTGATCAATAAAATCATTTAACTAAAAATAATTAGTCACACTATCCAGGGACTTCACGTAGTCTAGTGGTAGGTGATAAATACCAACCGCACTTTGGTTGTGGGTTCGATTCTCACAACTTTGTCCGACGCAACGGGTTGTCACACGGTCTATGTGTTGTCCTTTTTCAAAAACTATATTTTATAATATTACCAAAATGAGATAAATTCCTCAAAATACCATAACATAATTTAACCAAAATTGTTATATCATACCTTGCATTTTCTTCCCAAATTATAGTAACTTATAATTCTCTCAAACCCCAATTATCATATAAAACCAAATTGTTATTTATACCTATATCCGCAAGAGAAGAGATAATTCTTCCTCAAATATCATTCTCACATGGAAAACTGCAGGGTTACAAATACAAGAGAAAATTTTTCCAAAGTAAACCCATCAACAAGGAGCTCTAATAATTTTTAAACATTTCTCCAACCATTTATTTCCACATAGATTCTTATTTAAATAAGAAAATATCCTATAGAATAGGGCATTCACTCGGGTAATGGCCAGGTCCCCTACATTTACGGCAAATGACTGTAAATGGTCTCTTGGGACCATTTTTATCTTCTTCCATAGTACTCTTCATTTTTTTTTGTAAATTCATCACTTTATGCCCTTCCTTCCCGCATGTAAAGCATTTATTTGTCCCATTGAGACACTTTCCTGGGTGTCTCCTTCCACATTTCCTGCATGTTGGAAATTGAGGATTCCTTTCTCCATGGTCTCCTCTGCTGGATCTCTTATCATTCATCACCTTTCTCTTCTTTTTTGAGTCTGTGAATTGGTTAATATATATATTGTTGATCATATTTTTGGAAAATTGATTTGGAATAAAGGCGATAACTTTTACACCTATCAACCGTCCATTTTTTTGCTCATTGCCACCACCGTTCCCACCTTGTACATAATTCTCAAAGTCACTATGACTTCCTTGGAATCCATCCATTGACTAAAACCAGAAATCATTGTGTGAGTAACAGTAGTCATAAAATCATTTAGAGATTAACATGTCATCATATTCTTAATTTGAAACACATTAGGATTAACCAAGGTCATTTACTCTCATCTTATATATTTAATACTTCAAATCAGTTAGTAAAGAAAATGTAAATTATCCTAAGCATATCCCCCGGGAGTGTCGTAACCAAGAGTGCAAGAAGGCCCGTTGTCGTGCACCAGTTCCCGTTAGAGTCTAGCTCAAAGCGGTGTTTTCGGGTTTTACCCGTAGGTACATTTTTTCTAGAGCCGCCTCAACCTGCTCGTATCCATACAATGATGTATTGCTCGGAAAACTTACAAAATCTCTACAATACCAAACTTCTAGGAAGTTCTTCTATACTAATCCTCAAAGTTCATCTTAAGTCTACGTGCTCTAATCAGAGTTTATCTAAATCTAGCTTCCAAGGTTTGTACTAAACATCCTCTGATACAAACTGTAATGCCCCGACTCCAGTTACCCAGAGTGGTGCATTATTACATAACATTGGCATGATCAAAAGAAAGATCAAGTCTCGAAAGACCGATTAGTTTAGTAGCCTTTGAAACACAAGATACATTCATAAAATTTTACATTACATCAGAAAAAAACATCTTGTCATCATATCCCCTCATACTATCCATGCAGGTCATTCATAAATTACTTCTTCATAATCCTGGGAAAAATAAAACATTGAAATGGGGGAGATCAGATGCTCAGTAAAGATAACATTATAGCATAAGCTTTTATAGATAAGCATATACACATAAGGCGGTTTAGAACTAAAATGAAATCCTTTTTAAACTTGAACTTCAGCATAAAATGGCAAAGATAAAATAAAATAATTCCATTTTCTTACTCACATGGATATTCTACTAGTCGAATGATCTCACGAAGTATCAGTAACAACTTTCATAATGATGGAATGCATAATGCCAGACTATCAAAACCACATAGCCAAGTCCTCGTGCCAAGACTACAAATAAGATTTTTCCAAGGCCTTGTGCCAAGACACTAGTTTGTCTCCTGAGACCTACCGATTCATCGAGGAGGTATAGTGGGCTCCACCCGTCACTTACTAAGTCCAATGCATTCCTCATATGAAAAGTTTGAAACATAACATAAACATTCGTATTAAAACTAGCATATGAAATGTCAATACTTATCCACAAACCATGAATGGTATAAAAATAGCACATTCACAGTCAAATATAACTCATTCGATACAATATGGAAGATTGTATTGTTTCATATTAACCTCAATTGAGAATAATGAAGGATATTGACATAGATGAAAATAATCATCAAAACTATTTGAGAGAAAAATCCCCCTTTTTCTTGAAATCATTTAAAAGTCACACTATTTGTCAAGAAGCCATTTAAAAAATTGATTTTTGAATCAAAGTGTCCCATACCACTTCGAAACTTTCAAAAGGAATTTTAATTTTAAAACTATAATGTCCATATAAATAAATCCTTAAAACCATTTTTTAAAACATGGACATTAATGAGCAATATTTAGAAGAATAGGTCTTTAAAACATTTAAAAATTGTATTTTAGTTAGAGTTTCTCACCAAAAGAGAGACATTTGAATACAAATAATTGAGGTAATAAAATCTTTGTAATATCATGAGAATAAAGGGATTCATGATATACTATGTCAAAGTACATTATATACACCACATAAAAGTGATTTTGTGTATACCAACAAAGAAGTCTCAATGGAATGAAAATTGAGATGACATCTCTCATAAAGGTCGTATCCTTAGGTTAAGGATAAATCAAAAACATAATTATATGTGACAAATATAAATATAGTAAATATGTTTGGATATTCAGTGTAAAAAAATCAAGAGACATTCACACATATTCTAGTAAAAACAACACCAATAAATTGGATGTTTATCTCAACAAATCGAGATTGAGTAAAAATTACTCTTATCAAGATCATACCGATGACTTGTGAATTTATCAATGGAGTGATTATGTGTATAAAAAGTATATCCACAGAAAGGGAAGTGGAAATTATGACATAATAAAATGTATAGTGATTCCACACATAATCTTGGAATAAAATAATCAATGAAGTATGCGTAAAGCCGAATGAGTGGAAATTGAAATTTCAAATTCCCTTATTGATTTGGTAACATACAAAACATACACCCATGAAAGAAGGATCATACAATTATTATGTAAATATAAATTAATTAAAGTATATTACACAATGAATACAAACATGGGCAGTAAACAAACCACATGTAATAAATAAGTGGTGAACAATGGAATTGTCACGGAATTAAAAGTGAGATAAGAAACCCCTTGCGTTGTACTTTTTCCTTGGTCGATGGTAGTTTAACCTCTTGTATAATTGTGAAATAATTTTAATTAAATTATTCAGTAATCATATACATTAATATGATTTCATATATTATCTTTTAACATTTCTTTGTTAATAATATCTTAGAATTATTGTCGTTTCGGGTGTTAACATACTCATTTTATTTTATATGTTTTGTTACATAATCCGTGGTTTTCATGGTTAGGATGTATCTTATTCAAATACAGAATGATATAAGGTCCTTAAAATGTATTTTTAAATCATCAAATGTTAATTATACTTGAATGGATACGATAGAGAATAAATCTCATCATGTTCGTGGAGACGGTAGTCTGTACGTACGCACGAGCGACAATATCATTCTTTTGATATTAAAATAATATATAATTGGATGGTATATCATATATAGAGAATAATTATCATGTTACATTTATTATTTACATGAATTACACATCATTATTATTCCCATCCAAATAATAATTTATTGAATAACAATTACACCACGACGTGGAGACGGTAAGCCGTACCTACGCACGTATAGTGACATGTTATTCAAAGGGTGGATAGAATACTGAATGTGGTTGTACCATATTTATAATAATATTAAAGTATATAGGAGATACTGGATTTAATATTTTATAATATAAATAACAAAGAAAGAAGAAGTGGAAGAAGAATGGAACATGAAAAAGGGTGGTGAAATCATTACCTCTCCTTTGGGTTCTTCCTTTTGATTTGATCAAAATGGCTCATTAGGTTGGCTTTCTGATCAAACTAAGGCCTCTAGGGTGTAAAGAGGGAAGTTGAGAGAGTATTTGGGAAGGGTTTGGCCGAACCAAAAGGCTTTGAAGGTGTGATGAAATGAGAAGGATGAGTACCCTTTTATAAGAGGGGTGAGGGGCACCTTTGGAAATTCTAGAAATATTAATTTATAATAATTTCATATTAGGTTTCTAATGGCTCAAAAGTTGATTATTAAACGTTTAAGGTGGGGATAGGTGTAAAACAATTCAACCAATAGAATTTAGAAAGGTTTGGTTTACTATATTAACCTTATCTTTTGGTTTTAACTCTTAGTTAATTAGTTTGACATTTACCATGTCACTTAGTATTTTTATATTATATAGTTAATAAACATACTATATACATCAAATAGACCCCAAATTGGTCCATTAATGATACAACTACCATGATATAAGTCTCTTGGCCGAACCATAGATTTTTAGGAATTTAATATCAATTAATAATATAATATTTTTAAAAAAAACTCTTTTATGTCAATTTTTACACTATTCAATTGTTGATTTTTTTGAAACTCATAACAGAATGATTACTTCGAAAAATGTCAATTAAATCAATACTAATTTTTCATATTATCTTAGAGAATTAGTTTAATTCATAAAAATTCTCAAATTATATTTATTTGGGTATTTATAATATCAATTATTCTAATTTTTCACTATTATGGTAATTACTGCATCATCATTGTGTCAATAATAAATTAAAATATTTAATGTCTAAAAATTATAAATAAAATATAATTATATATTAAATCTTATTATATTTCTAATGAATATTTACAATCGATTTTATCTTATGTATAACCCTATATTAAAAATGTTTTAGTAAATAATCATTGATTTTAACTCTTTTAACTCTTCTTTAAATTAAATAATAATAAATGTCCTAATCTAATCCAAGTGGACCTAAATGATAATATTTTATTCCTAAGGTTGTTTTTGGTCGAGATACACTTCTCAAATAGATTTAGTACATGTGTTAGGGTAATATTAATAACATTTTTACCATTAATTACCCTATTTACTTTTAATCGTGGTAAATAAAAGTAAAAAGTTACTATTCACCAAAAATTATTTTCATCTCGTTGAACCACATTTTACTTCTTGATATTAACCGTGTCTCTAGGATTTTCGAAATACCATTCACAGAAGCGGTAAAATTAAGTTTTATGAAAAATTCTGTTTTTTAACTACCACTTAGTAGTTTCACTATTCATCAAAAATGGATGTTTTTCAGAACAATGCCAAAATTTCACCCTAAGAAATAATTGATATTCCGAATTCAAAAATGATGTCTATTTTACAAAATTCCAAACATATAAGTTGCATTAATTAATTTTATAATTAATTCCCGCTGTCACAACAAATAGCGTGTTTTTAAGAAACAATATATATCAAAAGATTGACAATTGATTAGGTCCAATTTCAAAGTGAAATTAATTCTAATGAACAACATTGGATAAAATGGTAAAAATATATTATAATTATACTTTGAAACCACTCAATAATATAATTTATCACTATAAATTTTTTTGATTAAAAAAGATATTTTTAAGTATTTTTCACTATTAATAAAAATTGGAAGTTCTCAGAAAAATACCAAAAATTCAACTTAGGATAATTTCAATATTCTGAAACCAAAATTTAAGTCCATTTTGAAATATAAAATATATATAATTTCAAAAATTTCGTATTACTATTCATAACGGCTAGTTTGATTGGTTGTGGTGTGTTAGAACTGGATGTTGCGTACCACACATGATATCACATTATTCAAAGAGAAGCGTACCGTAGAAGCTTGGGGTGTTACAATTTGATCCAATAATAACACTAGTATCCTTAATATACTAGAATGTTATTATGAAAAATATTCTACCTACATTTACTCACACCTCCGTCTAATGGTTAAAAAACATACTGTTTCGGTGGGTGGCGAATTACTGTCTCATGAAACGATGTTGTTAAATCTTCTTTTAACACCTATAATTGTGGAAATTATGATGTAACTTTATTTATATATGATATATATTATGTTTATGTTTTCATTATTCTTCTGTATTTTTTATATATATCAAAGCTTTATGGTTTCCATTATGTGTAAACATGATAATTTCATTTGAGGAACTGTGGACTACCGCCCCCTCAAAGTGATATGACTCGTTCATACCATATGTGGTACATATAAAGGATAGGTTTAATGATATTATATATGAAAAAATAATTTAATTATAATACTACTATGTATCATTATGTTTTAATTCCATTAAATATGAAATAGAAACGGAAGTAGCATTAATGTGTATGTACGGCTTACTGTCTCCATGAATGTTGCATTTAATTTCTTATCTCTAAATGTTATGTACTATTATACATACATGTATATTCTAGAAATATATGATATATATTATATCCAAAACATTAATATCATTCTGGATATAATGAACTTTTTACCACATGAACAACATGTAATTATAAGAAGTCCATTTTTACTTAAATACTAAATATCGACAAAACGAACATTATTAACATAAATGATTACGTAATGTTTATAACATGATAATATGTGATATGAATTGAATAATAAAATTTAAATAATTTCCATAAAAATTATAAATTGACAAATATTTATTATTCAGAAATATAAATAACGAACGAGAACAAGTTGGACTTGTGGTAAGGGATCTGACCTCTTTATTTCTTTTCATGTTCTCTCCTTTATGTCAATTATTTTATGCTCCATGTTTTTATGTTAGAGGATGATATTTTATATTCACCATACTGTAATTTTTATTTTTCGATAATGAGACACCCCTCTTACTCTCATCAATTCAATTTATGAATTTTTATGTGGCGCTGTTAGGGTGCGGAATTTTTGTAAGGGATTTCTTATCTGACTTTTAATTCCGTGAGATTTCCTTTGTTCACCACTTATTTGTTGCATGTGGTGTATTTTGTACTTCCATTTCATATATATTATCACAATTCTATTTATATTAATGGTATTATGTGATTCATTTTGTGTTTATTATCTTTTGGTCATACGACTCGATTCATTACAATGAGGTAAGATGTTTTTTATCTCACTTTTTATTCCCGTGAAATTCATGATTAATTTTCCACTATTTCATTTTGTGTGGTGTATTTACTGACCAAAATTTAATTCTTTGTGTAATATAATTTAATTTATAGGTATTTACATCTTCATTTTTTGATCCTTCTTTCATAGGGTGTATGTTTCGATAGTTAACCAAATTGGTAAGGGAACCTTTCACCCTCCTCTTTTTAAAAGGATTATCTTTGTTAAGTCTTTTAATGTACATATTATTATGTTGCGATATGTTATTATATATCCTTATTGATGTAAATTTTATGTCCAAGTGATGAGATACCCTTTTTATATCTCATAAACTCATTTTCTGAATTTTAAAGTGACGCCGTTAGGAAGTCAAATTTCTGTAAGGGGACTTCTTAACCCAATTTCAATTCTTCGGGTTAAACATCTACTAATTTATTATGTCATGATATGAATATGTGTGGATGACATATGATTTTTTTACACTTAATATCCACTTAAATTTGTTGTATTTATAATTTTCACACATAATTATGTAATTGATTTATCTTAAATCTAAGGATACAATCTTTGTACGGGACTTCGTCTCAATCTCCTTTCATTGATGAATCATTTGATATCTACACGAATTTATTTTATATATTGCATAAAAACCTTTTGAATTTTTATTTCATTCAAAGGGAATATTTTTCTATGTAGCGTTTTACGAAACGAAAAAAAGGAATTATTCATTTAATATACGTGGTGACGACAACCTTTCCACCTCCATGAGTATTATTAGATATTTGACATCCTCAACAAGACATAATGTATTTAGAAGAATATAAATATCATATACTCTATTATGTTTTTTGGTATTGAAAATGGATTTGACAATGGGGTTTTTATAGCAATATATTTAAGTGATATATTGTGATTGAAATGTGGAAATTTTTTCTTTCCTTTATATTTATGTCTTATGATTTTATAATGGTACTTAAACATTTGTTTGGTTGTTACGTGATAGAAAAATGATGGGCGGTTCCATGAATACCAAGATGGGTGGTTACATTATAACCTCCAATGAAATTTTTATGGAAGTCAGTCGTATGGATTTTCAATTTATTGACATGTGTGGAAGACGACCATATGGTTATTCCATTTAAGTACGTTTATGTTACAAGTTAACTTTATATGTTATGTGTTCTTTATATGGGTTTAATGGTAATACATTGGTTACAAAAGGGTAAGTAATGATCTTTTATTTAGTGAAGAGTATTTACTACTTCATAATGGTTTAAATTATTACTTATGTTAATTTATTCATGGTTTAATTGTTGTTTTGAAAAACTAATAGTTTCCTTCTTTGGGTATTACTTACTAAGCTTTTTAATGCTCATCCCAAGTTTTTGAAATGATTTTCACATGACATTAAGTGGAATAGGGTCAATATGGGATCAAGGAAATGTCATTATTTATAAAACATGGAACTAGACATGTTTCTTTTTAAGAATTTTTAATTTATAAAAAATGGGAATTGAGTAGAAGTGTCTACTTTGTAATCATTTGATATGTAATAGTTATGGCCTAATTCTCTAAAACTCTAAACCTGAAAATATCATCAATATGAATTATTCATTTAATTCAATTTTATGTAATTTTTTAAGGATGGGTCCTTATATGTATCATTTAATTATATTGTTTATTTGGATATACATTCTTTGGTTATGGTCATATTCATTTTCGGTTGTTTGAGCCATATTCTTCTTCACTGATGTATGGATCAGGATTTTGTCAGTCAGATTATGAATCAAATGGGATGTTATAAATCTATTTTTAATTCTTAATTATGTGTCATCAGATACATGTATTCCTATATCCATGTGGCTTATCTATATTATCTAATGACGTATCTTTCAAATGATGAAATCTCAGGGTAATACCAGTTGATTCCCATGGTTCCCATCTCGTTGGTAAAATTTTACAATGAATCAATCGAGTTCAATTAACAACTTTTCATCCTAGATTCATTTTTCTACATTCATGGGTCATCACTGGGGTATACTTACCTAGGTGTTAGATGAAATTTAGCTTTTCGAATGTACAATATTATTTTGTAATGGATAAGGTGTTTTAACACTACCAATCATATAATTTTTTATCTTGTATTCTTAATACAAAAAACATTCACGAACAAATATTTTGAGAGAATCGTATATAAACATGTGGTAAATTTATCTACCATGATTTTAATATTCATGTACTTCAATGAAGTTGGATAAGAACTATTGAATACAATTAGGAAATGGGCAGAAGAGTAGTTTAAACACCTAGAGGTTGTTATTTTATGGGTTTCTTGTACATGAAAAAATTATCCTAATATGAAAGTAGTTATGATATTTGATGGATTATAGATTCTATATTATGAATCGGGATTTCAGGTGACCAATCCTGATCATAAAATATTTGGACTTTTACCCAATCATTAAAGACATCGCGATTCTTGGATGGACTATGATGAGGTTTTTCAAAACAATTATTCAATTAATTATAGTTTGGATAGTGATGTAATTTAATATTGTTGTGTCCATAGTTGAATATAAGATTTTTCTAAATATTTCAATGATAGATGGTTCAATTGTTCTTCTTTTTTGTAGATGGACATATTTATTTTTTGAAATATTATATGAAACTCTCTAAATGTTTGAAGGGATTGTCTCATTTGTTATTATTAATCATTCATATCCACAGAGTGTATTACTAGAATAGTGATGGTAATTCCCCATATATTTACATTTTATATGGTTATATGGATAGAGTGTAAATTACATGAAAAAGTATTGAAATAAATAAATTAATTTTTTTCATGATAAATTGACTCATTGGGACACGTTCTCCAAGAGTGTTGATTTTTTTAGAGTATAGGTTTCTCTAGAGTGACACTTGGATTCCCATAGATGAGTGCATTGGATGGAATTATGTAATCCAATTGTTTTATAATCATGATATCTTAGTATGATACCACTATTTTATTAGTCAATGATCTCGATCAGTTGATGTCTTAACAATGAAAATATGTCTCACTTATAAACTCTAGATAATGGAATACCATGGAAGAGCTTAATGGATAAAAATTATTGATTTTTAGGATAACCAAAACCATAAGTCATTATCAGTTAAAAAATTATGTATGAAAATAAATGGGTGTTGAATCCTATATAATCATTTGTTTGTAATGGGTCATGAAATCATAAATGGCCATTTTGGCTACAGACATAATATAAAGCTAATTTTAGGTTTCATTGATAGATATTGATAGGATATCAAGGTTCCTTTTATGAAAGTAATTGAGATCATGTTTCTTATGTTTATTCTATTAAATCTATTATTTCTCCAAAATAGTCACATAGTTGTGGCTCGACATTCTTTTCCTTTTTTTTGAATAAAAATGGCTGGTGAGGAACTATTTTAAGCTCACCATCAGGATGAGATGAGTGATATGAAATATTTTTCCATAGTCTTTCATAGAAAAGTCAGGGTGAACTATAAAATGTGGTTGATTTGAAATCATCCATTCAATCAGGTTTAGAATCATGATGTGATAGTCATTAGATTATTAATTGTGTTATATTTATAATAAATTATAATTTTTGAATGTACCATATTTCAGAATTAGTTGTTATATGTAATGAACTAAATTGTTATGAAATAAGAATTGGAATTGAAATGAGTAACTAAAATTATATAATCTCTGTTAATGTGGGATCTGGTAAGAATCCTCTTCATGTTTGATTTTTTTGGTAACAAGCACTGAATATTATTTTAATAGCTAATATATAATTCTCTACATGAAATTTAAGGAGGTGTGCAGGGTTTCTATAAAAGAGACACATATTTTTTAATGAAACATAATTATCCTAGTAGGACTGGTTTGGATTTTATTATTCCACATGTGTCGTAATGGATGATATGTTCTACTATGTGGTGGTTGTAATTTATAGTCTTTTGGACCAGGTTAAAAACTTCATGAGAATTAGATCTCTTCATTTGGTTAATAGAATTAATATGAGACTATGATTTAGAGAGGTATTATATTAACCATAAAACATTAATGTGTTTGTTTTATAAATTTTTTATGGATTAATAGGTTTCATGACTGTTTGGATGAGCAGCAGGACGATCAGGCTAAGAAAAATCTATTTCAAGAGGGATAGACCGAGAATCATGATAGGTGATCAAATAGTACTGACCATGAATCCAAAACTGTGTTTCATGTTATATATAGGGTAAAAGATTGAAGAAACCATGGAAATATATAGAAATGATTTTTTGGAATAGTTTATGGGTTTATAGGTTTTCAAGATATTTTCTAACCATGCACACAACGATGCATGATAATACTTGATGTGTGCAAAAAATTTATGTGGATAAAGCATGGGATATGAAATGTTTGTTAATAAGCTATCCTAGAATGCATGTATCGTTACATATTTCTTTTGATTTTGAATTGTTGGAACATGTTTTTTCCAACCATGTGTATATATCATTCACCTCATCAAAGAATGTGATATTAATGTTTCCCCTATCCTTCTTTCACCCCAATGCCTCTTATTTCTCCCTCATTTATCCCATGTAAGGAAACCAATTGGGATCCCCTTTACCTTCTCTATATATTCCCTGAATATTTGTTTTTCAGAATAAAATTCAAGAACCATGTTTTGTTGTTAGAATAACTATTAGTATATTATTCATCCTTCAAACATCAATTTATCTCAATGTATTTAATGTTATTTCAGTGAGAGCTCATGATAAAAATTGTCAATGTAATTTATATTATTTAAATGTATCTCATTCTAGGTTAAATAAAATCTCAAAAATTGATGTGTGATGCAGCTAAATAAAAATGCAGTTTTTTAGATACATTTCCCTAAAAGTTGTGTCATTTATAAAATTTTTCATCGTTCGAAAAGCCAAAAATCACATGCATTGCCCTTAATTTTTTAATACCATAAATTAAATGAATAAAACACAATATTTATGTAATTATAAACCCTGTGAAATTGTTTGGGGTTTTAACTGCATATTAATACAACCCATTATGGTTCCCTGTCTATTATCTTTATTATCTATTTTGTTCAATTGTCCCTAGAATCAAAATTGATTAATTTTTGATTAATTTTTTATTAAAAATAATAAATGATCCTGAATTTGTTACTTATCCAATGATAATATAATATGTATTATTAATTTGAAGTGGGAAAACTAAATGGAAACATATTAATGTATAAATAGACAAAATTACCTTCTATCATAACATAAAATTTTAAATGTATATTTTTATATTCTCATGGATAGTTCTCTGAGAGAGTTATTTTTAATTATTTGATGTTTGGATCCTCCATTAGAAATTTAATGATAAAAGATGATACTAAAATATGTAATGGATTTATACCAAGGAACAAATATATAATATATATTTAATTTGATAACCAATTCATATTACACATTGAGCGAACCTTGGATTCAGATTTAGGAAAACCTTGGATATGGTCATATGTCATATTGGACCACACAGTTCCTTGAGTGATAACATGTTCATATTTACCTGAAACCCAATTTAAGGGCTCATAGATCATGTTAGATTACTTTAAAAATGAACAATATTGAGATTCCATGGTTTGGTTTATTGGAAATGACGTTTCACAACTACTTTATAGGGATGTTTTACATGTTTTTTCCTGTATTGACCAAAAAAATTGAAACATTAATATTAAGTGATTCTTAGATTATTATTCATTACGTTTCAAAAATACATTCCCATACACCATATTGTTTACTGTATTTGTATAATAGAATCATTATCTTCTCTTTCATGAAATATTTTCAAAGTATATTATAATGATCATACACTTAGTAGTCCTAATAGGTATACCCTACTTAAAAAATATCTTTATGACTAGATGAAATGAAAAGTAAGAATGTTTGAGCATAGAATCTTAGTAATAGTAAAAACAGATATATCAATATAAAATAAGAATATCGGTATTAAAACATAAGAATCATATTTGAAAACCATTCCCCACATATCATTGTTCATAAATGTGAATCATGGGATAAATCGTCAAATTTCATAAGACATGAATCATAATGTGATAAACAAACACGATCCATGATAGAATAACATTGGAACACAAAATAAAATTGTGTCCTATATATATAAGAAAATTAAATATTATGTCAAGGATACCCACAATGTCATTAATAAGATGTTTGGATTGGTTTAACCACATACGTACCAACATTATGATTAGGTAAACTTCTCATATACCCTCTTGTAAGCTCAAGATATCATCCCATATACCATAATTTATTCTTTTAAAAATCTCATGTCAACCCTATTTAGGGAATCCTTTTACATATTTTGTTTGCTCTACCGATCTTGTGAAAACATCTTCTGTACCCTTTGAGATCATATTAATGTTTTCCTAAACCAATTCATTAGTGGAATATATAGTTCTTGTAAGATCCCAGTTTTTGGAAAGGTATGTTTTTGTTGTGTTTTGGGTTGAACCCTTTATTTTATGGATTTAAAATGTTTCCTAAAAGTGTGAGAGGCGTTGGGGGTGTTCTAGGGGCTCGTAGCATGAAATAAAGAAAATCTAGACAAGACAAGCCATGACGCATGGACCACGCACAGCCATGGAAAACCGTGTGGCCTAACGAAGAAAATCGTCTGACCCTTCCTCCTACGGACAGAAGCCTGCCCACGGTTTGTGCACAGTTTTCCAAACCTTGTGGCTAAACCGTGAGATTCCTCCTCCCCCGGACAGTGGCATGCGCACGGTTTGCGCACGGTTTTTTATCCCATGCGGACAAACCGTGTGACCACTTAATGTTGGGAAAAATTACGAAATTTCCACTTCGTGCTTTTAAACCCCAACTATGGATTTCTTCTCCATTCCTCCTTATTCTCCCTTTGAATGAACCAAATCTCCCAATAGCACTAAGAGATCGATATCCCTCATTTATTGGGAGTTTTTGGTGTCGTTGGTTGTGGATCGATGCTCCGGGTAAGGCTAATCTCATCCTTGCTTCTCTTTTTGGTTTAGGGTTTGTATCTTCTCTCCCTCTTGTTCTGAAGCTCTAAAACCATATCTTTTGGGTGAGTTTTAGGTTGAATATCCAAGGGTTGGTCGGATTGAGGTCTAAGGACTCAATTGACTATGCGTTCAACCACAGTTTTGATGTAGGTGGTCTACAAGTGATATCCCATAGTTATTTGGGGATTTGTGCATGTCTAGCTGTGTTCTTGTTTCCACTTGGTTATGTTTTGAATAACCTTGTAATTCTTGGTAATAATGGTGTTTAAAATGGAAAATGGGAACCCTCACAATCCCTGTGGGATGTGTTGGGATTGTCTTGACCTAATTGGGGTTGTCCATGGGATGTGCCAGCTTTTCCCGAGTTAGGTGATGCACCTAGACTTGGGAATAACCATAGGGTTATTTGGAACGCGATGAATGGTTGAATCAGGAATATGATGAATGGGTTAAATTTTTTAGTCAGTATACTGATTGAAGACCATAATGGATAGGTTATGGGTCTAGTGATAAATTCTTAGTGAGTTAGTCATAAAACATAGGAATTGGGTTAATGGTTAAATGATGTGAAATGATACTGTGTTAATGGGTTAAGGCATGATGTGGATTCCCGTGTGGGTTGTTGTGAATAGTTTTGGCGAAGGGCGATGGTTTGGATGGTTTATCCTTACTTATATATAAAAATTTGCACATGGCTTAGTAGAGTGTGGTATGACATGAGGATCTACGCCCATGAGTTGATCTAAGACTGAGGTTCTGAAATCCACCCTAAATGCACGGGTTAGGAAAGGGCACTGAGGGTCTATTCTCCTTATAGTTTCATCCACCCGTACTGAGGCTTCGAGGTGAGGATATGGAAGCTATGGGGGGAGGGGGGGTTCATTCTAGTGAGATAGGATAACGATGTGTTTACACTCTTGCGTGTGATTGTTGGCCTTATACCCATGTAACATAATATATGTGTTTAACCCATTGAAATGTGATTAAATGGTAAGTGATGATAAATGGTTTGAATGAATGGGAATGGAAATGGAAATCTCTTGACTCTGAACTTGTTATTAGCACCTTAATTAATTACTTGGCAATTATCATTCATATTCCTTTTGAATGCAATACTTGTTCATACTAGATATTTGGTAGACACCGTTGGTGGTGGCCTACAGAGTTGTACTCACACCCTACTCGGGCCGCTGTTGGGTACCCGAGCAGACTTCATGTTTGCAGGTCAAGAGAAAGGCACAGGTCATCGCTATATAGTGAGTGGACATGGGTATCACTTGGTGGAGAATACAGACTTGGAGTCGGGACCATTTTGGTGATTTTGGACGTTGTCCTTATTTTGGGTTTTTGTTCACTATTACACTTGTAGTATGACATGGCATATTTATTGTTGCAATTGGTTATACCAGTTACTTGTTTATTGGTTTTTGTTTCCTCTATTTGGTTTTTTTGTTGTGGATTACATTGATAAAAAGGGGGTATAGTATCCCCACTTGACTCCATATACCCCGACTACTAGTTGGCAGCCTTTGGCATACAGGGAGGCACGCTTAAGGTCATGTAACCACCCGGATCGAAGCACCAGTTTAGTGGCTTTCGGGACTGGGACATTACAAGGTGGTATCAGAGGATGTATTCCTTCTCTTTCTCTGAGGTCTTATTATTTGGGATTGGTATCCAAGGGTTAAGACGTGTCGGGCCTTGGTAATGAGATTGTGATTGGTGGTACCTAACCCATGTATGAGGGAAAACCAAAGTCACCCCAGGTGGGAAAGGTTGTTCTTGGCTGTGTGATGTTACAATTGATGATATTTCACCGTTGGGTGATGCACATATGGTTGATGTGACTATTTTATGAAATTTGGCTCGTGGCCTTAATGACACGAGGATTTTCATTCATGCATCATTGTAGGCTCCTAGGGAGATAAGTTTCATGCATCTTGTTAGGCACACGCACGAGATGGTGTGTGAGGCAGGAAAGTAGGGTTCATTATGCATTTCATGAAATCATGAAATGATTAGATGAATGAAATAACAGAAGTGGGTAAGGATGAATGAATGGTAAATGATTTTTAATGGAGTAATAGGGTTTAAAAAAATTTGGAAAATGTTGTTGGGTTAGTATATGAAATGGGTTGTTGTAGCTAGTAAAGATCTATTGATGGAGTCATGAAAGTTTATGGTATGCGTTCTAATATCTCGTGCTTGGAATTGTAGATAATTACCACCACGATGTCAGTTACCAGTTGGGCAATGGGAGGATGTTGTTGAGAACACTCCTCTAGGAGAGGATCAAGAAAATGTGGTGACCCATGAGGGTGGAGAAGACCAGTTCCAGAGGAACATGGCTATCCTTATGTAGATGATGGATCAGGACCCAGGGCGGGGTGCACTGAGTAAGTTTAAGCTGACCAGGGCGTTCCAGCAACAGCACCCTCCGACCATCACTAGAGGGGGTGGTCTAGAAGTAGCATAGTTCTAGTTAGAGTCTATCCAGAAGATACTGGACAATATAGAGACCGCTGTTGAAAAGTTAGTGAAGTTGGATGCTTATATGTTGTGACTCCAGGCTGGGCATTGGTGGGATGTTCGGGCTCAAATCGAGCAGGTTGCGGGAATTTCATGGAAGGTTTTTCAGGAAACGTTTATGGAGCATATCTACAGAGAGACTTTGAAGCAAGAGCGGGATGCAGAGTTTATGATCCTGACTCAGGGATCACTATCGGTGATGTACTATACTAGTCGCTTCACTGATTTGAGATGCTTTGTCCCAGTGTTAGCATGGGATGAGGCAGTAGTAGCCAAACGTTTCCAGGATGTGATGAGATATGAGATAAGGTCTCAAGTAAATATGTTCCACTTGAAGAGGATCGTAGAGGTAGTAGATCAGGAACTGATCTTAGAAGGAAACATAAAGGGAGCTTCGGGTAGTGGGATTGTGGTGTTAGTGGGACAGACAAGTGGTGGAACTACCGAGGATCGGAGGCAACGCCATGAGAGCTCACAGCATGGTGGAAGTGTGCAAGGTGGATGTTAGAGAGATTAAGCCCCTCAGAGTGGGAATCAGGTGTTCGGCTATCAGTGCGGTAGGCCGGGGCATATGCTTGGTCAGTGTCCTCGACCACCATTAGAGTGTCGTTCATGCAGCAGGATAGACATGCACAGAAGATTTTTAGGAAACCTCAGTAGGTGGGTGAGTAAGATGGTGGAAAGCAGGTACAGGGTACGAGAAGAGGATCAGTTTCCCCGTATCAAGCAGGCAGTTGGAGCTCCACGGGCCGTACTGGTAGGGGTGGTGGACGTGGAACTACAGGGCAAGATCGCTCATGCCAGCAGGGAAGAGGAGTGAAAGGCGTTCATGATGGGGCCCAAGGTAGAGAGGCATGTCATCTTTAGGTAGTTCAGTTTGTGCCTAGTGATGGCGAGGATAGACCGTCAACTATTCGAGGTACGATCCTTGAAGTTTCTACTTCTTCTAGTGTGTTGTCTGACACAGGTTCCACACACTCTTTTATCTCTGCTCAAATTGTGGTAGTGCTAGGTTTACCAATGGAGAGGGTGTGTGAATTTATGTCAATTGACACTCTATTGGGGGTGCAAGATGAAGATATAAAGCAGTGCAAGGGATGTGCTTTGGAAGATTGTGGGTATTGTTCTCTGTGGGATTAGTTCGTTCTCAATATTTCAGGGTTTGACCTAATCTTGAGAATGGATTGGATGGTGTTGTATCGGGAACACGTAGACTGTTATCGTCACAGAGTATCATTCAGGTCACTTGAGGGTGATGCTTATGTCCATCAGGGCGAATGGGATATTTGAGCGGATCGTGTAGGACTGATTGGTCAGTGGTTGATTGGAATCACACCTCAAGTGGAATGTCTCATGATTTATGATGATGAGGGAGGGGAACAATCTAATTTTCCTCTTGTTGTGAATCGGTTTTCCGAGGAGCTTCCTGAAGATTTCTCGTGGTTACCCCCCAAAAGGGATGCTGATTTTATGACTGAGTTGCTGCCGGGAGTGGATCCAATTTCTATTCTTCCATACCGAATGGAACCGGAAGAACTCTAGGAACTGAAGGTTCATCTTGAGGAGTTGATGCTTAAGGGGTTTATCCGTCCTAGTACGTCTCCTTGGTGATCTCCTGTGCTTTTTCCAATGAAGGCCGATGGGTCATTGAGGCTATGTGTTGACTATAGAAGGTTGAATCAGATTACAGTGAAAAATCGGTACCCTCTTCCTAGAATTGATGACATGTTTGATCAATTGAGTAGTTCATCAGTGTTTTATAATATTGATATGGGGTCAGGTTATGACCAGTTGATAGTGTGGTCTTCTGACGTACCATGAATAGCTTTCCGGAGTTGGTATGGGCTATTTGAGTTCGTGGTAATGCCTTTCGGCTTGACCAATGCACTAGAGGTGTTTATGGATTTGATGAACCAAATATTTCATCCCTTTCTAGATCAGTTTTTGGTTGTCTTTGTTAACGATATCATAGTGTAAACAAAAACTCACCACGATCATGACCAACATCTTGAAATCATCATGGGTACACTAAGAGAGCATCAGCTATACCCCAAGCTATCAAATGTCAATTCTAGATTGGTGAGGTCCATTTTCTACATCACATCATCTCAGAGGTAGGTGTGTCAGTGGATCAAGGGAACGTGTAGGAAGTTGTATCTTGGGAGCAGCCCAAGAGTGTTTATGATGTTTGGAGATTTCTGGGTTTGGATGGGTATTACCGAAGGTTCATTCAGGATTTCTCTCGATTGGAAGCACCACTCTCGGGCATGACCAAGAAGGGAATCAACTTCGAGTGGTCTGAGGCTTTTGATAATTCCTATCAAGAGTTGAAGAAGCTGCTGACGAACGCACCTATCGTGATCTTACCTGAGCCAGGTAAGAAGTAAATCATGTATTGTGATGCGTCTCAAATCGGATTTGGGGCTATGTTGATGCAGGGTGAGCGGGTTCTGGATTATGGTTCAAGGCAGTTGAGACCCCAGGAGTAGAACTATCCCACTCATGATCTTGAGTTGGCTGTAGTAGTGTACTCATTGAAGTGCTGGAGGCACTATCTGTTGGGGGAACAGTTTACTATGTTTATCGACCATAAGAGTTTAAAGTACATCTTCTCACAGCAGGATCTGAATCGTCGGCAGCGAAGATGGGTTGAATATCTCCAGTATTTTGACTTTTATATGGTGTACACACCAGGAAAGGGAAATAGTGTTGCGGATGCACTAAGAAGAAAGGTTCCCGATCAGGTGGTTCAGGAATCGAGCACTGAGTGAAGGTGATAGCTTTGTTTGCAGAGATGCACCTGGAGGTGTAGGAGAAGAGTGGTTAGGTCACTCTTTCTTCATTAGCGATGGATTCGATGCTTTTGAGTCGAGTTAAGGAAAGTCAGCTTGATGATCCTGAGTGTTTGATCGTGAAAGAAAAGATTAAAGGTGGGGAGCTACCTTCTGGCTGGGCCGTCGGTGTGGACGGTTTTGTTCATGTTCGTGATCGTGTGGTTGTGCCAAAGTGTGTGCCAGAAGTGTTGATGGATGATTTCCATGCACCAATGTGGGAAGTGCATCCGGTTTTGACCAAGATGTACCATGATATTCGAAGGTAGTTTTGGTGGCCTTGAATGAAGAAGGAAGTTGCGGGTTTTGTGACACGGTGTCTTACCTGTCAGCAGGTGAATGCCGAGCATCAATGCCCAGGTGATTTCTTGCATCCATTGCCCATTTCGGAATGGAAGTGGATGATGTGACAATGGATTTTGTCGTGGGTATTCCGAGGATGCCACAGAAGAATGATGCAATCTAGGTGTTTGTGGATCGGTTAACGAAAGTGGCTCATTTATTACTGATTAAGGAGACCTTTACAGTCAACCAGTTGGGGAATCTGTATGATCGAGAAATAGTGTGGATGCATGGTGTTCCGTGAACCATAGTTTCGGATTGAGATACACGTTTCACATTGCGTTTCTAGCAAGGGTTGTGAAAGGCGCTTGGTACGCAGTTGTTTTTGAGAACAGATTTCCACCTGCAGACGGATGGGAAGTTAGAGAGTAAGATCCAAGTGTTGGAAGACATGATGAGAGATTGTGTCTTGGACTTTCAGGGTTATTGTGAGAGGCACAGGTCGTTGGTTTCTTTTTCTGAAAACAACAGTTTTCAGGCTACGATTCAGATGGAACCGTTTGAGGCACTCTATAGGAGGCCATGTAGTTCTCCGTTGTGTTGGCAAGAGGCCGATGAATCTGGTTTGTGGGGTACAAGCCTCGTGAAGGAGACTTCATAGAGTGTTAATTTGATTAGGAATTGAATGGATACGTCTTAGAGTAGGCAGAAGTCGTATTCAGATCAGAGGAGTATACCTTTTGAGTTTGGGGTGGGTGATAAAGTGTTCCTTTGGGTGTCTCTAAGGTTGGGTCAATGTCAGATTCAGAAGCATTGTAAGTTGGCGCCCAGGTATGTGGGACCTTTTGAGATTGTAGAGAGGATCAGACCAGTGGATTACTGATTGGATCATCCACATCGGTATGGTAGGATCTATGATGTGTTTCATTTGTCGAAGCTTCGACAATATCACCCTAACCAATCTCATGAGGTTGATGTTGATGACGTGGAGCTTGATGCTCATGCGTCCTTTTAGGAGCATCCGGTTCGTGTGGTGGATGATAGAGAAATGATCATGCGGGGTAAGGTAGTGACATTAGTGAGAGTACTATGGCAACATGGGAATGTTTAGGAAGATACATGAGAGCGAGAATCATATATGCGGGCTCAGTGGCCTGAACTCTTCTCTTCGGTGGAGCAATGAGGCTTGGAAACTCAGCTCGAGGATGAGACATTATAAGGTGGGAGGTTGTAAGATCCCGGTTTTTGGGTTGAACCCTTAGTTTTTGGGCTTTAAAATGTTTCCTGAATGTGTGAGAGTCCTTGGTGGTGTTCCGGGGGCTTGGGGCATGAAAAAAAAGAAATCTGGGCAAGGAAAGCCAGGGCGCACGACCTGCGCATGACCAAGGCAAACCGTGCGGCCTGCCTAGGCAAATCAGGCGACCCTTCCTCCTCCAGACAAAAGAACATGCATGGTTTGCGCATAATTTTCTAAACCGTGTGGATAAACCATGTGATACCTCCTCCTCCAGACAGTGTCATGCGCACGGTTTTCCAAACCGTAAGGACAAACCATGCGGCCACTTAAAGTTGGGAAAAATTACGAAATTGCCACTCCGGGCTTTTAAAACCCAACTCGGTATTTCCTCTTCATTCCTCCTTCTTCTCCCTTGGAATAAACCAAATCACCAATGATCTCCAAGAGATTGATCTCCCTCATTTCTAGGGCGTTTTTGGTGCAGTTGGTTTCAGATCGAAGGTTCGGGTAAGGCTAATCACATCCTTGCTTCTCTTTTTGGTTTAGGGTTTGTATCTTCTCCCCCTATTGTTTTGAAGCTATAATGCCCTATCTTTTGGGTGAGTATTAGGTTGAAGCTCCAAGGGTTGGTCAGATTGTGGTCTAAGGACTCGATTGAGTGTGCGTTCAACTGTGGTTTCGAGGTAGGTGGTCTACAAGTGATATCCCAATGTTTTTTAGGGATTTGTGCACGTCTAGTTGTGTTCTTGTCTCCACCTGGATATGTTTTGAATAACCTTGGCATGATTTTTAACAATGGTGTTAAAATTGGAAGATGGGAATCGTCATGATCCTTGTGGGATGTGTTGGGATTGTCTTGACCTAATTTGGGCCATCCATGGGATGTGCCAGCTTTTCACGGGTTTAGGGATTGTTATTAAATGAGTGACCTTGTTGTAATAAATTGTAGAGCCCTTGATAAACATGTTGTCATGATTGGATGAACTTGGAATAGAAGTTAGGTGATGCACCAATACTTGGAAATAACCAAAGGGTTATTTGGAACGGGATAAATAGTTGAAACGAGGAAATGATGAACGAGTTAAATGTGTTAGTGTTTAAACTGATTAAAGACCATAATGGATAGGATATGGGTCTAGTGCTAAATGGTTAGGGAGTTAGGCATAACACATGGGTTTTGGGTGACTGGTTAAATGATGTGAAATGATAATGTATTAATGGGTTAAGGAATGATGTGGATTCCCATGTGGGTTGTTGTGAATAGTGTTGGCCGAAGAGCAATGGTTAGGATGGTTGATGGTTACTTATATATAATCATGTTCACATGGCTTCGTAGAGTGGGGTATGACATGAAGATCTGCGCCCACAGGTTGATCTAAGACTGAGGTTCTAAACTCCAGCCTAAATGCAAGGGGTAGTAAATGGGACTGAGGGTCTATTATTTTAATGGTTACATCCACCCGGACTGAGGCTTTGAGGTGAGGATATGGTAGCTATGAGGGGGTTAGTACTAGTGAGATAGGATAACAATGTTTTTACTCTCTTGTGTGTGATTTTCAGACTTAGACCCATGTAACATAATGTATGTGTTTAACCCATGGAAATGTGATGAAATGGTAAGTGATGATTAATGGTGTGAATGAATGGGAATGGAAATGGAAATGGCTTGACTTTGAACATGTTATTAGAACCTTAATTAATTACTTGGAAACTATCAGTCAAATTCCTTTTTCAAGCACTACTTGTTCATACTGGATATTTTGTAGACACCATTGGTGGTGGCCTACTGAGTTTTACTCACACCCTACTCAGGCCACCGTTGGGTACCCGAGCAGACTTCGTGTTTGCAGGTCAGGAGAAGGGAAAAGGTCCCTGTTAGATAGTGAGTGGACATGGGTAGCACTTGGTGGAGGATCCAGACTTAGTTTCAGGACCATTTTGGGGATTTGGACGTTGTCCTTATTTTTTGTTTTTTCACTCTTGCACTTGTAGTATGACATGGCATATTTATTGTTGGAATTGGTTATACATGTTCCGTGTTTATTGGTTATTTTTTCCGCTATTTGAACTGTTCTGTTGTGGCTTACTCTCATGAAACGGGGGTAAAGTCTCCCCACATGGCTCAGTGGACCCCCACTACTAGTCAGCAACCTTTAGCGTACGTGAGGCGCACTTACGGTCATGTAACTACCCAACTCAATGCACTGGTTTAGGGGCTTCAGGGTCGGGGACGTTACAGTTCTAACCCTATATATAATGAAAATCATACATACATGACCACATGATGATAAAAAATTCATCATATGATAACCCATGAAAATAAATGTGTTTGAATGACATTTACTCATAAACGATCCCAATAATAAGAAATGTGGTTCATAAACATATTTTCATCACAAACATAAACCATCTATGAGTTGAATAATGATTTTATATTTCAATCAATCCCCAAAAATGATTATATATCACCAAAGGATTTCATCTTAGATGATAACAGATTTTCAATGTAAAAAAATTGGAACATGTTTTGATGAAAACAATATTTATGTATAAATATTTATTTAAAAACAATAAATTAAAATAATATTTCATAAATTGATTTATTTGGAAATAACCTTGAAATGTATAAATGAATAATAAGAAATTATTTCAATAATTTCTTAAAGAAAATAAATTTTCCCCATTGAATATAAAACTTCATTAAATTAAAAAAAATCTTATTCATTTTCTATAGAAATTACAATTAATTCATATAAATAAATATCTAAAAATAATTTAAAACCAATTTTTGAGGAGAATATCATTTCTGTATTGAAAAAAATTAAAAAATAAATAATTTTCAAAATTCATTTCTTTGAATATTACATTTGAACCCTAAAATGGAATCATTAAAAATATTTAGTAATCAAGATGGTGAGAAATTTCATATAGGTTAAAACAAAGATACCATTGACATTATTAGTAAAAGGAAAATAGGACTTGTTTTGATAATGATATGAAAATTTCATTTATTTTTTATAAAAAATTTGTGAAAATAAATTTCATAAATCATTTAGAAAAATTAAAATATTTTTTGAAACAACATATTCAAAAAAAAAATATATATAAGAAAAACGGTTTTTTGAACAAAGAGAGATTTAATGTCCATATTATTTAAAAGAATTATTTTGAAACATGGAGTACATATATAGAGGAAAATGAATGTAAATTTTTAATTATCATTATATAACTAGAGGAGAATATATTTTTTGATTTTCCTAAGATATTTATCATACGATTTTATTATAAAATTGTAATCTTTAACAATCCTGATATGCAATGACATCTTAAAATCAAACCCATACCACTTTGTTAAATTTTGAAGAGTATTCTCCATTTATGGATAACATAAAAAGAAACATTTAATATCATACATATAAGGTTATTAATGACATAACAATAACATAGGCTATATATAGACCTAAAAAGTAATATTTTGGTGTATCCAAATATAATTCCCAAAAAAGAAAAAATTCGACAGAAATCCCTTCAAGAATTGATATTATTTTAAATCATAATTAACAATAAAAATATCTTAAAATAAATAGTTAAATTCATTAAGTGAAATATACTTTTAATATGACATGTCAAAGGGTGGTTATATACACCACACTAATGAAATTGGTGGTGAATATGATATATGTCTCCCAGATAAAAATAGGGTGACTAGAAATCATTTACCTTAAGTAGAAAATTCCATCATAAACATTAAATATTAATATATAATAAATATAATTTAATTATAAATATATTAAATAACCACATATATATATATATAATATTATATATGATTTATTTATGACCTTTATTTAACCGTTTATTAACAATTCCATGTTATAGTCATGTTTTGGGTAATTACATCTTTTGTCATGTTTGGATTGAATTTTTTTTATTACCCTTACATAAATCATGGTTATATAATATCCAAAATATTAAAAATGTTATAAATAGAAAATATATTCATTGTATATTTACTTATAGTAATCAATAGTAGATAGATATTGAAAATGAAATACAATATTCACAGAGAAGGTTATTCATATATACGCATGAATGATGTTTCCATTTCCACAACAGATGGATTGAAAATATGAAAAATAATATGTTACAATTATATAAACATTTTATGTAATATATATATATATATACAATCCTTTCATTTTCACCTCTAATGTAATGTGTACCTGAAAATGATTCATGTCATTTCATATGGTAGTAGTCTCCCGTATACATGAACAACATTATCATATCCCCCACATAATGGAAAGTATTATGTTATATGTGATATTATATCACAAGATTTTATTTAAAATAAAAATCCAATTTATTCATTATAAATTTATTATCACCCAATTAAAAAAAATGAAAATCACAACACATCATTTTGTGAGGCGGTAGTTCGTCGAAAACATGAGCGATTTTATTTTTTCTAATAGGTAACAAGTTTGGATGTAATATGGAATATGGGGTATTATAATTAAACAAGTACAATAATATTAAAATAATTATATATAAATATTCAAAATATTATCATATCAAGCAATGAGATATGGAGAAAGCAAACTAATAACGTGTACTCGCGATACAGTTGCCTGCGGTACACACAAATGAATATTTCCAATGTCATTTAATGAAAGTGGAGATGGATGGAGATAATTAAATTCATATAAAATATTATTAGTACAGGAATGATAATTAAGTTATTATATTTTAATTTTTTAATAAAAATTTAATTATTTGGATTAATAAATTGAATAAGATGCCATGTTATGTATATTAACTCTTATTCGGACTACTGAAATTGGTTTGTGAAAAAATAATATTAGATTCGATTTATGACAAAAATATGTTTTATATTATGAGTTAATTAAAATAACCATGTTATTTTTATATTCCTATTTATAAACTATGGGTTCTATATCTGTGAAGAGGAGAAGAGTGGGATGGTCTTTAATAAATTAGGTTGGTTTTGAAATTGTAATTGTTGAAAAAGAAAATGATGTACCCCCGTCATTTATATTCCATAAAGATAAAAAATAGACAATTCATGAAAAATATATTTGATACTGTCAAAATATGGACATCTAATATGTTTTAACATGTTTCTAATTAATTTTAACCTTATCCATTTTTTAACCCCAAGTAAACCCATTTCAATCAATAGCATAGTATTAAAATTTTAAAATTTTTAATATAAATTATATTAAAAATTATGTTTGTTTTATTATATAATATAAATTCATGTTATCAAAAAATGTAATATATTTTATAATTCCATAAAATAAATAAAAATTATTTAAAAATATTATCATAGAAGTGAAATATAACATTTTTTTTTCAAATAGAGAAGATTCAAATGTCAAAAAAATTAGTTACAAAATAAATGTGAAATTAATCCCAAGGAAATAAATTTGACTAATAGAAATTTAATTAAATAAATTATACTTATAAAACTATTTAATATAATTTTATATTTTTAAATTCATTAATTGAAATAAAAATTATTAATAAGAATTAGTTCTTTTTAGTATTCAATGATAAAATTATATTTTATTAAAATTAAAATTACAAAATTAATTAAAGATAATATTAAAATGATTATTTATAATAATATTCTCATATGTGAATTATTTTAAATTTTTTTAAATAAAAAAAAATTAAAAAAATTTGCAAATAAGGGGTTAAAATAGCGATTTGTTTGAAAAAAAGTTTTCAAAACAAAAAATTGGATTTATAGTTATCTATTGTTAAAAACACATAATATGAATGTTATATATTTTATAAAATATATAAAATATAAATTTCATTAAAATCATTCACCAAATTGTTTTTCCATTTTTTATTCAGGTAAACCACTTTTGTGAACATAATAATAGTATTCATGAAAAATATTTCTATTATATTTGAATTGTTTTTATTTTCATTTCTAATTAATTATTCACAAGTGAATTAATTTTTTATATATTTTTAGAAAATATATAATAATAATTTTTCATCTTTTATTTATACCTACAATTACAAAGTCTAAGAGGTAACTATCTTGTCAAATGACATTTTTTAATAGTTTGTCATATTTTATATAAATTTTTTAGTGCTTGTAATGAATGCTAAAATAATTGATGGATATAACTCAACAAAAATTCATTTTTCAATGTAAAGCAAAGTAAATTTTTTCTTTCATTTAAAATAAAAAATGAAAAAAATTAAATTCATGGGAATATATATTTAAAAAAAAAATCATGGTGCTAGAATGTACCCCCCACTAAAATCAATTTCTCCCTTAAATTTGTCACTTATGTAAAAAAAAGGACAGTTCTATATCATTACATCCTCAAGATCCCATATAGCTTCTCCAAGATAATGGTTTCCCACAAAAAACAATAACCATGTGAGTGGTATTTTAATACAGATCATTTTATTTATTATAAAAAATATCATCAAATTTTTTCTTAAAAGAATCATGATGCCCTGGGGTAAAACCAATAAGATTAGTACATGTTAAGGATAATGTATTTTTATTCTCATGAGTTATACCTATAACACATACTGAACATGAGATATGTTAAATAGAAGAGAACCATTTTGGGATACCACCCTAATATGGTAAATTATTTTAATAAGAATGATATACCTATGTCTTAGCATTACAATGTATCAAAAGAACAATTTCATCATTTATTTCTATTTCGATCAATTTCCTTTCAACCACTAACCCTATGAAATAATTATGAATTTATTATTCCCCATGAACTAATGGATCACAAGATCTATAATATAATGATTGTGTATTACTTCTATCTCTAGTTATCATCATTACAGAATGGAAAGTCATGGTAATATAATATGAATAAATCATTATAGGGATAAGTAATTGACATATCTCAAAAACCATATCCATTAATCAATATATAAAATTTCATAAATGATTTACCATTTGAACCATTCTAAATTAAAAAATTTAAATAAGGTTATAAAATTTCCCCATATCAATTTAACATTTATCCAGAAAATATAATTAAGTAGATCTTAATGTTTACATTCAAAATGTGTGAATAATGTTGTAATATATTATCATGAATAATGGTCGTAACTATAATTACCATAAAAACACAATGAAAACATACATGATTTCACATTCTTTAAATAAAGTCACATATTATTTAGCATATTCCATAAATCTAAATATTATTTATACTCCATCAATTATTATATAGACCACTTTGTTAACCAAGAATTAATTAGTTCTGGGGTTATCAATACTATAAATTTTACACTATTTATATCAATTATCTATTTATCCAAACTAAACACCATTTTCAGAACATCATGGACATATAAAGGGATATCATCACATAATCATTTTTTTTCAAAAAAATATCATCTTTATAATAAATCACGTTCCAATGTTATAATGAATATTCTTCCTAATCTTGATAATCCTTAATAAGAACTCATACTAATCTACCCTTATATAATTCACAATTTTTATATAACATAATTTTTGAATTAAAATACATAAAATCTCTAATAATTAAAATTTATTAATAAAGAATTTACTATTTATCATCATCTTATAATGTAATATGTCTTTCTTAAAATATGATATATGAATCATGTATTAACATTAATCAACAAAAATTTAATCATTCTTCTTATAGTTAATATAAGCAATATAGTAAAAAACTAATCTTATCTATAATATATAAATCATAGACTCTTTATCATACATATAATAATCATTTCTCAACCACATTTTTGATTAAATTCATGATCATTCCCCCAGGGAAATAAATTCATTTAATGTATAAACATTCCACATTTATTAAAATTATCAATAAATTATTATATAAGGAAAAAAAATTTCTCAACTGTTATATAATCTAAACTATTAATTTTCCATTAAAATACCATTATTTATGTTTTTATTTATCACACTAAAAGCATCTTCCTGACCCATTAGGACATTCCCTTGAGTACTTCATCACTAATTCTCAACATATATTAAATTGAGTCATCTATTCTATATTGTCTCCACCACCCATGCTCTCTATGAACTCTATCATGATCTTATTTATTGTGATAGAGAGTTTGTTGAGGTGAATATTGTTAATCATATATTAGGATAATTTATTATGAATAATCACAATATTCATCACAGTAATAATCATCTCACTAATTTTCTCATCAAAAAATTTTATATGAAATTTTTCGATAACCTAGTTTTATAGTGCTACCAGATTTGAAAAATACTTAAAATCATAGTATGAGTAATAATATTTAGTTTTTAAAAAACAAATAGTCCTGAATAATCACTCATATAATGTATAAACCAAGACTCATTTATTTAAAATTATGACACATTAGTATTAAAGTAGTTCAATAGTTTCATTTTTCATGATAGTTTGAAAGAAGTTTATAAAATTATAATTCATATCTCTGAGGAGTGTGAATCTTGATGTGAAACATGGCCCATTGGAACACATTGTGTGATGATTACTTGCCAAAAAATCCACCCTTTAGAGTTATAACAACTTGGAGCCAATGTTATAGACCCATATCCACTTGTATTATCTTTATAGGGATGTTATTTAATATAAATTCATACCTATATCCCTTACTAAAATTCATGAATCATTCCATATACATTGGATCTTATTATACTTATCCTTAGAGATGTCTGTAAACATATCCTTAAAAATATCCCTCGGGATCTCAGTAGTGTTTTCTCATCATAGTTTCTTATTTATAACTAGAACATTACTCTAATAAAAAATTAATAGATTCAATATTATTATAAATAAATATTAATTCTTTTTGTGTTAATATTCCTCACATTTCAAAAATACATGCCTGTGGACCATATATGATTAATGTCCTTGGAGACTAAATTAAAAATCTTATTATTTTATAATATATCTTTAATGTCTCACTGAAATATTATCCCACATAGTAATCCTCAAAGTCATACACTAATTAAAACCATTCTACATAACATGGGCAATGGAATAATAAAAAATGGTGAGCCCAAACTCTCATTATGTGTAAACAATGGATATATCAATAAAATATTAGCATATTATCATGATAACATGAGAATAAAATTTAACGTCCATACCTTATATATAATAGATAATAAAAATTATTCATGGAATAAATCAATGTAGTTCCCAAGGCATGCGTAGATTCACTTTTTCCAATGAAATACATTATAATATTTCCCTTTGTATTTTCATATATTGGTGCTGATATAGTGTGAAATTATGAGGCCTTGTGTTCCTATGATTTAATTTATAGTAATATTAAGTATATTTATTATTACATATGTTTATATTATTAAATATATTGTATTACACTAAAATGCAATGTTTGATTAAAAATATAGGGCCACATTAGAGTCGGAAATGTGGTTATTACCCTTTGAGTGACCTAGCATTATTCGACGTGTGGAATTGGGAAAAACAACCATTGTAAGATGATTATGTTATATAAATATATAATTTATTTAATTTATTTATTAATTAATCAAACAAAAAATTATTTATTAGAACAAATTTTTTCTAAATTTTATAGATTTGACATTATAATTTCAGGGGGAAATTATAATTTCATTCCACTATTCATTGGAAAATAAGAATATGACAATGATGAGAATCTGAATCTAAGAATTTCAGGACGTAGCAGGCACAACGATTCCTCTTATTCCTTGGTTATCAAATTAATCAATGAGAAATGATATAAAATTCTGTATAACTCGGGAATTTTTTGTTTAGGACCATATTAATTAAATGGATGGACTAGAATCAAAATTCTTATTTTTTATGTGTTCGAATTGAACCATTGCATGGACCTGATTACTTGTATAAATTGATGGTTTAGTTTTTTCTCACCTATAAAATCCCCATTATGGTTTTTATGTTGAATAATGAATGTTTAATGATCATTAGACCATTTTATTATGAATTTCCTCCCATGAATTCTTTGTTTTATTCAATAATTGGCCTATGGGGTCTCAGTTCAACATTTATGGGTTGTACTATGCTCGATCAGACCCCTAGAATCACGGAAGAATCACATGTGATGAATGTAAAATAAAATCATGGGTCTATTAGAAGAATATTTTTGGGCTTTTAGTGACTTATTGTTTGACCTAGGATCCAAACCATGGATATTTGTGATGGTAGTTTCATGTAAGGAAATTGTGGTGCATGTGGGTTCATCCAAGAAGAAAAATATGTACAATTTCCAAACACCAGAGGGCCAGTTTATCTAGATGGATATTGGACATCCATATGTTGATGGATTGGAGGAATGATCCTAATAAATTACCAAATATAATCTATACATGGAGAATATATTAGAATCTTTCAAAAACACTACTACATGTTTTTAGTCCAAAGAACACCCAGAGTGTGGTCCCCTTTCTATTGATGCATGGGATTCATTAGTTTATAAGTGATACAACATATTTGGGAACCGCACATGTTATTTCAATCTGTTTTGGTGACACAAAATGTACGCTTTGAATACAAGTGCATTGGAAAATCCAAGAACATTCCATGTAATGAATTACACAGACAGTGATAGGATAAATAGACATGGTCAGTAACCACTGGTATTTACATGGGTGGATGAGGCATGTCTCGTAGTACCCCTAAATTCCATGTGGTTATTAATGGTTAGTGAGAGATGTACCTTTAGTCAAATGACTAGGGGATGGAGTGGGAACAATGTTATTTTTGGTCTCCTTTCACATCAGATACACCTAAAATCATTATTAGGGTTCATCAACCTCTCACATATCCTTCATTTGGACTCCAATATTTTTCCTCGAGTAAATATCAGGCGTTTTATTCATGCATAAAAAGTGATGGTGGTCCCCATGGTGGCTTCTAAAATATGATGCGACATTTTCTAGTTATTAGTATTATTTCTATTGTAATTAATGATTTTAGTAATCATGAAGGATCATTCGAGTAGTACCCCCAAGAAATTATTGTAACATGACCTTTATCTACATATAGATAAGTACAACTATTAGGATGGGTGAAGGTCCCCCATTCACATAATGGTGACCATATAGACTAGTTGAATGGGTCCTCTATCTATATACATAGTGGTACCTATATTGTATTATGGTTTGGGTCCTCTATCTACCTATTGATTCATAACCCCTTTGTCATTAGGGAAAACGTTCTTTATCTATGTAATGGAACCCCTATAGTCAAAGGGAATGTGTACTCTATCTCCTGAGTGGTATCCACCCATTTTTTATGGTGTAGGACATCCTAAAATTTATTTGGACCCCTTTATTAATTATGGTACAATTCTCTTACCCTCCAAGTTATACCCCTAAATTGGATAGGGTGCATGTCCTCATTACAGTGAGTTGAACTCCCGTATTTCATGATCTAACAAGTCATGTACCCAAAAAATTTTACCCCTATTATTAATGGAATGGGTTATCTATAAACTGAGGGGAACCCCCTCACGCACTAGGTCACGAGTCCACTGCTTTGATATTTTTTCCCCTAAATTTTGTGACTCAAGGTTGAGGCATGGGCCCTCAACATGGTTACTTCTTTGGGAAGAAAAAAATATGCCTAGAATTGATGATTGTCTACTATATTTGAAGGAAATATTCTTAGGTTGTGATATAGAGATCCCATTTTCTCCCTCATTTCGGTTTCTCTATTTTGAGCATATATATACACATATATATATATATATCAATATCTATTATGTAATATTCTGTTTACTCCCTTTTTTGAGTTGAGATATCTATTGTATATTAATTCAGATCTTGTCTCTTACCACTCACCATTATGATTTTGGTGCATCCTACGTGGTACGTATATACTAATCCATGAATGGGAATTGTCAAAATTAATCATGACTTATTCAGAAGAAGGATATGTTGATGGTAACTATGCAAGAGAATAAGGATTCCTTTTTCGTTACACTATTTATGGTGGTCAGATCATATAGACTAGGAGATAGGCTCCTTCATCATTTTTATTTTCATGTTTTGTTGGGTTGGGATATATTTCTCGTTTGTAACGTAATTTTTCACATTATATTTTGTTTTTAATGTCATACTCTTGAACACCTTAGAGTTTTTTCATATTCATGGTTATATTCATGATATTTGATTTTTTTATTTTATTCCTTTTCACTTGTTTATTGAGATGGTCAGGGGTCTGCAAAGAAGTACTTCAATAAAAGGCCACCAATAATAGTTATTCCTTTTGGTGATGGTCCCAATCCCTTGTGTATAGAGGTAGTCTTGGGGCTGTTTTTTCTTTATCCCCACTGCGTATAGTCTGGATATATCATTATCCAAATAGTTAATTCCAATAGGTATACTATAGAGTATTCCCCATAAAATAATTTCATTATGATTTACAGATAAAGAGATAAATTTAATTGAGTTTTTCATTTTGATATGGAATCTAATACCTATGTGGAAACAAATTTATCTATTCATTATGACCTTATCTACCAACTTGTCAGCTCAACATTCATATACAATTATTTCCAAAATATAATTGTACATGAATCATATATGATTGATTATTTTATTGTCCTACCCGGTTCGACACCAAATTTTGGATATATATGTGTGTGTGTGTACTCTCACTTATCTATCATTCTTCTTGATTAAATTTTTCAGATACCTCCAAAATGAAAACCATCCAGGTTCCCATTTATAGATCCCAAGGATGATCCGATGAGTGATTGAGGCATCATTTTAGGTTCTATCTAGTGAGATTATTCTTTCTAGAAGATATATAGAAGTACCCCCACCAATCGAGTACCAGATCATGCTGGATGAAAATTTTGGAGATGTGTGAATGTGAATAAAACTACACTTGTTCTAGATCTAGATATTGAGCTCCATGAAGAGTATATATCATAGTATATTTTTCTTCAAGATCCTAGAGAGGAAACTTCTTCCATATATATTATTTACAGGTGTTGTGAGTTGTCTCATGGTGGGGATAGGTTCTAGAGGTGTCCTTTTGAACCTCATGATGGAAGCCTTTGATGTCATATTGGGTATAGAAATCATATACATGTTCTAAACCTAGATTTAATGTCATCATATATGTGAAAGATGCTTTCACACTAACTGGATGTGATTCTACTTTGCAGGAGAGAGAAATATCATAGTGGGATGAGTAATTTTTATGATTATGAGGATGAATACAATTATATATTAGTTGCTGAGTGTTTCTATTAGTGTAGTATGCTCTTTAAGAATCTGAATTCATCTAGTAATAGATGATTTTATGGAAATCACCCTAGAGGATCTTCCGAGACTACCTTCAAGAGATAATATAATGTCTTGAATTAAAATTCATCAGTTGATAACTTCAATATCTTCTATGACAAATTGGATAGCCCAATCATGCTCTACGAGTTCCACATATAGTGGGATGACATTCAACTTAAGAGTTTTATCTGATATAGTTTATCACCTAGGCATCATCAGTATTGTTCTTGAAAAAGATGGATGATATATTATGAAATTGTGATGATTTTCATTTCCTAGGGAAGGCCATCAAAAAGAAAAAGTACCCCTTCACAAGGATTGGTATCCTATTTTATCATTTCCAATGAGTGACATGGTTTGAAATGATTGATCGCAGGTCTAGCATCAATGAGGTGAGATTTCACAAGACTCATATTTCAATAATGGGATTTTGATGATTCTACAGACACTATAAAATCCTTATGATGAAATTTTATGTGACGAATTCCCTATCCTTGTTTGAATCATTGAAAACCCATATTTATCATCTATATTTAGGCCATATTTTTTATATCTCCATTGATGAAATACTCATATACACATCATCGGAGGAGGAGTATGATGATAAAATATTGATGGAACTATATTATATTTGAGATCATGAGCATTATGTTATGAGCTAAAAGTTCTATTTATATGTTCATGATGGTCACATCATAGGGCATGTCATTTCAGATCATTGTTTTGTTGTGGAAAAATAGAAAATGGTTGTATTTATTTAATGGGATCCACCAATGAGTGTTTGAGAGGTGTGATGATTTCTTATCTCGGTGGAAGACTACATTATGTTAGTGTAAAACATTTCTTTGATTGCATCCCCTTATGCATCAAACACTTGAAAATGGCAATCATTTACATTGAAAATTGAGTTTCATATATCCTTTGAGGATTTGAGGTGAAGGATGATTAGTATCCCTTTTTGAGAATACCATAGGAGGGTGTGGGGTACATATTGTATTGGAATGAATTTGGATCTCAACACATCCTTTTATTGATGTAAAGTATAGAGGTAATATCATACTGGTCTTGGATGTTGAGACACCATGACAGAATAATAAAAATCACAAACTAGATACAGTACTCATAGTCTCAGCCATGGAAATGTGGAGGCACTATCATCTAAGAAATTTCTATGAGATTTTCTGAAACTATAAGTGTCATAGGTATGAATACACATTAAGAGATATGAAATTATAAAAATGGAACTCTATGGAGTTCATATATGACAATGACATAAAGATAGTGTATACTCTATGGAAGGGAAGCATTGTAGTAAATTCCCATAACATGAAGTCTCATGAAATTTTGGTGAAGGTGGCTTCTGATCAGTTCGATTCAATATAGTTTTCCATGATTGAGCAGGAATATATAGCTTTTCTATGGTAAATGGTTTTGACTACTCCACTCGATCATTTTATAAGATATTTATAGCTGGGAGACCTCGAATATGAGTTCGTTCATGACTAGATATCATGACAAGATTTAGATGATGGATTTTATGAAGAAGTTGATCACATCACCCTCTTCCAGTGAAAGATAGTGGTCATAGTCATGATGATAGAAGAGATAATAAGGTAGTTTCACACTTCTCATTTATCTATACACTACATTGATGGGAATATGTATACAGACAATGAGTGGTAATTTTTGTTGGATAACATGAGATGGTGTGTGGCTGAGTTTGTTCCATGATGTCTTACCTATCAACAAGTTATGTTAGTACTCTAGGAAGAATCTATGTTGAAATATCCTCATGAGATCCTAGAGTAGAAATTATATAGAAGATCCCAGAAATTAATCGTAGTTATTATGCAGAAAGTGAAGGTCCATGACACCATATTGGTGATAGTTGATTGGAACATGAACTCGGAAAACTTATTTTCTATCGGAGAGTATATTTCAGTGAAAATTTTGGTGAGCATGTATGTATGAGTGATTTTATTCCTACATGGGGTGCCCAAGAATGTTGTCTGTGATCACGAATCATGGAACAAATAATGGTTATGGAGAGGTCTATAAGAGTCATTCTGGACCCAGATGTCGATCGGTACTCTAATAACCCATCCCTTTATTACACATAAATACCTGATTTATTAAATTAAATTACACATAATACATACTAGATGGTTGATAAGTCACGTGATTTTGGGATTTTGGTACATTGAATAATATCATAAAAAGGGGAATAAGTCTTCATTATTGAAAACTTCACTAACATGACCATAAAATCCCTCAAACATTAAACAGTGTAGGTTAACCAGGGGAAATACAAAAGAAAGGGATGATATATATATCCTATTAGGGGAATAAACATGGAATAAAATAAAGAAACTAATTCATGTTAGACAATATAAATAAAATAATAAGAATTATAATCATGAACAATGAGTCTTGATGTACCATGATAATCATAAGGGAAACATAGAAATGAAGAAAAAATATAATATAGTGCATCATAATCATAGTTTAAGGATAAATTCCAATGTATCATGATAGAAAAATTAAGTTAATGTAATTAGGTTAACTTCATGTCCCAACATGAATTCTCATGTGACTAAACTATACCCAATGCATTAGAGCATTATGTAATTCTTGGTTCACCCATCACTTCAACTTCATTATCATGCATAAGTGTGCCATAAATATAACAGAACAAAGATTCACACAAAACCATATTTTATTACATGATCTTGGAGTGTGGTATATAGACATGTATTTATTCAATTAAATAAGTATATGTGTATAAGGTTGAACACCCATAAAATGAAACTCTTTTGGTATTCACTACACAATTGTATTGGCATGGAAAAGAATGGTGAAATTTACAAATCAAAAAAATTGTTATGGGGATATGTATAAAAATACAATAATTAAGAAATAAAGGTAAAATACATAAGGTAAAGAGGAAACATTAAAAATGAGGAGAAATGAAATTATTCTCTACTTGATTTTGTGACAAAAAATGTCATTGAGGATATCCATGAGAGATTGGGGAGCCTTCAGAGGAATCGACATAGGGGATGGTAGATTTAATACATGCAACAAGGATTTAGATATAATTGAAATTTAAGTATTGGTGTATTTATATAGGAAATGAGTCTGTGTTTAAAAAATATTTCTAAAACATAGGTTTTTAACTATATATAATAAATTAACAGAAACCATATACCATATCATGGTTTTTGAATTATTTCATACAAATGGGAGTGTATTTCATTATTTAATATTTTCATTGGTTTGATGTAATAATATAATACTCTATAGAATGCTTAACTATGTCATTATTTTAATGAAAATAATTTAAAACATTACAATATATTAATGGCTTTGGAGGATTCATAATCGATTTATAAAATTAGTAAACTATAAATGAAATTGTATTATTATAAAGGTAAAATATATATCTTGATATGGATACCCATTATATTATATATTACATCACATTTAGGTCATTATGATGTCATGATACAATAAAAATATTTATATGTTATTTATTTTTTACCAAATAAATAAATTGTCAAAGAAAATTATAAAAAATAATGTACATACTATTAGTGGTTGGGGATTAATGCACATAAATTAATACACCGGATAACACCCAAGGTGTATGGTGCATTATAGTGATACATTCAATGGGTGGGTCGATATTTATGGTTTGATTAATGATCTTGATGAGCTTGAACTTCTCACATAAATGGTTTCTCTCATGCATAATTTTTAGATCATAGAATGCGATTGAATAGGGAAAAGCCTAGTGATACTAACTCCCTTGGATGCTCAGATAAGTGGGATTCATAGGATATGATCCTACTGGTTGATATCATCGCTTTCATTTCCTGCGCTAATTGTATTTGATACATTCCTATATTTATACATATCAAGTGATCATTATTAATTGATTATATTATCAATAGAAATGAAACATTATGATATTTTAAGTTAATTTAGATATAATAAAATAAAAAAATATAATTTGTTTTCTAGAATAATATTACATAATAAGATATTAAATTATATAACAATAGAAATTTTATTTATCAAAATTCAGGTCATTACAAGTGCAACCTTCCACCCTCTAACAGATGGGTAAACCAAGTAGACTATCCAGGTTTTAGATGATATGTTGAGGGATTTCATCTTAGACCTTTAATAGAGCTCTAGGGATCACTTTACCTTGGATGAGATGACCTAAAATAAGATATACCACTCTACTATCTGCATCGAACCATTTGAATGCATATATGAGATATCATATAGGTCACCCTTGTGTTGGACAGAGATCAATGGGTAATCTACTATAGATTCAACGATGGTGGAGGTGAAGACGAAGAGGGTAAATTTCATTTGTAAGCTGATAAGGCTAACAAGGAGAATGAATAAATATTACATAGATCGATGTTGTAAGCCCTTGACATTGATTAGGGAGACCATGTATTCATATGTGTCTCCCCATAGTGAGGAAATTTTAGATTCATATGGTGAGTAATGTTATCCATGAGGTTTATTCGGCCATTCAACATCCTGAAGTGGTTTGGAAATGTCTTATACCTCCTGTCCCTATCCACACAGTTCATGTGGATTCACATTGTCTTTTATGTGTCATAGTTGAGGTGATACATGCATGAACCTATGATTAAAATTGACTTGGGTGAGATTGATGTGAAGGATAAAATAACATTTTTTCAGGAATTCTCTGGTGATTTAGGATCATTAGAATCAGACCCCATGTGGTAGGACCATCCCCTTGGTTTCATTGTTGTGGGAACAAGTGTGTGTGCATGTGAGCTCTACGGAGTGGGAAAACCAAATACCGGCTCAATAACCATTATTTTTTATTAGATTTTCTCTTTCTGGATCAAAATATTGAATGAGGGAATGATTTGTAGAACATGGTTTTACCATTTAAGAATTTAGGAAATTATATTTATTTTCAATACAAGGAGTTGAGATGACATGTGATTCTGAGTCCTGGTGACACTCATATTAATTTTATAGTTTTTTAATATATTTAAAATTCTCTGTGAAAATTTTCTTAAAGAAAATGTGTTAAATCATATGATTAAAATTCAATCAGATATCAGATGCCATGGTTGTGACCATAACACTATGTTTACCTCATGCATGACCTGAAATAGGCCAGTGAAGGGAATTGTGATAAAATGACCATTGGTGGTACGTTCTGATGGTAATAAAATAAATTATTTAATTTATTAACTGACCTAACTAAAATATTTCTACAAAAAATTCAATTATGCTAAATTATTTTGGTATAGCTGCAGAAGTCCTTTGATAATTTATAGGTTCATTCCACCCTAAATGGTCGAAGTAGAATAAAATGATGATGAAACTCTGGATTCATGTATATTATGAATTGAAAACACAAAAATTATACATAATTTTTTGTTAGTGAATTATTCAAATAACTATGATCTAATACAAGGTATGTGTCACCAATTAGTAGGTTTTACCCAAATTTATGAAATTTATTGAGAAGAATCAAAATAATATTGTGATATTTCTTCGAATTGAGCCATTACAAGTGGAAGAGTACTTGGTTAAATTGATTATTTAGTTTTTCAAATCACATACATCCTAATTTGTGTTATTTTTTCAATAATTATTATAAAATTGATTCAAAAACTTTTTATTGTTCACATAGACCGAAAACATATTCTTGTTCTTCACTAATTATCATTCGAGGTCTCAAAAAGAAATTATCGGGTAGTATTTAGCATGATTGGTCCACCAGAATCATGGATTATTCATATTTGATGAATCAAATGACAAATCATGGATGGATTCAGTGTATTTTTTCATTTCAGAGGATTGGTTTTGGGATATTGGTTCCAATCCAGAGAAGAAGACGTTAGGAGGGGCACGCAGGGAAATAGAAGTGATTGTGGAATTGTGTGGAAGAGCCAAATGTATTCTTTTAATACATTAGAGGGCCAGAATCTCAATCTAAAGAAAGGTCCTTCATTATTTGGATTAAATAGAGGCAATATCTGATGAAAAATCCATAGATATGGGATTCTCAAAATGACATTGATAATTTGTGAACACAATACTGCACTCCATGTAGTCTGATGAAGATAAGTGTGGTATCACCAAGTTTCATTGCATAGGGCTTCACCACTTTATAAGTATCAAACACCATTTGATATTTCAACACAACATGTCACTCATTTTTATAAACCCCACATGTAATCTATTTGTACACAAGAATAGGAATTAATAGGTACACACCTTTTACTGAAGTAAATATACATGGGAATGATACACATACACAACCAGAGGGCAAGGGAAGCACCATTGAATCTTGAGGCATGATGGGTATTACCCCTACACGCTATTTATTGATACAGAGTTAGGGATATATGTTAATTTATGGGGAAAACATGGAATTCAGTTGGATAAAAAACTATGTGGATCCCCTTACATGAATTTTTCCCAATATTTATTTTGGGAAAACATCAACGTCTCGTGTCTTCTTCATTTGGAATGGAATTTTTTACCCATAGTAGCATATCCTATGTGTTTTCCCATTTATAACATTATTTTTTCTTTGAATGTTATTTGAGATATGAGGTTATATTTTCTAGCGATTAATCTTATTTAGGATGTTCTCAATGAGGGAAATAATGTGGAAGAATTATTAGAATGGTACCCCCTAACAAATGAGGGTATCATTCCTCTATCAACTAATAGTGTAGTACCCAATATTGGGTAGGATTTTTTCATCATTAAACATATTTTTACACCTATTTGGAACTAGGTAACGATTACACTATCTACCATCCCGTATGGAATTAGAGTACGGGTCCTCTATCAATCATTGAGTGGTACCAACTATAGTATTACAGTGGGGGTCCTATATCTATGGAGAGTTAGACCCTATAGGATTAGGTATGTATTTTTCTATCTAGTATGTATTAACCATATATGATAGTACACTGATCCTCCATACATTGTGTGGTACCCCCTGACACACTAGGTCGCATGTCCTCCACCTAATAAGTTATACCCACTATCTGATAGGAACGGAGTCCCCCTTACCCTGATTAGAACCCCCAAAATTCACTATGGAATGGGTCCCCTACCCACTATGTTTTTCCCCACGTTGGTTAGGAAAAGGGTCCCCTTTACACTAATTTATCCCTCCCTATGCACTAGGTTTTCATGCTATTCTTTGATATTTTTCCCCATCAATTATGTGGTACATTGGACGGGAGTGGCCCCTTCACATGGTTTCTTATTTGGGAAGACATGCATGATGCTGGTTATTATTGATGGTTGTCTATATATGATGGAACTCTTTCCTAGACTGTGATATGAATATCCCATTTTCCATCTCATTTGGATTTCATTTGGTTGAGCACACACACACACACACACACACACATATATATATATATATCCATGCCTTCTTATTCTATTTACTCTATTTCATTGGGTTCATCATCCTAATATCTATATATTCATATCATATATATTATTGATCCCACTTCATATTTCAGGGTGTCCTAATTTTTATGTATATACTCCCCCCTAGAAGAGATTTTTCAACACATGTCATGTATTATTCCAATGATGAATGGATAAATGGTGAATGTAGTGTATTATTGTCATACCTAGTGCATTATACTATATATGGTTGTAATATATTGGAGATTAGGTGTTTATATCTCCCAGTATTTTAATTTAATAGTTTTTTAGATTTGTACATATTTCTGGATGGGCGTGTATTTTTAACCTTTACTTTTAGATTGCAATGGCATACTCTTGTACACCCAATATGGTTGTCAAGGAATGTTTTATTCTAGATATTTAATCATATTATTTTATTTTTCTATCGTTATGTGAAGATATGGTCAGATGTGATCATTTATGTACATTGTTAATAGGCCTCTAATACTAGTTATTATTTTTGGCATCGGTCACCACCCACTTGGATATGGTGGTTTGCCTCTAGTAGTTGCATATCGATCTACGTTGGGTGGGTTGGTGATTTCATGAATCATTATGGGATCAATGATCTTGATCCATGAGAACATAACAATTTTATTAGACATATCATTTGTTCATATATATATGCATAGAGACTCTTATGTCAACGATACCAACAAATACATTCATAACATGTTTGACACGGGTTATCCACATGTGTACCATATTTGAGATAGGGATAATCTCTCGTGTGCTATATTTTTGGGTTGGTATAAGCACTGTTTTACATTAAATTTAATTAGGATATCCTCCAATTTCCCCACTTTCAATCTCTAATAACATCTTATATACTCTTTTTGGGGCTTGGGATAACTTGTTGTGTACCCTTTGAGTTCATATAACATTAACCATTACCCAATGCAGTGGAGAAAAATATATTTCCCACAGAAAACATAATGAATATATATATATATATATGTTCCAAAATATCATAAAACATTCATCACACTAGAACCCTTGATAATAAATGTGGTTCAATAAACATTTCATCATAAGATGACATTGGAAAAACAAATTGGTTTTATAAGTAAATTTTCATTATAATCATAAACCATATAAGGAATTAATAATGGTGTTATCATTGGATCATATCCTTAGTAAATATTAACTATCATCATAGGATGTCATCATATACGAAAAATAATTTTTCATGAAAAATCATTTGATCATTTCATATATAAATTTACATTATATTGAAAAAAAAAATTTAAAAATAAGAACTCATAAAATATTATGGAAATCCATTTCATTGAAAATAAAAATGAAAAAATATAATAAAATAATTAAAAATAATTAAAAAATTTATTCAGGAAAAAATTATTTCACCTTTTAAAATTATCATTATAAAACATAAATCAATTTTTAAACTTTTTTCATAAAAAATAACTATTAAAACATATAAATGATTCATTAAAACCCATTAAAATTATTTCTTGATAAATATATCCTTCCAAATTTGAAAAAAAAACTAGAACCTAAAATATTTTCAGAAATGTTTCAATGAAAATAACCTTAAAAACAAATAATGGAAGGATTAAAAATTTTGAGTGGTGATGAAAATGCTAAATGTTAAACACATTAAAACAATAATTTCTTCTCATTTATAGTTAAATCCAAACATGCATTTTTTTTGAAAAATACATGGAGATTAATCATAATAAATTTTTAATAAATTTAAAAACAATTAAAAAACTATACATTAAATCCTAGATGAAAATTAAAAAATTTCTGAAAACATTTTTTAAATACATTGACATAAAAGAAGAAATAATTTTTTACTAGAAAGATAAGCAAAGCAGGATTTCTTAAAAAATATTTGGAATAATGACTATATCAAGAGAAATATATTATTGGAAAACATGTATTCACATGATAAATATATAGTAGTATAAAATTAGTTATTTTATATAGATATGGGTCTAAATATTTCATCATCCTAAGAATAATAATAAACATGTATGATATTGTTTGAGATTGTTACATCAAACCCTTACCACATTGGTAAATTTCTAATCATAAGACCAATTTAATAATAAAATCAAAATAAATAATAAATTTACTAAATAGAAGTATATTCATGATAAAAATTGTCTATGGGGATATGTACACACCTCATAAAATAAGATATGTTCATAATATAATGTATGTATGAAAGAAGAAAAATAGAGAAAAAAAATCACTAACCACTTCGATAAGATTTCCAATCAGAAGACCAAAAAAACAAAAAAAATGAATCATTAAATAAAATGAAAATAAATATATTTATGATATATCTTGTTAAAGGGTAAATATATATACCATGAAATAATAATGAAGTGGCGAATATGGAAATATTTTCCCAGAAACAAACGGGAGACAAGAAATCCCTTACAATGACTCTCAAATTTCATTTTACGTGTTCTAACATCTTATTAATTACATATAATATTTCTATAAATATAAAAATATATTATATATATCTAATACCATATATGATATATTTATGACCTTTCTTTACCTTGTTATAATAAATTTAATGTTAAAGTCATGTTTTGATTAATAATTTTGTTTGTATGTTTCGAATTATTATCTTAAGTCCACTTACATTAACTAGGGTTCCAAAATATCCAAAATGATTAACAAGATATAAATAAATATTATACAAATATTTATTATATATTTAATATATATTTATTTAGATTAATCCGTATAAATAATATACTTGAAAACGTAATACATAATTCATGGAGACGGTAGGTCGTACGTATGCATGAAAGTTGTTTAAAATTTATCCACAGATGAAATAAAAGAAATGAATTTAATATAACACCATTAATGAATTATATTTAAGTAATATATATCATATTTTTTAAAAATTTATTTATTAACATTCATTTAAAATGTATATTGAAATCAAATGGCATCACATCAGTTGGTGGTAATCATACGTTCATTTGAAAAACATTATCTTATTACACATAGAATTGAAATTAAGAAGAAATATGAGATATCAAAATTATGTAAGTATAATAATATTGAAAATGTAATATGTTATCATTCTATCTCTACTAACATACATGTATAAAAATGAAAATCACATCACATATGTTCATGAGGCATTAGTCTTATATACATGTGAGAAAAGTTATATATTCATAATGGGGTTGGAGCTAAGTGGGTATGTAACATATCAAACTGGGTCAACTAGAAAATCAACCCAAGCATCCCTATCTTGGTGGTATACAAATAAGATAAATGAAACATGTATATAATATAACAAAAATAATACAAACTACTACAATGACTATGGATGAAAAATATAATACCATATCCATGAAAAAAAAATCAAAAATTATAATACAAAAACATATGAATCTAATGAGACCAAAAATACCCCATGTGATCAATTGTCACATTCAAACCTTTTAATACTAAAGGTATTGAATTAAAGAAAATTCAGAATTCTATAGGATTCTATTGGCTTTAACTATAATATGTAATATAAAATCTATATCATACCAAATTAAAATGTAGAGGGTAAGGGAAAATCCTTATAGGATACCACAATAGAATATATAATTGTTGTAAAAAATATAATATATTATTTCATATTCATAGAAAGAAGTTTATTTTACAAATAATTCTAACAAAACCAAACCAAATTTTACATCATTTTACTTTAGTTTTAATAAAATCTATTAATATTCACTATGTTATAAATATTTCTATTATAATTGATTAATCAATAATTCCAATCCATACACCAGGATGTTTGAATTAAAAAAGATATTCCTAAAATAACCTACCTTGAAAATCCATGTGGTACAACCTCATGTGAAAATAACTGAGCAATAATACACGATAAAAACCCATCATCAAATATATAAATCCAAAAGGAAGAATAACATTATGTTGGGTCCTATAATATTAGAATACAAACTAAATATAGTACATACTAAATTTTTCCTAATTGTTTCACCAATCAATGATTATTCATTCCACATTTCAGGGATATCCAAAATGTATTCAATATTTCTTCAACACACACAACGGTCACATAATTCTCCTTCATGACATATCTAAGGATCCCAATGATCATGTTTCGTAAAAATACTTTTTAAAACCATGATCAAAATTAAAAAATAATTTTAAATTCCATTCCAATCTGCTTTAGTTTTTGGAAACACAATGCCAAATAAAAACTACCATTCAATCATTTATTGAATCAATTGTTGTGAAAAAACATTTTTAAAAAGACACCCACATTAAAATTATTAAATTTTCATGAAATAACTTGAACAAAAATATAACCTCAATTCAGCGAACATCGAAAATAATTTTTCCATGAAAAATTATATATTCTTGTTAGTAATCCATTTTATAGAATAAACATCCTCTAAAATGAATTATAAAAATTTTCACTCAAAAACCGGAATCTGGGAATATTTGATCAGGGATTTCTGATCCAAGATCCAGAAGAAACAACATTAATATGCATTACAAATTTAAAAAAAATAATACTCATTGACAATATTGAAATTAAATAATAAAATAAAATATTATATTAGAATAATTATATTATTTTTTTCTATAAATTTCATTTTTATGTTTCACAATATCAATTTATATTCATAAATATCAATATATATTATTTCAAATTATTAACAAATGAAATAAAATATAACATAACAAAATAACGGTGTATTAATTATTGGGAATGCAATTATGTTTCTCCTATTTGAATTTCATTGGAAATAAAAATATTTAATCCTATAATCATCATCACGTATTATTCATATAAATTACATATTATTCAATATATATCACTTCTTTAAACAAAACATCATGTTTCAAGGGATACACATGTTAGAAATAGTTGGACTATCAGAAAAAACATCATGCTTGAAAAATACAATTTAAAAAAATAATCCTCAAATTTTTTCTCCCTTTATCCATATCATAACTCACATAATTAATTTCCTCGTTCTTATCATTCAAAAAAACCATTAAAAACTCAACATTATTTATATTTATTTAGGGAGACATACAATACCTAACCATCTAGACTAATTCCTCTAATATTACAAATGATCACTACTATAAAATATATCATAATTAAAATATTATTTGTTTTTCTATATTTTTCTTTTAATATTGAATTAAATAATTAAATAATTAATTATTATTATTCCACCTTATCACATAATTCTCAGAAAATTTAAATGAACATAGAAAAAAGATATCACATAATAGTATACATCATGTCCCAGAACCGCCTCCAATAGGCCGGAGGCTAGTGACTAGTGCTGAGTAGTCTATTACACACAAGGGATTCCTTAGCATAAGGTACATGTAAGTAAGAACCCGCATACACCTCCTTACAATTTTAATGATATATATATATAATAAAAAATAAAATTGATTCATATATATATCCCAAACTAGAAAATATATGAAGTAAAAAAGTGAAAAATGCACACCTACAAAAAGAAAACTACAAAACAATAAAACATTTTTTGATGGAGGGGATTTGTGTCATGCACACACAGGAAAGATATGAGGTATAGATCTTGTAAAAGAAACTGGTATGTTAAGCTACTACACTCGGCATTCTTTGGGCGCTTCTAGGACTCCATCGAAGGACTTGTGGTCTGCATATGACACAATAGGTGCGGGAAAATCTAATGTCTTTGTGAGTATTTTATTAATTTGTAGGCACCCCAATACCAAAAAAAACATAACTGATAGGAATCAGTTGACAAATATCATCCATTGGGAACCCAATAGGGAGAAAAGAGCCATATCGACCCATCCTCGTATATTCTCGACTACTAAGATCCACACCACCTTCATGTCAATGAAATGAAACATACCATAGGGACTTCTAGAACATTCCTACATATACTCATTTATAACTACAAAGGACATGGTAATAACCATAGAATTTCCACTATAACCAACACAAGTCATTGAAACAATGCACAAAACGATCACATGAGGTACATACCTCGTATAAAATAATATGATCATACTTAAGGACAAAAGGAAGAATCTTGGCCTGGTGAGAACACACACCAAGTTCCTACCATCCCTGATGAAATGTAGAATGAGAGGGGAAGAGCATCAGTATTTTGTATCCAAGGATTCAACCACACGGTCCGATATATCAGTCAACCATGGGATGACACTCAATTGGTAAGGATATCCAATGGTATAACTCAAACAACCCATGTGGTATGCATCCATGATGGCATGATCGATATAAAGTTCCATAGAATAAGTCACTAATTCACTAAACCAACTCCAACTCATTAGGTCGGGGATCCCACCTAAGATCTGCTATGGGACAATGCAATCCCCCACTAGAACAACATACTGAAAAGATCTCTAATATGAGGATCAATGCCCATGTAGAGTTAGTCACACCGATTCCAAGAACTCCACTTGGGGAAAATATCAAGGTAGATAATAGATGGCATAAATTGAAGACAATACACAGATAGAGGGTATGTGTCTAGGGATCACTGTGGGATTCATCCCTGATAATAAAAAAAATCCTATATAGGGGATCAATTCCCATGTAATTATTAGACACATCGTTTCATTGAACTATATTGGGGAAACAAAAAAATTTGTGAGGACCACCCTTAGCCTCTCTAGGTGACACATGCTTCAAATCCTATGTGTCCTTAATTAAAGGGAATTGAAACAAATCACTCCATAATGTTGTGAAAACCAACACTAAAAGTATGAAACGAAGACGAAGAGGGTATATAGTCCATTAAATATGACAGGATACCAAAAACACTAGAATCAAAAATAATTGGGGGAACCACTCACCCATTCTGGTCTAGACGTTTCCAATAGATATAGGGGACCCAATCAACCCTGCAAGTCAAATATCATTCATAAGGAACATGGGGACCCACTCTACCCTTTCATTATAAGAATCAAAAACATAAATGACCCAAAAACATCTCTTATAACCTATATCTATTAAGCCCAAATCATTTCCACCAACATGTTCTACGTTAAAAACTACTAAGGATAGGGTACTCGTGAGCCTGAATCTGAGCTACGATGGAGGATATATTGGAGGAAGAACATCATAATAAGATCTTTTAGGATTACACAACATGAACATCGATCCACAATATATGTGATCCTGGTAGGGAACCTGGTCATGTATCCTTTCTATAATTTTTTTCAACCCATATAAGAGTACAAAACTGGTATAGAAGGTACATGATGTGTCCCGCTGTACTCGAACCCTTGAAGTGATTATAATTTTACATGGCCTAGAAATATGTGTCCCTTGAACATTATGAATCCTATACTTTGTGGAGTTTTTGGGTTATATGGCCACCTTGTCTTATGGTTTACCCATAACCATGTAGTAGAGAAAATTTATATGTACGGTTGCAATGTTATTTAACACAGCAATGTAACATTACATAGACACATTATCTATTTCCCCCAACCACAAGAAAAAGGGTCCCTATATGGTCTATAACCCCCTGATACAAGGTGTGTAGTCCCCATAATATCATCTTCCCTAAATAAGAACATCACACAGAGTCTAGGATAGTATTAAACGCATTATAGACGGAAAAATATATATTAAATTTCATATAAAAGCGACATTTGGAACTTAATTGAAGTCTAATAAATCATTCCTGAGATTCTCTCAAGAGTAAGACACAATTAAATATAACTATGAATTTGTGAGAAAATATATTTAATATTTTTCACATCACTACACTTAGGCTTTCCCACCCTTAGATTCTTATTCCAACACTATGCTTAGCATTGGAAATTTTAAAAGAAATATTCAAATGTCTAATATGGAAAAATCAATTCTCTACAATAGAGGATGAAAATAATGAAAATTTTATCCTTATCAGTCCCCAATCTCAAATTGTATATGACCATCATCCCACAATATATAGCACAAAAATAGATGTTTCAGTATAAAAAAATAAACATAAACCCTTAAATTCAATATGAAATTGTGATTTTATGGTTATGAATTTTTGATAAAAATATATGCATTCTATTTAATTTAATTTTTTATATCATGGATTTAAATTATTAAATATATTTGTGATTAAAGTGTATAAAGGTAAACACACACATTTCATTAGAATACTTATTAAATGAAATAAATATTTAAAATAAATAATTATAAATCCCAAATTCTTTTATTAGTCTCCTTAAACCATAGGATTTATAAGATTTTGGTTTCTATAAAACATTTTTTTCATCACACAAATAAGAGTTCATTAAATTTTGTTTTATCTAAATGGTGAGGTTATAATTGGGAGAAATGAATATATAAAGGTTTAATGGCATTATTCCAATGGTTGGAGTCTCAATTTTTTTACTTATACAATTCATATTAAAGAATAAATATTACATTGAAAAATAAATAGCATTTTAGGTTAGAATATTAATATGATAAATCCCAATATGATGAAAAAATGAAGGAAGGAGAAAAAGGAAAAGAATAGTTATAAATTATCTATTTACTTATAAATCAGTAAAAATGCGGATACAAATGATGTAATGGTTGAAACAGTTTTGAGGATTAATTAATAAATAAATATAAAAATTCATGGATTTTGTAACATTAAAATTTTTATTACAAATATAATCCTATAAGCTTTTTTATTTTAAATATTTATATTTTTCATTTTACTAGAAATCATGATTTTAAAATTTGATACCTTAATTCATCAATTTTTTTAAAATAATTTAATTTTTGTAAAATTTAGATGCATATTTGTTTTTAAATTTCTTTTTCATAATTGATTTTTTAGTATAAATTAAATAATATTGTATTATTCAGGATAAATATTTCCAAATTATATTTCTGTGACAAAAAATCCAATGATTCAATGTTATAAAAAAATTATTTTAAAAAAATATATTTTTTAATGAAGCTTTTTTTTTGAAAATGAAATCATAAATTAAATGATACAATATTAGTATGAAATAAAAAGTCTTATGTGGAGTTGAAAATAAATAAAAAAATTAAATATCTTTTATGACTTTAAAAAAAACATTACCCATTAAATAATGTTTTATTAGTCTCTAGAAAATAATGTTCAAGGGGGACACCCATTTCAACACTCTAATAATAATTTATATATGTTTATTAAATTACGTGAATTTTGGATATAGGGTTTTGGCATTAAATTTAGGTAATATTAAAATTGACCATTAATAACTAAATGAAACTCAATAGTTATTCAAATTTTGGTACAAGTGATTATGTTTCTATAACTCCTAAATATTATATCAAAAAAAAATTATTTAATTGAAATATAATTACACTATTATAGACACCAATTGAAATAGAAATTAGTTCTCACTAAAAATATATTGTCTGGAAATTCTTAAATAATAAAGAAATTGCCATGGATGATCATTTAATATCAAGAATATTCAATGGAAAAAATTATAAATAATGTCTCCTAAAAGTGATTTCCAATATATTTATGAAATAACTTAAATATAAATAATTTATCTCAAAAAAGAAAAAAAATCCTAAATGAATACATGACAAAAAAAGAAAAATCATATTTGAAATATGATGTTTTAATGATATAAGTAATATATTAATGATTGATAAGTATCTATTAATAACTTTTGTGATATAATTTTTTTATATAATCTATATTCACTTTCACGACCCGCCTTCACCAATAGGAGGGAAGGGTCAGCAGATTTTTAGGCCCTTCCTTCATTAAGTTGAAGGAGAGATAATGACCACCAAAACCCGCCTTCAATAGGTCCCGGAGTGGAGACCAGAACCAAGGGTATAAAATCACAAATAAATGGAAGGAATTACCATTTTTCTTTTAATAGGATTAAGAGATATGATATTAAATCCCACAACACCAAAACTGAAATAGAAAATACAGGTTAAAATATACCATTCCCATATGCATGTTCAAAGGTAAAAGATACAAGTCACAAAACTCCAAAGGTAAAAAGATACCAAGAAAAGGGAAACAAAAATAGCAACTGCCCCAAAGGTCCAAGATAGTACGGTCTTGCACGATCCCTGAAGTCCTTTTGGAAACCTGAAAGTTGTTTTATATACGTTGCCTGAGCATAAAAGTACAATCAGTAGGGAAAAACCAAAGACTCTCGTGCACAAGTGGGGAGGCATACTAATTCTCTATGAGAAAAGGATAACCAAGAACCTAACAAGGAAACTAACCACCCAAGCCCCTCCAAGGCACACTCCCAAAATAACACAAGTCAAGTAATGTACAGTAATCGCACATCAATGTTTGGGTACCCTATGCCACTTTCCTTAAGGTTATTGAAGATATCTTATGAATCGGACCAATCCGGCCATTCTCATCATAGTCTCGGTGCCATACCCCGCCCATACACACCTGGGTCACAACCACACATTTTGCCCGCAAACACCTGGGCCACAACCACTAACCCGCCCGCAGACACCTGGGCCACAACTGTCACCCGTAACCACGCCTGCAAACATCTAGTCCAGAACAACCACTTCCACGCCCGAAGACACCTGGGCTAGAAGAACTACCGCCACGCCCGAAGACACATGGGCCTTATCCCAATGATACTTGGGAAACTACCTGCCCGCACACACCTGGGCCAACCACCACACTACCATGCCTGAAGATTCATTGTAACAACCCGATATTTTATAATATACATTATTTTTAATTTCATTCATATCTTCTGTTGTACGATACACCAATATTATCTTTCACTACACGCAACAACGTATTAGCTTGCAGTATACGCAACACTATTCTTGGCTTGTGTTACACTCAATTTTAAATTCGTTTGATAAAAGTTATTCTACGGAACATTGAGTGTATATATATATATTCAATGTATAAATAAAATATGGTTGGATTCTGTTATACCCAGAAAAAATGGAGTCTTTCGCTATACTCAACCCTAACTAGGCTTGCATTACACGCAATCCCGACCTTCTTCGATAGCGTGTGTTGTACGCAATATCGGGTTTCACTAAACAATGATATATGGTTATAATATTATTATGAACTAGACGTTATGAATATTATTAACTAAATTTTGAATTTTATAACATTATTATTCACCTAAAATATTTTTTAGAACATGGTATGAGAAAAAAATAAATTTTTTGGGAAAAATAATTATTTTTAAAAAAATACTGTTTTGCCACATTTTGATGGCGCACCAACATTAAATCTAGTTTTTGACATGTTTATAAGTTCAATTTGACAAAATACATTTTTTTTGAATCAGGATATAAAAATTTACATTGGATAAAGTTTTGATATTTTTCTGATAACTTTCATACTGTAATGAATAGTAAAAACATGCTATATATTAATTAAAAACAACTTTATTCATCATAATAATTTATGTGGTTAAATTATAATATTGAATGGGTTTTAAGTATAAATATAATATATTTTAACCATTTAATATAATGTATGTCATTAGCATTGATTTTACCTTGAATTCGTAGGTTAAATCAATTCAATCTTTTGTAATGTTTTAAACAAAAACCTTTTTCTTTCGACAACGGGATTAATTTTAATTTAATTTCTGAAACTTTTTTGTATTGAATTTGAAAAAATGGATTCCATAATTGGAATTAGTGGGTCCAAATTATGTTAATAAGCTAATTTTTATTTTTGGGAATTATGAATAGTAACTGCGTTAAATTTTATTTACCATAGTTAAAGATAAATTGGGTAATTAAGGGTAAATATAATATTATAAAATTACCCTAACACATTCCAAAAATCTATTGGATGGCTAAAGGTCGACCCATGTCACATAAGGGTCGGATTAGAATCATTTCATGGACTTTTTTACTTGAAAAAAACTTAATTATTATTAAAACCAAGGAAAGTGACAACATGTCACTCTATTAAATCTTATTAGTATATTAATTTTAATTTAGTGATAAAATTCGTGAAACTTATCACACGAATAGTCTCCGAATAGCTAATGAAATTATCTACATCATATGAATTTATTTATAATTTTTAGGGATTAAATATTTATCATTAATTGTGACACAATAGTGATGCAGAAATTGTTTATCTAGTGAAAAATCAAGAATATAGTTTTTATTAAACTAATAGTGACAATAAAAGGCACAAAAACCGGACCAAAACTTATTGGTCATGTAAATTTAAATTGTAATAATCCAATGGTCGAATATTTGACCATTTGGATCCTTATAAAAGTGATTATGACACTTATTTTGTTTTATTTTAAATGATGCCAAAGTTGTCACCTTTATAATTTAATAAATATAACAATTTAAATATTGTGATTTTAAGATGATAAACTCCATTAAAAGTATTATTGTGAAAGGTAATATATTTATATTCATCATATGATATTATTTATAATTTTTATGCAACAAATAAGTATATTAAATAATTATACAAAAATAATGTAGTAATAATTTTATTAAGAGATAAACCGAATAAATGGTTTTAAAAAAAATAAAATAAATATTATATGAACTATTTAATGTGATCCAATAATTTTATAAGTACACATGACCTTTTATAAATCTATTAGAGAATTTATTTGGAACATATATTATGTATATATTTTATTTAAATTCAATGAATTGAATAGTGTCAAAATTGACACTATTGTTATTTTCTAAAAATAACATATTATAAAATTGTTTAAAAATCAAAAGAATATTTAAAAATTTTAAATTTAAATTTATATGGTATAAAATGTTATAATGTATCCAATTATGGATAATTCACAACAATTAATTTATTAGTTTTTATAATTGAAAATTTAGAATGTTATTACCACAAATAAAATTAAATATATTAAATAAGGATAAATGAAGTTGCTAATGTTGAAAATAAGTTCCTAACATATCTAAATTTTATTTTCTGATGATATTAAAACCCCAGCTATGTAATATTTGAATATGAGTAATTTTTGGAGGTGTTTATGTGGGGTTAGATTTATTATAAATGAATATTTTTAAGATTTCCAAAGGTGCCCCACTCCTCCCTTATAAAAGTGCACCTCCTCCCTCTCCTCCTAACACCAATTTGAGCCTTTAACTTCAGACAAACCCTGAGCATTTCCATTCTCAACTTTCCTAGAAACATCCTAGAGTTCCTGATCTTCTTCAAAGACCAATTTTAGTACCCTAAGAGGAGGATTCAAAGAGGCGTGTGAAAGAAGAGGTAATATCCGTTACCGATTCTTTCAATTTTCTTTCTTCTTCAGCTTCTTCTTCTTTAGCTGTTTCATTATTAAGTAATAACATAAGTATCCCTCATATACTTATATGTTATTATAAATATGAAACAACCCTATTTCACCTTCTATCCATCCTATGGAAAACAAAATCACCGCGCGCGCGTACGTACGGAATACCGTCTCCACGCCGTGGTGTAATCTATTTTTTCCACCAACACCTTACATGGATGGGTATAATGGTTTAAAGAATAACTATATATGGTTATCATACTGATTCTGATATATTATACTATCCACTCCAATTCTATAATTATGGGAACGATATCATCGCTCGTGCGTACGTACGGACCACCGTCTCCATGACGCGATGAGATTCATTCTCCATGATTAACCATACATGAATGATCATAAAGTTTATATAATGAATAATAATGAAATATATGAAATAATAATTCTAATGGATTTATGTATATATATATGTATGTCATCTATTTAGTTTCATTCAATTCAATATGGAAATGAAAACAGCGTTCATGCATACGTATGGCCTACCGTCTCCATGAACCGTGTATTTCATTCCTTTTATCGATCTATAATATATATTTATATGATGAAAATATATTATATATAAATGATGTTTTACATTCTGGAATTATGTTAATCAGGATATAAGTAATAATATCAAGAAACGACAAGTCGAAACACATACGATAAATGAAATGATTTTACCCAAAACGCTACTTTAACATTGAATTTACAAAGGAATGGGTAATATAAAGTCACAAGTGAAACATATATGATATCATAAAAATGAATATTATTATTTAATAAGTCAATGACATTATTTAAATCATTATACATGAGGTTCAAATCTATACGAAGCATATCGGACCTTAGGTAAGGGATAATTTTGCAAATCTCATTTTTATCCGGGATTGCTTATTCGTAAGTATTTACTGAGGTTATTTCTATCATCCATTTCCATGTTTTATAAATGTGTTTTCGTGTATGTTTAAAGTCCTTTTTACCCATTCTTTACTTTTACTACATGGTACGTAAGGAATCTTTCTTTTTTTTACGTTACGAGCTACTTTTTGACTTTTCATGCAAAAGTACGAGAAGAATGTTTTTTAAACTTATACGGCACAAACAGATTTTTATGGTTTTATAAAGCCTTATTTTCATGAAGCTTCCTCCAAAAGATTTCATGACTATTTTCAACAAAATATTTTTTTTTTAAAATTTAATGTTGTTTTGTGAAAATAAATTGGTTTTGAAGAAGAAAGGATATTTTCCTCAAGAATTAATTTCAAGTGTTTTATCAAAACAATTTACATCTAAGATGAAATTATTTCATATGTGTATGTTTCAAGTATAAAGTCTCTATGATTTACATGGTCTCACTTTTCTTATTATGAAATGATATCCATTTCTTTTATATGTATTATGTGATTATGGGATGATGTTTATGAAACCCATTTTATTTAATGGGTTATTATGAATGATGTATGTTTATTTTGTGGCACAAGTAAGAATGATTTCATTATGAGATGGGTGGGACCTATATCTCCCTCCAATGCATTGGTTAAGATTTATATCTCATGATATAGACATGGCTGGAATGGAATGTTAAACCGGTTTAGTAATACAGGAATGGAACGAGGAGTGAACTCGATTCAGAAAGGGACATTGTCCACTAAGATGGCCTTGGCAGCAATGCCTTGGCTACTATGGAAAATCATAACAAGTGATGAATGTTTAACCCAACTAAATGTTTTATTCCCATGCTATTTTATAATGATTGATGTTACATTATGATAAATTCCATACTTACTTATAGGATTTATTTCTTTGCTCAAGGTTTTAAGGTTTAGATTTCATGTTCAAGATTTTGCTTTCAAATGTATATGGATTGTTTTATGTTCTCTATGTTTTCCCTTACTGAGCACTTGAGCTCTCCCTTTTTATTTTTTATTTTCCCCAGGAAATAAAGAAAGGTTTTAGGTAGGGAAATGAAAAGGGGAAGATCGTTATGGGATATGTTGAAGATCTTTCAACATGATTAGATGTTTATATTCTGAGTTTCCAAAGACACTAAACTATTATGGTCCTTGTGTGTCTGTTTTTGTTATGTATTAAGTATTCCGTAAAAGTAATGTAATGTCCATATACGTCAAGCTTCGGGTCTCTAAAGTTGGTATTAGAGGAAAGGTTTAGTCAACCTTTGGAAATTAGGATGCGAAAACGTTAGTGAGATCCCTAGAGGTATGTCTAGGGATGTCCCTACGGATAAGTATACGTATAGGATATAGTCCTATAACTATGTTAAAGATCGTAGAATTTAATCTAAGATGTTAGATATTGTGGGTACTCCCCCTTAACTATGTTTTTTCCTAGCATGATTTTTTCCTCTCACAGAATTATTTTTATGTTTTAGTCAATGGAGGGAACCAGAATGAATTCGGTTAACATTGAATCCAATGGAAAAATTGGTGACTATGAGCAACGAAATTTCATAATGCCTATAGAGAAATACATTGTGATTATGTCGAATCAGTCATCGCGATATATGATTAACAAGGTGAAATTTAGTGGTATTCCTAAGTCATCAAATAAGAGGAAGATGGAATTTTATGCATGTTCGCATAGTGAGGAGCATAAAGAAAGGAAGATTGAGATTTCTAAAGAAGGGAAGAAGAACCTTAAGGAATTCCTCAAATGGAGGGACATATGTTATCTGTGTGGAGAAAAGGGTCATTGAGTGATAGACTGTTATGGAGTTCAATGTCTTATCTGTGGAGAACTTTGGAATTACCCAACTCAATGCCTTGACCTAAGAGATTACAACTAAATTAAGGAAGGAATTATTCCATGACAATCATTGAAGAGGATGGTTTGAAGTGTTTGTGTATTGGTAATCCAAAATAATGTTGTTGAGGTATTTTTATGGTATATTGGAATACTTATATATTGGTCCATTGCGGTTTTCCATAAGAATATGGCATTGGTAACCATGGAATGTGATTGAGATATTTTTTGAAAGAAGATGATATGTGTATAATGAAGGGATAAGGAGAAAATTAAATGTTTTACAATATTCATGAGCTCATGATTGATATAAGGACTAAGTGATATCATGGTTTGAGTATATAGAATGTGGAGGATTCTGGTATGTGTAAAGTGTTAACTCTTAAATGCATTCATGTTTTCACTAAGGTTCAATGGGTATTCATTGTTCAAGATAATACATGATTAAGGTATTCACATGTTTGTAATCTGACCAAAAAGATATATCTTCTGATATATGGGGGATAAATGATGGCATTCACGTGATTGTTATGTGACATTTCAATTAATCATTCTCCCTATACTATGAGCTTGGTCCTGAGTATTTTAGATAAGCCTAAAGATTGGAATGGATTATGTTGTACATAAGTTAGTATTGTTTAAAGATAGATGTTTGTTTGATATTATTGATGGGATGTTATAGTAATGTAGTTTTAGAAATAGGAAAACCTATAGGATGGGCGACAACCCATCGTTTCGGATAAGGCTGTGGGAATCGAACCCACAACTGAAGTGCAAATGGCCTTTATCTCATACCAATGGCCTAAAGGAAGTCCCTAGTTAGTGGAAAGTAGTTTTATTTTATTAAGTTGTATGATAAATAAAGTATAAGTCCATTTTTGAAACCATATATGATTAATCTAACCATAATGTGGACTTATAACTTTTTCTAAACTTTCATTTCAAATAGATGGAATGACACATCATTATATCACATGATCTTCTAATTCTTCACGTATAACAATCTCAACTTCATTTCTTTAAGAGATGAAGTGGAAATTGTTCAATTCACGAACAATAGTGAGATTGTACGAATATCATGTAAGTGTTTATTTTAATTCATCATCTTTAGGGAAATGATATTGAAAACCAAAAATGTTGTCCTAGTGCTCTTATATCCGATGAATTAGATGGTACCTTAGATCATCACAAATGTATGGCTTTGTGATTGTTGACTTTTTTATAGCCATGTTCTCAACCACTCTCCATCAGAACTTGATGGTTAGAATTTTCTTGCATATCTATATTTTAACCTATGTTCTCCTATATGGAAACCCAGTGATGAGTTACTTTGGGTAATTGTTACATTTCATACTTTAGTTTTTAAAATTATATTTTAGTATTCCTTTTTACGATATGGGTTTCTATGAATAGTAAACGATTTATAACCCCGACGAATTTCAAGGGAGAAATTCATTTTAATGGGGTAGAATGTAACAACCCAAGATTTGATAAGATAAATCATTTTTAATTTCACTCATATCTTTTTTTGTACGATACACCAAGATTATCTTGCACTACACGCAACGTCGTATTAACTTGCAGTATACACAACACTATTCTTGGCTCGTGTTACAAAAAATTTCAATTTCGTTTGTTAGAAGTTATTCTACGCAAAATTTAGTGTATATATATATATATATATTCAATGTATAAATAAAATATGGTTGGATTCTGTTATACGCAACAACAATGTAGTCTTGCACTACACGCAACCCTAACTTAGCTTGCATTACACGCAATCATGACCTTCTTCGATAGCGTGTGTTGTTAGTAATATTGGGTTTCAATAAACAATTATACATGGTTATAATATTATTATGAACTATCCGTTATGAATATTATTAACTAAATTTTGAATTTTATAACATTATTATTCATGTTACATATTTTCTAGAACATGGTATGAGAACAAAATAAATTTTTCGGGTAAAATAAGTATTTTTCAAAAACTGCAGTTTTGCCGCCTTTTGATGGCGCACCCACATTAAATATAGTTTTTGACATGTTTATATGTTCAATTTGGAAAAATAAAATTCTTCTTTTGAATAAGGATATAAAAATTTACATTGGATAATGTTTTTATATTTTTCTGATAACTTTCAGATTTTAATGAATAGTAAAAACATGCTATATTTTAATTAAAAAAATGTTTTCATCATAATAATTTATGTGATTAACTTATAATATTGAATGGTTTTAAAGTATAAATAGAATATATTTCTACCATATAATATAATGTGTGTAATTAGCATTGATTTTAAGTTGAATTCATAGGATAAATCAATTCAATCTTTTGAAATGTTTTAAACAAAAACCCATTTTCCTTCTACAACGGGATTAATTTTAATTTAATTTCTGAAACTTCTGTGTATTGAATATGGAAAAATGGATTCCATATTTGGAATCAATGGGTCCAAATTATGTTAATAAGCTACTTTTTATTTTTGAGAATTATGAATAGTAACTATAGTAAATTTTATTTACCATAGTTAATGTTAAATCGGGTAATTAAGGGTAAATATAATATTATAAAATTACCCTAACACATGAAAAAATTAAATTGTATGGCTAAATGTCTTCCCATATCACATAAGGGTCTGATTATAATCATTCAATGGTCTTTTGTCCATGAAAATTACTTAATTATTATTAAAACCAAAGAAAGTGACAACATGTCACTCTCTTAAATCTTATAAGTATATTAATTTTAATTTAGTGATAAACTTAATGAAACTTATAACATGAATTTTATAAATAATTATAATGAAATTATCTATGTCATATGATTTTTTTTATAATTTTTAGGGATTAAATATTTATCATTAATTGTGACACAATAGTGATGCAGAAATTGTTTATCTAGTGAAAAATCAAGAATATAGTTTTTATTAAACTAATAGTGACCATAAAAGGCACAAAACCCTGACCAAAACTTATTGGTCATGTAACTGTAAACCATAATCATCAAATGGTCGAATATTTGACCATTTGGAGACTTATAAAAGTGATTATGACACTTATATTATTTTATTTTAAATGATGCCAAAGTTGTCACCTTCATAATTTAATAAATATAATAATTTACATATTGTGATTTTAAAATTCTAAATTAGAGTAAAAGTATTATTGTGAAAGGTAATAGATTTATCTTCGTCATAGGATTTTAGTTTTAATTTTTATGCAAAAAATAAGTATATTAAATAATTATACAAAAATGATGTAGTAATTATTTTATTAAGAGATAAACCAAAAAATGGTTTTAAAAATAATAAAATAAATATTATATGAACTATTTAATGTGATCAACTAATTTTATAGATACATATGACCTTTTATGAATCTATTAAAGCTTTTATTTCTAACATATCTTCTGTATATATTTTATTTAAATTCAATCAAATGAATAGTGTCAAAATTAACACTATTGTTATTTTATAAAAATAACATATTATAAAATTGTTTAAAAATCATATTAATATTTAAAAATTATAACTTTAAATTTATATGGTTTAAAATGTTATAAATTATCCAATTATGGAAAATTCACAACAAATAATTAATTATTTGTTATAATTGAAAATTTAGAATGTTATTACCACAAATAAAACAAAATTGATTAAATAAGGATAAATCAAGTTGATAATGCTGAAAATAAGTTACTAACATGTCTAAATTTTATTGATTGAAGATATTACAACCCTATCTAATCTAATATTAGAATATGAGTAATTTTGGGGGGTTTTTAAGTCGGGTTAAATTTATTATAAATTAATATTTTTAAAATTTCCAAAGTTTCCCCTCTCCTCTCTTATAACAGGGAACCTCCTCCCTCTCTTACTCACACCAATTTCTGCCTTTAATCTCGGCCAAACCCTTCCCATTTCCCTTCTAAATTTTCCTAGAAACATCCTAGATGTCCTGGTCTTCTTAAAAGACGAATTTTAGTACCCTAAGAGGAGGATTCAAAGAGGCGTGTCAAAGAAGAGGTAATATCTGTTACCGATTCTTTCAATTTTCCTTCTTCTTCAAAATCTTCTTTTTTAGTTGTTTCATTATTAAGTAATAACATCAGTATCCATAATATAATTATATGTTATTATAAATATGAAACAACCCTATTTCACCTTCTATCCATCCTACGGAAAACAGAATCACCACGCGTGCGTACGTACGGAATACCGTCTCCACGTTGTGGTGTAATCTGTTTTCCATCAACAACTTACATGGATGGGTATAATGGTGTAAAGAATAACTCTATATGGTTATCATACTGATTATGATATATTATACCATCCAATACAATTATATAATTATGGGAACGATATCATCGCTCGTGCGTACGTACGGACTACCGTCTCCACGACGCGATGAGATTCATTCTCCATGATTAACCATACATGAATGATCATAAAGTTTATATAATGAATAATAATGAAATATATGAAATAATAATTCTACTGGATTTATTTATAAATATATTTTTGTCATCTATTTAGTTTCATTCAATTCAATAAGGAAACGAAAACATCGTTCATGCGTACGTACGGCCTACCGTCTCCATGAACGATGTATTTCATTCCTTTTATCTATTTATAATATATATGTATATGATTAATATATATTATATATAATCATGTTTTACATTATGGGGTTATTTAAATTAGGATATAAGTAATAATATCAAGAAATGACAAGTCGAAACACATACGATAAATAAAATGATTTTACCCAAAACGCTACTTTAAAATCGAATTTACAAAAGAACGGGTAATATAAAGTCATAAGTGAAACATATATGATATAAAAACAATGAATATGATTAAGTGATAAGTCAATGGCATTATTTCTATCATTATACAGTAGTTTTGGATCCATATGAAGCATATCGGACCTAAGGTAAGGGATAATTTTGCAAATCTCATTTTTATCCGAGATTTCTTATTCGTAAGTATTTGCTGGGGTTATTTCTATCATCCATGTACATGTTTTATAAAAGTGTTTTCATGTATGTATAAAGCCCTTTTTACCCATTCTGGAATTTTACTACATGGTATGCAATGAATCCTTCTTTTGTTTATGTTACGATGTACTTTTTGACTTTTCTATCAAAAGTATGAGAAGAATTTTTTTTAACTTATACGACATGAACAGATTATTACGGTTTTATAAAGACTTATTTTCATGAAGCTTACTCCAAAAGATTTCATGACTATTTTCAAAAAAATATTCAGCTTTTAATATTTCATGTTGTTTTGTGAAACTAAATTGATTTTGAAGAAGAAAGGATATTTTCCTCAAGAATTCATTTCAAGTGTTTTATCAAAACCTTTTTCCATCTAAGATGACATTATTTCATATGTGTATGTTTCAAGTATAAAGTATCTATGATTTACATGGTTTCACTTTTCTTATTATGAAATGATATCCATTTCTTTTATATGGATTATGTGATTATGGGATGAGGTTTATGAAACCCATTTTATTAATTGGGTTATTATGAATGATGTATGTTTATTTAGTGGCACAAGTAAGAATGATTTCATTATGAGATGGGTGGGACCTATATCTCTCTCCGATGCATTGTTTAAAGATTTATATCTCATGAGATAGACATGGATGGAACAGAAAGTTTAACCGGTTCAGTAATACAGGACTGGAACGAGGAGTGAACTCGATTCAGAAAGGGACTATGTCCACTAAGATGGTCTTGGCAACAATTCCTTGGCTACTATGGAAATCATAACAATTGATGAATGGTTCCCACAACTACATGTTTTATTCCCATGCTATTTTATCATGATTGATGTTCCTTTATGATAAATTCCTTACATACTTCCAAAATTTATGTCTTTGCTCAAGGTTTTAAGGTTTAGATTTCATGTTCAATTTTATGCTTTCAAATGTTTATGGATTGTTTTATGTTCCCTATGTTTTCCCTTACTGAGAATTTGAGATCACCCTTTTTATGTTTTATTTTCCCTAGGAAATAAAGATAGGTTTTAGGTAAGGAAACGAAAAGGGGAAGATCGTTATGGGAGATGTTGAAGAACTTTCTACATGATTAGATGTTTATATTCTGAGTTTCCAAAGACACTAAATTATTATGGTCCTTGTGTGTCTGTTTTTTGTTATGTATTAAGTATTCCGCAAAAGTAATGTAATGTCCATGTACGTCAAGCTTCGGGTCCCTATATTCATGGGCCAATAATGAACTTCAGGTCATCACAACCTGCCCGTAGAGTCATGGGCTATTCGGGAAAGGGAGCAGAAAAGTAGCTAATAACCAGCCACTCATGGGAGTGTTGGAAAAAAACCCTCCCCCATGAAATGGGGGTGTTCAGCACTAAGTTCTAAACTTGGGTGGGGTGCAAATAAGAAACATGAAAACTACAAGTATATGTATAGATAACAAGAACTCACCCAAATCTAGGTTTTTCTTTACCCAGCCTAAAGAACACTATCCTTACTATACATCCATAAGAGAATAGAACAACACCCATTCCCAAGTTGCAACTCACACCAATCCAAATCCCCATTTCTCCCATCCTTTGTTTTCATGTTCAGTAATAATGTTTAAATAAGTTTCTGCACCTACATGGGTAACTATTAAGAGTTAGCAAAATCCAATGAAAGAGTACACCCAACATCAACTTAATCATTCATACCCAATTCTCTTGTAAAATCACATCAAGTGAGTCCCCTCCATGTATTGGAACTCAAGCAGGTAAAAGTGAGATATAGTCCCATGTTTCATGTGAGATACAATCCCAAGTTCCCGGAACTATGAACAAGAAGGTTTCACAATAGAAGAGGATCCCAGTATAATTCGTGATACAAACAAAGGATCCCATCCTCACCCACATCACCCTAGTAATCTAAGCCCCTATCCAAGAAAACCATAAGATCACTCGTACTCAGCCCGTGGAGGAAACAACCAACCAATACTACCAAAACAAGGAAGACTCAACAGGTATGTTCAGATTTAAAAAATTTAACACACTCTATTATTTCAATTCCACTGTGCTTAAACTGGGGTTATCATAGAAAAGGAGTTGATCCTGGTGCTTCCAATTTATTTAGCCGAATATAGGTAATTTACCAATGTACTTTACACAAAAAAAGGTTCATAACCAAAATACAAGCCATTTAACATCACACGAGGTAATAGATTATTAGTGCACAGATAAAGACCACCAATGACCATGATTTTCAGTAGGCGTAAGCCCGCACAATTTAGAAATCATTAATCATGAATTAGGAGAAAAAGAGAGCAGCATCATCGATCACACCCCTCCCCTTCAATATTTTGAATCTGTTTATTATCGTTATTTAAATTAGGTTCATCTTATTCTATAGAAGTAGTAGTGTACCCACCCCACAAGATACATAGAAAGGAGAGACGAAGGTGAAACCCCTACCTGACTGATCAAGGATCGACGTTAAGTCCCCGCGTGAGTAGCAGGAGCTCCACAGAACACGGTAAAGGAAAACATCGTGGGGTGAGGTACGACTTGCCAGGTGGATGGGTATTCCGAGCGTAGGGTATCTGAGAAAAAGAAACGTAGGGAGAAGTCTTTAGGTTATAAAGGTTGATAAGGGCTGAGATACAGCACACCTGGGATGGTTAAGATACAAAGAGAAAAACTTGAAACTGTGTAAGGAGTGGTATCGTGGGTTGACCACGCGGTTGGGCCACCCCACATGCGCAACATAAAAGATCCCCGCCCTTTGGGGTGGTTAAAAAAGACACTCACCCCCCCCCCCAACCAAGGACTCCTCTAAATAATGATAAAGGCACGACTAAAATGCATGGTTTTTATTTTATGGAGGGTATCTTACCAAACATTTAATTTAAATACCATTAATGGGCTCTAAGGGGGTCAAAACAGGGTTTAAGAGAAACATTTTGCGCAAAAGGAGGTGCTAATGGAAAAACCAGTGGGGGTCACCAGTAGGCTAGGTCTACCGGTTAGTCGAGGGTACCGGTAGGCAATGCTACGGGTAGGCCGAGCTACCGGTAGGTCGGGGCTACCGGTAGGCCGCGGCTACCGGTAGACCGAGCTACCGGAATGCCGCGGCTACCGGTAGGTTGTGGCTACCAGTAGACCGAGCTACTGGTAGGTCGAGCTACCGGTAGGCCTGCTACCGGTCTACCGATCTATCGGTAGGACTTCTACCGGTAGGCCGAGCTCCAGGTAGGCCAAGCTACCGGTAGGCCGAGCTACCGGTAGGCATGCTACCGGTTGGCTAAGGCTACCATTAGTCTTAAGCTTCACTGAGAAGCCTCGATAACTTTCCCAAACTACCCAGAACTCCCATCATCAGATTTTCACTAAGTAATGGACCCAAAAACCCGGGGCCCTTACATCATATACTTCTCAAACTATTCTTGTCCCCGAGAATATAAGAACAAACCAGAAAAGATAAGAGTGGGGTCCGAACAACCACCCTCTTCAGATACTTCTCAGGGGGAAACCCCTGAGTTGTTCGAAAGCTATAACAAAACCCTCCCCCTACATCCAGGAATACTCGCCCAAGAGTTCTCAACCACAAAATTCACAACAAGAAAAATTATTTACACTTCCCAACACCTGAGTCAGGGAGTCCCTTCCTACATGTCAGGATATTATCCGCTTTGGGCGGCACTGACTCGCCCGCATGGGTTTAATCGCATCTGCATTAATGCATTTTGATTAGCAGTCAGGTTTTCCCATCATCACACATCTGGACACACACATAGGGAACATGAAACATATCATCTCCTGGTTAATCAAACCAAGCATTTCCTATATTGAAGCACAAGGTGTAACATCTTTATAAAACTCAGAACAAAACAAAAAGGAAGTCAAAACAGCTCTTGTCACTGAACGTATAACTGGGCCTCCCACTCCCAAGTGCTCTCTTCCAGGCCACCATGCCTCCACAAAGCATGAACCAAGGGGATGGTTCGTCCACGAAGCACTTTCTCCTTATGATCATCTATCTTGATCAGTCATTCTATGAAGTTCACATCATCTTCCACATCTAACTCTCCCCAATCGATGACGTGGGAGTCGTCAGGTAGATATCGATGACGCTGGGAGCTGTGAAGACATTGTGAAATTTCTCCAAATGAGGTGGTAGCGGCAGCTGATATGCCACCTCACCAACTTTTCCCAACACCTCGAATGGTCCGATGAACCTAGGGGAGAGCTTAATCCCCTTCCCAAACCTTCGATACCCACATCGAGGTGAAACCTTCAAGAACACATGATTCCCAACCACTAACTCAAAGGTCCTCCTCCTACGATCGACATAAGACTTCTTCCAGTCCTAGGCTACCTTCATCCTTTCACACATGAGCTGAGCCTTCTCTATTGTTCCCTGCACCACCTCCGGGCCAAGGATGTCCGCCTCTCTGAGTTCAGTCCAGCACACTGGTGATCGGCATGGCCTCCCGTACAAGGATTTGAATGGAGCCATACCAATGGTAGAGTGATAGCTATTATTGTAGAAAACACTATCAGAGGCAAGTTTCTCACCCACGATCCTCCTGAGTCCAGAACACCTGCCCGCAGCATATCCTCCAAGGTCTGGATGGTGAGCATTGTCTGTCCATCTGTTTGGGGATGGAAAGTAGTGATAAGATGTAGTTGGGTGCCAAAATCATGCTGTAATCCTCTCTTGACTCGTGAGGTAAATTGTGCATCCCTATCGAAGACTATGGAACTCGGAACACCATGGAACCAGACGACCTCATCAATGTACCTTCGTGCTAAAGCATCTAATGCACCCAACTCCTTTATAGTCAGAAGGTCAACCGATTTCGTTCAACCGGTCCTCTACTACCCAGACAGCGTCGTATCCCCCTTGAACCATGGGCAGTGCCATGACGAAATCCATCAAGATGATGTCCTACTTCTACTCGGGGACATCTAGAGACTGTAGCAGGCCACTTGGAACATGGTCTTCAGCCTTCACCTGCTGACACACTAGGCACTTGGCCACATACTCTTCCACTGGTCACTTTACTCCATTCCACCAAAATTGTCTCTTCAGACCATGGTACATCTTGGAAACTCCTAGGTGTACTGTTAGGGTTGAGTTGTAGAACTCACTAAGAACCTAGTCGTGCTTCGCCTCTAGAACAAACAAGTTTCCTCAGAAAAGCATCTGGTTCTGACCATCCTCCATCCACCCTTCGGAAGCATTGCCCTGGTCAACTAGGACACGCATCACATCGCACTCTGGGTCTCCCCACTGAGACTCCTCCACCTTCCCAAAAAGAGAAGACCGCACTGCCACCTGATATAGGCAACCTCCACCACTATCCATCCTCGCATCCAGGTTCAAGGCAGTCAACTCCTCCATGGCCTTCCAGGCGTCTGCCAACTCTCCGACTGCATTCTTCTGCGACCTCCTGCTCAAAAAATCGGCCACTACATTCCCTTTTCCCGAAGTGTAGTAAATCACGTGGTCGTAATCCTAGAAGAACTCCATCCTCCTTAGTTGAAGTATATTTAGGTCCCTCTAAGAGAAGACATACCTCAAGATTTTTTTATCCGTGAAGACCACAAAGCGTTCTCCGATGAGGTAATGCCGCCATAACATTAGTGCGAAAATGAATGCTGCATGTTCCCGATCGTTGGTGGAATAATTACGCTCATGAGGGCATAGATTCCTAGACCCATATGAGATCACCACTTGTTGCTGCATTAACACACATCAGAGGCCATGCCCCGAAGAATCACAGAACACCTCATATGCTGCCCCTTCTTCTGGTAGTCTCATCACTAGGTCACTAACCAATTTCTCCTTCAGATAGATGAAGGCTACCTTGCACTGCTCACTCCACACAAAAACCCTAGTCCTTCTTGGTCAAGGCTATCAAGGGGGCTGCAACTATGGAGAGTTTGGGTATAATCCTCTAATAGTAACCTGCCAGCCTGAGGAAACTGTGAACCTATGCCACAATCTTTGATACTTCTCAAGAAACAACTACTTCAACCTTTGATGGGTCTACCGCTACCCCCTGTTCGGACACTACATGCCCAAGGATGTGTACTTCTCGGGTCCATAACGTGCATTTCGACCACATCCCATAGAGCTGGTGCTGTCGGAGGACCTCTAAAACCATCCTCAGATGCTACACATGGTATTCCTCTGATCTTGAATAGATCAGGATGTCGCCGATGAAAAAAATACAAACTGATCCAGGTACTCCCGGAAGACGGATTTCATCAGCCCTGTGAACACAGCCAGGGCGTTCGTAACACCGAAAAGCATGACTAAAAACTCGATGTGCCCATATATTCACTTGAAGGCATTCTTCGAGATGTCGCCCTCCTTTACCCTCAACTGGTGATACCCAGACCGCTGGTCGATCTTCGAGAACCATCCTTCCCCCTTAAGCTGGTCAAAGAGAATGTCTATCCTCGGAAGAGGGAAGAGATTCTTGATCGTCACCTGATTCATCCTCCTTTAGTCTATACACAACCTGAGACCACCATCCGCCTTCTTTGCGAACAAAACTGGAGCACCCCATGGTGACACACTTCGTCGAACATAACCCCTCTTCATCAGATCGTCAATCTGAATCTGCAGCTCCCGCAGCTCCGAAGGTGCCATCCGGTAAAGAGCCATTGAAATCAGATGAGCACTAGGAAGCAAGTCTATCCCAAAATTGATATCACGTCGAGGGGGTAGAGTCGTTACCTCCTCAGAAAATATGTCCATAAACTCACTGACAATCCCTGGTATCTCCACCATCTCAACATCTACTGACTCTACTGACAGCTTGGCTAATAAGTAAAGGAAGGGTTCCTCTCCCCTGCTGCCCTTATGACCGCTCTGCTCGCTAGTGAAAGTAAAATTCCAGCCTCCCATGTATGAGAACACAACCCTTAATTGGAACTAGTCGATTATGGAACACACAAATAACAGCCAATCGATGCCTAGGATGACATCGTATGGCCTTATTTGTAGCAGTAGTAGATCCTTGACTGACTGATGTGGCCCTATCATCAGTCTGCATCCTCGACAAACATATAACAAGTCGGTCTGACCTCCGACTGCTGTGCTCATCACCAGGGGCACTGGAAGTCTCTCGGCATCTAGACCCAAAACATGGTATAGACTGGGTGCAATGAAGGAGTGCGAAGCCCCGGTATCGAACAAGGAATAAGCAAGGGTGCTAAAAAAATGACCGTACCTCGAACGACCCCCGGTCCTACTGGAACTGATGCCTCCGTGGCATGCAACTGCCCACACCTAGCTCCTCTGCCTCTTGGCTATCAGACACCTCCCCGACCAAGACCAGGTCATTGTCCCTAAGGAGCGCCCTGAGGTCGGCCACCCTCGGCAATGCCTTCCCTCAGAGGAGCGGGAGCTCACTGCCCCTGCTGCTACTGCTGGAAGGGCCTATTTGGAAGCTACTACTGGGGTGGGTGATGGGCATGTCCGCCAATGCCATATTGTACTCGGTCTGGGCACTGATTCTGGATATTTCCATGGCTCATACTAACAAAGCACCTCGGTCATGGGCCCAAAGTAAAAGGGTGAGGACAGGGGGACTGAAACTGGAACTGCTACGGCTTGCTCCCTACTAGTCGGAACCTTGAGGGTCCCGATGCTGTAGGTCTGGTTCTGATAGCCTTCCCCTTCGTTGATCCCAACTGGATCCCACCTCGTGACACACCTCCTAGTGCATGAATCCTCTCCACCACTTCGGCCTTCTTCTGGACCTCCAAGTATGTCGGCAAGGTGAAGGTGGTAACAGCGTATTGGAGGGTGGGTCGGAGCGCCTGCTCTAAACATCTCGCCCGAGACTCCTCATCTGGAAAGAGGTCTAGAGAAAAATGGAGGAGGTCCTTGAACATGATTCCCAACTCCCTTACTGATATAATCCCCTACTGGTGGGAGAGTAGCTCCTGCCTATTTTGTGCCTTCATTGTTGAAGAGATGAATTCCACCCAGAACACCTTCTCTAAATCAGCCCATGCCACCTCAGCCTCTCTCCTCTCCCCCCAAGTAAAGTGTCCACCACTGACATGCTGCTCCCCTCATCTGGCTAACAGCTAGGGGAACCGAGTACTCGGTCGGAGCCCAAATCATGCCGGAGGCTATCACCAGTTCCTCTAGCCAGCACTCCGTCTTCATGTCAGAGGTGCTACCCTCATAAATCTCGAGGGTTTGTCGCTGGAAGGATCGAAGAATCTTCTGCCACTGGTCTTCCACCTCTTCTCGATCAGCCCTCTGCTGATCGGCCAAGTCAATCTCTTGGGCCTTGATCTCCCACACCACCCGTGGTCGCCTCCCAGGTGCCCTAGTTACAAGGTAAACAAGGAATGCCTACGCCCAAGTAGTTGAGAATATTATTCTTAAAATTTTCTTAAACTTATTACATATGTAAATCCCCAAAACACCCATGAAACACGAGAACACAAGTCATTATGATTCATGTACATTACCTAGGGTCTCTAGCATTCAATCAGTGTGACCCTACTTGGTCGTTCAGTAGGTCCAGAGTCCTTGCATCAGACCATGGGGGGCCCTAAAATCTCATGTCCAACCTGGTCTTCCCTAGCCTAATTCACGCACCAAGGTCACCCAACACGGTTTCCCTACCATCCCAAGAAATCCTCATTGTGCCTAACTCCAGACTCCATCCTATCTCTCAACCATTACATATGATACCATTCTGTCACGACCCACCTTCACCAAAAGGATGGAAGGGTCAGCAGATTTCCAGGCCATTCCGTCATTAAGTTGAAGAAGAGATAATGACTCCCGAAACCCGCCTTCAATAGGTCCCGAAGTAGCGAGCAATACCAAGGGTATAAAATCACACACTAAATGGAAGTCATTACCCTTTTTCTTTTAATAGGATCGGGATATAAGATAGTAAATCCCACAACACCAAAACAGAAAGTGCAAATACAGCTAAAAATGAACCATTCCCATATTCATGTTCAAAGGTAAAAGATACAAGTCACAAAACTCCAAAGGTAAAAAGATACCAAGAAAATGGAAACAAAAATAGAAACTAACCCAAAGGTTCAAGAAAGTACGGTCTTGAACGATCCCTAAAGCCCTCATGGAAACCTGAAAGCATTTTTATATATGTAGGGTGAGCATACAAGTACACTCAGTAGGGAAAAACCGAAGACTCTCATGCACAAGTGGGGAGGAGTACTAATGCCATGTGAGAAAAGGATAACTAAGCACCTAGAAACGAAACTAACCACCCAAGCCCAACCAAGGCACAATCACCAAATAATGCATGTCAAGTAATGCATAGTAATAGCACATCGGTGTTTGGGTACCCCGCACCACTTTCCCTTTAGTTATTGAAGGCATCCTACACATCAGACCAATCCCGCCATTCTCATCATACTTCCACTACCATACCCCACCCGCACACACCTGGGCCACAACCACAACATCCCGAACTCAAACACCTAGGCCACAACCACTAACCCTCCCGCAGACACCTGGGCCAAAACTGTCACATGTAACCAGGCCTGCAAACACCTCGACAATAACAACCACTGCTACGCCCGAAGACACCTGGGATAGAAGAACTACTACCACGCCCGAAGACACCTAGGTCTCATCACGAAGATACATGGGAAACCACCTGCCCGCACACACCTGGGCTAACCACCACAGTAAACTTCCCAAATATTCGAGGGCTAATAATGGACTTCAGGCCATCACAGCATGCCGGTAGAGTCTTAGGCTATTGTGAAAGGGAGCAGAAAAAGAGCTAATAACCATCCACTCATGGGAGTGTTGGGAAAAACACCCTCCCCCAAGAAATGGGGGTGTTCGGCACTAAGTGGTCAACTTGGGTGGGGTACGAATAAGAAACACAAAAAATACAAGTATACTTATAGATAACAAGAACACACCCAAATCTAGGTTTTTCTTCAGCCAGCCTAATGAACATTATACTTACAATACATCCATAAGAGAATAGAACAGAACCCATGCCCAAGTCATAACTCACACCAATCCAAATCCTGATTTGTCCCATCCTTGTTTTCATGTTCAGTAATAATTTTTAAATATGTTTCATCAAATACTTGGGTAGCTAGTAAGCATAAGCACAAGCCAATGAAAGAGTACACCAAACAACAACTTAATCATTCATAACCGGTTCTGTTGTAAAAGCACATCATGTGAGACCCCTCCATGTTTTGGAAGCCATGAAGGTCAAAGTGATATATAATCCCAAGTTCCAAGTGAGATATAGTCCCAAGTTCCCAGACCTATGAATAAGAATGTTTTAGAATTGTAGAGGTTTCCACCCCAATCCGTGATACAAACAAAGGATCCCATCCTCACCCACATCACCCCATCAGTCTAAGCCCCTATCCAAGAAAACGATAAGGTCACCCGTACTCGGTTCATGGAGAAAACAACCAAACCAGTACTACCAACACAAGGCAGACTCAACAGGTATTTTCAAATTTAAATGATTTAACACACTCCATGATTTTAATTCCACTGGGCTTAAACCGGGGTTATCATAGAAAAGGAGTTGATCCAGGGGCTTCCAATTTAATCAGCCGAATATACGTAATTTACCAATTTCCTTTACACAAAAAAAGGTTCACAACCAAAATACAATCCATTTAACATCATAATGAGTAAGGGTTTATTAGTGCACAGAGAAAGACCGCCATCTACCATGATTTTCAGTAGGCGTAAGCTTGCAAAATTCAGAAATAATTAATCATGAAAGAGGAGAAAAATAGACCAGCATCATCGATCACACCCCTCCCCTTAATTCTTTAGAATCTGTTTATTATCTTTAATAAAGTTAGGTTCATCCAATTCTATAGAAGAAGTAGCGTACTCACCTCGTAAGATACATAGAAATAAGAGACGAAGGTGAAACCCCAACCTGATTGGTCAAGGATCGACGTTAAGTCCCTACGTGAGTAGTATGAGCTCCACAGAACACGATCAAGGAAAACTTCGTGGGGTGAGGTATGACCTGCCAGGTGGAAGGGTATTCCAAGCGCAGGGTAATCAAGAAAAGGAAATGTAAGGAGAAGACTTTAGGTTATAAAGGCTGATATGGGCTGAGATACAACACACCCAGGACGGTTAAGATTTGGAGAGAGAAACTCGAAACCGCGTATGGAGCGGGATCGTGGGTTGACCATGTGATTGGGCCACCCCACACATGCAACATAAAATATCCCCGCCCTTCGGGGCTGTTAATAAAGAAGAACACCCACCCTAACCAAAGACTCTTCAAAACGCAGTTAAAAGCATGACTTAAACGCGTGGTTTTTAATTTATGGAGGGTATCTTACAACACATTTAATTTAAATACCATTAATGGGCTTTAAGGGGGTCAGAATGAGGTTAAAAAGAAACATTTTGCACAAAAGGAGGCGCTACTAGAAAAATCTGTGGGGGTCACCAGTAGGTTCGGTCTACCGGTTGGCCGAGGCTACCCGTAGGCTGAGCAACCCGTAGGTTGAGCTACCGGTAGGCTGTAGATACTGGTAGACCGAGCTACCGGTAAGCTGCGGCTAGCGCTAGGCCACAACTACCGGTAGGTCACAGCTACTGATAGACCCAGCTATCGGTAGGTCGAGCTACTGGTAGGCTGCGACTACCAGTAGGCCGAGCTACAGGTGGGCCGGTTACTGGTAGGCCGAGCTACAGGGCCGCATGCAACTGGGAGGCCGAGCTACCAGTAGGCCAAGCTACCGGTCCGTCGAGCTATCGGTAGGCCTGCTACCGGGACGCCTGCTACCGGGAGGCCTGCTACAAGTAGGATAAGGCTACCATTAGTCTTAATCTTCACCAAGAAGCCTCGATAACTTTCCCAGACTACCCTGAACACCCAACATCATATTTTCACTAAGTAATGGACCCCAAAACCCCAGACCATTACATTCACAGTCTTTAACCTGTTTTTATGTATTATAAGAATAAAATAGATTATATCATAGTCATAAACCTCATTATAAAAAAAGTAATATAATGTTAATACTAACTGCACAATTAAATAGAAATGAAATAAATAGTTGAAATATTATTATTCACCATGAATTTAAATTGACAAAAATAAATTATTATCTTATTTTGGTATATATTTTTAAGATTCTAAAGAAATTATAAAAATAATTTTTATTCATAAATAAGAATATAATTTTATAAAATAAAAATATATATTTGAATTAAAAATAATTTAGACCGAGATTAATTTTAATAAGTAATATTAAATAAATGAAATAGAAGGAAAACAAAATATTAAACAAAAAATTCATACAAATAAAATTAATAAACTAAAATAAGTGAAAATCTAGAAAAATAAAATGATATTAAATTATAATCTATAAAGAATATAAAACACGAAAAAATTCTAATATATTAAAATATAATTTCTTAGACGATATTAGACAAAATAAATTATTCCCTAAATAGGTAATCTATGAAGAAATAAAAAATAATAATGTTTTATTTAAAAATAAATATGAAATAAAATATGAAACAAATTTTTGAGTAAATTTAAAAAATTATATGTAAGGATGGGAAAGAAAAAAAACATCCTTCATTTGATTTTTTTACAACTAAATCTTTTATATAGAATTGTATCCATGGTAAAATATTTTTGTTCGATGGATTTTATATCTATAATAATAAATAAAAAAAGATCAATACTACACTGATAAAAAAGGAATTCTCAAAAAGCATCTTAGTGTTAAAAATTGTTTACATTTAATATATGTAAGAAATTTATATATTCACATGACCAGTTGTTAACATGTGGTTAACTAATATTAAACTCATTTATTTTTTTAATGAAATAATATTATATGAATTTCGATTACCAAATATACTATTTTTTTTAATAGTCATCAAATTAATTATTATTCTCCATAGTCTCATTTTTTGTTTATAAAAAACTTGTTTATGATGAAATAAGAGGAAAATGTGACTATTTTTTAGGATTATTTTAATTTTTAAACACTTATTTTTTTGAATTAATTATGTACCATATAACTAATATTAATTTTAAATAAAATTTTTCTAGGTATAAAATGAATTTCCATTGAAAATTAATGTAAAATAATAAAGTAGTACATTTAAATTAAATTAAATTAATGATTAATATTCCTAATTGCAATGATTCCTACATTCAGGGATATCATATCAAGTTTGAGTTATTATTAATCAATTCTTTTTTAATGTTTTCAACTGTTATTTTCTCATTATATATAGATATATTCCTACATGTTATAGAGATCTATAATATCATATTGACTACATATAAAAGCCAAAATACCACATAAATAAGATAAATGACCATGTGTTTTGTGAGAAAATTCTATATTAGTGACATAGACAATGGGAATTCTAGATTGATATTAATAATATATCGATTTACCAAATGTGTTTTTATGAAACTTATTATATTTTCCCTAATGATAGAAGCAACTACTTGACCAAGTAGAATGAACACATGTATGTTGAAACAAAAATGGCGAAACATTCACAAAATTTAAAATATACTGAAAGAAAAATTAATTATATTTTATGATATATCGAATAATTCAGTCAAATAATAATATATTATATTAAAAAAATATTTTCAACAATGAATTGATTTATGTAATCAAGTGACTACATGATAGATTTTGAATTTCTGAAATGTTTTGATGTGAAAATATAAAAAAAATTTAGTGATTGAACAATAATATGAAGGGAACAATTGTTAAATATAATAACCACATGATCTATAAAGAAATCTATCATTATTATTTCCTAAATGTTCAACCAACCAGTAGGTATGAATCTAAAATAGAATACATAATGTATTAATTCTTAAGTAGAATAATAATTTTGTAATATATTCCAACAACATTCTCTAAACAGTTATATGTAAACATATAGAATTTATTACCCCGAGATATCATGTTGAGTCAATGATATTTAATGATTATTCCTAAAAAAAATTTGAGAATTATTTTATCTATTTACACAGACAAACCAGTCCCTTAAAATATATAGTGAATGAAGAGATCATGAAAATAAAAATAACCAAAAAATTTATATACATTAAAAAACACATGTTTCTCTAAAATTATTCAACAAAATACCTGATATTATAATTACAATCATTTCATATAGTCATAGAAAATATTGAAGACATTTTTAAGAGAGGAGAACCCAATTGAACTACTAAACGTCAACATTTGTTGTCTCTTTATAGAACTTCATCTCTCTAACCATATTTTTTATATTATTTTTATGTTTTTATTAATATATATTGTAGATCAAATAAGTTCAAACCAATATACAACAATAAATAGTACACTAATAAAAATTATTTGATTTCTTTCATCTTCATATTTATAGGGAAACTATGGAAGATTCACTGTGATATCCTATACAACCAGGTGTGATATTTTAATGAATATACCTAATCCAGGTTATTAAAAATATTTATTAAATTAATAAAAAACCATGATATTTGGTTAATATAAATTATAGAGGAAAACGTCTATGCGGGATATTGAACTAGTTTTTTATTTCAGTTGTGTATGTGTTTTAGTTGTTTTTATTCTTGGTAAAAATATTTACTCATGCATATATTTAAATCGAATACATTGATAGATATATTTTATAAGTGATATTCCTACAAGTAATGTATGTAGCGTATCATTTAATGATTATGATAATATCATATTATGAAAAAAGATTTAGTATATTGTGTCGGAATGTTTATTTAATAAGATAGATATACTAATTATATTATTGTACTGATTGATTTCAAAATAGGATGAATTTTTTAAATCATTTTAAACAATAATTTTTTATTTATTTCTTTATTATACCCATCTTGATCACTCAACTCCAAAAAATAATTTGTATCAATGGATATTTACTTATTTGTATTTTTGATTTTCACCTAAACTTCATCAAGTCACTTAGAAAGTATCAATGTTTTTTTATTAGAATTTTATACAAGTAGGACAACATATATTTGTGTGTCATGATAAATGTTAACCAACTTATTATAATTGTTAAAAGTATTGTTTGTGGAAACATAGACAGATGATTCAGCTATAGAATATGTGTTTTGATATTTTGGGATGTAATAGTAGATAAATATGGAATACAAAAAGCTCATATATCTATAAGTATTGATTCCACTAAGGCTCATTATGATAGTAACATGATATCCATGAATGGTTTATATTTTTCATTAATAAAGGATTAATTTATTAGGATATATGCTTGTGAGATTTCTTTGAAAATTGAGGGTAATCATTCAATACCATATGAAGAGAAAAAAAATTAATGAAGTGAGACTGAATAACAATACAAGAAAACATGATTATTTCTAAATAAATTTTGATGAATCTATTTGTAAAATTTATATATGGATATATAAAATAATTAACTCTAGGTTTACTTTAGGGTATAAATTTTATGATTAATATCTTAAATTTAAAATAATAAGATGTCTAAATAGTCGCTAGTGAGGCACTGGGTTTTCATTAACGAGTCATCTAATATCCAAAAATTAAAAATAAATGAAATATTTGAAAAAAAATTTGAATTTATAATATTTAAAGTAATATTATGTTGAGAATATTGAATATAAGTTGAATATTGTATATAATGAATATAAATAAACACTAACTAATTCATGAAATATTATAGAAAATTTGGGATTGATGACTATTAAAATATGTATGAGGATATTGATAATCTACCTAAAAATTTAATAATTTTTTATAATAAAACAAATTAATAAAAAATTAAGATTTCACTACCAAATTTTTTCATGAATGGAAACATGAAGACTAATTATAACTATGGAGGAGATACATATTAAAAAATTAACAAAATTATACAATTTAGAGATAAGTATCTGATGTTGAAATACATGATAAATTATTATGACGAAGGAGTGAACCAAAAGATATCCATAAATATGAATTGTATAACATTATATGACAGACCTTGTGATTTAGATGTATAAAAAATGATAATCATGATAAATAAAGAGTACACTTTATGGGGATAACTCAACGGGAAAATATTGCAGATTACAAGTGTTCAGTTTTTTTATTTAAATATTGAAATTCTATATATTTTACTTTAGACATATCACGTTTCAAGAATATTTTGAATGTTGATGGTGGGTAAGTAACTCTCTGTGAAAATTATATAGGAAATTATACTTTCCTTAGACAAAATAAATAACATTGAATCTATTTTATTTTTAGTAGATATATATACATTTGATTTCAAATATAATTATATATTTGTCTGTCTATTATTTCATGATGGTTTTTGTTTTATGATAGAAAGAAATTTCCCTATGACTTATTCTTCCATCTATATTTTAGTATGTACAATATTGAAAAATAATAATGAATGTATAATTAATAAATATTATTTCATTTTCAATTTTTTAAAATGCCTTTAAAAAATACTAATAAATGTGGAATATTATATGAATAGAATATAATAGATAGTCAAATATATATTTTAATAACAAGTATTTAATCAAGGATCTATCAAATTTTATTAATAAATGATATAGTATACAATCATTATCAAAGGGTAAAGAAGAGTATGATAACATTAATGATAATGAAGGGGGATTCTACCTATCAACCCCTAAAATTTGCTCACATGTATGTTTTAAAACCATCTAGAGTTTTTATTATTTCTAGAAATGGTTGTGATAATGTGATTATTGATTATTATTTAATATTCATGTAGTTATATTTTCTCTAAAACAAAAGTGATTCTTGTATATAATTTTAAAAATATAAAATGTTTATAGGAAAAAATATAAGAATTTCCTATGAGACCTTAAGAATGGATCATGGACCATAGTTTTAGAATCATTAATTTGTGAACTTCTGTCCAAAACATAACTATAATCACAGTTTCTCTATTCCAAGATCTCCACATCAAAATAATATGTTCATAACAAAAAAATAGAAATCATTTATAAATTTCCAAATGCTTTGTTGAAGAGTATGAATTTGATAGAAAACCTAAAGATAATTAACATAAATTAATTATATATAAGTTCTTTGTTCTTAATTAAAAATATAATATTCTCAACATTTCTATAACTATTGATGATATAATTTTCCATGTTTATTCATCATAAATGAAAATCTTATAGATTCTCCAATAAATGAACTAATGTTGGGGGTGAATTTTTCTATGTATCATTTGATAAAACAGATCCACGCCAGATAAAATTATATCTATAATATCTTTAGGAATATATATCTTATTTTAATATCAAGAAACTCTCAATGAATCATAATCAATATATATATTTTTATTTTTAATTTTCCAATGTTTAGAAATTTGGAAAACCTTATTTCGAGGAGGACATGGAAATATCTCATACCTTTATTCAAAAAACTACTTTTACCACTATATACTAAATTTAGTTAATGTTGTTGGTGACCAATATAATATTCTGTGAATTATATATTCTTCTGTAAATTAGTTTTAACATCAAGCCTTCTAGTCATATTTTGAACCTGGAAATATTATTGAATCTATCAATGATGATTTTTTTCATTGTAATAGATTAAGTTTAAAATCATTTTGAATGTAAAGAAGTATTGACTTTGGTAAAAATAATAAAAATATTTTCTAACTATTTCCACTAAGTGGTTTTCTACAATAAAATATTGATGAATCTAGAAATATAGTAAGAAATATATCAAGATTCGTCTCACCGAGTAATTGTTGAAAATAAAGGGTTGATTTTGAAAAACATATTCACATATTACAATACATGAATCTATTAGAACACTTCCTTCATAAGAAAAAAATAGGAAATTAATATTTTTTCCAAATAGTTATCACGAGTGAATTTTATAATGGTTATGTTGCTAGGGATTTTAATGTTCAACAACCAATAAACTTCAAAATCCTATATTTCAAAAAAAATCAATCATTATAAATCTCCTTATGATTAAAAAAATGATACAACATCATGGTATGAAAATATCACATATTAAATGATTTCTAAATGAAATTATAACGAAATATCTAATTGAAAAAAATTATAAAAGTAAAAAAGAACTCTTTATGTATTTAAAATAAATTTATATGACCCTATTTTTTTATTGTTTTAAAAATATACATATGTATTGAATTTTCTAAAATGAGAAAATATGAATATAAAATTATTTTAATAGGATAGTATAAGGTCTAATTTTTCATAAAAAATTACAACAATGAAGGATTATTTTAATTCAACGAATAGAAAATATACTTTTAATTAATTTGGAAAAGATATAACATAATGTTGGGGAACACATATAAGTAAAAAAAATAAATTGAACTCTATTGAAACCAGAAGCAAATTTACAAAATTGGTTTTAGTGGTATGATTTGGTGATTACTATATATAACTATGATTCATCTAGATATTATGTATAGTGTATTTGTATCTGTTATATTACATGAAAAATCTAATTAATATCATTGAAATGTAGTCATTTAATTTTTAATTACTGCAAGAATATAATTAATCATGGAATTTTTTATACAATAAGAAATGAATTTGTGTTGGTTAGATATTATTATTATAGTTTTATAGGATTTATGCTGGACAAAAAATAACCTTTTAAAACATTTTAAATTTGGGAATGTATCATATATCATAGTTTAATTAGAAACTGAACTCTATTGGATAATCCAAAGAATTAGTTGAATACCTTTATTTATGTTGTTATTATAGAAATTTTAGATGGATGAAAAATAAATTAAAAGATTATTAATATTAATTTTTAAATATATCAAAAAAATTTTAAAACACAAGTTCAATTAATATCTATAGGGATCATATATCTCATTATTGTTAAAATCATTTTTATATAGGAAATCACTTTTTCAATTATCATTTTAAAAGAGGGAAGGTCCTTTTTTAATTCATTATTGTAGAACATACACTAGTTTTCCTATTTAAAAATACTATGAATTTTGAGTAATTTAATTATATAAGACAAGAATTAGGGATGATATGCAACATATGATCTTATATGTTTTACATAGTATATTTATAATTAATCAATGATATTTACTTTTGGTAATTTATTGAAATAACCTTGAACCCAACAACCCGGAGATGGTGGTTACATTATTACATTATTACCATATATACGTAATAAATACCAAAAATAGTTAATAGTTTAGTAATAATTTTAAATTATAAAAAATATTTTTATATATTAAATTTATATGAATGAAAACCCTAACACGGTGAAATTAAATATTTTGAATCCTAGAGCTCATTCAAATACTCATTCTTCAAAACCAAGAGAAAAGAAAATAAATAAGGCCAGAGATCATATTCATTATAATTGTAATATGAATGATAATATATAATGTTTCATAATTAATAATCTATATGGAATGATAAATAATTTAAAACACAACCCATTTAGTCATTAACATTACCATAAGGAATTATATTGATGTAAAAGTGATTATCAAATAATGTCATTTTACTAATCATAGTATACTGATACCGATCTCTGGATATCAATAATATTCAAAAACTCATATTTAAATGATTAAATAATGCCATAATGATGGAATTCATATTTCTAACCATCATAAACGTATCATCTAAGACCTTTTCTAAGACCACTAATAATATCATCAAGGCACCAGGGCAAAACATCTACAAAAAATGAATAAAGCTGCATCCAAATAAGAAATATAGTTTTTATCATGAGACATATCTAGGAATAAAGGGGTTATATTTGGTTTTTATCATCATATACAAAGTTTAATTCATCATCATATGAAATCCATAAAAAAATAAATACATTATCAACATAAACCTTTGTATTTGTAAACTAGCATATAAAATTTCAATATTTTCCAAATTAAAATAATAATAATAAATCCATAAAAATTATAATGATGTTATCATTTAAATATATACCCACTGGATAATATTTTAAATAAAATGTTTTTATCATTTATGAATATAAATTCCATACTACGATAATTAAATCATTTTGGTGGAAAATACCCCTTTCACATTGAAAATGAAATTTTAAAACTAAAAATGATGAAATATTCGGAAAATAAAAGTATATTAAAAGAAATATGGAAACAAAAAATATATTATTAAAATCATTTATAGTTCAGTATTTCATATATTTCATTCGTACAATATAAGATAAAATAATACATTTGAATTACATTTTTGAAAAAAATGAAAAATACCTTGTTTTGAAAGAGACAAATGATTACTTTTACAACATTTAAAAAAATAAAACTACTCTCAATCTTATTGTAAATAATATTAGGATAATATTTAAATAATTATTAAAAATTATTTTATAAAACATGAAAATAAAAGATAAATACCCCATAATGAATTGTAAAACATGGTAGATTTTCTCTAAAAACATTCTTTTGGGATCATTAGTTCACGAATTGGTGAAAATGTCTAGAAATAATGTATTCTAAATAAATAAACATATGATATGTCAAATTATATTGATTTATCAAATAAGTATAATATATTATCCTTAATATAAAATCATGTATATATAATCATGATAAAAACGTTCTGAAATATCATCCCCACACTTCATTGGTAGCAATTGAATAATAATCTGTATGAAAGCATAAAATAAAATTAAAAATTAAATAACATCAATATAAGAATAATCATGATATAAAATTTCAATGTATATTTTCTATCCCTTAAAAAATAATGCAGGTGTAATACATTCCATGAGCCCTAAATAAGATAATTTGATATGATAATCCCTTACCTCAAGTTCTAATTTATATAGAAGCTCTCTATCCTCCTTTATAAAAAATTAAATTTATTTTACCACTATATAGTATTAAATAATTATTTACCAAAATTTCTATTTACAAGCATTAAATGATTTATTTATCAATAATAATTTGGTTCAATAGTCATGGTCCATATACTTTTATACTGCTTCAAAAATATAAAAACCACTGTTTATGATAAAAATGTTATATATATTAATTATTTACATATAAATATATATATGTGTGTGTGTGTGTTCATCTAAAAAATTTTTGTTTATAAAAAATAATTGCATTGGTCAGGGAGACGGTAGGTCATAGATACATGTGAACAATGATTTACATTTTTAAGAGATGGAACAAAAAACTATAAAATAATATTTCACCTTTAAAGAATAAATATTTTATCATATATATATATATATTCTATAAATTAAGGCCATTCTTATTACCATTCATGTAAAATATCAATGACAAATAAATCGTAGCCCTTCATTGAGGTGGTTGTCCACATGTACACATGAGCGACCTAATGTATTTTCAACGGATTGGATAATAATAAATTATAATTGATATTAGCTATAAGAATTTTTAATTATTTATAAATTTTAATACATAAAATATAAACCCTTCAAAATTATAATGTATAAATGTTAATGATGAAAAATTAATTGTAAAACCACAGTGAGACAGTTACCCATACATACTCATGAGTGATACATTCACTTCTCAATTTATTGGATAGAGGGTGGGTAATGAAGAAATAATTATCTTAAAAAACATAATTATATTAATAATAATAAATATATTATTTTATGAAAAATTCCATTGATTTATACAAGATACAAAAAGAAATAAAATTAAACATGTGTGGTAAGGAAATTACCTTTCTTCATGAAACCTCTTTTTGTTCCTTTAGTATGGAACATAGGCTTGAAAAACTGTGAATAAAATTAACCATATAAAAAGTATAAGGTTTTTGAGAATATAATTTTTAGGTTTTTTTGATATACTAGGCTCAACATGGTGTAATTAATCAAGTGAAGTGGTTACTATTATAATTTAGTTAAGGGGACCATTTGGAATTTATTAAAAATATCAAAATAAAAGAAGTTCATTATTTAGAAAAATTCATAACAATTTCTAAGGGATGAAACATAAGATATTATGGGGTTGAGATTCCACCAAATATTAAAATTTGGAAACGTTTAACTTGGGGTTTTTACCTAATCTTTTTTAACACCTTAATTAATCTATCATTCCATTAACTATGGTAACAATTTTTCCCTCTTAAAGGGTTATAATTTTTCCATATAATTTTGAAATTCCCTCATAAATGGAAATTGGATGACATTGGAGACCATAAATTTTCCTCCTTATCCTCTTTGAAATTTTTTTACTAATTAAATTACTAAATTAATTATGAATTTCATAAAATGTTTATAATTTAATTTATCCACTATTCTATTAATATGAATTAAAAGACAACAAAAAAGGTGTAATTTTTATATATCACATTACACATCAATATCATGTCTTAATCATGGAAAAATAATTACCAGTATATCCCACTAAAAATATATCTTTTCTAATATTTCAAATACCATTTACATATTTTTTCTATTAATTTAATAAATACTAATTATGAATTTTTAATGAATTGATAGATAATATTTAATAATAAAATATTAAAAAATATATAACATGAAAAAGATTCCATTATGATCAAAATAGACGTTTTGATTCAATAAGAAAAATCTTTTCTCACCGTATAAACACAATATATTTATATTTAATACTAATAGTGTGACATTTTGAAACATTTTTCCATTTAAAAACAATATTGGCCATTATCATGGAAAATATTACATAAGTGAAATCAATTTTGTACCTAATGATATAAGGGTATTATTAACTTCATTAAATAATAATTAATATAAACTATTTTGACTTTATTGCATTGTTTGAACCTAGGCTGATCCAATTAATAATATTTATATGTGAAAATTATTTACTGTGGATACTATTCATAATGATAGAATTAAAACAGTTATATTTAACATATTTTGACCTCATAATTCAAAATCAAAAATCAAATATTATTGATTCATTTTCTATATATTGAGGTAATTAATTTAAACTCAATATTAAAAACATAATAAAAATATTCTCCGGAATAAAATTATGTTCGAGAAGGTTTTCATATAAAATTACACATTTAAATTGATTCCAATTAAGTTATTTGGGAAATTAATAAAATGAAATAAATAATTTTGGTTTCAAGTCATCTTCATACATAATGTATCTTTGAATATTAAGGAAACAAAAATTAATTTTTCAATATAAATCTGTATTTTTAATTGTTCATTGGATAATCTATATATTTATTAAAATAATAAAGACCATAAAAGACATCTGGTATTATAATTTCATAAAATATATTATATTTAGAATAAAAAATTGTATATGTTCCTATAATTTATTTTAATATTTCCTTAAAAAATAAATTTAAAAAGATTTTAAGAAAACCAATTTTTAAGCCTAGGATAGATGGCCAAAAAAAATTGAGTGCTCATTCACTAAGAATTCATCAATAAATTTGTATTAAATATTTTACCTATATGTATATATATATAATATTTTTGTTAAAATATTCCATACCTTCCATAGTATTGTATAGATTGAAATTATAATACTAAAATAATAATATTCAATTTTTTTATTTAAGCTCATTGTTGGATGTTGGATACAAAATCGAACATAGTGTTTTTTTAATATTAATGTGCACATCCACCCACCTATTAAATTAATTTCATTATATAATAAAAAAAATTCAATAATAATTGGGTTTAAATTTAAAAATTCATTTCCGGGAAACCCATATCCTAAAAAAGGTTAATCAATTATCCTATTCAAAAATGGTAAGATAAAATTGATATATATGTTAAAAACAAATAACTAGGTTCGCAAACATGAAAAAAAATATTGCGAGTTATATATATTAAAATAAAAGTGAAAAATAGAATCTAAGTAATAATATTGAATGATAGATAACATGGATAAGAAATATTTAACATCCATAATACCCTAATAAAATAATGGAAGGAATGAAAAAAACATCATCTGAAATGATTGCAATTAGATAAATTTTGGGTTTGAAAAAACTTATTTAAGAGATTAGGAATCTCTTTACAATAAATAATACAAAAATAGAGAAATAAAATAACTTGATAACATTATATTTAAAAAGCATAATATCATCCATTGGTTATGCTATGATAAATTTCTATATCAAATATTAATATAATAAATGTCTATTCAGTTTAATATTTTAAATCCTAACGATCTAAAATAAACATATAATGGATGAAATATAAAACTAATGGTTAAAAATCTATTCCACTAATCCCAGGATATTTAAAAAAATTAAAATATTTATCACAAGTTATATAATATAACCTATATCTCTAAAACCATAGAAATACCACCCAAAGATATACATAATGATTTCTATACATGATTAACCTTATGAACCATAAAAAACATGATTACAAAAATTTAAAATCATATTAACATTAATCGATAAAGTATATATTAAATTTAACATTCAAAATATATAATTACATTGAGCTCATATTATCCTGAAATATGGTAATTCCATAAGTCCCTAATAAAAAAATAAATGCATAATTAAATAAGCACTGACTTAATTCCCCAAATAAAATATCACATTATCAATTGTATTTCATAAATAAAATAATAAATTAAACTCGATAATAAATTAAATGATCATAAAATCACTAACCATTTATAAGGTCACCAATATTATCACATTTACTTTTACAAAGTCAATATTCACTTAATCACAAATAATCATAATTATCTTAATGTTAGGAACATATTAATTTATATATTTCCCTTATTCATATACTCTTCAATAATATAACCTCGCTACCAATTAAATTATCATGTTTATATATACCATTCATCATATACATCCAAATAAATAACAAAAAATATTGGGAAACAATTATTATATATTTACATGTTCTTATAACCAAAATATCATTGATAAAATATTTCTTATATATAATTCATGAATAAAAAAACACGAAAATTTAAAATTAATCATTGGTATTAGTATTCACAAATGTATTAATCTCATCCTTTTTCTTCATGTGTGTTATATTCCCTTTATTTTTTAGGACCTCATTCTCATAGTCCTCTATATACTCACAGTTAAAATTGTGAACAATATAGGTTTCATTCCTACCGTTTCATTCATGTTCCAGGATGATTTTCCATCCACACTATATAAAATATAAAATACTTCAATCAAGAAAAAGTTCATTTCATTAAAAAATAAAAAAACATGTTAAAATACATTGTTCTTTATTTCAACTAATCCATTATATTCACTTCCATCATCATGTTTTATTTATTTCAATAAAATCAATAATAAATTTTCCATTATTTCAATTACTTGATACCAAATGACACATAATCATCATATGAAGATAGTATTATGGAGAGCACTCCCCTTAAATGGAGTGTGTTTATACTATTAATGAAACATCCAGTATTAGACCATAAATTATGTACATATTCTATTGCATGCCTTCCTATACTTTTTTGGTTTTCCTCATAAATAGAAACATTTCTCTCCCATTTATTCAGAATAATAAACTAGTTGTACATATCCTCTCTTTGTTGAAAAGGAATATATATTCCATGAAAACAATCTCTAAATCCATCCATTCTTTGATAATTATTTCCACCTCAACATTAGTATTTTGGATCAATATTTACTAATGATATACATCCTCTAAGAAATGATACCCAACCACAAAAAGTTTACCTATTTAACTATGTCCCATAAATATATATATTCTCTAATAATTTTCCTTTTCTCTACTAAATATAAGTTTTTAATGTCATTGAATGATGGAGTTCATTGATGCTGGTTGCGATCTATCATTTTTACAACAATTTTTGGATCTATAGGCTAATCAATAAATTATTAGTTATTGTTAATAACATTATTATAATGCCATAATATAGTAATGATTTTTTCATCTCCGTATATAGATCCAAATGCAACGTTATTGCCTATTCTATGTAGGAAATCCCTTTATATATTTCATACACTGTTACAGTTACCATTCATTCTTCAAGGTTGATTTTTTAGTCAGTTGAAAAATACATATTAGATCATGTCATTATAAAACATAAAGTAAATTTTTTAAAATAGAGAAAAACATTACAGAAATTGAAATTCTATATATAACTAATTAAAAAATAATAATATATATTTCCTTTTTGAGTATTCTCTTAGTCTGTTATGGGGTTATGTTCTCTAATACGTGTTTTAAAAATTGCATTTTCCCAGTTTTGTAATAATCAGGCACTAAAAATAATAAATAGCAAAACATCATTATCTAAGATCTAGTGGTTACATTATTACATTGACATTAAATACAAAAAACTTTAACCCAATGAATAGAACAATTTAATTATATTGTCAAACTAGATTAATTCTGAATGTTCAAAATAAATTTCTAATCACAGAATAAATATCATAGTGAAGGAGTATTTGGGGTAGGGATTAGTGGTAAGAACCCAATATCCTACATGAAAAATGGGGGTTCAAAAACCATTGGGCGTAGGTATTGTAGTAGTACTGTAGCGCTACTGTTGCGGCGGTATGGAACTATAGCGGTAGCGGGTACTGTAGGATCTATGTTAATATTAACAAAATGGGCCTGAGGAAAACAAAATGGACATACGGGCTATGTAATGGGATTCATGCCCACTGGGGCTTAGGGCTATGTAATGGGTCTCCCTCTACACTGTTAAAAGAGGTATTTTATTTTCTTAAAAAATAAAATGAGGTTTCAGCCCCAACCTTTAAAAAATATCATAGTGAAGGAAAATATGTTTCATCCATAACATCATACAACGATTTCATCTTCATATACATTGGAAAGAAATAAATATAATTGTGTTCATAGATTCAAAGTAAGGTTTATGTATAGAATTATAAATCTATTGTAAATTAAGAATAATAATTACTGAATGGTAAATAATAATAATAATTGTAATTTAATTAGTAACATGAGCATAAGGAGTAATATTTTTGGAAGAAGTGATGATAAAATAATTTCATTTAACTAATAACATAAATCTAAAACTGATCCATCGATAACATATCTATTCATATAATCATATAGAAATTGATTACCAATCTCATAATGATGTAATGAACAATTTAATACATATAAACCACATCATTAATCCCTTGTTCCAATGAATCTAATTACATCATCATCATCCTATAACAAGACATCTATATTAATTAACCATTTCTTATCCACAAACATAATATAAATTTACTCAAGATACTTACTGATGCAACTTGGGTATATACTAGGAGTCACCCATCACTTATTAATTCTAATGCATTAATACGATGAAATTTATAAATAAAAGTAAAATACCTAATCAATATCCTGATTCATATTAAAAAACATTCCTATGAAAGTTCAATATATATCACAATCAAACTAATCATAAACCATTTAGAGATGAATAAATATGGTATTTTAACTACATATCCTCAGTAGAGAATATGTAAAATATTGGCATTTTTATCATTGATGAATATAAATAACATAAATATATAATAAAAATTTTATGATAAAAATTCACTTCTCATGTTAAAAATCTAATTTTAAAAAATATTTACAAAATATTATGGAAATTATTTTATTTGAGAAGAACTATTGATACTTGTAATAAAATAAAATAATGGGGTGGAAATGATGTTAGGAAATTAAAATCATTCAAAAAAATTAAAAAGAAAAATTCCTACAACATTTTAGTAAAAAAGGTTAAAATTTTTCCTTTCTCGAAAATGAATACAATTACCCTTTAAAAAAATATTTTTTAAAAAATATAAAATGGAAAAGCATAATTTTTTAATAGTTGAATAATTGTAAAAAAAATCTATGATATTATGTTTAGAAAAAAATGGAAGTTTGAGATAAATATTACTTACTAAACTCCCATAATCCATTAACATTTGGATAGTTTTAATTGGTGTCTGACACCATATAATTTGGATTAAACATATAGTTTAGATATTATATCCTTAATATTGTTAATGTCTTTTAAATTCATAAAGGGTTATGATTTTATATATTAGGTTGAAATTGGATCATAAATGGCCAATAGATGAAATTAGAGAAAATATCTTATCTTCCATTACAACTTTTAAAATTTTTTCAATTTTAATTAATTTCATAAATTATATATTTTCCAAAGTATCATATATTTAAATTTTGAGAGTAATCATTTAATTTGAGGTTATAGAAAACATGAAAAATATTATAATTAGATTATATTTATTTTAAACATATTTAATATTTCTTAGTAAGATAAACAATTAGTGTAACACAATAACTCACTCAAATTATATCACTTATAATTTTTTTATTCTTTATTTTATTTTTTTAGTGATTAAATAAATATTTTATTATTATTGTGTAACAATTTATTTAAATTATTTTTTACATAATATTTAGAAATAAATTCCCATTATTAGACATATAGGTTTATTTTTACATTATTTTGTCTATATATGGGCACATATAATTTATTTAAAACTAAGAGAGTGATATTTTTTTAAAATTATTTGATATAGCTACAAAATAGGACATTTTCAAGAAAAATATATCATTAAATAAATATTTTTTTTATCCCAAGGTGATAAGTATTATATTTACATCAAATAATTATAATTAAAATAATATATAATGATATTATCCCTTGGTTTTATACTTGGTTAACCTCATTTACCCATTACAAATGTGAAAAATATTTTTTTGGATATTATTCATGATGACAAAAAAACCCCATTTTCCAAAAATAAAAATCCTGATTTAAAATATGGAATAATTTTTTTAAAATTTCATTTTTATAAAATTAATTACATAATTTAAAATAAATAATCAAAATAAAATGGAAAATAATTACTAGAATAAAATCCTATAACTGTATAAATATGTTTTCATACAAAATGCATTCATAAAATTGATTATAATGAAATTATGTTTATTATTCATAATTTATAATAATAAATCATTGTTTTAAAACATTTTAAATAAAAAAGTGACTTTATAAACTCATTAAACAGTAATAATTATTTAATACTAAACTTTGTTTTCATTATACACTTAATTATATATATTTTCATTAAAACATAAATATTTCATCCAAAAATATTTTTTTGATGTTTTTTTTCGAAAATTATATATTTTTTTAAAATATATTTATTATCAGATCTTGAAATTATTAATAAATTTTTTCTCACACTATATATATAAATAATTTTCGAAGAATATGGATTTATAATGCATAAAATAACTTTACTAAAACATAATATTTATTTTCTATGATTTAATGCCTAAATTAGTATTGAGTAGTTCCTTTATAAATATTTTATAATTCATATAAATTTTATCATGCCCATCAATTAAACATCTTGTTTATAGTAATTATGTTTAAATAATGAAATTATGATGGTTTATTTAAGCTTGGTGTATCATGTTATGTGAAATATTCAACATGGGTTTGTTTTAAAATGACATTTTGTCACATTTATACAATTTATTATATAATTAATATAGTAATATTAAATTATTGTTTGTGTTTAATAAATGTATTTTGAAAAAATAACATATAATTTATCATGTTAATAATATTGTTGATTGGTTTACATTCTTCTATTTATGAATAATATTCAATAATGCCTTATTTCAAAACACCATATGTGTTTTATTACCATTATAACTTTTTTATGATATTGTAATTATTTATTATTTAAAAAGATCTAAATTATTTATAATAGATCTGAATTGAATCCATTTTCCCCACTTCACTAAAAACATACGCCGTACTTGATTTCACCCACTCACATTTATCCAAACCCATACCTAAGAGCATTAAATTTTCTACAATGAATAGTTATAATGAAGTATTTTCATTATTATATTTCACTATAAGTCTAAAAAACTGAAATATAAAAATCATTCTTTGGTAGAATTATAAAATCATTAATGTCACATCGTCTATCTTTTGAATTAATTCTCTTAATGGAAATGGATTTAAATTAATGTAGATATTTTAGATATTTAGTATCAAGTGACATGCTATAATATGGAAAGATGTAGTTATTCCATGATAGGGACAGACCATTCTATTTACTAGTATTAAAGATCTTTCTATGCATATTCATTTCAAAGTCGTTGAAAATTGGATCAAAATAAAATGGTTATTAATGGAAAAGACCATGTATATTGTTCGACAATAATAGGAATAAGTTTATAAGTATAGCTTTAATGTATGAAATATGATCTACTTTGAGGTAAGGCTCATGAATTATCAATCAATCATCGTTTTAATTTCTTTAATATACTCTAATATGGATTCTCATTGGGGTAATGGGAGGTTTGGATGTGTCTGGGGCTCACTTGAATCCGAGAACCAAAAGGCTTGGAGTGTTTTGTGTTTTTCAGAAGGTTATATGAAACTGTGCGAGTCTATATATATATTTAATCTATATATGACGGAGGAGGCAAGAGTGGTTATATAGTTTTAGGATACAATGTAGCAGTATCCGCATAGTCGGGCAGTAGTTCTGTATAAATTGGAGACCATGGAAGATACCTACCACATGGAGAGTCGAACGGTGTGAGTTACCATTTCTCTTAAAGAGATACGTGAACCATTTTTGCATGGTTTCAAAATCCATTATACTAAACCGAGCGTACCAGTTATTTTGGGTAAATGTACAATTTTTCCATAAAATTTATTTAGCATAAAAATTAACCTCCCTCATTCGTTGCATATTAGGAGAGATGTGAGAGATATCCTTTTGAATCTTATTCTCCATTTATATTTACAATATTCATCTGAACTACAAATACAGTGCTGTTCATCTCCATTAATCCACAGCACTTTCACCTATACTATGGAAAATCATTGTTTGATGATGGATGAGATTTCTTGCATGTGAATAATGTAGTGGGTATCATGACTGTCATTAAATGTTGAGATGATTATATATAATGGTGTGTAACACACCTATTTTTGGGGTGTCAGCCTGATTTAAAAATAATACATGTTGTTTCCTATCTTTCTTTATGTAATTACATAGGGGTTTAAAATCCTGTAATTGGGTTTTTACCCATTTTTAGAGCCACCCCCATGGTGGGTTCCCTATTTGACCATTTTGGGGTTGTTGGGCCTAGGGTACATATGAGGTACGCCTTGAAATACAATTCATTTTTTATTTAAAAATATTTGTTTAGTAAATAGAGTTTCCATGTTTCTAGATGGATTTTTATTTGAATAAGGGTATGGGATATGTGCCTTACCCTTGACCAAGGTTTTTTCCTATGCTTGTTTATGCTTAATTGGACTATTTGGATCCAACTGTTAACCTTTACACATATGTTTGGTTTTGATAAATCCTAGTAATTGATTAGATTTCATGAGTATCTTGTTATGATATATTTTACTATATGATTAGTGATAGGATAGGTCTTAGAGGTTTGTCCAGCTTCTAACACCCTTTGTGATGAGATTAATATTAAATGCATTCGGTGTTGACCCAAGCATGGCTAATGAATTGTTAAATTGACCCAGTTATGGTAAAATGGTAAAGAGAATTGGGTGTATCAAGAATTATATTTATAATTTCATGGGAAGTCTTATATGTTTATTTTCCATAGTCTCATTGAGTTTACCATGGATTCATTGTAATTACATGGATGAGTTCAATTGGTTTATTCACATTGTTAAGCCATGAGTGAACCATGGATGGGATCATAGAGTTCATGTACTAAAATTCCTAGTGAGATATAGATCCATATAGGATACCATCGACAGACATAAGGGAATGAACTGTATGTCATCAGTGATACTTGGGATTCTCTATAGGGTCCCCAAGGATGGGTTCAGTTAAGATGGACCTTCCACAACTAGAGTGATATTGGGATCCTGTAAGATTCATCAAGATAGGCTGGTAGGGTGTTGGTGTATTTCACATAGATTGATACTTGAATCCCCGCATATGACTGTCAAGGATGTTTTAATGTTATATTTTATATTGACATTTTTTAGATACATATTCCAAGATAAGGCACAATATTTGATTCGGTCATTATTTCTTTATGCTTAGATGGCCTTTTGAGGCATCTGTTGTGCTTATAGTTACCGAGGGATTTTGGTTTTAGGCTGGATATCAGGATATAAAACATCAAATGGAATAGAAAATTTTATGAAATGGAAATGTAATGTAAATAGAAACCTATGATTGTCGTACATTTTACATTATAGTACATCAACTCAGTAATATTTCATTATACCCACGGTTTGAAACCATGGGTATATCCCTTGAAACTCTGGGTATAGCCTATGCCCAATACTTCAAGGAAATCTAGGAAACTAATGCATCAATATATCATCATTCTATTCCCACATATTGGAAATTTTTGGTATAGGTCCAATCAAATATATCATTAACCTATATTCATGGTTTGTTAAACCATGACTATATATATGAAAAAATACAGTATCGATGGATTTGATCCCTAGGCCACCCCATATCTCTTCTGGAAGCTAACCGATACCCTATTTCACTTGTTGGAATATAAATATATATTTTCTTATATATATCTATATAAACCACGGATATAATTATAAATATGGTGGAATATGTGTTCCTATGATATTTTTTTGTCCAGTGAAGATTTTTTCCCTCCATAACGTGGTAAATATATACCCATAGTTTTGGAAAACTATGGGTGTTGGTCATTAAAAAACTATAACCATGGTTTTACAAAGAAAATTATTATAGGTCTTAGAAAACTACATTACACAAATGTTTTCGGAAAAACTAGGGGTATAGGTCATCAAAAACAATATAGACCCACAGTTTTGGAAAAACTAGGGGTGTATTGCCATTTTCCAGTAGTTATTCCAAAATTAATTATTTCAAAATTATACAATGCATGTTATATATATATATTCTCTCATATATTTCATTAAAGCATTAGTGGTTTCCTATAGGTATTTTTTCTCACACCTTGTTTGGGCCATGGTTTTGTCCCTAACAGATTATATGGTTGTAGCTATCGATATTAAAAGCGCCCACCTATTGGTATTTGATATGTAGTTTAAGAGATGGTGATCATGGGTCCATGTCGAGTCTTGAAATACTACTGGGATACTTTTTGTCCTTTTTTACATTATGAACTTGTATTCTATCTTATTGCCTCATGAATTATTTGTATTTTTTAAATATAAATATGTTACCTGCATCATTTATTGTATGATTTTACCTCTAGTTATTTTAATTATCAGTCTCCCATTTTTTTCTTATATTGAATGGTATTACTAATTCCACTCTCTATATGTTATTTATACTGTGTTACACTCTTCCCATGAGGGCATAGTCTCCCCACAAACATCACATTGTCCCTAGCTTCTAGTCATAAGCCTCTAAAATTTGAGGAGATGTGGATGAGGTAATGTGGCCAACCTGTCAGAGAACACCGTTAGGTGACATCCCAGTTGGGGAAGTTATAAAGTGGTAGCAGAAGGTTCTTTTCTATATTTCATTAGTATTTGGTGCCAATAGACTGGGATTATATGATAATGGGATTTTGTAATAATTTGTTCTAAGGAGTAACTACCTTGCATAAAGTCAAAACCCAAATCAACTTGAATTGATTTCTGATTTTTGGTTTTTGACTATTAATGTTGATTCAATTTCACTGTTTTCCGATTCACTTGTATTTTTCAATTATTATTAATATCATTGTGGTTATTTTTTTGAAACTCAATAAGATGATGGTTTTCCATCAAAGTCCTCATATATACACTTGATAGAAATCACATTCCATTGATTCATACTATTTAATTTAGGTGCATTTTTTATTTCATACAGTTTTGATTGCTACCAAGATAGATATTCCTACTATTGTGATAGGTGCAACAGAACTAGTTATGGTTATAATTTGATGGATTCCATGCTTTGTACCAAAAGATATTTGGAACCTTTTGGATTTTAATTTTTTGGACTATGTTTCAATATTATATTGAATACCATTATGAGGTGCTACATATGAACTCCAAACATGAATTCACATGGAGTATGGGCCCCCATATATCATAATTCAACATACCATTCAGGATAACCTTTGATAAGGTAATGTAAAAAAATATAACTTAGTGTTAATTTAGGGAAAAAATATGAAATTAGTTTTAAATTTAAATGAATGTTAAAAGAAAATGGAATTGAAGTGGATTTTTGAAGTGAACATGACTAGAACTGACAATATAAGTGCGATATTATTAGTATCTCTCAGGTTTTTTACACATGGGGTTGGAATTGAGGTGAGTTCATAGAGAAAATTTTTACATGCCCTTTTTAATTTTTTTCTTCGGAGCTCTTTCATTGAATGCAAACATAAATTGCGTTTTGTGCATGGATTTGTAAAGTAATCCCACCACGATGACCACTAGATGTATGTCAGGAGGGTGGTGATGATCAAACCCCAAAGGTGGTTGGAAATGGGATAACAATTCATCATCCAGTTGTTAATATTGTGACTATAGTAGTTATATTAGAAGTAGGTTATGATACACAGTTCTGTAAAGGCTTTATGAGGTTCATGCGAATAATTTGGGGAGAACCAAAGCCTGCCACATCTATGGCTAAGGTAATGTAGATTTTCCAACATTAGTAGTCTCCCACCTTTAAATGGCATGGCGGGACATAGGATATAAACACAAGTCTATAGGCATTGTTTTTCAATATTGGATCATTTAAAGACGGCTCCTGAGAGTATGGTAAGGATCATTATGTACATGTACGTGATTCCGCCAAGAGATGGTGGGATTGTATCACTCAGAAAGAGTTGTCGCAGGATGTGATAGGAAGTGATTTTTAGATAGTCTCCTTTGAGTACTACTATACTGAGACAATGAGGTCCAATAGAGCCACATAGTTTATGAATCTGGAGTAGTTTTCTTCATTAGTTATTGATAATTCATCTAGTTTTACAGATATACAATGCTTCAAACCTATTCTGATGGGTGACGATGTATCGAAATCCTTGTGTTTAATAGATTTTCTTAGTTATTAAATATGATCATGCGTAAATTTATTCCTGTTCACTATGGTATGTACGGTACTGAATTGGGAAATGGTCACTGAGCATAAGCTGAGTAATTCTTGAGGTGTGATCAAGGGAAGGTTGACACCTAAATCTGGTACAGTCTTGACCTGTAGTAGGAAGCATCATGAAGATCGTTATTGTAGTGATGAGTGTAGTTGGAATGATTCATTCCATATCTAGGTGAGGTGTGACCCTTGTAGTATAATAGGATATACGAGGAAATGGTGTATGCAGGACCTAGTTCAGTTTGGATCTTATGGATATATGGGTCATCTTCAATGTTTTTGCTTGATTTTCTCACCAATAGTTAGTAAGAGAGGTTCTCAACCATCTCCATGTTCAGGATTGGGATATCAATCATCCCTCCAAACATGGAGTAGGAATGCATTTGGTGATTCATTCTGAAGCGGTGGTCATTTTCATGGTAGTTATACCCAAGAATTATTGAAACAACAAGTTGGGTCTTCTCTAGGTAGCCACATAATTTCATAGTGTCGTGGTCCATGTCCAAATTATGCAGTGCAACATACCCAATAAGAGTTGGATCTCAAATCTTCTATCATCTAAGGAAGTATTCTATTACCCTCCATTTTAGCTTCTACACTTTTGGATACAATGTCTTCACATAGTTACATATCTATGCTCATTGTGGTGATCCTTGGGAACACTAATTATACTTATTATGGATGTATGATGCCATACACTCAATTAGTGATTAGAAAAAAGGTGTTATTTTGTGAAAGAAGATCCCCCTTGAGGTTGGTGGGTGTCACTTCATATGAGACCTCTATTTCCTATAGATTATAGGATTTGAATTCATTCTCATTATGGGTAGGTTGGTTTCCATTCATGTCCTTTGTTTATTTTTATTGATGCATGGTGAGATTTAAATTACAAGAGGGTGGATCATTTCAACACAAATGTGAATGGAATGTCCTAGTGATCCTAGATGGACTCAAACATCTTGGGATTGTGTGTAAGGCAGACCAGATTTTGAGTCTGTATCAGGATAGCAAGGGATCATGTCATATAGATTTCCGTCTAATGGTAGATTATTTCAATGATGTTTTATAGAATAACACTTAATGTTCAACTCTTGAAAAATAGGTGGAGTTCTCTAACATGGTAGTTCAAGGAGCAACCTAGGTATCCATTACTCCAAATAGTATGGCTACGACGGAGTTACAAGAGCTCAAGAGGTAATTAAATGACATTGAAGATAAGTCTTTCATCTGACATGATTCTTCTCTGTGGGGTTCACTGGTACTTTTGTCAAAATAAAATATGGTACCCTCATTTTTTTGTAGATAATCGGATGTTGAACAAGTTGGATGTTACGAACCAGTATCTATAGCCGCAAAATGTTTATCACATTGACCAGCTACCTGGAGTTCAGGTTTTCTAAAATTTCAATTTGTGTTCCTGATACCATTAGGTAAATGTGCGATCATCATACATGCCTCTCTCATCATTTTAGAGTAGGTATGGTCTGCATGAGTATCTTATTATGTTATTTAGTATCACTATCATTCTAGTGGTTTTCATGTCATTGATGAACCATGTGCTATATCCTTATCATGAATTTTTTATTGTGGATTTCCTGGGTGATATACTGGTATGTTATCATAATCATCGTGAACATACCAAACATCTTGATATTATGTTGAGTAATGTGATATATAATTGGTTATATGCTCAACATGAAATGTGACACCACTGGATGGATCGGATTCACTTTTGTGGTTGCATCATCTTAGAGACAAGAGTATTAGTGGACCCAAAGTCGGTGAGAGTAGTAGTATCAAAAGAGTATCCCAAGAATGAATTTTAGGATCATAATTTGTTCGGACTGGATGGTTACTAATGGAATTCCATACCAGAAATCTCATGTTTAGTAGTGCCATTAACAGTCCTAACTAAAATGGGTAAAATATATGTATATATAGATTCATGCGAGATGGACATTCAGGAGGTGAAAGGTAGATTATTATCAATGCTGATACATCTTTTTCAATAACCATGAAGGAGTTACAATGTGTAACATGACTCATCGAGTATCAGGCTTGGAGTAGTCCATGTGTAAGGGGATCGATAAATTATATATGGGTTTTTGTAGTTGAGGAAACATGAGAAGATTTACATGAAACAAGATCTTGAGTTGGTTGGGGTTGATAATTTTTTATGTTGCCTGACAAATTTCATATTGCGGGAGAATTTTTCTGTGTACAAGGAACAGAAAAATCTTCAGTTACATATTACCTCAATGTGATATGATTCTAAGATAGTGATGATGGGTGTAATATATTCATTATTTAAACATAAATATTTCATGTGTAACTCGTAAAGGCAATTCATTGGAAGATGTTTTGAGTAGGGGGAATCCATTAATAGCCGGGAAGCAAGACAATAGTGAGTGGAATCTTATGTAATTGTTCTCTGACATACACATTGAGGAACATGATTTTCTAGTGATGATGTTTATTTTTTCTATAAATATATCTTCTACCTTACTTTATTATGTGCGGATTTGGTAGATATCGGATTATGAATTCCTATTTCCACAATAGATTTTGGCATGTTTGGAGCATCCTCCTGGTTAGACAATATGTGAGGTTGATGTTCTGAAATTACATTGTCGCACATGTGTTTCAGAATACATATGTGACGGGATAATGCTGGAATTTCATACCTCTATGTGGGAGGTGCATCTTACTATCAACATGGTATACCAAGATTTACATTTAATGTGTTGGACTCTAGGATAAAAAGAGATGTATGAGGTTTTGTTATGAGGTTCTCCACATGTTAGCAAGTAAAGGTTGAACACCAGTAACCTATAGGTATTTTATGGTAGAAACCCATTACTAATATGAAATGAAATGATTTCACGATGGATATCATAAAGGGTTTATCAATGTCTCCTTGAGGAAATGATTCTTTATAGGTTGTATTAGAAAGGATCACAAAGGTTTCACATTTTATACTAGACAAGGAAACCTTCCGTTTCATTGAGATAAATAGCTGTGAATTTGAGTGTTTGTACAATTTCATGGCGTCCAACATTAAATAATTTAAAATACAGAATCCATGTTAACTTTTGAATTCTTGCATGGGATACAGATGGCATTGGGAACACATTTTCTTTAGGGAAAATCTTTCCAACCTCCGATAGATGGTCAGTCATAGTTTTGGATTCAGGTGTCTAAGGAATTTCTATAGGATTGAGTCCAAGACATAGGGTGTTCATTATAGAGATAAATACCCTTAGTTGATTATGTATATAATAATAGATTAGAGGATTATATTCATGTAGCTTCATATGAGGCTTTATACGATACACCATGATGGTCACCCTTGTGTTTGATAGAGGTATGAGTGGTTGTTTTTCTAGAACCTCGTCTAGTCCCGGACATCAATGATATTGTGTAGTTGATTAAAATATTTATGGGTACTATGCTGTATCATTATAAATGTTATGTTAGTCTTTAAATATGTCCTATTGAGTTGGAGTTCAGGTATCGAGTATTACTACATGTTTCATCGGGGGTGGTACATTGCATGACCAGGAGATAGAGTATGCTTCACCAAGATACGTCAGGCTGTGGGAGATTCTGAAGAGGGCGAGTCTGGTTGTATATCAGTTGAAATTTCTTCAAATGTACTGGGATATGAATGAAAAATGGCATGTTTCTCAAATTTTACATTTATATTCAGACATGTCTTGGGATTTTCAGCCCTATGAGGTTTAGTTGTAGGTAGGTGCATCTTTTCAGTAGCATCCCATAAGAATAATGGGTAAAATCATGAATATTCCTTGTGGCTGGTCAATTCCTTTGGTATTGGTGTTAATGCAGCATGAAGGATTACATGAAGAGACTAGGGATAGGGAGGCTTCTGTATGTTCATAATTTTTAGAGTTGTTCTCATATACTTCTTCACCACCATATGAAGGGTAATTCAGGGATGAATTGTTTTAAGTGTTAATGTTGGTAAGAAACTGGTTCTTCCATGATGTATGGATCATGATTTTTTTCAATCCTTAGTGTAATTATTTAAATGTGACTTTATATGGATTTCTATTGAAGTCATGGGAGAATCAGAATGTTTGGGGCACATTGGAAGACCAACCCCCAAAAGGCTTGGAGTGTCTTGGGCCTACATTATGGTTATATAGAACCTTGTATGAAAGTCCTCATGGTCATGAAAACCATGCAGGAGTTGGTATTAGTTGTCAAACAGCTGCAGGATACCATACAGTAGAAGCCAATGGTCCATCCATCATGTTAGTATAAAATGAAGAGAGAGGCCAAGAACAAACACAAGATTACTACATGTTTACTGAAATTGTGCGAGCTAGCCAGCGAGTTCCCATTTCTCTTATAGAGCGTTGTGCATAGTTTATAACTAGTTTGAAAAAATTGGTATGTAAAATGTTTGACCCCAAAAAATTTGGTAAAATGACCATTTTTATGGAATTATATTTAACATAAAAAAATTATGTCTTTCACTACACAGTATTTGAACCATGGGAGATATACCTTTGTATAATACTCTCTCTTTTTATATCCCTTCTTCATCCAACCTTTGAATCGAGTATTATTCATCCCCTTGGATCCATAATGATATATCCCAATCCCAGGAAAATCAAAGCTTGATTCTGGATGAGCTATATAGCATGAGCTTATTGAAAGTGGTCTTCTTCCATTCATTAAATGCTGATCTTTGAATATATGCTTCAGTGTTTCCCACCCATATTTGGGTTGTCACCATGATTTATAAATAATAATAATTATTGTATTAAATTGTTTAGGTAATTAAATAGGTATTGAAAAGCATGTAAATGGCTATTTAAATGGATTGAAAGCCATCTCATGAATGAGTGCCCAGTTTGACTGTTTTCTGGTTGTTTGGCATATGATACATTTGATGTATTCCTTTATTTACCATTTTTTATTTTTTAAAATGAATTATTTATTTATAGGAATTTCTATGTTTATATATGTATCATTATTTTACTAATGGTATGGGATAGGTGACTGCCCCTTGACCCCGATTTATTATTATGCTTGTTAAATCATGATTGGACTGTTTGAATCCAACAGTGAACATTCCCACGTGAGTTATGTTATGATGATGCCTGGTATTAGTTTTGATTACATGAGAAGACTGTTATGAAATATGTTACTATGTGAGTAGTGATAGTTCATCCCTTAAGGGTTAGTCCAAGTTTTAGACACCAATTGTAGTGAGTTGTATATTAGATGGTTTTGGTTGTGACACATGATTGTACAATGAATGGTTAAATTGAACTAGTTATGGTTAATTGGTAAATATATTTGGGTGAATTCTAGATTATGTTTAAATATACATGGATGGGATTATATGTCTATTTTACTTAACTTCCTTGAGTGGACCTTGGATTATTTGGAATCCCATTAATGAGATCTATAGGGTTTTCTAAATTTTGAACCATGAGTGGACCATAGAGGCCTTGGAAAGGCACATAGAGGCTATGTACTAAAATTTCGAGCGCATTATGAATCCAAATAGGATACATTTGATGGTCTCAAGTGGCATGGATTTTATTTCATGAGGGATTTTTGGGTTTTTCTATTAAGATTCTATAGACGAGCTTAGTTTACAAGGAATCACCACGCCTTGAGTGATATTAGTATCCTATGATATTTTTTTAGTGTGGGCATATAGGGTTTCAGTGGATTCAAAAATAGAGTGATACCTGAATTACAGGTTTAGAATGTCAAGGATGGTATTGGGTAATGTTGTATATTGAAATGGTTTAGGACCTGTCTTCCAAGACAAGGTGGAAACTTGGATTCTCCCTTTACTTATTCATACTTAAATTGACTTCTAAGAAATCTATAGTAATTATTGTTACATAGGGGTTTTCACGCTTAGTCTTGATATTGATACTTATAACATTTAAGGAAATTGAAATATTAATCATATGGAAATTGAATGTAAATGGAAACATATGATGGTAGGAATATTTAATTTTGATTACATACTAGCTTACTTTTTTCACTATTATACAATACATGTTGCATATATATTCACAGACATATATTCACTGACCATTGGCGGTTTCCTAATAGGATTTAGTCTGATAAGGTAAAATTCCATCCTACAGGTACTTGATATACAGTATAGGAGTTGGAGTGCATGCTACCTAGCTGAGTCATGTGATGCTGCTATGATACTATTTTTCCTTTTGTTCATTTTTCACTTATATTGTATTTCATATCATTGTAACTTTTTGGTCTGTTTTTAAATAACAACATGTGCCATGAATCATCAATTTTATGACATTACCTCTATTTATTTTAATTATCAGTATTCCATTGTTTAATTTTCTTGTATGGTATTATTCCTTCCACTGACATTATGTTACTTAGGATGTGATACAATCTACTAAGGAGTGCATTTTTTACCCACTATCATCACCTTGGTCCTCGGTGCTAGTTGAAAAACTCTTTCATTTGTAGAGATGTGCTTGTGTGCCATGACCCGTCCTTGGGACCCGTGCTGTGACTACCCCAAGCCCTCCTTCCATAGGCCAGGGGCTGGCGACTAGCACCAAGGGCGTAAAGCTCGATAAAAGAGGAATGCATTTCCTTATAAGTAAACAAACACCACAGAGTAAGCCAGCAGAAGTAAACACTGAGTAAACTTCATACAATAGTAAGTGCGGATTGTAAATGGGCCAAAATACAAACACAAACTGAAAGTAAAGTACAACTGGAAAGAAATTCTAGCAACTGAAGTAAATCAGCAATGTCGATCCATCCACTGGAAGTCCCACGTGAAAGGTGGGTATAGATAGCCTCCTCAGCTCCTCAGGTCCAGCCGTCCGCTCCGTGTACGTTCCGCCTAGTGGTCCACCTCCAGGTACCGACTTTCTCCACAAGCCTCAACCACGATCAGCATTGTCCATAATCTGCATCCAACACAATGTAGTGCGGGCATAGCCCATGTAGGGGTGAGTATACGCTACTCAGTAGGGAACCTGAGACCCCCAAAGGTCTCCCAGAATCCACAAAGGATAATCCACAAAGGAAAGAAAGTCAATCATATTGAAGATAATGATTGAAAGTCAAGACTCAGCTCCGACAGGTATACCTCTTCATAAGGTGATAGAGATGATCAGATCTAGCCACTGATTCATCTAAGCTGGGAGCCATGTAGGATACTAGACCAGCTAAGCTATAGGACTCATGTAGGATACAAGACCAGCTACTCTGCCAGACCCATGTAGGATACAAGAACAGAGTAAAACACTGTCGGACCCACGTAGGTTACAAGAACAGTACTATTGTAAGACCCATGTAGGATAGAAGAACAGTAGTCATCATCATCGAACCCACGTAGGATTTCAGTACAGTGGTCATCGATGCCGAACCCTCGGAGGATTTCAGTGCAGTCATTGTCACTGTCGAACCCACGAAGGATTTCAGTGCAGTCGTCATTGTCGTCGCAGTCGCAGCAAGCTCTAGTGTTCCCGCACACAGCATGCTCGATTCCGGGAGGGTCTGATCGATGAGCCAAGGGGGGTCGATACACCAACTGACACATAGTCTGGAGTTGATTTATCCTAAAGTTCCGTCTCAACAAAGGAACTCAATGGGACAGACTGCGTGTCAATCGGACGCCCAGTCTGAGAGTTATTGGCCTTTTCGTTCCAGGGGCCCGATTGGTTTTTAATTCAAACCAACCCAACCGCACTCCAAATGCATCCAAACCTCGAGCGGAGTAAGCCATAATGACCGTCCACTAAGAGAAATCCAACAAAGTCGACGATAGGTCAATCGGACGTCCGGTGCTCATGTTATAAGCGTTTCTGCTCCGAGGGCCCGGTAGGTTTCGTGTTCAAACCAACCCAGACATACCCATAGTTCTACGAAACATTGAGTGTAATATATCAAAACGACCTCCTCGGTCCAAGAATCGCATCACACTTGACGGTGCGTCGATCGAAGGTCTGTAGCCCATGTTAGGGGCATTTAAACGAACCTGTCCGGTTTTAGGGGGTTTTGGGCCCGGACCGACCTGGCCCAAGACGCCCTGGGTCGGCCCGACCCGGGTCAACCCAACCCGGGTCTGGGTCCAGCCCCCTAGGGCGCGGACCAGCCCGGTGCAGGCGGCCTGACCCGGTGAGGCCGCTTGGCCCGCTGCGGCGCTGCGTGAGCGCGGAAGGGGGGGGGGGGAGCCGCCACCCCCTTCGAACGGACGACAGACCCACAGGGGAGGGTCCACCTGCTTCTTATACCGGGGGTTTAATTTATCTGGTGTTCGGATATAGCCGGCCGTAACGGCCGGCCAGGGTGTCGCGCGGGACCAGCCGGTCCCACCCCCTGTGCACCGGCGGCCGGCGACTCCGGCCGCCCTCTCCTGCTCCGCTGCGGCCTTGGTCCGACTAGCATGGCGCGATGGTGCCGCGCCCCTCCACCGCGTCCCGCTCTGGCCGTGGCCTCCTCGTGGTTCTTCGGCGCGGCGCGACGGAGCCGCGCCCCTTTTCCGCGACCCGACCCCGGTCGCGGCTTCTTCCAGCTTCAACAGCGCGGCGTGATAGCACCGCGCTTCTTCGCCACGTTCCTCTTGCTTCCACGCGGTTCTGTTGCACTGCACTGCCGTTGTTTGTGCTGCAACAAATACAACATCAAAGGGGGAGGAGGGTCGGCCATGTTCGTGTGGTCTGACCTCCTCCCATTATAACGATAACAGGTGGACCAAAATAAAAATATGATTAATGGCAAAGAATATTCACAAACAAAAATTAACCCCTACCTCAAGGAGTTGTTGAACAAAGGTCGTTATGGAAAAATGGTGTCACGGATGACGGCATTGCGGAAGACGGCGTCACGGAAGACGACGCTGTATACGTCATCGGTGTTCGCCCGAAGAAGGATGTGGTGCATCGTTATTCTCCGAATAAGTTTTCTCTCACCGGCTGCGGAGAGGTGAGGAGATGGAACGACGATTCCCTTGCAGTGATGGAGTTATTCTTCGTAGACTCGGTGTTCTTCGCGTTCTTTGACGAGGAAGAATAAGATCTCCCAGACTTGAGGTCTCCTCTCCCTAATATCTCCACACAATGATTCAACAAATAATAAAATAAGGCTTTGACTTATTTTATTACTCATGCCAACCCTTTTCGAAAATCAAAAGATCAAAACCAATTAATTGACTTAATTGATGAGCATTTAAAATTCAAATTAATTTTGAGGGTTGACTTGCCATTAAAATGGGGAGTGGGTGAGTTACAAAACTAAATGCACGTGGGAGGTTTTAAGGGATTTGAAGGGGTGGGGATCGTGTGGGATGCACTTCACTAATATCCTACCTAGTGGAGTTAGGATGCAGTAAGTCCCGCTCCAACCACCATGCATAGGTTATAGTACATAGAATAGTAAATGAAAATTGTTGCACAAATTTTTATTTCATTTCTTCGTTAACCCTTTTTTTAATAACCTCACTCGAGAAAACGAAACTCTAGAAAAGGTGTTCCTAAGCAATTACCGGTGCTGCGGTTTCATCGGTGCCTTCGAATTTCGATTCTGAGCACTGGTTCAGAAGTTAGAAAAACTCGCTCATTCTTTCACTGAACGTACCCGAGCTAAACTTTGGAAATTGATTCCGGGCACGCCAAGCCTCGGATTCGGGTGCCGTCAAAAACTGCGTACTCGTACAATCCCAAAGAAAATTAAGAAAAAAATTCCCTTTGAAATTTATGGGTATTTACATTGTGGCCTTCTATATATCTAGGCTCAAAGCACCATTTTGTGCCATCTGTGTTCGGGATGTCATAATAAATTTGAGTATAAGGACTATAAACATTATTTCCCAATCAATATTCCTCATTTTTTTGTTTCAGAGTGCATTAGATGAGCTAACAATAATTAGTAATCCTATATGACAAAATATTGGTTAGTTCATTGGTGAGATCATGTTGCTGATTAAGTTTTTTATACATTACAAAGGATATATCACCATTATATGGTATCTAAACATATTCATTTTTATATAATATTAGATATAGTAATAAAAATTATACCTAGATCTTTTATAGGGCAAATGGATGATTTTAAAAAAATTATTTGCCAAGTACTCTACATTATCACAATATTAACTATACTTTTTTAGGGATTAATGATGTTGTTATTTAATAGAGGAAAAAATATTACATCATCTGGTATCTTTTAAAATTGAAACACACAAAAGAGAATGAAAATGGAATTGAACCAATAGAAAAAATGATTATTAAATATTAAAACATGTTGTGTTTGAGATATAACCCATTGATAGACCCATCGAGACCAAAAGATAAAATAGATTATGTTCTATTACATAAAAATATTTTGGATTTTGATCCTTCATTTAATAACAGTGAAAGGGGTATATAGGATTCTCTTAATGTGGAATACTTTTGGGATTATGATGAATGAATGTATCTTACTCATTGTTTTTTCAAGGGTATATGACCCACTGAAGGAGTAGAATATATTGATGGGGATACTAATCCCCATTATTCTCTTCTCAGATAAAATATGACATACGTAGGGTGTGATAAAATGGTGAAATTTGTTTTACATTGTCCTATTATACTTGTGAAATGGGTGGCACTGATCATTGATTTTACACATCCAAGAGAGATAATGTCTCCTAAAACAACTATTATTTATTTGGATCCACCTAATCTATAATGTAATGGTGGGGATGATCCAAATGTTTGAACTACACCCAAACCTACTTGATATACCATATTAATTTTTTCTATTTCTTTAGATATAGATGAGAGATCACACTCTTCTTCAGCTTTTTGAGAAATAAGGAATTCTAGACCTATAAATTGATAAAGTTAAGAAAAATTATTTCTTTCAACTCCTAAGGAAAACATAACACATCATATATATTATGATTTAGATGTATAAATCCATGGTGATCAAATATAGGATTCTTCCCCCAAAAAATATCATAATTATTGAATATTATCTTTGTTTGATTCATGATGTTGATAAAACATTGTCTAACACATCATATGATGAAAGAAAATTGTTGAAAATATTATATTATATTTTTAGTGACACTGATCTATCTCATCCAACTACCCCAACATGATTCATTTTAAAAGACACCTTCTATTTTTCCAAGAAGAACTAACTTCATGTTTTTAAAGAAATATTTTTTTTTCTCTGGGTAGTTATTGTGAGTATGTTGTGAATGAGGGTAATTATTTTACCATATATATTGGTTTTATCATGTTAAATTGATGTTTATTCTCAATAAGGGTTGTATGGATCATGATATTGAATTTTTAGATAAAGTAGTATGAGATCTATAGGATTATTTGATAAATATAATGATATTTTCTAGACTTCTGAGATCTCAATAATATCATAAGTTATTCAAGTGATTATGATTATCCATATCCCCTATGTCGATAGATGAAGATCACATTTTAAGGATTATGAATAATGAGAGTTAGTCTCTTATGGAGAGTTTCAATTATGAAAATAGTATGATGTATATGGATATTTCTTCTCATGGTGTGATGTTTTATTATATGGTTAAGGATAATATTTCTTAAAGTTACAATGATAAAGATGTTATAAAATGTTACATCAATTATTAACTATCTAATACATTTACCATTTAAAAAGTAATCACCGTGTTTATGTCATTGTTATGGGATTTATTGAAACCTCCATTAACCAATGATTTTACAAAAATTTTGAAAATTCATCTGGTAGTGACCCATCTATTGGATCAAATCATGAATGTTAAGGACAATTTGATACATATTATTTATCCTTTGTCAAGGGTAGTTGATGATATAACTCAAAATTTTTAGTCATATATTTATAAATCCATCACAACCATTCTAGCTCATTCATCTATTCTTATGATTTATTCTTCAATAACTCTCAATATTTCTTCTACAACTCCCACAACTACATTGGTGTCATTATATATCAATCTCTCGACCATATATAACATATATGTAATTTTATTTTGAATTAATGAGATTTTTATTATTCTTCATATGCTCCTAAACATTCCCTTTTTCTATTTAAATACAAAATGGAATCACCATTTTACCCTTAAATGATTTGAGACCCAACAAAAAGAGATTATGTATAAATATAATAATAGTGATGATGTAATTATTTTTATTTTTAAATTTAATTAAATATGGATTATTCATTATTTTATACCTAGATATTTCATTTTATTTTATCATATTCTATAATTATTTTATATAATCTCAATAATGGGAGTAAATGGTATATAATTAGTTATTTATTTCATTATATGGATGGATTTTTTTTATTAGAGAACATTTTATTTCTTGATGAAATGAATTATGGATAGAAAAATGGTAATATTGTGGTATTGGTCATTAAATTTTTTTATTTAGTAAGCTCAAGAAACTTTTTTAATTAAAAATTAGTTCTATATTTTATTAAAAACATTTATTTTATTGTAAATAGAATAAATTATAAAAAATTATCAAAGATACCATTAATATAGATATCGACCAAATAATGAACGTCATCTAAAAATCTGAATATTACATCTGATCATGTGTCAGATGATTAAAATATCTATTTATAGGATCCAATATATGAGTAGTGGATCAAACACTATAATGAACTCATAAAATTCATTATGACATTAGGAACTCAAATGATTTTTGAACATAACTGAATTGAATCCACATTTTAGTGGATTGACTAAGTGACTGATCAATTCACTATAGATGCCTTTTAAATAAAATTATTAATAAACTGCAAGACTAATGGATGTAACAATATAGTATATCCAATCCCTCATTAAATTTTTTTTGTGACAAAAATTATTTTTATTTATCTCATGTTGTTATCATGTAATCATATGAATGTTTTGGAATTTTAGAGAAGTTATGGTGTGCCTATATAATGATTTTGAGTGAAAAAACATTTATATTATGGGAATACATGTTGAACTGATAAAATCCATAATCTATCAAGAAAATGTATCAATGGTTTTTCCTATGTGTTGAATCATATATCTGGTATCACAATGACATCGAAGACTTGAAGATATCTTAAAAAACTAGAAATATATATATTTAGTATATTCCAAGACACATCTCCATATAATTAAATAAAATGTACGTGAAATTGGAACGACTGATTTTATTTTTCCAAATTTGATGTCCATTTTTTATTATTCATCAATAGATTATTATGAGATATTTTCACTATTTTATATTTAAAACTATCAATGAATAACATATTGAGAGTAGTGATTTCATGAAAAAAATTATACAAGTCCAATAAATTTATTTTAAAAACTCCTTGGAACTATATTTTTTGTTATTATTCTCTATAATATTTGAGATTATATTTTTTATCATACTATATACACATAGAATATATAATGAATCCATTATAAATAGATAGGAAACATAAATAAAAAACTAAAACTCAATCTCTGTCATCATTATATCAAACATCATCAATTTGTCTCATTCTGTTTCTTATACATTCCATTTGATTTTATCATAGGTTATTTTTTAATGTCTTCAAAGAATATAGTATATTAAAACATAGAAGAGTTCTATGATAACCGATCATTTATTTCATTCATTTTTTTATTAGCATTAAACAGATTAAGAGGTTGTGAAAAATCCAATATTTACCTTTGATATAGTTGTAATCAAGATTCCCAATCTAGTAGTCTGTCTTCCTAGTTGTAGTAAAAAAATACGTTCGGAGTGTTTCATTATCAAGTTGATACGACTATGTATTGGGTTATAGTTGAACTACATTTTTTACACCCTATGTTAATTTCCATTTAATTTACTATTTTTTAGAATAATTATAAAATTCAATTTATAAAAAAACTACTACAATTTCTAAATTTATTAATTTTTATTATACTATTTTTTATCATTAGAATAATCACTCAATACTGGGATAAAATCATGTCATTCTACTTGAGTTTTTAACAATCCCTTGAGACGATTTCTCAAAAAAATTACTTATACACATGGTATTAAGTAATAAGTTGGTTTCTAAATTAATTGAATTTGTTTTAAAACAATTTGAAGGAAATTTTTATAGATTTATCAATTCCACCTCTCTTGAGAACTATACTCCAACCAAACTTCAAAAATTCAAAACCATAATAAAACAATTAATCTTATAATTATTTATTCAAAATTTCACACATCTAATAAAAAAACTCAAATTCACCATTTTAATTAATAATCCTAAAGCCATTAGTTTCAATTATTTGTTTATATTCCATTCCAACAACTTATTATTTTTCTAAATAATGAATTTTATTCTTTAAAATTTCTAATTAATTAATTCCAATAGAAAAAAAATAAATAACAATTTTTTTAGCATATATTAAAATTCATGACTATTTAAATTTTTTTTATTAAAAATAATTTTTTATTTCAAAAGTTATATAAAGTGAATACGATTTAAATAAATTAATCATTCAATGAAATCAATAATTATTATATTTAAAATCTAAAAAAATATGATAAATATTCATATCGACAAATGCTAAATAAAAAATCGTAATGTCTACTTAATGATTTATGTTTTTGGATCTCAAAACTCATTAAATACATTATAAATTTGGATATACTCATATTTATTCACATTTAAGAAAAAAATTAATATAATATATATTTTTCAACACATGATGTTTTTCTTCTATAGTCTAATCATTTCTAAAAAATGGAATTTTTAAACCATCAGTAATTAAAATTATCAATTACTCTAAAAGAACATAATTCCATTGTAAAATAACAGCGTTAAAAAATATTACACATCAAAACACAAAATTATTACACATAAAATTCAATATCAGATAAATAAAATGGAACATTGCATTTTATTATTCAAATTGTGATATTAAAAAAAATTCGTGTTTCAAAAATTATATTAGTTATAGGAAACTGCTCTATCAAAAGATATTTTCTAAGTCAATTGTTATTTAGTCACTTTTGAATCATAAGAGATATGAAAATATTAAAAAAAAAATACATAAATATTCTTTTATTTTATTTTAGATTTTATATTTAAAATAATTTTATTAATTACTTTCAAAATAATTCACAATATATCTATTTTTTTTAAATATAGCTTATATTTCAATAGTATTAGTTTGTTATATCATATAATATTTTCCCTTTGAAAATTATTATGTTTAATAAATATTCAATATTGTCAAATTTATGACTAAGATAGTTTAACACAAATTTATAAGTAATGTAAGTTCTTAAATTGTAGTAATTACATCAATAATTTTATTAGTATTAAAAAATTAAAAATAATTAATATTGAAAAATAAAACTTAAAATTTTCTAATATGATTTTTACATTAATTTAATCACTAAAAAATATAAACTAATGTAAAAATAATCACTAGTGGTTACATAAATTTAGACAAGATATTTATGTATTTTCATATTTATCAACATCTATTAACATTGAGATCCATTTTCATGAAAATTTTCAGTGTTATCTGTTATTTATTTTGATAAATACTTAGGGTTTCTATTTTTCTACTTAATTTTGATCATCATTTAAATAATTTAAGCCAATTGATTATAATTATATCAAAATTTTGATTTAAAAAGGATTATAAAATAATTATTATGAGCCTACTATGGTTGTTTTAAATCACATGGATCTATTGATTCATTAAAAAATCCTAAAAAATTGGGATATAATAATATTTTAAATCATTTATCATTAAAGTTTTTATGAATATTGATTAATTATATTTTCAAATATAAATGCATTAGTTTTTGTTTAGAAAAAATAAGTTATCATCATTTCAAAACGTCCATTAGAAAACTTAATCGTGGAAAACATTATTTTTTAGGATAAAGTTCTCATTAAATTATAATTTTATAAATCAATTAATTATTATTACAAAATAAAATTTTAGTTAAAAATTTTATTATTTTTCCAGAGTTTAAATTGATATTTAATTGTTCGCATTGAATTATTTTTATAAGATACCGATCAAATCAATACAATATTTCCACTAAAAAATATTGAATTATATTGAATTATATACATGAATTTTTAATAAGTACACTTTCTCCAATAAACATACTACCGAAAAAAATTCCACAAACAATTGAAAATATATCATTCAATATTTTAAAACTTTTTAAATATTCCTTTTTTTCTATTAATATTATTTTTTATGGAATATTTAATGAATATAATTAAATATGGGGTTTATATTGAATATTTCACAAAACCATTTATTATATAAATATCATCTATCAATAACATTTTTTTAAAAATTAATTTAATTTTTTTGAAATAAAAATATATATATACCGATATTTGGTTTTTTAATGTCTAAATCCTAGTTTCCTGTAATAGTACCAGAGCTAGTTAAACATTCCACATGAGGCACACCTATTTATATGCTATTGTCAGCTAACTAGAAACAATGGTAAGATAACATGTTGTTTGTAAGATAATTCCTTTAATGATATAACTATATGATCACCATTATGGATTGAAATATCTGAATAACTATTATATCATATAGGTAATAACGAATTATATACGTGGTAAAATAAAAATTAATAACATATAACATTCTATAAAAATATAAATAATACCTTATAATGTATGTCATAAATCTCAATGATATAATATTAATTGATTAATTATAAATAGTTAAAATGTAATAGTGATAATAAATTTTTAAATGTAATAATGTTTTAAGTTATTTTAATCCCTTTATAATTTTTTCTACACCCTCATTAATCTAGTCCATATAAATCATTATCTCAAGGGTCCATTCCATGTTTTTTATATAATGTACATGGTTTTCGCATCCACGTATGCGAAAATAGAGGGAATAAGAACGAAACTCATTATGAAACCACCAAAAAGTTTGAAAGAACACCTATATATTTGTTAATATATGAAAATGAAATATATAATGTCGAAACATACTAATTTTGAAACAAATAATGATTCATCATTTAAAAAACTATACTAGTATGATGTTTAGAAAAACTGACTATGACCAATGTTATAGAAATGATACATTTCACTATGTGTTCATTAGTTTTATGTAAAACTATTATCACACACATAAATAATATTGATAGTACATAATGATATATGGGAAGGGTATAATATGTAATAATCTATTTAGAAGAGTATAATATTCATGGGTGGAATGTATAGATCCTCCTCCCATAAGAAGAGAATCTGAATCCAATAAGTGGTGGAACATAGTAAACTCCATTGGGAAAAGAATATGAATAATGGGGGTGGCATAACATAACTAACACCCTCTATAAGACCATTAATATTATGTGTATGTATAAAACAACAATTATCTTTGGGAAGAGAATTCTGGTCGGACATGTCAGTATACGAAAAATATATATAATCTAAGCCAAATACACATAGATAATCATCATCCATATAAATTGTATAACAAATTTGTTATATTTAAAAAAACAAGAATTCTATCACACATGAAAATTCTTATGAATATCCTAACAATTAAGACATATCATGAGTCACATATTTCAATGTCTCCATCTTATTCTTTAATCAACAACTATTTAACACATGCACCACGTACCCCAATATACAATTAATATTCCTTGGATAATATGAATGAAGATGTATATGTCCCACATAACAATAAATTCTTATATGTTCTTAAATTCACTAGTCCTAGCTCATTATAACCAACAATCAAATATCTAATGATCATCTATATCACATTCCAGAATAACTAATTCAATTAACTAAAATATTAGGTAAAATCTATTTAATTGTTAGATAATCATTTTAATATTTCATTACTATATTCAGGAACATTAAAGACTATAATATGTATTATAAACATCTCTAGACCAATTTTATATTGATTCAAAAACCCATAGGACACAATTCTATCTATTTCTGACATGCATCCCCTCATGTGTAAAATTTATCTAGGGATAAACATGTTATTAATATCTCTTTTATCTATATATGAATTCCTCACTAGGTGTCACGTGACCGCTTATTATCTTACCCCAACTACACGTTCAAAATATATAATTTTATATATGCCAAAATTTTGTGAGATTTAATGTTCCCATTGTTTTTTTGGATCTTGGTTCTTGAAACTATGTCTTTGGGTTCAAATTTAATTTTATGTGATATCAATCATCAGACATTGTGTTTGTTTTTATATTGTTCATCCAAATTATTTGAAGACCTTTTAATGACATGTTTATGTATTTTGTATTGTTAATAGAGTTTAAAAATAACATCATTATTGATGTACTTATATAAATAGTTATAACAGGGTGATGAAAAGAGATTTACATTATCTAATGCATGATTAATATGTATCTAAAAACCTCATTTATTTATTAATGGAGTTCTATAAATTAGATTTTTGATACCATATTCAATTTCATAGATGATAATTCTTGAAAATTATATTTTATCTAGTATATATTTTTCATTCACCAATAGAGATTATCATTTGTAACACATTTTAAGAATATTACGACCTAAGGAAATATTCAATTATTTGAATATTTGTTGGACCACATAATATTTTGAGACCCATTGACTAATTCTAATGTAATTTTATATTAATCGCTATTATTGAATAATTTACATGGATAATGAGGAAAGAATTTTTTATTTAACATTTCATCAAATTTGTATCAGTACTACTAGATCTTGTATATGGGTCAATCATTTTTATTCCATGACTTATGAGTGTGTATATGTTGTGTCAATTTCCTGATAATATTTTTCATATTATAATTTTGTTCTAATATAATATATTTGTGATTTTCATTTGAAATTTTAATAATATATACATTTTTCCTCTCATCTCATTTTTTGATTCACTATTTATGGGAATATATATTTCTACCATTGCGTAGTCAATTTTTTATTTCATTTTTCTCTTGAAGTGTTTCACTTCACGGGTATAACATGGTTTGTTCCATACCATGAAGAATATAGTGTAAATGTTTCTATAAAATTTGTGTATAGAGGATTAATTTTATGACTTGTGCAACGATAGTAGAAACAATGATAAAATATTGTAAAAATTATTTAGTTTATTGGTGTGACATATCACATGTTTTACACATTATCTACCTAACTGTGAATTAATTCCCTGTGAAATTAAGATGAGTATTCATTAAATCTAGAATGGTTAGAGAATTATTCCCCTAACCGTATATGAAAACCTTGAAAGCTACCCTGATTCCAAAAAAAATGAATTGATAGGTTTTAACTCATTTAAAATAAGCTGGTTATTCCCCCCTGAACTTCAGTTCTCAATCATCCAAAGTATGTCTATTCTAGGATATCTTTTCTCCTACCTCTAGGATTTAAATCCTCATTCACAATAATTTCAATTAGAAATTTAATGTATTTTACTCTATTACTCTACCTTAATTCATTCCTCCTCATTTGCTATTGGATTTTTTTATCCAAATCCCCATAGATTCTATGCAGTATAAAATTAGGGTTTCGGTAGACATGAATTTGTGTGGTGTGGTCATGTTGGATTTTGGGAGATTTCTTCTAACCAGATTATGAATTCTTTATTAAAACCAACTTATTTTGATTGATCATACACTTTAAGTAGAAGGGGATTATAAGAATCCTCTATTATAATTATTTCCAAAAAATTCATGGTTGTTTGAAATGCACTCCTAAATAGATTATATGTATATTATACTCTCATAATTCTAATGTATTAGATATTTTTTTTCCATTATTATAATTATAGGGTTCCAAGTTGAGTTCCATAATATTTATCTAAATTAATTTAATATAATGACCAATTTTTTTAAAATAATTTAAGGGGTTCAATGAAATTTGATGATGAATTATAATGGTGGATATTAGAAACATTGAGTTTTCTAAATAGTTTCCTTGTACATTTAAAAATTTAGCTTTATAATGAGTTGAGTTTTTAGCACAGAGAAATAGTTTTGTACATTTACTAGATTATATATTCGTTTTGAAATTCTTTCTATAAAATGGTTGTTTTCAAAATGTATTTCTTGTGAAATTTTTTATTTTATTATTAGATATTGTTTAAATGAGTTATAAAATAGTGGAAAATTTATTTACATCATTGTATTATTTTTAAATTAAATTTTCAAACTTCTTAATTATTTTTCTAAATGAGTTGAGATTATAATTTGATCTCTTTTGAATTGGGTATGCTCATTGTTGATTGTGAACCCTTAGAGGGTAAGGGGTTATTTCATGCAAGTGTTAAGGAGGAAGGATTACGTTAATATTAATTCATTTTCATTTGTTCAATGTGATTATTTTTTTACTCTCTCACCCAATTTGAAATTTCACTGGTGTCCGAGAAGATTATTTATTAGATTTCGGTACAGAAAACACATGGTGTGGTTTAAGCTCTTTCTAGGGTATAACTACTAAAAAAAGATGTGTTTTTATTAATAGTGTGTTCTAGTGGTATATATATGATCCTAATACTATATATATTTCTAATATAGTTGATTGAGACATTTAGGATTTTCATGTTCTTATTAGTCTTCCTGGAGTTTATATATCTAGTTCAAATCATGTTACATGACTTCAATATGGTTTTCCAGTATTAATAAGTCCTTTTATAGATTTTTTTGGGAGGTACCATACTATATTATTTGTGACCCCTATATCATGATTTTAGGGAACAAATAAATTATTGAGTTTACAGTTGAGTTGTGTTCTTGATTCCTCAGTTCCTATTAGTAATTGTATTTTACATGGTTTTCTTTTTTGGATTATTTCATAAACCAAATAGAATAATTATTTTTAAATTGTTATTTTAATGTATAACAATAGTGATTTATGAAAAATGTTATTTTTTATTAAATGATTTGGAATTATTTATGAATGGTAAACCGATTTTTTCCATTATTTTTAAAATCACTCCAACAATGATTTGATAAATTATTATGTAAATGATTCCTTATAATATTATTTCATCTAAAATATGGGACATAGATTTATAGAAGTGGTTATGAAATGATCATATTATTTTCAGTATTCTCACATTATAAAGAATAATTTTATAATCTATATTCAATCAAAATCACATGATATAATATTTTTAAATTAATTTCCAAGACTTCTTGTTGAGATCCTATTGGACATGTTTAGATCACACACTTCATACTCATTCATATCTAATTGTATTCAATTTTTCCTTATTTCCTCTTAAGATCATATTTTGTAATTTTAAATTATTATAAATTTTTTGATCAATATATGAACATGTGGGTTATGGTGAGTGATCATGGGTCAAAATAGGTGATATTGAATCTCTTGGGTTTATTGTTTCTCTTATATTGAGATGTAATGTTGGAAAAATATTCATGTTTTGTTGTTTGTTTCCAATATGTAATTTACATACATCAACTATTCTTTTATTCAACATTATATTTTTATTTTATGTTTATCTAATTATTAAATTTTTTTGGCAGTTTTATTATTTATTTTATACACACTTATACGGATGGGTTCCCAATGAATGAATGGATGATTCATGATTATCATTGTCTTTTAATGTAAATATAAATTATTTTATAAGTCTTAAATCATTCAAAATTAAATAATTTTAATAAATAGGAAGTACATTCCATCCCATTAGATTAGGAATTCCATTTGATTATAATAGAATACAAAAGAATGGGTTTGTCTCTGATCACCCCAGACGGATTCATTATAAATAGTATTTATTTCTATATTTCATTATAAGCACCTATGTTTTTAGAATTAACTATGTTTAAATTTTTTTGTCATGGTTGGATGTTGTTGGTATTATTATCGGTATTGCAGATATTATTAATGGAAAAAATCCATTATCACTATATTTCATTACGATTCTTTATTTTCAATGGATAGTTGGGATTTGGATATAGGAATTAGTGACATAATTTTGTTTACTATTGGTTATGTGTTTTTAATTTTCAGAATTACGTGAGTTACATAGGGAGTTTTTAATAGATATTAGGGTGAGAATATTGAAAATGTTTCTACAATTAGGTAGGATTTCATCCTATTATAATCCGGGTACCGACCAGACACACGATCATGAAAATATTTTATAAATTATTTTATTACTAGCTCATGACCCATGAAACCATTTGATGTTGTAAATACTAGTTCTTTATCCTATTTTTTGTATATACTTCTTGATTCATACACTATTTTTATAGGATTCTCATAATGGTTAAATTAAATGAAATTAGTCCATGTGATTTGTTGAGGTGGGTTTATTATTTTTTGGTTGAAATTTAGAGTCTGCACCGCTTTATATGGTTATTTTTTGTAAGTAATTTTTTTATAAAAATTATAATTAATATATAAATAATTCAATATGGTTAATCTCATATTGAAAAATGAAAAACAAATAAGGTTTAAAAACCAGATTTTTGTTTATTTAGAAACAATTTTGACCCTCTCAATGGTTTTTTTCATGTGCAGTTAGTATTAAAATTAAAATCAATATAGTCATGAGTTTTTTTAAAGGTGATATCATTTTGAAATTCGTTTTTTATGGTTAAATGTAAATTTCAAATAATATATAGCTTTTTAAAACTCAGTTGGATATGTTATTATTAGAGAAAACCATTGTTTTCAAATGATAAGGTCGATGTTTTAGTATTTAATGGAAATACATTAAGGGTTTCCTTTAGTTTTCTATTTGTTGAAAGTATTTTATGAATAGGTTGAATTATTTTAAAAAAATTATCATTTCATGATGAATGTTTTTTTAAGTATTTTATCATTTTTGAATAAAATAGTTTTTTGTTTATTCCATTTTTATTTGGATTTTCTTTGTTTAATTTTGGATTAATGATTAGGTTGGTTTCATGTGTCAATGAAATTGATTACTCTATGATGTTGATTGAGGAGAACATAAGTATTTATCCCTAGGGGTTGTTCCTTGAATTTCTCTACATGATCCCACCCTAAGACAAAATGGAGAGGTAGGTGTTAATATATATTATTAAGAGTGTTATGATATGTTATTTATAGGTTTTCTTGGAAGGTCTACGCTTGCGAGCCTTGGGTGATTGGGTAAACATATAAGGATATATCTTCATGGGAACATGATGATGTTTCATTCTGTGGATAAAATTTAATGAATTTAGTGGATTGTGGATTTGATGTGAAATTTTTAGATGTTTTATTTGGAATATTTTTTTTATACTAATGTGATGGGTAGTTTCCTTGGGATTTTATTAACATAATGATTTTTTATGTACCTAAGATTCTATATTTATTTGGGGTCTAGTATTGGGTTTCCACATATAGGTTTTGACATAGAAAAATATCTATCACATGGATGGGTCAATGTGGTATGTTTTTCATATCAGTTAGGATGTGGGTTCCACTTGGATAAAATTATTTATTGAGAATTAGTAAGATATAAAACTCCATGGGAGCACTATCAATGAACCAACAAGGTTGTTTGTTCACAATATATTATTACCATGTTGATTTTTGTTGAGTATTGATCTTTGTTTTTAGGTTTTATTATTATAATGTTATGTTATAGTTATCAGGGTCTTATGGAAGCCTTTTGTGTTGTACAACAACATTGGAATTTTAAATGGTTTCTTATTGACGATAGATTTATATGATTTCACTAAGGAAATCTGGAGTTGTGGTTGAGTTTGTTTTTCTTTAAATTTAGGTAATTTTTCATTGGATCACTATTCATTATAATTACCAAATGGTTAGGAGACACATGTTGGGTCAATGTCTTCCTGGATTCCTCGTGAAATAACTATGGACTGTTTTCCTACACAAGGTTTCTATATGGTAGTTTTTTGTTTATTATATATTTATAAATGTTGTATCACGTACACTAATTATATGATCTAATGGTTTTGTTTATTTATTTTTGAACCCCTGTAATCTAATAATTGAATATTGGGTAATTACATTGAAAATTCCAATAATTTTGACTCCATACATTCTAGCGGTTGATAGTGGAATTCTAGGGAGAATTGAGACGCCCATAATACATTATTTCGATTTTTTTATAATTTTTTTGTATATTTTTTTCTTTGTTTTTTATTTAAAATTTTTATATTTCAGAAACTTTTCTTCTCTGTATAATTTTTACAAATAATTTTCATAAAACCTTGTAGTTACCCTTATGCGTGACTGTTTTTTAGCTCCTTTATATCGTTCATGGTTTTTCTATACTGGTAGTGCATGGTTTGGTCAAACCATAAAAACATTAGGGTAAACCAAGAAATTCCATTTATAGATTGGAATGTGGGTTTATAGATTTGACCCAATAATTAAAAACCATATAGTGAGTAATCAAGACTGTATGAATTCATTACAGATGCATTTTTCATAGGTGGGGAAAAATTTCCCAAACAGTTTAGACAAATAATGAATGTTTTTAGAGGGTCTCTCGTGAAGCCCAATTTTTTGGGGAATTTTTCACATTAATGTGCACCCAAAAATTATGATTTTTCATGATTCACAAAAACATAAATTTTAATTTTGTTTCCTCATTTTAATAAAATGAAACATAAATTTCTATTTCTATATCTCATTCAACTAAATTTTTTGCCTGGCTATGAGAATTATCTCTAATGTTATTCTTGATTAAAATCCACCCTCCCTTCACATTCAACTGAAATACCATGGTAGTATCTTATTTTCCTCTCACTTCATTCCCTTATCCTATATTCCTCTTGGATTTATTTACACCCTCGAACCCTAGTTACATTGGGGCATGAAATTTGGATTAGGGAAGGATCTAATCATGGGGTTCTATTTGTGAAAATGTTTTTAGAGGATGTATTCATACTAGGTTGTTATTATTCCACGAAAGAAGTAATGTTTTTATTGAATTCCTAATGATATTGAATTAATTTCTATGAAACCTCCCATATATTTCATTTTGTGAAATTATTTTCAATTTTAGGTTATTTTAAATTAAAATTATATATATATATATATATATATATGTATATATATATTATACACCTGTGATAGTTTGGGAGTGTACCTAAAAATATTTTCATTATTTGAATGTGAGTGTTCCTAATTAACATCTCTTACACTATTTTCGAATGATTTAATAGCCTTACATGTTTTTCTACAAACGAAAAAGGATATATTTTAAATGATATCATTTATTTTTCACCTTGGTTCTTTGAAAAAAAAACTATTTTATTAATGGATTCCTTCTATATAAAATTTTTGATTTGAATAAAGAGGGTTGTTTTGAGCCCTATTAATTTGGTCATTAGGTTTCATATCAAATAAGAACATTTTAAAATGATCCATAGAAACAATTTGGTTTGTAATGGAATTTCACATGGGATTTGGTAATTGGATTTCTGGGAATTATTGATATGTTATTTCAAATGGAAAAAAATAGATTGGACAACAGATCAATATTTTGAAAACATTATAGAAAACATTAAAAAAAATTCCAAAGTAAGTGATACACTTGATTGAACCAAAATTAAATATGAATTCCCAAAGTGCATTATGACCCCTTTGGATAAATAGATTTTATCAATCCTTATAGGTGATGATAAGGATTTAATAAAAAGATATGTGACACATTTTTTATGGGTGTGTTATGTGCTACGAGGGTTATATTAATTTTTTTAGATCCCTGTGATTGTTTACCCTCTCACCTCCATTTGAAATTTTACAGTATTCCTTGGATTGTAACCTAGATATTTGGATTTATGAATCCCCTAATGTCGAATATTGTCTTTATAGGAGGTTTGTTGACATATATGTTGAGTGATTTTGTAAATGATTATGCGCATGGTAACTTTAACATCCTGATATTTTTCATTGTACCTATATAGATTGATGAAAATAATAGTATAGAATGATTCTTATATACAAGACTAAAATTATGTACTTAGTTTAGATTAGTTTACTATCCAATTGAGTTTCACAAGATACGAAGGATATTTTTTATCTTATTATGGAATATTATCCGCTAATTTTTTTATCCAATAGTTATTGAATGAGCTAAACCATTAATTGGTCATGTCTATTAGTTTGGTTTGGTCTCTATTAACCGGTTTCTACAAGTCATTTTATTTCATATAGGGTATAATTTTGGGTAATTTCATAATCCAATTTACAAAAAGTAATCGAAAGTGTGTTTTATGTAAAAATAATAGGTTCTTTGAAAAATGTGATATTTTTTGAAATGATTGGATATAGGGATGAATGGTGATGTTTTCTTTTTTTTTCTAAAATTTTAAGGCCATCTATTCATGGATTTATAATGTCATACCTAATTGGATTGTTCTATCTGTTATATCTAAAAATGAGGATGGTTTTAATAAATATCTCTATGTTGTGGTACATGAGTTATTGTATTCATTTATTTAAAAACTTATTTTATTTATTATTTTAAATCTATAATTAATTAAAAATTTTAGGAATTAAATTTCTTAAACTCCTAGGTGAGATATTATTAGTATTGATTAGTAAAATCTATAAATTTTCACATGTGTAAGACTGCGTATAAAAATATAAAATTTTATATTTAGGGAAGAAGAATAATTTTATTATTAAAAAAAATACCACCTCTTATCTTCGTAGAGCGAGACCCTTTACCTAGACAGAAGGCCTAAGGCCATGTTGTCCTAATACAGGGCTTGAAATCCCATTTTTTGCGAAATGGTCACCTCAGAGAATATTACTTCTATAGTATGCGAGATTCTATTGTAATGCTACAACACTAGTTCTTACTACAGTATCGCTGTCGATATAGTGCCACCTCCTCTAAAGTACTTCCTATATTACATCACAAGTTACAATGCTACTATAGTTCTCATGAATTCATCCCATGCATATAAAACTTCCTTCTTTCCTATAATGTTTTCAATTCCTGATTCAAATTTTTGGATATTTATAGGAACATGGATGAGTGATTGGTTTATACTGAGTGACCATTGGTTAGTAGTGAGTACATTGTAATTTTATCAGTTTTATTTTTTATCATTTGGGATATATATTTTCCATTTTATAATATTGTGTTTTTTGTTTATTGTAATGATTTTCCCTTCCTCAACTATATTCATTTATATTTCATATAGTTATATATATATTTTTTTGTTTATTTCATTATTCATCTTTATTATTTTTTATTATTTATCTTCATTATACTAATATTCATGGTTTTCTAAAGTATCTATGGACCATGTTTGAATCACGACATCATCCATTTTCATTTCATATTATAGTATGAGGCTGAAATAGTTACAATATACACATTCTTCACACTTAAGAACTTGTTTTTAACCCATAGTGAACAGAAAATCCTTATAGGGATAATGGAATACTGGTATCAGGTTATATGAATGGTTCCCTAGAGATGTTTCATTACATATGTGTCATAAAACTAATTATTATCATCAGAGTTATTTTTAGTGAATAATCAATATTTTTAAGCATATAAAATTGAAAATAATTTTTGTTTCATCTTAAAAAAAGTAATTCTATAATAAATAAATGTTTCTATTTAATATATGTCGCTAAATAATATCATTGTTTATAAGAAAATCATAACCTAAATAAATATTCATGAAAAATGTTTTGTATCTTAAAAAAATAGTATTGTTTTTTATCACAAAAGAAAAAATCAGTTTTTGTATTTTTTAGGTCAGGATGTACTAACCAAGAGGTTATAAATTAGGAACATATAATTTATTTATTGATAAACCACTTCAGGAAGAATTTATAATAGTAATATTTTCTATAATGTCAAAATATAAAAATTATAATACAAGTAAATTAAAACATAAAATAAGGTGGGAACTTAAAGATATTTATCTTAAAAAATGGATGATTTTGAGTAGCTGTACCATGTTTAGGTTATGTAGGTTATTTCATAATTTAAAAATAATTTCCATTAAAAAATTACTGGTGAGATCCATTTATGGGACTTTAGATCATATAATATGTGGTTCTAATTTGATTTTTAATTTTCAGAATATGTTACATCACATGTTAAATACTCTTTAACATATATATATATATACATAATATTTTATGAATTGTTTATACTTCAATATAGTTCTTTAAAATATATATTATAACTTCAATTCGATTTATATGAGTTTTATGTGACATGTATGACCTTAACATTTTATCTTTTACTCAATTAAGACTATGAATTATAATTTTAATTTTAAATTCAATAATTAGGAGTTTTTATTATTTATACAAAATTTTTATTTGAATTTGTTTCATAATTTATTTCTACACTCAGTATTATTCCATGATTAATTTATTTTTTTCGTTCAGGCTTCTTAAAAACTAGGGGACTTATTCATTATCAATAAAAATTAATGGATAGTTATTCATTGCATCTTGTTAGTACATATGTTGTTTTTTGGTCTATAATTATTTATACTCATTACCTAAAAGGGTCTCTTGTACCTTTTTTATTTTATGTAAAATGATATTTTTAGATATATCTATTTTTTTGAGTAAATAACATATTTCAAAAAGTATGTATGGTGTTATACACTAATAAGCTAGGAAGATATCAATTTATTTGAATAAATAATATTCAAAAAATTTATCGAATAATTAATATATATAATGTATAAATAGATATACATATTTCATTCAGATAAATAGTTTCCTATATATTCATATGATTAATATAGAAGTAGATCCACTTTGAAAACCCTTGAAAATACAGTGTGTGATAAAACTTTTTTAGAAATTTCATTTCACTACCTCATTAATCTTGATATGTATGTTCATCCAATAGTCTGGTGCCCTTGGAAAAAATTGTGTATGGAAGGGTGGATATGGATAATATTAATTTTTAAGTAACAATATTCTATTTTTAATGTTGGGTTACTCAAAGTTATAAAACCATGAGTATTAAAATGCCAAAGGAATACTGTATATTTTACCTTTACGATGGATTTGGGGAAAGGGATATCCACTAAAATATTAAAAATATACATGATATTATTCAAATAATGGAATATATAAATATCTAAATTTTTTGAGGATAACCAATGTAGAATTTGATGTAATTAAAATTTTACTTTTTACCCATCAAATTTAATTGAAATATGGATTCTTTATTTTTAGTTGTAATATATTTAATAAAATTTCGTATGGAAATGATTCTAAAATATTATACTGATAGAAAATATATTTTATCATATAGATAATGAAACACAACATGAACATAATTCTATGATCACTAATATGATTGAACAATTTTTTAATTTTTTAATATATATCCATGACTAATATTCTCGAGAGGAATCATTTTGATCTTATGGATATGAATGGTATAGATAGAAATTACATATGTATTGAATCATGGGTTATAGATATAATGTAGTTATCATAATTATATTCTTGAAAAAAAATTAAATCAAATAATATATCTAGTGAATGGAATAATCACACTATATTTTTGAAATGAAAATATTTATTTTTCATTTATACTAATAACATATAATCTATGTATATAGTGTGGATGTTTTCATGAATTAAAAAAATATAAATGTATTCCTTCCATAAATTAATATTTTATTTCAATATCTAGTTTTTATATAAAGGGTACTCATTTTTTATTATGATAAGAAATTATTATATATATATACAAAATATTTAGATCTATTATGATATGTTTAATGGTTAATTTATTATATATATAGTGATATTTCATTATGATCTTTAATATAAGAAGAAGAAAATATTAATTCTAACACAATTTTACATTGAAATTTTGTCAATAAGAATACAAATGTGAAACACATTCCAAGACACCATACAAATGAATTTTTTAAATGATTTGAGGATGAGTTTCCTAAAAAACATGAATTATGTTCTATAAGGGAAATAGAAAAATCAACCAATAGTGTAAAAGGTGAGAGAGACATTGTACTACTAGATCGTTAACATAGTGACATATATGGAATAATGATTATTACATAATGTTGTGGTTATTATTACATTATTTAAATATAGATCACTTCAGTCAGAGTGGTTTTGTTTTTATATGTGTGAATTGGTAGAAGTCTTTGAAATGTTCATAGTGTTAAAAAATATAGTTTAGAATAATCTGGTAATTATATTTAATAATAATTACTCAAACATGGGAAGTGAATTATGAATTAGTTAATTTATTGATATTTTAAGAGATTTTTTTAATTACATAATATCTCATTACATATTAAAAACCATAATGAAATTGTGTACCTTCGAGAGGGAATCATACCTTCTTTCACATTGATTGAATTATTTTTTCTTTTTGTGTCACACCCCAACCATTTTTATTATAAATTTATTTTATTATTTCTTGACATCAGTTAGCTTCGTCAAGGGGCAAGTCAAGCGGCAGTCTAAATTTTTCATTGTTTAATAGTTTTGGCGGGTGTCACACTGGTGCGCTGACATCGCATGGTTGATGGTGACCACGCGATCGGCCCAAGTGCCCGCACAAATGTTTAATGATTAAAATAAATAAATGTTGATGTATATAAAATAAGTTAAATGGTTAAATCATAATAATTATGATATTATTGCATAGATAAAATTATTTTTATTATTAAAAAATGTTAATAAGATTATTATCATTGAAATTGTTATAGATATATCTATTATATAGTTGTTATTAATATTGTCATTAAATAAATGAAAATGAATATATTAAATTGAAGATTTTATAAAATTTTTAATAAAAATAATAAAAATAATTAATAATATTGTTATTATTATTATTATTATTGGATTATTATTATTATTATTATTATTAATATTAATATATTATTATTCTTTAACTTTACTTATTTTTAATTTTGTTCAATAATTTTTTTCTACTTTCTTCCCCATTTTCTTTTCTTTTTTTTTTCCACGCGGTTTCTTCGCCTCCTATTTTTTTTATGCGATGTGGAACTCCCTTCCATCCCTTGCGCAACTCAGATCTACCTGCTATGACTCCGCCCCTCATGAATCCCCTTCTCAGGGCCTCCCTACGCTCCCTTTGGCCTGCACGCCATCGCCATCCCTCCCTTCTGTGCTGGCCGAGTCTCCCCTCCGCCAGCCTCGCTGCCCCGCTCGTCCGACAGCCGACCTGTTCAGCTCCCACTTTCTGCGGCCCGGACTAGCCTAAGCCCTCCACCTTGCGTGCCATCCCCCACCTCATGTGCACCTATAGTCCACCGACCCTCCGCAAGGCCTCTGCCCCTCATGCAGCCCTAGCAGCCCGCCTCTCCTCCTACCCGACGGTGCCTCAACCGGCTCCCTCCTCCAGCCGAATCACCTTCTACATTGCCTCACCTCTCTCCTACCGTGGTATGACTTCCCTCTCACTCTCCCACCTGCTCCCCTTCCAGCACACCACCCCCTTGATTTTTTCCTATTTGACGCGCCCTCCTGCCGCCTTCGGCCTGCAGGCACCGTACAACGACCCCTTGGCCTACATGACGCCGCACAACACCCCTATTCTGTACTTCTTGAACAGAAGCACCCGTCTGCCCTCTTCCGCCCACTACCAGTCCACATCTCTAGCCGGATGCCCTCCTAGAGAGATCTGGTGCCCCAGTAATGCCTCCTGCCCTCTCCGCCACACCCTCCGTAGCCCCCCCTGTTGCGATCCAGCCGCCATGCCTGATCGCCCAGAATCCGCGCCACCCATGCCTTGCGCACACCATCCCCAGCAGCGTTGCCTCGCCTGCGCTCGAGCAGCCCGCCTACGACCTGACCTCCTCGAACCTCCCTGCTCTAGCCGATCGGCATCCCACAGCCCTCCCACCTTGTAGCTCTGCCTTGCACCGCAGCTGCTCGGCACCCCGGCTCCCGTCCGCCTCACCCAACGTGCTTCCCACTACTGCTCGGATCACACGAACCTTTCCCATCGACCGTCTCGTATTTCCATTGTCTGGTGGCCCTTGCTGCAACCCCTGGTCAAACTACATCCAGCCGCACGGACACCTTCCGGTGTTCCGACGCGACGCCCTCCGGTTGTCTTTTTATAGTTGCGACCCCCTGATGGTATACCCCTTTTATTTTATTCCCATTTCATATCTATATTTGATATATATATATATATATACCATGTGTTGATTATATATTTTGTTATTTAAATGTTACTTGGTTCAGTTTAACCTCTTAGGACCCGCACGGGGCGTTTTCGAGTGAGCGCCATCGCCGCGCTTTCTTTCAGAATTTGTGTCGTCGTCACGCTTCAGTTTCGAGGTGAGGGTTTCTTCTTGCCGCTTGGTTTCACATACATTAATTGTGGTTTTTGGTTGTGTTTTCAGTACTTAGTGTTTTGTTTGCAGTACATTGGACCTTACTGTGTGGTGTCAGATGTGCGACTTCCTTTTCAACTCGGTCTCGAGTTAGGTCCCCTACATCACTCACCGTTAAATTTAGAATTTATTAATTTCTTCATGTTTTATTAATTTTAATAAATATAAAAATAATATAAGATGATTAACTTTTAAATAACTATTTTGTTTAAAAAATATCCGTTTATTTTATACATGTCTCTTGAAATATTTTTTTGATGAGCTGACACCCAGTAGTGAAATAATGCCAGTTTGGCCTTTAGACATAATTCACAGAATTTCCAATGTGGTTCTGGTTTTAATGATAAATGGTTTTTCTGAACTAGCATTTTGGGTTTTCTTGAGAAACGAGGTTTTTCTTTAAAGTTGGTGAAGGCCCATTTGGCACTTTAATGAAATAAATTATTTTGTAAAAACTCACTTTGGGGTTACTAAGGGGTGATCTTTGGTGTGTGTTGATTCCGTGAGTTGTGTGTGATATTTGTGCATCGTGACTGATTGATTTACATTGTGGATGCACCCCTTTTTATTTCTTTTGTTGAAAAGGGAACCTTGAATAGTGAGTGAATCTTCGGAGAAAGATTGCTGCACTAGTTTAGATTACACACTCTCTAGTGTCCCCATAGAAGGGGAATACTGAGTTGTTACTGCTATGGGGATTGGGCCCCTCGGTTAGGCCATGAAGGGCTATGCTGAGCGTTAGAGAATTATGATGTCATCGAGTTAGGGTTTTCCTTCAGGATGAGTCAGATGTATAGTATGTTCTGGATAGATCACAATATCCTAGGTTCGACCCATGTTTTCTTTGGGGTTTATTTATATGTGGCGGACAGTTGAGAAGAGTAGTTCAGTTGCTGACCTCTATGTGCCACTTTTTCAATTTCCCTTGGTGTGTGTTGTGTGATATGTGTGTTTTTTTTCTTTTGGATAATAAAGGAAGTTCGGATTTCTAAATGGTTCATAGAAAATGTTTTAAAAATAAATATACCTATTCCTTTCAAACATTAAACTTGTTTTTATATTAAAAAGGGAAATGGACTGATACTTGTTTTAGAAATGAAAGTGTGTGTTTGTGAAAACCAATATTTTTTATATTTAGTTGAAACCTGGAATTAGTAAATTTTCTTATTTAAAGGTATTGCATTAGGGGTAGATATCGGGCTAGCCTACTGAGTTTTAATACTCACACCTATAGTTTTTTTATGTTTTTAGTTTTTGTGCAGGCTACAGCTTGGGTGCGTTCGTCTTGGGTGACGGTTGGTTGTGAGTTGGAGAGTGACCCACGAGGTCACATAGAGATAGTGGTTGTCACTTTTGGTTAGTTTTATTTTCTTTTTTTCTTGTTTAGTTACATTACTCTGTTTATTTACTTTGCGTTGCTCTGTTTTATTTATGCTGCTTTATTTATTTATTTTTAATAGGAAAAATTGTTCCCACATCCTCTGTTGATGATCTGGCTCTTTTTTCCAGCCCTGGAGGATTGGGAATGCCTCTCAGGTCATGTCGCAGACCAGCTCAGGTGACCGGTTCAGGGTTGACCCGAGTTTGTTCATTACAAAATGGTATCAATGGAGGTTGGCCCTTAGCGGACCTCGCTTTTCAGAGCATCCTTTGTTATTTAGGATGTCCAGTAGATGAATATTACGACTTTCAAGGCTCGCGATGTTGGTTATGGGTCGGAGCCTAATCACCACCGCTCGTGACAAGACCTGAGTTACCAGGGTTTGTTCAGGATTTGAATCGGTTATCTTTGGTTGTTTTGGATTGAGTAATGTCCATGGAGGCGAATTGGTTTACTTTGCGGACTCACATGGGGTGGTGACCCATGTTGAGTCGAGGTGTCCAGCTCAAGGTCCTCTTAGTGTTATGCTTTACCAGGGGCACAACTCACCACCATGTCACTGGGTTAGACATATGCACTAGTTTCTCATTCCAGTGGGTTATTACTTCTTGTGTTTTGTTTTATTCTTAGTTAATTTGAGTGTGTGTTAAAAGTGAAAAAAAATTAATGGAAAAGTGTTTCTCCAAGTTGTTTTGGAAATTACTAAAGTGGGTTTTAAAATATTAGGTGTATTGGTTTGAAAAAACTTGGTAAGTGTTTCGATTTGGTAAGGAAAAATAAGTGTTTAAACCTTGGAACTTCTTATGGAGGGTCACACGTGTGTGGGTGCGTATGGAAGTGTGGGGGCACATGTTTGCAAATGATATGATCGAGATTTAATGAACGCACATGTGATAGTTCATAAGGTTCCATAGGTGAGTTTTTTATAAAATTTCAAAGAAATAATGGTTTTGGAAAAGTGAGTTCTCCTTGTGTTTTATCTGTTTGGATTATGGGAATATTGCCCATAGTTTTGTTTATTTATTTGATTGTGTTTTGGCTTGATGTCAGTTTTGATGGTGTTTTTATTATCGTTATGAGTTTGCAGCCTAGAAAGCCTCCCAAATTTTTCAATGAGTTATTCTCAGTTCTCAGTTCCTTTTGTGTGTTTCTAATTTATTGAGGTAGTTGACGTTTTTTAGAGGTTGTTGTATTGTTCTGAAAGATAGCGTGCCTTCGGTTTGTTGGGAACTCCGAGAGTAGTCAAAGTTCATACAGCCCTAGAGTTATTTGAGGGTTCAGTTATGGGTTAGTAAAGATGAAATGTCTCATAGTCGTTAGAGATTTGGGTGTGACTAATGGTGTTCGACTTCCACGAAAGTTCCCCACCTCGCAAGGAGTGCGGGCCCATGGAACCTGTCTCCAAGAAATCATCCTCGTCGGTACCGGCTCCTAGTTCGTCAAAACGCTCTCTTGTGCGCCACCAGTATGGCCTGTCTAGACATTCCTAGTCTTCATGTTGCATCTCATTGAAAATTTATGAACATTATGGTTGTTCAACTCATCGAATGGAAGGTGTTAGAGACCAGTAGATGCAAATATCTGACTGTGAGGTAGGAGATGCTTCAGCCATCAAGGCCCCAGCCACAAGTCTCAGGCTGAAGCTCGCGCATAGTTAGGAGTTTCCGAGGGTGTGGGGAACCTCGGTCCGAGTAATGTTTTCAGCTCTGGGAAGAAAATATCCAAAGTTTACATGTTCAGTTCTTGTCACCGTTGTAAGCTCGTCATAGTTGTGGTGATGTGATGAACTTGTTCCACCACAGTCTAAGCGGTTTTATCTGTTCTTAGTTTGTTTTCAAATCATTCCGATTTCCTTGAAGGGTGTTGGGCCCGTGAATAAATAGGCCATTCTAATTTTTAGTTGGGTCTCAATTGTGTTCGTTAGGGGGATGTTTGGTATTGTGAAATTAATAGGCGGTGTTTCGGGGTCCTTTCTAAGTTAGGTCAAGGAATTCCCTAGTCTCTGGTTGTGGTGAGGATTTTATTAGGTATGTGTGTGAGGTGTTGAGTTAATTCAATATCCTTGGGTTGTTGGGTCGTTTCATAGAACTCTTTCCATTTAAGTCTCTAGGTGTTGTTTGGTCCATGTGGAGAAATTAACGGGGTTCAGTTTGGGAGCTCCCACGCTGGCCCCCATAGGGGTGGTCTGTTCGGATTTCAAGGTTTTTGTATTAGTGAATTCTTGTGGTGGGGAGAACCTCCCGTGTTCTCCCCTCAACCTCCGGCTTCATTTTTCTCTTGAATTGGTCGGGTGTGACCTGTTGAGAGTATGGTCATCCCGGGATTCACAACTTTTCATATATTTTGTCTTGGCATGGATTTGAGTTATGTTAACTGTCGGCTTGGTGACTTTTTGGGGGCAGAATGTTTTGTGGTGGGGAGAATTTTCACACCCCAAACCTTTTTATTTTTATTTTATTTTATAATTTCTTGACAACGGTTAGCTTCGTCAGGGTGCAAGTTGTGTGGCAGTTTAAATTTTTTATTGTTAAATAGTTTTGGCGAGGGTCACACCGGTGCACGAACATCACATGGTTGACGATGACCGGATGATCGGCCCAAGTGCCCACACAAAAGTTTAATGTTTAAAATAAATAACGATTGATGTAAATAAAATATGTTAAATGGTTGAATTTTAATAATTATGATATTATTGCATTGATAAAAATATTTTTATTACTAAAAATTGTTAATAAGATTTTTATCATTGAAATTGTTATAGATTTAATTATTATATAGTTGTTATTAATATTTTCATTATTTAAATGAAAATGAATAAGTTAAATTGAATAGAGTTTTATAAAATGTATAAAAATAATAATTAAAATAATTTATAATATTGTTATTATTATTATTTTTATTATTATTGGAATAATATTATTAATATTAATATTATTATTCTTTAAATATTATTATCCATTAAATTTAGTTTTTTTAAGTTTATTCTATCCTTTTTTCTACTTTATTCACATTTATTCATTTCTTTTTATTCTACGCGGTTGATTCTACTCCTTTTTTTACGTGCGAAGTATCCTTCCCCTCCAGCCCATGCGCACCTCAAATCCGCCTTCCAGGCCTCCGCCGCTCATGCATCCACTGCTCAGCGCCACCCTGTGCTCCCTTCAGCCTGCATGCCGCCGCTAGCCCTGCCATCTCTGCTGACCTAGTCTCCCCTCTTACAGCCTCGTTGCCCTGCTCGTCTGACAGGTGACCTGTTCGGCTCCCACCTACTAAGGCTCGGCTCCACCTAAGCCCTCTGCCTGGAGCGACCGCCCCCACCTCCTGCGCGCCTGCAGTTCACCGGCCCTCCGCTAGGCCTCTGCCCCTCATGCAGCCCTAGCAGCCCGCCTCTCCTGCTACCCGACGACTCCTCAGCCGGCTCCCTCCTCTAGTCGATGAACCTTCTACAACACCGCGCCTCTCTCCTACCACGGTCCGGCTTCCCTCTCACTCTCCCTCCTGCTCCCCATCTAGCACACAACCACCCAGTTTTTTTCCTGTTTGTCATGCCCTCCTACCGCCTTCGGCCTGCACACACCCTATAATGGCCCTTGGACCTGCACAACGCTGCACAACACCCCTATTCTCCACTTCCTGAATATATTCTCCCGTCCGCCCTCATCCTCCCACTTCCAGTCTACATCGCTATCCGCCAACCCTCCTAGAGCGATCTGGTGCCCTAGTGCCGCCTCCCCCTCTCCGCCGCACCCTCTACAGCCCCCTGTTGCGATCCATCCGCCATCCCTGATCGCCCGAGATCCTGTGTCACCCCTTGCCTTGCGCACACCAGCCCTAGAATATTTTACTCACCTGTGCTCGAGTAGCCCGCCGACGACCTTCCTTCCTCGTAACTCCCTACTCCAGCTGATCGGTAGCCTGAAGCCCTCCCCCTTGTAGCGCCGCCGTGCACCGCGGCTACCTGGAGCCCCAACTCCTGTCCGCCTCACCCACGTGTTGCCCACTGATGCTCGGATCACTCACACCCTTCCCATCGGCCATCCCGAATCGCCGCTGTCCAGTGGCCCTTGCTGCACCCACTGGTTGGATTTCATCCATCCGCACGGACACCTTCCAATGTTCTGGCGTGACGCCCTCCGGTGGTCTTTTCATAGTCACGATCCCCCATTGGTATACCCCTTGAATTTTATGCCCGTTTGATATCTATATTTGATATATATATATATATATATATACAATGGGTTTATTGGAGCTTTTGTTAATTAAATGTTGTTTGAGTCAGTTTAACATTTAAGGACCCGCGCGACGCGTTTCCGATTGAGCGCCATCGTCGCGCTTTGTTTCTGAGTTTGTGTCGTCGTCGCACTTCAGTTTCTAGGTGAGGGTTTCTTCCGGCTTCTTGGTTTCGCATAAGTTAATTGGGGGTTTTGGTTGTGTTTTGAGTTCATAGTGTTTTTTTGCAGTACGTTGGACCTTATTGTGTGGTGTCAGACATGCGTCTTCCTTTTCATCTCGGTCTCGAGGTAGGTCCCCCACTGCACTCACCTTTAAATTAAGAATTTATTAATTTCATGATGTTTTATTAATTTTATTAAATATAAAAATAATATAAGATGAGTAATTTTTATATGACTATTTGGTGTAAAAAAGAGCCATTTATTTTATACATGTCTCTTGAAAAATTTTCATGATGAGCGGACACCCAGTAGTGAAAGAATGTATGTTTGTCCTTTAAAATTATTTCAAGGAATTTCAAATGTGGTTCTGGTTTTAAAGATAATTGATTTTTCTGAACAAGAATTTTGGGTTTTCTTGAGAAATAATGTTTTTTCTTTAAAGTAGGTGAAGGCCCGTTTGGCACTTTAATGAAATAAGTTATTTTGGAAAAACTCACTTTGGGGTTACTAAGGGGTGATATTCGTTGTGCGTTGATTGCGTGAGTTGTGTGTGATATTTTTGCATCGTGACTGTAGTACCCTTGATTTGAGGTATGTGGCCTTTGTTTATGCCTTTGTATGCGTTTAATGTGCATGAGATGAGTTAGAAAGAGGTTGGGAGAGTTTGGATTGGTTTTTGATGTGTTTCGAGGAATTTAAATCGCTGCACGGTTTGAGCACGGTTAGTGTAAAGCGTGCATATTCCCAAGAAAACCGTGTAGACCCTTGTTCTCGAGACAGTAGGCCTCGCACATCCTGTACACGGCATGTCAAACCGTGTGAGGAAAACATTTGGACCCTAGCTCTCGAGGCATTGGAGTGTGCACGGTTAGCGCACGGTTTTCCAAACCATGCGGGCTAACCGTGCGACCACTTAAAATTAGGGTTATAAAACATGGACTCACTCAAGATTCCCTCATTTCACTCCCCTCTTCCTTCCACTAGAGCCTCACTCGATATTTTCAGTTCTCAGGGGCTAGAAGGGTTCTTCTACTCGGTTTGGGAGGGGTTTGAAGAGGATTCAAGGTGGTTTGAAGGCGATCTCTCCTAGGTAAGTCTCCTCCCATGGTTCCTTGGTGTTTTCCTCTAGATCTTCTCTTCCCTCCTTCATGGTTTTATAGATCTACACTTGTTGTCTATATATCTAGGGTTGTATTGGCCTAAAATACTAATGTTTGGGCACATTGATGTTAGGAAAGTGTTTTAAGTGAGTTTCGAAGAGGCGTTCTACCGAATTGAGGTGCGTTTGGGAGAACAGTCGATTTTTCCAAACCCTATGAGGTAGGTGGCTGTGAACGCGACTCCACATGGTGGAATTGTGTGGTTAATTTACAACTAAACTGATTTTTTTGAAATTTAATTGGTAAATAATGTGGAAAATTTGTTGGAAAATGTATGGGTGAAGAAATGGGGGGTTTTGGCATGAAATTGGGATTTTTGGGCCAAAATGGGTTTTGTTGGGAATGGATTCAATTGGATGATTTTAAAATGTTGATTTCATAATGACATTGAACATGAGCATGATAATGGAATGTGATGGTGTTTGCAATAATGTGTGATCTTGTGTGGCTTGTGCTTGTGTGGATATTGATGGGATGTTGTATTGGAATGGGTTGTGATGTTGTAGAGTGGTCGAGAAAGTGCGACTATAATCAGGGAGATGGATGGATAATGGTCGGAAGGGCCGCCATCAAGGAAAGTGGCCGAGAAAGTACCACATGTCGGGTTGTGAATGGGTTGGCTGAGAAAGTACCACCATTGTTTGTTGATTGCTTGACTATATAACTTTTTTGGGCGGGGCTTGTGAGTGAAATATGAACATGCTAACTGACGTGTGGCTTGGTTGTGGTCGCTATCCCTTGTGTGGCATGTTTGGATTTTGTAATCAGTTTTCAAATGGATTTGTTTTATATAAAATGTTTTATTTAAATTTACTAACGGTTTATCCTAGTGGAATGTGTAGGGAATTAATTTTGGGAAATCCTACTGAGTATTTGTACTCACCCCCTAATTTGGCACTTTGGTTTCTTTGCAGATGTAGTATACTAGGACATGAGCAAAGGTAAGGCATCTCCATCTTTTAGCGGTGCCTTGTGATGCTTGGTGGTGCGTGGAGTTTGGAACTGGAGTGGAGCTATGGTGGTGTCACATATTTTCTTGATTGTCTTTCAGTTTCCGTTGTACTCTGATGTTTTGGAAATATTGGGTTGTATGAACCTTGGGTTGTTATGGTATGGTTGGTTGAAAAAAATGCTTGCATTACCATTGTTGATTGTTGGTTGGCTGGGTTATCCTCTTGAGGGAAAATCGTTCCCCACTTCTCTCTTGAAGCCCTATGCATTTATTTCCAGCCTTTGGCGCCTTGGGAACGTCACTTAAGGCCATTTAACCCTCACCTCCTCCTCAAGACAATGAGGTAGGGGTGGGGTGTTACAAGTGGAAGCAGCTTTTTCGGTCCTTGGGAGTTGATTATCGGATTTGGAGTTGACATTCGTTCTTGGTTATTCCTTGAGTAGGGATGGTAGCAAGGTGTAGGACAGTGGGAACTTGAATGTATAGAATGGAAGGACATAGCTAACCCTTTTATGCTGAACTCCAAGTTACCAGGGAGTTGGGTACATATGTTTTTTGGAGACACTTATAGGTATTGGAAATCTCATTGTTGTGGGTGTAGACAATGAGATGAGCATGGTATGCATGGTAGAAATTAATTCCCACTATGATGGAAATTTCATTGGGGTATAATGATTTATGGTATGATAGGAATGTGTGGATTTTGAAAAATCTCAATTGGGTTTCAAACCGGAAGGATTTGAAACATGAAAACTGGTAGTATTTTGAAAATGGATGATTTTCAAAAATGGTGCAACATGGGAAATGTGCCAAAATGGAAAGCCTGGTTGTGATTGATTGTTATGAAATGGTATTTGACATGGTTGATTCGTGATGTCTACAAAAGCGAGACTCATGCTTGTTTGCTTTATGTTTATAGAAATGGCACCGGGTAGGTGTCATAGAGACCAACCGGAAGCGGGTGATGAGAATGTGATTGCACCTGAGCCCCAGGTGAACCAGCAGCTAGTGCAATGTATAGTCCAAGCTTTCCAAGTGGTGGGAAGTATAAATAGAGTGGAAGATACCAAGCATGTCGACTATGTGGCTCAGTTTCGGAAGCAGAACCCACCCGTTTTTAGGGGTGATGCGGACCAAGAAAGAGTTGAGGCGTGGCTGTCATGAATTAATAGAATTTTTTAATTCTTGGGAACCCCAGCCGAGCTGAAGGTCAAGCTAGCAACATATAATATATAGGATATTTCCCTTAAATTGTAGGATCTGGTAGTCCATGAGGGGATGGACCACGATATGACATGGGAAACCATTGAGGAATTGTTTAAAAAAAAATCTACCCTCATACATTCAAGATTCAGCGTACAACTGACTTTTTAAGTTTTAAGGATGAACAGATGTCAGTAATGGAGTATGCAGCTATGTTTATGATATTAGTGTGGTTTTCACCCAAGGTGGTGGGTAGCACGTCGCTGAAAGCTAGGATTATCGAGGCGGGCTTGAGGCAGGAAATCCGTTCTTAAATAGCGGTGCTGTGTATCGGGGACTACACAGAAATGGTAAATCGAGCCTCGATAGTTGAGCGAGATGTACTGGGAACTCTCTTCTGAGGGAGCGTGGTAATACCCACATGAACTAGTGGGAATTCTAACGCTAGGTTCATGCAAAAGATGGAAACATATTTCTAGAGAGGGGGCAGGACAAAACAATTGACAATGGGATCGGTGAACCTTCCTCCGAAGCCCCAGAGTAAATTGGGCTATTTTCAGTGTGGCTCCTCGACACATATCAAGTAGTATTACACAACACAAAACAGAGCATGTTATAGGTGTAAGCATATGGGGCACCACCAGCGCTACTGTAGGAATGCTCCAAGGACAAGCGTGCGTGACACTCCGCAAGGATCGCATGCATCCTATGCTTCGATGGGACGGGGGTATCAACATACCCCTCGTCAGCAAGGTATGGTTAGTCATGGTGATTATCGGAATACCATGATGGCTCAGCAGGGAAATAAACAACAGAGTGTGACAACAAAGGCGTTGTTTGGAGATGAGTAGCTGGTGATGGATGATTTGTTGGGACCATCCACAATGTGAGTTACGATTATTTTAAATTATACTTTCATGCAAGTGTTGTTTGATACGAGTGCTTCACACTCTTTTATTGCTGCGCGCATTTTTGATTTTCTATGATTAAAAGTAGAGATGATGCCTTCGGTTCTGAAACATCAAACCCCTCGGGGTAGAAAAGAGTGTCGAGCCTTCTTGGGTTGAGCATGTTGTATCATTGTGGGCCAAATTGAGATATTGTGGGATTTCATAGTACTTGAGATGGATGGAAATGATGCAATCTTGGGCATGGATTGGCTTATAGCGTTTAATGACCACATCAATTTTTATGTGCGAAGAATGAGTTTTACGACACATGATGGCGTTGGACATCACTTTAGAGAAGGGAGGCATGAGAAGCATGTTGCAACAGGCTTGTTGGCACGGCAGATGGCATATTATCGTATCAGTTGGCGGTATTATCGTTGGAATCAATGGAGGGTGTCAGGAATAGTGTTTTCAACATTATTTGACCAGTTCATGGACGTTTTTACCAAATAATTATCAAGGGTGCCTCCTATAAGAGAAGTGGAGTTTACGATTGATCTCCTTCCGAGGACCAGCCCTATCTCACTTCTGTCTTACCGGATGACACCTGCAAAATTGAGGGAGTTGAAAGTGCAGTTGGAGGAGTTAGAAAATAAAGGCTTTATCCGGCCTAGAACATCTCCATGGGCAGTGCCTATGTTGTTTGTGAAAATGATGGATTGAACTTTGAGGCTCTGTGTTGATTATCATAGACATAACCAAGTGATTATAATGAATAGATATCCACTTCCACGAATCGATGATTTTTTCGACTAGTTGAGGGGAGCCCAATGGTTCTCCAAGATCGACCCGAGGTCGGGATATCATCAATTGCGAGTGAGGAAGGAGGATATTCCTAAAATAGATTTCAGAAGTAGATATGGCCATTATGAATACATGGTGATTCCATTTGGTCTAACAAATGTGCTAGTGGTGTTTATGGAATTGATGAATCTGATATTTCATAGATATCTGGATTCATTCATGTTGGTGTTTGTGGATGATATTCTGGTCTATTCGATGATAAGGGAGGATCATGAGCATCACTTGGTGATAGTGCTAGGGATCTTGCAAGATCATCGGTTGTATGCCATGTTGTCAAAGTGTGACTTTTTGATATAAGAAGTCTGTTTTCGTGGCCATGTTATTTCGAAAAGGGGTGTTTCCGTGGTTCTGGAAAAGATATAGGTCGTTATCTCATGGAAACCACCAAAGAACATGTTCGAGATATGGAGTTTCCTTGGTATAGCTGGGTATTATCGGTATTTTTTTCATGATTTTTCATGTTTGGATTCACCGATGACAGCTTTGACAAGAAATAATGCTCCCTTCCAGTGGAGTGAACAGTGTTAGCAGTGTTTCGAAGAGTTAAATGGTCTCCTTACATCAGCACCAATCTTGGTTTTTCCAAAACCAGAAAGAGGGTACGTGGTGTATTGCGATGCATCGGGATCGGGGTTGGGGTGTGTTCTCATGCATGGGGATCATGTGGTCACGTATGGCTCACGATAGTTCAGGATTCATGAGAATAACTACCCAACTCATGATTTGGAGTTTGCAGTAGTGGTCCAAGCTTGGTAAATGGGGCGCCATTATCTCTTCGGTGAGAAATTCACAGTCTACAAGGATCATAAGTGTTTGAAGCACATTTTCTCACAAAGGGATCCGAACATGAGGCAAAGGAGATGGATGAAATATCTCCAGTTGTTTGGTTTTGACTTAATGTACACACCGGGTAAAGGAAATTTGGTGGCGGATGCATTAAGTCAGAAATCATATGCTCAGGTTGTGAATAAGGCATCAGAACAGTGGTAGTTGATGTCGGTTATAGCCGATATGCGGTTGGAATGTGAAGACCAGGGTGATAGAGTGGTCTTATTTCCGGTTACATTGATTCTTGACTAGGTTGTCCTGGTTAGAGGGGCACAAATATCCGATCCTAAATGTGTGACCATGGGGTCAAGACTCAATGGTGGGGAGACCATTAAGTGTTTGAAACTGAATAAAGAATCAATTTTTTGCTTTCGAAATCAGATAGTTGTACTAGAGGCATGTCAAGAGAATCTTCTCAGGGTGTACCATCATTCCAGATGGTCTGTTCACCCTGGAATTCATAATATGTATCAATCTTTGAAAGCGCAGTTTCGGTGGGATGGTATGAAAAGAAGGGTGGCTGAGTTTGTTTCAAGATGCTAGACTTGTCAGCAGGTCATGGAAGAGCAGTAGAGGCCAGCAGGAATGTTGCAGTCTTTACCAGTCCCTGTCTAGAAGTAGAGAATATAGCGATGGATTATGTCACAGGTCTCCCATGAACTATAAAAAAACATGATTCCATTTGGGTGATAGCGGATCGGGTAACGAAGTCGGCCCATTTCATTCCAATTCGTGAATCTCATACGGTGGAGGATCTGTCCAAAAACTATATCCGGGAGGAGGTAAAGAGGCATGTTGATCCAGATTTGATTGTATCAGATAGAGATCCCAGGTTTACATCTCATTTCTGGAAATCATTACAGTAAGCTCTTGGAAAAAAGTTGACCATGTGTATGTCATATCACCCTTAGACGGATGGCCAATCTGAGAGGATGATACAATTCATGGAAGATATTTTTCTAGCTTGTGTGGTGGATTTTGGTGGCTCATGGGAGGAGCACATGTCCTTGGTTGAATTCTCGTATAATAACAGTTATCAAGCATCCATACAGATGGCTCCTTTTGAAGCATTTTATGGGCGACCGTGTCGTTCTCCGCTATGTTGGGTGGAAACGGGTGAGTCATCGATGGTTGTACCAAGTATTGTTCAGGATACTACAGAAAAGATAAAGTTGACCAGGAAGAGGATAGAGACAACTCAGAGTCGTTAGAAATCCTATGTGGATCATCGTCGACGACCGTTGTCGTTCGAGTTGAGTGATCATGTTTTCTTGAGGATTTCTCCTCAGTTGGGACATCATCGGTTTGGGAAACAAGGAAAGTTATCTCTGAGGTACATTGGACCTTTTGAGATTGCTGAGCGGGTTGGTGAGGTGGCTTATCGGTTGGATTTTCCACCTAGGTTCAGTGCGGTACACAATGTATTGCATGTGTCGTAGCTAAAAAAGTACCAGCCAGATCAGGGCCAAGTTATACGTTGGGATTAAGTTGATCTAGAGCCGGATGCTTCATTAGTGCACATTCCAGTGCGGGTTGTGGATAGGAAAGAGAAATTCTTGTGTGGTAAAATAATTAGTATAGTTCGGGTTTTGTGGCAACATGGGTATATCCAAGAAGAAACTTGGGAAAGGGAGAAAGAAATGGCCGAACAGTGGCCCGAGCTCTTTCGGCAAAGGGCTCGATCAATACAATCCGAGGATGGAAAGTCCAATGGTGGGGAGAATGTAGTACCCCCATTTTGAGGTATGTGGCCTTTGTTTATGACTTTTTAGGAGTTTAAAGTGATTTAGATGAGTTGGGAAGAGGTTGGGAGAGTTTGGATTGGTTTTGGATGTGTTTGGAGGCTTTTAAAGGGTTGCACAGTTTTAGCACAGTTAGTGTAAACCATGTGGATTCCTCATGAAACCATGCATACCCTTGTTCACGAGACAGTAGGCCTCGCATGTCCTGCACACAGTTTTCCATACCATTCACGGAAACCTTGTGAACCCTAGCTCTCGAGGCAGTGGAGTGCGCACGGTTAGCACATGGTTTTCCAAACTGTGCAGGCTAACCGTGCGACCACTTAAAATTAGGGTTATAAAACCCAGGCTCACTCGGGATTCCCTCAGTTCACTCCTCTCTTCCTTGCACTCAAGCCTCACTCGTTATTTTCGGTTCTCAGGGGCTATAAGGGTTCTCCCACTCGGTTTGGGAGGATTTTGAAGAGGATTCAAGGTGGTTTGAAGGCGATCTCTCCCGGGTAAGTCTCCTCCAATGGTATCTTGGTGTTTTCCTCAATATCTGCTCTTCCCTTCTTCTTGGTTTTCTAGATCTACACTTTTTGTGTGTAGATCTATGGTTGTTTTGGCCTAAGATGCTAACCTTTGGGCCCTTTGATGTTAGGAAAGGGTTTTTAATGGAGTTTTGAGGAGGCGTTCTACCGGATTGAGGTGCTTTTGTGAAAAAGGTCGATTTCGCCAAACCCTAAGAGGTTGGTGGCTTCTATCTCGACTCCACATGGTGGAATTGTGTGGTTCATTTACAATTAAATTGTTTGGTCGAAATTTAATTTGTTAATCATGTGGAAAATTTGTTGGAAAATGTATGGGTGAAGAAATTGGGGGTTTTTGGCATGAAATTGGGATTTTTGGGCTAAAATGGGTTTTTTGGGAATGGGTTTTATTGGATGACTTTAAAAGGTTGATTTTAAAATGACATTGTACTTGGGCATGATAATGGAATGTGATGGTGTTTTTAATAATGTGTGATCTTGTATGGATTGTGCTTCTGTGGATATGGATGGGATGTTGTATTGGAATGGGTTGTGATGTTGTAGAGTGGTTGAGAAAGTGACATTATAATCAAGGAGATGGATGGATAATGGTTGGAAGGGCCACCATCAAGTCATGTGTCCGAGAAAGTACCACTTGTCGGGTTGTGAACGGGTTGGCCGAGAAAGTACCCTCGTTGTTAGTTGATTGCTTGACTATGTGATATTTGTGGATGGGGCTTGTGAGTGAAATATGAACATGGTAAACGACATGGGGCCTAGTGGTGGTGGATTTCCCTAATGTGGAATGTTTGGATTTTGTAATCAGTTTGCAAATGTATTTGTTTTATATAAAATGTTTTATATAAATGTGCTAACGGTTTATCCTAGTGGCATGTGTAGGGAAGTGATTAGGGGAAATCCTACTGAGTAGTTGTTCTCACCCCCTTCTTTGCCACTTTGGTGTCTTTGCAGATGTAGTATACTGGGTCATGGGCAAAGGTAAGGCATTTACATCATTTAGTGGTGCCTCGTGATGCTTGGTGGTGCATGGAGTTTGAAACTGGAGTGGAGCTATGGTGGTGTCACATATGGTCTTGATTGTCGTTTAGTTTCTGTTGTACTATGATGATTTGGAAATATTGGGTTGTGTGAACCTTGGGTTGTTATGGTATGGTTGGTTGAAAACAAATACATGCATTATTTTTGTTGATTGTAGGTTGGTTGGGTTATCCTCTTGAGGGAAAATCATTCCCCACTTATCTCTTGAAGCCCTTGACATTTATTGCCAGCCTTTGGCGCCATGGGAATGTCGCTTAAGGCCAAGTAACCCTCACCGCCTCCTCAAGACAATGAGGTAGGGGCGGTCTGTTACAGTGATTGATTGATTTACATTGTGGATGAACCCCTTTTTATTCCTTGTGTTGACATGGGAACATGGCATAGTGTGTGAATCTTCTGAGAATGATTTCCGCACTAGTATAGATTACGAACTGGCTTGTGTCCCCATAGCAGGGGAATAATGAGTTATTGATGTTATGGGGATTGGGAACCTCGGTTAGGCTATGCATGGCTATGAAGAGCATTAAGGCATTATGAAATCATCATGTTAGGGCATTGCTTCAAGATGAGTCAGATGTATAGTACGTTCTGGATTGTTCACGATCTCCTAGGTTGGACCCATGTTTCCTTTGGTGTTTATTTGTATGTGGTGGACGGTTGAGAGAATTAGTTCGGTTTTTGGCCTCTGTGTGCCACTTTTTCCATTTCCCTTGGTGTGTGTTGTGTGATATGTGTGGTTTTTTATTTTTGTCTAATAACTGATGTTCGGATTTATAAATGGTTTGCAGAAAATGTTTTAAAAAGAAATATAACTATTATTTTCTGACATCAAACATGTTTTTATATTAAAAAGGGAAATGGACTGATAATTGTTTTAGAAATGAAAGTGTGTGTGTGTGAAAACCAATATTTTGTATATTTAGTTCAAACCTGGATTTAGTAAATTTCTTTATTTATAGGTAGTGCATTGGGAATAGATATCGGGAAAGCCTACTGAGTTTTAATACTCATGCCTATAGTTTTATTTCTGTTTTTAGTGATTGTGTAGGCTACATATTGGGTGCGTTTGTCTTGGGTGATGTTTGGTTGTGATTTGGAGAGTGACCCATGAGGTCACACAGAGATAGTGGTTGTCTCCTTTGGTTAGTTTTATTTTATTTAGTTCTTATTTAGTTACTTTCCCCTTTTTATTTACTCTGCGCTGCTCTGTTTTATTTCTGCTGGTTTATATATTTATTTTTACTGGGCAAAATCGTTCCCACAACCTTTGTTGATTCCCTGGCACTTGTCACCAGCCCAGGAGGATCGTGAACGCCTCTCGAGTCATGTTGTGGACCGGCTCGGGTGACCGGTTCCGGGTCGACCCGGGTTGGTTCGTGGAATTTTTGACATTTTTATATCATTCATATGAATTGGAAACTAATATGTATATATATATATATTCAATCTAAATAATTGAAAAAATCTATCATATATATGTACATTGAGGAGTTCTATTTTATATGTCATAATAAATATGGATATCAAAGTATATGTATAATGTTTTATAAAAAAAATAAATTTAAAAAAATATCTTATTTCATTAATATCTCAAGAAAAATGTCGGATATTATTTTAATAATAATATTTAATCAAATTTTTTTATTGATTAATATAGTTTTTTTTTCATTAGAATAATCATATGAATAATATTGTCAATTGGAGTAAAACTAAACATATAATGTTTTACATTAAAAAATATGAATTATTCTGAAAATGAAAAATTAAATATTAACAAAAATGGATGTGGAATTATTATTCACTTTTGAACCATTATATCAACAATGGTCATGAATAATTTTATAAGAGACTAAGAGATGTGATTATCTTGTGGTATTTTGTGATAGAGTATTATTTAAATATATTTATCTTTTTTCATATGAAGAGGCTATTGAGTGTTCATATTATAAGAAATAGATAAGGTATATGATATCAAAGATGAAATAGTTTTTAACTAATCATGTATGGAAATTTGAGGATTCACCTAAATCGGTAATCCCCATAGTGTAAATGTAACTTTTCCATTACTAATTTTACATAGACGAGAGTGTATAAAAATATAAATCTTGATTAGTGGAGAATATTATTAAACTAACTCATAGTATTAAATATTAAAAGTTTTTTTAAATAGTTGAAATGATCATAACAATTTATATATTTTTTATCTTCATCGTACTTTATTATTTGATATACAATATAGATTTGAAAATATAATTCCTCAATGGGAATTTTATTTATTAAATAAAAATAATACATATCGATTTAATTTGTGTTTTAATGGATTCTATTATCTTTTTCATGTAATAATTTAGTATTTATATATTGAAAAATATATTTCTTGTTGAAAAATCTTGTTTAAGGAATTTTCTAATGAAAATATTTTCATCATGTATGAAAATTTTTATTTTCTTTTTTTGTGGGATAGTGGGTTTGTTTTTTAATATTTGGGGATTAATGGATTAAACATAAAACTCATCATAAATGGTATACTATTATTGAATTTTATAATGGACTGTTTATATATATGTTCTTTGATTAAATACATTGCTTAATTATCCTACATACTAGATATAGAAATTTATTTATGTTATCTAAATTGGTTTCATATATTGATTTGGAAAAAATGTATTAATATATAACCAATGATTTTTGGCATATATAACTACATGAAGTGTCAATCAATAGTGTTTATAACAATGTTTAATAACATAATCAATGTTTTTATAGGTGGATAAAAAAATAAACATGGATATGAATACATATAAATCTATTAAATGATATATCTTAAATTCTATGTTTCTTATGTGTCATGATGTCTCTTATGTTCTAAATATAATAAGGAAATACCAAAAAAACCATGGGGAGAGTTACAAGATTATATCAAGGAATGTTATTAATGATTTATAATAATTAATGTTATATTATTGGTCATTAGACATTGGATGTAACTCATTATTATGTGATATATTAATTATAAATTCAATACTAAAATATAAATTATAATATATTCATTCGTTTGTTATTTTTACTCAATTTTTGTAATATTTTTTCAAAGATATCACAATAATCCACTATGGTGAGATCGAAAATAGAGGAAGAGTATATCATTCCATTAGATGATTTGAATAAGGCTATTTAGATGAAGAATTAAATTAACAAACTTCTTGAGGTTCCATATATTGTGGGATTAAATGATCTTTATTGTAAATCAAATGAATATATAACATAATAAATTGAACCATGGTAAAAAAGGATATAACACATCATTCGCAAATATGATCTCATTTGAGAAATATTTGAGAAGAGGGGTGTAATGATATATTATTTTGATGTTTAGGATAATGTGATTGATCCAACAGATATATATTACATTATAGTTTGGGAGGCTATAAAATTTTAATCATTTTTATCTATAAATTGGGAAATATAAAATTTACATGAAATTTTATGTTTTTTTCATATATCTGGATAATAGATACAATTATTTCCCTTAGGATATATTTTTGTAATTATATGAATCAATTTTAATTCCCCATTACTTTTTTACTATATTTATTTAGTTAATTATTTATTTAATTAATATTATATTTATTATTATTTAATATTAATGGAGTGATTTTTATAGTATATATATGCTAGAAATAGAATGGAATATTAAATTATCTATATATTTTTTATTTTATTAATTTTATAGTAATCTATTTCAGAAATATTAATATCAATTTTGAATGAGATAGAGGGAATATAAATTAGTATTTGAATGTTATGGGAATTTATTTGGAAGATATTGATAAAGAGATTAAAATTTAACATAATTTATGCTTTATGATTATGATTATATATATAGGAATTCATTGAATGATTCATTTTTCCCACCAATGTAATATTTTTATAATATTTCCTCTCAATATAAATTATGAATCATGCATAATTGTTAGTTAGGGAAACATGAATAAAATGAAGTTAATATTGATAAATTAACATTGGTAATCACTAATGTATTAAGAATTTAACATTATTCAAGGAATCATTGTTAGGGAATTGAATTTTACATCACATTTAATAAGAATTAATATTCTATAACTATTTTTATATTTTATTCAGAAATGTATAATAATAATATCGGATAATAACTATATAGTAAATTTTATTTGGAAGTTGTAGATGGATCAATAATTGATCAAATTAGTCTTAAAAATGAAAATTATCTAAAAATTAACACCTAGTTATTAACCCATATTAATTTGAATTGAAAAACTGTAGAAATGGATTATTAAATTGTATGGGTAATATAATACCATGTTATTAAAAAACGTTATTTCTTGGGATAGAAATATATTTTTATCTGGAAATGATAAAAATATATATAAATATTAATATGATTTTATTTAAGTGGTGAAGATTATTGACCATAATCCACATGAGAATTATAAATATTTTATATATTGGATATAGATGTTAATCATTTTTAAAAAAAATGATTAGTTTTTTAATGCCCAAATATCAAATTTTGATCCTATAATAATTTATTAATATTGTAAATAGTTTAATATGTGAATTGGTGGCCTAAAAATTTTTTATAGGTTGGTCTAATTATTCATTTGGTTATTTCAAAATATATCGATGTTTTCAAAATATGTATAGAACAATGTGTGAAACGTGGTAGTGGATTACACTAGGGCATTTTCCTTTATAAATAGATCCATAAAAATATTTAAATAGAAGTAATTTTATTATTGAGTCATACAGGGGTGACATGTATTCTATATGGGTCATGGAACCTTGTCCTTTGTTCATCAGATATTATCCACGGTTCATTCTACAATTATAGTGGAATTTTTCAATTTTATGATTATTAGATATGTCTATAATAGATGACCTAATAGTGTTGGTGTTATTTGAATCATTTTTTATCCTTTATATAATCCTCTCTTATTTTAATAAATGAGACTATGGATGGGAAAATGTGTAATGGACGATATGAATTTATTTAATGGGGAATATTATATGTGTTGATGCTATGATGATGTTTTAGAATATGTGTATTTCCATGATATAGGTAACTTTTTTATATAGGGTGATTATGCAACATATAATTTAAATTATTTTAGACATGAATGGTATGATGATATATCAAGGAGATATGGTTATAATCCCTATAAACATTCTATGAATAGTGGAATTAGTGGGATAATTAATCTGTAGTTTTATTCAAAATTCATCTGAAGTATACAATAGTGATTTAGAAATTGTGACTAGACATATGGGAGAATATTTTGACATGTGGTTATTCAAATGATAATGATATTGATGGGTAGAAGTAGGATTGTGATAATAATATAAATAATATTCTTAGCTATAGGTGATATGAGATGATCATCACTGGTGGGTAATATTATGGTGGGGATAATCAATGAAATTGGACACATTTTAATACTATTATATTCTCTAATGGTATAAAATTGACCAAATGATACTGGTTATGGGGTGCGAAGTCCTTAAATGATGACAATTAGTATACTGGTGTGTGTTCCTATGGGTTGATAGTGTCTGAACCAAGTGTTTAAGATAAATAACTTTGGGATTATGGTTTTTAATTATTTTGATATTAATATTTCACAGATACTAATATATACATATTTTACTATTTTTTGTTTGGGATATTACAGTTATATATGTACCGGTAGATCTAAACATGGGGATTATATATTAATATACATTTGGGTTGACTGTATTCATGTTCATGATTATGGATTTGTGGTTATTATTATTACTGTGGTGGTTATTTTATAATGTATAAGGGGAAATATTACAGTTTTGGAAGTCATATGATGATGCCATATGTTGGGGAAACAATTATATGGTTTACCTTTAGGATATGATTACTGGTTGATTATTACATTTTAATTTTCTTACTCTATGGATACATTGTTATGCTTTAATCCCAACAAGATATAAGTTCTTTTACGGGGAATCTATACACAATATTTATATAATCACTACTACTTTATATATAAAATGTGTTGAAAATTATTAGGTTAGTGTTTTGGGTAGTTTTAGGTGGAGTTATCTATTGAAAAAGGAAACATGTTCATGAAGATATATTCTAATCTATTAATGTCTCACACATTTTCCTCATTAAAGATACTTATATTCCATATAGTTTTATTATATAATTCCCCTAAAGTCCCCCTTAACCCCCCCCCCCAAATTTTCGAGGCTTTTAAAGATGTTTTGAGGGTAGAAAGTAGGGTGCACGGTTTTAGTGTATGGTTTACCAAACCGTGCACATAAACTGTGTTCTTATGTCTAGGTTATAAAAAAGTGCTTAAATTACATATTTACCCTCATTAGAATTATCCAAACTCAGCCCTTTCTTTCCCTATTCGACACCTAAATCAATTCAAGCCTCCCAAGAACATAAAAACATCTTTGAATCTCTATTTTTAAGGGGAATTTGCTGTAACAACTTCACACATCCTAATGTATGTTCCTCTCACTCCTAGTTCCTCCATTTTCAATTATGTTTATTCCATTTTTCTTGAATCCCTAAATGAAAAATAGTTATGGTTTTGAACCTATTGTTTAACATTGTGTTATCTTGGTCCAAGATTCTTTTTAGGCTAGATCTACCCTCCTTAATGTGCGGCGGTGGTGCTATTGAGAATTTTCACAAAGGATTAATGTTTTTAACAAATTTGGTGGGTGATTATATTGTGTTTTCAATACTTATGATTATATTTCTGTTTTTATTACATATTCATATTTGTTAATTTTTATTATTGGTGTCAAAAAATTATTTAGATGTGTTTGTAATGCAAATGAATTTTTAGTGACATTTTTAGGTGAAATTGGGGGGGTTTCTCACCACAATTTTCTATTGATTCATTTGGGGATTCCCAAAAATTTCTTAGTGTATTTTATTGAAATTTATTAAGGTTATAAATAATTTTTTGAATTTTTATCTTGTTTATTTGTTGCTGTAAAAATCGGTTTTAATAGTATTTGTGAGGCATGTGAACTTTATGTGCCATGTTTGTGTGAAAATTGAGGTTTTAGAATGATATCACTTTGTAAATCATATGGGGATTCATTAAAACTTATTTTTTTGTTTCATTGAATGGTTTTTGGATTCACTATTTGTTTGGATACTAGTAAGTGTGCACATGGTGTGCCAAGTGTGGATATCAAGGAGGATTGTGTGCAAAACAAGGTCAGATTTTGAGAAGTTGTTTCATTGAAAATCAAAATGTTTTGTTGTATGTTTTAAGTGGTATAATGTGTTTATAAATACTTTATTATTTTTATGTTACTGTTAGTTGTGTTTTCATATGAAATTGGTTGTGTGATTATTGCTTAAAGTGGTTGACCACCAGGGGAAGCCCAAGTACCAAGGTTGGCAGATATGTTCTAGTACGGCTACTGATCCTGATGGGTTTTGTCCCTATTCCATATAAACAAATGGATAAAGATATCTATAAATAAACTATTTGGATGATTATTGGGGACCACTAGGTTATGGGTATGATTCATACTCGTGGATCATGCATGGGAAAGGACTGTGACATGGATACTTCACACCGAGGTACGAGGTATATAGGTCCCGAGATGATCCAGTTTCTTAGGGGAGTTCCTAGTTTTTGTGCTCATTGGATTAGTGGTATTTATTCATATATTATGGTGTGTTTGAATTTAATTTAAATTATCTAACATGTCTTTTTAAATAGTGTTAACATTCTGAATTTTTTATTTGAAAACTGTTTTCAATTGAAAGTTGCATTTATTGTAATTTATCACTGCTTTTCAGTACATATTAAAACTGCTTGCTTTTTCACCTTATGATGAATACCCATTGAAATATTTGTGTGGTATCATATTGGGAATAGGCTCAAACCCTAATTACATGCATTGTGTGTATGTATACATCATTATGATTGAAACAGGTAAAGGTAAAGCCTCGGGTGAAGGCAGTTCGGGTTGTTAGTCGCCACTTTTGGTGTAGTGTAGTGGAGGTGGCTCGAGGGTGATGACCGCTTGTCAGGTTGAGTCATTGTGATAGACATGCTGTTATTTTTTTTATTATTTTACATCTAGTAATTTATTTATAACCATGTATTCCATTCAGGTTTTTTCTTAATTCTTGTTTGGCATGGAAATTTGAGATTCTTATTATGGATTGTTTGTAATGTTTTATGATTTCATACTCTCTTAAATCATTCTGAAAATAAGTTTATTGATATATGGGAACTTGTTTCATCCTATGGGTATAGGTAATTATTTTAGGGATTTAAATGGGATATACTTGGTTCTGGTATTAGTGTCAAGTAGATTCAGTCCATGACACTTATGGTAAATGGAAGATGATATAATTTTGTATATGTTTTAAAATGTGGATTTATTTCATTTTATTTTATATTAATTAATATAAATTAATTTCTTATAAGGTTTATAAAAAGAATATTTATTATAAATAATGTCGAGGAGTTATCATTCCAAAAAAATGTCCTTTATATCTGATCGATGATATACCCTTAGAGCTATTTAATAACTTGTGCCTAATAATGGATTTATTTTAGGATCACACCAAAAATTAGGATCAACGTATGTGGATTCCCAATTGTGGTAGATGATAATAGAGAGGTATTATAAAATATTTAAAAAAAATTAATGCAGGATCTGGTGAGTATTTCGTGTGTAGGAAAGAAACAATATTGCATTATCATATATTCTGAATTAGATCAGTGAAACTAGCTCAATGAGGAATGACCCTAGTAATCTTAGAATATAATATGTAACAAATAACTCAATAAATATGTAATAATACATTGATTTTTGGGTACATTAATATTTTTGGATTCATGAATCGTATTGTTTTATGTTATAGCGATTGTGTATGCGTTGAACGTGTTGCGATTTTCCTCATAGGGTGAATTAGGTGTTTGAATGGATAGATGTTCAATGTACATATAAATAGCATAAGGATGGATTATAATTATATATTTATATTTTATTTATAGATTCAATATTATTTTAAGAATGATTAGTTCTGGTAATCCCCAATGATGGTGCATTAAATAGTTTGCTCATAGGCTAGATAGACTTGGAAAATAACATTTAGTGATTTCTAAAAGAAGATGTTTCCGACATATTTTGTATTTATCATTGGTCATGATAAAAATAATAGGACTGATAAGGTTATGATAGTTTTTATAATTCTAATGGGATATGAAAATCATTATCTTTTTGTGGTGCGGTTGTTTCATGTGCTATAAATTTAGTGGTAAACTATATTATTGGGATATCATGATGTGTCACCAATCAAATGAAATATATTTCATATTTATTGACCAAATATATCTTATTCAAGACAATTATTCTCAATAAATAAGAGTTTCTATATATTGGTTTTAGATGATATCTATCCCATGTGTATGGTGTGTACATTATTGAAATTATGTGTTATTATAAAGATTTTATAACTGAATATAAATTGATATCATTTAATTTATAGAGATATTTATGGATTGATATCAAGAGTAAGATGTGGATATATTAACTCTATTATTTTATAATCATTTTGGAATAATATGGGTAAAGGGGAACATTTTTTTGAGGACATGATATTTATGGTAGAGTTCTAAACATGCTATTTCTTAAGGTGGAGTTATATGAGGATGTTCTCAAATTTTGATATATTTAATGAATAAGACAATATAATAGATTTAAATATAGTAATTATCTCTTTTATCTTGTGTGATTTGTGTGAAACCATATTTTGGGACGTATGAATTTTGAGGTTTCTCTTATGACGGTATAAAAAATCATCGCGTTGTATGTAAAATGTTTCTACGAGGTCTAAAGAGGTGTGAGAAAACAAAAATTATTGATAAACCACTACATTATTTTTTTCAACCAACATAGATATAATAATACTATTAACATGATGGATGATGTTTAGGGCCACCAAAATAGTGTATAAATGAATGAGGACACCCTATTGGATATTAATATATAGATTTCCTATGATAATTCTATGGAGAGATTTATTGATGTTGATGAAGAAGTGTTGGTAAAGGAAAAATCGATTCTATTAATTTGTTAAAAATTGATGAACTAAATATCGTCCAAAGTGAAATATATATTCAAATTAGATTGTATTTTATTTTTATTGATACTGGTTCCTCATATTCAATTATCACAATATATATTTTTTGGTTATGATTTCTTTATAGAAATTATTTTTAGTTTTTTATAGATGATGACACCTGTTGTATATTTAAGAATGTTGGTGGGGATTATAATTGAAATTTATCTACATGGTAAGATCAATTCTAAATAATAATTATCATTTTATTTATAATACCTTGTAATATTATCCTATTGATGAATTTTATGTACTCTTTATTATCATTTTTTTATTATTAATATTATATAGTAAATTTTTTGCGTTTAAATCATGATTATGAGGTGATTAATTAAGAAGTTGATTTTAAATTTTTCAAAAGATAGATTAATACATCAAGTATCACATCTTATTTGGTGTGGTTGATTCGTTAGTCATATGATGTGTTTATGGAAAAAATTCCATGAATTGTAATGTATTACACTAATATGTTTCAAATTAAGGTTATATGATTAAACATGAGGTACATGATTTAGTTTTGGGTTGAGTTAGATCCTAGTATTTTACCTATTTGTAATAAATATAATATTATCGATCCAATGGATTACATAGAGTTTTGGATTCATGTTGATGAGTTGTTACGATGAGGAATTATCTATCATAGTCTATCATAATGGTCTACTCCAATATTCTTTACAAGGAACGAATAATGGAGTATGATATTGTGTGTAACTTATTAATGGTTGAATTGAGTGATGATAAATATTATCTATCCTCCTCTAAGGATCAGTAATTTTACCAATTAAAATGGAATTTATTTCTCATGGTTATACCGATGATTTTAATATTATCATATAAGGGTTAATATAGAAGACATTGAACGTATTTCTTTTTAGTTTTCGTAAAGGAATTTTGAATTTTTATTAATTTTTTTGGATTTATAAATGCATAGATTATGTTTTTGTGAATAATGAATAGTGTTTTTAAACCCATTAATGATTTTTAGATGTACTCGTTAAAAATATTTTGGTATACTTAGATATAAAGGAGAATTATTCAATCAATATCAATATGGTATGGGAGTTTCATATAGATTGTAAATTGTATAATAATATGTATAAGTGATGACATTGGAAGCATGAGGAGTATTTTTCAGAAAATAATAATTTTGAGAATGGTATAATAATTGACATAGTACTGATAAAAGAGGTCATTAAATAGACTCCATTGAATAATGATTCTAATTTACAATCTTTCTCGGCCTTGAATGATGGTAATTAGAGGATCATACTAGGGTTTTCGGAAAATATGGATCAATTTTCATCTTTTAATAAGAAATGGGTTTCTTTTTCATAGATAATGGAAAATGATTAATATTATTAATTTATACGGAAACATTGACATGTTCTAAAAATCATTAATTAATAAATGTGTTCAATATAAGATGTACTGTGAAATTTGTTTTCTAGGTTTTAGTTTTTTCAAGATGTAACTGAGGCCATTGATATTATCAGGTTTGAGATATGTATATATTCATAATTATAACTATTCAACAAGTGATATTAATATTTTTTATTTGATATTTATTATTTTTTTAGGAATTAAATTCATTGAAAACACTATATATTTTATATAGATCGTCTTATATTGTGATATTTGTTTTTTCAAAATATTTTGAATCTTTATCACCAAATGACTCTAAATGATAAATTGTGTAGGAAAATATTTGATTTGTAAGGCTTGTGATTTGGTGATATAATTTATCAGAGAGGTGTATTAATGTGAAGAGAAATCATAATATTTTGATTCTTAGTTGATGGAATAATTATTAAACGGGTGTATTTATTTATATTTGGGTCATATGTATTGATTTGGTATACAGAGGTTTCTCAACTAGGAGATCCCTACGTTAATGTGTGGATAGAATATATTTTGAAAGGTGATGCCTCCAATTTTTGTGATATAGATGGGAAACCTCGACTGTTAATCCATTAGATGTTATTTTATTCATTTTGTGTGCAGGAAATGGATTTTTGTGAGTTCTATAATTTATTTGGGGGTGAATTGAGGTATTATAATGATTTATCACACTTTTATGATGTTGGTTTTGATGACATTGATGATTAAAGTTGTTGATAAGTTTTTTCTCAATTAATTGTGTTCTGGTAGGTGAAATCTAAATAGTATATTTGGAATGTTTATTATATGCCTAGGGTTTTTCATAATTGACATGGGAAGAAATATTATATATTTTTATTGGATTTAATTATACCTTATAATGGTGTGATTCTATTTGGTTTATTATGGATATATTTTTTATGTGATTATATTTATTATCAATTATGAAATTACTCTCAATTGATAGTTTCACAAATATTTGTGTGATGGTTGTCATGAGGCTATAAAATGATCTGGGTCTGATGGTATGTAATCATGATGCTTAGTTTACATCATGAATAAATAAGTGGTTATAGTGTGATTTTTGTAATCATGTGTGCCTATGAATAATTTTTTTATATACTCTATTGGTTAAACAAGGAAATTATGTAACGAATAGAACATATTTTTATAGAATGTATATTTTATTTTGGAGGATCATTTCAATTTCATTTATCACTAATGTAATTGTTTTATACTAATATTTTTCATTCGTCCATTAGTATGAAACCTTATATTAATTTTTTATTTCACATATTTTATCTTAGTGCGTTGATAGAGGGTAGTGAGGCCATTATAAGTTGAATAGAAATGGAAACATATATTATAGGTCATGTAAAATAAAGTTAGGATCACACGAGGACCAATAAAAGTAAAACATTCATATGAATATAAAATGTTAAAAATGGTATAGTTTATGGTTAGAGACGGGGAATTCATAAAAACAATTATTCAGCCTCCATAATAATAGTTTAGTAAAATAATAATGACGTCTATTTTATTTATGGGATTTTTCATGATATTTGAGTGAGTTAGAGTAGAAGCTTATTAGCCAAGTTGACTTATATTATTAAAAGATTTCAAGGGAATGTTCTATGAGTTTGATTTGTATAAGTATTATCTTCACCCATTTTTTATGAATGATTTATTATATGTTATTATTGTTTATAACATTTATTTATTAGTCTACGTGTATTTTATATCACAATAAGAATGTTATATATGATATAGATTAAAAAAAGCAACTTATTCAGGCATCACATAGGCTTGATTAATGTGAGAAACCATTGCACCCCCATAGGCCCCCTCCCATACTCAATGGCCTAGTAAGTAGAACACAGTAGGGATAACACACATAAGGGAGGTAGTAACCATATTTACATTCTCACATACAAAACTCCATACACACCAGAGTAATGAGAAATGGGAGTGACAATAATAGTAAATTCTAGTACAACCTATACCCTATAGGATCTTATGATGATTATGATAACACATAATCAAATTAAATATGTGAAATATATGCCCAATAACAAGAAAAAATATGTCCAAAATAACAATAATATATAGATATATTTATGGAACACAACACTGATCAGACCATAAGTCCTGCTACCATGTCCTCCAAGCACCACTATGAACCACCCACACTATTCCTTACAAGATCTCAATTATATAACCTATCATCTCCATAATAAATGAAACATGTTGGTAGATCCTATATGTGTGTGATAATATACATAACCAATAAGACACACAGAAATCACCAGGAATTTAACAGTCAAATATAATGGAAGCCCAAACCCATTACCAAGATGGTAATGGAATGGATAACACATATAAATTTTCATAAAAGGATAAATATCATATTGTTTATTTTAAAACTATCATCAATCCAATCAAATAATTAGACACATTTTTCAATCTAGATTTCACTAAAAACTAAACATTTATTCACTTATAGGATGTCGAATTATCCCTTCCCCATGGATATGGTTGAAATATAAACAATAGTGGTAGATAGTTATCTACTTTAAGCTCTATGTTTTAAATAAATAAAAACTCCATTGATATAGTATCCCTTCCCCAAGTCTGTAGTTAAAATACCATACCAAATTTTATTCAATAGGAAGACGATACCCGCATTGTTGTCACAAATAATAAATACAACTCTATAGGAGAATTCATATCTCATTGGGTTAGATACCAAATACACTAAAGTATAAAGATGTGAAAATCATCTTCCTTCTAATTATCATGGATAAATAGGATTTATATTAAATTACATATTTTTACATGGTGTTTTATCAACCAATAACCATCAGTTCTTGTTCTATCATTCTACATCGCATGTCGCAACGTTGCTATATGGAGTATATAAGGGCCATATGGTGTATCTTATTTATTAGTTTTCCCGATATGTTATTTTACATCTAATTTAGGGTCCTTATAAGGTTATATGTGTTATATTCCAACACTTTTTATTTGTGGAAAAAATGGGTTCCAATGTTTATATTTGAAACACACAATAACCTGTCAGTGTTGGGTTCACACAACCTGTGTCTCCTTTACATGATTGTGTGATACTTAAATCCCCGGGAACCCCATGTCCCTTCATCAGTTAGAAATACATCATGTTTTCTTCATTAATACTCTCCATTTACTCAGTAAATTTCAAAAAATTTACAAAAATGGTTTAAATTTATATTTTCCACACCCCTACAACATTACCATCATAAAATGTATCCAAAAATATAGTAAAATTTTAAACATTTTAAATGGTTGACCAAATTTCATATTTTGACCACTCATAATTTGAAAACATATAATTTTAACATCCGAAACCATTTGTGATACTTTTATAAAAAATACAACATTCAATTCTCCTATGAATTGTTTTCATCGTCAAAAATTCTATATCATGAGGAAAACTGCCTTGTAAACTCCAAAATCACAATTCATGGAGTTCCTGATCAATCATGTAATTAAATATGTTTTTAGGATTCTTTATCCAGGGAAAAATAAAATATTATCCATGATCATGCATATAATGAATATGGAAACCTAAATACATAAATCTTATGAAAATTTTGTGGATCTTTTCAGTTTGTCCTTCATTTTTTAAGAATGTAAAATCATAACCTTAAAATTCCCCGATTCTAAATACAATATTTAATTAATCATAACGTATAATTTGAATTTCAGTTTATTTTTGGTTGACTAATCTATAACTACATCAATATCATGACTGATGATAAAATAAAAAATCAAACACCGTAATTTGTAAGGTATCCGTCAATGGGGAAGAAAATGTATGTTATTACATCCACCATTTGATCAATAATGGTGCAGAATAGAAACCATTTTTTTAATTTCTGATTTTGTGATCATAATCTATTCACAAAATTGAACTCTAATGGGAGATCTACCATCCATAAGGACCCCTCTTGGTTTTGTATCCAACTCTATATGAGTATCCAAAATGATATTATAAATGGTTTACACGTTTAAGAAATAAAATAAAATAATATAAATAAATTATTTCAAAAAATTGCATCTATTATATACCAATTATATAATATTAGACAGAGGATTGATATGAATCAATTTTATGAAGAGACTATGGTAAAATCCACATTTTAGAATTAGTGGAAGTCCTTGTTTCCCCAAACTAGTCACCAATCATAAGAAGTTTCATAACATGTGTATAATTATAATTAATATTTACTTAAATTTAAATAATTAATAATTATGTTCAAATTACCCCCGATAATTATGCCTTTACCCAATAAAAAATAGACGGCCTTCATAAAATTTATGATAGTTCCAAACACATCAACTATGGTTTTATCATTATCCACGCCATAAAATAATTATCCCATAAAACCAAATGTCACTCTAAAAATCCTAGAAACTCAACTATTTTCAAGTTTATTCATTTCTAGGAGATTTAATGAGAATTATAATACTACCATAGGCCACATTATAGTGGAATCACTCACCCTCATAGGATCTCTTCTTATTAATCCTCAATCACCACTAGGTACTTCTCAAAGGTTACTCTATATTATAAGATTTTCTCACCTTTTGAATAATGTGTGTGGGATCATGCTCATATATCTTTAGCTATGAAACATAGAAAATGTTGAAACCTCATTCAATTTTCACGGGTAAAGAAAATAATTATGAATCCTTTCAAAATCTTTCTATAATAAATACGAAATCTATTAGCATTGATCTTAGCTTCCAAGATCAGCCCAATATAAATAATCTACAACAAGGAAAGTACTTTTGGAAAATATGATAACCCTTATCAATAAAAATAGGCTATAACTTCCTTCATAAAAATATCTATTTATTTTCTTTATCATCATCCATTATAGGATTATCTATACCTTTTTCCATCGCTTTTAGTAAATCTGATCTCATTATTGCCATATCTGAATAATTGGACGAACATAAGGGTGGACTATATGGTAATGCATTAAGTTCTTCACAAGGTTCAATTCCAATCATGTATTAATATTGTTTGTTATATATAAACTCCAATAATGTAAAATGATCCTTCTTTCTCCCTCTATAATTAAAAAGTAATAAAATGAGTTTATCCTCTCAAAACTGAATGATTCATTAATTACGACCATATATATATGGATGAAGTGTTCTATTTATCCATAAATAAGTCCCAAAAACATCTTACAAACCACTCCATAACATGGACATAAATCAATCACCATATTCAGAGACAATCATTGTAGTCACTCTATGAAGTCGAACAATCTCTATAAAATGCATGAATCATATGATTTCAACCAAATTATTCTCTTTCAATGTGATAAATTGATTCTATAATGGGAGTTGGTCAATATTCACGTTGATATTTTAATTTACTCTCAATGAATATGGATTTCCTATAAAAAATTTCACAGATATGTTATATCATTTACACTTTATAACCTGATGGGGTTTTATCAATCCTTCAATAAATTGACTATTAACCATTAATAAATTATATGAAAGATATATAAAGAATTAATTAAATGGTAATCCTTATTAGTGGACACTGATAGTTATACCGATTTTACTAGAACAACATGACCATGCCAAGATGTGAGTCTTTGGGAAATGTATAAAATTCAATTAGATCACCATTCTCGATATGCCACTAGAACCACAACTGTATGATCCAATCATTTTAAGGTATTTTTATCGTTGATTTCTTCAATAAATGTCTTAGGTTTCAGTTCTAATATTACCTTAAATATTAATGGTTGAGTCCTATTGGATGATGAAGAGGCTTGTTAGGGAAACTGAATGAATTTTATAAGATATATGGTTGTTATAATTAATGGAGTCAAGGTATAATCATGTTAATTGGGATTATAGAGGTTTCCCATGAGTTTAGAAGGATTCTGACATAGCTTTGGAAATTTTTTAAAGGTGTTCTTAAATATAATTATACAAAATTTATACCTTGAAAATTTATTATAAAATGTGTAATTATCTCTAATAAGATGTAGTGAAAAGGATACATGTTGTGAAATTGTTCATTACAGGAACTGATCAAACATTATTAATTCAATTTACACGATGTGAAATTATTGATTAGGAATAAATTCAGACAGGGTGATTCAAATTTTTTTACTACATAATTGATAATTATAGGTCTTGTAATAAATTTACATCCTTTTTATATCATGATATATGGAGTTTCAAATAAATTATCCAAATATTATATTCATTCTCTATGAAAGATTATTTCCTCTCTCAAGCACTATGTGATTTCCAAGTGAATATAGGGAAACTTCTTCCATACTATATATCAATTTAAAAATTGATACTTAGTGAGGTACTTTTCTTTGGTTTTCCATCCCATTTATTATTCTTCAATTATTATGTTAGGACCTCTTGTACCCAGTTGGGTTGGGTGTTGATCAGGATCGTGTTGGATTTAGGATCCATATTTTATTTTTCAACGCACTCATTATTATTGTCAACTACTATTGGAAGAAATGAGTTGAATGTATATTTAATGTTGGTGATCTAAAACCTAAACCTATGGTCTGTTTTAATTTCCAATGATCTGAAATATTGTGATTATGGAAATAAAATGTGTAAAATAATTAAGTGAATGATTAATGATGATAAAACAGGGATTTGAAATTTCTTTTGATTTGTATATATCCAATGTTTTTTAAAATAGGATTATGGCTACCCATTTGGTTAGGAAAGCATTGAAAAATAATGAATTGGATGATGAATTAATGTGTTGTTAGTATGACATGAGATTTCATGTTATTTTTTAATATAGATTTTTTTTGAAATGGATTATTATTATTCATTTTATTGCTTATAAATTTTTATCAATGTATTTTTTAATTTAAATACAACGCTTAATTTCTAATATTAACCATTTTTATTAGGATTTGATATTGTTATGTCCTTATATTTATTAAATTTATTATGATGTATCCTTGAATGATAATATAGTGAACTTGGCCAAATTTCACCTACTGAGATTGACCTAGTTTCATGTTGTAAATATTTTATAGTGGTATTGGTCTAGTTTTATTCAATTAATAATTATATATCATGATTGGAAAAATATCATTTTGTATTTGTTATGTAACTTGTGTGGCCCAATTTTATGTAGAAATTCTAATTTCATGTGACATGCAAAGGATTCTAAAATAGAAATACATAGGGATTAGTCCATAAGAGTAAATTATTATATTGGGTTATTATCCTAGTCACTGTGGTTGTTTCGTGAATATATTTTCTTGGTTGGAATGTTTTTTTCTACATGCAATGAGTTATTATAGAATCAGTTCAAATAATGTTATTTGTTATTTCATATAAATTGATTAATAAATAGAACTGTTAGCAATTTATTGAATGAACATATTATCAGTCTATTTTATTTGAAAATTTGGTTTCAACCTACTAAATTTTACTCACACACTAGTCAAGAATACAGTTTTTACCTTAGATGATAAAATGTATATAGTATTGTATAGGCATAAGGGACGTTATAGTTGATTATTTCTTGTTGGATGGGTTGTTTATTAGAGGCAGGACTGACATGGGGTTCAAGACATGGGTCATTTGAATTTATTTATTTCAACTTATTATCGTATTATTATTTCTTTCGGTTTTACATTTATATTCATTTCAACCTACAATAACTTTTTTCGTTATTATTTGGATTATTAATTGTTGCTTATTTTCTAGGATTTATTTTGTATTTATTCTTATATGTTTCAATTAATATAATATATATTAAAAATATTATGTATATTGTATTGTATCTTTGTACAATGTTTTATTATCTCCCCACTATATTTTGTACACCCCTACTCCTAGTCGGTAGCCTCTGGCACGAAGGGAGGTACCCTTGGGGTCCCATAATTAACCTGATTTGGCAATGTAATAGAATTTCAGATCAAGTGACATTACAAATTGGTATTAGAGGATCATATTTTCATTCCCTTTTCATTACTATTTGGAAATAGTATAATTTATTATAGGATGTGGTAGGATATGGTAATGTTCTTGTTCTTTGGAGTAGATAACCCATATACGGAGAGAAATCCATGTGTCAAAAGATGGGATTGTTTTCATGGTAGTCTTAATTATGATGGATGTTATTTCACTTTGGTTGACACACATGTCGTGGTCTATTATTACATATATATATATATATCTACACATTGTTTCTTGTGGCTTGATATGAGTATGAATGCTTGATGATAGGCACATAAGGATATATCCTGACATGTATTGTTCCTATTAAAGACATTATTTTCATTTCAAATATTTTACTATACAAAATAATCAATAATATACAGGTTATATATATCAAATGGGATGGAATAAATTAGTATTTCATGAAAAAAACTCATAATCAGTGCTTATATAGACCATCATCCAGTGGATCAATGGTTATGTCACCTATTGAGGTTGACATTCATTTCTCCAATCTTCTAAAGAGTGTGCTTGTCTTCAATTGATGCTGTCTATTTTCACATTTAAATTGAGTATCAAGAGAATGTATATTAAGACACACCTAACATAGATAAACCAAAGATTTCTGTAGATCCAATGGATCATATAGATGTCAATCTTCATATAATCATCTTGAGGGTCATGTGATCTATGGAATGAGTTAATGTATGCACCATGATTTTTATGTCTGAGAAAATGAGAGACTTTTATCTATCTCATCCTCATATATTCACTAGGTAGGGCCCCCAAGTATCTGGTATCAAGATTTACTCATCCTATACATTCCATATTGATATCAATACACCCAATGATTGGAGGGTGAAGCTTTTTACATAACTATTCTATGGATCATCCATTCATTTTTGTGATACTATTGGTAAATCTATGATGTGAGAGATGTTTTCATGGAATTATATCAATGTTTGATTATTGAATCAATTGTATCCAATGATGTTGAGACATGGGGAGTGTCATTATTTAGTTTAGTGGAAATATGACAACATGTAATTGGTGGACTAGACCATATTTTTTTTCTGACATACAGTCATTTACATCATCATTAGTAGTTGATGAGATCTGTAGGATGATACACATCAAGGGTGGGACTCACTACGATATTCTGTCATAGGTGAACATATTTATCTTCAGTAGATATTCACACATGTTTAATCAGGTACTCAATGTGGAAGGGAATCTAAAAGTGGCCATGAGTAGTGTCTATGGTATTTCTATAATATCCCCAAATTATAATGGGTTAAATTACAAAATGATATGACTAATGTCCACAAGGTGCTCCATTATATTCGGGAGGCTTCTAGCTTTGAACTCCATAGTTATGCATGTTTTCCAAGAGTAGTGATCAGGATGGGTCACCTCCAGATAAATTTCATAGGGAGTGTGCAAGTGAGGACACAGCACACTAGAAAGAATATATGTTGTCCTGTGGGGACTATCATTAGTCAGATGAACCGTTCTAGCATGTGGGAGGGCCCTAGGGTGGGGACAACATGTCTTCTGGGAAACTGGTGGTACTCGGTGGGTCAAGACCCTATGGTCATGTTAAGGCTAGGTGTTTGTGGTTTCTCCAGGACCGAGTTGTCACATTTGGAATTACATGCGGTACCAAGCTTTAAGTGCAGTGCACTGCCTTAGTCGAGATATAGGGCCCAAAACAAGGATTTTTTGGTCTATGGGGGTGTTTATAACACCCCCTAATGATAAAGGGTTACGTGAAAAAATGATATGGATCATTTCATCATGGTGCTCCTTCCATTTCGGGAGCCTATCACGTTATAACTACATAATTTAGCGTGATTGGCCCGGAGTAGTGATCAGTATGGGAGACCTCTTTGGATGTATCCCATGTTTTGTGCGAGTGGGGACACAACTCACTCGGAATAACATGTTTTGGCTTGCCGGGGCTGTCATTAGTCAGATGACACATTCCAGCACATGGTTGGCACTAGGGTGGGGACCATGTGTCCGTAGGGAAACTGGAAGTAGGTGGCGGACCAGGACCCCACGTCCATGTTATGATGGGGTGTATGCGCTTTCACTATGACCATGTTGTCACAATTTCAGTAAGAAATAATAGGTTCTCATATCCTTGTGGAATAAAGAACAAGTATGATTATAACGGGTGACTACCAAGGAAGTTTCCCATGGTGTGTGTGAGTGGGGAAAATCTCATTTGGTAGAACATGTTTTGGAAATTGGGAACTATAATTAGTTAGATGACACGTTCATGCACATGAGAGGGCCCTAAGATGGGGACTACATGTTTGTGGGGAAACTGGTGTTATGTGGCAGGCTAGGACCTGATGACCATGTTAAGTCAGGGGGTCTATGCTCCCACAAGGTCCCAGATGTCACAATTTCATTAAGGAATAATAGGTTCTCTTATACAGGTGGAATGAAGCACCACTATGATAGTTATCTACGAAAACAATATGGATAGTGATGTCTGGGTAGTGGGAATCCAAATTTGGACCATGTTATCTTTTAGTGCAATCAGTTTTTAAATTTGGACCATATGTGGCCTTAGTGAACATACCCTACATTGGAGTTCCATGAATACTCTATTCTGGGCCAAATGAAGATTTTTTTAGGGGAATACAACAATAATGTCATGAGAGGGAATCAAAATATGCAGTATAGTTTGGGAAAGACTCATATACCCCTCTACATCATGAAAGCTTGAGTGTCATTGGATGTTTAGGTAGAGGATGTGGATGTGGAACCCTAGTGATGGAGTGCCTATACTTGGAAGAGGGGTTATATGATGGGATTCATACTAGAGAATAAGGAAGAGGAGCCAGTCAACTAACGGTATTATATTCTACTCTAGAATTACTGGATGTAAGACTATCAACTATTAGAAGTATTATTCTTTTTTCATCTACCCATTAGGGCCTATTGTTTGATACATGATAATAGAATTCCATTATATCTACTGTTTAGGTAAACACCGCTATATTGGTTATATAAATTTTGGATGGATTTTTGACCATTTTTACATTTTTTGGAATGCAGTGAGGGAATATAAATTGATTCATGGAATTTTGTACAGCTCTTGGTGGTTACCATTTCATTTATGAAATGATATTTTTAGAAATAGAATGATTCAATTTTATTCATTTCAAATATTTTTTACTTATATAACAAGATCATATAATAATTTAATAGGGTATAATTTTATTATTATTTGTGGATGGATGTATCAATATCCACATGTGTTAGTGGGATTTTCATGCTGGTCATAAATGATCAATTTAATGTATATAGAACAATATCACGACTCATACAGATTTTATTGTTTTAAATTATGATGGAATATAGCCTAAAACCTTTCCTCCAATATTATATTGTTTTTAGGATGTCTTTCATGTTGACATATATATCTTACATCCCGATATGGTGATTAACTTCATGATGGAGATAGTGATAGGACCTGATCTAGTATCTATCCAATTTATATGACAATACTTGTACGGATTCATACATTTAGTGTCCAGTTAGAAGATATTGATGATAACAGTTTCATCTGTCCTCGTATATGTCCTTGGGAATCCAATGTATTTTTCACCATTACGGCCAATAATAATTTTTTCATGAGTGTGGATTATTAGAGATTAACACATATGAGGTTATGGAAATGGAATCCCCTTCCATAAATCGATTATCTCATCAACCAGTTGACAGGTGAATAATATATTATATACTATCAACTTTTCATATGATACCTCTAGTTGAGGGTCTGATCATCGAACATATCTCATATTGATTTTAGGAATAGGTATGGTTTGAATGGGTTTGTGGGGATGTCTTCTTGTATGAAAATGCAATAAGTGTAATTTTGGCCTCAATGAATTAGATCAATATCGTATTTTTGGATGAAAATTTTGACCATTTCATTGATGACATATTAGTGTACTCCCATTATGTAGATGATCATGGCCAACATCATTAAATCATGCTAAGTACATTGAGATAACATTATATTTAAGAAAAAATAACTAAATGTTTTTTGTATTGATAGCATGCACTTATTGGGCATTTTCATCTTAAATTATGAAGTTTTAGTGTTTTTATCGATGGTTGCAGTAGTGGTATCTTTGGATTTATCTAATAATATCATTGAGATTTAAATTCATCAGGATTTTCTAGGTTACAATAATCATTTTTTGGATAACTTATCCTATATGGAAAAAACAATTTATTCGATGACCATGTAAGGAATGATGTTTGATTGGATTAGTAAATGTGTGGGAGACTCTTAGGAGATCAATATTAGGATAGAATTTTCTCATGTACACACTTTATCTGTCTTGAGAAGCCTTATTCCATTTATAGTGATGTATCAAAAATTAGACTCAAAGTTGTTTAGATGAAGGTGGATCACGAAGTTTCTTATGTCTCCAGACCACCAAAATTTAATGAGAGGAATTACTCTAGTTAGATGTTTCCTTTATCAATGGTGATACATTACATAAAATGTTGATTACATTATCATTTTGGTGAGGGGTGTGTGGTGTACACCAGCAAAATGAGCCTCTGGTGCATCTTTCCTCAATAATAATAGAACCTTCAATAGAAGAGGTGGATCAGGTATCCAAACTCATTCAACATAGAGTGGAATTATGTATTGAGAAAGAGAAATTTCATGATCGATGACCTAATATAGATAAAACTTAAATATGAATTTTTCATGTCATGTGATGAGCTTCGAGTGATGGAACTCTTTGTAAACATCATTCTATATGATCAAGGGTACGAGGGGAGAGAGATTCTAACATCAATATATTGTATGCCCTTAATTCTTGACCGGATAAGTATAGAAATGATATCTTATCTGAAGGGATTTGTTTAGATAGATAGATTATATGGTGTGGAGGAACCATCATACTGTTCTATTACATGTTGTCATTCTCTAAATTTTCAGGATCATGTATTTGTTCGTAAGAGATTTCATGTGGAGTTGATGAGAGTGTTTCATGCTTCTAGATGAATGGTAAAAAAAATCGATGAATAAGTATCATGATCTCTATAGACAATATTGTGGTCAAGAATGATAAAGGATAATGTGGGATTCATGGATGATGTTTCCACTATTATTAGGTGAAAGACAAACATCATAGGACAACTGTATTGTTGCATTCCATGCCAATTTTTAGGTGGATACAAGATAATTACACTATGGATTTAGTTACTTGATTACTAAAGAAATATCAAAATAATGATTTAGTTTGGTTGATCCTTAATCCACTGAAGAAGGTATCCAACTTATTTCATCTCAGGGAGACCATCCCTGTTGATGATATGTATTGTCTTTACATTTGTGAGATAGTTTGTTTCCACGATTCTATGATGAAATAACATATCTAATAGATTTCCTCATTTCACATTCTGGTTCTAGTATGATCTCCAGAAGGATATTTGATCATATTTTCTTCTAATTATGGTCTACGATCCTCAAACTGATAGTTAATCATTATGTACTATTAATATTCTATAAGATATTTCACATGACTTTATTTTAGAATATGTTGTTTTATAGGTGAAACATACATAAGTTATGGAGTTTTAATATATTTAAACCTTTTAAAAAACCATATAAATTGATCATTTTGAGGATATATATTGATGTCAAATTATTGTATGGCGGTAGATGACTCAATTCATGATGGACCTACTCTCTTACCAGAGACATCTGAGTTGGTTTAGTTAATCAAGAGGTCATTAGTGACTATTCAGAGATGGATTAAACTATATGCCAACCATCGAGAATGACCTAGGTAGTTTCAAGATTGTCATTTTGTTATCCTTCTAGAGTTTTCAAGGTTGGGGAAACTACATAACAAGAAAAAAGAGAATTTATCATCCATCTTTTGGTCCATTTTAGATAGATGAATGTTTCAATCTATTGGCATACCATATAGCCCCCCATAACACTATAGATCCCTGAACTACATGTTTCATGTTTTGTATCTTTAGATATATCATCAATACCCTTAAATTTTGGTAGACATTGGGGATTTGGGGATTTTTGTAGATGAATTATTAGAGGAGCATCTGATATAGATTATGGAATATAGTGAGAAGTATCTTAAGGATTAAACTATACCAATAGTTGGACTACAGTGGTACCATGGGGTGTGATTAGATGGATACCATGAAGAGGGAGTCTAATATGAAATAATATTGGCTCAACATGTTCATTGAGACCCCATATTGATTCATGGAGATGTTTGTCGATAAGCCTCTTTATGGTGATGATTTTATAAGATCATGTATTTATCCAGGTACTCCCCATGTGGAGTTTTTCATTAAACCTCATATGTTCATGTTTTCTGTTATATGTAACCTTAATGGATTCATCTCATTTAGATATGAAGAGAATTATTAAGTAAAATGATCAACTTTTTACGTATGTTGGTTATTTATAATTAATGGAGAAGAATTATAGACTTGTTAAAAAGACTATAAAAATTCCTTATGATTTTTGTGGGAATATAAGAAGTTTTTGTAGCTTTTGTGGATGTGAGGTTCAATGCCACATCTTATAAATTTATTCATCATGTAAATTCATTACATGAATGGTAAAAATACTTATGTAAATTCAATGAAAGGGATAGTGTACATGAACTGTTTAATGATGAGAATTTGTAACATGAAGATAGATCTATTTACACGACTTGTAATTCAACAAAAGGGTTAATTTAAACAAAAGGTAATTAAAATTTTAGCATACCACATTATAGATAATTACACAGCCCGTAATACATTTATAGACCATGAATTTCAGGGGTTGGGGGATTTTAATGTGATGATGCATTGGTTTTATTAATTATCACTATATGTAGACTTCTTCTCTCAATTACAAGGATATTGATATGCAGTTTTGGAGAACCATTCTATATTCTAGACATCCCATTATAGCCATAAATCTCCAGATTGTAGTTTTTTTATGGATTCTCTTTCCCTCTCAATGGTCTACAATTATTGAGGTGGAATACCTCGACCATAGTTGGGTTGGGTTTTTATCATTATTTTGTTTAATCTATGTCCTTTTTCATTTTTATCAATATTATTTCTTGTTTTAATTAAATTTTAAAAGCAAATCGTTGATCAAAAATTCAATGTATGTGGTCTATAATCTGAACTTTGGGAATGTATTAAATTTCAAGTATGTGAAATATAGATATTTCAAAACCAAAATATTGACATTAATTAAATGAATGACTTATGAAGATAAATAATGGGTTATATAAAACCATGGAACATTTTGTAACTAATGGTGTTGTGGTCAGTCCTGTGGCTACCTATTGGCGGAAAAACTCATTGAACATTAATAAATTGGTTGATGGATTAATGTTTTTTATAATGAAATGAGATATAATAATATCTATTGATATTGAGTCACCATGTTAATGAATTATTGTTAAAAAAAATTTGGTGACAAATTTATATAAACTGAATGTGTAATTTAAAGAACAAATGCTAATTTCCAAAAGTAACCATTGTGGATTCTGAAGTGGTAAGGTGATATTCCTAAATTTATGACTTGTATTCGGATTCATTTTGTAATGATTATATAGAATCCCCATCTCAGTTTCCAGTTGTAATTCCTATATAGTTGGCTTTTCAATGTTTTATAGTTTCCTTTGCTGAGTTGTATGAAAAAATTCTTATATTGTGGGAATACCCATGTCTTATGTGGTAATGATTATATAGATGTTGTGTTCTAGATTCATGATGAAATTTTTATATTTAGGGATGTGCCTAGGATTATGATATGATTATATATATGGCATATATCATATGTTAAAATACATATACAAGGGTTTTTCTTTGGTATTGTGGTTCTTGCAAGGATAGGTGGTTATGGTTGGCTTGGATTTGCAATATGATCAACGATATTCAGTCATGGGTTTGAAGAATGTTATTTGTTGAACCATATTAACTAAGCTATTATTCAAAATGTACCAGTTTTATCGCATGAACCGATTTCCATACTTTCCTATTGATCCCGGACGGTCTCAACATATTGGTTTTTACACACACAAAACGTATTCAAGATTCCATTTCCTATTGATTAGATTACATGGATACATATTTGGACAATGGAAAGGGACCTTATAATGGATTGTAGCCTGTTAGATGGGCTAGAATTTATAGATAAGGAAGACACATGGTTTGGGATGGGGTATTTTTATATGTTTTTTATTTTTTATATAATTTTAATTGATTTCTATATAAAATTTTGATTTATATGAAAATGTCATTACATGGTTTGTTATAGTTTGGATTATTGATTCTCCAATATTTACCCAGTTGTATGGTATATTTTCTACTCTATGATTCCCTAATTTAAATATTTATTATTTATTTATTTCCACTATATTGTAACTCTATACTAGGGGATATAGCAAACAACTATATTTATAGCACTCCTACTATTAGTTGGTAGCCTCTATTATATTGATATGTATGCCTGCGGTCTCATATTAAACCTAATTTGGATAATGAGATAGTTTCATATTTATGAACATTAAAAAACATACCACCTTATAAGTTAATGTAATTATTCCCACCTTTATAGAATCCTTCATCAGATTTTACAGTAGAAATTTGATTATGTAAGACCTAAAAATCACCATGTTCATGTTGTGCTTCTTTCATGCAATGGAAAAGTGTAGGGGTCACAACAATTGATCAATACTATGATCATAATTCCCATTCAAATTAGATTATTTAAGTAATGATAACCAATCTTCTTTCTTAACAAGAAAATTCTAAATTGAATTACTTTTACCAACAATTGGAAACACATTTCCATTCATGGGATTAATGACGTTCATCAAGTCATAGACCTATAAGATCTCAATAAATCTATTCTTTTTAGATTCAGATCAATAAACTAAAATTTAAACATGATACTCTTCTGGTCTAAATAAAAAATAAATTTCTTTCTTTGATGGTTGTTTATCTTGGTATTTATGAAAAATACCCCATTTTCTATATCTAGATTAGGGGTTTTGTAGTTCTACTAATGATGTCACAAATTCCTATACTCATATAATTTCACTACCCAACCCTTATTTAATAAACACCTGATCCCATCCATAGACACAATTTATAATAGTATATTCATATTCTATTATTTTAGAACATTAGAACCTAGTAGAGTTTCAACCTCTGATGTAAGTCCTTGAAGGCATATCAGAAATCCTCCAACTAGATTTATTGAATCCCCTTATTTTATAATAATGTAAAAGATATTTCAATGCTATAAAATACTAAATGAATCTATAGTAAAAAACACCAAATACATGGAATCTCCACACCTCTATCATGATCCATGGTGGCTCTCAAGAAAGCACTACCTCAACAACTTCATGTTCTATTCCTACAACCTCTACTAAGATGACATGTCCTATAAAATGGAATTCTATAATCCAAAACTAAAACACCGATAGTTTACTATATATATAATTATCTGGATTATCTTCCAATATGACTATAAAACACATTGTAACATAATCATTCTATGATGATGAAATGATAATTTCATTGAAAAAAATATAATTAAATTTTCTTAGAAGGGATAAAAAATCTGATTCGCGAGGCTCAAACACACCACTAGGGAATTCCTCAATCCAAAGTGGATTAATATTTACTTATAAGGATATTAAACACATTTGAATGTATTATTTAATATTTCATCATCATCATCTATCAAATATTTATGATATCCAATTTAAATGTAAATATTTGAGAATCTCCACACCCATTTGATCAAATTAGAAAGGACATTGATTCATTGTATAGGATATCTATTATTAATAGTAACATGAATCATGAAAAAGTATTCCCCACATAACCTCTAACTAGTTTCATGTCCTACTACTTAAAGAATAACATTGAATCTTCCCATGGGTTCATAATGGATTTAATAAATTAATTCATATGAAAATACACCAACTAAACCATCAACCCTCAAATATATATGGCATTCATCTGACATTAGGGTGATGCTATAGGATTTTTAGTCAACATTAGGTCAATATTTAAGTATACCCTTTTAGAAGGCTGTAAATAAGGTACATATTCTTGAAACAAGTTTGGGTACTTTTCTACTATAGCATTGAACCAGATGTCTTCTAGGTATAATGAAGTAATAGTTTTCCTATACAACTAAGTTTAGATGGGAATATTCAATTGAACTTGTTCCAATCCTTCTTTAAATAGAGATCCCTCTTACTTGGGAGGGTAAATATTGACCAGACATTCCATGTCCACATAAGCCATAAAAAAACATCAATTTTTGGTATTGAAATGAAACAAATCAATACTACTAAACATATCATAATTACTATTGATGGTATGGGAAGGTCCCATAATAGATATTATCCTCCAAGATCCAAGTAACAATTCAAATCGATGTTTGTGTTCATATAATCCACTCCATTATGAGTGTCTATCCATAAGGTTCTGTCTGGATGGAATATTTTAATCTCAATTTCTCATAAAAGGGATATTCCTACAATGGAATGGAATGTACCTTTTCAATTAGAACACACTCTATTACATATAGGTTATATATATTACTTCATACCTAGGAAATATCCTCTTGTTCATAGTCCTCTTTATTATGTAACAACCATTTATCTAATATACTACTCCCTAATCACAATGAGGTTTTCATGAAAGAGACAATGGTGGTTTCTAATAATAGTATCAATGAACTCATATATCTTTCTTAGATATTCTGCAATGTCTTCCACACAATAGTTATTTGTGGTCATGTTGTGGACCTTATCTCAATGACCCATCAATGGTATATTATCTTCTAATACATGGTGGGTTAGACAATACCAGTTTATGTTATCTTTATAATCCTAATAATAGAATCACCTCTTCCGTGGTAATGTGGAATATCATTATAAATTGTTAGTAGTGGACATTCTTATCCCAGATCAGGTGTGCTGATTTTTTGAATGTCATGACCCTAAAGCCCTGGATAATCCAACAAATAATAAAGTATATTTTACTCTATTAATGATGATAACAAAAACTAGGACTCTACTAAAAAGACTTATATCTATAGGGAACACTCTAGAACCTCGATATTGGGTGGAATTAAAAGGTCCACAACATCAACTTTAAAATACGTATATAGTAGTTGATCAAATTTCATTGCCTATAATTATATATCAAAGAACATTTCATAAGTGTTTTATTTGAGGTTAATAAGACTTAAAGAGTATGCAACCACTAACATACTAGATTACTTAAGAAGAAGAATAGTTGGGTTACATACTAATATAAATTTCATTAAAACATACTATCCCTGGAGTCGATGATCAAACACAATACAATATATGTTTAACTTATCGGGAGGTTGTGTAGTGAATTTCAACAACTATCATACCAATCAATGTAAAATTCTAACTAAAATTAATATAATCTGATCTAATGGGCACAAGATGAGTTTGAGTATTAAGCCATATACTTTAACTAGTCTTATTCATTCTATAATTCTAGGATATCTTAGAAACATGGATACATATTCCTTCAATACTCAAGAATCATGATTAAATTTAATTCATCATTGTCCTAAGCTATTGATGAGATATATCTCCTGGATTATTTCTACACATTGGAAAGCAAAACTAAGGATATCTCTACTAGATTCTCGGTAGGTGTAAGTGTCTTTCACAGTACACAAGGAGGGGAAACCTCATAAACATTCCCCTAAATTAATTCATCATCACTATGATAATCCTCATCAATATCTTGCTAATGGATCATAATGAATTATTTCATGGAGGAATCCTTAAATAGTTTACATGTACCGTGTTCAAGACCGTATATGGAGAGAGGACTAAAGAAGGACATGGTATCCAAAACACATTTTTTATGATACAGATATCATTGTTTTTTAAAAACTCTTGTCTTTCTGTTCCTATACAATATGAGGGATATTAGAGTTTTGTTTAAATGATTCAACGGTCACTACAAGATCTCTAGTGTCATTGTCCCGAGATATAAACTTCAAACACATAAAACCCATTTCCCTAATTCCAAAAATTATCATTAAATGATTAATAAATCTCATAAATGTGCTTAGGATAGACCCATTTTATAATCACTTTATCACATATGGGATTATCGAGGCACATATAAGGATGAAAGCATGCTGGAATCAATACCACTAATTCATGTCGAATATATTAGGGGCTTTTGACAAACACTGAGTAAACATAACACCCAAATAGAATTCCTAATCATACATCAAATACCCACAAGGACACACAATGTTTCATACATTGTAGAATAATGTGGAATGAATCTACATGAATATTAAATTAATTCCCAATATCTAGAACCCCATAAGTAGTAATAGTACATATAATTAATGTGATGTCAAAATAATTATCCTAGTAACCAACAATTTGGCTCATCCTAACAAAGAAAGATATAAAAATTCATGACACAGAACAGTAGACTAATCCTCATGTCTCACTACCACTGACTCAAAAAAGAACTATGCACTTCCTACACTTGTTCCACCTCGGACTCTATCATATTTGTTTTAAAATCTATAATACATGACACTTTGGGAAGATCCCATATTGGGTAGATTATATACATACTCAATAGGGAACCATGAAATCATGAAGAAGTAAATCATCTGAGAAGGTGTTATATTGAACTGATAGCCCATATTTTAATGGATTTGGGAACACCTAAATGTGATATAATAACGATACACAAACAACAATATGACCGCATACTCTCTTCTATCCAAATAACTCATCAACAACAGCTTCTGATCAATAATTCAATAAAAACTACATGCTCATTCCAAAATATAATGTTGGTGTATCTCTTCTCCCGAGATATGGATGAAATATAAACTCTATTAATGGATACATATCCTATCCAATGCCTATGAATATGATAAATAAAATGTTTATATGTAGAGGTCCCCTTCATTGTATATGTGGGTGAAATACATGATGCTATTTATTTCAGATAACAATGGATTTTGACCCCAAGATCATATGGATTATATACCTCCCCCATGAGGATCCCATTCAAAACTAATGAGATTCAAACACCACATATAAATTAATAGAGAAAAATTATCATATTTTTTAGTTATCCCAGGTAATGTGTAAGTGAATGGAATGCATGTGTATTACATAGCACGTCACCACACATCATCTACTTAGTCATGTCCAGTCATTTCATTAAATTTGTCTTAGCCTCATTAAATGGAGTTTTAATGGGTCACACAACATTTCATGTCAACTAGTGTAATAAATATGTACTCTATCTCCTATATATATATGCAAATGACGGTACATGAGGTGGGGCCAAAAAACCATTCTGTGTGGGGACTTAAAGAACCTTAGACATGTATTCCGAGTAGTTATATACCATGAAGGGTAGGGGTGACATGGTGTGAGACTCCAGTAATTAGTCATCTGAAACATATCTCCCATAGAAACCCTATCCTCCTCTTTATTGAGACACAATGTGTGTGTTTTTCTCCAGACTTCATCCCATTCATTTGTGAAATTCATAGAAAGTAGAACACACAAAAAAACTTCTAATATTAAATCACCCTCTTTCATTTTCACTATGAAATCCATTTTTTCTCTTCTAAATGAGTTTATCATAGAAAATATTTCACTAAAAATAAAATTCTATTCATTATTTAATACAAAAAATATCACCACCCCTTCCATAATATCCATGAACCAGGACAAAAAAATATCATCATTATATTCATTCATCCTAACCACATCTCTATCATGTTACAAACTGCTATGTAAAATCAGATATCTCAATGAAAAGAGGTTACAATAGATCATGTAGTGAAACAGGTCCATAGGTATTGTTGAACCACCAGCCTACGTAATACCTATAATGAATATATATAGAATAGATGAAGGAAATCAGAAAACATAAATGGGAGGAATGATATATTTCCATTTTTTTATTTTCCCAATGTTCATTAATGGATGATTAATGTTAATAATCACATAAACAAATTCTAAATAAAATAATAAATTAATTATCATTTGAAATTTAAATTTATTTTTAGATATTCGAGGAATATTACATAATCATGTAGTTATCATGCAAAATGATAGAATAATACACAAAACACCATACCATTGAAGGAATATATCATTAGTAAGAAACATATCTTATACCGTTGTCATCATTCACTCCATAAATATTCAAAATTGATAGCCAAAAAGATCAATATGGTGTTGTTATTATTAGTGACTCAATGATCACAAGACATTCACCATCATCAATACAACCATGATTTTTCGCTTAGTCACATATCCCTCATGGATCTATGGTTTACTATGTAAGTGATGTTAATGAGGGAATATATAGAGGAAAAAATATAATACATTGAGTTAAATAAACTAATCAAATTAAATAAATTGATCATTTTATTGCATGTATTTTCATTCTGAGATAGTGCGTCGAACAGTGGTTCAATTTTATTGAATATTATGTAATGACTAGGGTAAATCTCATATTTCATACTTAAGGGTGGCATCGGTTTCCACATATTATCCCAAAATCAAATTATATGGAATTAAACATGCATATATACAATAAATAATTAATCATTATAAAATACTCAACATAAATTATCAAATTTCCCTTGATAGTTAATCTATTACCATAAAAAAAATTAATGGTAATCAATTTTTCAAAGGTTCCAAATCATACAAATATGGTTGTTGCATTCTCCCAACATTTATAGAATTGACACATGAAAGAGAATCTCACATGAAAATGATAGTGTACTGATATCATATCAGGTTATGTATATTATTGGAGATCTCTAATACATTTTTATTATTAACAGAAAACACATTTGGAGATTAATTCCCCTTAGAATATCTTCTCCTAATGATCACAAATCAATGTTGGGTAACCTGCATTGGTTCGATCATCTTGAAACCAAATCTGAACAAAGTCAATAATATTGGTTTGATCATGCATATATTTTATCATATATTAAACATAGATGATGTCATGGACTCTGTCATGTTGTGGGGTATAGCTAGGGGTTTATATTTTTCAGAACTGTACTGAATCTATAAAAATTGATGTAATTCAATGATAACTTCATTCCTATTCTAAATATCCATACTCAAACCTAAGATGCCACCTTCAATGTCCCACATTAATCGACTTCAGACTGATGGGTAATCCATCAAGAAACATCAAAATAATATAAAAGGATATGTGATATTCTCAAGAACATAAATGTTTTTCTTATAATGGAATTCATTTTGAGGGATAAAATACATTCTCATTCATAAATGAATATCAAATAATCATAAACAACCCTCCCGAAATGATATTTAAATTGAAAATTTCCATTATAGACTATCATAATTTTAAATTCGTGATGTTAGAAAATATTATTCTTGTTCATGGATCCCATTAGTTCTAAGTATCTATGACCCTTAATTGCGATATTGTGAGTCTACTTAATATGTTTGTAGGCAATCACCCTGCTAATGTCATGAAGTATCATCAACCATGGATTTCATTACATAATGTCTCATGATATTCAATAAAATTTCATAATTGAAACATTTAAAGATCATATAAAACCTTCAAGAACCTCATTCTCTACCATTACTTAATTATAGGTAAGGCATGAGGGGAAAGCTCTATAATAATCATCTCCATCACTAGAAAGTAATATAGATATCAAATATTCTAATACACATTCCAAAAACCTAAAATTACTTCTGAGATAGGTTAATGGAATTAAATTTTTAGTTCATACTAATATGGTACATGCTCCAAAAATTCTCCCTCCAAAGAGTTTGACATGCTCCATAGACTCAGAGAATCCATTATGATCATTTCCTATGGATATATGATCTTGTAAGACCTCTCAATAACTATCCCCAGATGTTAATCGCACATGTGATGTAAAACTAGAGTGGTCACAAATTTTTTTATAGATATTATACTACATAATAATCTACTATGTATAACTTCATTGAGGATATCTATTCTAATTCCTTACCCTGAAAATGAGAATGATATTTGTTTGAGAGCATCTGGAACAACATTTCTAGTCCCAAAATTAAATATTATCTCCACGACATTTAAATGAAATGCATGATCCATCACCATTACCTTAGGATATGAACCCTATAAGTGAACATATACCAAAGAATGTCGGGGTAAGAATACCCAAAAAACTACTCTCAAAGAAGGTAGTGCCTCTTAGTATTCAGAGAAAACTATAAAAATGACAATTCTATGGCATGAGTTGAGTAATTCAGAAAATGTGGACTCAAATTCCTAGTCACATATGCAAACAATACATACTACAACATTAAAAAAATGCCAAGACCATTCTGAATGGCATCACAGAACCAAATGTGTTGAACCCCCTCGTATGGTAACATCATTACATTAACACTAATGTTTCCCTTCCACGACTCCTTGATGACCTATTAGATCTGATATGACATGATATATGATTATCTATTCTTATTTAAGGTAGTAAATGTTGTCTTAATCCTATATAATTCTATGATGATTCTCCTTAAATTTTCATTGAATCTGTAACAGATTTATATTTATTTCACTTTATTCAATTTATTTGAATCATGTGTTACCTCAATATTGGTTGGGTCCATAGTAATACCCAATTCTATGAAAGAATTTCCATTAAATTGAATCCCAGATATCTAGAACCCAAACATCAAGTGTTTATCATATAGATTATTATCTTTAATGATGTCCAATTATGCTAAAAATACTCATGATTATCAACCTCCAATTTTGAGTATATTAAAATTTCATAGAATCCAACTACAAAGAACATGTTGTGTAGTTGGTGAATGATCCAATTCATGAGACCCAGAAACACCATTGAATTATTCCCCATAACAACAAGAATCACCATATAAACATATTGGTGATAGTGGAATAATAATTAAGTCTTCGGTATATCATCCTTGCACACCTACAACTGATGATATCATGACCCGACGTAATTATTTGATATCCACCTCTCCCCATTCAGCTGATCAAAGAGTCCATTGATTAATTTCTATTGATATTTAATACATATGGTCACCTAAATAAGGAAATTATATCCCATGAATTACATACAATTAACATCTTACTTATTAGTGAATAATATTAATGCTGACTGGATGGGGAACACTAGGTATGATAAAAGAATTCATATAATGGTAATCAAAATACTCCCTCATCTCTCAAATCATTGAATGAGATATTATATATTTTAAAGAAGATATTATAACTAAACCTCTCTAAATGTAAATATATATTTTAACCTCCAAATGAGGAGGAAAATCATATATGTGTTCAGGAAATACATCTGGGTATTCCTCGAATATAGTAAAGAATAAAACATCTACTAATTATATTACATTAAGGTTCAGGCTAGACAACTGATTATAAATATTATATAATTTCATGTAATTGATATCATCATGAACAACCTAGAATTCACTCTCTCCAATAAAATTTAATATTTTCCCCTCTTCCTAGGTCAACTATAAGCCCTAACTAAAATAAATAATATTTTTTCTGGATTGAAAATAACCATTCCATACCAAGAATGAAATCATAATGTCTCATCGGAACTACAAAATATAACATGAGATAATTCTACTCCATATTCAAAATCACATAATAAAAGATGAGTGCAGTAATTGAACCCCAATTATAGGTGTCTCTAGTCACAAGGTTGAGCAAGAGGCTCTATTGTTATCATTATTTATTTTGAAAGGAATAAGGTAATGCAGAAATTGATAATTACCATCTCTATGAAAACATATTCTATGGTTGATAAGAAATTTATTGTACCTCATATTATTCTAGGATCCTCGGGGTTATAACTCTATATTACCTAAAAAAACTATCATCCATGTCTTCTAGCTTCATAATACTAATAAGGTCATCCTAGAGGTGGTGGTTATAGTATTATATCAGAGTTCCAACCACATCTTGCAACTTTCCTAGAACCTCTATCTGGGAAAACAACTCTTAGATTCTCATAAAAGTGTCATTTCCATTTTATTGAAGACACATCAAGATTACACCAATATAGAAAAACATATTGGGTCAGAATATCTTTGGTGATATGACTCCACACATCATTGGAATAACACAACCTATTCATTCTCTAAATGGAATCACTTTCGGAACATTTTCCTACAGTACCAAACATCTAAGAATGGATGTGGTGATTCTTAGAGTGTCACATCCTCGATAAAAACTATAATCAAGAAACTACTAATTACTATTCACAAATGTAACTAGTATATGTAAACAATTTCTTGTGATTAGTTTTCTAAAAACTCTCCAGTAGTACAACAAGCTCTCGAAACCTGATTTAGGTGTGGAAACAAAAGGTCATAATATAGCCTAAAAATAATTAGTGTATAACTTTGTAATACCTAAAATCTCGTAAGTGTGAATCATTAACCATGTATTTATAGTATCATGTGTCCTCATAAACAATAGGGAAAGATTATCCACAAATATGATACCTTGTTGTACGTAAAGAGGAACCCATACATGCATTGATCTTAGAGTCTATAAATTAAAATCAAACCAACATAGTTGTTCAATTTCAATCTAGTAGATGATCGCCTCATAATGGGACTATATTATCAACATCCACCATCATCATGTCGAACCAATTAATCGACATGTTTCAATAAGTACCATCAAAATCATAGGTGGTCAAATGAATATGAAATCACCAACCATAAACTATAACTAGTCCTCTACCACCTAAGGGTCTAGATCTCTAATTAACATATGTGTTCTCTACCTATAAAATTCATGAATTACACTTAGCCTCCTAAAATCATCATACTAAGATGCCAATGTGATCTATTGTATTTTATGATGTGACACTTCATTTTGTGCTATTGTGGTCAAGTATTCATTGTGCTCGACTAGTGGAAGTTCTTTCCACTATCTTCTAAGAGGGAACTATATTTGAATGGGTCACATATATGTGGTTTCATCATTAATATAATTCTCATTATGATCCTAAAAATGGATATTTTCTTGCTATCAACATGGTGGTATCCTGAAATAATCTTGATGTACCATCGTTTTCAGCATATTTGAGAAGTCCACTAAAGAAATGAGTGGAATAAACCGAATTATACAATATCAATATAACATATTGTTCACTACAATCAGTTCCTTAGTTAGCCATGTTGATAAATGGGTTATAAGAATCTTGGGGAATCGATGTGTTTTATATTAAACCATTACAAGGATTCTTATAATGATAATTTTAACACCCTTATATTTTTTTGAAATACAACATTCAATCATTTATTTATGTTTTTTTAAATTATTAGATATCATGTGTTGTACGATACCCAAAGATAATATTGTGATAATCACATCACCGACATAGATTATGATATACATATCATTATTATTTTCTTGAGTTACACACAGTTTCTAGATTCATTCCATAGAATTCATTTCATGCAAGACCCAGTTGATGTTAAAATCTATATATAATAATTTTACTTTATAACCAAGAAATAATTATATAGGATATGATCATTATAAATTGAATTATGAAAATATACTTAATCTATAACAACCATTCTATTTATTTTATACCTAATCCAGATTAATTACATAAAACCTTCACTTGATACAAACTAGAATTTCGAGAGGTTTAGATTATTTGGGGAATTGGAACATTACATAACAAATTAAAACATAGAATGAAACATCTTATTGAAAACTTCCTTTACATGACCACTACCATCCATCGCACTTAACATTGCATGGGATTACCTAGGGACATGAATAAGAAAATGGTGAGTTATAAAGCCCTGTAAGGGAGTAGAAAAGAAATATCATTATGATTAAAATAAATTTTAGAAAATAGGAATATCAATGGAGAACTATAAAAAATTAACATAAAGTCCTGATAAAGCATGATAATCATAACATGGAAATCTGGTAACAACACTTAACATAGAATTAGCATGAGCCAAGGCTCATTACACATGAAACAAGAGTAAACAATAATTGCAAATGAATCATTATTATACCATTGTTTTACATGAATTACCATGAGTAATCACTCTTTTCACATGACATATCATGATACTATACGTTACCCTATGCATTTGAGCACTCAGATGGAACACCCTTCTTAAAAATTTCATTTGTTACATGATTATGCCAAATGGATTATTAAAAAATGGATTCATCATCATTTATTCCATAATAAATAAATTTGGAATTAAAAAATCAAACTATATAATCAATAAATAAATGTTCATAAATGTTCTGGATAGAGAAATGGACACGGTATTCACTACACAATGAAATTGGCTTGGAAAAACGCAGTGCAATTTCAGAAGCATAACGACGTGACATAAAAATTCATAAAAACGGTTACTGAGAGGGAAAGGTTTGTTTTATCATAATTAAATTAAATGTAAAGTAAAAGGGTCAAATAGATATATTTCCAAACAATTGTAATGGAATTTATATTCATGATACATAAGAATTACTTGAATGTAAATGGTGAGAGTGGAATTCATTCATAATATCGTTATAGTAAAAGGTGTACATGGGAGGAAATTATTAGAGAGAATGGGGTATATCAACATTCAAACATAAATAGGGAAGTATTTTGGAGGTTAAAAATTATACCACAACATTTATAATTGAAAACAAAAGTACATAACTATATTAAGAAACTTGGATAAAAAGAGAAAGGAAGGAATCCTCTAGTTGGTAGTGTAATCCCAATGGCATGGGAGAGGCTTGAGAAAGGCTTATTGGGAGATTAGGGAACCTTGGGAGGATTCTAGAGAGAATATGGATGGGTTTGGTTGAACTCCAAAGGATTTGAGTGAAGAGGAAGTGGGAGCATGGGTGGGATTATAGAGGAAAGGACAAGGAATTCTTTATTAGTTATTTTTGGGACACCTCACATTAAACTAATCAAAATCACAAACCATCCCATGGATTTTTCCAATTATTTTTTCCAAAGGTGTGTGGAAGAAAATATTTTATATGTCCAATGGCCTAAAATCTTAAAATAATTTGGTTTCCTTTGTGGAGTTGTGTCACACTCTCAAGGAAAACAATTTAAAAACACAAAATGGTTTATAAGCCTTGAAGGGTCCAATAAATCACTGTAAAATAAAACTAACAAACCCAAAATTACATTATTTTAATGGTAAAACATATATTTTCCAAAACTAATGTTTGTTTTATTTTATTACATCACTATTGTGCCATAGTTATTCCATAAAACACATAATATATTTAAATGGTATTAAATTTTTACCCAAAAATTCGACTATGTCAGAAAAATATGAAAAATTCTATATTGGAAAATTTCAATATACTGATTCCAAAAATAATATTAATTTTATGAAAATAATTTTCTAAATATGTGAATTTTTAATTTTAATATAAAAGAATGAATATTTATCGAAAATACATTGGTTTTGACAAAAATATCATTCAAACCATAATAAAAATTAAAAATTAATTCATAAAATTATATGATCATTTATATATAATAAAAAATTGATTTAATAAAATAATAATATTTTATTAAAAAATTATTTAAATAAAAAATCCACTGAATCATCTAAATATTTTTCTTAGTTGAATATTAACTAAAAATACTATTTATACATTAAAAACTATTTACAAGGATACAATAATAATTAATGTATATTATCTATACATGTATAATATACATAATCATAGTAGTCGGGTATTTTTAGATAACCCCTTAAAACACCAGCATAAGACATTACGATAAGGTGCGCAATGGGGAAATACTCTTGGGGTAGCTAAGATTTCATTTCTTGAGTGGTAATCTCTATCAACTTCTACTACTCTCGTAGGTGGTTCTACTCGAGCTAAACATATTCAAGCATGGATTGGGATAGGTCAGGAGTGAATCCCAATGAAGCCAACTCCCTTTTGAGATCTGAAAAATGACCTTCATATGGGGAAAGTCTATTGGATGAAGCCATCACTTCTTTTGTCAGAGTAAATTTGAATTGTTAAAGCCATATATTTATACTAATCATCTGATCATTGATCAAAGGATATATTAGCAACGGTCACAATTCATATTTTTATTTTGAAATCCAAAAAAAAATAAGTGAATATGATTCAGATAACCATAAGAGGACATTTATATAGACCAAGAGGAATTGTCATTAATTTATTTTTGAGACGTTTTAATCTTCCCTCATTAAGAAATTTCACCCTGGAAATATAATTTTACATTCTAATCCCTAAACTGCTACAGGTACTTTTCCATGATTTTCTCGACAACGTCTTCATTCATTTATATTATTATATCTTTTATGTAGAATGGTTCAATGTGTCACAATGGTACCTTAGGATATTTTCAAAATCATCTACTTCATTTTCCAAAATACACCTCATGCGTCTTGGTTTGTATTGGTGGAAGCATAGATAAGTAATTAAAAGGTATTTCATATATATAATTTTAAAATATCTCCTTGAACATGTTATTTATAAAAACATCTTACAGATTCATCTTCCCATATTTCCAAATAGAGAATTAGGAAATCAGTTATTGTATTTCCCCAAAGACAAAAATCTATAATTTGATACATATAGGCTCCTCGGAGGTCTCCATATTTTGAAGCATCTAGAAAATAATTTATTTCATTATAATTGTGAAATAAAGAGAATAATTTTAAAAGACCCTGATGGTACTTCCCAGAAATAGCATGGTAATAATGTTGAGAGTGCAATATTCCCCAACAGATTGTACTAGATCCGTGAATTAATCGTGTAATGATAGAGGTATTGGATGCCTCATAATTTTTTTTCCAAGTAACATGGATATTTGAAAAAAAATCAATTTCATTTGAGAATGAATTCATATTGGACTATTCAAACCTTATAAGTCATGTTGAGATCTTTCTCAATTGAAATTCAAGGTATGTGGGATCAATATTTATCTATGGTAGAATTTTCCTATAACAATAGCATAAATTCAAGTATTTAGATTGCACCATATGAAGAATTATACAGAAAGAGGTGTCACATCCCATCTTGTTGGGATGATGTCGTTGAATGAATACTCGTAGGCCTAGAACAAGTTGATGAAACAATGGAAAAAGTGACGATTATCCAAACCCACATCAAAGAAGCCCAAAGTATGAAAAGGATCTATGATGGTAATGGAATGAAGGATTTGAAATTTCATGTAGGACACCATGTTTTCTTGATGTTATCTCCATGAAAGGGTATTATATGTTTTGGTGAGATGGGTGAATTGAGTCCCAAGTACCTTGGACGTTTTGAAATTCTAGAACAAATTGGAGTTGTTGCTTATTATTTTGCAATGCCGCCAAGTCTCTCCAATGTTCATGATGTGTTCCACGTATCACTATTCAGAAAATACATGCTTGGAACAAGGCCTGTACTCATCTATGAGGAAATTGAAATGGAAACTGATCTATCTTATTGTGAAGATCCTGTCAAAATTCTTGATACAAGAGAAAAATTGTTGAGAAAATGGATGACTCATCTAGTAAAAATTCTATGGAGAACCCATAAGATCGATGAAGCAGCATGGGAACCCAAGGAACATATTTTGAAAAACCAACGAAATCTTTATATTCAGTAATAAACTCGAAATTTCATGGATGAAATTATTTTTAGGAGGGTATAATATAACACCCCAAGATTCCACTATACGTTTCCCTTTGAATAATGATTTAGCTTACATTGTACACAACTTGGAGTTTCAAAACACCACGACCAATCAAAGTCACAGTTATGAATTGTAATACCCAATTTTTAAAATATTATATATTTTATTTTTCAAAATGGAATTCAATTTTTGAATCAGAATATCAAAACTAGCTTAGGGTAAATTTTTGGTATTCTTCTGAAAAATTCAATTTTTGATGAATAGTGAAAAACACATCATTATTGTTTAAAGCCAACTTTTTAATTAAATAATTAGTTATTGAATTTTAATTTATTTTATGTCAAAATAGATACATAATACTTATATTTGTTGAATTTAATTCATTTGATTCATTTTATAATAAGTTTAGATATATGAAATATTGTTGAACTTTTTACCTCCTTTTACCCACCTTCTTAGAACATTTGAAAATTTGCATAAAACATAATTTTACCACTTCTGTGAGATGAATTTCAAAAATCTGAGAGCCATAGTTAATATCAGAATGTAAAATGTGGTTCAATATGATGAAAATAAATTTTGGTGAATAGTAACTTTTGACTTTTATTTATCACAGTTAAAAGTAAATAGGGTAATAAAGGGTAAAAATGATATTATAATTACACTAACACATGTCTTAATTCCATTGGGTAAGTGTAATTAGACCATAAACAACCTTTGGAATAAAATATGACCCCTTTGGTTCACATGGATTAGATTAGGACATTTACTATTATTTTATTTAATGAAGAGTTAAATAATTAAATTTATTTATGACACAACGATGATTAGTAATTTTTTTTAATGAAAGATTAAAATAATTGATATTATAAATTTTCAAATAAATGTAATTTGAGACATTCGGTGAATTACACTAATTTTATAGGTTAATATTAAATTTTATAGTGCATTAAATATTTTTTTTGATGTAATCATGATGTTATGATTTTCACTAAATCCAAAAACGAAATAGTGTCAAAATTGACATAATTGAGTTTTTAAAACAAATACAATATTATTAATTGATATAATATTCATAAAAATATATGGATCAACCAAAGGGCTTAGATAAGGTTATATATGTATTAATAATTTACCTCTTGGGGTTCTCTTGTCTTGTTATAGAATGTTAATTAACCATATAATATAAAAATAAAAAGAGATAAGGTAAAGGACAAACTATTTAAATAAGAGTTTAATCTAAATGATAAGGTTAATATGGTGACCTAAACCTATCTAAAACATATTGGTTGACATTTTTTTCGACCCATTACCACCATATCCTCTAAATAAATCATTTAGGAGTCATTAGAAACCGAAAATGATTTTATTATAAAATAATATTTCAAGCATCTCCAAAAGTGACTCGCCTCTCTTATAAAATGGTACTTCCCCTTATTTTAATCTCACACCTCCAAAGCCATTTATCATGACCAAAACCTACCCAAATATCCTAAAAATTTTCTCCCTCTTCCTAGTGACCTTCTTTTGGTCAGAAGGACGACCTATTGAATCCCTTTTGGTAAAATTAAAAAGAAGAACCCTAAAAAGAGGTAAACCTGTCCTCACCTCTTTCAAGTTATTTTATTCTTCCACTTCTTATTTGATTCTTGTTTCCATTATATAATAATAAATCCATTATATTCTATATACAGTGATGTTATTATAAAAATTTTAAAACCTTATTCATTATTCTACCCATTATATGAATGACAACGTCACCATTCGTGTGTACGTATAGCTTGTTGTCTCCACGTCTCAGTGTAGTTTGTTATTCAAACACTTCATTATTTGGATAGTTATAATAATGAGTATAACAGATGTCAATAATAAATATAACATGTTACTGATTCTTTTTATTTTATGTACCATCAAATTACATTCTTTTTTACCATCAATATATTGATATTGTCACTGGTACGTACGTATGGATTACCATATCCACGTATGTGATGAGATTCATTCCCAATCGTAATCATTCAAGAATAAATTTCATTTTAAAAGTAAAAATAATTTTTATGAACGTAATATCATTCTGTATATGAATCAAATACATCCTATACATAACAAACATGACTAACATAATCAAGCATAAAAATGAAAACAAATCATTTAACACCCGAAACGATGATACAACTGAAATATTATTTACAATGAAATTTCAGTGGATCATATATGATATCTTATTTATGTATATAGTTTTTTTATAATTTAATGACAATGATTTATCTATTATAAATAAGGTTAACATACTCTCAACCAAGGAAAAGTACAAGGTATGGGTTAATTCAACAATATCCTCATTATCCGAGGTTGTTTATATGTGAGTATCTACTAGGACCTCTTTGTCATCCACATCTTTGATTCTTAAAAATATTTTTGAAAATATTTTTAAAAATTTCCTATACTACTGGTTAAATTCATTTATACCCTTTTTTACTTTTTATAAAATTATTATAAATTAATATTTTCATCATTTTCTAAAAAAGGTTATTTACGACCATTTTACCAAAATCAAGGAAAGAATGTTTTTTTAACTTATATGACGGTTCAACTATTTTTTTCTCCGTTATAACACCTCCAATGCATCCATTAAAATATTATAAGAATATTTTCAAAATAATTTTTTTTATAATTACTTGAAGTATAAATGATTTCAAAATAGAAAGAGATATTTCTTTCAAAACGTATTTATTTCATCTATGTCAAAATCCTTTTATGGATTTTAAACATGTTTGAAGTTGATTTCTTATGATAAAAATCATCCATATTGTAATGAAGGTATTGATATATATTTGAATATGGATGTTTAATTTTTTTACCATTTGTGGTATATCAATAATGTATTGAAATTTATTATGCTAGTTTTAATAAGAATGTTTGTGTTATGTTCAGACCTTTTCATTTAGGAATGCATTGGAATTAGTAAGTGACGGGTGGAGCCCGCTAGAGCTCCTCGATGAGTTGGTAGATATCCTGAGACCAACTAGTTTATTTTCAAGAGGCCTTGACAAAATTTAATTTGTAGTCTTTGAAAAAGTACTTGACATTGTGGTTATGAAATCTGGCATTATGCATTCCATCATTATGAAATTGGCTATTGATATTTCATGTGATTATTAGACTAGTAGAACATCCATGTGAATAAGTAAATGAAATTATTTGATTTTTTCATTTCCATATTATGTTTATGTTATGTTTAAATGGATATAGTTATAGTTTTATACAATTCCATAAATGTTAATTCTTATTTATGAATGTTTCGGCTATATTTTTATCCTAACTGAGTATCCGATCTCACCCCTTGGTATGTTTTATTTTTTCCAGGATGAGAAGAAGTATTTTATGGTTGACCGGCATAGATAGGTTAAGGATATAAGTGTGTTCAATAGGGGAAAATGATGTTGATTTTTTTTCATGATGTAATGTAAATCTTATGAATGTATCTAATACTTCTAAGGCTACTAAACTGATCGGTTATTCGGGACATGATTTCTTGTATCATGCCAATGTAATGTAATAATGCACCGACTCTGGGTAACTGGGGTCAGGGCATTATAGTCCTATCATATTTAAATTAAATGGAATGTAATGGGGTCATATATATTCTTTTCTGAACAATTGTAATGGAATTTAGATTCATGATATAAAAAACTACTTGAATGTAAATTAGGAGAGAGAAGTTCTTTACGGAATTTCCCCATAGTAATAGGTGTAAATGAGAGGATTTGATGAGAGAGAAAGGTGTCTTTCATAATTCCATCATAAATAGGGTAGTATGGTCGGGTTTTAAATCATAGAATAACATTTATAATTGAAAATAAAAGGACATAACAACATTATAAAACTTTGATAAAAAGAGAAATGAAGGAATCCCATACTTAGAAGTGTGATTTCAACGGCATGGGGAGGCTTGAGAGAGGTTTCTTGGGAGATTAGGTCCCTATGAGAGTATTCTAGAGAGATTAGGGTAAGGGTTGGTCAATCTCCAAAGGTGTGGAGTAAAGAGGAAATGGGATCTTGGGTTGGTTTATATAGGAAATGAGAAGGAATTCTTTACTATTTAGGTTATGGACACGTTACATTAAACTAATCAAAACCACAAACCATCCCTTGGTTGTTGACCATGATTTTTTTCCAAGTGGGATTTGAAAATAATATTTTATATGGCTAATGGTAAAACATCTTAAAATAATAGGGTTGCTTATGTGTAGGTGAGTCACACTCTCAAGAAAAACAATTTATAAAAAATAAAATGATTTATAGGCGTAGAAGGGTCCACTAAAGAATTGAAAATAAAAAAAATCCAAAATAACATTATTTTAATGGAAAAATATATATTGATCGAAAAAATGTTTATAGAATTTAGTTACATCACTATATGGTAATTATGATGTCATAAATCACATTATATATTTAAACAGTATTTAATTTTTTCCCAAATAAATTTACGGTCTCAGAAAATTATAAAAACATCACGATTGGATAATTTCTCTGTAATGATTCCCAAAATAATATTCATTTCTTATAAACAATTTTCTAAATATGTGAATTTTTACTTTTAAAATAAAAACTGCCATTAATCGAAAAGTCATGGTTTTTGACAAAAATAGTATTCAAAACATAATAAAAATTAAAATTGCATTCATAAAATAATAAGATCATTTATATTTAATAAAAATTAATTTAATAAAAGTAATAATATTTTTTAATAATATTATTTATTTCAAAAATCCATTAATTTGTCAATAATATATTTCTTTGTTGAATATTATTTGGAAATCCAATTTGTGAATGAAAAACTATTTATAAGCTATCAATAAAAACATATTGTATATTTTCTATACAATAATAATGTACACAATCATAGTACTAGGGTATGATTATATAACCCCTTCAAACACTGTTTTAAGACCATAGCGTATGGTGCGGGGTGGTGATAGACTCTTTGGACAGCTCAGATAGAATTGCATGAGTGGTAATATTTATCAACTTCCACTTCTTTCGTAGGTGGTTCTGCTTGAGATAAACGTATTCAACTCAGATTGCGCTTGGTCAAGAGAGATTCCCAATGATGCCACCTCAATTCCGAGATCTGAAATATGGGCTTTGTATAGGGCATGTCTACTGGATGAGTCCATTACTTCCTTTTTCTAAGTAAATTGGATTTGTTAAAGCATTATATTTATACTAATTATGTGATCATGGTTTAATGACTATATTTTCAACAGTCACAATTTTTAATGGTTTTTTAAAATCCACAAATATAAAACCATATAAGTGATTATATTTTACCTAACCATAATAAGACATCCAAATAGGAAAATATGAAGTTTCATTAATGAATTTTTGGATTGTTTTATTAAACATGTTTATATATCTAATTAATGGTAGATAAATTAATTATAAATGAAAATTAACCCTTATAAATAAATCAAAATGTTTTTTTGAATGACTATTTAAATGATAATAAATATGATTATAATAAAATTACTCCAGATAGATTTTTATTTATAAAATATATTTTCTTATATATTCAATATAATTTTTAAATTCAATTTTATATGTTTTCTATAAGTGATATATGATAATATTCAATTTTTTAGAAAACACAGGTATTTTTGAAAAATGCAATTTTACCATCTTTTGATTGCATAACAATTTAAAATATATATTTTGACACATTTAAATATTTTATTTTAAATAATAATCTTCTTTATTTGGGGGAAGATATAAAAATTCATTTTAGTAGATTTTTTAATATTTTTTTGAAATGTTTCTTGTTCTAATGAATATTAATAATTTACTAAAATGTAATTGAAAACAAAATTCATCGAAAAAATTTATATGGTCAAATTATAATTTTGAATGTATTTAATGTATAAATAGATTTTATTTTTCATCATTTTATATAATTTCGATCATATGAATTAATTTTATACTCTATTTTTTTCTAAAAACATTTCCATATTTTGCAATTTTTTAACTTTTAAAAATCGTTTTCTCATTCAGACCATGTGATTAATTTTAAATTAATTAATTAAATTTCTATGTTTAAAAACATAAAAAATATATTTAATATTTGGAATTCATTTGTCCAAATTATGTAAATAAATTTCTATTATTTTTTGCATTATGTATAGTAACCTAAATAAATTTTATTGGCATTGTAAAATGGTTAATTGGGTAATTAAGGGTTAATGTAATATTAAAAAAATACCATAAAACTTATAATAATATAATTTAATGAGTTATTTTTGAATAAATAATCTTTTTTAGGAAAGTTATCCTTTTGATGCCACAAGGGTGAGATTAAGGAAATTAATATATTTTAATTAAATAATTGTTAAATATTTTTTTAACGACATTTTAATAAATTTATCATTTTTTAATAAGTTAATATCGAATATAAATTTGACTATAAGTACTAATTTGATAGTTAAAAGAATTTTATTTATCATTGAAAATTATTTTTAAGTTTTAGGAAATAAAAAATAACTTTAAAGGATTATACTTTTATGATGCACAAATTATTAGATTGATTAAAAATCAATAAAAATCAATACTAAAATAAAAACAACCTTTAATGACTTGAGAAAATAAAAAATATATATTATTTTTTGTGTATTTCATGACCATAATCATACAATGGTATATTTATTTACTATTTTGAGACACATGGAAATGATTATGACACCTATAATATCATATATAACGTAATGTTAATGTTGTCACATTCAAGATATCTTAACTCAAATATTTTTAATGTACGATATCTCTAGAGATATATTTAAAAATAATTATTATTATGAAATATAGTCTTATTTTCATCATTATAGAATTTTACTTTTATTTTTAACACATAAATTACTATAATAAATAACACAGAAGGATGATGCAGTAAATATGTTATTAATGAAAATATCAAATTAATGTTATTAAAAGTATTGCAATAAATATTATATTCAGTAATGAATATATACAATGAATTATCTTGATGACCTTTATCCAATAGTAATATAATTTAATAATTTCTTTTCAATCATAACATCTTATGTTGATATATTTAAAAATCACTAAATTTAGTAGTTTCAAACTTTAAACTATTTATTATTTTTCAAAATAAGGTATTATTTAATTAGTTAAAAATCATAAATCCTTTTTCGAGATATATAATAATTATTATATCTTAGATAATGTTGTCAATTAGTCATTTGTGGTCTAATTGACAACAAAGACATGTATATTTTACCCTTTTAATATTGAAATATTTGTTAGATTTGTTAAAAATTATGTTGAATAACTATGTGTTAATTAAAATCATAAGGATTATACAAATAGAAAAAAATGTCAAAAAATTACAGGTTTATGATATTTCATCCTTATCTCATTTAATATTTGAATCTTGGATATTTGATAGGTTTCTGGGTGTTGGTTTATTTTATTATAAATGAATATTTTTAATGATTCCATATATGCCTCTCCCCACAATTATAAAATAGAATATGCTACCTCACAATTTCACATCATGTTGAGCCTTCAAGCTTAGCCATAACCAAACCATTTCCAATATAAAAATTATTAATTATATTTTGGTGGTTTTGGTATTCTCAAAATACAAACTCTAGTTTCATTAAGAGGAGATCTAGAGGGCGCTCATCGAAGAAGATGTAATCTCCAATGTCAATTCATTCAATCATATTTATTCTTCAACTTCCAATTCATGAGTATTTTTCTTTTAATGTAATTAATCCAATATTAAATATAATATTAGAGGTTATTATGAGTTTTTAACAACCGTATTCCTCCTTCTCTTCATCCTATGAAGAATGAAATCACCACCCATAGGTACATGCGGCTTACCGTCTCCATGTCATGATATAAAATATTTTTCAAAACTACCGTAAATAGATGAAAATAGAGATGGAAATATAAACTATGTTATATTTTAATTCTAAAAAAATCTATATAACATCCACTTCTATACCATTCTAAAATTTAGTAAATTATATCGTCGCTCGTGTGTATGTTTGACCTATAGTCTACACGATGTGATGTGATTCTGGTTATACGGTCTTCATGGATTAATGATTATATAAATGTTTAAAATTAATAAATACGATATTTAATATATTAATATCATTCTTAAAATGATATAGGTATAACCTAATAATGGGAACATGAACTTATCTGACTAATCATGTGTATTAAAATAAAGCAGTTAATACCTGATAGATGAGTAATAATGTATTTAAAAAATTAGTAATAATATGAGAACATATGATATCATAAAAATGATTATAATTATTTAATAATATAATTAAATTATTTAAAACCCAATATATTTGGATCTGAAACATGGGATGGAACTCCAACATACGGTATGGTATAATTTTTCAATCTCATTTTTATCCGAGATTGTTTAAATGTAAGTATGTACTAGGGTATATTTCTCATCCATGTCCATGTTTTATAACTATTTATTCCAAAATATTATTTATATCATTATATAATTATTCAATTTCAAATTTAACCATTTATTTAATTTTTACTACACATTATGAATGGACTGTTTTTTTATTTTCAATATGAGGTGCATTTTGACTTTCAGCGAAAAGTATGAGAAAAATAATTTCTTTTAACTCATATATAATTACATAATTTTTACATGTTCAGAATTCCTTAATTTCATCAAGCATAAATTAACTAATTTCTTGTTCATTTTAAAAAAAAACCATTTCTTTTAAAATTTAAAGGATTTTTGAGAAAAATATTCCCTGTGAAAATAAAATATTCCTCATGAATTAATTTCATGAGTTCTATCAAAATTATTTTCTATCTACGATGGAATTAATTAATATCGTTATGTTTCATTTAAACAATCTATTATATTCTTATTTTTAAAAAAAAAATTTATGATGGAATTATATTTATGGAATATATTTGTTTTAAAAGGATTATATTATGATGAAATGATGTTTAAGAATAAAATTTTATTCATTGGGTTATTCTATGATAAATGATTTATGTTTTTGGGGAACACATAATAATGATATAATTATATGATTTTTGGAACCTATATCTCCTCCAATGAATTGGGTAATTATTTATATCTCTTGAGATGGATGTGAGGAGAATTAGATTTAATCCTAGTTTAATAATAAAGGGCTAAAACAAGAACTATAATAAGTTTAGTAATGGAAATTTTCTACTATGATGGTTATGGAAATTAACCTTGAATAATATGTTGTGATATTCTATACTTATTCATATGCCAAAAATTTCATGTCTTATTTTAGGGATTTTGTAAATATGTTCATTAATTATTGATGATCTTTTATGATTTCTTCTATGACATTATATCATGATCTTTAATATACATGATAAGATTTTTAAATGTTGTGTTCTTATGTATTATGATTATGATATGAATTATATCTATCTTTTTTACCCTTACTAAGCTTCTAATATCACCCTTTCCTATGTTTATTTTCCCCAAGTCATGAAGAAATGTATTAATTAGTATATGTCAATATATTTTCTTGTTATGAATTCATATGAAGGATATAATGTAGATGTCTTATGAACCAATTTTTAAAGTTTCCCGTTTTCTATGGACCATATACCTATAATGTACTAAAATGGAAATGTTATAATTTATATGGAATACTCTTCAATATTGATGTATTATTTATGTAATTAATGTATTTGTCAATATATTTGGTATCATAAAAATTGAATAGTTATCCTTTGTAAACAATGATGTGAAAACATTAGTGAAATCTTAGAGATATTTCTAAGGATATGACTAGGGATATCTCTAAAGAAAAATCAATATACACGTTACAATCATGAAATTTTGATAAAAATCATAGATAAAATTATTTTCAACCTAAGATTATAGATATTTAAATTTGATTCCATGGATTATGGGTTTTTTCTAGTTTGATTATTAACACTGAAAATTATTTTTTAGTTTAAGAGAATGGCTAAAAACTAAAGGATTCATGTTAATTTTTAACATTATTGACAATGGAATGATATTACTCAGGAGAAACTCAATAAAATGGGATTATCAATGCAAATAATTATTATTATGTATTAAAACCAATCTCATAATATGATTAATAATATCATCATTGGTGAGATTCCTATCCCACCTAAATAAAAGAATCATAGACTTTAATGGTGACTAAAGAGAAAATAATGTTAAATTTTCATTATGTAACTCATGAGGAATGCGAGATCCTTGAGGATGTTTCACAGGAACTATAAGATACACTGGGTGTGTAAAATAAGGATACAAACCAATTAATTGGAATATAAATGGTCCAGTTAACATAATGGATAGGGAAAATCATATTGCGAATGAATCAATTCCATCGAAATGTTTTAGTTGTGGAATGTAATGGACTTATGAAAATAAATTTGGTAAGGGAAAATATCATGAATAGAATCATCAAGGGCATATTAATAATTGTTATATTTCTAATGATGAAAAGACTAATAATTTCATGTGAGATAAAATAAGTTTTATGGAATAAATGGAAGAATCATGGTTAATACTTTAAGATGATATTTGAATGATTTTATTTTTATGTATTAGAATTCATATATAATGTTTTGGAAGAAAATTTAGGGTATTATAGAATAATGAAACATCTCTATATCAGTCCACTGTTGTTTTTCGATAATGACTTATGAGCATATATGGAATGGTACCAATAATCGTGAAATATTAATGAGGAAATAGGTTTATATTTTTGGAAATGACATGATTAATGGAGGGATACCTCTTAAAATGATAATGTGGATGAGATAATGATATTTTTTCTAATATATATAGGTTATAAATAATTGGATGGTAATGATTACTTTATAACTGATTATAGACTTGTTGAAATTTGGTTTATGCAATCATGGATGTAGTTTATAGATTTTTGGTATTAAGAATAAGGAAACATTCATGTTTTCAAATAGGATGTTTGGTAAATTGGGTTATTACAATTTTTCAATAGAATACATGATTTATGTATTCATGTGATTGGAATGTGAAAACAAATAATTGCCTTATGAGAAATGGGAGATAAACGGTAATACTCTTTAGTTTAACTCTTTATAATGTTTATGATATTCAATTTTGGAATGAATTGTATGGTTATAAATTTATGGAATGTATAAAAAAAATTTCATATGATGTTTGTTATATTAATGTATTATCTCACCATAGGTGTACATATGAATGTTTTATAAAATTGGATAATCTTTTGATAGATTTATGGAATAACCTCTCAGTCTTTTTATGAATCGAATGATCTTTTACCACATTCAGAATGAAAAATCCAAATTTGTTTCTTTGTATAATTGATTAAGTGTAAATTTATCATGAAACAAGTAATGGTCAAGATTATACTTACTCAAGTACATATTTCGTCTCATTAATCAAATCAAGGGAAAGGATTTCAAAATAAATGTTATTATTATATTACCTTTTTTTCTGATAAATACAAATGGCCCCATAAAGCATCATAGACATATGGATTTTCTGATTGTTAAATATCTCTAAACCTTTTTCTATATCTCTCTCCATTAAAAATTGACATTTAGAATACTCTTCCATATTAAGGTTTTTACATTCCTCACACATTATCCTTTATGGAAAACCATATTTGTGGGACATTGTGTAACCTTCATGTTTCCCAAAATCTATTTAATAGGAATTATTATTTTTCATTTTTATATGTGGGTTTCTATTAATGAAATTGAGATAAATTAATCCTTTGGTAACGCAGAAAATGTTCAATGTAAAATTCATTTTATGGGGTGTAAAATGTAACATCCCGATATTTTTTATGATATATATTTTTTATTTAATAATTTATTTTTGATTCTTAAATTATTTAATGACTTTTGTTGAAATATACACAAAGATAATCATGCAGTACATGTTACACTATCATAGATTTTTATATGAAATACTATGGTTGGATAGTGTTACACACACTTTCATGATTGTTCTTATAGAATTAATTTCACATTAGACCGAGTTTATGTGAAAACTAAATATTATGATGTTAACTTATTGCCTATCCATTTTAATGGAATGCATGAACAATATTACATTAATTATGAAAATATTCTTTACATATTATTGTATAATTATTTTTGTGTGAGTAATTATTTATAAATAATAATAAAACATGTTTAAATAAATGGAATGATTTTTCTAGATGAATATTTAAATGGATGTATGTCTGTTTATAATAAAGTCACTCTAGAGAGACTGGGTTAATATACTATATATTATATATAAATTCAATATAACTTTTAATATTAATATTATATGTTTTCTAGGCTTTATATAATATCAAATTCATTTTTTCTGAAATAGAGTGTATTTTAAATGTATATTTAATAATTTAATAATATGATAATTATTTTGATGAATACTAAAAATATAAAAAATTTCAATTGACAAAAATAATTTCATTGACGTTATTGATATGGTAAAATTATATTATTGAATTGTTTTAATGAATAAATAGATTATATTTTTAATATTTTATATAATTTAGTTTATTTCTATTAATTTTATAATGTATTATGATATAAAACAAATTCAATCATTTGAAAGGTTTTTACTTTTGATTTTTTTACTCATTTTGACCATGAGAATATATTTAATGAATTTCTAAAAATTGTATTTTTATAATTTTTTAAAATTGATTTTAGTTTTGGAATTAGTGGTTCAAAATTATATAAATAATTTTTTTTCATTTTTGTGCTTTTTGAATTGTAAATTCAGTAATTTTTATTAATATTGTAAAAAGGTAAATCAAGTAACTATGAGTAAAATTAATATAATAAATTTAACATAAAAATTTTTCTAATATAATTGGAAGATTTATTTTCTCCCCAGGTCATCCTTGTGTCAAAATGGAATCCTTTGAAAGCCACTTGGCTGAGATTACGATAATTAATATATTTTACGCAATGCAATGTTAAATATGCCTTACTCAAATTTTAATAAATTTATAATTTATTAAATTAATGTTATAAAAAATATATACTCAATTATAAACAGTCATTTGAAATATAAAATTTGGTTCTTTTTCCTGGTAATTTAGTTATTAGTTTTAGGAAAAAAATAATTACTTAAATAGATTACACATTGGTGATGCATAAATTATTTAATTATTAAGAAATCAATAAAATATTTTTTAATACAATTATAAAAATGATTAAAAGACCAAAAAAATTTAACAAATATTATTCATAATCATAAGAGAGTTGATTTATTAACCATTTGTATCTATATATAATTGACGTTGACACTTATAATATTTTATTTAAAGTAATGTTAAAGTTGTCACACTATGATTTTATTAAAACAGATTTTCAATATTGGATTTTCCATGATATATATATGACTATATGTATTCATAAGAAATACATAATAAATACCTTTGGTAATTAATTTTATTTTATATTTTTCAAACAAATATGTATGGTAACTAATTACCTAATATTGTTGTAATAACGGTTCTATTAATAAAAAACATCAATAGACTGTTATTAAACATATTAAAATAAATATAATTTGTGAGAATTGATATATCCACAAAATATTAATGATAGAAATTACAAATTTTTAATATAATGAAATATTTTTTCGAGGATAACATCTTATTTTGATATTTTTAAAAATTAATAAATTTGACAATGTCAATATTTAAAATATTTATTGTTTATCAAAATAATGTATTATTATGTTTTTTAAAAATAACTAAAAAATTTAAAACATATATTATATTTACAACTGTTGTAAAACATTCTAAAAAATAATTTTATTGTCTAATTAACATCAAATAATTAAATAACAGACTCTTTTAATATTAAAATATTTGTTAGCATATTTGAAACCAAAATAGAATAAGTAAGTGTTAATTAAAATGATATGCCATAAATTTTGATAATAAAGTGTCAAAAATTTATTGGTTGATTATATTACAAAATTATAAAATATAATATTCTAAACAATGACATTTATTGATTTTTTGATGTTATCTTATAAAATTATAAACTAATATTTTCGGAGATTCCAAAAGCCCCCATCTCCACAATTATAAAATGGAACATCCTCTATCACATCGTTATTTCAAATTCATCCTTAAATATAAGAAATAACATTCCCATTTGCCTTATAAACATTTTTATTTACATTTTAGAGGATTTGGTATTCTCAAAAGTCTAACTCTAGAACCATTAATTGGAGATCCAGATGTAGCTCGTCGAAGAAGAAGTAATCTTCTCTACAGATTCATTCGAACATATTTATTATCATACATCCTCTTAATTATTTATATACATTATAAAGTATAAACATTAGTATAACATTTATTCTTAAATGTAATTACGATTATGTAATATCTATATTCTACATTCTATCCATCCTACGACAATTGAAATCAACATGTGTGCATACATATGCCTTGCCATCTCCACGTTGTGGTGTAATCATTTTATCACCACAACCATATGTGGATTCTTATAACGATGGAAATAATAAATATTTATTATTTAAAATTTGTAAAAATATATATACATCACACTTCCATACCATACTACAGTCAAGGGAATAATATCATCGCTTGTTTGAATGTAAGGCATACCGTCTCCATGAGGCAATATGATTCATTCAATATGATCTACATCAAACCATGATTATATATATCATTAGAAATGATAGATATGATATAAATTATATTAATTTAGTTTTGGAAATGATATACCTATAAAATAATATGATGAACATGATATTAATTGACAAAACATGCATAAGAAAATAAAGTGGTTAATACCCAAAAGAAAAGTAAAAATGTTATTAACAAACATGTAATAAAATGATAACTTATGATATCATTAAAATTAATAATATTTTGGAACAAATTAATGGAATTATTTAATACCTTATATTTGTGTTTCTATCATGTACTGTAAAGAACCATAAAATTCAAGGGAAATTATTTCTTAATTTTCATTGTAATTTTAAAAGAACACAGTTTCTGACGGTACTGGATTCCGAGGCCGGGTGTGCCTGGAATCAATTTCCGAAGTTTAGCTTGGGTACGTTCAGTGAACAAATGAGCGGGTTTTTCTATCTTTTGAACCGGTACTCAGAATTGAAATTCGAGCACACCGATGAACTCGCGGCGCCGGTATTTTCTTAAGAGGACTTTTACTGTAGGTGCGTTAGCTTGAGAGGAGAAGTTAAATTTTTGGGTTTAAGGAAGAAATAAATAAAATTGTGACCAATTATATTTTTGTTAACCAAGGGAGTTAAATACTACCATGGGAAGTTGTTAGTGGGACCCACAACCACCCAACTTCCCATTTGTGGATATGTGGGAGGTGGGGCCCACACGAGACCCTAACCCCCCTTGATCGTCCCATAACCCCCTTGACCTCCCATTACTCACTTCCCTCTTAATTTTTGTAACTCCACTTTAACTTGTGTAACTCTCCCCTCTCTCCTCTTTAATTTTTCCAAAACACTTCTTAAATTATTTGATTAAACCTCTTCAATTAATTTAACTATGTGTTTGAATTTTTAAAAAAGTTTGAATGCATGACAATATAATAAAATAAGGAGAGGCCTTATTTTATTTTTGTGAGTTTTGTTGTGTGAGAGAATTTGGGAGAGAGCTCTTCCCTCTTCTGAAGAACATCATCTCCAAACGAAGAACGACCTTCCGACTCGGCGAAGAACGCTCTACGTTTTCTCCAATCCTTTTTTTCTTCTTCCGCGACAAGGAGACGCCGACCATGGAGACCGACGCCAACAACAACGTTCTACTTCTTCTTCCGAAGTTGATGGAAGCGAAACCTTTCTTCCGTGACACCCGACTACCCCGACGTTCGACTACCGCGACGTTCGACTTCCGCGACTCGACGATGTGCAGCGTCAATATCGAGGTAATGAAATTTATTTGGTGTTCTCTTATATTTTGAGAAAAGAATGAAGAGCGAGGACCAACCATTTCCAGGTTGATCCGCGGATCGTTCGTTCATGTAGGTTGATGTGAGGTTTTTTGATTTTGCCGTGAAATATTTCTTTTCCGTACGTCGACTTCTATTTGATGGTTGTTTTCTATCATTATAACGGGAGGAGGTCGGACCGCATAAACACGGCCGACCCTCCTCCCGCTTGATGTTTATTATGTTGCGGTTCGGAAGATGGAGGCCCGGTGCGACGACACCGCGCGGGAACCTGGAGTGATGCGGCAAGGATGCGTGGCGCCGTCGCGCCGCGCCGTCAAGGCCGAACGAAAGTGTGGTCCTAGTCGGGGCCGTGAAGGTGAATTTAAGACTCCGCAGTTGTTTTTCTTGACGTTTGGATCGTCGGGCATTGACGGAATGGGCCGCAAAGACGATTTGATGTTTCCGCAGTGAAGAACGGGACCCGGGATGAGCATCGGCGCATGCAGAATTGAGAACGGACCACCAGAGCAACTCTGGTGGCCCGCGGACACCGCCGGCACCAGCCGGCTGCCCGGAGGCGACGGTGCCCTGGCGCGCCGCCTGGAGAAACCGCCGCGGCGGCGAGCTGGCGGATATCGTGGCCGCGCGGGATCCAGGGGGGGACGCGGCCACGCGGGATCCCGGGGGGGACGTGGCGCGTCCGCGGAGCACCGGCTCGCTAGCCGAACCAGCGAGCCACCCGGCCGAGCCGGGCCGGATTGGGCGGACTGGGCCGGGTCGCGCCCATACCGGGCCAGGTCGCGCCGGCCGGGTCGTGTCCAGTCAGTTCGACCCGGTTCGGGCCGACCCAGGGGGGTTGGGCAGGGTCAGTACGGGCCCAGACCCCCCGTTTTCGGATCTTTTCGGTATTTTCCCCATATCCAGGGCTACAGACCTACGATCGACGCACCATCAGTGGCTAAGCAATCCTTGGACCGAGACGGTCGTCTTGACTTATCACACTCAAGGTTTTGGAATACTTTGGGTTCGGCCGTGTTGGTTCGTACACGAAACTAACCGGGCCCTCGGAGCAGAAACACTCGTAACATGAGCTCCGAACGTCCGATTGACGCGCCGTCTGTCTCGTTGATCTCCTCTTGATGAGACAGAAATTTTGACATACTTCTCTTCAGTTTTGGATGCAGTTGGATAGTGGACGAGTAAGATTGCACCCGAAATCCAACCGGCCCCCCGGAACGGAAAAGCTGATATCTTTCAGACCGAATGTCCATTTGACGAACCGTTAGCGGCGTTGGTGATCACGTGGAGAAATGGTCCCTTTGAGTATACCCTATTAGAGTTCAGGGTATAGTCGAGATACAGCCGTGTTGGTTCGCACACGAAACCAACCGGGCCCCAGGGATGAAAAAGCTAGTAACTCACAGACCGGGCGTCTGATTGACACGCCGTCTGTCGCGTTGAGACCCCTATGATGAGTCGGTTCGTTGAGTTACTTCTTCGTGGGACTTTGAGATACTTGGATTATCTACTAGGAGATCATGGAGCAGACCCTCCCAGAGACGAGCATATGGAGTAAGGAGACCGTATAGCTGGCTGTGACCTGATGACTGCTTGTACGATTCGATTCGGAGTGACTAGCATAGCCTAGTGGGGAGCACTACTTTGTGAGGTGGAAGACCCATGGTGGGGGAGCACTACTGTGTGAGGTGGCAGACCCATAGAGGAGGAGCACTACTGTGTGAAGTGGCAGAACTGCGGTACTCGATAGGAGGAGTACCTCAGCAGTCATAGCTTGGTGAGCAGTACATACGAGACGTGACAAGATCACTGTACTCCCAGAGACGGAGCTCTTTAGCAGTTACGGTTTCGATAATGAAAATCCTGGTTTGAGCTGAGTCTATGACCTTTGTGTTTTCCTCATGATTGAGATGGGTCACTTGATAACTTAGGTATATGTATGGGAATATACCTGGGTAGAGGTTATCTGTTGATTTCATAATCCTTTTGTTTCCTCATGATTTAGATGGGTTACTTGATAACTTGGGTATATGTATGGGCATGTACCTATGTAGAGGTTATATGTTGAGATCTTCTTGTGGTTATCCGGGTTGGTTTTAGTGAGACCTTGAGGGTCTCGGGGTCCCTACTGAGTATCGTTATACTCACCCCTACACGGGATATGCCCGCACCTCATTGTGTTGGTTGCAGATAATGGGAAATGCTGGTAGAAGCCAAGTGTTCGAGGACTGGATGGTACCCGGAGGTGGACTTCACAGCAAGACGACACTTGGGAGGTTGATGGGCGAGAGCATTATGGAGGCTATCTGTACCTACCCTTCAGGTACGATCCGTGGTGGATGATCCAGGAGCTGCGCTATATATTCCAACCCTTCAGGTAGGATCTGAGGAGGACGACCCAGGAGCTGCTTCCTTTCATCCAACTGTTGTCATTTCCGTTGTACTTTCATTCAGTTGTAGTTGTACATTCAGTTGGGTTTGTATTCTGGCCCATAAACTTTTCATCACTTTCATTGTACTTAGTGTTTTACTTCCACTTGTTCTCTATGGTGTTTTGTTACTTTTATAAAGGCAATGTCTTCCCAGTTAGCGGGATTTACGCCTTGGGTGCTAGTCCCCAGCCGCTGGCCTATGGAAGGCGGGATTGGGGTAGTCACGGCACGGGCCCTGAGAACGGGTCGTGACAAATTGGTATCAGAGGAGTCGGTTCTACCGCATAACTTATAACTCTGATATTTTATTTCTGTGAAGCAATAGTGTTAAGGGTACCGAGTGTGGTCTTCAGTTTAGGGAGTCCAGTGTTGGTGCGGGCGGCCGACGTATCCATACACCAGGACCCTGACAACTGATTTCTGACTTTGTGCATGAAAAAACTGTTTGCGTGGGTGTTTCCAAAAGTTTTTAAAAGTCAGCTAAAACCATGTTATCTTACCAGGTATAAATCGGTTGACCGTTTCATGTTTGTTTGTTTTAGGATGCCTCCCCGCGGACGACCAGCTAGAGCCTCAAGAGTTGTTCGTACTGACAGCCCGCCGAGCGACGTGGCCTCAATATAGGGCCATATCCCAGTTGAGGCACCAGCGGAGGCACCAGCGGTACTTCTTCCCGTTGGGCCACCGATGAGACCAGCCCCAATAGCAGAGGGTGCACGTCGCTTGAGTGCACTGCACGAGTTCCAGCGCCAGAGGCCACGCAAGATCAGGGGAGAGATGGACCCGTAGGAGGCTGAGGATTGGCTGGAGGCTGTGGTGAGATTCTTCAGGCTAGTGGGCACCCTAGCAGATTTCATGGTGATCCTTGATGCCAGCCTACTTCAGGAAGCATTAGGAAGATGGTGGAGCCTGATGCTCCAGATGCAGGACGAGGCGACACTTATATGGTCATACTTCGAGAGCCTGTTCCGGGAAGAGTTTGCACCAGCCAACCTTCGAGCGGTGCATATACTTGAGCTACTTCAGCTGCGGCAGGGCAGCATGACAGTGGCGCAGTATTCAGAAAGGTTCACAGACCTCTCGCTCTACTCCACAGATATGGTACAGGACCCGTTCTTCATGGCCTGAACCTTTGACCAGCGGCTCATGCGAGATATTAGAGCTTCTGTTGTTTCTCAGTGCATTCCGACGCAGAAAGGGGTGTTGGAGCGAGCCCTCTTTGTGGAGAGTTTCCTTGCTGAGCAGTCTCCAGCAGCAGGACCCACCACTAGCCTGCATGCGGCAGAGTCTTCTGTAGCAGGCAATAGACAGATGACATAGCGGTCCAAGAGGACCAGACCTACAGGTGGTCGACCGCGTGACTCAGGGTCGGTAGTGCGAGGAACCAAGGGGAATGACAGAGCCAGACCTGCCATGCAGTGTTACTCTTGCGGCGGGATTGGTCACAGGGCAAGTGACCGTCCGACCCACCATGCAGATGACCAACAGTTAAATGAAGAACCTCCCAGGCAGAGGCAGCGGTTTGATCAAGGTAGACCTCTAGGAGCTGAAGGCTGACGGAGGGGAGCTGTACGTGCAGCTGGAGGTGGACGACGTTTCGAGGTGTTGCCACCACCACCACCAGGAGGTCCACCCCGACCGCAGTTAACAAGTGGACATGGGAGAGCTCAGCTTCTGGCAGCAGAAGCTTAGGACTACGGAGCTCCAGAATCGAGTGGACAGGAGGGGAACTAGTGGTGTATATCTAGTTCCATGTTGTTGTTGTTACATTTGTGTCTTTGTACCATGAGCTGTAATAATATAAAGACACTTACCTTTATAAAGTTCGATTTCATGTCCTTTTGTTTGGTTGGTACTGAGTGGTCCTGATTAAGACTGTTGACTTGACCCTCACTTTCGAGATTTCTACTGGAAGAGACCTAGTGACCTCACACTGATGCCGACAGTGTGACTCGACCCTTGGAGGCAAGAGTGACAGTTGGATCTCTTGGTAGTAACGTCGAGGCCTTACGACGTCATCCATGGAATGAATACATCATTCATGTCCAGATTGACTGTATTAATCAAAGAATGTGGTTCATACAAGGGATGAGACCGGATTTCTCTTATCTGCAAAGAAGAAATCATAGTAGCTCTTGTGGGACCAGAGATGGTCCAGGCCACGACAGAGTAGGTCCAGGTCATCCAAGAGCGGATGAGGACAACACAGGGCCGAAAGAAGCCTTATGCTGACAGGAATTGGAGACCTTTAGAGTTCTAGGATGACGATCACGTCCTTATACGGGTTTCAACTCGGTGAGGTTTACAGAGATGTGTCCAAGGCAGGAAGTTATCTCTGAGGTTCAGTGGACCTTCTTAGGTCCTCATCTTGGTAGGCAAAGTGGATTCTCGCTTGACGCATCCACCTCAGTTGCACCTGGTGCACAACGACTTCCATGTATCTCAACTGAGGAGATACAAGCGTGATCCTTCACATATCATCAACCTCAGGGAGTTGGATGTCGATGACAGGGTGACAAACACGGAGGTTCTAGTGGGGTCGAGGATCGATAGGAGTGGATCCTACGAGGATGGAAAATTCCGTGGGTATGCTTTCTCTGGCAGTATGGGAACCTCCAGGTGAGCACATGAGAGAGGGAGGCTCAGATGCGTGCTCAGTACCGCTTTTGTATCCCTTGTTTGTGTTAATGCTTTATGAGGACGTAAAGCCCTGAGGTGGGATTAATGTAATGACCCGTAAAATTCAAGGGAAATTTTTTCTTAATTTTCATTGTAATTTTTCAAAAACGCAGTTTCTGACGGCACCTGATTCCGAGGCCCAGTGTGCCCGGAATCAATTTCCGAAGTTTAGCTCGGGTACGTTCAGTGAACGAACGAGTGAGTTTTTCTATCTTTTCAACCGGTACTTGGAATTGAAATATGAGGACACCGATGAACTCGCAGCACCGGTATTTGCTTAAGAGGACATTTACCATAGGTGTGTTTGCTTGGGAGGAGAAGTTAAATTATGGGGTTTAAGGAAGAAATAAATAAAATTGTGAACAATTTTATTTTTCTTAACCAAGGGAGTTAAATTCTACCATGGGAAGTTGTTGGTGGGACCCACAACCACCCAACTTCCCATGTGTGGATATGTGGGAGGTGGGGCCCACACAAAACCCTAACCCCCCTTGATCTTCCCATAACCCCCTTGACCTCCCATAACTCAATTCCCACTTAATTTTTGTAACTCCACTTTAACTTGTGTAACTCTCCCCTCTCTCCTCTTTAATTTTGCCAGAACACATCGTAAATTAATTGACTAAACCTCTTCAATTAATTTAACTAAGTTTTTGAATTTTTAAAAAAGTTTTAATGCATGGAAAAATAACAAAATATGGAGAGGCCTTATTTTATTTTTGTGAGTTTTGTTGTGTGAGAGAATTTGGGAGAGAGCTCTTCCCTCTTCTGAAGAACATCATCTCCAAACGAAGAACGACCTTCCGAATCGGCGAAGAATGCTCTACGTTTTCTCCAATCCTTTTTCTTCCTCTTCCATGACAAGGAAGGAGACACCGACCATGGAGACCGATGCCAACAACAACGTTCTCCTTCTTCTTTCGACGTTGACGGAAGCGATACCTTTCTTCCGCGAGACCCGACTACCCCGACGTTCGACTACCGCGACCTTTGACTTCCGCGAATCGACGATGTGCGACGTCAATTTCGAGGTAGAAAAATTTATTTGGTGTTCTCTTATATTTTGAGAAAAGAAAGACGAGCGCGGACCAACCATTTTCAGGTTGATCCGCGGATCGTTTATTCATGCAGGTTGATGTTAAGGTTTTTTTATTTTTCCGTGAAATATTTCTTTGTCGTACATCGACTTCTATTTGATGGCTCCTTGATATAATTATAACTGGAAGAGGTCAGACCGCACAAACACGGACGACCCCCCTCCCCCTTGTTATTTATTATGTTGCAGGTCATAAGATAGCGGCACGGTGCGACGGGACCGCGCGGGAACCTGGAGTTATGCGGCACGGATGCGCGGCGCCGTCGCACAGCGCCGTCAAGGCCGAACAAAAGTGTGGTCATAGTCGGGGTTGCGATGGAGAACGGAAGACTCCTCAGTTGTGTCTTTTGATGTGCGGATCATTTGGCATTGACGGAATGGGCCGCAAAGACGATTTGATGTTTCCGCAGTGAAGACCGGGACCCGAGATGAGCATCAGCGCATGCAGAATTGAAAAGGGACCACAGGAGCAACTCCGGGGGCCCGCGGACACCACCGGCGGTGCGGGCGGCCAGAGGCGGCGGCGCCCCGGCGCGCCGCCTGGAGAAACCACCGTGGATGAAGCCGTGACGGCGAGCTAGCGGATCCCGGGGCCGCGCGAGATCCAGGGGGGACGCGGCGCGCGCCACGTCCGGGGAGCACCGGCTCGCTGGACGAGCCAGCGAGCTGCCCGGCCGAGCCAGGCCGGCTTCGGTGGACCGGGCTGGGTCGCGCCTAGTCGGGTCGACCCGGTTCGGGCTGACCCAGGGGGGTTGGGCCAGGTTGGTACGGGCCCAGACCCCCCGTTTTCAGACCTTTTCGGTATTTTGCTCATATCCAGGGCTACATACCTCTGATCGACGCACCATCAACGGCGATGCGATCCTTGGACCGATATGGTCGTTTTGACATATCGCACTCAACGTTTCGGAATACTTTGGGTTTGGCCGTGTTGGTTCGTACACGAAACCAACTGGGCCATCGGAGCGGAAACACTCGTAACTTGAGCTCCGGACGTCCTCTTGACGTGCCGTCTGTCTCGTTGATCTTCTCTTGATGAGACAGAACATTTTACATACTTATCTTGAGTTTTGGATGCAGTTGGATAGTGGCCGGGTTGGATTGCACCTGAAATCCAACTGGGCCCCCGGAACGAAAAAACTGATATCTTTCAAACCGGACGTCCGTTTGACGAACCGTCAGCAGAGTTGGTGATCACGTGGAGAAACGGTCCCTTTGAGTATACCATATGAGAGTTCGGGGTACAGTTGAGATACGGCCGTGTTGATTCGCACACGATACCAACCGGGCCCCTGGGACGAAAAAGCTAGTAACTCACAGACCCGACGTCCGATTGACACGTCGTCTATCGCGTTGATACCCCTATGACAAGGCGGTTATTTGAGTTACTTCTTCGTGGGACTTTGAGATACATTGAGTATCTATTAGTAACTCATGGAGCGGACCCTCCTGTAGATGAGCGTATGGAGTACGGAGACCGTGTAGCTGGCTGTGACCTGATGACTGCTTGTCCGATTCGATTCGGAGTGACTAGCATAGACCAGTGGGGAGCACTAATTTGTGAAGTGGAAGACCCATGACATAGGAGCACTACTGTGTGAGGTGGCAGACTCGCGGTACTCGACAGGAGGAGTACCTCTATAGGCTATGAGGGGAGCAATACTGTGTGAGGTGGCAGACCCATGGCGGATGAGCACTACTGTGTGAGGTGGCAGACCCGCGGTACTCGACAGGAGGAGTACCTCAGCAGTCATAGGTTGGTGAGTAGTACCTCGAAGAGGTGACATGATCACTGTACTCCCAGAGACGGAGCTCTTTAGCAATTACGGTTTCGATAATGAAAATCCCGGTTTGAGCTGAGTCTATGACCATTGTGTTTTCCTCATGATTGAGATGGGTCACTTGATAACTTAGGTATATGTATGAGAATATACCTGGGTAGAGGTTATCCGCTGATTTCATAATCCTTGTGTTTCCTCATGATTGAGATGGGTTACTTGATAACTTGGGTATATGTATGGGCATGTACCTAAGTAGAGGTTATCTGTTGAGATCTTCTTGTGGTTATCCTTGTTGGTTTTAGTGAGACCTTGAGGGTCTCAGGGTCCCTACTGAGTAACGTTATACTCACCCCTGCACGGGCGATGCCCGCACCTCGTTGTGTTGGTTCCAGACGATGGGCAACGCTGGTAGAAGCCGAGTGTTCGAGGACTGGACGGTACCCGGAGGTGGACTTCATGGCAAGACGACACTCGGGAGGTTGACGGGAGAGAGCGTTGTGGAGTCTATCTGTACCTACCATTCAGGTAGGATCTGTGGTGGATGATCCATGAGTTGTGCTATCTGTACCTACCTTTCAGGTAGGATCCGAGGAGGACGACCCAGGAGCTGCTTCCTTTCTTCCAGCTGTTGTCTTTTCCGTTGTACTTCCTTTCAGTTGCAGTTGTACTTTCAGTTGGGTTTGTATTCTGGCCCATATACATTTCATCACTTTCTTTGTACTTAGTGTTTTACTTCCACTTGTACTCTGTGGTGTTTTGTTACTTTTATAAAGGCAATTCCTTCCCAGTTATCGAGATTTACGCCTTAGGTTCTAGTCGCCAGCCCCTGGCCTATGGATGGCGGGCTTGGGGTAGTCACGGCATGGGCCCCGAGGACGGGTGGTGACATGTACTAATGAACCCATACATATAGTAAGTGTTGATTTTTCAATCTCATTTTTATCATAGAATTTGTATACATAATTATATACTATGGAATATTTTTCATCCATGACCATGTTTCCAAAAACATTATTTCAAAATTTTCTTTCTACCCATCAAAATTTTATAAAATTTAATTTTTCCCATAGGTGATTTTTTTTAAATTGTACGAATGAAATATTTTTTCATTCCCAATATAATGTACATTTTATGTTTCTAAAATATGTATGTGAATAATATTTTATTTTAACATATATATTATTTATAAATTTTAAGTTTTCATTTGAAAATATTTCCATGAAGCTTCCATAATAATAAATCATGTTTATTTTGAAATAATTTCTTATCTTTGAAAATTTCATGACATTTTGAGAAAATAAAATATTTATAAAGATGACAGAATATTTTCATTTAAGAATTAATTTCACTTGTTGTATACAAATTTGATATAATATAAGAGAAATTTTTTAATAGGGTTATGTTTCATGTATATTATCCGTATTATTATTATGTTTTTATTGTGTTTATGATGTGAATCTATTTGTGAAAACTTTTTTATTTAAATGGATGATCTTATGATGGAATAATGTTTACAAAACATATTTTTTTATGTAGTTTATGAGATGATTAATGATTTTTGTATTTGTGAGACATTTAAGAATTATTTCATCTTGATATTGGTGGTACCAATATATCCAAACAATGTATTTTCAAATGATTCATATCCAATGATATAGACAAGGATATAATATGATGTAAATTATGTTTAATAATTCAGATATGCAATGAGGTTTCACTTTGGTTTAGTTATGTAGTTTTTCCTATTGGAAATGATATGTGACTAATATGATGTTATTTTCTATAATGTTATGTATTCCACAAATTCCAATAATTATTTTATGACTTATGGGAATATGTTAGTTAATTAATTTTCAACTGTTATGACTTATCCCATGAGTTTATATCATGATATTTCAAATACATGATATGATTTGGAAATGTTATGTACTTATGTATATTGATTATGAAATAAATGACATCTCTCTTGTTTACCCTTATTAGGAATCTGAGATCACCCTTTCTTCTGTTTATTTTTTTCCATTCATAATGATGGGTATTAAGTATGATATGTAAAAGGTGGTATAGTTATGACGGAATAAGTATGAGATAATGTATATGTCTTTTGACCAATTTGTTAGTGACTCCTAGGTTCTAAATAAAGTATAACTATTCATTCATATGACAGATTGAAAAAAAATTTAATGTATATTCTTCGATTATGGAGTAATATTTTTTTTAGGTAATGTATGGTTTGTTATAGTTGGTATTTGAGAAGAGGTATAGTTCTCCTTCAGAAACTAGGATGTAAAAACATTATTGATATCCCTAGATTTATATCTAAAGATATGTCTAGGAATATCCATAAGGATAAATTTAAGTATAGGTTATAATACTAGAATTTCGATAACGATCCTTGATGACACCGGATTAAAACTAAGATGTTAAAGATCGATTGTTCATTCTCTTGGTTATGTGTTTTTTTCACATTTGATTATTTCCAATAACACTATTAATTTTGGGCATTATAAAATAGAATCAAATAATAGGAATTATGTTAATATAGAATAAGATGGACACTAGAATTTTATTAGTCTTGAGAACCATATAAAATAGGAGTTGTATGGTGAAATGTAATTATAATGACTAATCATCCATCTCACAATATGATCAATAATATCATATTTTTTGTGTTTCCTCACCCGCATAATAAGATAATGATGGATTTTTATTGTCACCAAAGAGGAAATAACATTCACATTTCCACATTTAAATTATATTGGAAGAGGGATCAACAAGAATATTTCAAAAGAACAGGAATATACATTGGTTGGGTAAAAGAAGTTTAAAAAACATGTAATTAAAAAGGAAAATGATCAATTAACATAATTAAAACGGAAAATGGGATTTCTAAGGCATCATTGAAAGATAAATTTCTTAAAAGTCGAATTTATGGGAATTATAAAAACCGATTACCTTTTATAAAATATCATAAATATAATTTGAATGCTCATATTAATAATTATTATATTTTTATCACGAAGTGACTACTAATGATTTGTTAAATGAAAGAAGTGTTAAGGAATCAGAGGATAAATCTTGTTTAATGTTTTAAAATTATATTGGACTAATTTAAGGTTTATGTATTAGAATTAAATAATATTGTTTTGGAAGTATATTTTTAGTATTTTCATATAATGAAACATCTAGTTATTTGTCCACTATAGTTTTTTCTTTAAGATTTTAGATCATATATTGAATGGTATTGGTAACCATGAAAACTGATTGAGGTAATAAGTTGATATATTTAGAAAATAAATTATTAAAGGATGTGTAACAATTAATATGATCATGATATGTGGTAAGGATATTTGGATAATTATATGTTTGTTATGAATAATTGGATGATAAAGACTTCATTTAAGAATTTTAATGATATCTTGATATAGGGTTTATGGTATCATCGATGAAATTTACAAATTTATGTTCTTATGAATGAAAAAACATTCATTTATTCAATAAGGATGTATGGAAAAAAAATTATTACCATTTTATAGAGAGAAAATTATTAATATATACACAAAAATAGAATATGAAAAAAATTACTTGATTTTGAGATATGGAAGGTAATTTTTAAGAATGTTTAGTTATCATATTTCAAAATACCGTTATTTTAAATTTTTAGAAGTAATCTATGATAATAAATTTATAGAATGTATAATCTATTCATCAGATGAAGCTTGTTAGATTAATGTATTATGTCACCATAGGTGGACAAAATCACATTTAATTACTTATGCATTGCTTTTTTTAAACAGATGGAAAGATGTATCATTCTATTTATGAACCCTATGATATTATAATGCTTTTGGAATGAAAAATTCAACATCATTTCATAGAATAAGAGTTGAAGTGAAAATTGAACTAGTAACAACGAATGAATGATATTATACTTAATCAAGTGAGTGTTTATTCTCATTCTTCAACTCTTGTGAAATGATATTGAAATAAAAGATGTTATCCATGTAACATAATTTTTGATGAATTAAAAATACCTATAAATCAATGTAGAAATATAAATGTTTGATTGTTCAATTTATCGTAACCATGTTCTTTATCACTATCTATCTGAAATCGACAGTTAGATATCTCTTCCATATTGATTTTCTCACATTCCACATACCTTCTCCAATGTGGAAACCCACTTATTAGTGACTTTGGGTTATCGTTATGTTTCTCACATTACTTTCTAAAAACAAGTTTTATTATTCGTTTTTTCACATTGGGTTTCTTTGAATGAAACATTCAAGTATTAATCGTTTTATTATTTCAAAAACATTTATAGGTGAAATTCATTTTAAATGAGGTAGAATATAAAACCCATATATTTGTATGAGAAATATTATTTATTTTTTTATTTATGTTTTTTTAATTCAATAAAGTCTTGTGTTGAATGCTACACCAAGATAATATTGTTATACCTGAATCATTGACATATCTGGTGGTATAAAAAACACAATTCTTGGATTGTGTTATACAGAATTTCAGAAGTGTTTGGATAGAATTCATTTCACACAAAACCATAATTAAGTGAACAACTAAATATTATTATGGTAACTTATAACCTAGCCATTATAATGGAATATATGAATAAAATTAATAGTAATATTAAAATATTATTTACAAATAATAATATTAATAACAATTTTTTGATCAACTAATTATAAATAAAAATAAATCCGATTTAAAAAAATAGAAATACTTTTATAAAAGACTATTTGAATAGAAATATGTATGTTTATTATAAAATAACTCTTCATGTATTTTATTAATAAAATATATATGTAATATATATTCAATTTAATTTTCTATATCCATATTATATGTTTTATAGATATGATATATGAACAAATTCAATTTTTCAGATAAAAGAAATATTTTCCAAGAAATGTAGTTTTTCGTCCATTTAATGGAAAACACATTTTAAATCTATTTTTTAACTCTTATATATTATATTTTAAAAAATAAACATTTTATATAGATGTGGGATATAAAAATTTAATTGGACGAATTTTTAATATTTATCTGATAAGTCTGATGTTTTCATTAATAGTAAAATATTCAACATTTTAATTAGAAGCATATTTTTTCATCAATATAATTTATTAGTTTAAATTATATTATTAAATTGTTTTTTATTAATAGATTATATTTTTATAGTTTACTATTATTATGTTCAAAGGAATTATGTATACATTGTATTTAGATATAAAACATTTCAATCTTTTGCAATGTTTTAACTTTTCAACCACATTATCTCATTACAACCATGAGATTAATATTAAACTAGTCACTGCAAAATATTTTTATAGATATATTTAGAAATATATTCCATATTAAAATCACCCCCTCTAAATTAGGTAAATATATTTCATTTATTTTTGGTCATTATGTATTTTAACATCAATTATTTTTATTAATATGGAAATAAGGTAAATCAGGTAATTATGGTTATATATAAAATTATAAAATTACAGTAACACTTATCCAAATTTAATTGGATGAGTAATTTTAAATCTAAATCATCCTTGGGTATAAATGGAATCATTTTGAATCCATTTGGGTGATTTTAGTAAATTTAATATTATTTACAAAATGATAAGTTAACTATTCCTTAATCAAATATTATAAATTTATCATTTCTTTAAAATTAGGATACACAAAATCTAAATTCTAGTATAAATACTCAATATAAATCTAAAATATATTTATTTATCATGGTAATTTTTTTAATTTTTTGGAAATACATAATTACATTAATGGTTTATACATTAATGATGAATATATTAGTTAATTGGTGAGAAGTCAATAAAATAATTTTTGTTAAAATGTAATAAGAACATAAAAACACTTTAAATCGTATTATTTTTTAGTACATCTTAATAATAATAATCTTATGGTCGAGTTACTAAGCATTTGGATCCATATGAAAAAAATTGTGACACTTATAATATTTTATTTAATGTAATGTTAAATAGTCACATTTAGGATTTATTAAATAAAAAGATTTTAATATATGTTATTCATGGAAATATTATAAACTATAGGTATTATTATTAATTATAAAATATTTATCATTAAAATAATTATAACTAATTCTTACACAATACTGATGTAGTAATTCTTTTGTTAATAAAAATATATAATTAATGTTATTAAAAATATTAGAATAAATTTAATTTGGGAAAAATAATATATCTAATGAGTTTTTTAAATGAACTTGAAACCTTATAAATATTATAAGATATTCAGCTCAAGGATAACATCATACCATAATATTTTTAAAAATCCATATATTTAATAGTGTTAAAATTGGTACTATTTATTCTTTTCAAAAAAATGAATTATTAATTTTTAAAAAAATGAATTTTTTTTATCAAATATATGATAATTATAAAATATTGTTAAATATTCTAAATTAAACATTTAACATCTAAATTAAAATATATAAGAAAATATTTCACCTTGTTAATATTGAAATATTTATTACCTTAGTTAAAATTTTAATATAATAACTTTGTATTAATTAAAGTTATAAGATTTAAATGGATAGAAAACATTTATTTAATTTATTTTCTGATGATATTACAACAATATATCGTATCACCTTCTGAACTATGATATTTTTCATATTTCATGATGTGGTTCAATTTTATGAGAAATTAATATTTTTGAAGATTCCACATATACCCTCAACTCAATTATAAAGGGGAAATACCTTCCTAAAAACTTCATGTCACATTGAGAATTCAAGATTGGACATCCATTGACCATTTACCTTCTAAACCTACATAGTTATATTCTAGAGGTCCTAGTCTTCACAAAAAGCCAACTCTAGTGCCATTAAGTGGAGATCTAATAGGATATCACAGAAGAATAGGACATATCCTATACTGATTCTTTCATACTTATTTTTTCTTCTACATATTCTACATGATTTTTATCCATTATAAGGTAATAAATAATTTAAAAAATAAATTTGAGTTGTTATTATCATTATGTATCAACCATATTCTATCTTTTATCCATCCTATGAAAAATGAAATCACAACTCGTGCATATGTATGACTTACCATCTCCACATCGGGGAATCAAATGTTTTTAACCACCATCTTACAAGGATTGGTATAATGATGAAAATAATAAAAATGTATGATTTTGATTTTGTAACAATATATACACCATCCATATCCATACCATTCCATAATTAAGGGAATGATATCATCACACTTGCATATGTACAACCTACCGTCTCAAGGATGTGATGAGATTAATTATACATGAACATCAATAATGAATGACTATATAAAGGTTTACAATGAAAACATATGATATATATATATATATTATTGTAAAACCATTAAAGAAATGATATAACTATAAACTAATAAGATAACAAGAACTTATATGACAAAACATTGATAAGAATATAAAGATGTAAATACATGTATGACGTGAAATAATATGGTAACTTATAAAATCCATGAAAAAGTAAAATGGTTATCGAATAAGTTAATTTCATTATTTAAACCCATATAAAAGAGGATCAGATATCTATAAAAATCCTAAACCTAGGTTAAGGGATAATTTTTGAAACACGTTTAATGAGAAATTTTTTAAACGAAAGTATATACTGTTGTATATTTATCATCCATCACTCGATTGCGTAAATATGTATTCCAAAATATTCATTTGTCACATCTATCACTGTATAACTTTAATTTTATCTATTGGTTAATTTTTATTAAATGGTATGGCATAAATATTTTTTCGTTTTCGATATGAGATTCTTTTTGACTTTTTGATAAAATAAAGAGATGAATATTTTCTTTTAACTTATATATAATGAATGGATTTTTAGGCTTTCATAACACCTTATTTCCATGATGATTCCTTCACAGAAATTCATTTTTATTTTCAAATAAATTATTTTATTTTAAAAGTGATTTTATTTTTGAAAAAAGTAAATTTTTTTGAAGAAATGATATTTTTATAAAAAAATAATATTAAGTGTTTTATAAAAATTATTTTCTGTCTTATAAGGAATTATCTAATTCGGATTGGTATTGAGTAAACTATCTATAATATTATGATGGAATATATATTTTTATTATGTAATTATATTTTTGAAAACCATTTGTTTTACATGGATTATGATATGAATGAATGATGTTAAAGTAACCATTTTTATTCTTTGGGGACTACTATGATGAATGATTTATGTTTTTGTAGTACACATAAGAATGATCTCATTATGAGTTTAGTGGGAACTGTCTCTCCCTACAATAAACTAGGTAAATCATTATATCTCATGAAATATATAAGGATGGATTGGGATGTAAACTGGAGTGAGTAATACAGTGCTCTAATGGGGAGTGAACTTGGTTTAGTAATAAAATTTGTCCACTATAAAGGTCTTAACAATAATCCTTTACTAATACGATGTTATTAACTATTATTATGTGTACTACACCAATTCCATGACTTATATTATGAATTTTGGTAATATTTTCATTAATTCATTATGAACAATAATGATTTATCCTCTGACATGATATCATGATCATTCATATAGAAGATTTGATTTTCAAATGTTATGATCATAGGTATTATAATTATGATATTATTAAAATCTCAATTTTATATGGATATTGATAATATGACCTAAAATATTATTATGTTTATTATTCCCAAGTCATGAAGAATGTTATTAAGTTAGATACGTCAAGAATTGTTCTTGTTATAATGGTATAAGAGGGATATAGTGTAGATGTTATATGAACTAGTTGTTTATGTCTCCCAGTTTAATATTAAATTATACCTATACATTCATTTCATGCATTTTTAATATTTTTAAGGAATATTATTCAATATTAAAGTGATATCTATGTATGTAATTTTTGGGTCATTATTTTTGGAATCATAGGAAAGGTTTTGTTAAGAATTGGAAACTATGATGCGAAATCATTAGTGAGATCAATAGTGATATTTTTAATTATATTTCTAGGGATTTTCCTAAGGATTAATCGATGTGTAGATTACAATCTAGGAATTTTGATTACCATCAGGGATAACATAGGATAAAACATATGTTTTTATAGATTGATAGTCTACTCACTTGGTTTTGTGGTTTTAATATTATGATTACTACTACTCAAAATTTTCATTTTGGGTTATAGAGAAGTAATTGAAATGGAGGATTAATGTTAATGGAGAATATGTTGGACAACAAGATGATTTTCCTCTTGAGAAGACAAATAAAATCGGTGATGTTGAGTGAAAAAGAATTAGTACACCTAATAAAAAAATCTCATTATATGATCAATAATATCAACATTTGTGAGATTCCAATCCAAAATAATATAAAAAATATAGACATTCCCGGGGACCAAAGAAGAAATATTATTCAATTTTATCAAGTAAATCATATGGGAAGAGGCATTAAGGATAATGATTTAGTGTAACAAGAAGATCCTTTGGGTATTGAAATGATGGATAAAAGTTCATTAGTTTCATAATAAATAGTTCAGTTAACACAATTGATATTGATATTTGTATTTTGAAGGTATACATGATAGATAAATGTCTTAAATTTATAATGTGTGTGCATTATTTAAGTCGATTCCCTAGTTGGAATGATGATAAATAAAAACCACAAGGGTGTACGAATAATTTATAAAATTTCTTATGATGATGGGACTAAAAATGATATATGAGATTAAAGAAGTATTAAGGATTTATTGTATGAATCATGGATAATTATTCAATATGATATTTGAATAATTTCATGTCTATGTTTTTGAGTTCACGAATAATGTTATGGATGTAAATTTATGGAATTATGGAATAATAAAACTTCTATGTATTGGTTTGCTATTGATTTCCAAAAGGATTTAAGAGTATATACAGAATGGTACTGGTATCTATGAAATGTGATTGAGGAAATAAGTTGATATTTTTGGCAGAGACATAATAAATAAATGATAACCATTAATATTAGAAGGATTGGAGTTAATTTTTTTTGGATAATGATAACCCTTAATGTTTTTTGTTTATGGAAATTATATGCTAACAATAAGATGTTATTTTTTACATAAAATTATTATCTCCCGATAGGTTGACACATGCATATTTGATAACTTGTGATATCATTTTGTTAGACATATGGAATAAACTATCATTCTATTTATGAATCAAATGATCTGATAATTATTTAAGAATTAAAAATCATAATTATTTCTTGGAAGAAGAGATGAAGTTGAAATTGATCAATTAAATAAGGAAAGGATGTGATTATAAATAATTTATTATGTATTTCTTATCATTATATAAATATACGGAAAGGATCTTAAAACAAAAAATTATATCATATTACCTTAATTTCTGTTTAATCAAATGGACCCTTAAATCATCACAAATTTAAGGATTTTTAATTATAAACTTTCTCTTATCAATTTTCTCTATCACTCTTAATTATAGCATAATAAATAGGGGTTTCTTCTATATTCATGTTTCCACATTCCTGCAAAGTTATCCTCTGGGTAAATCTAGTTATGAGTGACTTTTGGTAACTATTATGTTTTTCACATTCATTTCTAAAAATATGTTTGATTATTACTTATTCAAATGGGGGTTTCTATGAAAGATCCTTTCAAGTATTAATCCACCTATAACCTAAAAAATATTATATGGATAAATTCATGTATGGATGGTATAATATCATACACAAATATTTTTATAATATTGATTTTTTATTTATCTATTTATACCTTTTAATTATTTAATGGATTGTGTTGTAGGCTAAACCAAGATATACTCATGCTACCCACAAAACCAACATATCGTGTTGTACATGCAACCCAATTCATTGTTTTTGTTACAAATAATTTCATGAATCTAATGATAGAATTCATTTCTTGGAAGATCCAGTTTTAGTCAACAACTAATTATTGTTATGTTGACTAATATCCTATAAATTATAATGGAGGATAAGAATAGTCGTAACTGAATTATGAAAAGTTTATTTACATATGATTAATTAATTAATTAATTAGTGAGAAATTAATTATAAATAAGAATTAATCCCTTTTAAATAAATTTAATTTAATTTCTAAAATACTATTTTAATGAAAATAAGTATGCTTATAAAAAATCCCTCTTGATGGATTTTATTACTAAAATATATATGACATATATATTGAATATAATAATTAAATTAATATTAAATTTTTCATATAGATTATATAAAAACGAATTAAAATTTACAAATAAAAGAAGCATTTTTCGATAATCAAATTTTTCACTTTTGATGGCACAGTCATTTTAAATATATATATTTTTCAATTTTATATAATATATTTGAAAAAAAATTTCAATTGGAATAGGGATATAAACATTTACTTTGGATAAATCTTTAATATTTTTCTTATATGTTTTATGTTTTGATGAATTATTAAAATATACTAAATTTTAATTGAAGAAAATTTTATCATCGAAATAAATTAGATGGTTATATTATATTATTTAATGGTTTTAATGTATAAATAGGTCTAATTTTTATTATTTAATAAAATGTATCAATGGAATTAAATTTACATTTTATTTTGATTTAAAATCACATCAATCTTTTGTAATGTTTTAACTTCTATATCTCATTTTCACATTCCGAGCATGGGTTTAATTTTAAATTAACTATTGAAACTTCCATTAATAAAATTTTAAATATACGATCAAGAAATTTTAGTTAGTGGGTCCAATTTATACAAATATATTTATTTTATTTTTGGGAATTATTAATATTAAAATGCATAATTTTTATAAATATGGTAAAAAGATAAATCAGGTAATTGAGTGTAAATAAAATATTATAAACATACCATAGGCTTGTAAAAATATAATTTGATGAGTTATACCTGACCTAAATCCGTTCTTGGCCAAATGTGTATCCATTGGAAGCATCTTTATTTAGATTTGACCATTTAATTTATTTAACATAAAGAAATGTTAATTATGATTAACTCAAATTGTTAAACTTTTAACATTAATAAATGGTTTTATAAAAGATTAATTCTACAATAAATACTAATAATGAAGATAAAATGTTTTTATTTATCAAGGAAATTTATTCTGATTATTTTGTAAATAACTAATTACATTAAATGATTATAATTGTATGATGTACAAATTATTTAACTGATGAAAATAAATAATATATTTTCTATTAAAATTATAATAACCATTAAAACACCAGAACACATGACCAAATCTTACTGGTCAAATATATGTCAGACACGATTATTCCAGGGTATAGTTATTTACCATTTATATCCATATATAAATGATTATGACACTTAAAATATTTTATATAATGTAATTTTAAAGAATTACAAGTCAGGTTTTTTTAAAATAAAACATTTTTAATATAGTATTTTCTATGAGATATATTCTATTATAAGTATAATAACGAAATCTATACGAGGAATCTTCATTACTGTATTTTATTTTATATTTTTACCCGCTATACAAGTATAACATATAATTACAAAAACCTAATTTATTAATTATATTATTAAAGAAAATATCATATTAATGTTATTTAAATTATAAAAATAATTAGAATTTGGGATAATTAATATATCCGAAAATCATTTATAAATGACCTTACCCCATTATGTGTATAATAAAATATTTGGTTCTATGAGAAACTTTTATCATTATACTTTTTAAAATATATAAATTTAATATAGTCAAGATCTACACTATTTATTATTTATAAAAAAAATTATAAATAAATTATTTATAACCCTTAAAACAATTTTTTAATAATATATAATTATTATTATTTGGTATTAAATGTCGTAAAGTGTTCATTTTTTTCAGAATTGACATCAAACATGTAATTATTGCACCATTTTAATATTGAAATGTTTTTTTCTCTTAGTTAATAATTAAATATAATAACTATGTGTTAATAAAAATTTTAAGGTTTAATTTTATAGAAAAAAATTTCTAAAATTTATATTATGATGATATTGCAACATTATATAATCACTTCTATGAAACAATGTCATTTTAGAAGTTCTTATATATTGTTTTATTTTATTATTAAAAGTAAAAACCTCCCTCAAATCATCAATTCACATTGAGCCTTCATGATGTAAAATAGCCTACCAATTTTCTTTATCAACTTCATTACATAAATTCTAGTGGTGTTTTTTTCTCAAAATACCAACTCTAGTTACATTAATAAGAGTTTTAGAGGTAGCATGTTGATGAAGTGGTTTTCTCCTATAATAATTCTTTCAAAAACGTTTCTTACTCAACTTCCTAAATAGGAGTTGTATCCATTAATAAGTAATAACTCTAGTATAACATATAACATGAGTTATTACAATGATTATGGAACAACCGTATTCTACATTCTATCCATCCTACAAAATATGAAATCAATACACATGTATACATGAAACTTAACATCTCCACATCATGATTTAATTTGTTTTTATCTACCACCATACATGGATGTGTATAATGATGTAAAAATTAAGAGTGTATGATTCTTATTATGGAACTATATACTTACCTTACACAACAATACAATTACATAATTGAGGGAATGATACTGTTGTTTGTTAGTATGTTTAATCTACCATTTCCACGTTGGGATATGATTAATTCAATATTATATTAATTAAATCATTCTTGTATAAATTTTTAAATTTAATAAATATGATATATATTTTTCATATAATTATAGAAATTATATAACTATAACCTATGAAGATGAACATGTACATATCTGACAAAACATGCATAAGAAAATTAATCAGTAAATACCCGAAGGGAAAGTTGTAATGTTATTAACAAATGGGTTACAATATGATCCATTATGATATCATAAAAAATGATTATAATTATAGAATAAGTTAATTAAATTATTTAAACCTTCACATATGAGTTTTAGACACATACAAAGGAACCTATACCTGAGGTAAGGGTTAATTTTTCAATATCATTTTTTATATGAGATTGTTTATACATAAGTATATACTGGGGATATTTATCATTCATTTCTTTGATTCCTAAATATGTATTCGAAAATATTATTTAAAACTATCTAAAATTTTTTGATGTTCATTTTAACCATTGGTTAATTTTTATTAAAATATATGAATGGAATCTTAAGTCGTTTTCGATACGAGGATTTTTTTGATATTCCGAAAAATGTTTGGGAAAAATGTTATCATTTAACAAATAAAACCTGATAAAATTCACATTTTTATAATATCATATTTACATAAAGCTTACATTATAATATTTCAAATTTATTTTCAAATATATTCAATTATTTATTAATTTGTTATAATTTTGAAAAAATTAAATATTTTTAAATAGAAAAATATAATTTCCTTAAAAATTAATTTCAGGTGTTCTATAAAATTATTTTCCTTGTTGGATAAAATTATTTAATAGGATTTTTTTTCAATTATATTATCCCAAAAAATCTTATTCTTTTATTATGTTTATGAATAAATTCTATTTACCAAATACATTTTTCACATGGATTATTTTATAATGGAATGAAGTTTAAGAAACCAATTTTATTCATTGGGTTATGCTATGACGTATGATGTTTGTTTTTATGGAACACATAAGAATAATTTCATTATGTGATGGGTGTGACCTATATCTCCATCCAATGTATGCGGTAATGATTCATATGTTATAAGATGAACATGGATATAATGAGATGTAAACCTAGTTCGGTAATATATGAATAGAACAAGGAGTCAGCTTAGTTCAGTAATGGAATTTTTTGTGTTATGGTGTTTTTTGAAATGATCCTTCACTAATATGAAATTATTTTATTTTATCATTAGAATACCAAAAATTCTATGTCTTATGTTATGACTTTTGCGAATATTTCCATTAATTCTTTGTAAAATTATATGATTTATCCCAAGATATGATATCATGATCCTTCATATAGAGGAAAAAAATTTCAAATGTATTGTTCATATGTCTTATTATTATGTTATGATCGATATATCCCATTCCTACCTTTATTAGAAATCTGATATCACCATTTCATTTGATTATATTCCCAAATTAATGTAGAACGGTATTATGAAAGATATGTTCACATGGTTTTTAGTTAAGAAGTAATAATCATGAGATAATATAGATATATTATGAAATATTTTTTTATAATTACAAGTTTCAAAAGACAATATACTTATATGGTCTTATGATGTGTTTGTTATATTTTGTAGAAAACATTTTTTAATATTGAGGTAATATCTATTTATGTAAATTATTGTTCATTGTAATATCCAATCTCAATAAACATAAAAACCAATTCAAAAAATCACAAACCAATCCTAAAATGACTACTAAATCTTAACATTTCTCATAGTAAAGACCCCGCCTCACAGTAATCTATCACATATAGGTCTACTAGAGCCCCAATATATTCTGAGGCATCTGAAAGTTTACTAACCATGATTTTTTTTAATAATACATTGGTTAATTCATTGAATTGGGTATTTATAACATCCATATTGGTCTCATTAGACTAATGTACATCTTTTCATAGACAAATATCTCTACACAAACCTATGTAATGTATAAAAAACTAGAACACTAAATTTATAAAAAATCTCTATTATCCTACAAATTTTATTATAAAAAAATTTATGTAAGGGGATAAAATACAATAAAAATAATAATCATGTATGTCCAGCTTGATAAAGGTGGGAGAAACTGTCAGGGAAAACAACAGTAGTCTATAAACATGTTCTACTACCAAAAGATCAAACAAAACTATACATCACCCATAGTAGGTCCTTATAGTTTCCTATTATATATTATATCATATGTATAGTACAATACACATGTTTACAAAGCTCAAAAAGGGTGATTGTATACATACCCTATTGGACACACAAAAATCACAAAAAAGTAATGAAGTATAATCACATTCGTCTGAAACTCATATCTATGAAGGGAAAGGATGGGGGAAATGTGAAATGACCCTAGAAGGATACCCATACTAGAGTATATTCTCTACATCCCATCTATAAAAAAACTCAATAAAAACAACCTATATTTCATAATTTACTCCAAACTAGACATTATTCTTTAGATGAGGACGAATGATCCTTTAAAAGACCTCAACCCTAGTAGCCTATAGTCATTGGATACATTATTAAATTGAACAAGATACAATATATGACATAACAAAGGGTGGAATAGTGTAGTATTATTTAAGAACTACATAAATTTTATCTTTACATTTTACATTGTTTATAAAATTGAAAATCCTAGGGAAGGTTATCATTATGCATTCTGGAATTCATTCAAGGATTCCTACTTTAAAAACTACAGAAATAAAAAATAAGGGTGAGCATAGATACTATGTAAGGTTTATGTATAGAAGATGTTATCATTACTAAATAAATAAAAATCAATATGTAAAGATAAAATAACAAAAAAATACATTCCATTTAATGAATAACATGGTTCTAATGAATTCCATATATGTAATTATAGATGATAAAATAATTCCATACAAATAATCAATTTTTCAGGAAACATATATAGGGATATATTAACTATTAAAATAATCACATGGACACAAATAATTGAATTCATAATGATGTAATACATAATTTTAGATATAATAATCTTAACATTAGGGCCTCACTCGAAGACACATTTCATAAATGGTTTAGAGCATGGAAAAATACCAAATCAAGTTTATCTCATGTTACCAACCAATGCATCAAGTGACTATAATGGACTCCACCGGTGACTTAATAAGAAACATTACTTCAAAAATAATTAATTTTCATTTCAATTTCTAAACAACATTCATTATAAATTCTAATATGTATTGAGTAAAGAAAAAAAATATTAGGATTTTCCCACTCAATCAAATAACCATAATAGCTAAAAACTATATGTAGATATGGTATATGATATAAGATATAAGAATATCATGTTACAATGAATATGGATATTTAAGAAAATTTTTATGTTCATTGAAAGAGGAAAATAAGCAATTAAATGTTTCTAGATAATGTTAATAACCATAATATTATTAGAGGTAATATATGGAATTAAATTTATTAGATATTTTTTTCTTATAAATTCATGTATTTTGTATAATAAAAGATATGGGAGTAGAACCATTAAAATAATTTTTGATTATATAGTTTTATTTAAAAAACAATTTACACCTTGTAAAAGATGAAAAATACCATAACATGGATATAATAGTAGAGTAATACCTTAACATCGTATATGTTTAAAAGAAACATTCATTATGATTTTTTAAAATAGATGATAAAAATTACCATTAAAAAAATGGAAATATTAATTTTATAACTCATAAAATTTATATGACAAATTAATATTTCCATAATAAATCATTTTTTAATTAAAGTCGAATTTTGGGAAAAAATATTTTAAATAATATGGGAATGAAAAAAAACATTCTCGATAAAAAAACATATATTTCCCTTTCAAAAATTTATTTTCATTATCCAATATACAAAGAGAATAATTATTGGACGAAATCATGAAAATAATTAAATACCCATTGGATAATAAAATAGGTTATTATTATGATGGATTGATTATAAGATTTCTTCAATGAAAAATATATTCAATCTCATTGAAATGGTTTTAATAAAAAGTGTTACTAAATTATTAATTTTTGTATTTTACAAGCATGAAGGTGTAAACAATAATTTAAAGATTAATAATCATGAACTAATTTACGTTAATTTTAAATAAATTAATGGGGTAGTATTTACACAAAAAAATCATTATATTAGAAAATATGTCCCAATAGAGTGGAAATTATGATTAAATATCAAACGATGAGCCAATAGTTGATGTGATGGGTAATAAATGAAGTGATTTTGTGTGAAATGATTCAATCCATAGATATAAACTGGAAATAAAATATAATACATCCAAGGGCCATTTCACTCATAACCATGGATAAGATAGTTAATTTAGAATATGTGTAACCCAATGAATGGAAGTTCAGTTAAGAAACATCTTAGTTCACAATTCCACTTTGTTGAAAATGATTTATATTCACATAAAATGTTTTCATTTTTTTAATTAATTTATAAAAACCCATATTTATTTTTATAATATCATAAATTATCCACTTATAACATTTTATCACTTATTCATCAATGATATTTCATTATTTTAATTATTTCTGGTATTAATTAGTTAGTTTTCTCATGTATGATTCCTTATTAATAATTTCGTACTTTGGATTAGGTTATAGTTTAACTATATTCAAAATTATATTAATTTTATTAATATTCTTTTTATTTAATAATATTTATATTTATAATAATAATTTAAATGATGAGATTAAAATTTTCATTACACCATAAATGGATATGTTTTCCCACACACATGCAATACTAATGTTTTCAATTATCAACAGATTGAAAAAAATACTGTTAAACTATAATTAAAATTTCAAGATCACATAATATGTCATATATATCATATATATTCATAAAATATATCTTCATAAACATACATGTAAAGTATAAATAAAAAATGAATCAAAACCGTTCATGGAGTAGGTAGTCCATACATAAGAACCAATGAAATTATCCATTCCAATAGATAGGAATGTATGAAGGTATATGATTTATAATATATAAAAACCATTATTATTTAATAAATATTTTATATTATCATTAGTTTTATATTTATAACCATCTTATAATCATTTTGATGAAAAACAAATTAAATATCTATGTGGATACAATATCACATACTTACATAGGAGAAATTTTTATAGTTTTTGTATTATTTAAATTAGGGGTAATTTTGGTTACATTTTTAATATATTATAAAAATATTTTAAATATATGAACTTAATTATTTCAGAATGGGTATCATGGATTTATGGAATGTAAAAGTGGAAATAAAATAAAATACAATATTTTAAATATTATACATCCTTTTTTAAGATTCCTATTGTTATTAGACCTTATGAATCGGAGGTGTGGTCTATTTAAATGTCCAAAAGATCTAATACATTTTGACGGAATATTAGAAGTATTCATTAAAAGTACCTTTGGATATAGAACAATCAAGAATATTTGATTAAGAGAGGTTATGTGGAGCACTTTTATATTTTAATAGAGGGGAGCACTATAAATTACATAAAGTATTATATTAATATAAATTTTTTTTTTATATTCATGAGACAAGACATTGATATAAATTGAATATAGGGTGAGTAGTAGTGTATAAATCATGTCCAAATAAAATCTATATAATTTTTTATTAAATATTCTCCCATATCACATAGTCTTAACCACATGTTAATCATTTTCAAAATTGATACAATATTATTTTTTTTCTACAATTTAAGGGTATATAACGTTAAAATAAAAGTAAAAGTGACCAATAAATTAAAAATGTTTTGTAATTACAAGTTTATCAAATTCAATTGGATGAGGATATATTTTGTATTATTGTTATAAATATTAATATAATTTTTTTTATTATTAAATATCATTAATGTCAATTATATAAAAATAATAAATATTATAAAATAATATGTCCTTAACTCCAATAAATTAGTTCTAAACTGACATTAATTCTAAGAAGATGAGTATATGGTATTAATTTTATCATGCAATCAAATTTATTGATGTTTATATATTATTTAAAACCATACTTTTCGTATTAAACCTTATGATAAATAATTTGATCCATAACCATAGTAATGAATATTTACATATAAAAGGGTAATAATTCTATATATAAGGTGAAATTGGCTCATAAATAGCCAACAGATTAAATATTCCAAAATTTATCATCATAGGTATCAAATTTCACGATTTTAAGAATTCATAAATAAAATTATAAACTATGATTTAAGATAAAATATAATTAATATCAGTTCGAAAAGATTCATTTCATTTATCTAAAATGGAATTAATAAATTTATTTATTAAAATATAAAAACTAAAAATTCAACAATAAGTTATATTCATATATAAAATTCATTGGGAACTATAATTCACCAAAACATATTTCATTTATTATTATTTTAAAATCATTTACATGAATTTTCTACTATATAAAAAAGTAGTGTGTTGAAGTTATGTATGAATTTAAGCTAAATATTTCAAAAATATAAATTAAAAATATAATATTATTATAAAAATATTATATAGTCATTAAAATAAAAAATAGAACCGAAATTATCCACTTTAATCCTTAAACATTCAGTTCCAAGATATTAAATATAAGAGAGTGGAATTTTGGAAATTTTACATACCTAAATTATTATAAATGCCATTATCAAATGAAAATATAAAGACCACAACCCTAGTATTCTAGTGTTGGGGGTTTCAGTATTAAAATTGTGCTCGATACAAGAGATAATATACAAAAGGAAAAAATAATATTTGACTAATGTAAAACTATATACAAACATAAAATTCCAATTAAAATTTAAAATTTAAAATACAACATAGAATTTTTAGGGTGTACACCATTAATCCCTTGAAAACATCCCTACATATTAATAATATAACACTTACTATAATCATATGAAAATAAAATATTGAAATGGGTGAGATCTAATTATAAATAATTTTTTCTGTGCAATAGTATTTATCAAGAATAAATAATTCCTAATAAATATGTAATGGAAAATAAATGAATCTAATTACATTTAATTAATAACATAAATATGAATAATAGTACATCCGGAATACATGAAGATTAAAATAATTCAATATAAATAGCCATATATGACTGAATCATTTCTATGGATCTTCTAACTAATTGAATACTGAAATTCAAATCAATTACTAATTTTATTACAAGTAAATTAATAATATCTGAATTGGTAACCATTCTTTGTAGACCTTGTTCTATGTAATATTACATTAATGTGTAAGGCATTAACCGAATACCCAATCTTGTTTTTTTCATGTGTCCTAAGAATTCATCAAGGTTCAATACCGGACCCTCCACATTACATACTATATCCAATTCATTCCACATAAAAAATGAGTTCATCAAAATCAACATAACCATTCTTATTGAAAAACCAATAATGTTTAGTTATTAATTTCCCTAATCAGTAAACAAAATAACAAATTCCATAGTTCTATAGATAATAGTATAAAATAGAACCACCTACTCCAACTAATCACAAAACATACATAGAGTTATTTATTATATTGTAAATAAAACAAATTCTAAATGTATTCTAATGTAAAATGAGTGTTGTGGTCATTACTAAATAGAAATGGCATAAAACATCCATTAAAATATTCTTCTGAAAAATATCATTTCTGATTCTAAAAATTGGTATCAAAATCTCTAAATTTAAAAATATTTTGAGATAGAATTTTTTTAATGAACCTAATAAAAAATCAAATGAATATTCAAAAAAAGTAGGGGTCACTGTGTTAGAAAGAATTCATACAATATAAGTTTGTTAAAAAAATATATTCCTTTCACATTTTCAGTATTAGTCATGAGTTACTTGTTCTAAAAACAATAATATGAATCCTTTAAAATATTCAGTTTAATTAAAATCATGTGTAAATGTTTTTCCACATATTAGTAATATTTTTATTAATAAAATTGAAACTATTTTTGGAAGACATGGATATAGATGAAAAAATATTTTCAACTTATGAGTGAGAACTAAAGATATTTTTTTGTATAAACATTTCATAAATTTAGTTTACCAAATATTGAAAAATGGTATTATAAAGTGAATATATATTGAATAAATAGGGGAGAAAAAAATATATTTCATATAAAGATATAAGTATCAAACAATTTCCCCTAATGAGACTTCAAGAAAAAAACAAACTAATGATGAGATTGTGAAATAAACCCTTGAAACATTTGAATTATTTGAATAAGAAGCACCATGAAAGAAATAAATTCAAATTATATGTTAAATAATATTTTAAAAATCTATTATTGATTTAAAATATCAATGGGGTGGTATATAAACTACAAAAAAGAACTTATTGGTGTATATAGCATATGTCCCATGTATGACAACCATGTTGTTTAATACACACTTAAAATAGATTTATTAGATAAAATTCACTTGATACAACCTATAATATTGAGAGTTATAGTGTATTGGTGGATTAGGAACATTACATAACAACATAAAACATAAAACATAAAACACACAACATTTTTGTTAAAAACATTCATTACATGAACACTACATTCCTTCGTATTTAGCATTGAATGGGATAACCCGAGGACATGCATAAGAAAATGGTATGCTATAAATCCCTATAAGGGAATAAACAAGGAATAAAATGAGAAATAAAATAAAAGTTATTCAATTGTCATATTAATAGGGAACAAGAGAAATAAGAACATAAATGCATGATAAATCATGATAATCATAACAAGGAAATGTGGCTACAACACTTGTCTTGCAATTAGCAAGAGCCAAGGCTCATTGCGCATGGAGTACAAGTAAACATTCATTATCCATGAATCATTAATAAAACCTCATTGTACAAGAATTATTAGGATTCAACACTCATTTGACACGATGTATCATGATACCGTACATTACCCAAGGCATTGGAGTGTTATTTGGGTGCACCTTTCTTAATCATTTCATTTCATGCATAAGTGTGCCTAATGGGTCATAAAACATGGATTCATTAAACATATTAATTTATTCCACTTTAATGGAGTGATTAATTTGAACATGAAACTATTTAAACAATAATTTAATCTGTATAAATTTTAATATCTTTGACAGAGAAATTGGCATGGTATTCACTACACAATGAATTTGGATTAGAAAATTGCGTTGCAAATTTGGCAGTGTAAGGACAAGACATAAGAACTCATAAAAATGATTGATGAGATATAATGGGGTTTCCCTTCATATTTACATGAAGTTAAATGTATGGGTTTCATATAGATACATGTCCCAACTATATTAATGGAATTTATATACATGATACAAAAAAATTACATGAAATTAAATGAAGAGATAGAAATTCCATACAGAAATATGACATACTAACAGGTATACATGGAAGGCATAGATGAGATTAAAAGGGATATATCATCAATAAATCATAAATATTATAGTATAGGGGAGGTGTGAAATCATACCTCAACGTTTATTAATGAAAATAAAATGGCATAACAATATTAAGAAAATAGATGAAAATAGATAATAAGGAATCCCTTACTTGGAATTGTGATCCCGAAATATTAAGAGAGGCCTGAGAGAGGATTCTTGGGAACTTGGGGTGTCATGGGAGGATTCATGAGAGAGGACGTATGGGGTTGGTATAAATCCAATGGCTTTAACTTAAGAGGAAGTAAGAGAATGGGGGGTGTATATTGGAAATGAGATTGAATTCATTATTATTTAGGTTTGAGACACCACATATTAAACTTATCAAAACAAAAAAATAGAACTAGGTTTTTACCCATTTTTTTCAAATGTGGAGTAGAATAAATTATTTTATAATTCCAATTGATAAACCTCTTAAAATAATAGGTTTTATTACATGTATGTGAGTGACACTCTTAAGGAAATCAATTTAAAAATTTTAAATGTTTTATAGGTCTTGAACGGTCCACTAAATCATTGTAAAATAAATCAAAAGAAATCTAAAATCACATTATTTTAATGGTAAAACATATATTGGGAAAACATTATGTATGGAGTATATTATTACTTCACTATTGGGTCTGTATGACATCATAAAACACATTATTTATTTAAACTGTATTTAAATTTTTACCCCAAAAATCCACTATCCAAGAAAATTTTGAAAAGTTCACCATTTCATAATTACGAATTCATGATTAAAAAAATAGTATTCATTTTATGTAAATAAATTTTTAAATATTTGAATTTTAACTTTTAAAATAAATAATGACATTTATCAGAAATTCATGGGTTTTGACAATGATATCTTTCAAACCATAATGAAAATTTACAACTGGATTCATAAAAATTATATGATCATTTATGCATAAATAAAATAATTTAATAATAATAATATTTTTTTAAAATATTATTTAATTAAAAAATCCATTTATTTATCAAAAATGATTCCTTAGTTGAAAATTAATAAAAAAATATTATTGGTTCTTTAAAAACTATTTAAAGAGTTACAATAATATAATGAATGTATATCCATTATTATGTACAAAAATAACTTAAAGAATCATAGTTCTAGGGTCTTGTTACATATTGATGAAGCTCAAAGTTTCATATATTTTATACAATAAATAATTGTTTATAATCCCAAATATGTGTCATTGGATGGGTAACTGTCAGGTTTTTAGGTTTTAGTGTTATTTTGAGCCCAAATATGAAAAACGACTAATTCTGGATTTTTGACAGATTTTTACGTTAGGAGTATTTTGGTCATTTCTGAAAAAATAAAATTCCAAATTTTTTTAATAATTTTTTTTAGAATGCCTGTTTTATTTGGTTAATTTTTGTCTTCTGAACTAGGATCTGATTCGGTCATCTAAAGGGTCTAAAAATTCATTGAAATTGGAAATTTTTTCGGGCAGACAACATGGACCCACCCAATGTAACAGACATCAAAGTCCGCCTACACATATTTAAATGATGTGTTTCCACCTGGGATACCACGAGGACAGATAGGGACATCCCTATAATATATTTGGGAGATTTTTGAGGTCATTAAGAAGGCTATTGAATGACATGATTTTTGAGGAACCTTCCTGGAAGCTTCGTCCAAAAATAGAAACCGAGAATGAAAAATCTATAACTCCTCCGTCCGTTTTCCAAGTTATCTGAACTTTTGAGAAGAGTCGGAAACGATATTTATGAATAACATTCATGAAGGGTGGAACATGTGAAGATGTAATTAAAGGGGTCTAAAATGGGTCGACATTTGAGGGACGAATTCTGCCTATAAAAGGAGGCCCTCACCTCCTTTCCAAAGCATCCCATTCTCCATCCATTCCATCAAGGAACCAAGGAGGAGTTAGACAACAATGTTGGAGTGGAGGCTCTGGGAAATTCTGCTAACATATGAATTTTCTTTTCTTCTTTTTTTATTTTTAGTTTTATTTTCCCATTTAATGCATTCATATTTTAATTAAAGTGTTTCTACTTTCTTTCCCACCGTCTTTCTTTTCCAAATTTAATCTAATTTCTTTCTCTCTCCCTTATTTCCATCGTGATCTCTATGAAATTCTCCATGGAAGGTTACTAACCCGAGGCTTGGCCCTGGGGGAGGTTTCATGGTGTTCTTTATTATTTTTCTTCAATTCAAAATGTATTTATTCTATTTGTGGTGGAGGTGAGAATAGTGCACGGGTGCGGCGGTCGTCCACCACGACACTATTTTCAAATCCATTTCTTTTCCTTGATTAATTCATTTTGCCTGTCTCCTCTTAGTAAAAACCTTCATATGGTGGAGTTGGGGTTTCCATAAGGGATGAAATGACATATGGTGGAGCCAGGTCCTTTAGGAATAACATTCTCGGTTGAGGGGTTATCCTATTTGACTATTGAAGGAGGTGTGGTTTGCTGTGATGGACGCATACTAAAATAACACACTAAATAAATGAAGGGAAATTAATTCATTAATGTGGTTTCAATAAATTAATTATCAAATTGAATTTAAACAACTAACAAATAATGAATGAACCAGTGTTATCCAACCCTAGGACCAAGTTCTTTCTTCATTAATTGCATTTTTTCACTGCATGATAGTTTTAGCTTTTATTTCTTTTAAATTTAATTACCTTCCTAGATTAAATACAAGCAACCAATAATTGGTTTAGGTGATATATATTAAGTAGATGAACAACTTATAATTCTCCTCAAGTGAGACGACCCTAGTCAAACACTATCTTGTATTAAGAAAACATTGAAATTGTTTTTTCCACGTCCTACGACAGGAGTGCGTCAAAACAGGGCACCGTTGCCGGGGAGGAAGTGCCACAACCTCTTTGTAAATATTTTACTTTTTCAAATTTCAAAATAAAATTTAAAAAAAATTCTTTTTTCCATGATGTATTCAAAGTCAAATTTTTATGCATGGGAAGATTACTCGCAGGTGCAATATCAAGAACCAGATATTGATTATCATGATCTAAATGATCGGTTTGAAAGGATTAGTAACAATTTGGATGATTTGGGTTGCAAAATGGAATGGGCATTGGACTATATTCTTGCAATGATGGATCAACCCGACCCTGAGCCGTAGCAATAACATGAGATAGTGGTGGAAGAAATTTCACCACTCATCATTGAAGATCGAGAGGAGGTAAATGTTGACGTACCTGAAGACTCATTCATTGTAACATCCCAAGAAAGTAATGAATAATAGATATTTTTATATATGTCTATTAATTAATTAGATAGTGTTTTAGAGGCTTAAAATGAAAATAAATCCAATCTTAAGCATGGAATACACTAATATTTTTAAAAGATTGTTTTATTGCCTTTTGATGGCAAACCATTTTTGAATCTATATTTTGACAATTTTATAAGCTATGTTTGTCAAAATAAATTTATTATTTATGATTGGGACATCAAAATTTACTTTGTGTGAATTTTTGGTATTTTTCTGACAATGTTCACTTTTTAATGAATAGTGAAAAATACTGCATTTTACATCAAAACTACTTCTTAATCTAATTTATTTATATGATTAGATTATCTTTTGAATTGGTTTTAAAATGAAACCATAAAATATTTTTACCATTTGAATCAATGGTGTACTTTGGAATTAATTTCACTTTGAAATTCGACATAAACAAATATCAATCTTTTGATATATATTGTTTCTTAAAAACACGCTATTTGTCTTGACAGTGGGAGTTAATTATTAAATTAATTAATTCTACTGATATTATTTTAATTAGGTAATATAAACAACATTTTTGAATTCGGAATATCGAATATAGCTTAGAGTGAATTTTTTATAATTTTCTGAAAAACTCCAATTTTTGATGAATAGTGAAACCACTAAGTGCTAATCAAGCAAACTGATTTTTCAGTTAAATGCAAGTTTAACACTAATGTGTATTGAATTTTGAAAATACGAAATACATGGTTGTCATTAGTAAGTAAAATGTGGTTCAATGGGATGAAAATAATTTTTTGGTGAATAGTAACTTTTTTTCATTAATCGCGATTAGAGGTAATTAGTGTAATTTAAGGTAAAAATGATATTATAAAAATGTGAAAACACCATGACACGTGTCCTACCCCTATTGGATGAGACATGGCCGACCAAGACAACCCATGGGTCTATTTAGGGGACCCTATGGAGCCTCTTTTGTGAGATAATGACTTTAATGCCTTTTTTTAAATTAATGTGAAAATGACACTAACATAAATCGTTTTACTAAAACAATTTTTAGAAGGCGTTATACTAATCATAATTTTGACTATAAATACTCTTTGGAACGATAAAAAGATTTCCTACATCAGGATAGTTTTGTTATAATTTTTATAAATTAAATAAATTAATTTAATTATGACATCATGATGATGCAACGATGACCTCATTAATGAACTGTTTAAATAAAATGAAACGATAATATAAAATATAAGACCTACACTTGTCCAAAAACTATTGTATGGAAATATTTCGAAGCCTTATCATCTTATCTTCTAATATATCAATGTGGGACCTTAGAAATTCGAAACACTTTTGAAAATAAAATAATAGTTTCTTGATTTCCAAAAGTGCCCCTCCTCTCATCTTATAAAAGGCCCCCACCTCTACCTCATTTCACATACTCCTCAAGCCTTTGGCTCGGACATACCCTGCCCATTTACTCTCTCCACCTCCCTATCCTCATCCTAGAGGATTCCCTTTGGGCAGAATCCTTTCAAAGGAAGCCTTTCGGCTCAAATCAAAAGGTGTTACACTTTTAAAGGTAATTCATTCTCTCATGTTCATTTGTTTTATTTTGCTTCTCCAACCCCCTAAACTCTTGTTATTTGCTTCTTTTGTAACAAAACCAGTATCTTCAATATACTAGGATGTTGTTATAATATTTATTCGAGATACACTCTCACACAACTACATCAAATGGTTAAAGAACATACGGTTTCCGTGGATGGCGAAATTCTGCCTCCCGGAACGATGATTGTTCAATACTCATTTAACACCTTCAAAGGTGGCCATTATGATGTAACTATATTTATACATGATATATAATATGTTTATTATTTTCTTTAAGCTTATGTATTTTTGATTTATGACATACCATTATTGTTTCCATTATGGGTAAACACGATATCGTCATTTTAGGAAGTGCGGACTACCGCCCCCTGAAAGTGATTTGATTCGTTAATAACATATGTGGGATGTGTAAAGGATAAAGTTAATGATATTATATATGTTATTATACTGGAATTATAATATACTCTTATATCATTATGATTCCATTCCAGAAAATACGAAATAGAAATGGAAGTAGCGTTCATGCGTACGTACGGCTTACCGTCTCTATAAACGGTGCATTTCATTTCTTACCTCTAAATGTGATGTAATATTATAAATACATGTATATTATGAATATATATGATATATATGTTATCCAAATCATTAATATCATTCTGGATATAACGAACCTTTGACCAAATTAACAACATGTAAGTGTGAGAAGTCTATTTTTGACTTAAGAACCAAATATCGACAAAATGAATATTATTAACTTAAATGATTACATGATGTTCATAACATGGTATAAAAGGAATAATAAACATGAAAAAGGTTCTTAAGAAAGTAGATATTAACTCAATTTTATTATTCAAGAGATTAAAGAACGGTCGGGTCAAGTCGGATACGAGGTATGGGACTTCGTCTCAATCTCCTTTCATTGAGGCATATTTTGTTTTATACACAACCTTCCTTTATATGGTGTATAAACCCCTTTGAATCTTATCTTTATTCAAAAGGAATATTTTTTTTATGAAGCGTTTACTAAATTACAAAATGGAATGTTTTTGTCGTACGTATGCGGTGACAACGACTTCTCCGCCGCCGTGACCATTATTTGAGTTTCGGCTTCCTCTACAAGCCATACTTTTTTTTAAAAAGTAAAATAAATACCATGTTTTACTTTTATTTTATTTTGGTATTGAAAATGGTTATCATAATGTTTTTATATCAATGTGTTGTATTGATATCTGGTGAATGAATGGTGGAAATATTATGTTTCCTTTATGCATGTTTTATGTGATACGATTATGTTGAGGTTCTTGGGCATTATTATGAAGACGGGTGGTTCTGTGATAAACTAAGGGCGGGTGAGCCCGTTATAGCTCTCCAATGCATTGGGTAACACGAATGAGTGAAACATTAAGGTTTCTCCGAAGAGATTTAGGGAATATACAGTGATGGGTATTCCAAACGTAACCAAGAGGGTTACTCCCTACGTAAGAATGTTATGAATGCCACAAGTTACCTTTATGTCTTATGATTTCTATGATATATTCATGATTTTATGAGGTGTGTTAAAGTGCCTATGTTTTATGGGTAAAGTATGATTTCATTCTTATTTATATATGAACTCATGTTTCCTTTCCATGTTTTTTTTATAACACATACTGAGTTTTTTATGCTCATCCCATGTTTTTGAAATGTTTTTCACAGGTCAAGGGAAAGGTACATGATAAGATGATAGAGTCAAGGATGTGTCAAGAAAGAATCCATGTTTTATTTTCAATATTTTTCCATTGTTGGGAAAAAATAACACTATCTTTATTGTGACCACTTTGTTTAAATGTGGGTTGTAATGCATGTTTTAAGATCTAATTCTCTAAAACTCTAAACCTGAAAAGATCCTCAACGTGTAATCTTGTGATAACTCAAGATTAAGTAAGGTTTAAGGATGGGGCCTTATAGTTGGTATCAGAGGTCGGTTTAGATTACTTTAGGAGTTAGAATTCTATTAAATTATTATCCAAAAATATTTTTTTATGGCCAAATTGAAGTGATATAGAATTTGAAGATTACCCTGTTGCTTTATCTAAGACATGTTTGTTCAGAATGGTTTTCCACAGAGGAAATAGGGAAGAAGTGCTAGGAAGGCATACGGAAGGAAATAACCTTCCGAACTAGCATCCTGAGATGGTAGGAATTGGAACTGAATAGTTTGTTGCAGTAATGGCACAGTTGACTCAAGCGATAAATGGTGGTGGTATCCATGCACGAGATCATCCAGATCAACCGCAGAGGAACATGTCAGTGGTGGAACATTTCATGAGGTAACATCCCCCATCATTTAGAGGATCATCTGACCCTATGCTTGCTGAAGGGTGGATTAAAGCACTGGAGAAGATTTTTGATGTTATGGGGTGTTCAGACAATCAAAAGGATAGTCTTGCTATTTACCGTTTGGAGGGTGAAGCAGATCAGTGGTGGTCGATGGTTAAAAATATCCGGGACGCTGATGAGATTGATTCTCTCGACTGGGATGAATTCAAAGGTATGTTTCTTGAGAAGTATTTTCCTAAGGCTGTTCGACTTAGGATGGAAAAGAAATTCTTGGAATTGAGGCAAGAGTAAGACTCAGTGGCTACCTATGAAGAAAGGTTCACTCGTTTGGAAAGGTATGCTACAAATTTTATCTGAGACCTTGATAGTAAAATCAATCGTTTTTACTCAGTATTAAAGCCAAAATAACGAAGGGAATTAGCTTCTCGTGAGTTTAAAAGTTATGAAAAGCTTGTTTAATGTGCTGAGAAGGTGGAAATGGAGTTTGCTGATGATCAAGTGTTCTATAACAACCAACAGAAGAAGAGACCGAGGTGACAGGAGAAAGGTAAGAATTCTTCAAAAAAAGTCTGATGGTAAGAAAACTAAGTTTCTAGTTTGTGATAAATGTGGCAAAAGGCATGCTGGGGAATGTCTTCTGAATTCTGGAAAGTGCTACCGATGTGGTAAGATGGGACATAAGGCTCGTGATTGCACTAAAAAGGATCAAGGTGAAGGTAAGAACAAATTTGATTTATAGTTAGTGAAATGTTTTAAGTGCAATGAGATGGGTAACTATGCAAATGAGTGTCCGAAAAAGAGCTTGAGTGATGGGAAGCAGTTAGACTACAAGCAGAAAGGGGTGGTGAAATCCTTTGCAACTACTTCAGCAGATGTCGGGCCATCAAATGAAGTTGTATCAGGTACTTTGTTTGTTTTTTCAGATTATGGCAGTGTGTTTTTTGATTCAGGGTCTACACATTCTTTCATCTCTGAAACCTTTTCTAGTAAAATGGGAATACCATCTCAAGAAATGACTGCTGAACTTTTAGTAAAAACAGCTGGGGGAAATGTTGAGGCAAAAAGAATTTATAAGAATCTTTCTATCCTTATCTGTGGAAAAAACCTACTTGGAAACCTTATTGTTCTACCTCTAGTAGAGTTTGTTGTTATCCTGGGTATGGATTGGCTCTCTATTTACCATGCTAAGATTGACTGTAGAGCTAAAGAATATTCTTTTTAGAATGACTTTCAGTTTTTGTACAAGAATGAACCCTTACTGTTGATAACTTATCAAGATGGCAAGAAACTTGTAAAATATGGAAATGAATGTTACCTTGCACACGTCGTTGAAAATAAAGGAACTATTCAGATTAATGATGTTCCAGTGGTAAATGAGTATCCTGATGTTTTCCCTGATGAGTTGCCTGGAATAATACCAGATCGGGAATTTGAGTTTACTGTTGACTTTGTTCTTGATGCTAAGCCAATTTCAAAACCCCCTTATCGAATGGCTCAAATTGAAATTTTAGATTTAAAGGAGCAATTGCAAGATTTATTAGATAAAGGTTTCAATCGACCTAGCACATCACCATGGGGTGCTCCTGTCTTGTTTGTTAAAAAGAAAGATGGTTCTATGAGACATTGCATTGATTATAGGGCCTTGAATAATATCACTGTTATGAACAAATATCCATTGCCTCATATCGATGATTTGTTTGATCAGCTCCAGGGAGCTCAGTTTTTTTCAAAGATTGACTTGAGATCGGGGTACCATCAGCTGAAGGTAAAGGAGACAGATATTCCGAAGATCGCGTTCCGTATGAGATTTGGCCATTATGAATTTGTAGTAATGCCTTTTGGGCTAACCAATGCACCTGTTGTATTCATGGACTTAATGAATAGAATTTTCCATGAGTTCTTGGATAAGTTTGTGGCGGTTTTCATTAATGATATTTTGGTGTTTTCAAAAAGTAAAGAGGAGCATGAAATACATTTAAGGGTTATCCTGCAAACCTTAAAAGAAAAGAAATTTTATGAGAAATTCAGAAAGTGTGAGTTTTGGTTGCAACAAATTTCCTTCCTTGGTCACATTGTTTCTAAAGATGGGATAACTGTTGATCCTGCCAAAACAAAAGTTGTGGAAGACTGGCGACGACCCAAAAATGTAACGGAGATTCGCAGTTTCCTTGGTTTGGCAGGCTATTACCGAAGGTTTGTTATAATTTTTTCATGGTTATCTGGTCCAATGACTAAGCTAACTCGGAAGGGTGTTAAGTTTATCTGGACAAAAGAATGTGATGATTGTTTTCAGGAATTGAAAAGAAGATTGGTGAATGATCCAGTTTTGGCACTCCCTTCCAGGAATGGTGAGTTTGTTATCTATAGTGATGCTTCATTGATAGGACTTGGTTGCGTCCTAATGCAAAATGATCAGGTAATTTATTATGCATCACGACAGTTGAAAACTCATGTGGTAAATTACCCTACACATGATTTGGAATTAGCTGCTGTTGTTTTTGCTTGAAAAATTTGGAGGCATCATTTTATGGAGTAAAGTTTGAAGTATATACCGATCACAAAAGTTTAAAGTATATATTCTCTCAGAAAGAATTGAACATGGGACAATGGATATGGCTAGAATTAATCAAGGATTATGATTGTACAATTCATTACCATCCGGGAAAAGAAAATAAAGTGGCTGATGCTTTGAGTCGAAAAAGTAATGCTTCATTAGAAATGTTGCATTTGGAACGTGATCCTTTGGTTAAGGATTTGATGAACATTGGCATAGAGGTTGTTGGTTCAGGAAGTTCTTCTGTTTTGTTTCAGGAATCAGTGAGATCATCTCTATCAGATAGAATCAAGAAAGCACAGAAGCAAGACAGTGAGTTGCAGAAAAAGGTAGAGCTGGTTCAGAAAGGTTAGTTGCCTGAATTCAACATTGATAATGATTGCGTTTTGATATTTGGTAAGAGATTGTGTGTGCCTTGTGATTCACAGTTGAAGATAGATTTGTTATGTGAAGCTCATAGTTCTCTGTTTTCAGTTCATCCTGGCAGTACTAAGATGTATAGAGATCTGCGGGAGTATTACTGGTGGGATGGAATGAAAAGAGATATTGCTGATTTTACTGTGAAGTGTTTGACTTTTCAACAGGTTAAAGCAGAGCGGCAGTTACCGAAAGGGATGTTTCAGCCTTTACCAGTGCCAGAGTGGAAATGGGAGAATATATCCATGGACTTTGTTGTGGGATTACCAAAGACATCTCGAGGTAATAATGCAATCTGGGTTATTGTTGATCTCTTGACAAAATCTGCTCATTTCCTTCCTATTCGAGATACATTCTCTCTAGATCAACTTTCTCGTTTGTATCTTAAGGAGAGATTCAGGTTGCATGGAGTTCCCCTCTCCATTGTGTCTGATCGTGATCTCAGGTTCACTTCTAACTTTTGGAAAGGCCTTCAGAAGTCGTTGGGTACTGAATTAAATTTTAGTACAGCATTTCATCCTCAATCAGATGGGCAGTAAGAACGAACAATTCAGACTTTGGAAGATATTCTACGTTCTTGTTCTATGGATTATCAGGGAAGTTGGGACCAACATCTTTCATTGGTTGAATTTTCATATAATAACAGTTTTCATTCCAGTATACAGATGGCTCCATTTGAGGCATTATATGGGAAGCAGTGTCGAACTCCAGCTTTCTGGGATGAAGTGGGTGAAAGAAAGTTGATGGGACCAGAATTGGTAGAAGAGATGGCAGAAAAAGTTCAGCTGATTCAGAAACACATGAGAACAGCTCAGAGCAGGCAGAAGAGTTATGCAGACAATAGGAGGAAGGATCTCTCTTTTGAGGTAGGTGATCATGTTTTTCTCAAAGTATCACCATGGTAAAGTGTGATGCGATTTGGTAAGAAAGGAAAACTGAGTCCAAGGTTCATTGGACCATATGAAATTCTAGAGAGAGTTGGATTATTTGCATACCGAGTGGCTTTACCTCCGAGTTTATCTCAGGTACACAATGTTTTTCATGTTTCAATGTTAAGGAAGTACATGCCAGATCTGTCTCATGTTTTGAGTCCAGAGGTAGTTCAGATGGAAGAGAATCTATCTTACGAGGAACAACCGGTCTAGATTCTTGACCACAGGGAGCAGGTATTGTGGAATAATGTGATTCATCAGGTAATGGTTTTATGGAAAAACCATATGGTTGAAGAGGCAACATGGGAATCTGAAAATGCTATGAGGGATAAATACCCCCATTTATTCGATAAGTAAATAAATTGCGGGGATGCAATTTTCTAAAGGGGGGAAGGATGTAACATCCCAAGCAAGTAATGAATAATAGATATTTTTATATATGTATATTAATGAATTAGATAGTGTTTTAGAGGCTTAAAATGAAAATAAATCCAATCTTAAGCATGGAATACACTAATATTTTTAAAAGATTGTTTTATTGCCTTTTGATGGAAAACCATTTTTGAATCTATCTTTTGACAATTTTATATGCTATGATTTTCAAAATAAACTTATTCTTTATGATTGGGACATCAAAAATTTACTTTTTGTGAATTTTTGGTATTTTTCTGACAATGTTCATTTTTTAATGAATAGTGAAAAATACTGCATTTTACATCAAAACTGCTTCTTAATCTAATTTATTTATATGATTAGATTATTTTTTGAATTGGTTTTAAATTGAAACCATAAAATATTTTTACCATTTGATTCAATGGTGGACTTTGGAATTAATTTCACTTTAAAATTTGACATAAACAAATATCAATCTTTTGGTATATATATTGTTTCTTAAAAACACTCTATTTGTTTTGACAGCGAGAGTTAATTATTAAATTAATTAATTATACTTATATTCTTTGAATTAGGTAATATAAACATCATTTTTGAATTCGGAATATCGAATGTAGCATAGAGTGTATTTTTGGAAATTTTCTGAAAAACTCCAATTTTTGATGAATAGTGAAACCACTAAGTTGTAATCAGGAAAACTGATTTTTCAGTTAAATGAAAGATTACCACTAATGTGTATTGAATTTTGAAAATCCGACATACATGGTTGTCATTAGTATGTAAAATATGGTTCAATGGGATGAAAATAATTTTTTGGTGAATAGTAACTTTTTTTCTTTAATCGCGATTAGAGGTAATTAGTGTAATTTAAGGTAAAAATGATATTATAAAAATGTGAAAACACCATGACACTTGTCCTACCCCTATTGGATGAGTCATGGCTGACCAATACAACCCGTGGGTCGATTTAGGGGACCCTATAGAGCCTCTTGGGTGAGAAAATGACTTTAATGCCTTTTTTTTAAATAAAGGTGAACATGACACTAACATAAATTGTTTTACTAAAACAATTTTTAGAATGGGTTATACTAATCCTAATTTTTCCTATAAATACTCTTTGGAAAGATAAAAATATTTCCTACATCAGGATATTTTTTTTTATAAATTTTAGACATTAAATAATTTAATTTAATTATGACATCATGATGATGCAACGATGACCTCATTAATGAACAAATTAAATCAAATGAAACGATAATATAAAATATAAGACCTACACTTGTCAAAAAACTATTTGATGGGAATATTTCGAAGCCTTATCATCTTATATTCGAAATATATCAATGTGGGACCTTATAAATTCGAAACACTTTTGAAAATAAAATAATAGTTTCATGGTTTCCAAAAGTGCCCCTCCTCTCCTCTTATAAAATGCCCCACCTCTACCTCATTTCACACACTCCTCAAGCCTTTTGCTAAGCCATCCCCTGCCAATTTACTCTCTCCAACTCCCTCTCCTAATCCTATAGGATTCACATTGGGAATAATCCTTTCAAAGGAAGCCTTTAGGCTCAAATCAAAAAGAGTTACACTTTTAAAGGTAATTCATTCTCTCATGTTCATTTGTTTTATTTTTCTTCTCCAACCCCCAAATCTCTTTTTATTTACTTCTTTTGTAACAAAACCAGTATCTTCAATATACTAGGATGTTTTTATAAGATTTATTCGAGCTACACTCTCACACAACTACATCAAATGGTTAAAGAACATATGGTTTCCGTGGATGGAGAAATTCAGCCTCCCGAAACGATGATTGTACAATACTCATTTAACACCTTCAAAGGTGGCCATTATGGGGTCACTATTTTTATATAAGATATATTATATGTTTATTCTTTCCTTAAGCTTCTTTATTTTTCATTTATGTCATACCATTATTGTTTCCATTATGGGTAAACACGATATCTTCATTTTAGGAAGTGCGGAAAACCGCCCCCTGAAAGTGATTTGATTCGTTAATTCCATATGTGGGATGTGTAAAGGATAAAGTTAATGATATTAAATATGTTATTATACTGGAATTTTAATATACTCTTATATAATTATGATTCCATTCCAGAAAATATGAAATTGAAATGGAATTAGCGTTCATGCATACGTACGGCTTACCGTCTCCATAAATGGTGCATTTCATTTCTTTCCTCTAAATGTGATGTAATATTATAAATACATGTATATTCTGAATATATATGATATATATGTTATCCAAATCATTAATATCATTCTGGATATAACGAACCTTTGACCAAATTAACAACATGTAAGGGTGAGAAGTCTATTTTTGACTTAAGAACCAAATACCGACAAAATGAATATTATTAACTTAAATGATTACATGATGTTCATAACATGGTATAAAAGGAATAATAAACTTGAAAAAGGTTCTTAAGCAAGTAGAAATTAACTCAAGTTTATTATTCTGGAGATTAAAGAACGGTCGGGTCAAGTCGGATACGAGGTATGGGACTTCATCTCAATCTCCTTTCATTGAGGCATATTTTGTTTTATACACAACCTTCTTTATATGGTGTATAAACCCCTTTGACTCTTACGTTTATTCAAAAGGAATCTTTTTTATATGAAGCTTTTACTAAAGGACAAAAGGGAATGTTTTTGTCGTACGTATGCGGCAACAACGACTTCTGCACCACCGTGACCATTATTTGAGTTTCAGCTTCCTCTACAAGCCATACTTTTTTTAAAAAGTAAAATAAATACCATGATTAACTTTTCTTTTATTTTGGTATTGAAAATGGTTTTCATAATGTTTTTATATCAATGTTTTGTATTGATATCTGGTGATTGAAAGGTGGTAATATTATGTTTCCTTTGTGCATTTTTTATGTGATACGATTATGTTGAGGTTCTTGGGCATTATTATGAAGACGGGTGGTTCCGTGATAAACTAAGGGCGGGTGATCCCGTTATAGCTCTCTAATGCATTGGGTAATGCGAAGGAGTGAAACATTATGGTTTCTCCGAAGAGATTTAGGGAATATACTGTGATGGGTATTCCAAACGTAACCACGAGGGTTACTCCCTACGTAAGAATGTTATGAATTCCTCAAGTTACCTTTATGTCTTATGATTTCTATGAATTATTCATGATTTTATGAGGTGTGTTAAAGTGCCTATGTTTTATGGGTAAAGTATGATTTCATTCTTATGTATATATGAACTCATGTTTCCTTTCAATGTTTTTTTATAACCCATACTGAGTTTTTTATGCTCATCCCAAGTTTTTGAAATGTTTTTCATAGGTCAAGGGAAAGGTACATGATAAGATGATAGAGTCAAGGATGTGTCAAGAAAGAATCCATATTTTATTTTCAATATGTTTCCATTGATGGGAAAAAAGAATACTATCTTTTATTGTAACCACATTGTTTCAATATGGGTTGTAATGCATGTTTTAAGATCTAATTCTATAAAACTCTAAACCTGAAAAGATCCTCAACGTGTAATCTTGTGATAACTCAAGATTAAGTAAGGTTTAAGGCTGGGGCCTTATATTCATCATCACTCAACCAATTCTACCGGAGAATGATGAAAAAGAAGATGACTTCCCTACTGAGCTACATTTGGGAGATCAACAAGAACTTGATGAATTTTGGAATTAATGTGAGGAACTTATTGATCTTCCTAAGCCTTGTAAACACGAAGAGCTAGCACCGCGGAAGGAAGACACCACCCAATTGGTGGAATTTGAAGTCAAGATGGAGGAACCCGACTACCTCCCTACATCTAGTGATAATCAAATCCAAGAGGCACATTTAACTGAAGAAGTAATTGAACCATACCCAACTCATAAAGATGATCCTTCCATGAACTCTACCTTTTCTAATTTCATTCAATCTGATTTGAGCATCAGTCCTTATAATTTTGAATTTTCAGATTTTGTCAATCCTTACATTTCCTTAGAACAAGATGAAAAATAATATGCACCTGTTGAGGAACACCTGGAGCTCCCTAAAGATATTGATCATCTAGTTGAGGAAGTCCATGAAGAGATACAAGTGTTTATGCATGAAGAAACAAATTTAAAAGCTTCCTACCATAAAAGGGATGATTTTGAAATTAATATTTCAAATTTAAATGTTGAATCCCCCATTCATTATTCTTTTCATGCAGCACATTTGTAGAAACCACTATATTTTGAAGAAGAAATTGCACAAATTGCAACTGAAGAGGAGGTGGTTCCATACTTCATCCTACCCCCACCATGCAAGCTATACCATATTGCGAAGGGGGTGGATCTGGTGTACTCTATACATAGAATTCTCCTCACTAAGAACAAAGAACTGCAAGATGGGAAGAACAACATGTGGTGGTTCATGTCCAAGAAGATCCACCCACCGTCAGATTATGGATAACGGCTGGTACTGCCCTCTAGAGGTAGTAAATGATGCCAGGGCCCACTTGGTGGATCATACCAAGATTTATCCTTTACTTTCATTATAGTATTTTAATTTTCAATATTTGGAATTTAGATTTCAAATTTAGTATTAGGACATAGTCTAGCATGTGGCCCCCTCCCTCTTTTCATTTTGAATATAAATGAAATGATCCTTCTGATTAATTGAGTAATTTTTCCTATGTAGGATCATGAATGCAAAAGAAGCCCCGAGAATTAGAGGAAGAGGACCGAATCATTATTTCAAAAGGGAGTTAACTTTTTAGGATTAAGATTTAAAATCCTTTCATTTTTTTGGTCCAAAACATATTTTTAGCTTTAAATAATATTCTTATCACTTTTCACACATCAATTTATTTTGAAAGAGTTGAAATGATTTTTGAAATAATGGATTTTAAATGATTGTTGATATGAATTATTTTCCCTTGAAATGGATTTTCAAGAATTTTAATGAGTTTGACTAATTTTTGAAATCCATGCCCATGAAACACTGACTCAAAATATTTTTTTCCAATCCTGTGAGGTATTCTTAATCACTTTTTCATATTATTCCTAATACCCACACTTTCTTGAGGGAAACATGAATTTTTTGTGAGAACCAGAATTTGTGAATATTCTCTTTCGAAGCTTTGGGTTTCATGAAATGTATTTGAAATGATTGAGGCATCTCTTTGGCTAGACACATTTTATCATAAGACCCACCTTTACATTTATCCTTTGTAAGCCCTTAGATGCCATGAATTGCCTTATAGGTTTAAGCCACATTACAAGCCACCTTTTCCTTACCTACCCGGACTTTTAGTATTTTTTCATGGATATTTCAAGTTTGAGTGTGGGGGAAGGGCCTTTAGTATGTGTTCATTAGGATCTATATCATTTATGGGTAGTGTGAAGTGTGGGTCAATATTTTGGGCATTGGACAATAAGAGAATTGGGCATGTGTCGTTATTTCATTATGCTTTATTTGTTTCATCCATTTCTCCTTCAAAAAAAGAAAAGAAAAAAATGGAGATGGGCTTGAATTCCTCATTGTACATTATTTTATGACACATTTCCCTCCCAAAAATCAAGGGCATGAATTTTCATTCATTCATTGTATTCAATTTTCAGCGCATCCTCCATAAACAAAAAAGAAAAAATAAATAAAGTTGTGCCTTTCTGGAGCTTTGAAAAAAAATAAGGATAAATTAGATGATATAATTCATTATAATGACTTCTTGGGTCATGTAACATATCATTAAAATGATGGTGGTGTTGTGTTTCACATTTTCAAGTGGGATTGAGTGAGGAATTTCATGTGTTTTCACTTGAATTAATCATGCATTTTACTTAAAAGTCAAACCACCTCTTTCTAGCCTGGAACTTTTTTTCAATAATTTTTCCCACCAACCCTACGCCAAAGAATCATTTGAACCTTTAATTAAATCTCTCATGATTAAATTCCTTATAATGTTTCATGCTGTGGATAATTGAAAATTTTCACAAACCTATGGTGATACATGCGATTTTCAAGTATGAGTATATCTATAGATTCAATTTCTATTGAGTGAAGAGTGACATAAAATTCAATGTGAGGTAGGTTGTGATTGGGCCATGGATTGATTTATGAGGTTGAAAAAAGTTTAGTGATTTAAATGAAAATAATAGAGAATTATTATTCATATATGAGACATGATGTAATTCTATTTTGGATAAAATCATTGATACTTTCTCATTTTTGATTGTTGTGTGGATTTTGATTCGGATGTAAGATGATTGCACAGGAGTGCAATGTTTAAGTGTGGGGGAGTGATGAAGCTCACATTTTCATATATTATATACTTTAAATAATTGTTTAAAACCCCACAAAAGTGTTATTGGATGGGTAATTGTCATTTTTTTAGGTTTTAGTGTTATTTTGAGCCCAAATGTGAAAAACGACTAATTCTGGATTTTTGACAGATTTTTACGTCAGGGGTATATTGGTCATCTTCGGAAAACTAAAATTCCAAATTTTATTATTAATTTTTTTTAGAATATTTATTTTATTTCCTTCATTTTTGTCTTCTGGACCAGGAGCTGATTCGGTCATCTAAAGGTTCTAAAAATTCATTGAAGTTGGGAATTTTTCCGGGTCGACAGCATGGACCCACCCAATGTAACAGACATCAAAGCCGGCATGCACATATCTAAATGATGTGTTTCCACCTATGATACCACTGGTACAGATAGGTACATCCCTACAATAAATTTGGGGGTTTTTGGAGGTCATTAAGGAGGCTATTTAATGAAATACTTCTGGAGGAACCTTCCTAAAAGCTTCATCCAGAAACAGAAACCGAGAATGAAAAATCTATAACTCCTTCATCCATTTTCCAATTTATCGGAAGTTTTCAGGAGAGACGGCCAAAATATTTACGAAGAATATTCATGAAGGGTGGAATGCGTTAAGATGTCATTTAAGGAGTCTAAAATTCATCGACATTTGAGGGACGAATTTTTCATATAAAAGGAGGCCCTCACCTCCTTTCCAAAGCATCCCATTCTCCATCCATTCCTTCAAAGAACCAAGGAGGAGTTCGACACAAATGTTGGAGTGGAGGCTCTGGGACATTCTGCTAATATATGAATTTTCTTTTCTTCTCTTTTTATTTTTAGTTTTATTTTCCCATGTAATGCATTCATATTTTAATTAAAGTGTTTCCACCTTCTTTCCCACCATCTTTCTTTCCCAAATTTAATCTAATTTCTTTCTCTCTCCCTTATTTCCATCATGATCTCTATAAACATCTCCATGGAAAGTGACTAACCCAAGTCATGTCCCTGGGGGAGGTTTCATGGTGTTCTTTTTTATTGTGCTTCAATTCAAAATGTTTTTATTCTATTTGTGGTGGATGTGAGAATAGTGCATGGGTGCGGCAGTCATCTACCACGACACTACTTCCAAATACATTTCTTTTCCTTGATTAATTCATTTTCCCTCTAGTCACTTAGGAAAACCCTTCATACGGTGGAGTTGGGGTTTCCATAAGGGATGAAACGGCATACGGTGGAGCTGGGCCCTTTAGGAATAACATTCTCGGTGGAGGTGTTATCCTATTTGACTATTGGAGGAGATGTGGTTTGGTGTGCTGGACTCATACTAAAATCACACACTAAATAAATCAAGGGAAAGTAATTCATTAATGAGGTTTCAATAAATTAATTATAAAATTTAATTTAAACAATTAACAAATAATGAATGAACTAGTGTTATCCAACCCTAGGACCAAGTTCTTTCTTCATTAATTGCATTTTTTCACTGCATGATAGTTTTAACTTTTTGTAAAAAAAAATTAATTAGCTTCTTAGATTAAATACAAGAAACAAATAATTAGTTGAGGTGATATTGATTAAGTATATGAACAAGTGATAAATCTCCTCAAGTGAGACGACCCTAGTCAGCCACTGTGCTGCATTAGGAAAACATATTAATTACTTTTGCCACGCCCTGCGACAGGCGTGCGTCACATAACCCCTTATAACAACTCCATAAGACCTTATGGTAACATGTGTGATGGTGACAGAGTCATGGGGTGGCTGAAATAACATCTCTTGAGTGATAATCTCTATCGAATTACACTCTCCTATAGGCTATTCCGCTCAAACATAACATATTCATGCTCGGATTGGGCTTGGTCAGCAGCAATGACACATGAAACCACCTCCTTTATGAGCTCCAAGAAATGGGATTTGTATGGGAAAAAACTTCTAGATGAGTTCAACAATTCCTTTTTATGAGTAAATTGGATTCGTTAAAGCCGAATATTTATACTAATCATGCGATAACTATTTATTGTAAAAATTAGCAATGGTCACAATTCATAATGGTATTTAAAATTCCAAAACATAAAACCAAATAAGTCTATTAATTTTACAAAACAATAAGGATATATTTAAATACTATAGGATAAATTATCATAAATGAATTTTTGGTCATTACAATCTTCCCCACATAAAAAATTATGTCCTCCAAATTTGATTACATAAATGAGAACTCTGAAATTTAAACATGACCTCAGGGTCGCATACCCACCGCCATTAATAATTTCTTAACCCTCATTATCACATCTAACATAGAGAGAGAGGGTCCACAAAGTGCAACTACACATCAATGGACATTAAAAATATTCTACTTCATTAGTCCATACACCGTCCATGTAACATGGATCATACTGATAGAAAATATGATGCATTATTTCAAAAAAATTGGTTCTAACATATTTTTTCAAAACATCACCATGTACCATGTTTTTTTTAAAATTTTCTAACATAGATAGATTTGAATTTTTGAAATGTGGTTCTTCAAATATATTGTGAATGTTTCCAAAATGACTGGAAGATTAGACTATATATACACAGGTTTTTCAGAGGTATCCCTCTTCAGTAGCTATTCTAAAATCAAATAGTTCATCATACTCTATTGATATGGTGAAATATTTGAAAATAAACTGATGGTACCTCCTTCATTTTGTAAGGTGGGGGAGTTGTGTTTTTAATATTTGATCATAGGTGAGCCATGATCCCTAATTATTCCATGGTATATAGGAGGTGTTTAATATGTTATATAGCTTCTTGAAATAAAGTTTGACACTGGAAAAGGTTTCAATTGTATGCAATATTGACTTCTCAAAAATTGTAGCTAGTGAGTCCTTAGTAAGGGAGAAGTGTGTTGTATATGGTTTTCCCCTTCCATCTTTATGTTATCCTTTGTCCTGCTAATGAAACATATCAAAATTTGAGTTACCCTCTAGAAAAGATAAAATTTTAATGTTAAACTACTTGGTGTACAATGATTTATTATTCCATAATGAATGGAAAATTAGGGGTAACACATAAATGGTAATCTAAGGGAAAAAACATTATTTGTAAATTAATTATATTTCCTTTACTTTTTAATCATTAGGCATAAATCTACTTTATCCAGGATCTACATTCTATAATTTATTCTATGACATTTTTTTAAAATTCCCTTAATTATGGTTTAAATTAAGATTCTTAATATTTCAAAGCATATCCCATGGGAGTGTCGTAACCAAGAGCGCAACAAGGCCTGTTCTCATTTATCAGGATACTTCGAGTCAATGCCGAAACTCCTTGTCAGAGTTTTCATTTCTAGGAACATCTGTGACATATCAACCTCTACATGCTCGTATCCAAAACATTGATGTATTTTATTGATAAACAAATAACTCAATAGTCACAAAAAAATTACAGATGTTTTTATTATAATTATTCTTATGTCTAAAGATTCACTACTGTTATCTAATCCTAATCCCAACTATTACTAAACCTATCCTCTGATACCATCTATGACAACCCTACTTTTTATTACCAAATTAATTCTATTTTATTACATAAAATTCACATGATATAACGTATATGATTGAGAGTTATAGTGTCTTTGAGGAATAATAACATTACATACCAACTTAGAAGATAAATCAAAAGATATCTTTATTGAAAATTTCCATTACATGACCACTACATTACCTCGTACTTAGCAATACTTGGGATATCCTGTGTACATGCATAAGAAAAGGGTGAGCTGTATAGCACAGTAAGAAATAAACATGGAATAACATGGGGAAGTAAATACATGTTAGCAAACAGGAATATCAATAGAGATTAAGAGAAATATTAACAAAAATGCATGATCAAGCATGATAATCATAACATGGAGATGTGGAAACAACACTAAACATTGAATTAGAAAGAACCAAGGCTAATTACACAGGGAGAATGAGTAAACCCACATTGCACATGATGTTTTAGTAAAAAATAATTTAAATGGAATTATCATCATTCATCATTAATTGAACATGACATATCATGATATATTACTTTACCCAATGCATTGGAGCTCTATCAGGGCACACCCTTCTTAATCCTTTCGTTTCATGCATTAGTGTGCCACATGGATCATAAAACATCGATTAATTAAAGATTAAAATTTAATCAATTATAATGGAGTGTGTATTTTATACATGAAACTCATTACTCAATAAGAAAAAGTACCTAATGGTGAATACCCTTAATGGATAATTTGGCATGGTATTCACTATACAATGACTTTGGCTTGGAATATCACGGAGCAATTTCGGAAGCATAAAAACGTGGCATAAGAACTCATAGAAATGGATGATGAGTGAGAGAGGGGTGTCTCATAATAATCACCTGAATTGTACATCAATGGGGTCAAATAGATATTGGAAGGAACAATAATAAAGGAATTTATATTCATGATACAAAATAATTACTTGAATGGAAATGAGGAGAGAGAAATTCAATATGGAATTTCCGCATCGTAAAAGGTATACATGGATGACATATATGAAAGAGAAAGGGGGTATCACATCATTCAAAAATAAATATGTCTATACAGATGAGGTTCAATATCATACCCCAACATTCATAATTGAAAATTAAAGGTCATCACAATATTACGAATCTTGGATAAAAAGAGAAAGGATGGAAACCCTTATATAGAAGTGTGATAAAAAAGAATGGAAGAGGCTTGAGAGAGGCTTCATGCGAGTATGGGGTGCCTTGGAAAGATTATAGAGAGAGGAAGTTAGGGTTTGGTCGAACACCAAAGGTATTGTGTGAGGAGGAAGTGGGAGGTTGGGTGGGTTTATACTGAAAAGGAGAGGAAATTAATTATTATTTAGGTTTGGGACACCACCTATTAATCTAATCAAAACCACAAATTATCCCATGGTTTTGTCTCATGGTTATTTCAAAAGGTTAGTGAAAAAAATATTTTACTAGGCCAATGGCCGTACATCTTAAAATAATAAGTTTTCTAATGTGGATGTGAGTCACACTCTCTAGAAAATCAGTTTAGAAAGCTAACATATTTTATAAGTCTTGAAGGGCCCACAAAAGGATTGTAAAAAAATTCCAACAAAAATAATATCACAATACTTTAATGGTAAAACATATATTGGCCTAACTTAATGTTTCGAGAATTTTATTACATAACTATTGGTTCATTATGATGTCATAAAACACATTATATATTTAAAAGATGTTTACTTTTTTACCCAAAAATCCGACTATCTCAGAAAATTATAAAAAATTCACCGTTGGAGAATTTTGATGTCATGATTCCAAAAAATAGTATTTATTTTATATAAATAATTTTCTAATTATTTCAAATTCCAATTTTAAAAAAACAGGCATTTATCGAAAATTCATGGGTTTTGACAAAGATAGCTGTCAATTCGTAATAAAAAATTACAATTAAATTCATAAAATAATATGATCAATTATAATGAATAAAAGTAACATAATAATAATAATATTTTATCAAAATATTATTTAATTCAAAAATCCATTAATTTATCAAAATAAATTCCTTAGTTGAAAATTATCTCAAAATACTATTTATGGTTTAAATGATATATACACAGTTACAACAAAAAAATGAATGTATATTAATTATTACATACAAATATAATTCACATAATCATAATGCTATTGTCTTTTTACATAACCCTTTATAAAACCCACATAATACATTAGGGGAAAATGTGAGATGGTTATGGACTCCAAGTGTGGCTTAGATAGCATCGCTTGAGTGATTATCTCTATCAACTACCACTTCTCTCGTAGGTGGTTATGCTCAATCTTAACGTATTCATGCTCGGCTTGGGAATGGTCAAGAGTGAATCCCAATAATGCCACCTCCATTTTGAGCTCCTAAAAATTGGATTTTTATGGGGAATATCTACTGGATGAGGCCATCGCTTAAATTTTCAATGTAAATAGGATTTGTTACAACCTTATATTTATTCTAATCATGTGAGCACTGTTCAAAGACTATATTAGTAACAGTCACAATTTTTATGGTTCTTTTGAAATCAAAAACATAAAACCAAATAAGTCAATACATTTTACATAACCATAAGAAGTCATTTAAATAGGCCAAGAGAAATTTTCATTTATGAATTTTTGGGTTGTTACAACCTGGTTGTCAAAGTGAGATGAAAATCCCTTACCTTGGGTATTTTTTCCTCCATTCTTGTTCGTATATATTGTATAATAAATTTAAAATTATTATACATAAATTAAATAATTTTTATAATTATTCATACCATATTTGATTTATCTATACCTTTTTGTGATCAAATTGTTATCATTCATTTATTAAATTCACTGTTTTGGGCATCGATTATGTTTTGCACGATTGTGTTGGTTTGGTAATTCCAGTTCTTTTATTATCTTTGTTAAAAAAGTTATATAATTTTACCCATTAATAAATACTATATAATGTAAATATATAATTATTTTTAATATCTGATAAATGTTTGACATGGGAAAATGAGTTACATTGTTAATGGAGATGGTAGGTCATATATACACATAATCACAATTTCTCTTTTTATAACTGATTGAATGAAAAAAAGTTAATTAATATTTAAACATTTTAAATTAATTATTATTTAAAATATTTAATTTATACTCATTAAATATATCAATATTACCATCATTTTATAAACCAAATAGAAATCATTTCATATCCCTAAATGGTTGAGGTATTTCATAGGTATGCACGATCGACACTATTGTTTCCCAATAGATTGGAAGGTAAAGAAGAATATATGATATTATAATTATATAATTATATTAATGAAATTAATATCATATAAATAGGAAAAAATATCATCATATCATGTTGTGATAGGCAGTGCGGGAAAATGAATCGCATCAGTTCATGGGGATGAAGTCAGCCATAAACCCGATCTACAATTTTTTTTCCCAGTTGAATGAAGATATTATGGATAAAGAATATTACTTTAATATAATTCATATAAATATTTAGTTCTTACTTTTATTATTTTTTTACATATTTTTAGAATATTTTAAAATGTTATAATAATATGTAAAAGGAAAACTCATGGTTAAGAACATTACCACTTCTTCAGAAAACAACTTTTGTTTTATATGTAATGCCATCGTAGATTCACTTTCTGATAAAAGAATGACTATTGAATGTGTTTAGGTATTTATGGAAGACTTCATTATAATTGTTTTTTGATAGAAAATTCAAAATTATTTGGAATCGGAGAGAAGATAGGTTGACCTTTTACAATTGGGTGAGATGATAGAGTTAGAAATATTGAAATGAATAAGTGATGGCAATGTTTTTCACATGACAGAAGAAACCAAAATCTATAAAACTATAACCATGGTTGATAAAATACTAAGATATGTCCATAAAATAAGAATTAGATAAATTTTTGTGGCAATTTTACCCTTATATTATTTTTTTAATAACCGATAAACAAGTTTTATCCTTAACTATGGTACCTAATTTTTATGATCATTACAACAAATTTTAAAACAATTATGTGTAAATTATTATATAATAATAAATTTTTAAATTAAAAATTAAGAATTAATTTTTAAAAACATATTTTACATATGTTTTATATTTTTAATTAAAATTATTTTCTTAATCACGATGAAAAAAATATTTTCAGAAGGAATTTTTTTTAATATTAATAAAATGTGTTTTTATTTAAATTCCAAATATTAGTTATTAAAATGACCAAAATTTCATTAATAATAATATAATTGAACTAATTTTACATTCAAAATAAATTTAAATAAAAATATTTTTTTTAAAATCCCTTAGATAATAAGGTATCTTTGTATAAAAAGCATTATTTTCAATATTTTATCAAAATATTATTTTATTTTAAAATTCAAAAAACATCATTATAAGAAAAAATTTTCTTCAGATTAAAAATTTTAATCTATCATTATGAAATAAATTTTTTAAATGTGTAATTTTTTTATTATATATAAAAATCAATTAGAAAACTATTTTTAGAAAATTATTTTGAAAAAAAATAATTCAAATAATTTACATTTTAATTTTAAAAAACTCCAGAACTAGTTAAAATATATTATATATTAATAAAGGATAAATATATAATAATATAATAATTCCAATTCATTACCACTATGTTATCAACTATTTTAAAATGGTATGCAGCTCATTTACTCTTTAGTATTCTTGTATCATATGATATTAATGAGATTAAATTTCACAAAATATATTTCATCGATAATTTGAATTCTGTGTTTTTTTGGCATACACTATATATCATGATGTTCTTATTTTCGATTCATAGTGTGTCTCATTTCTTATATATTTAGTAAAATTTGTATTTTTAGTTTTAACTTATGCTACTAAATCAGTGTTTTTCATATGAAAATATGTATCTTGAAAATCCACATCATAAAAGCATAGATCACTATTTCCCTTAAAAATATAGTAGGGTTTTAAAATGATCATCTTCAATAAAAACAAAATAAATTCCCATATTTGAAAACATTAGTAGGTTGAGATAATATGGACATGAAATAAAAAAATAAATATAGATAGTGATGGAGATCATTTATAACAAGAAATTGAATGATCACAAGAAAGAAAATGATTAAAAGACTATTAATTTAGGATGAAAATAAAGGTAATTGGGTAATATATTCATTTCATGATAATTTTTTATATGTTTTGTAGATTAATTTACTATCATGATAGAGAACATTATTGAATATACATTATTAATATCTTTTTATTTCATATGAATAATTTCATCCTTTAGATGCACTTCATTGAATTTAATTATCATTTATTACTTTGTAAAATTAATATCCAGGATGAATTTATTTATTCCCCTATCTCAAAATTTAGCATTTAATAGATGATAAGTTCAATTAATGTGTGAAAATATTTCAATATATTTCAAATTATTTTCTAAAACCAATATGGTTAATATAAGATATAAAATATAATATATTAACCACTATAACATTAAAAGTACACCAAAAGATAAACTTACTCTATTATGTAAATATTTATTAGTAAGAATCCTCTAAAGCAAATATGACCATACTCAAATTCTAATCATTTTATGGAATGTCAATAAAATTCAAAAATCAACATAACAATTGATTCCCCAGACAATATATTGTAACTATTAATGTCAAATACCAATGATTTCAATACCTTAATAACCATAATACATTAATGAAAATGTGATTTCTTATGAAAATAAAATATTATATTAACAAATATATTAAAAAAATTAATAAATTTTGTAAACTAATCTGAATAAAACATGTAAAATAAAATCACTAATAGAATTCATGATCCCCAATTTATCAAAGTAATATATCTATATCATTATTATTCAAACATCAGACAAAGATTATGGATTGTACACAAACAATTATGTTATTTTCAAAAAATAAAATCATTTAATTGAATCATTTTTCATGGCCATTTGTACCATTTAATATATGATTGGAAATCCTTGAATAAAAACTATGAATATAAAATCCATTTACATTTCATGATTCGAATTAAAAGTACATAATTCATCAAAAAAAAGTTAACAAGTACATTTATCATTTAAATTTTATTGTAGTAGTATCATTAACAAAACCTTGATGTATTAGTGTCTTTTGAGGAATATTCCCTTATTGCATGGGGTATACATTTACATAGTGCCCCATCTCGTTATAGTAGAAACAATAGACATAAGAGTTTTCATTCACACAAATAATTTATGTTCTAGTGGTCATTTCTCTCTACACTTGAAAAAAAAAGACAAATTCCCCTAAATGAGGTACATAAGTGTTTCTTTCACAATTTCCAAATGTTGGAAAAATATTATTCCACTTTTTACCATTATGAATTATTTCATTTCATCCGTACTCTTCTATTTCTTCCATTTAAATCCATATGTCTTGTAAAATTATTTCTCTATCTTGTTTGATAATTTTAATATTTCCTTTTATGATGATAATGTTTCACAAACTAGTTTAGTGTTAAGGATTATAATAAACATATCAAATAAAAGATCAATTATTTTCAAGGTATTACATACATAGTAAGAAAAATATCATTTCTAGAATTTAAATTTGGAATCTTCTATAAAAAAAATTCTATTTCTATTTCTCTTCGAATCAAAAATTTCTCATCATATATTCTCATTTCTCTTGAGGAATATAGTATTCAATGGAGACCACATTAAAATCCCTCCACCCTATGCTTATTATTTATTATTAGTTATAGTATTTTAAATAAATGAACAATATTGACCAGAATCCCCTATGAGTTGATAAATGCCCCAACAAAAAACATATCACTTTCATTATTAGTTAATTCAAGGAATACCTTCTCAAAAGAAAATCATCCACTGTTCAGTTTCAAATGGACTTGTAGACAATGTTAATGATGGGGTTTTTTACATCATGAAGTGGTATAACATTGTTACACCATGTGGATCAGTATGATTCTATATAAAGGATCATTTGATTAATAATGTGAGTAAACTAGACCTATATAGATATGATTTTATCCATTCTTACAACAAATCAAGAAAAAACATCCATATATTCCCCATGAGGGAAATCCATACATTGATTATTTAGAGGATAAAATTCCGATTTTTTTTCTATGAATATTTTCTAAAAAATTGAAAAACAGTACCTTAGATAACAAAATTAATTGAAACATAACATATAATAACAAAAAAGTTAAACACACAACAAAAAATTATGAATTACTGAATATCTTTTCCCATAATAATATTCATGGTTTTTATAGTAATATATTAAAATTAGGAAAATATTTTCAAATCCTTCATAACGATTTTTATAGAAATGTGAATTTACTCAATTATATCCTTTGATAGTGTCTTACCATGTGTGAAATAGGCTATATTTTCACTCATCATGAGAAGATATTGTAAAATCATAATGCTTCCTTTTTTGATTTATTATCCCAATGTTAATTTTTTCCAAAACCACATCTACTTAAAGAATATATTCATGGATTCCCCTCATGAAAATGCACATAATATCTACATTAACAAAACAAAATCATTTTATCATATAGATAGAGTTATCCACAATTTTAGTCATATTGTCATGTTATTTAATCTATATTTTCTTAAATATAGTTCCCGATAATTCCTCTAAACCATGTTTGATACCAACTATAATGACCCTGACCCCAATAACTCATATTTGGTAGTTACATTAATAATTTTGTCCTTTTTACAATATATCTAATCCCAATAGACTTATTATATTAGTATTTATGAAATACTAGACAAATAAATAAAATTCACATTAAATTTCAAAACATAAAATAATAAATTAGAAATTTTTTCTATTTATCATTATTCTATTTATGATATCCCTTTATATAAATCATAAAACACTTCATGGAATCTTGGGGAATGTAAACATAAGAAGGGTTGACCTCTAATTCTTAGTATGGGTATGCAAGCAGTGGAATATATCATGAATAAATAAGTAATAGTAAATATGTAATATTAAATAACAAAAAATATCACATTCAATCGATAACATGAATATGAAGAATACTGTTGAATGAACAAGTGATGAAAAAACATAATTTTATATTAATATTAAACTAAGAAGAAAACATATCCATGGATAATATAACTAATCCAATAATCTCAAGGAAATAAAATTTTAATCTCATAATGAAGAATTTCAAAATTATAAACATTATTGTTATACCTTCAAGGCCTCATGAAAATACATCTATAAAAATCTATATGTTGTCAGCTAAATTAACAAACTACTGTCTACCAATGCACCAAATTATGCATCATGGGGATATAGTGGGGCCCATCTATCACATACATATTTCAATGAATACTTAATATTAATGGTGATAAAAATAATAAATGTAATCAATTTTATTAAACATCTACCATATGAAAGTTTAATAACATCCCCAATCAATAAAAATAATTTGAATTCTTTGAATGTATTGTGGAGAATAGTATCAAAATATTATATCCCACTCAATCTAATCATAGAACAATTGTAGAAGAAATAAATATAGTATTATTAAATTCTATTACAATGTAATGTAATGTAGAATTTTTATTTCTATTTTTAATGAAGAGAAATACCATAAAAATTCATTTAAAAATTATTAATAAAAATATCCCTTTCACATTGAATGTAACTTTCATAAACAATATATAACATGAATTTTAATAGAAATAATCTATATAAAATTAAATATATATAATTGTAAGGTAAGATTCAAAATTATTGCAGCTCAAGAAAAAAGGGAATTCAATACATGTAGAGTATGCTAAAAAGTTATTTCTTTTACAATTTTGTTAAAAGTAAAAATTTTCTTGTATAGAAAATGAAAAAAATGAATACAGTAAAACCATTTAGTAAATTTTTTAAAAATGGGTAAAAATTTATTTAAAAATTTATTTTTACGGTTTTAAAAACATTTTTTATTGTAAATTTATAAAACGTGGATATGGAAGAAAAACAATTGATCAATGAGAGAAAAATAATGTTATCTTCTACTGAAAAGGTTTTCTAAATCATTTCACATACACAATAGAATAAAAATATTTCAAATAGTTGAAAATATCATGAACAAATAAGTTGATGAAAATAGGTTTGGATTAATATAGATATTTAAAACAATTCCCCCAAATGAGACTTAAAGATAGAAAAATCACAAATAATGATGAGATTGTAAAATAAACCCTTTCCAATATTTTAAATTTTCAACAGTAAGACCCATGAATTAAATAAATTCAACTAAAAATTTTAATATAATTAATAATTTTTTTAAAATATATAAAATATATAATTTTTAGAATATATAAAATATATAATTTTTAGAATATAAAAATTACAATGAAGCTAAGTGGTGAATATCGAATATGTCTCAAAGAAGTAATAGTGGGATGAAAAACACTTACCTTAATTATGACTTAATTTGTACATGTATATACCCCTGTTATAATAAATAGATATTATTATAATACTATTTTATAATTATAACCATATATCTAATTCCATATATGATTTACCTGTATTCATTTATGATGCATTTATTAATAATTATTTTTTTAAAATAGTTCTTTTGAGAGATAATTGATTCATTTTTTCACACAAGATTTGGTTTGATTCTTTCAGTCCATTTTTTATAATCATTACATAATTTATAAAATTTTAATGATGTTATAACTATTTTATGTATTAATTATAAAAATATTTATAATATTTCCTAAAATATATAAATGGGAAAATGATTTACACCATTTATGAGGATAGTAGGTCGTACATACGCATTAACACTATTTTTAGATTTCCATTTGATGGAATGTAAGAAAATAAAATTAAATATCACCATTATATAATTATTACTTTATAAAATAATGTATTTTTATTTTGTAAATATATCCTTATTACTATATATGTTAAAATATAATTTACATTATTTCTCATATATATATGGATGTTGTAGTCCACATGTATGCTTGAGTGATGTTATTGTTTTCTAATGGATTTGAATTTATAAAGGTATATTTTATATTATAATTTCAAAATTATAATAATTTCATAAATTTATTATAAATATGTATTATTCATAACTATACATATCTTTGTGATGTGGTGCTCGAAAACGAATTACATCAGTTTGTGAGGCGGTTGTCCTCCATACACATTATCGACTATTTCAATTCAAATATGATGAAACTGTTTGAAATTATAGGTTATTAAAGAAAAATAAAAAATAATATTATATAATATATACAAATTTTTCTATTTAATAATATTTGGATTATATTTCAATGTTTTAGATGAATATTTAAAATAAAATGCATTGTTATGAATTTTGCATCTTCTTTATAACACCACTTTAGGATTATACCTAAAACCATCCTAGATTGATTTTTTATGAAGTCAAGTAATATAATATGAATGTATGGAATTAAGGAATATATTTTGGTGGATATTTCTAGACCCAAATAGATTTGTTAGTGTAATTAAGAGAGGATATTGGGTACGTTTTTAGGTGTGGGAGAAAGAACCTAGATAAATTTTTTGAATAGTATGACTGATACCATTGTTTTTAAAATGAAGAAGTTATACAATATGGCCCCTTATAGTGTCATGGATTCTATAATGTAAAAAAAATTCTGAAAAATTTAAATTATATCACTGGTTAAGTCATTTTAACCCTTATCTTCTTAGTTTAATTTCATTATAAACATGTTTTAATCTTAACCGTTATAACTACTTTTTACTACCTTTAATATTCATTATTCAAAAAATTTAAGTTTAAATTCTTATGTAAAATTATTTATTAAAATTAAATATATTTAATTCATTATTATAAATTCAATTCATATAATTTGATGAATTTAATTTATATTAATTCTCCAATATGTGGAGAAAAAATATTTCCCCAAAGTAATGAATTCCATTAATATAAATAAAATTGTAATTTTAATTAAAATATACATGATTAAAATAAATAATAAATTATTAATTATAATATTATTGAACTATTTTTACATTTATGAATATATTATATTATAATGGGCCTTTTAGATGCAATAAATGATATGTTATTTTTTAATAAAAACATGCCCCTTTAACTATTCATAAAAAACAATTTTTTCATAAAAGGAAAAAATTTTAATCTGAAATTATTTTTAATGACGGGTTTAGAAATTATTTTAGGTTTTAAAAAAATTATATAAATTTAGTAAAAAATAAATTTTAATTTATTTTCATAATGCATGATGAATCAACTTTTTGAAAAATATAGATTTTTAGAAACTGATTTCATTAGATTCTAAATGACTTCCATTTTCATTTATGAGCGAACTAATAACTGATCAACTTCTTTAATATAGGTGTTAAAGATAATGTTTTCATAATTTATATATTCTCATAAATTTTTTCCAATATTATGTATAGGTTATATCAATTTATTGTTTATTAATACATGGGGTTACATTTATCACAAGGTATCGAAGAGAGTGAACATAAAGAAAGAAATTTCATGGATCATTAATGATTAGTGTTTTCTAATTCATACCCAATCAAACATAATGGTCTTTTTTTAAAATATATGGGTTATAGAAAATTGATCAAAAATTCATTATATTGGAATTTTTTATGGATATGGTTGACTTTATCCTGTCAAATGAAATTAAGGAAAGTTTCAGGATAATATTAAGACCTTATTTCAGTGTTTTAAACATGTTTTACACATTTTATATATAACCAATATATACCTATGTTTCTAAAAGTAATTTTTTTTTAAATAATCGCGAAATATTTAAAAAAATGCATGCACTATGATTTAAAATATATTATTTATTTTTAACGATTAAATTACTATATATTATTCAAATTATATTTTTATATAAATTCATAGAACTCAATGAAAAATATTTTTTAAAATAATTTGTTTTCAGTAGGAAGGATAACTATTGTCAAAATAATTAGTTTTTCTGATTATAATAAAATTAACTAGATTACTATAAATCAAGGGGATCATATGTATGTAAATCTAAAATTTAATGGGACATTCAAATTACAATTCAAAATGAACTATAATTATAGTTTTGAAAATATCACCATTATTTAACTTTTCACATTAGGATATACCATTTTAAAAAAAATACTAATTTCACTCCCTATGTTAATTAGGATTAGTATAATTTTTAAAATGTTCTTAATTTTAAATAATTTATAAAAATTGTAGACATTAATTATTATATTATTGAAAAAATTTAAATCATTTCTTTTTTTGATTGAAAATATCAATTTTCAATTATAAAATAACTTCACTAAAAACTGATTTTATTTTATTTTCTAATAATGATTTAATAATTTCTTATTCAATATGATAATATCATATATATTTTTAAATCTTATAAATAATATTTATATAAACCAATTCAATGGATATGTTATATTAAAATAATCTTATTTTTATTATATATCTATGTGCACACAAACCATGGAATTTCATGTTAAGAATACTATCAGCATACAATTACATAAAATGTAATTTTTATGTTGCTATATTCTCCCCCATTATATATATGCATCCTAAAATCTTAAACTGGTTATCAAAGGTTCAAAATTTATAAATATGGTTACTTAAAACAAACATCATATACACGGACAGAAAAACATCATTTAACATAGGAAGTTTGAAAGATACATGTTAACTAAAATGACACATAATGTCAGGACTCATCCCTCAGGGCCTGTGTCATTACAACCCAAAGCCTACATTCCAGTGGATTAGGGTTTGTGACTTTTACAAGAAATGAAAATCCCTAATAGTGGGAAGGCATTGCCTTTAAACCATGAAACACAGACCAAAAACATGATAGGATGCAAAACATGAAGTAAAACTATAGTAGTAAAAGTTTGTACTAAAAGTAAATGGGTTGGAATACAAGCCCCTGGAAAATATACTACTACAATAGAAAAAAACACCTGATATCTTCCACGATGGATCCTACCTAAACGGTAGGTACAATTGGTCTCCACAACTCTCAAGGTCAACCAACCACCTTCGTGTACCTCCTGATCAAGGATGTTTCAAGTCCCATCCATGTTGCTCAGCATCTTCTCAATACATAACAAGGTGCGAGCAATTATCATAGAGGGTTGTGTATACAAATACCTAGTAGGGACCCCGAGACCCGTGAAGGTCTCTCAGAATTCAAAAATGGAATATACGTAAGGAATTATCTCAATCAAAAAGCATAAAGAAAAACACTCACCTCATACCAGATATACAACTCAGAGTTCATGAAAAAAGATGATTAGACTTCTAATATATCAATTTATTTTATTTGGAGGATTCCACTACTGAACCGTGATTTTGTTGCCCAATTTATTATCCACAAAGGGTCGCATGTCGGTGAACCATGACTTGTCACTCTAAGGCTAGACCTTGTTGGATCACACACTTTTGATCCACACATTGCCACTATAATGTTGATGCACACCGGGTTGTTGTGATGCTGATCCAAACAGAGTCACACTGATACAAATCAACACCTAATCGACATGATTCTGATTTTCATAGGGTTTCTTTAATTATGATCCACATAGGGTATATATAGTTCCAATTTACATAGGGTCTTTATGATGCTAATCAACACAAGGACGCTATAATGATGATCAAAATAGGGTATCTATAATGCTAATCTACATAGGATCCCTATAATTATGGTCTACACAGATTCACTATAATGCTGATCCACAAAAGGTCTATATAATTTTCATCCACAATGGAACTCTATAATGATGTTCCACATAGGGTCGTTATAATGATGATCCACACAAGGTCTCTATAATGTTAACATCCAGCCACTGGATTCCCCGCACCCGATGCACATGACTTATTTAGTATCTTCTCATAAAGATAGTAGTCGTGCATCAACTTCCACGTCATTCCAAAAAGTAATAAGCCCAAGTAACACTATGTTGAAAGGGTCCCAACGTGGCAGACGACGCATCAATCAGACGCTTGGTCTCTGAGTTATAAGCATTTTAGTACCGAGGGCCTGGTTGGATCCAGGTACCATCCAACCATTCCATACTCCAACACTCTCCAAAACTCAAGAGTATTATCTCAAATGGATAGTCTCGTTCCAAGGATTCCATCGTCGCATATGATTTGTCAAACTATCGTCTAGTTCTTCAGATACAGGTTTTTAATAGTATCTAGTCCGGAAAGGGTCCTGGTCCAGTCCGACCCGGTCGGACCTACCAGAACCACCCTGACCTGGGCCTACCTAACCCGATCAGGGTCGACCCACCTAGTCTTGGTCCGACCTGGTCTGGGCTGAACTTGCTCGACAAGCTAGCCTCGGATCAGCACGAACCGTTGTGAGACCCTTCTCGGTGACTGGTTCATTCTTCCAACTAGGTGGTCACCCCCTCCCCAAATGTAAATGTCGTTTAGGATACCTAACAAGTGGCTCCATGTGACACCCTCCTTCTTTTAGCTAGATCACAGGGTGGCGGTCCGATATGCCATGGATTCAAAGCCGCGACTCTTCACTGCGGCACGCAACGGGTTTCCGGCTTCTGCCCACACGACCGGTTAAGGGCCCACTTCCCCTTATAATCACCACGGAAACTATGGGTGATTCCTCCATCTGCGGCCAGTGGGATCCGCCTCCACCATCTCCCATCGGTGCACCAGAACATCCACAGGCCACCAAGTGAGCTCTGGTGGTCCGTTTACCCTTCAAAATGAACCTAAGAGCCTCCCATGTTATTTTCATCATTGTGTAGCTCCCGAATTATGGATTTGGTCGTGTAGAAAATCTTTCCCTTGAAGAACATGACAAAATAAAAGCATAGGTGGGTATCAGCCTTGTCCATTGGGAATGAGCCATCCGCATTAGAACCATATCAGGTGGGTAATAATTATATCATCAAAGATAAACTAAAACACGTCCAACCCTTCCATTTTTCCTCATTCATTTTTAGAATTTTTAAAATAAAAAAATAAAATGAATATATAAAAAAACATCTTCCTCGAATTTGGAGGAGGAGCCATGGTTGTTGAAGAAGAATCCATACTTGATAATGCTACTGACGTCCATCGATCCTAGATCAATTCCTCCAACGTTATCATCCAAGTCTATGTTCCTTATTGGTGGAAGGAAATGAGGCACTTCATCAGATCTTCCACCCCACTATGTCAAAAACCCAATCTTGATCCTCATTTAAATAATTGGTAATGGTTATTTACACAAAGAAAGATTAATGAGGTTCATTAATGAATGAAACACTTAACTCTCAATGGAGGTTTTATAAAATAGAAGAGTCAATACATTAAATGTCTTGAAAACTCAGTGGTCCCTCCACTACCACTCAACCATCGGAAGATAAAAATACTTTTTATGTTATTTCATTGTTCTTCAAAATGTCTGAAAAGCTATCAATTTCACCTGACCTACTGTAGTTGAAATTAAGACTCCCTTAAGAGAGTCTCGGTGCTGAAGATTCTACGGTTTAGTCAAATTTATATTCTGAGCACCAATTAACAAGATAAGAATATGTTCCCATATGTTTATTGAACGTACATAAATAAAAGTTCAATATTCAATTCTAGTTACACCGGGCCTTAGAATCAAGCGCCATCAATTATCACAGACTCATAAAAATCCAAAATAATATTAAAAAATTTATATGGAATATCTAGGTCTTTAAATTATCCCTACCTTAGGGATTTTCATCCTCAAAATCTAAAAAACTAGGGGAAAATGAGGGTATTGAGCATGTATCTGAGCCTCCAGCTCCCATGAGATCTCATGAAGATTCATATGCTGCCAAAAAAACATGCACTAGATGAATAGACTACCAAAAAAGGACCCTATCTTGTCGATCCTCTATCCCCACTAGGAACTCTGCAAACATCGCCCCATCATTAATGTCCATCTCTCCCAAGTTGATAATGTTTGATGGATAATGCATGTACCTCCCTAGCCGCAACTAATGGAAAACGTTATGCATCCAGTGCATCACTGTGTGAAGAGATAGATGATACACCACCTCTCCTACTCTACTGAGGATCCAAAGTGGTCAGTTAAACCTAAGATATAGCTTGCTTCCTTGGCTAATCCTCCATAATACTCGTCGAGGTGAGACTCATCATAAGACATGGTCTCCCTCCAAAAACTCTAAGGGTCTTTGTTTCCTATCTGCATAGGACATTTGTCGGATTTGTGCAGTCTTCATTCTCTTCTGGATGATCTGAAACTTCACTATGGAAGCGATTACTAACACTGGTTCCATTAGTGCTGACTCCACTAGGTGTGTCTAGCATAGTGTTGATCTGCAATGTGACTCTTACATGGAAACAAATGGAGTCGTGTTGTTGGTGGAGTGATAAATGTTTTTGTACACGAAATCCACTAGTGGAAGGTGGTCCTCCCAACTACGGCCAAAATCAAGGACTTAAAAACAGAGCTTCCCCTTATGTCTCAGTATAGTCTGCTCCAGCTAACCATCTATCTAAGAATAGAAGGCGGTGGTCAAATGCTGCTGAGTCCCAAACTCGTCAGATAATCCCATCCACAAACTGTATTTAAATAGTCCATTTCAATATGATAAGATCATTGATGGAACACCATGAAGCTATACAATATTTTTTTCAAAGAGAAATTACAAGCTCTATACTGATACATGCTATTGGATGTGTAGGAAGTGGGACGAAATGGTGAGTTGGTCAATGATAACCGAGATTGAATCGTGGCCCGTGGACGTGCATGGTAGAGATGTCACGAAGTCCATGTAGATACCATCTCACTTCCACTCTCGTACATCATGTGGTTGAGGTAAACATTCTAGTACCTGATGCTAAGCCTTAAATTGTAGACCAGTGAGGCATCGTGATACAAACTCTGCCACTTCTTTCTTCATCCCTGGCCACCAATACTGATGCCAGAGGTCCATGTACATCCTCTCAACACTCGGATATACATCTGAAAGGGATTTTTTTAACTCATTGAACACCTCCTCCTGATGTGTCACGGGTACCATAATGTGTCCTATGATAAGGCTGATGTGCTCCCCACATTCATAAAATCCATAAATATCCTATGCTGATGATATCACAGTATGTCGGGCAACATAGACTACGTTCCAAAGCATTGCCTCCCTAAATCGCTAAAGAAGTGGGGGAGTATCTTTCATAGACTAGAGATATGCTGCTCCTTCTCTATCCCCATAGGATATCTACAACGTGGCTAGTTACTCTGTCACCTCACTCAGTAACTGTAGACTAGAACTCCTGCTGAGTTCATCTGTCACCACCTTCCCCTTCACATGAGTATAGAATATCTCAATTTCATAGTCTTAGAGGAACTCTATCCCTCATCATTGTCTCAGGTCTAGGTCCACCTATGAGAAGATATACATGTGATACTTGTTATCAAAGAAGACTATAAAATTTTATCTTATCAAGTTGTACACCCACATCTTTAGCGTAAAGACCACTATTGCTAACACCAGGTCATGGATAGTGTAGTTCTGTTCATGGTGTCTCAAATTCCATGAGCCATATGCGATCACCACTCACTCATGCATTAGGTCACAACCATGTCAAGTCCCTGATGCATTGTAGTAAACTACATTACCAATTCCCTCTTCTGGTTTCCTCAATATGTGGACACTTTTCAGTCTCTACCTCATCTCCAAAAAACTATTTTGGCATCTCTTTATCTACACGAAGGGTTGACCCTTATTTATCAATGGAAACAAGGGTGTCACAACTATTTAAATGTTAGGTATAAATATTTTGTAGTACCTAGCCAATCCCAGGAAACCCAGCACCTTAGTCACACTCCTGTGTGGATGCCAATAAATCACTACCTCTATCCTTGTTAGATTGATTGCATCTCCAACCACTAAGATAACGTTTCCGAGGATGTGGAAATCTTGTATACAGAACTGGAACTTCGAGAGATTTCCATTAAGCTGGTTCTATCGAAGTGTGTCCAGAACTATCTGTATGTGTGTGGTGTTCTCCTCCTCCGGCACCAGGTATATCAAGATGTCTCTAGTGATGACCACCAGGAAGAGATTGAGTTTTGGATGGAAGATCCTATTAATTTTCCATATGAATACTGTCGGATTGTTGGTCTTTCCGAAGACCATCACTAATGAAATCGCAATGGACATACTGACATCTTAAAAGCACTCTTTGGTACATCCTCGTATCATACCCTGAGAAGGTGATTTCCGGATATGAGGTTTGTCATTTAAAACCATCGAGGTCCCTTCACCTGGTAGAAAAGATCATCAGTCCTCTGGATTGGATACTTCTTCTTCATGTTCACCTAGTTCAGGCACCAAAAGTCCATGAAATGCCTCATTCTCTCATCTAACATCATGGAGAATAAAATATGGGATGCCAAAAGAGAATAATTGGGCCTTTTAATCCCCTTCCTCTATATGTCTTACAATTGTATCTGTAATTCACGATGCTCTGGCTGATCCATTCATTAATCTGGTGTAGATAATGGTGTCGCCCCTGGGCACAGGTCAATGTAAAATTCTACCTCACTTTGAGGAGGTTGTCCCAGATCATCATTAGAGAAGAGATCAGCATAATATTTCACCCGTATAGGATAACTCGGTCTCCTCACATTAAATGATCTAAGGGTAAGGCTATCCAAATGATGAGTGATTGGCTTCACCCACTTCAGAGTAATTCCATCCTGAGCTGCAATGGTACCCTTTTTGTCGATGAAGGATAACATGTTGCTGCCCTCACAGGAACACCGTAATTTGCACATAAAATAGTAAATCTGAGCATGAAACAAGGATAACTAGACCATAATCAATATGACATCGTAATTCCTCAATGAATCTACTAGGAAATCTTAGTCATAGCTCATGCCTCTTAGCTTCCAAAACAAGTGTGTGATCGTCAAATCCTATCCTTTTAGAGTCTCTAATTGTAAGGATAATGCCAATGCCTCTACCTGAATCTCGGTCCTCCGAAAGAGAGACATGACAATAAAAGAGTGACTGTAACATATGTTTTCAAGTTCTTCATATATGGTGGAGAAGAAACAGATCATACCTTGAATCATATATAGATTTATGTGGTCATAGGCCTTAGTTACCTAAAGCTGTGATCTTCCTAGTCTGTATGCTCCCTGAGGTTAGGGTGGACCACCTAGAGGTGGTGGCAGTTGAACCTCAAGTCACTGCCCACTGCCTATCGCACAGACTTCTCCTATGGCACATATTCCACCCTGTCGACCACCTCGCTCAAATCTATTCCTCTGCTATGGAAATCCCTTGACTATCTGAGGATCATCGATACGGTGGGTCGGGCTATCCTGAGCCAGGTCTCCCTACACGCTGCATGTAAAACACAGTCTGCTCCTCTACTGGCCTACACTACCTCATGATCTCCACACATCTGACCCTACGTCATGCGGTATTCATCGGGAAGGTCTCGCCTGATTGGACCTATGCGTCATCTACCTATTGCCTCCTATAGATGACTTGGCTACCTATCGTCTGGTTGTGGCTCTCACCGTCAGTGCCTGATCAGCTGAGATGCTCTCCACCAGCAATGCTCACTCAAGGACTATAACCAACATTGAGATATTGAGCACTATCCACGATGTTATAATATCTTGTTGGAGACCACTCTCAATGGTTCGATCCCTGAAGATAATTTCTCGTACCATGTCGATGGAGTAGTTTGAGAGGAAATTGAATATCACTATGTTTTGGGCAACTGTTAGGCTTCCTTACTGTAATTTTAGGATCTCCGGAATACACAAAGAGCATATTGTCTCTGGAACGAACTCCACCCTGAAAAGAATCTCCAAGTCCTTCCAGGTGATGGGTTCCTTGTCGGGTAACTAGAGTTTCAGTCTCCACCGTCTCCCTATTGTGCCCTAGAAGTGGATAGAACCTAAGATGACAATTTGATCTGATCGTGTCCCAACTAGTCGTAGAACCCATGCCACAACCCCCAGCCAGTCCTCATCTTCCAGAGGATCTGTCTCACCTCGAAACATCATAGTCCTCAGCTGCTAGAACTCGTGCAGCACACTCAATCGACGTGCATCATCCTTACGTGGGGCTAGTGGAAACTGATTCCCAAAGGGTGGTGCTGATGTTGGTGCACCACCTAAAGGTGCCATCATTATAAGAGGGCCACGTACTGAAGCCTCATCCCTCGGTGGACTGTCATCGTGAAGACACTCTGTATTTTTGGATAGCTTTATACGTGGAGGCATCCTCATAAAGTTACACATGTTAAGTTTACTCAAAAGAGATCAAAAGTAAAACATTTCAAAAACACATGCAATTAGTGTTTTCGTCCACCAAGCTGGAAATCGGAATTTTGGGTCCTTGTGTGTGGATTTGTCTGCATCTGCACTAACAATGGACTCCCGGAACTGAAAAACACACTCAAAACTCTTAACACTTTTACTAAATTAGAAAGATTAGATTCCTAGTTATTTAGTAGAATCGACTCCTTGGATACCACTTTGTCAGGACCCGTCCCCCAGGGCCCATGCCGGGACTACCCCAAGCCCGTATTCAATAGTATAAGGGTTAGAGACTAGAACCAGAAAGTTATATCCCTGAAAGAATGAAGGAATTGTCTTTAAACATTCAAACACACAGACTTGGAACATGAAACGATGAAAATCTCACAGAAAAACTGTATTAGTAAAATTGTGTACTGAAAGTAAAGGGGCAAGAATAAAAGCCCAACTAAAAATATACATCAACAATTGGAAACAACTCTTGAGATAATCCATCTTAGATTCTATCTGATGGGTAGGTACAAATGGACTCCATGAAACTCCACATCAACCAGTCACCTCCGTGTATCACCTGGCCCTGGCTCCCTAACGTCTCAGCAATGATTATCTTTGTCTGCACAAGACCCAACATGGTGCGGGAAAAGCCCTTGTAGTGGCGAGTATAAAAATACTAAAGAGGGACCCTGAGACCCCAAAAGGATTATCAGAATTCAATAATAGAAACCCCATAAGGCGTGATCCAAATCACAAACTACAAACCAAAAGACTCAGCTCAAACCAGGTAAAAAAATAAGATTTCTTGAATAAAGATGATTAGTCTTTTGCTATATCATTTTATTCTGTAAAGATGTTTCCACAACAGAACCACGAAGGATTTGTTCCATTTTCAATACACAAAGTTTCATATGTCACTGATCCACGATGGTCCGCTCTCGGGATGGTCCTTGTCAGGTCACAAAATACTGATATAGACAAGGTCTCTATAATACTGATCCACATAGGGTCTCTTTGATTCTAATTCTCATAGGGTCACTATGATGGAGATATAAAAAGGGTCTCTATAATGCTTATCCACACAGGGTCGCTATGATGTTGATCCACAGAGGGTCTCTGTGATGCTGATCCACCGAGGGTCGCTATGATGTTGATCCACACTGGGGTGATATGATGTCGATCCAGACATGGTCTATATGCTGCTTATCCACATTGGGTCTCTATGATGTTGATCTACACATGGTCTTTATGATGCTGATCCACATAGGGTCTCTATAATGATGATCCAAACAGGGTCTCTTTAATGATGATCCACATAGGGTTTCTATAATAATGATCCACACTTATTCTCAATAATCTTGATCCACACAGGGTGGCTATAATGATGATCCATGCATGGTCTCAAAAATTCTGATCTACAAAGGGTCTCTATAGTACTAATCCATACGGGGTCTCATTAATGTAGAAAACCAGCCACATGTTTCCCAACACCCGATTCACTTGAGTTCTATTGTACCTTCTCCTCAAGATATCAGTAATCCCTGAAAATCCATGATGTTCCACAAAGATGTAACCCCATGTACTTCTAGGTTGTAAAGGCCCAAACACAACTGATGGCGCGTCAATCAGACGTCTAATTTGTGAGTTATAAGTGTTTTAGTATCGAGGTCCCTATTGGATTCAGGTTAGATCCTACACGGTCGCACACCATCATTCCCGGAAAAATAGTTAATGTATCTCAAAATCACTATCTCATTTTAAGGTTTCAAATGTCGTAGACGGTTTGTCAAACAGACGTCTGTTTGTGAAATACATCTTTATAAGCATCTTTGGGCTAATAAGGGTCTGGGTCTGGTCCGACCTGGTTGGACGGACCCGACCCAGACTGACCAGTGCCAACATGACCTGGTCCTGGTCGACCTGACTCACTCACATTCTAACCCAGGTTTAACCCCATCTAGTCATAACTGGTTGGGCTAAACCGAGTAGGCTGGGTCATGGGATCTTTCTATTGGGCCATAGACCAGCCTGAACCACTTCGGCTACGCGAGGCCCGCCGGGTGACCCAGCCCAGTTACCGGCGCAGTCCGCTAGCCATGTGTCCACCCCCTTCTAGAATGAAAAATCCATCCTGCTTAATTAACCAGTGGTTCAACATGGCGCCTCCCTCCTTTCAGTGGGACCTGGGGGAGTGAGACCCTTCCACCACAACTTCGAAGCCGATTCTCTTCCCCATGGCATGAGACGACTTGGCGTCATCTACCAACACATAAGACCTCCCCTACCGACCACCACGATGCCTAGGGGTGTTGTTATGCTTCTCACCGGCGGATGTTCCACCGACAACCAGGTGATCTCTGATGGTCCAATTTCCCTTCTGAATGCACCTACAGTCCATCCGGGTTGCTTCCGTCCTTATGTGACTCTCGGATTCTAGATTCCGTTGAGCTGAAAATTCTTCCACTGATGAACGTGACAAAAAACAAAGTGGTAGAGGTCTAAAGCCTTGTTAGTTTGGCAAGATCCCTCTACATTTGCATCATATCAAGTAGGTAATAGTTAATTCTTCAATAATGAACTAAAACACATTGAAAACATCTGCAATTCATCATGATTTTTACGAATAAGGAAAATAAAAAAATTCTCATGAATCTAATCATAAAAAACACCTACCTCATATTCAGTCGAGGCATTACGGTTGTCGAGAAGAATCCATGATTGATGAAGCCGCTATCATTCATTGATCCCAGATCGATTCATCCAATATTTTCATCCAATACACTATTCATTGTTGGACTAAGACGCTTGGCACTTCGTCAGAGGTTCCTTCCTTCCATGTCAAAAACCCAAGCCCGATCCTCATTAAAATAGAGGGGACGATTGATTACTGTAATAAAATATTAATGAGGATCATTAATGAATTAACCTCTAAACTCCTAATGTTGTGGTTAAAAAATAAAAGATTCAAGCCATTAAATGGCTAGGATTCTCAGTGGTCCTTCCTCCTCCACTCAACCATTGGTAGAAAAAAGAAATAACATTTTTATGTTATTTTATTATTCCACAAAAAGTCCACAAAAATATCTTTTTTACCCAACCTACTATTTTTGATGTTATGAATACCTTAAATTAATACCGACACGAACGATTCATTGGTGCTATCCGATTTTAATACTGATCAATTGTTCAAAAGATAGAAATCAAATCCCACACGTTTACTGAACGTACCTTAAAACATTTTAAAATTTCTTTCTAGGCACACTTGTCCTCAGAATCATGCATTTTCAATTTTTTCATACACATAATAATCCCAAATATTTTTAATAAAATATATATGGAATTTTTGGGTCTTTACACATAATCCAATTCCCAATTAAGGGTATAATTAGTGGTATGTTAATATATATATATATATATAAGAGAGAAAATTCCAAATAAGAACTAATAGTTATTGATAGGGAAAAAATTGATGAGATAGATAAGGACTGGAAAAAAAATAGTGAGGGATGAAAATACCATCAATTCATCTGACATAAAGGTAAAATGATATTATATTTAATTCATGATCATTCTCCTAAAATTTAGTGATTTATTTACTATGATTTTTAGTTTATATGTGAAATTTTACATTACATAATTTCATTCTTTTGAAAAATAAAATGTTTACCCTTTATTTAGAGATTGGTGAATTTCAACAGCATCTCTTATTCTTGCAATTGAATAATCAAGATGAATTTTTCCTGCATTAATGACTAAAAATAGATTTTAATAGATAACAATATACATAATTTAATCATTTTGTCTCTAAATATTCACGAAAAAAACGGTTGTCACATGTTATCCAATATCTAATATTAATATGTAATACCTCAAAAATTACACTCAATGTTCATCTTATTCCATTATATCAATAGTTACCCATATGAAAAAAAAAGTAACCAAATTCAGATTCATAAAATTAAAATTATTTGATACAATTTTTATTATTATCAACCTATCTATTATCTCCAAATAATATCAATAACTAATATGCACATACAAAAAAAAATTATATAACATAATCATATAATTCCAAAAATATCGTAATAATTTCGACAGATAACCAAAATCACCGTAAATCGTCAATGAAATAATACTTGATTCTAAATGAAATCAAACATATTTTGAAAAAATTTTTTTAACATAATCATATTATTTTTCCAATGTGGTACACTTCTTATAAAATAACTATTACCACTTAGTCACCATTTTTTTTCAATCCCATTGTTATCTATTTGATAAAAACATATTATCAACAACTACTAACTCATCAATGAAATTGGACCATAATTTCATCACCATGTATGATCATTTTAACCCAATGAGTTATCAATATCATTAAACATGTGACCAAAAATATAAAATAACAATTCCTTGAATAAAATTCTCACTAAAGGATACAGTTAAACATATAGACATATCCCAATAAATGTCTCCCCAAATACCATTAATCATTTTAAAATTCCATGACATAAAACATCCAAAAGGGTATTTGTGACTTTTATCTTATAATTGACCTTAAACCTGTCAAACCAACACAATTTAGCCTTAACTCATATAATAATGGAAAAATAATAGGTTTTCATTGGTTTTTTCATCTCATTAATTATAAGGGCTAATAACGAATTGGCATAATTACCCACTCATATCTACCAATAGTGTCCAAAAAGGTGCACGTTGAGGGAAAAGTTAACGTGAAGCAGAATGATAGTCAAGATTTGTTTGAAAACTTGTTTAAGGGTTATTACACCTATATAAATATGTTTTAAGAACAAATCAGACAGTATTGTCAAAAAACTGATGTTTTCTCAACCCATACATTTCATACATTGATATTATATCATTTTAGATGAATATTCACTATATTACATAATTATCGATTCAAGAATTATATAGGTATAATATCATTGGATGCATTAATATGTATACCACTAGATTATATGGGACATGCATCATCTCCAACTATGATCGTTATAACAATAACCCTTCATAGACATATCAAACATAATACATGCCACCATACACTTGGAAAGGAAACAACATAATTGATGAGTTTTCATGCACAAAAATGTAAAATATGGGATATATCCATGATTACAAAAAAAAATTAACATTAGAATAAGTGTATTAGAATATAATAATACTAGTTGAATACCAAAAACTACATATCATAGATCACAACAATGATTCATTGAATAATTCATTGAAGACTACAACTCAGGAATCATAATGTAATCAAATAAAATGATCCAGGAGAATATATCCTAAGAAAAAATGCATTATTCTATAAAATATATACAATCATATAATTTCACTTCATTAATAGTAAATGATTATTAAAAAGATTGTTATAGTATATAGGGTTTTCTCCCTGATGATTCATTGTAGTCATGCTTCACTTCTAATCGCATCATATTGTGAATTGTACCTTACTGGGCTAGGTTCAACCCCATTATCGAAACCTTTATCTGAAGATATATTAATAAATACCCAATTCTTTTGAGGGTTATATAATTCTGGTCTCACATATCACATAATGAAAATCATATATATGTGTTCCAAAAAATCATTCAAAAAGAATTACTTCATAAAATAGGAAAATAATTAGGTTTCATAACCATATCATTCGTACATAACCCACATAAATAATCGAGATTTGTTATCATTTCATTAGTTATTAAATTGATCATAAAATAGACCATAAAATGGATGAGTTTCATTATCCTATTTTCATTAATTCTCACAAACCATCCTAGGAAACAATATGTCTAATCTCATATGATCATTTCCACCTTAAGGATTCTGAAATATAATAGGATATCATCATAGATGGAAAATTATTTTAAAACATCACATATAAATGTTTAAGAGGAAAGTATCCTTTCCATCATGAAATAACATATTTAAAAAATAATAATTTACAATTTTATGAAAATAAACAATTCATTGAAAATAACTATAAAAAATATAATGGAATCATAATATAATTGAGTGGTCACAATGCAAGAAAATTACATTTAGGCCATGTCTTTTAAAACCTTGATTCATTTATATTGTTTATAAAATTAAAAGGTATCATGTTAATAAAACACGAAGATTATTTTTACACATTTTTTGATTAAATTATGAATTTGGAAATAATGAATTTTAAAAATTATATAGTAATACTAGAAACATTCCTGAATTTTTTTTAACAAGATATGTTAATGGAAGAAAAAGAATTTTCGACTGAAAAGGGAAGTCGTGTTGATTTTCATTAAAATAATTATTTCATTCTCATTAGTACAAAATGAGATGAAAATTAATGGAAAACATTTATACACTACAAATAATAATGGTTCAATAAAATTCATGGATTTATAGATATATTTATAAAAATATTTTATCATCCTAAACATAATCATAAATAATCCCAATTAACAATTGGATTGTAACAAAAAACTTTTTTCTTGTGTATGAAATAACATGTTAATTAATTATATTCCAAAATAAGAAATTTATAATTATTATTTACTTTAATAACTATCCTTTTCAATTTTATAATTCATTATATTTTATTTAATAAAATTTTAAGTCAAAATATTAAATCAATTTAGATAATGTCAAACATTTTGATTATATTCGGGTCATGAGTCCAAAATGGCTTTTACAGGCTAAACTTCACCATTGAGGTCATTATATCATCATATATATAATAATATTCATGAAATAATAACCAATTATATATATGCATTATAATTTTATAATCATAAATGATATATGGGTATGAATAGTGAATGTCATTACAATCATTAAGATGGTTAGCCAAAAGATTTCTTGAGTAAAGTTAACATTTTTGCAATGATCATGAAAGAAAGTAGGTTAATATTGTTTTATAATTATAAATTGATAATTATTTCATTAATATCATATTATATTTTTATAGTCACTTATATATATCATTTTTGTTACATGGATGTGAAACAAAAACACATCGCTTTACGATTGTGGTAATTAACATGTGCGCTTGAACAATGTTATAATTTTCCCATGAATGGAATTGTAAGAAAATATAAGATATGTTAATATTAGGGATTGATAAATTCTAATTAACATCATATTTTTATATTATATTAATCATCATAAGTATGTATAGGAAGTAATTATGGAAAACAAATTACATTGGCTCGTAAGGCTGTAGTCCACTGTACATACCAATTATAGTTTTTTTCCAATTTGATGGAATAGAGTATGGATATATGTTATTAAATTATTGTAATTAATTATATGTATACGTAATATATTTATATTATTTTATCATAATTATTTAATAATAATTTAAGGATGTGGAATAATAAGTAAAAACCAATCTGTTTATAATATATATTCATCTTGAGTTTGTCTTTTTAGGTTTTCACAAAAACTCTTCCTATAAAGGTTTCCTAATCAAACATAGGATACTAAGAAATGGGAATCAAATTATGGATGGGAATTGGATTGTAGTTTGTTAAAAAAACTTCTTTTTATGTGTGTATTAAAAAATTAATAGTTTTCCCATTATAATTAAAGATGCCTGTTTTGGAATTTCTTAAAATTATAAAATATAAAAATTATATTCCCTAAAAAATAAATAAAATTGTTAGATATTGAAATATTAGGTCAGATTTGGCTGAAAAATCATCATCCAATAAATATTTTGTAGGGTTATGTGGTTTTCAAAATCGTATCCTTTATTTTGACCCCTTAGTTGACAATTTTTTTCCTTAATAATGGTAAAAACTATTTCAATAATAAAGTGTTAATAATATTTCCATAAATGGAAAAAATTACACATAAATAGATATGGTTAATATTTTCAACCATATTCCATTAAATTATTTAAATTTTAGATTATAATGAATTTCAAATGATTTAATAAAATGATATTTATTATAAAATATCATTAATGTAAATTTCAAAATTATTCATTTAATATTACATTAATTTCTCCAAGACAATGACAAATTCAAACATAATATATTCAATTGTTAATAATATTTGATATCTGTTTGAATGGATTATAGAATAGTATAAATTTATAAAATTTTATTAATTTTAAAATTTTAAAATTCATTTTTTTATATTAATGTAATAAATTCTATATTGTCATTGTGTTATCATCTAAGGTAATTATATAACAAAAATGAATTATAAATATATTATAATAACAAAATAAATTTTTCCATTGTAAAAATAATATTAAATATTCATTCAAAACATGATTTTCTACCTCTCTGAACACAAAATAGAATTTTAAATATAAGAAAGTTAATTTTTTTTCTATACATAAAATTTTATATAGGTCATTGTTATGTAAAAGTATCCCAAAAATATTAATATAAAGATAAATGTGATAGGCATTGAAATAAATTCTTATAAAATTTTGAATATGAAAAATGGTGGTCTGATGTCTTAGTTCAGAGCAATGTTAACCAGAATTCTGCTTTTGTCATGGTAATGAATTATTACTTTCCATAACATTAATAACGATGAAAAATTATCTTAACATTATTTAATAATATTAATTGTAATTATTCTTAATATAAGATCCATTATATCAAATTCAAAATTTAAAAATTTAGTAAATTTATTTTATAATTATCTATAAAATAGTAACAAAATATTTTTTCCTATAAAAAATTGATTTTGTAGTTGAAATTTATTTTTATACCAATATAATGTCAAATATTGGTTCATATGTAATTAATTATACAATTTTAAATGAAAATGGTATTATATTAATTTAGGATCAAATACCAATTAATTTTGACAATTTTCAATGAATTGAAATGATAGTTCTATGAAAATCGATATTTTTCATGATTCATCAAAAAATCTAAATTTTTAGATTATTATCAAAATCTTCGTCTATTATAAATTTGACCTGCAAATTAAAAAAATTTAGTTAATTGATTAATAGATATTATCTAAAAAAATAAAAAATAACAATTATACTATTTTATCTAAAAATTAATAAAAGTCAATTTTTGAGGAACACACATATTTTTTAAGCATGTCAATACATTAGTTAAAATTAAGTACTTATTTATAAATATTTTTTATCTATATAAAAATTTATACTGGATTTCTAATATTTTCATAGAAATATTATGACCACCAATTTAAGGGATGGCATATCAAGGTATACTATGTTAGGATTTATTTATACTCAGGGTTGCATGTATTGAAATATTCAAAAGAGATTGTTGTTATCTAAAATGATATATATATCATAAATTCACTTAGTTATACATTATGTTCAATTTAAAATGAATTTTATTTTCATAATTTAGGTATATTAATACACACCAAATCTGGATATATATTTCTCATCACATCCATGCTTTTTCACGTAGCTTATTTGAATTTTTTCTTCCTTCATAGAACTCTAACCAGATGAGTATTTGAGTCTTGTAGCACATTATCATTATGATTTGAGATATTTTTGATTTGTTGATCATAGTAAATATAACAATCCAGTTGTCTGAAATTGGATTTTAGTAAATGTGGGGATCTTGAATATACATTATCATGAAGGATACCTGGAACACATCATGATAATGACTAAGGTTTGGGTGGAATAAGAAATTGATATGATACCAAAAATAATTGATCATGATTCCCAAGAGGGAAACTCAAATAAGGCTCTACATTCCCTTTATTTGGAATATCATAAATTTATCCCATTGAGATATTCAAACGAAATCTATCCCACCAGCCTCAACTTCCAGACCACACTAATGATTTCTAGCCTAATGATTCTATTAAATCTAAACAAATTTGATCTACACTTTTATGACATGGACATCCTATAAATCTTTATCAGTTGGATCAGGTACAAATTGGTTAATTTTTCTAATTTCATTCTTGATCATTGGAGTTGTATTATTATTTCCATGTATATATTAATTAGGATCCATCTTAATGCTCAACTTTATATATTGTTTTAAAAAAAGGATAGATGATAGTATTGATCCCAACCTCCATTTAAATATAAATAATATGATCTCAGTATATACTCTAATGATTTAATGGTTCTATAAGACTGACCATCTATCAATGGATGATAAGTGGTACTGAAACTCATATCAATAACTAGAACCTTTTCTAGGCATCATTATAACTTCATGGTTAACCTCATATCACTATAAGATATAATAAAGTCTTTTAATCCTTTAAATGATACCACTTCCACAATGTTTTTCGTACAACGATAATACCGTGAGAATTATTTTCTAATAGCATTGATGTGTGCTGACCTTTTATTGTTTTAAAATAAAATCCAAATAACATTATTTCCATTAGACATTTTGGGTTGTCTGATGATTAAGCAAATGGTAAAAAAATAATTAACATTCTTATATGTGTAATGTTTGCAATGTCACCATATAATTACATATCCAATACATAAATTAATAAAATACCAATCATTGAGATACATAAATGTATGCATCTTATCTAATGTTTTCCCAATATAAATAGTCTTCCAAATTTTTAAACATAGTTATTCATCTAGGATAATAAGGGAATTAAGTACTAACATACTCCTCTAATAAAACCATCTTTGAATTTGGTATGGACTAAACACATACATGATTCCAAAAATATGTAGTTTTTTCACAATCATGGTCTAACATTGGAGAATTTCTGACCTTCTTATATTTTTCAACATATTCTTTCTATACCTCTTTAATAATTTCCTTGATGGATGGTTGAACGCTCATTTGAGAAATATCAGATTTGGCAGTTCCTTTATGATTTTTAGATGCCTTATTTAGAAATTTAAAAATATTTGATATTTTTTTTATAACCACCAAAGATAAGCTAGAAAGATACCTTAGAGTAAAAAATTTATCCATCTTTGTAGATTTCATAGGGTGGTAATACAATGAGATATCGTAATATTTAATCATCACCAAGAATATTCTATAGTTCTTATTCAGTTATATTTTTTGAATATGTTCATATAATGTATTTTCTAATTATATATATCATAATTTTCTCTAAAAGCGTTTTACCTCGGCATCATTAATTAAAAAACTACTAAAACTACCTATAAGTCAATATAGGGTATTTTTTGTCAACAAACATCAATTGAAAGGTGATATAAGCTATCACCATATCATTATACATGAGAATGAATCCTAGCCCCTTCACAGATGAATCACTATAGATTAAAAACAATTCTCCACAGAAAGATAAAATATGTGTTGGTGCATTGAATGGGATCCTATAAAGATTCATGAATATTTATTCATATTCATTTGAGTTATGTTAGGTGGATCTCTTCTAAAAAACATGGTTAGTGTACTGGATAATCATAATAAATTTTCCATAACCTTCTAATAAAATTTCACTAAAAAAGAACAATACTGATGTTAGTCACATTTTATGGTCTAACATAATGTTTAATATCTTCTTTCAAGGATAGAATTGTGGATATACCCTCACTAGAGATTATTTGAAAAAAACTATTTTTTTTTTGAAAAAATTGTCATTTTTTAAACATCACATTAAATTTCTCCTTCTTTTGGGTATTTAGTATCATCATAAATTGATATTCATACACATCCATTTACCTTGATTATAAACAAATATTCATTATTAATATTACCAATGAATGGTCAATGTAATATATAAATACTATATCCAATTAATCAATCAGGATAGAGGGGGTTAACAAGACCAAATGGATTGATAAAAAATTTATACTGTGATTACATGAATGTAAGATTGTATTAGTATATTTTCCATCATGAAAATTATTTGATGATATCCAGAAAGATGTTAAATCTTATAAAAATATAGATCTATGTATAGTTGATGAAACTGTTCATCAATACGAGGTAAATGCTATTAGTTCTGGATAGTGATCTTGTAATGTTTTCAATAATAAACACAAATACACATTGATACATATTTCATAATAACAAATAGAAAAGGTAAACTATAAGGTGACATTTTTGTATGAATAAATTAAATTTAATTATTATTCTAGAGTTACATCCTTAAATCATGAAAATCTATTGAATCTATTTCATATAGATACATGGAAATAGTTTTATCAATAGATATTATTAATATGAAGAACTCAACATCATTATTTGGTGTGAGACTATAAAATTGTTATAGAAATACATCAAGTAACTGACAAAAAATAGACATACCGTCAATGTAGTGTTTCTACACAACTATCTCTGATAAATTCCATATTTTAATGTGAATCAAGGCTAAAAAAAAGATCTTATTTATATTTATTTTTCATATTTATCATCACAAAAATTAACAGTAAAATATGGGTCGTAAATATCAAATTTTATATCCCATTATCAAAAATTAAGGAGGGGTTTATGTAGATAAAGTTATTCCCTACTAAATATAGCACTAAATTCAATTAACGTGATAGTAAATAGAGTCATTGGAATTATATTCCAACAGAATTGAATCAAAACAAAATTCATATACATTAATTATTATCATCATAATGGTATAATTTTTCACTTCTAATTCAACATAAAATAGTTTTGGTAGCATTTATATGTCCTTAAAATTATTCAGATCTAAATGAGTGAGTATATTTAGAGTCAAATAAATCATTAGCATCTATATAGTAGATGGTAAGTGTAACATTCACTACATAATTACCCATCATCAAAAATAGTGATCACAAGATATTTTCATTGACTTCATTACAAAATTGGTTATTGACAGTAATCAAAATTATTAATGTTCGTAATTGAGAACTATTAATAATAATTCCCATACTCCATCATTTTAAAACACTGTAATGTTAGCGGTGATTTTTATAGAGTTTTCTATCTATTCTCATAATTATAATACCATTTCCCATCACTTCAAAATTTATTTCCATGATTCCCATCTTTTCCACACAAAAAATTTTTTCATTCCCCATAATACAATTTCCTTCTTGTTTCCATCCACTCGTTGAACATAAAGGATTTATTGTAATATTTCCTCCATGATTTATTCATTTTTTTTATTTCCATCATTGTTTTCTTATTAATACTTTCCCCCGTCCCTATTTCCACCTTAATATCACAAGGAATTATTTATTCATATATACAAGAGTCCCTAATTTCTTACAACCATTGGATAAATTGTTTAAAGCCACTATTATATCGATCAATGTTTTCAAAGGTTGGATAACAATACCATTATCTTACCACACATGTATTGAAAATTATCCTTATATGTACCAGTAAAAACATCATTAATTTTCTTTAGTTTAAATAATTACTTAATTTTTTTATATGAAGTATTTTAGTATAGTACTTATTGAAATATAAACAGTTAATGTTATCCCACTATATGGCGTCAAATTCATTCTGTTTCCTTTTATTCTTGAGAAAATTCAACTATAGATCCATTGTGCCCATCCAAAATATTGATAACCAATAGAAGACTCTCTAACATTGAACAATAGTGAACAATAAAAATATTTTAATTTATACTAATCCAATTCTATGTGACATGTGTATTAGTGGCCCCACAAAAAAAAGGTAGAAATTTCCTCATAAAGAACAGTAATGAATATTCTTCTATCTAGTTCACATTTTGATGCTCAAAATGATTCATAGATTGAAAATTTTGAGTAATAAAATAAGTGATATTTTTCATTTTATCTCCTATAAAATGTTGTTTCCCAAGAGGAAAATTAATTCTCTTTCTATCACATATAGTATTATTGTTCTTTTATTGAGTGACAACCATTATATAGAACCAAAAAACATAGTGTGAGATACAATATTACTATTTTGAAAACTCAAAATAATGAAAAGGCATTTATATGATGTCTAGATTATGAATGTTTCCTTTCAATATATGACACCATAGGAATAATCTAGTTTATTAATGGTAAACTTGAAATATATTCCATTATAAAAGTTTGTGAATAAAAATTAAATCTCCCAAATCATACCACCTTAGTCTCAAACTAGGTATATAATAAGGGACCATTCATTTTTCATGAAAATTATGGGATATATATACATTAGAAAATATATTCAGTTAGATTTCCCATAGATTTTTCTATTTTCAAACCACACCAACATGAAGTATATAGATATAGAGTTATTTTAGTAATTCCACAATCATTTCATTACCATGAAATATGACACACATCTATACATTGGGTTATACTATGGGTTCTGAATAATGGTTTTTCATATAATGACAAAGTGTTCAAAAAAAATTTCTCTGATTAATTTTATAATGACATATAATTTTCATACATTGGTATTACATATCATTAGATGAATATTATTTTAATAAAATAATGATCCATTCAAGAAAGATATATATCTAAAATAATTATAAACATGGATACATTAACAACTAATTCATAAGTGATCTATATCATCTCTCATTATGAACTTCATAACTATAAACCTAGTAAGACATATCACACATAAAAAAATTATTTATAATCTAGGGATAGGGTACATAAGAATTCGTTAGATCTAATGCTCATTATGGTTAAACAAAAGATATATCGATGATACTGTTAAAATTAACACGAGTATTTGGGTATAAAAATGAGAAAATAAAATTTGAAAAGAATTAAATATACATAAATATTCATAATCATGAGCTTTGGAATTAATCCGAGTATTTATTAATAATAAAATTATAAATGTATCAAAGAGTTTGATATGTGATAGTCTCATATAGTAAAAATAAATATGTTTCTGTCACGGACTACTGTATAGAAAATCATTTCTTAGTCATTCATGTATTACTACCATGATAATTATAGTGAATTAGGTTCACTTGCGAAACCATCAGAATAGATAATGTTAACTACCAATTCTATCATTGTGGTCATTTTTTACCAATGTAGGTTTAATCCTCAGTTTAGTCTTGTTTATCTCATGAGATAATAATCATTACTAAATGAATTTGGGGTTTATATAATTCCATGTTCACCCACCACATAATTAAAATCATATATATGTGGGTCAAAATATTATATAATATTCATTATAACATTTCCCATTAGAATAAATTAGTTTGTCACCCTTTTCATTTTGACATAACCAGTAGAAAATTAATGAGTGCCGGAATAATTTCGTCAATTAATTATAGAATAACACTTGGAAAATATCATTTACACTATCAAGTCATATATTTGAAAACAAAAAATTTCTAAAAACAGTAAAGAAAATATTTTCTATCATAATAACCATAACAATATGTAATGTATGAATCAAAAAATTGATTGTTCATAATGGAAGATAATTATATTTTTCTTATGTATGTTTAAAAAAATATTCCTTTGAGAGGTTCACAAAAAAAGTCACAGAAAAACTCATTTAGAAAATGATTAGAAGTTTTATTTTTTAAAAAAATATAAAAAATAAAAACATGATAAAAAATTATTTCAAACAATTATAAATTATTATTTTAAAAAATCATGATTATATTTTTTAGAAATATGAAAATGGAAAAAACTTATTTTTTCTTGAATAGAAAAATAAAATCAAGTTTCCTTAAAATAAATCTATCAGTATACTGGGTTTATAATGATGGAAAAATTATAATAAACAATGTAATAAATATAATTAAATATTGGAGAAAAAAATTCATGTGTTATTTGAGAGATATATAAATTAATTTCATCATTGGAATCTTAATAATAGACAATTCCGATAAACAATGAGATTGTAACATGAAAAAATTACATTGAGTCCAACTCATTATGTACATTCATTATCTACCCGAATAATGAACTCAAATTAATTATTACCTTTCTCTAAAACCCTATTAATATTTATAATTTTTTTTTACTGTATAAAATGTTATATTCAATTACATAATCAATAAATTTCGCGTCGGATCTTTTGATGATATGAAGATCATAAGTCCAAAAGGTCATTGACATGTTAACTATGGTCAATGAGATCATTAATTAATAATATATAGAATAATAATATATAATTAATTATCGATTTTATAAATAATTTATAATTTGGAAACCACACATGAATTATGGATATGAAAAATGAACTTCGTTGCAATTATGTAGATGATATGTCTTACTTATGCCTGAGTAACGCTAACATATTTCAAATAACACCATATAAAAAAGGTATATATTATTAAATATTGATATAATCATTATTATATAATAAATACCATTGAATAAATTTATATAAACACATATATATATATATCATATTTTTGTTGAGGAAATTAAAAAATGGATCAAATCGCTTCTTGGATGTGGTAATACACACGTACACACACAAAACATTATAATCTTTCAATGAATGGAAAGGTAATAAAATATATAACATATTAATATAACAACATATAAATATTTCATTAATATCATATGTATATATTAATTCCATTATTATAAAAATCAATTTTATTTGATGATGACAAAAAATATATCGTTTTTTGAGGCAGTAGTCCACCATATAAATAAATGATGGTCTTGTTTCCCAGTTGATATAAGAGTATATGGACTTAGTTTATGGAATAATAATAATAAAATCATAGTATATGAGATATAAAAATGAAATTATACCATCAGGGTTGAATAGAATTTTATAGAGGTGTAAGAAGATCTATAAAATATAACAACCCTGCTTTTTATTACCTACATAAACATTTTTTATTTAAAAAAACATTCACTTCAAGAAAAATATAGTATTGAGATGTATATTATATATGGAGATTAGGATCGTTACATAATAACTTAAAATTTTAAATAAAACATCTTTATGGTAAACTTCTTATACCTGAGCACTACATTCCCTCTTTCTTAGCAATGCATGGGATAACCTGAGGACTTGAATAAGTAAAGGGTGAGCTGTAATGCCCAGTAAGAAAAAAAACATGGTATTTCATGACAAATAAAATAAATTTTAGACAATAGGAATATCAATGGGGCAAAATATAAACTTTAACATAAAGGCATGGTAAACCATGATAATCATAACAAAAAAAAGTGGCAACAACACTTTACAAGAAATTTGGATGCGCCAAGGCTCATTGAACATAGAGCATGAAAAAAACCTCATTTCACATTATTCCTGAGTATAACCTCATTTAACATGAATTATAATGAGTCAAAACGCATTTCATATGACTTATAATGATACTATACTTTACCGAATGCGTTGGAGCACTACTAAGGCACACCCTTCATAAACATTTCATTTCATACATAAGTGTGCCGCATGGATCATATAACATGGAATGAATCAACCTAATAAGTTATTACTCAATTAATTAATGTGGAATAAATACATTAAATTACCATTCAATATTTATATGTTCATAAAGATTAATACCCTTGATAGTGACAAGTGTATGGTATTCACTGCACAATGATCTTGCTTTGGAAAAACAAGGTGCAATTTCGGCAGCATAACGGCGTGACATAAGGATACAAAAAAAAATTTAAGATAGAAAACAGTGTAATATAATATTTACATGAAATTTACAGTAAGGGGGCCATATAGATACATTTCCCAACCAACATAATGGAATTTAGATGCATAATACGAAATAATTACATGGATGCAATAGAGGAGGGAGAAATCCCTCGCTGAATTTCACCATGGTAACAAGTGTACATGGGAGGCATTAATGAGAGAAAATTTGGTCTTCCATAATCCAAACATATATATGGCTTCATGGGGGTGGTTCAAAATTCTACCCCAACATCTTTAATTTGGAAAAAGGAAAAAACAAGTTAAAAAATTGGACAAAAATGAGAAAGGGAGAAATCCCTTACTATAGGTGTGATACCGAAGGTTTGGGAGAGGATTGATAGAGGCTTCTTGAGATATAGGGGAACCTTGTTATGATTCTAGAGGAATTAGGGCAGGTGTTGGTCAAAATCCAATGGCTTTTAGTGTAGAGGAAGTGGGTGCTTGGGTGGGATTATATAGGAAAGTGGAAGGAATTCTTTATTATTTAGATTTGTGACACCCCACATAAAATTAATCAGAACCACATACCAGACCCTAGGTTTTCCATGGTTTATGCCAAAGGAAATAATAAAAAATATATTTTATATGTCCAATGGACGAAAATCTTAAAATAATACGATTGCTTATGTGGAGGTGAGTCAAACATTCATTGAAAACAATTTATAAAGACAAATTTATTTATATGCCTTGAAGGGTCCAGTAATGCATAGTAAAATTAATCAAAAAAAAATCTAAAATCATATTATTTTATTTCTAAAGTAGATATTGGATGAACATACATTTATATTATTTTATTAAATCACTATTGGGTCATTTTGATGTCATAAAACCCATTATATATTTAAACAGAATTTAATTTTAACTCCAAAATTTGATTGTCTCAGGAATTATAGAAATATTCACCATTGGATAATTTTGACGTTCTGATTCAAAAAATAATATTCATTTTATCTAAATAATTTTCAAAATATGTGAATTTTTACTTTTAAAATAAAATCCGACATTTATAGAAATTTAATGTGTTTTGGAAAAAATGACTTACAAACCATAATAAAAATTACAATTTCATTCATAAAATTATATGATAATTTAAATTTAATAAAAATAAATCTGATATTAAAAATAATAGTATGTTATTAAAATATTATTTAATTCATAAATCCATTAATTAATCAAAATATATTTCCTAGTTTAATATTAACATAAAATACTATTGGAGATTTAAAAAATACTTACTAAGTAACAAAAATAAAATGAATGATCATTATTTATAAAAAAAATAATGTACATAGTCATAGTTCTAGGGTCATGTAACATAACCCCTTATAGAACCCACATAAGACTGAAGGGTACGCTGTTCGATGGTGACAGACTCTTGGTCTGGCTCAGATAACATTGCTAGGGTGGTAATCTCTATCAACATCAACTTCTCCCATAGTCAGTTCTACTCAACATTAATGTGTTTAAGCTTAGCTTGGTCTTGGTCAAGAGAGAAGCCCATGACCCCACCTCCTTTCTGAGCTCTGATAAATGGGCTTCGTACGGGGCAAGTCTATGGGATGAGGCTATTTCCTCCTTTTTCTGAGTAAATTGGATTTTTAAAGGCCTGTATTAATACAAATTATGTTATCACTATTCAACTGCTATATTAGCTACAGTCATAATTCATAATGGTATTTTAAAATCATGAAACGTAAAACCAAGGAGATTCACATTTATATAACCATAATAAGTCATTTAATTAGATCAATAGTAATTTCCATTAATGAAAGGTTGGTTCGTTATAATATTCCCCCCATAAGAAATTTCACCCTCATAATTTCGTTTTACCACACTAAAACAAATGTGGGTAACTATACTTCATCATTTACTCTGATTCCCCTATGGTATCATCAAACTGGTGGTTTTACCAGAACACCTTGATGAGGGGAATTACCTTATTTCATTGAACGTTATCTCTATGATCTAAGTTCTTCACTGGTTGATCATCATGAGAAAGATAATCTTCTAACTGTACTACCTATGAAGAGAGTACATGTGAAGGGTATGGAATGTACTTACTTAAGTGGGATACATGAATGAAATCATATACTTTTTCCATGGTAGGTGGAAGTGCTATTGGATAGGCCACAACCCCAACACGATCAAGAATATCGAAGGGGGTGATGTACCTAGGAATTAACTTCCCTTTATTTCCAAACACAAGGACCTTATTCCATGAAGATTTGCATAGAAATATAATGTCCTCAAAATTAAAAACAAGGTCTTGTTGATGGTTATCTTCATAACTCTTCTGTCATCTTTAGGTTGCATTGATATGCTACTGAATGGTTTTCACATTCTCCACCATGTCATTGACCATTTCTGGTCCTAGATTTTTACGTTCACCAATTTCATCCCAACATGTTGATATTCTGCCCCTCTTCAATTACAGGGATTCATAAGGTTCCTTTCAGATGCTCCAGTGGAAACTATTTTTGTAGGAGAATTAAACCAGTGGAAGATATTGGTCCCACCCTTCATTGATGTATATTGAATATGATCTTAACACACCTCCAGTGTCTGAATAGTTTTCTCAGATTGGCCATCAGTTATTGGATGATTGGCCGTACTGAAGTGCAGTTCAGTATCCTGAGCATGGTGAAGACTCTTCCAAAAAACATAGTTGAATCATGGATCTCGATCATATACAGTAGATAGTGGTACTCAATGTAGCATTACCCGTTTTCTAATATATATCAGTGCTAGTTCATCCAATGTAAAATCCTCCCGAATTGCAATGAAGTGTGCAAATTTTGTAAGATGATCCACAACAACCCAAATTGGATTGTTGCTTTTGTATGTGTTCAGAATTCTGGTGATAAAGTCTATGGTGATGTTCTCACATTTCCATGCTAGTATGGGAAATAGTTTCATCATCCCCTTAGATTTCTATCTCTCATCATTCACTTGCTGACACACCAAGCACATTAATTTAAATTCATTGGTCTACATATTAATGTTATCCCACAAATAATTCTCTCTATGATCTCTATACATATTTGTGTTTCCTGGGTGAATAGTTAAATTAAATCTATGTGCATCATCCAAAAGTTAAATATTCAGCTCCAGACTTGATATAACACATATTCTTTTCACATGTATCACAATTCCTTCTTCATCATCATTTAAATCTTAAGATTTCCATTTTTGATAGCTTCCCCATTCTACTAAATTTTCACATCATTATTTTGAGAAAAATTTAACCATTTTTAAATATATGGTTGAGAAATAATTTATGAAAGGATTGATGTTGTTCCCTTCATTATTATTCCCATGTCCATCTTCATCAAATATATGAAGATTGGATCCTTCTCAATTCTCATCAGTGATAGAATCACGGGGTCCTTTATACATTGAGAATCTGCCACCTTGTTCGCTTTCCCAGGGAGGTAATGGATTGAGCAGTCACATACATTGATTCTCTCTAACCATCTTCGTTGGCACATGTTCTCTTTTTCTCTATGAATATATAATGAGTCTTTTGTGGTCTGCAAATATTTCAGACTTCTCCCACAAGAGATAAGGCCACCAAAATTTTAAAGTGAAGATCAATGATGCCATCTCCAAATAATGTGTTAGATAATTCATCTCATGAACATTAAATTTCCTTAATGCACAGTCCATGACTTTTTCATTTTTCAACAACCCACAGCCTAAGTAATTTTTTAAAGCACCACTAAATACCACAAAAAGATCTTCAGTTGTGGGTAAGGTGAGAACGAGTACATTGATAATCATCCTTGTTAACTCTTTGATACTTTCATCACATTCATCAATCCAACAAAACATTACTCCCTTCAAGGTTATCATGGTAAGAAGGTTGGAAAATCATGCAAAATTTCACACAAATCGTCGATAATATTCAGCTTACCCCAAGAAACAGTGGATATCAGTTACCGATGTTGGCCGCATCCATCCATCAACTGCATATGTTTTTGAGGGATCTATAGATATCCCATTACTAGTGAACATATGAACGAAGAAAGTGACCTCAATCAACTAGAACTCACACTTAATGTACTTTGCAAAGAGATTACCCATACTTAAGGACTTTAGTAAAATTCTATGATTCTCCACATGATTCTCCTTGGTTTTGTAATATATCATAATATCATTTATAAATACTACCATAAATTTGACGAGGTAATCCCTAAAGACTCTATTAAATATGTCCATGATAATTTCTATATCATTAGTGAGTCTAAAAGGCATTAATATGAATTCATAGTGCCCATATCATATACGAAAACAACCTTGGGGATATCTTCATTCATCACCCATACTTGATAATATCCCAACCAGAAATCCACCATGGAAAAGTAATGTGCACCACACAGTTGATCGAACAAGTCAAAGATTTGTCAGAGTGGATACCTGTTCTTTATCGTGATTTTTTTAATTTCAAAATAATCGATGCAAAGCAGCATTGACCCATATTTCTTCTTGACGAAGAGGATTGGTTCACCCCATGGTGAATCACATGGGTGTATAAACCCTTTATCCATATTCTGTTATAGTTGTTTCTTCACCTCGTCAAGCTTCAGAACAACAATTCTATATAAAGGTTGGGATATTGGAAATTCCCTAGGTATAAGATCAATTGATAATTAAATATCTATTCTAGGGGGAAGACCATGCAATTCCTTGGGAAACTCTTCAGCGATTTCCCTCACAATAGACATGTCTTCAAAGATGGTTTCCTCCTTAGACTCAATCAGCCAAGCCAGATAAACGTGCTCATAGAGCAATTATATCCATGCATGAGGTGATGGAGCTGAAAAAGATTCATCTTCCTCCTTGCACTTGTATAGAATCGGGGGTCAATTCTCTACATGGAGAGTAATTTCCCTCCAACAGAAATTTATGTTGGCTTATTATAAAGAAATCCAATCCATGGAAAGAATTGCATCAAATTCTCCCAGAGGGAGTATGATGCGGTTCGCCGGGAAGTTCAATCCACATATTATGATAGGGGAGGAGTTATATTCATGGGATGCAATGATTTCACCATTTTATGTTCTCACCGACATCTTCACTTACATGATTTTTGGTGGTTCTAGAAGTATTCTACTAAATCGTCTGGATATAAAAGAATGCGTTGAAATATAAACGATAACCCATCCTTTCACATTTCTTTATTCTGGTACTACCTTATCCGATATAGGCAAGGGATGATTACCTTAACCTATTAAACATATAAAGGGGAATCCAGAGACAAAACATATGACTTATAAATAACATTTTTCCCACAACTTATGAATCCATAGGCTTCAATCTATGCTATTCATGATATACATTTAAACATATATTCTTATGGGGATTTTTTTAATTCCATTAATATGGGTTCATACTAAGATTGTGAATTTACCGAAGCATATCCCCCAGGAGTGTCATAACCCAGAGTGCAGCATGGCCCATTTTTTTGCACTAGTTCTCGTTCGAGACTTGCTCAATGTGGTGTTTTCGGGTTTTACCACTAGCATACATCTGTGCCTGAGCCACCTATACCCTCTCGTATCCAGACAGGGATGCATTTTCTTGATAAACCACTTACTCAATACTCACAACTACATAGGTATGTTTTTAATTCGTATTCTTATCTCTAATTCTCCTATATTGTTTTTTAATCCAACTCCAAAAAATAACTAAACCTATCCTCTTATACCAATTTTAACTACCCAATGTTTTATTACTTACATAAAAATGATTTATAAAAAAACATTCACTTGATATAACATGGATGATTTAGAGGTGTAGTTTATTTTGTGCTTAGGATCATTAAATAACAACATAAAACATGAAATACAACATCTTTATTGAAAACATCCATTACATAACCACTACATTCCATCGTACATAGCATTGAATGGGATAACCTGAGGACATGAAAATGAAATGGGCAATCTATAAAGCTCAATAAGGGAATAAACATGGAATAAAATGAGAAATGAAATACATGTTGAAAAAAGGAATATCAATAGAGAAAAATAGAAAAAGGAAAGTAAATGCATGATAAAGAATGATTATCATAACATGGAAATGTGGAAACAACACTTAAAATGGAATTAACATGAGCCAAGGATCATTACACATGGATCATGAGTAAACCCTAATTGCACATGAAGAATGATTAAATTCTCATTTCACTTGAATTAGAATGAGTCAACACCCATTCCACATGACGTATCATGATACTACACATGACCCAATGCATTGGAGTACTATCAGGGCACATCCTTTTTAAACATTTCATTTCATGCATAAGTGTGCTATATTGATCATATAAAATGGAATCAATCAAAATCAAAAGATACTCCACAATTAGGTAATGGGGAATAAATAAATAAATGTTCCATTAAATATGTATATGTGAAAAATGCTGAATAACCTTGATAGAGACGTGGGTATGGTATTCACTACACAATGATCATGGATTAGAGAAACACAGATCAATTTTGGCAGCATAACAGCGAGACATATGGATTCAAAAAAATGGTTAATGAGATAGAAAAGGTTGTATCATCATATATACGTAAAATTGACCAAAAGGGGGTCATATAGATACATTATCTAATAGATTTAATGGATTTTAGATGAATAAAAAAAATGAATTACTTGGATGTAAAAGAGGAGTGAGAAATCCCTCACTGAATTTCAGCATGGTAACGGGTGTACATGAGAGGCATTAATATGAGGGAAAAGGGTATCCAATAATGAAAACATATATAGAGACATATGGGGTAGGTGAAAAATCATACCCCAAAATTTTTAATTGAATAAAAGAGCGTTACAACTTAATGAAAATTGGACAAAATGGGAAAGGGAGAAATCCCTTAAATGGATATGTGATCACAAAGGCCCGGGAGAGGCTTGAGAGGGAATTCATGGGAGATTGGGGAACCTTGGGAGGATTTTCATGAGAGGAGGGCAGGGGTTGGTCGAACATCAATGTCTTTTAGGGAATATGAAGTTGGTTCTAGGGTCATTTTATATAGGAAAGGATAAGGAATTATTTATTATTTTGGTTTTGGACACCTCACATTAAACTAGTCAAAACCACAAACCCTCCCAAGGGGGTTTCCCATGTTTTTTGACAAAGGGGAGTGGAAAACAATATTTTATAAGGAAAATGGACGATCTTCTTAAAATAATATGTTTTCTTATGTTTAGGTGAGTTAGACACTCATGGAAATCAATTTAAAAGTACAAAATGTTTCATATGCCTGGAACAGTCGACTAAAGCTTTGTAAAATAAATCATAAAGATCTAAAATCACATTATATTAATGAAAATATATATATTGGTCGAATATAATTTTTATAGTATTTTATTACATCACTATGGGGTCATTATTTTGTCATTAAACACATTATATATTAAAGGTTTATTTACATTTACCCCAAAAATATGACTGTCTCTGAAAATTATGAAAAATTCATTGTTGGATAATTGGTAATTCCTAATTCCATAAATAATATTGATTTTATATAAATAATATTCTAAATATGTGAATGTTTACTTTTAAAATAATAACAGATATTTATCGAAATTTCGGGTTTTGGAAAAAATAGATTTGAAACCATAATAAAAATTACAATTTATTTCATAAAATAATATGATAATTTATATTTAATAAAAATTAATTTTATAATAATAATAATAATAATTTATTAATATATTATTTAATTCAAAAAACCATTATTTCATTAAAATATATTTCTTAGTTGAATATTAATTAAAAATATTATTTGTGCTTTAAAAACTTTTTACAATGTAATAATAGTAAAACGAATGCACATTATTTCTACAAAAATAATGTACATAGTCATAGTGCTTGGGTCTTGTTGCAACACCCCTTATAACACCCACATAAGACCAATTGGTATGTTGTCCGATGGTGACAGACTCATGGGGTGACTTAGATAACATCGCTCGAGTGGTAATCTCTATTAACTTCCACTTCTCCTGTAGTCGGTTCCGCTCAAGCATAACACGTTCAAGCTCGACATTGGCTTAGTCAAGAGTGAAGCCCAATAAAGCCACCTCATTTCCATGCTCTGACAAATGGGATTTTTTCAAGGCATGTCTAATAGATGAGGCCATCGCTTCCTTTGTCTGAGTAAATTGAATTTGTTAAGGCCCTATACTTATACTAATCATGTTATCACTGTTCAATGGCTATTTTAGCAACGGTCACAATTCATAATGGTATTTTAAAATCTAGAAATAGAAAACCAAGGAAGTTCAAATTTTATTTAACCATAATAATACATTTAATTAGATCAAGAGAAATTTCCATTAATGAATGTTTGGGTCGTTACAAAAAAATTCATGATTATGAACATTACCACTTCATTAAGAAAAATATTCATGTTTTCCCCAAAAGACAATATATGTTGGTTTTATAATCAAATAGTGGACTACTGGATATTTTTATAGAATTAATTAATGGAAAATTGTAGTTATTTTATATAACCAATTTATTTTTTATGTGTGAAAAAAGAAGAAGAGTTTCCCGTTAATAAGTGATAGTGGGACACTTTTGGGTTATCCTAAAAGATTACTATATAAAATTTTAATTATTCTGAAAAATGAATCCAAATGGTCATATATTTGAATATGATTTATAATTTTGTATAAATAACATCAAAAAAAAAATTATTGTTTTTTTCATGTACTTAAACTTATATTTAGGTTTAACACCATTTTTTACCTAGATTTATCCTTAACCCCAATAAAAATATTTCAGAAATAAATGTTAAATAATATTACAATAAATGGAATATTTATTCATAAATAGACCATGGATGAAATTATAATTCAAATTATCTTCACATGGCATGATATGATATTTTTAAGAGATTGAAATCAATTTATAAAATAGTATTTGTTATCAAATATCATTAATGACTATTTTGGAGCAATTCGTTTATTTTGGTTTCATATAAACCAATACATAGATGTAATATATATATATATATATATATATATTTCAGACAATGCTAATATTTAATATTAATCTAAAAAATTTAATCCCTAAAAAAATATAATTATGATAATTATAAAATTCTAACATTTGTTTTATTTGTCTCTTAACTGATGAAATAATGTGTTGTTGTTTGAGAATAATTTATCCTCGTTATTTAGTTTAAAAAATTAAATATAAAATAATATCATTATTATTTGAGTTTCATTATTCATAAAAAAATGAATAATATTTCTTACAAATATTTTTTTTCCCAATCTAAAAACAAAAGAGATATATATAAGTAATGGAGTAACATTTTTTAATTTTTTATTTTATTAAAATATTAAATTGATCACTTTAATTTGAATGTTTAAAAATAAATATTGAGCATAAGATTATAATGGTAGAAATTAATTCTCCAAAAAATATTGATGTTGATAATGGTGGCCATTTTCCATAGTTTTAAAAAATATTAACATGATTTACACTTTTACTAATGTGACACCTTTTTTAAGTGTCTACATTTAATTATGATAACAAATTAAGCTTAATATAATAATAATTATTATGGACCCACCTATGGAATACATCTTCACATATTAAATTACATTAATTAGTAGAAACTCATTTTTGATGTATTCACAGAAGGGTAACAAAAACACTTTTTCGAAAAAAAAAATTAATTTTTGTGTTTAAATGTATTATTATACCAAGATAACATATAATGATGATTTATATGTTACTAATATGATTAATCTTTCATAAATTATTATTGTTTTAATTTATAATCAAATTAAAAATATCATGGGGGCATTTTTCAAAGAAAATAAAAGAAAATAATATGAAAATCATTATCTCTTACTATTATTCAAATATTTATACTTTTTTAGAAATTATAAAAAATTCCCTCAAATATTATATTATAAAGATGTTTCATGATATGAGTTTTTTTCAAATAAATTTTCAAAAACAGAAAAGAAATATTCTTATTTTTTGTTCATAAAAAAAAATAAAGATAATTATTTGATGAATAAATTCATTTCTGTATCATCAATACATAACCCAAAAATAAGTACTTATTTTTTAATAAATTTACATGATCTGAAACCATTATAATAAATTTTAAATTTTGAGAAATTCTTTTTATACTATCATTTTAATAGCTAGATTATAATGATACTCTATATAATAATTCATTTAGAATCATGGTTTTGTGAATTACAAGTTATCAAAGAGATTAAATTCATATATAAGGAAATACAATGTAACACCCCAATATTCCATGGTATGCTTCCCTTTGAATAATACAGTAGCGTGTGTTGTACGCAACCTCGAGTTCTAACACACAGCACAACCAATCAAACTAGCTGTTATGAATAGTAATACCATTTTTGAAATTTTATAAATTTAATCACTCAAAATTGACATCATTTTTGGATTCGGGATATCAAAATTAGCCTAGGGTGAATTTTTGTATTTTTCGGAAAACATTCAATTTTTGATGAATAGTAAAAAACACTAAGTTATTGGTTAAAACCGAATTATTATTTAAATAATTATTTATTTCATTTAAATTTATTTTAGGTCAAAATAGATACGTAATACCAATATAAGTTCAATTTAATTCATTAGAGTCAGTTTATAATAATTTTAGACATATAAAAATTTTATTGAAGTTTTCACGGTCTTTTACCCACCTCCTAGGAGAATTTGCAAATTCACATATAAAATAATTTTACCACTTCTACGATTAAAATTTCAAAAATCTGAGAGACACGGTTAATATCAAGGACAATAAGGTTGTTCAATAAGATAAAAAGAATTTTTTTTGTGAATAGTAACTTTTTACTTTTGTGTACCACGTTTAACATTAAATAGGGTAATTAAGGGTAACAATGATATTAATATTACCCTAAAAAATGTCCTAATTCTATTGGACAAGTGTATATCGACCCGAAGAAACCTTAGGAATAAAATATTATCATTTAGGTCCAATTGGATTATATTAGGACATATATTATTATTTAATTCAAAGAAAAGTTAAAAGAGTTAAAATCAAGGTTTAATTACTAAAACATTTTTAATACAGGTTTATACATAAGATAAATTCGATGGTAAATATTCATTAGAAATATGAAAATATTTCATACATAATAGTATTTTATTTATAATTTTTAGACATTAAATAATTTATGTTATTTATGACACAATGGTGATACAATAATTACCTTATTAATGAAATATTAATATAATTTATATTATAAATATCAAAATAAATGTAATTTGAGAATTTTTATGAATTAATATAATTTTATTGGTTAATATATCATGTTAGTATTGATTTATTTAGGTTTTTTCTAAGTAATCATTCTGTTATGATTTTCACAAAAATCAAATACCAAATATTGTCAAAATTGACATAAAAGAGTGTTTAAAACAAATATTATGTTATTAATTTATATTCTATTACTAAAAATCTATTGTTCAGCCAAATGACTCATATAATAGTTTTTATATCATTAATGGACCACTTTGGGGTCGCTTGGATGTATATAGATTGTTTATTAACTATATAATATAAAAATACAAAGTGACATGGTAAATGTCAAACTAATTAATTAAGAGTTAAAACATAAAGATAAGGTTAATATAATGACAAAAACCTGTATAAATTCTATTGGTTGAAATTATTTAGACCCATACCAACCTTAGCCTTTGAATAATACACTTTGGAGCCATTAGAAACCGAATATGAATTTATTATAAAATAATATTTCTATCTTTTCCAAAGGTGCGCCTCATCCCTCTTATAAAAGGGAACCCCCCCTTCTCATTATTTCACACCTTCAAAGCCTTTTGGTTTGGAAAAACCCTGCCCCAATACTCTATCAATTTCCCTCACTTCAACATAGAGGCCTTATTTTGATCATAAATCCAACCTAAAGAGCCCTTTTGATCAAATGAAAAGGAAGAACCCGAAGAAGTGTTAACGTCTTCACCACCCTCTTTAAAGTTTCTTTCTTCTTAAAATTCTTCTTTCCTTGTTATTTACATTCTAAAATAATAACTCTATTACCTTCTATATACTATGATGTTATTATAATTATGGAACAATCAAATTCATTATTCTATCCATCCCTTGATTGACATGTCACCATACGTGCGTACGTACGACCTACCGTCTCCACGTTGTGGTGTAATTGTTATTCAATATAAAATTATTTAAATGGGTATAATAATGATTTATAATTCATGTAAATAATAAATATAACATGATAATTATTCTTTCTATATGATATACCATCTAATTATATATTATTTTAATATCAAAAGAATGATATTGTCGCTCGTGCGTACGTACGAATTACCGTCTCCACGAACGCGATGAGATTCATTCCCCATCGTATCCATTCAATAATAAATTTTATTGGATGATTAAAAATAATATTTAAGGACTTAATATCATTCTGGATATGAGTATGATACAACCTATCCATAAAAAACATAGATTATATAAAAGAAAATGAGTATGTTAACACCCAAAACGATGATAATACTAAGATTTTATTAACAAAGCGATGTTAAAAGATCATATATGATATCATATTAATATATATGATTATTGTATAATTAGATAATAATTATTTCACCATTATACAGGAGGTTAACATACCATCATCCAAATAAAATTACAAGGTAAGGGTTTATTTCGCAATCTCTTCATTATCCGAGGTTGTTTATACGTAATAATCTACTTAGACTTCTTTATCATCCACATCCATGTTTCTTAAAAATATTTTTCAAAACATTATTAATATTTTACATAATATGGTCTAAAGTCATTTATACCCTTGTTTGAATTTTTATAATATGTTTATAAAGGAATCTTTCCCTCGTTTTCCAAACAAGGTCCTTTTTAACCTTTTCGACAGAATTAAGGTAACAATGTTTTTTTTACTTATACGGAAGGTGCAACTATTTTCTGCCATTATAAAATCTTCAAAGATTCAATTAAAAGCTTATAAAGATATTTTAAAATTAAAATTTTTTTAATAATTATGTGAATTTTAAATTATTTCAAAAAAAGTGATATTTCTCTCAAATAGTTTTGATTTCATCTATGTCAACATCCTATGATGAATTTTAAGCTTATTTAAAGTAGAGTTATTATGAAACACAATATCCACATAGTATTGAAGGTTTTGTGATATGTTTGTCTGTGGATGTGTTATTTTTATACCATTCTTGGTTTATGGAGAATGTATTTACACTTCGTATGCAAATTTTTATATGAATGTTTATGTTATGTTTAAACCTATTCATATGAGGAATGAATTGAACATAATAAGTGACGGGTGGATCCCATTATAGCTCTTCGATGCATCAGTAGGTCTCCTGAAACAAACTAGTGTCTTGGCACAAGACCTCGACAAAATTTTACTTGTATTCTTGGCACGAGGCCTTGGCTACGTGGTTATGATAGTCTGGCATTATGCATTCCATCATTATGAAAGTGGTTATTGATATTGCATGTGATTATTAGACTAGTAGAATATCTATGTGAATAAATGTCATTATTTCATTTTTTTTCTTTGCCATATTATGCTGAAGTTAATGTTTCAAAGGCTTTTGTTTTAGTTATACATTTCCTTAAATGTTTATGTTTATTTATGAATGTTTCCACTATATTGTTATCCTTACTAAGCATCTGAGCTCACCCCTTTCAATGTTTTATTTTTCCCAGGATGTGAAAAAGTAATTTATGAATGACCTATAGGGATAGTATGCAGGGATATGATTGTGGACAATGGAGAATATGTTGTTGTAGTTTTCATTTTTATGATGTAATGTAAAATTTGAGAATGTATCTAGTTATTCCAAGGCTACTAAACTAATCGGTATTTCGAGACATGATCTTTCTTGTGATCATGCCAATGATATGTAATAATGCACCGACTCTGGGTAACTGGGGTCAGGGCGTTACAGTTGGCATCAGAGGATGTTTAGTAAAAACCTTGGAAGCTAGATTTAGATAAACTCTGATTAGAGAACAGAGACCTAAGATGAACTTTGAGGATTAGTATAGATGATCTTCATATAATTTTGGTATTGTATAGATTTTGTGAGTTTTCTGAGAAATACATCCCTATCCGGATACAAGTAGGTAGAGGCGGCTCTGGCACATATGTACCTAGGGGTAAAACCCGAAAACACTGCTTTGAGCTAGACTCGAACGGGAACTGGTGCACGACAACATGACTTACTGCACTCTTGGTTGCGACACTCCCGGGGGATATGGTTAGGATAACTCTCATTTTCATTAAAAATAATAATGGAGTGTTTATGACTATAAACTTCCTCAAAGAAAACATTTTTATGATTACAGATTATATCTAAAATTAGTTCAATTTATGTTAAGTGTTTTATAAGTATGAAATTATGTATTTTTATTCATAAACTGTTCTAGTTTATGCCATTTTTTTAGAAATGGTGCCTAGTGGAAGAAATGGAAACCATATCAATACTCGCACTCTATGTAGTGATTCCCCACCTTCTCAAGATAATTATAGTGGAGCAGGTGATACAACTAGTCCTGATCAACTTATCACTATACTGGGACAACTCACTCAGGTTATTAATAATAACCTTACCCGTATAGAGCACCCTGATCCACAGCGTGGATGATAAATGTTAGATCACTTCATTTGGAAACAACAAAAAACATTCAATTGGAGCACAAATGCATTGGTAGCTGAGCAATGGATAAGTTCCCTAATGAAAATATTTTAGGCTTTGGGGAGTAGTGAAAGGGAAAAAGTTATCATGGAAGTTTACCACCTCACTAGAGATGCTGATCAATGGTGGTCATTGATTCAAAACGTGAAGGATGATGATGAAGTTTAAAATATGGAATGGAGGGAGATCAAAGATCTATTTTTAGAAAATACTTTCTTCGTGACCATCAAGCAGATATGTAAAGGCAATTTCTGAGTCTGAGACAAAAGGAGGATGAGAATTTCGCAAAGTATGAGGCTAAATTTACGAGGTTAGCAAGGTATTATGGAAATTATATGCGTAACCCAAGAAGTAAGATCGATCATTTATTTGATGGGTTAAAACCATTTCATCATTGAGTATTACTCTCAAAATCCATCTCATCATAAGAAGGCATTGTCTCATGTGCAATCAAGACGGAAAAAGAATTCTCTATGTCTTATGACTTTAAAGAAAACAAGAGAAGAAGAGGTCTACTGATCAATCTGGAAATGGAAATAAGGGGAAGAAGGGAAAATTTGAAAATCCATCCTGCACAAAATGTGGGAAGAAACACCCCGGTACTTGCTTAAAAGGAATGGGAGCCAATTACAAGTGTGGTGAAAAAGGCCACCAAGATCATGATTGCAAGGTAAAAAGAGTTTCTATCAATGTGGAATGCTATAATTCTAGAGAGATGGGGCATTATGCAAATGAATGTCCTATGATTCAGGGGAATTTTCCTCAGAAAAGGACAAGGGATCAAGGCCAAGATTATGCTATCACTACTGCAGAGGTAGAAGCCCCGAAAGACGTGGTGGTAGGTAATTTAATGGTTTCCTCATGTTTAGAAAATGATTTATTTGATTTTCGATCATCGCATTGTTTCATATCTTCCCAGTTTTCTAAGAAAATTAGATATTTCCAATTTAATTTAACAAGGGAGTTGTTAGTTAAAACTCCTAAGTGAAGTATCATTGCAACACTGTTTTGTGAATCAATCCCCATTAGAGCACATAAATGTTCTTTATCTGTTGATATCATCGTCATACCTATGATTGATTATGATATAATCCTTGGTATGGATTGGCTTTTGGAATATGATGCGATGATTTGTTGTAAGAAGAATGGGGTTACAATTATTGATGATGATGATAAAAAACACCTTATTTTTAGGGCGGAATCATCACCACCTAATTATTATCTAGATCCACTACCAATATCTCAACTAAATTCAATTATTTTGGAGGAAGAGAATGAATTGAATGTGGGTGAGGAAAGGAATGTTCAAATAGAGGATATACCAATTGTGAATGAATATATAGATGTGTTTCCGGAATATTTACCTGAACATCCTCCAGAATGAGATGTTGTGTTTTCCATTGATTTAATTCCTGGATCAAGGCCTATATCAAAGACCCCTTATAGAATGGCCACTGTGGAATTAGTTGAACTAAAGAAACAACTAGAGGAATTGAGTAATATGTGATTTATTTGCCCTAGTGTTTCTCCATGGGGATCCCATGTTCTTTTTGTTAAAAATAAAGATGGATCTATGAGGTTATGTATCGACTATAGGGAGATCAATGCTATATCAATAAAGAACAAGTATCACCTACCTCACATTTATGGTTTAATTGACCAACTACATAGATCTCAATACTTTTCAAATATTGACCTTCGATCTAGATACCATCAGTTGTGTGTAATGAACAAAGACATTCTGAAGACAGCGTTTCGAACAAGGTACGGGCATTACGAGTTTACGGTAATGCCTTTTGTGCTGACTAACACACCCTCTGTATTCATGTATATAATGAATAGAGTTTCTAAGGAATATCTCGATGATATTTTGGTGGTATTTATTGATGATATCTTGGTATACTCTAAAAGATACGAAGATCATGAAAATCACTTGCGCATTATCGTGAAGACTCTAAGAAGACATGAATTATATGGGAATTTTAGAAAGTGTGAATTCTGGCTTCAAGAGATTTCTTTTCATGACCATATTGTCTCTAAGGATAGAATTTACATTGATCCTTCTAAGACCAAGGAAATCCAAGAATGGCCCGCACCGACGAGTATAACCGAGGTACACCGTTTTATTGGTTTGGTAGGGTATTATGGACGTTTTGTGTAGAATTTTTCCCGATTAGCTAGCCCATTAACAAAGCCCACACGTAAAGGGGTTAAATTTTTATGGACAAAATAGTGTGAAGAATGTTTTGAAGAACTGAAGAGATGATTAGTCAATGATCATATATTGACTCTACTATCAAGGAATGAGGGGTTCGTTATTTATTGTGATGCATCAATGAATGGACTAGGTTGTGTCCTTATGCAAAATGATAGGGTTATTGCCTATGCATCACGACAACTAAAAATTCATGAGTAGAACTATCCTACTCACTATCTTGAGTTAGATGCTGTAATCTTTTCTTTGAAGATATGGAGACATTATTTCTATGGTAAGAAATGTGAGATTTATACCGATCACAAGAGTTTGAAGTATATTTTCTCACAGAAAGAACTCAACATTAGGCAAAGAAGATGGCTTGAATTCCTCAAGGATTATGATTGTACGATACACTACCACCCGAGGAAGGCAAATAAGGTGGCAAATGCTTTGAGCAGAAAAGATCATGGAGTTTTGAACATGATGAGAGTTGAAAGAGATCCTATTTTCATGGATCTAGTGAATATGGATATGGGAATCACCATGGAAGGTGAAACATCAATTCTTTTTCAAATGGTTTCCAAACCATCTTTACTAGAAAGGATAAAGAGTTCTCAGATCGATGATGAAGAATTTCAAAAGAAGATTAAAGCTGTCAATGATGGGAGATTGAGAGACATTGTGTATGAAGAATGAATTTTTAAATTCATGAAGAGACTTTGTGTTCCCGATATACATGATTTAAAAATGGAATTGTTAGACGATTCTCATAGTTCCAATTTCAATATACACCCTGGGAGCACCAAAATATATAGAGATTTGAAGGAACACTTTTGGTCGGACAACATGAAGGGGGATATTTCTGATTTTGTGTCAAGATATATGGTTTTTCAATATGTGAAAGCTGGAAAGAAACAGCCTAGTGGAGTATTGCATCCCCTTTCCATACATGAGAGGAAATGGGATAATATCCTGATGAAATTTTTCATGGGACTACCAAAGACTCCTAGAAGGAACGAGGCAATATGGGTCATTGTTGATCGTCTTACCAAGTCAGCACATTTCCTTGCTATAAAGGAGGATTTACCACTTGAACATCTAGCAAGACTATATATTAATGAAGTTGTGAGACTTCATGGAGTACCCCTATCGATTGTCTCGGGTCGTGATCCCCGTTTTACATCATGATTCTGGAAAAGTCTTCAGAATGCCTTGGATACTGAACATCGTTTGAGCAGTGCTTACCACCCTCAAATAGATGGAAAATAAGAATGAAATATTAAAACCTTAGAAGAAATCTTGAGAACATGCTCACATGACTTTCATGGTTTGTGGGATCAATATTTACCACTGGTAGAATTTTCCTATAACAATAGATTCCATTCAAGTATTCAGATGGCACCGTATGAAGCGTTATACAGAAAAAGATGTCGCACACCAACCTGTTGGGATGACATTGGTGAAAGAAAACTTGTAGGCCTAGAACTGGAGGAGGAATTATAGAAAAGGTGAAGTTAATCCAAAACCACCTCAAAGCAGCTCAAAGTAGGCAGAAGAGCTATGCCGATAATCGAAGGAAGGATTTGGAATTTCAGGTAGGAGATCATGTTTTCATGAAGGTATCTCCATGGAAGGGAATTATACGTTTCAGTAAGAAGGGTAAATTGAGTCCTAGGTACATCGGACCTTTTGAAATTCTAGAACGAATTGGGGTTGTAGCTTACCATTTGGAAATGCCTCCAAATCTCTCTAATTTAATGATTTGTTCCACGTATCACTATTGAGGAAATACATGCTTGACCCAACGTATGTACTCGCCTATGAGGAATTAGAACTAGAACACGACTTGTCTTATTGCGAAGAGCCTGTCAGGATTCTTGATACGAGAGAACAAGTACTGAGAAATCGGACGACTCGTCTGGTAAAAGTTTTGTGTAGAAACCATGAGATGGAAGAGGCAACGTGCGAACCTGAGGATCTTATGATGAGGAACCTCTCGAGTCTTTTCATGCAGTAGTATTCTAGAAATTTCTAGGATGAAATTATTTGAAAGAGGGGAGAATGTAACAGCCAAAGCTTGCCCGGTATGCTTCACTTTGAATAATACAGTAGCGTGTGTTGTATGCAACCTCGAGTTCTAACACACACCACAACCAATCAAACTAGTCGTTATGAATAGTAATCCCCACTTTTTAAAATTTTATAAATTTTAACTCTGAAAATTGACTTCATTTTTGGATTCGGTATATCGAAATTAGCCTAGGGTGAATTTTTGGTATTTTTCTGAAACTTTCAATTTTTGATGTATAGTGAAAAACACTTAGTTGTTGGTTAAAACCGAATTATTATTTAAATAATTATTTATTTTATTTAAATTTATTTTAGGTCAAAATAGATACGTAATACTTATATAAGTTTAATTTAATTCATTGGAGTCAGTTTATAATAATTTTAGGCATATAAAAATTTTATTGAACTTTTCATCGTCTTTTACCCACCTCCTAGGAGAATTTGAAAATTCACATAAAACTTAATTTTACCACTTTTGTGAGTGGAATTTTGAAAATCCAGGAGACACGGTAAATATCAAGGACAAAAATGTGGTTCAATAAGATAAAAATAATTTTTGGTGAGTAGTAACTTTTTACTTTTATTTACCACGGTTAAAAGTAAATAGGGTAATTAAGGGTAAAAATGATATTAATATCATCCCAACACATGTCCTAATTATATTGGACAAGTGTATCTCGACCAAAAACAACCTTAGGATTAAAATATTATCATTTACGTCTACTTGGATTTGATTAAGACATTTATTATTATTTAATTCAATGAAGTGTTATTAGAGTTAAAATCATTGATTAATTACTAAAACATTTTTAATATAGGGTTATACATAAGATAAATTCCAATATAAATATTAATTCAAAATCTAAAATTGTTTCCTACATTATGGTTTTTTATTTATAATTTTAGACATTAAATAATTTATGTTATTTATGACACAATGGTGATGCAGTAATTACCTAATTAATGAAATATTAAAATAATTAATATTATAAATATCAAAATAAATGTAATTTGAGTCTTTTTATGAATTAAACTAATTTTATAGGTTAATATGACATGTTAGTATTGATTTAATTATTTTTGTTATAAGTAATCATGATGTTATGATGTTCACAAAAGTCAAGTACGAAATAGTGTAAAAATTTACATATAAGAGTTTTTAAATCAAATATTAATTTATTAATTTATATTATATTCCTTAAAATATGAGGTTCGGCCAAATGAATCATATAATAATTATTATATCATTAGTGGACCTCTTTGGGGTCTCTTGGATGTATATAGTATGTTTATTAACTATATAATATAAAAATACAAAGTGACATGGTAAATTTCAAACTAATTAACTAAAAGTTAAAACTAAAAGATAAGTTTAATATAATAACCCAAACCTGTAAAAATTCTATTGGTTGAAATTATTTCGACCCATACCGACCTTAGACTTTGAATAATCCACTTTTGATCCATTATAAACCGAATATTAATTTATTATAACATAATATTTCTAGCTTTTCCAAAGGTACCCCTCACCTCTCTTATAAAAGGGCACTCCCCCTTCTCATTATTTCACACCTTCAAAGAATTTTGGTTCGGACAACCCCTGCCCAAATACTCTCTAAACTTTCCCCACTTCAACATTAACGCCTTAGTTTGATCAAAAAGCCAACCTAGGGATCCCTTTTGATTAAATCAAAAGGAAGAACCCGAAGAAGAGGTAACGTCTTCACCACCCTCTTTAAAGTTCCTATCTTATTCGACTTATTCTTTCCTTGTAACTTCCATTATAAAATAATAACTATAGTACCTTCTATATAATGTGATGTTATTATAATTATGGAACAAAAACTTCATTATTCTATCCATCCCATCAATGACATGTCACCATACGTGCGTATGTACGACCTACCGTCTCCACGTTGTGGTGTAATTGTTATTCAATATACTATTATTTAAATGGGTATAATAATTATGTATAATTCATTTAAATAATAAATATAACATGATAATGATTCAGTATATATGATATACCATCCAATTATATATTATTTTAATATCAAAAGAATGATATTGTCGCTCGTGCGTACGTACAGATTACAGTCTCCACGAACGCGATGCGATTCATTCCCCATCATATCCATTCAAGACTAAATTTTATTAGACGATTAAAAATAATATTTAAGGACTTAATATAATTCTGGATATTAGTATGATTCAACCTATCCAAAAAAGGCTTATATAAAATAAAACGAGTAAATTAACACCCAAAACGACGATAATACTAAGATTTTATTAACAAAGCGATGTTAAAAGATCATATATGATATCATATTAATATATATGATTATTTAATATTTCAATAACAATTATTTCACCATTATAATGGACTTTATCCTACCATCAACCAAGTAAAAGTACATGGTAATGGTTTATTACGCAATCTCTTCATTATCCGAGGTTTTTTATACATAATAATCTACGGGGACTTCTTTATCATCCACATCCATGTTTCTTAAAAATGTTTTTCAAAACATTAATACTATTTTACAGAATATGCTTTAAAGTAATTTATCCCCTTGTTTAGCTTTTTATAAGATGTTTATAAAGGAATATTTCCGTTGTTTTCCAAACAGGGTCCTTTTTAACCTTTTTGACTGAATTAAGGTAAGAATGTTTTTTAACTTATACGGTGAGTACGGATATTTTCCGCCGTTATAAAATCTTCAAAGCATCCATTACAAGCTTATAAAGATATTTTCAAATTAAATTTTTTATTTTATAATTATGTGACTTTTAAATGATTTCAAAAAATGAGATATTTCTCTAAAATAGTTTTCATTTCATCTATGTCGACATCCTTTGATGAGTTTTAAGGTTATTTGAAGTTGAGTTATTATGAAACAAAACTTCCAAATTGTATTCAACATTTTGTGATATGTTTGACTGTGGATGTGTTATTTTTATACCATTCATTGTTTATGGAGAAAGTATTTACACTTCGTATGATAGTTTTAATATGAATGTTTATGTTATGTTTAAACCTATTCATATAAAGAATGCATTGGACATAATAAGTGACGGGTGGAGCCCATTATAACTCCTCGATGCATCGGTAGGTCTCATGAGACAAACTAGTGTCTTGGCACGAGGCCTTGACAAAATTTTACTTGGAGTCTTGGCACGGGGCCATGGCTATGTGGTTATGATAGTCTGACATTATGCATTCCATCATTATGAAAGTGGTTATTGATATTGCATGTGATTATTCGACATGTAGAATATCCCTGTGAATAAGTAAATTACATTATTTATTTTTATCTTTTCCATATTATGTTGAAGTTAATTTTTAAAAGGCTTTTGTTTTGGTTATACATATCCTTAAATGTTTATGTCTATTTATGAATGTTTCTGCTATATTGTTATCCTTACTGAGCATCTGACGTCACCCCATTCAATGTTTTATTTTTCCCAGGCTATGAAGAAGTAATTTATAACTGACCTACATGGATAGTATATGGGGATATGAGTGTGGAAAATGGAGAATATGTTGTTGTATTTTTCATTTTTATTATGTAATGTAAACTTTATGAATGCATCTAGTTATTCCAAGGCTACTAAACTAATCGGTCTTTCGAGACTTAATATTTCTAGTGATCATGCCAATGATATATAATAATGCACCGACTCTGGGTAACTGGGGTTGGGGAGTTACATATAACATAATATATTGGGGGTGTTACACATGTGTTTCTAGAAAAAAAAACATAATATATATCTTAACAAATCCTTTAAAAAAATTCGACAATTATTATAATCCTCAATGTATGTCCAAAAATATTCTATATCTTAAAAAACCATTATATTTTTCATCTAAAATTATTCAAATCCTCAATGTATTTCATGGAGTTATGTTATGTAATCTATGTTTGCTTCAATCGACTTCCCAATGATTCAACTAAAAGTAATTTTGATACCGAATGTAAACACATTGATCCAAGTTTTCTAGAGCCAGTGGTTAATTGTTTTACATCAACCATAGATACAAGAAATAAAATACCAAAGGTACCAGTAGTTTAGTATTTTTGAAGAACCCGATTCATGAATCTTTAAAATTTTAATTTGTAATAAAATATTAAAAAAATGGTAAAAGTAGAAAAAAATCATGATTGAGCACATTATATGATTATTATTTCATATCCCAGGTAAAGGAACCAAATAAAATGTGATTTTAGAGGCTTATTAATGGTTATTTACAATAGATTGTAGGATTATTATTTAAAGAATAATAAATATGGTAATTTAAATAATTTAAAAACACGGGTCATTTAATCAATACATTAACCGTGATGAAAATATAGAATGAATAATGTTTTATAAATCATGGTAATATAAATGATCACATAATCATGAAACATATTCATGTATATAATGCATATTAAAATAACCACATGGTCCCCAATAATATTTTTATCATGATGTAATGAATAATTTCAGACAACATAAAATTACTGTGAAGGCCTCGTGCCAGTAGATTATATATATAGGTATGGCCCCATCCAAATACCCAAAATAATATGTCTCATGAGACCTAATTATGCATCAATGTGATATATTGGGACCCCCCCCATCTTTTTAAAAAAGACTAATTATTTCCCCATATATGTAATGATATATTTTATTCATAAACCTTATTTCACATTAAAATATATCTATATTGATTAATGAATAATTAATATCAATATTTATTAGTAAACTAAAAACGTTTCATAGAAATTCTATGCATATTGAAATGTTATATGGTTTAATAAATACATTTATACAGGATTAAAATAATTCAGATATTTAAGAGAAATAGTAATTTTTTTGGATAAATGATCATAATAATGTAAATGTTTCATATGAAATATATTTATCATAGAATTAATTATATATAAATAATGAATATCAATTTATAAAAAATATTTTTATTATATAAATCCATGTTTTTGTATAAAAAATGGAAGACTATCATCGAAATAAGTTTTCAATAAAGTGTTTTATTTTATATTTCATTGAAAATTATTTAAGAAGATAAATATCACAAATTGAATATGGATGTGGGGAAATATTTTAATACATTATATATTATAAAGAAAAATTCTATTTAAAATTTTATAGAGAATGTTAAAAATTAGTTTTTAAATAAATATTATAATGATTACATTAAAACTTAAAATAATATAATAAATACTATTATTTACTAAATATGTCATTTGGGTAAATAAAAAAGGGTTATGTAAGGAAAATTTTAAAAATATTAACATCTTAAAAATTTACCTAGAAAAATGGGAAATAATATCAAATTTTCACATCAAATTTTGTTTTCCTAATTTAAGTTTTAACGAGATGAAAAGTTTGGAGAAAAATGGAAAGTACATAAACTTCCAAATGAAGAAAAAATATATGATGTTTATAAATGATATATCATAATATTACTTCATTATTTATTTAATAACTCCTTGAGAAATGAGATTGTAAAATGAATTCTTACCTCCTTTTTAACGTTTAAAAATGATACCCCATGATAGTGTAAAGAAGGAATTATCCATTATCCATCATGAATAAATATAAATTCATGTTAAATAAATTAAATGGGTTTTATATAAGTAGAATTAATATAAATATTTTCATAATATAATATATGTCTCAATGGAGTTAAAATGGGGGAAAAATACATTCCAATTATCGTATCATTAAATTATGAATTAATCAATGAAGTGATTATATTTGAAAAATCAAACTAGAAGAAAATATAAATAAATACCATAATAAATTTTTTTTATTTAACATATACCTATGTATTAAAATAATCAATAAAGTAGACTTATAAGGAATGAGTGGATATTGATCTATGAATATCCTTATCTCAGGCGTCCGCCCAATTAAACATGATTTAACTTTTCGTATATTGATTGAAAATTGTTAATAGTTTATTCTAGAACCATTTTCATTGTCATAATAACATATATTTTCTTCTTATGAAATATTCAAATTTTCAATCAATAGTCTATAACTAATATCATTGGTTGTAGTGTCAACTAATTATTTATCTCATATATTACATTACAGATATTCTTGTTACAATTCATGGAGTATAATTTTTATAATCTAGCAAATGATATTAAATTTATAAATATCATATTTATTAATTACATAATATTTTAAAATCTTTGATAAATGGTGGATATAAAAAAATGAGACTATTCATTTAGGTGGTAGGTCGAACGTACGAATGAATCATGTTTTACACTTAGCAATGTTGAGGGGGTAGTTAACACGTACTCATGAGTGGTGTTACCATTTCCCAACTGGTTAAATCTTTTTATTTTATATGATAGAAATAATTTTAAGAACCATAATTATATCATTAAAATCATGTATATTCATTATATACATATTTATATTCATCCATGTAAAGTGACAATGAAAAACTAATTAAATCGTTATATCAACATAATAAGATAAACATACACATGAATAATGTTTTTACTTTTCTTAGGATATAAATAATTTGTAAATTTTTTCAAATAATAATAATAATTATTATTATTATTATATTTAATATACTAAATAAATTATTTTATAATGGACACCATGTATTTGGAGGAGGTATATGAATAAATAAAATAAATATTTCATGGTTAAGTGTTGTACCACATCATTGAGTGGTGATTTATAAGAATCACCATAATCCTTAATTTTGTGGTGTTTTGATTATAAAAAAAGTTATATGATATTTTGGAGGATAATTTTAAGTTAATATAGTAGGATTGGTTCATGATTTATGGAAAAAAAAGGTGTGAATAAGAGAGGTGAATATGCACTGCTTTATATGTGTCTGAAGGGGAACTATTAGAAATCCATGGTGTATTGAATTATTATAAATTATATTTTATAATAAATTTATTGAAAATTAACATTTTACAAATATAGGTTCGGTGTGATTCAAAATAATTGAATAAAATATAATTTATATATGGTTTTTTTTATTTTTTTACACGTACCCTTTAGTTTTTGAACAATTTATTCATTGTGATAATTTCTATAATATCACATCATTTTACTATTTAAGTGTCATGAATTATACCATAAATATATAAGTGAAAAAATAGTTATTGTTTAAAATTATTAACTATAAACCATTAACTAGAAAAAATGTACTAATTTTATGTTTCATGAAAAATTTAATAAAATATTAGCTTACTATGAAATATCATTAATGTGATTTTTGGTAATATAATAAATTTTATATTATAATGTATGTCTAAATTGTGTAAAATGAATAAAAAATGACACATATATCAAGAAATATAGGATAGGGTATTAGATTATTGTACACTAAAATAGATATTGGTTTAGATGTTATTCTAAACACTATTATTTTGTTTAGCCAAATCGTTAACTAATTCTAAACATATCCTTACAAATGTGTTTTTTCACATTTATTAGGTTATAGGTTTTCATATAAGGTGAAAATTTTCTAAGAAATGTTTTAGGCATTACATATTAGTCTATTAATCTTCTTAATTGTACTCTTTTAATATTTGTAATTTTTTGTAAAAAAATTAAAAAAATTATTTAACCCAAAACCCAATTAATGACGTTTTAACAATATTCATTTCATTTGACATTAATGGAATCCAAAAAAATTTGGAAATTGAATATTAAAAACTACGTATCAGAATTAGTTTATCTTCATCAGAGAAAATCATTGGGACCTATAATTCAACAAAATAATATTTATTTTATATTTTTTTAAAATTACATACATGATTTTTTATTTCTTGAACATGCACTATGTTAGTGTTGTGTGATCATTCAAGAAATATATTTCATCGCTAGAAATTAAAATTAAATTTCATTAATATGAAATTCATACTTCATGTATGTTGTTAGAATAAAAAAAATACTATTTTTATTCTTCTATTTTTTTTGATAAATTAATGTATAGAGAGTGATGCTTTAGAATATAATTAAAATAAAAAATATAAATTTCATTATCATGGGTATATGACCTTAAAATGACATATATTCATATTTTGGATGGATATGGTAGATGTTTTCCACTATAATTAAATTTAAAAATGTGTTGGGTATAGTTTTTAACCTTAGTTCTTGGTTTGACCACATATTACCCATTTTTCAATTATTTATTTGATTAAAAATCACCATTATTACAATTCATATGAACCACAAAATAGAAGGGTCTTATTTAGTAATTTTTAACCCTATGATTTGAAATATGTTATGTATTTTTATTTGTTATAATAATATAGGCCGAATAAAATATTTTTAATATTAATTTGTCAATATCAATAGAAAATGATTTTATTAAAATGAATTTACTGTATAGAAATAACTTCAGTGAAAATAATTAATATTCCTTTTTTTAATGGAAACCATTTGATTATTCTAAATCAATTGGTGTTATGTTTGATTAATTTTATGAAAAATAACGAGATATTGAATTGTGTCCTTTTATGAATCATGAAAAATTTAAATTTTATCCACCATAATATATTATGATTATATTATCCATTCTCTAAATTATGAATGAAATGTAGTGAAATAATAGAGAAGAAGAAAAAATAGATTTTATATTGGTTTAGGGAACAGTGCTCCCGAGTGTAGTCTATCGATTCTCTCTTAGTGAGCATGGTTATTTTCAATACATGGGTCTCCATATCATAAGACCACCACAACTATGTGCAGGGAGTTGACACCTATAACGACCCAGATCATCTATTCAATTATGGATCTTGATTTATAATTTTTTAGAAAAATAGGAGTTTCTAGAAATTTAAAGAGAACACAGTGTGTACTTAGGAGTAGACGTTGTCCACCCAGTTTTCACATGTAGTTGTGTATTGGCCGTGTAATATCCTAGTACATGGTTGTGTGGTGTGTCCAAGAGACTGCCTAATGCAGGGCCCGGTTATGGCACATAAACATCGTGTAATTTTAAATGACATTCCATGTATATTAATTTTTAATTGATTAAATGTAATGAGTTCACGTCTAATCAACAGAACCATATTATTCTTTGATAGTCTCATCTAAGAGTAATGAATATCGTAAAATATTATTGTCTCTGCCGATTGACCATCAATTTCCCAAATCAACCTCTATCGATTGTGTTGGAATCAACATAGAGAGGTCTTACTTCTTTTAGATCCTCATCCATTTTTTCTCAAATTTGAGATATTCAGGGTTGAATGTTTTAGAATTTATTTAGATATTTTTCATTTTAGGTCCACTATAATTTTGGGATTCAACTATATCGATCATACAATGTCGAGGTTGGTGGACTGTTCCTTTTTGTAGTTTTTATTTGAAATATATGTGAAAAATTTCCCAATACCCAATTTCGGGGTATTGCGGGTGTGGGGAATTTGACAATGTTAATGCCTACTTTGTTTATTCAGCATGAGTAGAGATATTGGATTTTCAATATGATTACTCACCATGATATGGAAGTGTTTACCCATGTTTGATTTTTGTGGCTGACGGGTCCAGAACAACATGTTAGGCTACATTGTTATCCATGCCTAGTGTTGTTAGAAAGGAGTGATATAATATGATATGTTGTGATATTCTTTTTAGATGTTATCCAAGTAGTATATAGTTATTTACCTTGGCTGTTGAATATCATTTTTTCACATTTTCTTACATAGGGTTGTGGGAACCTGGTGTAGTTAGACCATAGGGGGAATTAATGCTGATGGAATTCCAAGAGTGTCTGTTATACTTTTCATGTCACGAGACCATAAGGGTTATGGATGTATGTTCTCTATCAGAGTTCATTTAGTTCTACAATGTGAGATTACAGGGGGAATCAGACACTTGGTTCATCCCTTAAGTGTCTACAGTTTACCATCAGGAGACAACTAGAGGAATTGATGGCAATTTCTTCCATAGAGAGTCTTTGTTAAGATGAACTAGAGGGGTTAGACTATGAGAACATCACAGAGTGTTGTTTTAGATTGGTTGGTTGTTTATTTATTAAATATCAATGAGTATATTTTAAATTGTAGGATTGTTTACATTTGAGTACTTCTTTTTTTATAACATCATTTTGAATATTTCTATTCATATTTATTTACATAAAGTTAGGCACAGATCATTGAGTGGTTGCCTTCTGGGATTCGTCTCACACCGTATTTGTGTCATGTTATTGGGACCAAACAGATTATTTTGTTTCATGTATGGACAAGGGAAAGTTCCCATATACTTTAAGTACATGATTATGACATGTTTGGATTTTTTTTCCTAGATATTGTAACATGCAACATTATTTATATATATATTGCAGTTTTTTATTTCTTTTCAGTCTTCCGTAGTTTACTTATTGTATGGTATTACTGCTTCCCCAATAGTTATATGTTTGTTTATGCAGTGTAACTCTGCCAATGAGGGCATAACATTCCCACTATCAGACCCAAGGCCATCACTTTTAGTTGGCTACCTCTAGTGTTCGAGGAAATGTGTTTGTTTCAATGTGACCAACTGAGTAAGGGGAGCCTCAGGGCAGAACCATGAATGAGGATGTTACAATGTGGTATGAAAGGAAAATATTTTATTCGTTGACATACTTTTTGGAGCCTATATCCAAGGATAATAAGGAATATATAGTTGGTATGAAGTTTTTCCCTGAGTAAATAACTCGTGTATAGTGAAAAGCTAATTTACCTCGATTATTTCCATTTTATGGTTTTGAAATTATTCAGCTGATTTGATTTCATTGATGGATGATTCATATGTTTTTGTGGTTATTGTTGATATTATTGAAGTTCTCTTTATGTTGAAACCCAATGACCTAATGGAATGCTATCTCATGCATCATATAGGAACTTTAAGATATCACATGTCATGCATTCTTGTCTTTCCATTTAGGGTGAATAATAAATTTCCTATTATTGTGACAGATTTTGTGCTAGATATGAATGTTGTGTGATATATTCCTTGATATAATACAAGCTATTTTATTGGGTATTGGATTGTGTAAGGTATCACTTGAAAGAGCGCCAAATATTTGTCCCTAAGGTGTTATGGGTCCTCAAGGATCAAAAATTGGTGGATCATTTTGAACATTAACAATTACACTTTGTGATATTACATGAATAAGATCCAAATATTTGATTCAAGGGGAGTATGGGTCCCCAAGGATCAGAATTTGACACTTTAATGTTGGTTTCAGTGTTTTTATAGGCTTCCATAGTAGTTTATGAGGCTTACTATCTGAAAAGACCCTGAAAAAAAGTTAATTAATGTTGAATACACACGATGTATCATTATGTTTGTGAAGGAGCTAATTTTCTTAAATACATTCCATGAACTATATGTACACACCATGTAATCCTTGATCGTGTGACTACCAGTGTGGGTAGGGACATGAGGTTGGGAATTGTTTTGGTGGCACACATCATGTATTTGGAGTACATGTCATGTTATAAGGGAAGTGTATCCAACCGTGTGACTAACGACAATGATGGTTATGATCTAAGGGATACACTCCATGTCTAGGGTGAACACGCCATGTAGAGTTACCCAGGTAGGATCCGTGTGTATATCCAGGTAGAGAATCTTGGGCAGCGGGATGACTATTCACATACATGCCATGTTAATTGGAGGAACAAGACGTGTGTTGGGGTATTACACGGCCAGTTTTGGCAGATGTACACGCCAATGTAATAACATAAAGTAACACATCATGTATTGGTCATGCATGCCATGTATCCCTGTTTTGTAAGACTTAAATGATTTCATTCTCTTGTTCTCTTCTAGAACATGTAAGTTTCAGTCCGTGATAATCTTGAACTAAGGTTTGCGCTTGACATTGTAGTTTCATTCCACAAAAACATCATATATTTGTACACCTGATTTAGGGAAAAAATCAGATACTAGAGATGGTAGATTAGTGACTACCAGCAGATCCACATATTGTTTCTGTCTTGGAAATAGTTGTCATTCCAGATTCATGTGCTGATTCACAATTCCAAGAAATCTTCATGTGTTTGATTTAGTATTTCTAGGGAGTGCTGCATCCAGCCCCGTTTATGGAAGAACTGACACAGGTCTTTCAGCAGCAACATCCTCATACTTTCTCTAGGGATGGAGGACCTTAGGATGTAGAGTCATGCCTAGAATCCTTACCGTCAGTCTTCGAGCTTTTGGAGACTACTTCAAAGAGGTGGGTGAAACTTGCTACTTATATTCTTTCATATTCCACCAACAGATTGTGGTATGTGATCTCACAGGCAATGTGCCACCATGTTTTGGCGTGGGATGAGTATCAGTGTACCTTCTATGATTATATCTACCTTGAGACTGTGAGGGACGATCGAGCCTAAGAGTTCATGAGTTTGGAACAAGCTACTCTCTTTCTCATGGAGTACTCTTCTCACATCAAAGAGTGACTATGCTTCACACCTATTCCAGGTGGGTATGAGTTATTTCTGGAGGGGAAGTTTGAGGATGGTCTCAGGAATGAAATCCAATCACAGGTGAAAATCTTTGGGTTGACTTCCATCACCTCTATAATCAACCAAGTGCTGATTATAGAGTGCAACCATAGGGATTCTGGAGCGGTGATCCATAGCGACTCAACATCTAGAGTTCGTACCCTTTCGACTGATAGTAGGAGGCATCACAGGGATTCTACACTTGAAGATCTGAGTGGGAGGGAAACACATCCATGTAGCCAGGTGGTATGCTACAAGTGGTGCAAGAGTGGTTATACGAGGCCACCTTGATAGAGTGACCTAGTAGAGTGACGATATTATGGAAAGATGGGCCATCTTTAACATTTCTGTCAATTTTCTCAAAAGAATCTTGTGATAAGGGTTGTTCTATGACTTCACATTCAGAAACAAGACAACCATTATATCATTAGTCTAGTAAATGGAGTTCTTCCAGTTGTTCAGGTCGATGTGGAGGTCATGACCATGGTAGCTAGTCACCAGGCTTTCAGCGACAACAGGGTTGATCAGCTCCAAGATTAGAGGTGGAGTCACACAGCTATGGTATAGGTCAGAAATTTTTAGTCGAGCAGACCCAACAAGAGTAGGATTCCATACGCTATACAGTTAGAAGCACGATTCTAGATGCCTCAGTTTTATCTTCTTCACTTTTCGATACATGGGCTTCACATAGTTTCATATTTGTCGCAATTATGGAGAGACTTGGGCTCTGTATATTTTCTAATTCTTATGTCTTGATGTTGGACACTCCATTGGGGACTAGAAATGCTTGTGCACGTCAGTGAAAGGACTGTCATCTTGAAGTTGGTGGGTATCACTTCTTATGGTATATCTATGTCTTAGAGAGGACAAGATACGAATTCATTATCTGAATGTATGGGTTAGTTCTATTCCATGATTTTGTCGACTGTTTTCATTGTATGGTGAGTTTCACATCACCATAGAGTGGTTTGTTTCTACATAAGGGTGAATGGGATATCCAGGTGACCATAGCAGGACCTGAGCATCATCGGTTAGGGGGAGTTATAGCCCAGATTACTTGATAATATCTTGAGAACCCAAGGACTTCACATATAGACATTACTCCAGTTGTTAATTGATTCAGGGATGTCTTTCCATATGAATTTTATGGTTTTACTCCTGAGAGATTGGGAGAATTTTCAATTGATCTTGTACCAGGAGCATCACCGGTGTCCATTCTTCATTATAGGATGGCTACACCATGGTTTCAGGAGCTCAAGGAGCAGTTTGAAGAGATATAGGCAAAGGGTTTCATCCAACCCAATACTTCTACATAGTGTTTGTCTGTACTATTTGTGAAGAAGGTGGGTGAACCCTTGGACCTTTTATTGATTATCAGAATCTGAACAATATGATGATCAGGAAATGATAACCCTTACTAAGGATTACTGATCTCTTTCTTCAGTTTTGAGGAGCCCAAGTATTCACGAAGATTGACACGAGGTTCTATTTTCATCAGTTGCATGTTTCACCATTAGATATAACTCTTAAATAATTTTGTAGCAGGTTTGGTCTATATGAGTATGTGGTTATGCCGTTCGTTCTCATGAATGCACCTGTAATTTTTTGGGTAGTAATGAATAGTGTGTTTAATCCATACATGGATTCATTCATGGTAGTCTTCATGGATGATATATTGGTGTACTCTCGTACTCGAAAAGACCATGCCATCCATATTTAGATAGATTTCAGTACATTAATTGAACATCTTTTATATGCTATGATATCAAAAATCTACTTTTGGAAGGACCAGATTTTATTCTTGGGTCATGTCATCTTAGAGACGGGAGTAATAGTAGGCCCAGAGAATGTGATGGACGTAGATTCCTAGGAACAACTAATAAAGGTAAATGATGTAAATAGTTCTCTAGGGCTGGCTGGTTATTACAGACATTTCATACATGACTTTTCACCCCTACCAGAACCACTGACGGGCCTGACTATGAATGGTGTGAAGTACTTGTGGATATATTCCTACAATTCAGGCTTTCAGGAGCTGAAAGGGTGATTGACTTCATCACAAATACTAGATTTTTCATAACCAGGTAAGAGTGATATATTTTACAATTATGAAACATGTATCAGGATGGGAGCAGTACTTATGAAGGGAAAGGTATTGTGTCATACGAGTCTCAGTAGTTGAGGCAACATTAGGGGAATTACCCTATGCACGATCTTGACTTTTCAGTTGTTGTTCATGCTTTATGTTGATGGAGACATTACCTTATAGGAGAGAATTTTTTTGTTTACAATGACCATGAAGGTCTCAAGTATATCATTACTCATCAGGATATGAATTTGACATAGCGAATATTGGTTGAGTACCTTCATTTCATTAACATTGATATTTCCTACATTAATGCGAATGGAAATGTAGTGGCTTTTTCATTGAGCTGGAGGACATAGATACAGATAGTTCGGGAGGATAGCAGTGAGTGGATGATTATGTCTCTATTATCTAATATGAATTTGGATGTGGATGATAGGTAGGGGAATATGATTCCTTCTACTATAGTTGTAACATTAAATCTGTTTTAGTGAGTACAAATGAGGTAACTATCAGATTTTAATGTCGTAGATATATGGGAGAGTGCATTGGGAGAGGACCCTATTTCAAGGTGGACTATAGGCTAGGTAGATATCTTATGCTTCCACTGTCGTATATAGGTGTCATCAAGCATATGCGAGATGATTTTGTGGGATTTTCATTCCCCAGTATGGGTAATTCATTCTGTATTAACCAATATGTATCAAGATTTACACCGTAAGTACTGGTGGCCAGGCATGAAGAGATACATCGTTGTCTTTTTTTCATGAGGTGTCCCACCTATCATCATGTGAAGGAAGAGCTTCAGTGACCCATATGGACATTGTAGTAGTTACCCATTCCTCAGTGGAAGTGGAATGATGTTGTGATGGACTTCGTGATAGTATTATCGAGATCGACTAAAGGGAACGATGTAGTTTGGGTAACCTTTGACAGACTCCCGATATTTTCACAATACATGCCGATCAAGGAGACCATCAATGATGATGATATGGGAAGGTTGTTCCTTCAAGAGATTATACATATACATGGGGTTCTGCACTCCATCGTCTCATACAAGAGTGCCTGTTTTACTTCTTTGGTCTGGCAATGTTTACAGAGGGAATTGGGTAAACAGGTACTTATAAGTACAACTTATCATCGCCAAATAGATGTCTAGTTCAAGAATTTGATTTAGGTGCTAGAGGACATTCTTCGAGCATGCATACTAGATTTTGAATGTTCTTGGGAGAAGCACATACCTCTGGTGGTGTTTTCCTACAATATTGGTTTTCAGAAAACTGTTCAGATGGCACCTTATAAGGCATTGAATGGTAGGCCAACCCGATTACCCTATGTTGGCTTGAGTTCGAAGTGCTATCAATGCAGGGACATTGTTTTTTCTAGGAGACAATGATGCTGATAGAATGGAATCATATGAGGATGGTTACTAAACATTTACAACAAAAATCATATGATGATCGATAGAGACGACCTCTGGAGTTCGAGGTCAGAGATCATGATTTTCTACGTGTCACACCAAGGTTTGGATGCATGAGGGTTATGAGAGAGGATAAGTTTTCGACGAGAAACATCAGACCATTTGAGGTTTGGAGAGGGTCTGTCCGGCTGCATATCGGTTGTAGTTACCTCAGAGGTATCAGTCTATGCACTAGGTCTTCCACATTTATCAGCTATGTCATTACACCTCAAACATGCCTCATGTTTTTCAACCAGAAGAGGTGTAGTTGGAGGTGGACGCCTAGTTTGAATAGAATAATATCCATGTTTTTGATTGAGGTTTGAAGATTCTCCATGTAAGGTTTGTTCCTCAATTATGGGTGTTATGGAAGCATGGGAATGTGCCGGAAAAGGCATGGGAGAGGGATACGATTGTGTGATCATAGTGGCCTGAGATGTTCGAGGATTATTCTTCCCCACCATCATAGGGAAATTATGGGACAAATTTATTTAATCGAGGAATTTTGTAAGAATAAAAATCTTATATTTTGGTGTGGGTCGTGATTTATTTTGTTTTTTGAGAAAAAGATGAGTTTCATAAATTTTAATAGAACACGCCATGTGCATTGGAGTACTCACCGTGTACCCGGATGACATGGGTAGATGTGTACTAGCCTAGTAATGGAAAAGTACATGTCTATGTGGGGTGACCTAGAGACACATACTGTGTGTCCTAGTAATGGAATATACATGTTGTGTACTTTTAAAGGACACGATTTGTATAATTATTTTTAATTAATTAAATGGAACAGGTTCACGCCTAATTGACAGAAACATCTTCTTCCCAGATTGTATCTTCCAAGACAAAAAAATGTAACCAATTCATCCCAGAGCCCCTGATCTACCATCCATTCACAAAATAATCCACTATATATTGTGTTGGAATCACCAAGTTGAGTTCTTCCTTCTTCTAGAGCCTCATCCCTGGTATTCTCCTCTTTTGCGAAATATTCCTGGTTGAACGTTTTGGAAATTTTTGTATATCTACAAAATTATAGGCCATTTAAAAGGTTTGGATTGAACTATATTGATCATACAATGTCAAGGTCTGCAGTTTTTTCCTTTCTGTTGTTTTTCATTGAATTATGTGTGAAAAATTTCCCAAAAACCTATTTTGAGGTATTTCTTGTTTTGGGAATTTAACATTATTAAGGCATGTTAATATTTTTTTAGTTGGGATATTGGATTGTGAATAGGGTTTAATTACATTTGTTATGGATGTGTTTTACCATGTTTGATTGTTTTGGTATTTATATCTAGAACTATTTGTTAGGATGATTTTTTTCCTTGCCTAGTGTTGTTAGGATGGAATGATCTTATCTAATATGCTATGATATTCTTTTTAGCTGTCTAGCGAAGTAGTATATTGTGATTTTCCTTCACTGTAACATATTATTTGTGCAAGTTTGATTACACAGGGATGTAGAAACCCGGTGTTGTTAGACCATAGGTGGAATTGATACTAAGGGCTTCTCATAGGGTTTTTTATACTTCACACATTGCGAAACTATATGGGGGATGGATGTAAGTGATCCCTTATAGTGTCTATATTTCTATGATAGGAGACCATAGGGGGAATTGGGTATAGAGTGCTTCCGCAGAGTGTATGTGATTTACTGTCACGAGACTACATGAGGAGTTGAATGTGAGTGCTACCTCAAAGAGTCTTTGTTATGCAGATCCAGAGGGGTTAGACAGTGAGAACCTCCTAGAGGCATTAAAGAGATTATTTTGTTATTTATTTAATAAATGTAAATGAGTGTTGATGAAACTGTAGGATTGTTTACTTTTGATTACATGATTGTTTATTACATCATTTTTTATATTGCCTGACATATATATTCACATACATTTAGTGACAAACATTTGGGAGGTTGACTAATGGGATTCGTCTCTCACCATGTTTGGGTCATGATTTTTTCCAAAATAGATTTTATTTCTATAGGTATAGATAAGGGGATGTTCCATTCTACATCAGGTACTTTATTACGGTTGGGATGGAGAGCATGGTACAATGATGAGACTTGCAATGTTGTTGGGGTTGTTTTCTTATTATAACTTGGATTATTAATATATTCTAGCATTGTGACTTTTTAGGTTGGTTTCCTAGATATTGTGACATGCATCATTATTTATATTTATGTTACTATTGTTTATTACATTTTTGTCTTAAACAGTTTACTTATTATATGGTATTACTAATACCACTACTATTATCTGTTTGTTTTTGACTATGCTACTCTACCAATGAGGGAATAGTTTCCCCATAATCAGACCCAATGTCCACACTGTTACTTGGAAGCCTCTGAAGTTTGGGGAAATGAGCTTGATGCCATGTGACCAACCGGGTATTCGGCACCTCTGGGTGGCACCCAGAACTAGGAAGTTATAACACTTTCCAATATGACATGTTATTTTATAGAAAAACTCTTAATTCATAGCTTAGTGATGGAATTTTATAGTCCACTATGACTTAGTCTCAGAAATTGATACTTTCTAAAATAAAGAATAATTTATTTTATGATAAATATAATTATCTCTTAGTTTAGGTAGAAACTAAAATATAAATGTTCTTATTCTTCATTGAAATGGGTTTTCATGATGAAAAAATTGATTGACATCCTAGTTTTAGGTTTCCTTCAAAAAATAATGAAAAATAATATTGGAAACAATAATAACTGAACCATATTAAAAAAACAATAAATAAAAGCATGTCTCCAAATAATACCTATTTATAATAGAAAACAAATTTGTTCTTTTTGAAAGGTTTTATTTTGAAATGAAGAAAATAATTGACAATAAAATACAGTGGCTGTAATAGTTGGTTTGGTCAAATTGATATTAATAAAAATAGGGTTTTCATCAAAATATTTACCTAGATGTGACCAACAAAAATTATTTGCAAATGTAATTCTATCTTTATAAAAAGATTATATTAGTAGTTATCATGATGGTCTAATATATTTAGTTCAAAATATAATTTAATCATTTCATTATAAACCATGTCTATATGAATATAAAATGACAATAGAAAGTCATAAATTATTTTATAAATTTTAGTGATTTAATATGTTGAACACAATCCATTGAATTAATAATTTGGTATATTTCACAGATATTATATAATCCCCTAAATAGCATTACAAAAATCTAAAAATGTATATTGGATATAATTTTTTCACCCATGTAAAATTATGATATTACTTCAAAAGTATCATTGACAATGCATTGTTATCTTAAAAATGATGGATTAATTAAACATACATTATGTTTACAAACATGGAGTTTCATTCAAAATTATGTTTCATGATCTAGGTTATTATAATAGAATTATGTATCTATTCTATACATTCAGTCCAAATGAGGGGTTTTAATACCATACTTTCTACAAAAAAGTGTGAATAAGCAGTGTTTCCATTCGACATAAAAAAACCTCTTGAATAATTTAGATAAAAAAAATTTAACCCATAAATATTATTATATAAATATCGGTTCATAAATAATCATAGTCTTAAATTACACTAAAATAAATATAATTAGTAAAATAAACATTGATGTCATTGAGAATCATGATTAATAACATTCACATAGAACATGGAGACTGTACATTCCCAACAATCATCATATATTTCATGATCACAAAACACTTATATCAAATAATTATATCAAATATAGCATATGAAATGAAAAATAAAATATATTTATAAAGAGGAATAAAATAAATTATAAACCCAATTTAATAGTTTATAAAATTTTAATAAAAAAATTTATATTATAAAAAAATTGTGTTGAAAAAACTAATGATATTTATGTTAAATATTCAAAGTGTCTAATTTTTATTATTCTAATTTTCAGTATATTATATTCATAAAAAAAATTTCTTGCTGGATATTCCCCCATTTTGTTATATAAAAAATAATAACTCAAAAAATTGTATATTACACTGATATTGTTAAACAAAATAGGAATTGAATGTTTTTGATAGGGAATGAATTTTTTTTCCTATACAGTCAATAGAGGTGAAAGACAAAAAATAAATAAATAAAAAAAACCATATAATGAAGACCAAAATAGGAAATTTGTTGATTAAATGAAATATTTGGATAATAATGTTATGAAGAAGGATTTCATGTGGGTTTAAATTTCGATTCATGTGAGGATTCATATGTTAATGAATCAATAACAACCAGATGAACATCCTTGAGAAATAACATCGTTCTTTTAAAATTAGGATTAAAACATTCATCAAACTATTTAATCAATATATTTGACTCGTTTTTTATTTTCAAATTTTTAAATACATTTATCATATAAAACTAATAAAATTGATCTACATATTTTAAAAACATTCGTTGAATCTCACATAAATAATTAATAATGTTTCTATTACTGGGATCATATGAATTTAATTTCCCAATATGATCTTTTTGATTGTCCAAAAAATTTTGAATTTATAAATTATCGAACAAATAAAAGTGATATTAATTATTTATTTGAGATATAACCTCATTAATATATTTAAATATTCATAAATAATCATTATAAGTTGGAGTACTAGAAGTAGAATCCTAGTTTTGAATTGAGCTAATTATTATTGACTCAAATAGACTAACTTTGTATTTCATTAATTCACCAAAATATGACTTTATAACTAGATCTATTTTCAGTTTACCATGATGGTCTAATACATCAACAAGAAACACATCAAAATATGTTCTCAAAATATAATTTTCTATTATATTATGAAGCATATTATAAACAGATGCTAACACTTCTTTTGGAAGAGTTAAACACTTTTGTTCTTACAATTATTTTGTAAAAACATAGGTCTCACATTTGATGTTATATACATTTATATCATATGATCATATTTGAAAATCAAATCTTAATTTTTTATTAAATATAGAATCATAGGATTATTATAATTGATTATTTTATAGTTTCCATATTTCAACAATAACAATGGACTAAACATCCATCTCCTCAAATGATGATGATGAAAAAGTTACATAAAATCTAATTTTATCACTTGATTAACTAATATACATCACAAATGATTCTGAATTGTATAGAATATCTAATTTAAAATTATTTCAGGAAATTTAATGGTATATTTTTGAACCATCTCACTTCCATTATCATGTTTTGCACTCTATTTTTTCACAGGATATTTACGATCATCTCTATTTTCAGTGTCCCTTAATATAGATGTAATTGTTACAAATATAAACAGTATTTATTCAACTTCATCATGCTAATCCTTTTTTGGTTTTACAATAGGATCGAATATTTTTCATAGCCTTGTAAAAATGTGATGATTGTTTTCTTATCCTAATGGTTAATCCATATAATTATTGACATATATTATAATAGTTGAGTCTTATATATCAACACTTAGTCTCAAGCATGTTTCTTCAACAAAATCCAATTTTCATGATTTACAAATTTATTCACTGAGAATTTATACCGACCTAGCTAACTTAAATTTTCATTTCACCCACATAGACTAAACACATTGTGCTAGTTGATCATAAGAAAGAACATGCACCACATGTCCTTTTGATGTTCTCCAAAAGAAACCAAATTTTGTGATTGTAAAAGAAAAAATAATGCAACATTGATGATCTATAACAACCACCAAAATACAATAATTCTAATTTATTTTGTAGAAAATATTATAAACAATAATCCCATTTGAGTAAAAATACATTCTCTGTTCCTTTTGATTTGACTAATGCATATAACTCAGCATATATCTAGTGAAATTCAATTTGATTTCAAATGAAAAAAATATATATATGTCTGGAAAGAGATGTTTCCCTAACATTAAAATAAATTAGACTATTGTAGAATGAATAAATTTAAATAGTATTTTCTACTCATCTTTAAGAACATATAGAATCATTTATCATAGGATGGTGGTTCCATAAAGAAGCAATGATAATATACCTATATTTTTGTTGTTCATCTCCAATTCATCAAATTTTGTCATGGAAACCCCCTTACTATGATACTAAAATATCACATATATTTCAATAGATGGTACTGAAACTCCATATTATTTTCATATAATGTAATGAAATCTAATGTGTCACCAAAACTAAACTAGGTATGTCCCTAAAATTCTTCTGCATATCCACTAAAATAATACAAATTATATTTATCATTAGAAACAAATTCATACCTATAAATGAATGCTCTCTATTTTTGAGTATGATTGTATAATATATCCAGTCAAAGTTAGTTTCATTCCAATTTAGGAATCATTTATTGGTTTCTTATGTGTGCTGGTGGATTGATTCTCTTGAAATACTTTTTTCTATCATGTTTGACCATTAAATTTCTAAATTATAAATGTTTTTAGTTATGATATAAGTTTTTAAATGATAAATGGGAAGGTCGAAAAGTCTAAAGTGTTTTGAATTTTTGGTTAGAGAGAGGAATAAATATATTATGATTGTTTTCTATTATGGATTGGTTTCATAAGACGAAATACTCCATGTAATCATTAGAGATTATAATTTTTAAATTTATCCTTTTTTCAACTAAAATAAATCCATAAATTAATAAATAATTATTAAATTCATAATATTTATGGACATAGTATAATAAAAAAATTAAGAAATAATTGGCAATTTAGATTTTTTTAAAATTAAATATTCTTTACCCCCCTTATTAAATTAAAACCAATCTATTGTATCTATTTTAGTGAAATTATTAATAACATTATATTCAGTATAAAAAATTTCTCAAAATATATCCTTTTCCTTGACATGATATCATATTAATTTATTCTTTATGTCAATAATTATAGTTCTTAATTAACTTAAATGATTTCTAGAAATGTTAAATACACTTGTTCAATCACATAAAATTTCAATTTTATTGAAATTGCAGATGCTGTATATTAGAGTGTGTTTCATCCATAACAGTTGTACATAATATCTTTAGTAAGGGTATATAATAAATCAATTATTGACAAATAAAATGAATATTTTTTCACAGTTGGCAAGGAAACTACGAAGTTCCCTAAAAAGGTGTAGGTTTTCGAGGTACTCCTCCAATATGACCTACAAAAAGTAATATCAGCATCAGAATATTAGATTATATTAAAATTAATTTATTTTGGTAATGTAAGTAGTGAATTGTTTTTATGATCAGATATATAAAAAATAATTTTACATTGTTAAGATGGTAATATTTGAGGATTGATTTAATTTTAACTTAAATATAGAAAGAAAACATAATTTCTGGTTTACTACCAATAAGATATAGAAAACTATCAGTCATTAATATCTATAACTTAATATCAACTAGTTTTCCAACACCATCAAAATCATGTTATATTTTGTTAAATATGAGATTTTTATAAGTGGTATTTTTTCTAGCCCTAATTTTTTCCTTAATTTTGTAATATATTTAAATTTTTAGAAATTATTCTTATATTATTCTTATTATATATAATAATCATGAAATAAATTTAATTATCATATTTTAATAATTTGTAATTATTTTTTATAAGTTTTGAAAAATCCTATAAAAATATATTATTCGACGACCAAAAATAACAACATCTACAGAAATATGTATTAATAAAATATTTGAAAAAATTGTTTTCTTTAAGTGAGAAGGATATTCCAATCATACATATAATCCATTATCTAGTATAAAATAACATAAAATTTCACCCCAGGATTGTGATAATTATTTCTATCTATAATGAGATTTTCTAAATCCGAAAACAAAATTGGGTAGATGTTGATTTTCAAAACATTTATATCTTTTAATATAAACATCCATCACTAATTATCAATTTAGAAAAGTAGATATCACCACGATTTTTAAAAATTAAATTTTATATATGATCTATAATTTAAAAGTATTATGAAAGATTCTATCATATAAATAAGTTCATTGGTTTAATCAAAATATATTCCTTTTTTTATTATATCCTTTTGCTACAAATATGGAATTTTTTTAACAATTATTCCATGGTAACAATTTTTACTTCTAAAAACCAATTTTAATTCTTAAATTGAATGATTGGATTGGTTTTAATCCCATTAAAAATAATTGTTTCTAAAAAATGGATTTGTTCTTCATTAATAGATAGTTTACAAATCTCATCTTCTAAATCATCATATTCATTTTTTAATTAAAATTTTGATGTGATGGTTGATAATTATATACATATAATATAATCTTTATAGTCCTATCACCTATATATAAATCTTTTAATATATGTTCCTAAGGATTATACATCATGGATCAAGGTTTTATAGATAAGATACTTTTGATTTCACTCATTTCATGTCATTCAATTTAAGATTAAATTTCATCATATCCTAGTATTTTTAATTTTATTATTCTGGAGATTCAAGTATTCTATTATATATAGAATATGTAATGTATCATATTTTATTTTTTGTGATAAAAATGATCAATTTTAGGAAACATTGCATGAAAATATTATTCAGTTATATTTACATTTTTATTATACAATATGTAAGATTTAGAAGTTTGAGAATATCGCAAAATCATTCATTCATCATCTTTTGGGTAAAAATTAACATGATTCTCCTTAGGATTTAGGATATAAACATTGCATCCCAACAATTTAAAATATCAAACCATAGGTTTAATGTTATTATGTAATTCCAATGTTTTATTTTTATGAAATGGTCTTATATAAACAATGTTAACTATATTCAAATTGTTTCAATAACTTATTCCAAAAAATATGTAAGAATAATATATTGATTTTACATATTTAATTCAATTTCATGAATAATATTTATATATTATTTCTAAAATTCCATTTTATTGAAGTGTTTATGGATCATAGAAGGTATGATTAAAACCTAGGTCATATAAAAAATAAATATATTTTTGATTATCAAACACTCCACCATGATCAAATTTTAATGAAATTATATTATAATACATTTCATTTTAATTTTTTTATAAAATATTACCAATATAGATAAAAACACACTTTTATGTTCTATGAAATAATTTCAAGTAAATTAAGAAAAACCTTATTCTAAAAAATATATAATAAAATCTCTGGTCTAGGTTTCTTAATGTAGATAGTTCAATAAAATCATTTTAGATAATTTGTTGTTCCTTTTATGATGAAAAATTGTTTAAAAATTTAAAGGATCCCTTTTTTCCATTCTATTTGAATGATTAAAAAGATATATCCTAACCTAATTTAAAAAATAATAATATAAAAACATTGTGTTTCTTGGAAAATATATATAATTATATACCTTACATTATTGAAGTCTCATTTGTGAAATCCATGACTCATTTGTATCAGTTGTTAAAAAAATTAATTTTTGTTCACATAAAGAATTAAGATCCAAAGAATAAACATTTTATGATCCATGTTCATTAAAATTATGTAGTAAATCATTATTAATAGATAAAACATACTTCAGAATTCAACATAAAACCATTGTTCATTATTGATTAATATTGATTTTGGATCTCCAACTGATCCAGCAACAACTATTTTCACTTTTATTTATAACAGAATGTAACCTTGACTCCATATAATTTTTCAAAATTTTGAAAATATGATAATTCTCCACTATAGTTTTTATATGGACACTATCCATATTCCATACTATATTTCTTCTTGTTACCCATTTCTAATAGAAATATTTAAATAAAACCATTACTTGGTACTCTAATGTTCTTGGGTCCAACTGTTTTAGCAATAAAATATATCAGTAATCATATTTTCAAAATTTTACAGAAAATATATAGGGCATTATATATACAAATTTTTAGATAAAAAACATTATTATTACATGGATTTTGTGATTTTCTCAGGAAATAATTATTAGAATAATGGAATTTATTTCTATACTATACGTAGGTGAATTTTAATTTGTGGTATTCACAAAACTAGTCATAATACAATTTCATTATTATTTTATCTTTTCACCTTTTTTCTATTATATATTTTATCTTTTTATGATCATTTTTACTGTGAATATTATTTAGAGATTCATATCCCTTAGTTAACATACTGGTAGAAATTTTAGTGACTATACATTATCCTACAACGTTAATTATATTTTCATGAACAATATATTTTGAGGTAGATTTTCAGATAAAATGAGTTATTTCTATGTTATGTTTTATCATGGAATATTTTTTATTTCAAAAGTATTCTAAATTTTTTTAGTGATTTATTATTTTTTTTCTTATTGATTCAGACTTTTCTTTAATAATTTAATTTTAAGTTGGTAATATAATATTGAAATTGCCGTGTGAATCAGAAGCATACGAATTAGAAAGTTGTGTCTCTTATTCCACATTATCCTTAAAGGAATATTTTTTAAGACTGATTGTCACTTTTTTACAATCTAATTTACATGTATTGTGTGTGTCTATAGAGACAGTACAATATTCCTTTATATCTTCTTTACATTATGAATCATAATTATTTCTCTTCAAAAACATCATTTTATACTTTTTCATTTTTATCTATTCTATTAATTGTCTACAATCAGGTATTAAATGTACCATTTTCTTTCATTTATATGATCTTATCTATTTGATTACTTAAACACAATTCTTTGTACAATTTATTGAATTTTTGAACCTATTATTATTATTATTATATCTACCAAATATTCTACGTAGTTGAGTTACTTCCATTTTATAAACTGATCATTATGAATCAGTTTAGAATACAAAATCCTAATTAGATTTATTTCCCAATTGTGTTGTAGAAACATTTTGGTTATTATTTTTGGTTTTTATAATCCAATGATCTTCATAATAAATTTTATGTCCTTCTTAACACATCATTAGAATACTAATGAATTCCTTTATGGGAAGCTTTTATATTGGTGTGGATTTTGAATTATAGTAGATATATCATTCTATTTATAGGGTAACATTCCTAAAAAATTTAAACCATGATCTAGTTTTATAATTTTTTCTAAAATTATAAGAACAATATTTACTATTTTATTTAATAGTCCATTTATCTGAGTGATGATATCACCATTATAGATTCTAAAATTGTCAAATTTCATATTTTTATTAATGTATATTAATATCCTTAATTTTAATTTTCCTTCTCATGAAACTTTGATTGTAATTCAAATATCTTAGGAAGTATTATATACAAATACATGAATAATTTCATCTCTAATAAATCCTACTATAATATAATCCATGGATATTGAATTGAAATCATATTAATAATCCTTAGCTGCATCCCACTTTTCTTATTCTATAAGAACATGATATGGATTCAAATTAAAATAATAAATTAGAATATTAGATTCATAAAATATATAATCATATAAGACCTATAGTATCAATAATTATCACCATTGATGTAAGGATCATGGATCAGTGGAAATTCAGATATTTAGACATCAACATCTGTCTCCACGGGGAACTCTTTCTATAGCATGCCATTTGTTATTAATCATCTTAAAAATGAACACATTTTATACCAATTTTAATTTCATAACAATAAAATGATACATAATAGGAGGGGAGGGGGAATTATTTCTTTTGAGAATATGGAAATGTTTATAGTATATCGCACTTTATATATTATAATGATATAGATATTTCAATTTGTCAATCATTTTATATAGTGGATAACTTAGGAGAAGAATCCCATATATATTTTATAGTGGTTCATGGAAAAAATATACTGTATTCTTGTCCACCAACAATCTCTTAATAATCATTTGTATATTTACTAAATAGGGTGGATTATCATAAGACCTCAAAAACTGTGTGAAGGAAGGTAAAAAAATACAATAAAATATGTTTTTTTATAAAAACCCACTTCATTCATAACATAGTGTGCAAAATTTACAATCAACTATAACTGAGTACAAGATGACGCTACACTATGAAATAAAGATTATTTTTTTGATTTTAAGTAGATTTAGCTCATTTTTTCAAAATAAAATGAAATATAATAGATATTCATCCTCATAGAAAATATTCTTCAAGAATGAATAGTTTATATGATATCATTAATGCAAATGATATTCAGTAAATATAAGAACCTAATGATTGTAGCAGTATCAATAGAATAACTATAAAATAACAGAGGATGAAAACATGCATGTTCCCAAAGTGTAAATCATTGTAATTGTAGATATGAACTTTTTTCCTTAAAAAGTACGAGGTTAAACTAAAAATATAGATTAACAATGAAATACAATAGCATCAATAGTTGAGTCTATCAACTATAAATGAATCAAAACATGTATGTCTTCAACATTTAGATCTAGATGATATTACATATCATTATTTTCAAACACCAATATCTATTTGGATTAATAAAGTCTATGTATTTATATTGATCATCTAATTACTACATTTAAATCATTTCTCAAAATATTTTTGATAAATCATATGTACTTAAATTTAAAATATTCAACGAAATTTGTAACATCCCATACTAATATAAATGAATTAATTTGATTAAAATTATAATTAGAATAAAATTTTGGTAGATTTAAAATAAATTATATAATATTATAAATACCATTCCAAAAATATCATAAAATATCAACAATTTTAACTAAATTGATTACCAATTCCAACATAGGGTAAACATCTAATGTAGGGTTGAAAATATATGATACACTTCAAAATTTTGTGTTTTTAAAACATATTTTATATTAACAAACATAGGTTTTCTTTCAAAAATATGGTTTCTGACAATACATTTAAAATCCCATTGGGTGTCTGATCCATTTATTCGTTCCAAAAAATGGTTTGGAATACATATGTTCTACATAAAAATGTATCTTTTAAAAATTTCTTCCAATCTACAAAAATACAAATCTAGAATAGTATTGAATAAATTAACAAATAAATAATATAAATAAAAGATATTTTTCTCAAGAAATATATTATTGATAATTAATAAATGTTTTTTCATTCCTAAACAGAAGACATTTTATTTGTCACCATAAAAATTTTCAACAATCATTTAGTGTTATTTAGAAAATACTAGGCCAACTAATGGATTATAGGTAACTAAACATAGATTACAATGAATAAATTTTTAAAAGAAAATAAATCACATTAATTTAAAATTTATTATCTTTCAACATTCATTGAAAAGTACAAGATTTAGGTTATTTTTAAAAAAATTAAAAGGGGAATAAATCTAATATAATTCCCTTTCCAAAAGTGAAATTAAATCATTTATGAACCAAAATGAATTTTGGTGCATAAAATGACTTTAATAAAATTGGGACATTATTTGTATGAATTAATTAATACATTTATATTGAATAAGACCATTATGCATATATTTTAAGATCTGGAAACTCATATTCATACCCACTAATTTAATGATATCTCATGTTAAAATAATTATTTTTTTATAATATATATCAGTTCTCTTAATGTTTTTTTCATGTTAGGAATTATAGTGATTTATTTTTACTATAAACTATGAATTTTTTGTGTTTGAATCCTTTATCCATTTATATGGGTGAAATTAATGTTACAGTGGACGATCTATGTCCCATATGATCTTTTATGGAATGGAAAATTACCAACTACAGAGATAATTTATCTGTGCCCCATATATGCGGACCGAATTCATGTCTTTAAAAGATTCATTAAGTAGGATATATTATCTGCATTATAAAATTTGTGATATGAAACCCTATATGAGGATCGGAGTTTTAACAGGTGAGATACCCACACCATTGGTGAATAAATATAGTAAAATACATTTCTAGCTATAGTAGCATAGGTAAAGAAGACATACCTGGTGTGGCCTTGTGTAACATGATATTTCATCACATATTGACTACTTTTACATTATTTTTCACACATCATAGACTTTGTCAGACTCACTACATAGTGTATAGATATGTTACATGGATAATAATGTATATCCGTTTAATTGTAATTTACTCTATTTTCCCAATCCATTTCCCTCACAGGGTACATAATGTGTGTCCTAACAAACATGTTGGGTGGGTACACATGGGTCCATAAACTTAAACCAGGTCATGTAGATATATGATACATTACTCTCCTAAAATTTGAAGATGACACAACAGTGCGATGCACGGTGGTGGTTCTTTTGGACTACATGCCCTGCAGCTATGAATTCATGTGTGTCAAAATATTTCCTCTTTTATGTGCTTTCCATGTTATGGAAAATAAAATCCATCCAAAACTTTTGTGAATTAAATTTCCTTCATTAATAGATTGTTATAAGTGAGATTATATTTATTATTCTCCATAAAACGTCTCTAACACCTCTCGATCTGTAAATCAACCATGACTAGAAAATACCATAATTGAATTATCCTTCATATTTTTATCATCATGATCAAATCTATGTTGTTTTAAAATCCATTTTAAAACACTAAAAGCTCAATTTTTTGATCCTTTGATCAATCATACAATGAGAATAGTATATGGGTATGGTTAAATAACTTCACAAACGAATTTCAGTAGTTTTTACGTATGAAAATAATGGGGGAAAAACAAAATGATAAATTTAGAAGAGATAAATAACTATGTTTTTCTTTCACACAATTCATTTATGGATGATTAACCATATTAATCAAATAAAACAATCCAAAAAATTAAAAACCATTCTGTAAGGTTATCATTGATTTAGTTTTGGTTTGTTCAAGACTTATTTCTAAACATTTCATAATCATAAATGATGATAAAATCATACAAATTCCATTAGTTATAAGGGATTGGTAAATGGGGTTGAAAATTTATACAATAATTTTAATCATTTTCTCCATAAAGATTCATGATCAATAAGAAATGATGAGAATATATCATTTTCTTTATTAGTAACCCATTAGTCCTATGTTATTCACCTACATCAACTATATCAACCATTCTCCCTCCATCGAGTCACCCTGTAGGTTATGTGGCCCATCCTTTAGGTGTCAAAACTAAGAGATTAAAAAGAGAAAATTATAATAGATTTATCCTTTTACACATATTATTACATTATATTAATCATTACTTTCCTTCACATACAAACAATTGATCGTAATTTCTACTGCCTTCTTAATATTGGGTACAATATAAAATAATATTAATCGAAAATAAAATAACCATTCATTTTATCTACATGAGAATCTACTAACATCTATTGAGATAATAAATCGTTATAAGATAACCTAGGGAACACATGAACAAATTGATGGTATAAAAATCTCAGTAATGGAATAAGCATATCAAAAAGTTATAACACATGGGTTAGAAGTCCCAAACTGATGTCATAATATAGAATAGAACGTGAATTAACATATAGAAGGATAACCTATATAACATGAGATCATGTGATCGTAGAATCATAAAAATATGATAAAAAAATATAACATGACAAAACAATGAGTCATGGATAACTTCCAAGACCATTTCACAGGGGGGCATGAGTTAAGGTTTACCACCAAGACCATTGAACATTGAGAAGAAAGAGTTAAGACTAACCACCATGACCATTGAACAGGACTTATCATGAGACTATAAATTTCCGAATAATTTTGAGTTCTATATGGTAGAACTCTTCATCCGATGTTCATGATTGTTTTTCCTAAATTAATAGTCATACATAAATATAATGGTTACCCATGGAATGAAAGGGGTATCATAATCATGTATTGGACCATAAAAATTCTTTTATCATAAAACTTTCCAATAATGAATTAATTTAAATCATAGATGGACATTAATAAGGTAAAATTTTCATATATCCGGTCAATTTATTTTCAATTCATTTTTAATAATATGAAAATAGTGTTCACGAAACATTAGAAATTATTCATTATATTGCAGTTTAAGGAAAATATTTAAAATAATTTAAACAGGAAATGGAATATTTATTTTAATAAAACAATAACTGAAAAAAAATATTTTTTCATGATAAAACTTGCGATTTAAAAATATAATGGTGTCTTGAAGAATGTTATGGAGTTCATTAGTAAAAGGGTAAGATAATAGGAATCTCCCTTTAATGGGGATATCTTATTTAGTGAAATTGAGAAGGAATCCTTTTTAAAAAATGTATTTATTCATCAAAGAATGATGAATTGAGATGGGTACATAAGTTTGGACAATAATAACATAATGTGGGATAAGTACATAATAATATTTTATAATTTTATTTTGTTAATGAGATTGAAAGTGTAACTTGAAGAAAACACTGTCGGTTCAGAATGAATCTATTACATTATGTACAAAATTATTCTACAATTGATCTTAATTTCCTGGATAATCAAATTAAATCCATTTATTTTTTAATGCAAAACCTTTTCAACATTATTTAATTTATGATATTATTATTAAGTTCACTTAATCTCATTTTTTGATGATTTATTAGAAACAACTTCACAATTCAAGTGTAATTTTTTCCATCATTTTGTTGATCATTTCAGTTGTATAGATTTGTAAAAGATCATATAAAATTAGAATAGTAGGATAAAATTAAATTATATTCCGTTAATGAACTCATATAGTGTTTAATTGTAATATATATAATTTTTTTCAGGGCTATGTAGTAATTATTAGATATAATTCAAATGATAAATTTTTAGATTATTTGGTCATTTTTAATAATCATAAACTAGTTTTTTAATAATTAATATTATATATGAATATATATTAATTATAGAATATTAAATTATGTGTAGTAAATACATTATAATCTAGTATAAAAATAAAAATGGTTTTACCCCAATCCATGAAGACAATAATTGTTATTGAAAATTCTTTATCGTTTTATGAGATATATTTTCACATCATAGACTTAGTTTAATTTTATGTGAAAAATGTGAGGGGAAGGGAAATTATGATGAGTTATTACATTAATGAAATATGATTGTAGTATAAAGAATTTCCAATACTAATCGAGTCACTAGGATAATGGGAGATGAGGAGAAAATAATTTAATAAAAGAAATTTTAATAATAAATTAAAAGAAAACAAATGCAGATTTTACATATTTAACTTCATCTCCATAAGAACCTCCTTTGGAAATAGGGGTTGGTTATTTGCAGAAACCATGGTCCCCAATACATTTTGGAGAAACATGCATGGGGGATTTGGTGGTATTTTTAACAGATTTTTGGATTTTGATGTGTGGGGAGAAGATGTGGTGAGTGGTGGTATATATAGTGGATGATAAAATGTTTTTTTGTTATTATATTTATTTATTTTTTAATTTTGATAAGTACAATGAATAGTTTTTTTCCCATGAATAAATTATGTGAATAGAGAAGGTTTTTTTGATATTTTTTCCTTACATCATCCATACATTGTCCTTGATTAAATAATATATTTATTTATCTTATATATTAAATTTTCGTATTTTATTACATTCAAGATTTTTTTTGAAAATCCACAATAACCCACCACAATGATCTAAGGCCATATAGATGTTAAAAATGATCTAGGTTTTATGAAAGTAATTTTATTTATATTAACATTATAATTTTAAATTATAATCATCATTTATTCAAAAAAATACGTATTAAAAATATGTAACTGATTTTTAACACATTGACATAGTGTAAAATTTTTATTCAAAAAAAATGATGCGGAAAACTTAGAATACAACGAAGGTCAATATACGAGGTTCAATGAATAAAAAGGGAAATCAGATTGTGATTTAAAATAAGGAAATTATTTTCATACTCACATTCCCGATATACGCCATTTTTTTGTGTTTCAATCATCATACATGAGTCTTCCTCGATTAATTCTACCATGTGAGTGGCTAGGTTATCTCATGTATCAATGTGCTCCTCCGTGTGGATCTTTCTTTCATTTAAATATCTTGCTGAAATCAAATCTTTTTGGTTGGTCCTATCCTGGTAGTCCTTACAAACATACATTCGAACCAATCATTCTAATATTAAGTCCACAACCTCCCTTGGGACATTTAGTTTGATAAACATCTCATGAATTTCATCCATAGAATGAATAAGTAGAGAACTCTATTTATTTTTCACTCCTTATTACATTCCCTCTACAACACCCTTCTTTAGATCCTTAATGTCGATACACTATTCCTTAATCATTCATCTTCTTAGACTAGAAACTATCTTTTGTTCATGGTGTTAATGCCTTAGATCTAATACCATTTACATAACATTACTATCAGATCTTGTTTACATTAGCTTAGAATGCTTGGAGTCATATTTCTTCCCTTTAGTTCCCATTAATTTAGTCATAATATAGCCCAACACATCATTACTCCCCTTATATCCATTATTCATCCTTATGTTATGAATTCCATTAATACTTATTACCTAATCACTAGTTATAGATTATGGTATAGAAAACCAACATCATTATAATCCTCTGAGATAACCCATTTTATCATGGGATACTTCTATGTTAATGGGTTCTGAATGAAAAATATATAGAGAGAGACCCCCTAGACATGAGCCAAGTGGGAAACTTCAAGGCCTCCTTGGGATGATTGTCTTGTATATAGTTCCTTGACCAAACCTCCCCCCATAAAATCATCAATTTAATTGTTGATATTGATGGTCGGATTATCATATTTATTGTTGGACGTTATAATGAAATCATATAATTCCTGATAACATATGTCGTCTTGTAACATATTGGAACTACCCTACATGTCGAATGAGGCATACATGCATGATCAGGGACATGATTATAGTGCGCTATGATATCCTCCAGACTAGTTCATATTCAGTTATGAATTCATATTTAATTCTGAATTGGAACCACCCAAAACGAGGGGGGGTTTTAACATAGAAGGAATTACTCCTCAAAACAAGAATTGAGGGTATACTCTTACCCATTGTATGAGTCACCATTCTTCACAGACTCAGAAAATGAAATATAAGAAGAATAATGAGTTAGATAGTCTTCTTTAGAACCATTCCTATTTATTTTTTGACCCACATGTCTCTCTTATGAATATTTAAAAATTCATATTCCATCGGATCACTGTGGAATTTTCAATTTTGGATAATATTTATTGTTAATAAATCCTTGAAACATATATTTTCAACTATGAGAGCCACATGAGGGGGAGACCCACTCAGAGAAACATCATTCACCTCACTAGGGTGAAGAGTACGACCACATGGACATATAATGGACAAGGGACACAATCGACTACATGTAATTATGAAATCCATCCAAGAATTAGATATCACTAGTCTCCTGGAACCAAACTCTTCCCCAAACATGATGCAAATATATTTGAATTTTATTTTGGAAGCACCAACCTCAAAATAGTTGATTGAGTAGATGAGGTGAAAAACCAACTCAGTTATAATTTTGGAAATCAACAACCATCGAACCATATTTCCGAGAATATGGATAATGACATGGTTTTGGAAAGGAAGTGGGTGTTTAGGAAAACTAACAAAAAAATAAATCGAACACACATTTCATTTCACAATAAAATCATAGGACCATTGACATAGATAAAAGTGGGATCCATTGCTTACATGAGGAGATGTATACCCTCTTTGGATCTTGTTTTTCTCTAATGAGAAACAAATCTGCATGGGCTTCTTGTCAAGAATCCCTAAAAATGTTCAGTCTTGGAACCCTCCTGATGAAAATATGAACACTTCAAAGGCTTCAACCGAAGAGAAAAATTTTATGATGTGAGACACCGTGGTAAAATTTATGAAAGTCAGGGAATCGTTAAATTTCATGAATGATAGTGTTGTACTAGGGAACCCATCATATCGAAATTAAATATTAGGGTTTATATCAATGTTTGATAATGGTGAAGGATGAAAAGGTATTATTAATACATTCATAAGTGAATTTATAATTCTATTTGCAAAGTTAGTATTTTTAATTGTCATATTTCTATTTCAAGGGCCATGTTACTATTGCATTGGTATATGATCTTTAATTTCTAGAATGTCCCCTTATTTTATTCGTTATTCATTTATATATTTTTATTGTGTTCTCTATGAGATTTTATGTGATTTATAATATATGACATAATTATTAGAGGGGGGTATCCATTGAAAAAATTTAATGTCCTTAAATTCTTCCCCCCTTATGAAATATCAGCTCGATTTTTTTTTCATAAAGGAGAAAACCCAAGAGGTTGATTTCCATGTTTCATTAATTTGGATCTTCTGTCACTTAAATTCTCTCTTAAACCCTTTTTATTTGTATTTACTTCAACGAGAAAGGGGTAATACATCATAATGTAACATTAAGATATATTCAATCCCATTTACTTCCTTTATCAAAAAACATCCCAGGAATCTTGGATTAATTTGACGCCAGAATAGAAAAATAACAATTAAATACATTTAAAATATATAATATTGAAATATCTTCTAGAACATTCTTATATATATATTATTATTACTGATTATTATTCCATTTATCAAGAAAGGGTTTTGATAAATCAGTTTTGATTTTTCCGCAAAGTAATAATTTTATGATTAGATATACATATAATATTCATAGGTATTCCTAATATGATGCATCTATAAAATAATTGAGTACTTCTATAATCAGAAATAAAGAGTGTAATTTTTAAATACTATGGTGGTTGTTATTAATCTATTCATGGTATGAATATTGAAAGCATAATATTATCCCATAGGAAATACATTATCGTTGAAATAATTAAGCCATTGTTGAGGTTTTGGAAGTCCCCCCTGAAAATCAATTTTTCTTTTCAATTTTCAAAAGCTGTTTTAAGGGTACCGGTAACCCAAAACCTGTTTAAGGAAAATCGAAAACCTCACAACACATCCCGAGATTACATCACCATTCAAAATTCAACATTCAAACCAAAAAAATTCAGCGCACACCACGTGTCCATCATCACGTAGGCCCATCATCACGCGTATCGGCAATCCATGTGCTCCACCTAGAGCCGCGAACCTGTAAGCACGTCACACTCCTCGAGCCGCGCGGCCACCTCGAAATGCGAAAACATCCTCGCCACCAAACAAGCCACCAATGAGGTTCGCCGGACCGGCCAAGTACCCAGCGCATCAGCCATATCCACATCACCAGAACGTCGGTGAGCGTCGCCGGCATCCGTCGTCACATCGTCACCCCAGAACACCGCCGAGGAATCAACAAACCATCATTCATGGAGATGCCTATGCGTTCCCTCTATTCATTCCCATCACTGGATCGCCGGTGAGCTTCACCAGCGTCCTCCATCATCATCATCTCCACAGAGGATTCAATACCACATAGAATGAAAAACTCAAAAAAAAAAAGAATAACCCAAGGAGATGCGTCCAGAGTCGACGCTCCATCTCAACATCACGTTCACTGAAATGTTCACCACGACACAGGGGAAGACAACCCAAAATAAAGACCAGAAAATCTCGTCGCCACCAGACAGAACAACCGCATCAGACCCACCGAAACCCTGTGTTTCAATATAGGTTATCCATGGTGATAGAATTATCCCTAGGGTTTTTATAATTGTTACCTAGTCCTAATCCCCAAAAATTACTAGATTATTATTTGATACAAACTATACCTTCCCTCTCATTTTACACATATTATTACATGATTTTAAGCATATCCTACCTTCAAATTCTACAAAAGGATCTGAAAATAGTGTGTCTTTGTAATGTTATGTTCCAACTGAAATAGAATTAAGCAAAATGAAATATTTTATTTACTCTTTGTAATGGGCTTCTAATATCTATTGAGCTATTACATATGCATAGGAAAACCTGGGGAATACCTAAACAAAGGGATGAGATAAGAATACTAGTAATGGAATAATTATATGAAAAAGCATCACACATGGTATGAAGGCATACAAAGAGTTCATAGAAAAAATTGGAACAAAAATTAATATATTAAATCATAACATACAAAACATTGGATCACATAATGATGGAATCATAGTAAAGTGGAAACATCATACACCAATTAATAAACACGAGTCATGTATAACATCCACGACCATAGCACATGGATGATCACGTGTCAAGGTAAATGAAAAATGCAATTACAAATGGTAGAGAAAGTCTTGAGGCTAACCACTAGGACCATTAAAAAAGACATATAATGAATCTATACATTAACCAATGCATTAGAGTGCTATATGGGAAAAATCCATCATAACATGTTCATGCATATGTCATCCATATAATGAATCAAACATAAACATAATGGTTACCCATGGAATGAAATGTGAATAATCATGAAATTTGTCATAACAACTTGGTGAATCATAAAAATATCCTTGATGGATTGAATTTAAGTTATATATGGACATTAAAAAGAATAGTTGGCATATATGATGAAAAATAATTTCTGTTGATGTTGAAACATGTAAACAAGAGTGTTTATGATTAATAAGAAAGGAAACTTTTTTGGGTGGTTAAAAGAAATAATTAAAAAGAATTTAATAAAGGTAATGAATATTTATTTCAATAAAACCATTTATGAGAAAATATAATTTTCAGGATACAATGAGTGATTTTCTAAAAATAATGATGGCATAAAATTTATTAGCGAGTGAACATGAAAATGTGTCAGAAACTAGGAAGTTACCATTAATCGAACTCGGTCATCATGAAGAATTCATAAGGTAAACTTTTTAAAACATATTTTTCCAAATTATTGAATTATAATTGAACTAGGATTATATGGATTGATCATAAAATCATAATTAAGTAGAATTACAAATTGAAATTTAGATTTAAATTTAGGAAAAGTGATAAAAATCACAACCCTAAAGAAAAATGGTGGGTTGGAAATAAAACCATAATATATGTTTGAATCATTCATACACTTTATCACACTGTCTTGGCTATTCAAATAAAATCTATTTAATAATAAATTCAGATCTTTTTTCTTGTAATTTAGTTATGGTAATTTAATTAAGGTTATTTATGGAATATTTGATGAGTAAAAAGATAGAATTTCATTATACATGAGTGTTTGGATAATTTTTTATCATGATTAATTCACTAGTATACATGTATAAAAGGTCATGTAAAATTAGAATATTTTTCCCGGTTTAAAATTATATGTTTTTAATGAATATACAAAATATTTAATGGTATTATATATCATTTTTTATATTTGAGGATGATTCATTAGATAAAAAACTAATGACAAATGTTTAGATTATTTGGGTGTTCTTTTGATCATCATGAACTAATTTTGTTTTATTAATTAATATTATTTATATATTTCGTAACATATCAATATTATTTGAATTATTATTTTACTAATTTAATCTCTTTTATATTTATCAGTACACAAAACACAAGAACCAGATATATATATATATATATATATATTAAATCACTAATCAAAAATTCATTATACGCTACACCAAGGTAAGTTGGTGTTGCATAGAACCCCAGGGTTAGCTTTTATTAAACCCAATAATGATTTTCCATGATGAATTGCATAACATATAAGGCTGGGTTATAAAACATAATAATTTACTATAATGACATTATTATCTATTATAACAATTAGTAACCTAGAAATTAAATTAGCGGTCATATTATGTATTAACAAACATATTAAAATCATTGATGTTCAAAAATATATAATGAATTCATTGTTTCAAAATTAATTAGAAATTAATATGAAAACCAATTGAATATAAAAGAAACGATTATTTTATTTTTAACCAAAATCTATTTCATCCCAATAAATTAATTTAATAAAAAATTGTGATTCATATTACTGTAATATATATATAATATATTTTATAAAATATTTTTAATATTCATCTAAAATATTTTCTAAGCATAAGATAATAACTAACTCAATATTTCTCATAAAACCCAATGTTATAATTAAACTATATTTACTGACATTTGATGCCATAAATATTATAAATCAATTTATTGGTGATTTATTAGATTTTATATGTAAAAATAAAATTCAACATTTAAATAAAAACATAATAATTATGTTATGATTAATTTTCTTATTTATTTGTGAGGATTTATTATTATTTTGAATAGTGAATACTACTGTATTTTTATTAAAATTTATTTTTAATTTAATTTATTTATAGAGATCACATATATTTTTGTAATATATTAAAGTTAAATTATATGAAAAATTTATAAATTAATCCAAAATATTTAATTTTAATAATCATAAATTTTAAATTTGTAATAAAAACATAGAATACTTTGAGAAGTTTTTCTATTAAAAACATGCATTGTAGTCCCTTTTGTGGGATTAAATTTAAATTATTTTTTATCACATTGTTGATTGGTTTTTTATAAAATTGTTTAAATATTTTTAATAATAATAATTTATGATATCTAATGATTTTAAGATATTTTTATATAAAAAAAATTACTGAATGTAAGTAAAATTAAATATAAGGATAAAGGTGAAATTATTCTCAATAAGAGACAAAATGACTAAGAAACATTTCCAAACCTCATAAGATGGACATATTTGGACCATATTCAAACATTTACCGACATATTTCCATTATCAGTGCGTCCTCAAATATGAAAAATGTTTGTGGAAATCATTTTTACAAAATTTATAAGAGTTCCACTCCTCCTCCACTATAAAATGTCTTACTATACTCTCACTTCTTCAAGAATATAATGACACATTGGGTCATCCAATATCTTCCCAAATATCTCCTAAATGAACCTATCCTACTCCTATAATCCTCCCATTGGGATGATATCTATCCACGTTACCTTATTTGGTTCAAACCAAAAGGAGATACCTAACAATTATGTACCATCATAACCCATTCTCCTTAGTTTTATTTCAAATCTACACCCCATAAAAATGAATTACTCTATTACTATAGAAAAGCAAAATTGTGATTTATATACTGAGATTTTTTTCTTTATAATTATTTGTGCAAAACTTACACCCATGTCTATATAATGATTAAAAAAATATTGTTTATATGTATGCCTAATGACAGCTTCATGAAAAGATGATTGGTATGTTTTCCTTTATCATCTATTACGGATGGAAATTATGATGGAAAATATGATTTTATATTATATATATATTATATTTTAATTTATTTATTTTAGGTTAATAATTTTATAATATATACCTTTATACATTCTATAATCTGTAAATATGATAACATAATTTGTGGATGTGTGGACTATAATCACCTCAAGGCGATGTGATTCTTTTACACATTACATGAAATTTTTTATGTCTATTTTTAGTTAAAATAAATTATATTTATACCATAATAATTCTACTATAATGATATCATATTCATATATTCATATATTTCACCAACTTCATTTCATTGATATATGCCAACAAAATGCAAACATTTTTCGTGCATACGTACAGCCTACCGTCTCCATCAACGGTGTATTCCATTAAAACAATGTATATTTTATAAATTATTTTAAGTAAATATATACGGAATATTATATATATTTATATATATTTATATATCATATGCGATGTATGTAAATAATGATCTAATTATGATGATCAAGGATAATAACTCAAAACCTGTATGAAGAACAAAGAAGATATTATATAAAGGAAAACAATAACATATAATTGTTAATAAGAGGGTAATTTGAAGTAACAATAAAACCATGTAGGGTATTATATATATTAATATGGTTCTATTATAAATGAATAATAAAATTATATTTATTATATAGTTTTTTTAATCAGTAAAAATGGAGTCAAGAAATAAAGTAAGGAGATTTCATAGCAATTATTATTTCTATGAGATATTTTCCTTATTCCTCAGTCATTACATTTGTGTTGTAATTATACATATTTTGGATGTAATATATCATTATTATAAATAATTTATGGTTATATAAAAATCAATTTGATGATATAAATTTCATGGGGGTAATGATTCAAAAGTTACTAAATTGGTAAAGCATCTTAGCCTCAATTTCATTTCTTTGTGACACATGCACTATCTTACACATATATTTTTCTATAAGTTGTATATACCTAAATTTTACATGATATATAATGAATATCCTTATTTACCTAGTATTGTAATCTTTTTTTAATTTTATTCTATCCATGACGAATTAAATTTACCAAAATGGTAATAGATTATAGTTAGAATCCGAATATTTATTGAGATTCTTTATGATTATAATCACCTTGATGAAATATTATCATAAATATATCAATAAATCACATTATTTTACTTTTACCCATGATTTTAATTTTATATCCACGTAATGGTACAACATTCTCACTGTTTCGTACTTAATATAGTTAGTAAAATGTTTTAATGAAATACAGATATATCATTACCTTTTTTCAGAAATCTATATCCATTCCAAGCGGTGTTTCTGAAAATGTTTTCCAAAAATGTTTTACTATTATATTATAATAAATTAATTATAATTTAAACCATGTCCCACATTTGAACAAATGCAATTACGAATGAATCTTCTGGTCATATTCTGATCAAATCACTTTTCTAAAATTTTATGTTACAAAAGGAATGTTCATCATGTATGGACTAACCAACCACAATGACCAAGATTTCAATGATTTATCCATTATAAGTAAAAAATGTATTTTTTAAAAAATTATAATATTTTATTATTTTTTTTAATTAAATGCAGTCTACAATGAAAAATGTTAAAAATCAATTTCTGTTCTATAATGTTTTCCATGAATTTCAATGAATTTTTCATATGTTTTAAATAAGTTATATTTCATATAAAAGGATTTCAATTATTTCAAGATTTTTTTATATTTTTTCAATTTTATTTTTTATAAAAAGTGTTTTTAAATGATTTCAATGATTCATTTATAATTTTTCATTTTTATTTGATAGAAAGTGGTTTTCAACGTGTTTTATGTTTTAAAAATAAAATTTCAAAGAATGAAACTATATTATCCTCACGAAATGGTTTTGAAGGATCATTCAATATTATTTTCCATATATTAAAAAATATATTGATGTTAATTATGAAATTTTGAGAAATGACTATGCGGTTCCATTTATATTATTTATCTGATTAGTTTACACATTATGAAATTATGATTACAAAATTTTTTCAGATTCAACAGTTATATTTTTTGGAAATACATTTCTCTTTCATAGGATATATTTTTCTAAAACCCATCCCTCTCTTGTATGATATATTCTTATGAAACCCATTTCTCTTCAATGGAATATACCATGATAAATGCTTATGTATTTTGATTCCTTTCATGATTTATTATAGGATGAAATCATTATGAAACCTATATATTTTTCATTGTTTATGATATGAATAATTTTCTTAAGATAAACAATTTTTTCATGGGTTATGATATGAACTATGTTCCAACCATTTCATTTCAGGGGATGGGATGTGATTGTTTATGATTCTGTGGAACATTGATATATGATTAAATTATTTAATTGGTATTCCAATATCTCACTCCAATGCATTGGTTAATGATAAATGCTATATGAGATCAAAGGTTCAACATATTATAGTCGAATCCCATAAATAAAAAGGTTTGTTGGTTGATGCCTAGTTTAAAAAACAAGAAGGTTCATGGGTTGTAGCCCAAGATTGAATGTAACAGGGTACAATTTTTTTTCCCAATCCAGATTATGACATCGTATAATTGTTGTTATCTCATTTCTAATATAGGGACATGAGTCTTAGACTAAGCATATCATTCTATGAAGGTCTTAGTATGAGGCCTGATATAATATTTTTTATGTTTAGGTGTCTTCCAAATTTCTATGTCCTATTCCATTGTCATGATTTCATGGTTTAGGTTCTTGATTTTATCATTTTTCGCGACTTATGAACTCCTAACCATTATGTTATGATTTAGGTTTTTTATGTGTAGGGAATGTTTTGTTAATATATGATCATGATCTATTACTGATATACTTATCTGTATGCTTGTATACCTCCCTTGTTTACGGTTACTAAGCATTTAGGCTCACCCATTTTTATGTTTCCTTCCCCAAGTTAAGGAGTTATACTTTATATGTTAAATTTTCATAGGGTTGATAGTAATGATGAATCTAATGCTATATAATGTATCACACTTTTGAACTAGAGTTTATGATTCCACATTTCAAAAGGAACTAAACTAATATGGTATTTGGGAATATTTTTTGTAATAAATTATTTATTGAAAAAAGAATATGAAATTTATATCTATGAAATATATCGTTCATTATAGTTAGTATCAGTTTGATGGTTTAGTATACCATTTGGATTTTTTATAAGAAATCATTAGTGAGATACCTAGGTATATTTTTAAGGATACGTATAGGTATGTTTCTAAAAATAAGAAAAAAATTTAGTTAACAATAAGGAAACTTTCAAAGAAATTTTTTTACTTATAGAGTGAGTGGTTACTTAAAATTACACCCCTATATATATTCCATAAGCAGACATGGATTTATCCCATATGTTCATGTGGGTACGAAATCTGACAGGGTGACTCTGTCCTAACTCAGCATAACCATGTACACAACAGTGGGCCTTGCTACACACATGGGTGGACACTCCGGGGGGAATGCATTGAAAAATCAAAAATTGCATTATGAACCATCATTAAGTATTTCAGTTGAAAATTAATATTAATAACCTAATATAATCCAAATGTGTCATAGAATAAGGATTTAAAAACCATTATTAGGTATTATATGAGTAATTTTCATGACTATAGGGTATCGCATGATTATAAATCACTCTCACACAATGAATTTTAGTTTTAGTCGATGGATAGAACAAAAAGTAACATTTTTAACATTTAATTATTCAAATGTTGAATTTAAGTGAATTATTCGAATCGATTTCCAATGTGGAAATCTCATAAAGTGAATAGGGAAGGTGGAATGAGTATTGGTTATACATCTAAAGAAAAAGAGACTGAAAATGACATGTGGAATGTATGTGATATTACTACAATATTGATTACATTAAAAATTAAAATAAGAGTTAAATTTTTTTAGGATCTTTAAAACAATATTGATATTTTATATTTTAGGAAATACTTATGAAGGAATTTGTTGAGGAAGCCTAGGTGATCAATTAAGAAAATAATTTCTTGAGTGTTGTATTTATATTTTGGAATAAAACACTATGTTATATAAATCACGTAATATATTATCATTTTCCATAAAATATATAATAATGATTGAATATGACATTTTGAATGGTGATAAACACATAAAAAATTCATTTCATTTAATTATGATATTTTGATTATGGGAAGGTACTACATAATTAATTCCTAACATTGAGATTATTTTATTATATGATATGTTGGATATGAATTTGTTAATTGGATTTTATGGATTATCATTGATCTTATTATTCAAAATGGGGTCTTTTTATTAAAGGAAGATATTTACAACCTCTTGGATTTAATGAATATATCTAGTAATCATTTGAATATATAATGATTCATGTTTTCCAAAAAAGGTTTATGGTAATTCATGTTATTATAATGTTTCATTGGAATATATGATGAGGGTATGCACATGTGTGGAATTTTAAAACCTCTTCTTGCATATTTATATATGGGGGATCAATATTATGCTTATTTAATTAATTTAATTCATAGTATTTGTATTTTACTAAATTCGATGGATTATGTGGTTATCTATTTATAGAATGGTTATGTTCCAATTTAGATGATGTTTTTATGTACTGAAGTTTTATTTATTACTATAATTATAATAAATTTTAGTGATTTACATTATTTCAAATATTTCCATAAAAATTATTTTGGAAACTATATCAAGAGGTTTTTTAAAAGAATATTTGTATTTCGGGTGACAACCGATCATGTATAGTAAGGTCGCAGGTCATGAGCCCCTGACTGAAAGATGATAAGGGTTTCCGGACTACCAATGGACTATGTAATTTCACAGTTAAGATGTAAATATTTTTTTATGTTAAATAATTGAGGAATAATTATTATTTATTAATGTGTTGTGTTACTTTTTATGTATAGAGATTACTGTATTGACTATATTAACACTAGAAAATAGTTAGACAGGTCACTCCTTTATATGCCTTTACAATCGTTGAAATATTATTTTAGTGATTCAGGCATTGAAGTATATTTTTTATATAAATTTATTTTTTCAAGGTATGAATTATAAAATGATCAATGCACAACCAAATGATGGATTTTTTTAAATATATAAAATATGTAAGCTTCTATTCATGGTCACATAATATTTATTCAACATAAGAAAAATGATAAATTTTTTCCGTAATATATTTATTTTAATAAAAGAATTGCATTTATTTTTTTTGTGATTGGTTACCTAAATAACTCTTTATTAATATTTTTGTTTTTCTTCATGTCAAATACTCACTCCCAAACTATGTTCATCAATGTATAAAGCTTGTTATATGTTACTTTTGGAAAAAATTATGTTTTTAAATTTCGTTTTTTGAATGGATTTTTTCATATATATTTGATTGATGTGGGTTTATATGAAAGGAACATTCTAATATTATACTGTTGATAACAAAAAAGATTTTTTTTTGGTTGAAATTAACAATAATTTTGTAAAAATTTAACACCAAAATATTTAGTGAATAATTTTTTTGAATTAATTTAATCATTTTGATATATAATATTAAACACTACATACGAAATATTTTTATTTATATATTGAAGTAGTAATTAATAATTTTTTATCTTCTACACCATGGTAATATTGAACTATATAGAGCATTGTTTTAATCATTCATTTCATGCAATAATCACTTTCCCCTAGGACATTCATAACACGGAAGGCCGAGTTTTACAAAAAATAACATATTATGTAGATATTATTATCTAATATAGTAATACCCACCAAACCATTAAAATATAGTTATAAATAGTATTTACTACCTTCTTAAAATATATTATTTTCATAAATATACAATGGATTCATTGGTTATAATTAATTATAAACAATTATTAATATTATTTGAATGTAAAAGTAAATATTATTATTTTTATGATAAAGAATATTTTTTTTCCTTTTAAATTTAATAAATTAACATTGGTGAATGATATTGATGTAATATATATATATACCTCCAATAAGTTACTTCTAATGTTGATCTAATATAACTATTAATCATTATATAAAAACAAAAAATATCGCCTAAAAATCAATGCATTTTAATTTGATGATTTACATTATTTTAATGGAAAAAATATTTTAAATACAATTTTTGAATATTATATAGATCATTTTTATCTAAATAAAAAAATAATATTATGAGATATAAAAAATAGGGACATGTTTATTTATCATGACCCCCTCCCCACAATGTTTACCCCTCTTAGTCTGGAAACATGAGAAGAGAGATAGAGACCCCTAGTCCCACCACTAGTATGCCCCGACTTTGTTACTAGCACCGAGGGTATAGTAAACATTAACATGGGAGGCATACGCTATAATAGAACACTTCTATAAGTGATAGATAAGATATAAAATATCCAAATATAACTCAAACATCAGTAAAAATTAAATCCCAAGTACATTTATGTATTGTCTGGAATGAACTACTAGATCCTTTTGGGAGAACAGAAAGAACCCAAAGGATGTAACACAAAAGTGACCATAATGCCTAAAAAGATCCTATAAAACCCTAAACTATTAGTAACTAACCTAATATCGATCCGGATCCATGTCACCTAAAAATAGTTTATATATAAATAGGGTGAGTTTTACAGTATACTCCATATGTTCCTCCCTAGAACCTCTTGTGAAAAAGTAAACAAAGAATGTTAATCCATAGTGAATAAAAAGTGAAAATAAATCATCACCTAAACAAGTATAATATGTTCAAAGTATCACCATATCACCTATGACCAAGAATATCATACAATAGTATATAATATAATAAATAATATCATGATTATCCCACTACCACTTCCCCACATTTGTGCCACTTTACCCCAACATCGCACTCCCTTAACATCTCTCTCCAAATAAGGCTTACCCGCAGACACTTGAGTGTTGAACCACAACATGTGCCTCAGAGAATAGATCCACTACTTCCATGTAACCCTAGTAACCATGTAGATTTTGGGTTCTACCACATCTTTCACAATTAGTATCATATATCGGGTATTAAGCTGTAAGACATTATAACCCATACACAAAGTAAGGATCCTCAACCCATCACAACCCATACATATTAAAACTATAGTAGTCCATATAAATCTATATCCATAATATATGTGTGTGAATAATAAATGGCTATTATGTAACTCTACACAAATATATGGAGAAAACTAATTGATGTTCTTACCATCATAAGAAACTACCAATAGTAGAGAGAGGGGAATACATGGTAGTCTTCCATCCATCCTCCCACCAGAATGTTAGGTAAAGCACCCCAGGGCTCAGAATTGTTGGCCTATCAGCTAACATAATTGATGGGGTGGAGTATCATATGAAATAACATAATTTAATGAATATACTATTCCTTACAACCACACTATGGTCATAAAATAACCTTATAATCTACTGTAGCTAACGTCTCTTAGACTTCTGGGTGACACTACTATTACTAGGTATCGTATAAGCACACAACCATTTAATGAGATAAATTATATTACATTATCCCTTTTCTATAAATTTCAGTTTATTATAATTATTTACTTAACCATTAATTATCTGTTATTAATTCAACATTACATTTCAATAGCATTCAAACCAATATCAATAATACCTTTATTTTGTAACCTCATCATTGCATACACCAATTTCTAACCTATTGGATTAAAATCGTCTATTCAATAGTTTATTAATATGATTATTACATTCCCATATTCCTAAAAATATTATAAAAATATTCATCCACTAAACACAGGGGATGAACATGGTGAGTAGATGAACTACCCATCTTTTCATTTCCTACTATAGCTGGAGTGTAGACGCATCCTCTCAAAATAATCTAAACATAAAAAGCACATGGAATAACACATACACCATATCCCCATTTTTGGAGGAGGGTAATCAAGACTGCGTGGATTGATCATTGGGTAATGTATAGAAAATAATCAAAAAAATGATTCAGAAAGCATCCAATCACTCACATCCAACACTTTTTATCATATCTGGTGTCCTACCTGACACCCACATTCATAAAACAATTCACCTCCCCGTTATTGGTGTCAAATACTACAACAAAAAATAGGCCACTCTACCCCCACATCTCACATCATCCATCTAGTATGATAAAAAATCACAAAATCAATAAAAATAACAAAACAACAAGGCACATGTCCCTCATCTAGGCATTATCCTTTCTAACGAAACAATATCTGATGGATCAAATACAGAATGCACTCGAATGTACAATAATTATGGTAACTTAGAACCCTACAAGAAATTATCGTTAATAAGTAAATAATCTATTTAATCCATGTTGAATTAAAAGAATTATTATTATTATGGTCCAACTATGAGAAACTTATGAATCAAGTTATCATAGCTATCAATAATAAATTAAACATGCTTATTACTTCAACAGCCAGATTATTTTATAGGACTCTTTACCAATGAAAAATAATTTCAATAAATTCAATTTTACATTCATTAGCAATTTTTCCAATAATGTCATGCTAAACAAGGAAATAGTATATATCAAACTATCCATAATAACAATATATGGAGTAACATACAATCAATAGTAATTTATTTACCTGGTTCAAATATTTATTACTTCAATTCCATTGTTATCCAATGGTAAAAAACATGTAACTATATAGTTTAATGTAAAATATTATGGAAGAAACAAATACCCTACCTCAAATGGATCTGAACGTTCATTACAAGAGAACTATCCACACAAAGAATCACGATTTCCTCCCCATATGACAAGTGCATCCACCCGTGGACGACCTGGCACTACCACACCAACATACACACAATAAAACACCATTAGAAACATATATATCATGAGACATTTCATGGAAAGGATAAAATAGATAATAAAGATGAAATAAAATATTATAACAAGGGTATATCATACCTTCTATTGATTATGGGTCGACCCTTTCTACCTTCACAAAAACAATGGGTGTGCGTGAACGAGGAAGAAACATAAAGGGGAAAAGATCCAAGGATTATGTTTTTATCACACCACTATTATGGTAATAATGTCTTGGGCTACCACACAACAAGATAAATGAGATGAAATGATGGAAGGAAAGGTGACCATCATTGAATGATTAGATCCGAGACAAACCCGATTTCAAAGGATATTAAATTTTCAATAATTTTAGATCATATTAATAAACATGGTTGACTATATAAAGGCATACTGAGCATTAAGATAATTAATATATGAGTTATGGTCACTTAATAGGACTTAAATATCTGATAAAAAGACTTTATTTCATTTTTAGTTAATGAAAATACTAATGGGGTCATATTGTTGGAATGTGGAAACACTATACACCAATAGACATCTGGAAACATTGTGCACCTACCGATTGATAGAAAAATTGTACACCTACTGATAAATGGAAACACTATACTCCTACCAACATCTAGAAATACTATACACGTTAAGATGTTTGGAAACACTATACACCAACTACTCCCTGAAAAAATTTTACACTTATAGACATATGGAATAATTGTACACCTAGCATTTCCTGAAAACACTATACTCTTAAAAGACGTATGGAAACATTAAACACATAGAGATGTCTGGAAACACTGTACATCTACTGATGTCTGCAAATATAGTACACCTTCTGAATTCTCAAAACACAGTACATGTATCGATGTTTGGAAACAGTATACACCTACCGATGTTGAGAAACACTGTACACCTACCGACATCTGGAATCACTATACACCTACCGACATAAGGAAACACTATACTCCTAACGATGTCTGGAAACACTTTACAACTACTGACTTTTAGAACCACTATAAACCTATTGATGGTTAGAAACAATATAATGAAAATAAGAAACATTGTTCACAGAACTAGGGATCTAGAAAAGTGTTGGGAATAAGCCACCTTAACCTCCTAGAACATCTCATACACCTGATTTGAGAAACTGAATAGACCTAAGAAGTCCATTCCATTATATTTGATACCTCAAAAAACATTCACATCCTCGATATTTCATAACCAACCTAAAGTAAAACATAAAAGGATTCTGAACCACAACCCATCGAGATATCTCTAAAAATAGGGATTCCATAAAAATCAACACGGAAATCTATCTCATAGACATAAATGGTCTCTTTTTTCAAAGGAACATCATTACAAGAAATGATTGAATCATTAAACAACCTAGGGTATGGAGCACATATATATGAATCACGTTTTAATGAACTCTCCGCCATGCCACTGTGTAACCCCATGTCATGGACAAAGAGGATATTATCCCCACACAAAACCGTCTCCATATGGTCAAAGTTATTTATAGGCCATTCCCCAAAGGTCGTATCATCTTCAATGTCGATATCTCCCCAATCAATGACATGAGATTATTCATGATGATACGGATGGACCTGTGACACATGAAAAACATAATCTATCCAGATCATCTATAAGGGAACTCCAACTCGATACACCATAGATCCAACATGCACCAATACCTGGAAAGGCCCAACAAACTAGGGAGAATGCTAACTCCCATGACGAAACCATCTCTACCCATGATGGGGGGTAACATTCAAAAGCACATGAAACCCAACATAAAACTATATAGGTCTCCTCCTATGGTCAGTATAGGATTTCTTATTTTATTTTGCATTCTTCATCCTCTAATAAATCACCTCAAACATCTCTATTTTCTTCTACAAAAGTTATGGTTTGAGAATTACTGAATCTAAAACCTATGTCCATCAAAATAGAAAATGAAAATTTCATCATTAAAAGGATTCAAATGGAATTATATATTTAGTGGACTGAAAACTATCTTTGTAATTGAACACCATAAAGGGTATGTGCCTCATCCATAATCCCCCATAATCCAAGACATAAGAGATAAACATGTCTTCAAGGTTATAGAAGGTCTTCTCTACCGCACCATCCATGTAAGAATGAAAATAATTGCTAAGTCATAGATGAGAATCGAAATAAGGTTGGATACTTATCCATTCTCAAGAGTTATAATAAGGATCCCGATCATAATTGATCATCCATGGGACTCTATGTAGTCTCACCACCTTCTCCATAAATTTCCTTGACAAAACCTCTATTGAGATTGACTCCTTGATCCCAATGATTTGGGATGATTTCGTTAAATGATACAATACCACCAATATATCATTATGGAATCTATGTTCTCAAGTTAAACCAGAAACAAAGTCCATTGTGTCATTCTCCAACATACACTGAGGAACATCCAATGGCAGGAGCATTTCACCAGGAACATGGTGCTCGACCTTCTGAATTATGAAGACAGATCATCCTGAGTGCAACTCCACAATTTAATTCTTTTTCCATGGCCACTGAAACTGAATCCTCAATGCTTGGTACATCAATTTCACAGTATGATGCAATTCTCAAGTTGAACTATATAAATCTATGAGATCCATTTACTATATCGACAAATGATAAAAAAGGATTCCCTGATACACCACTTAGTTTTGTTCATCCTCACACCAACCATCAAGGGGTTTTCCACCAACAACTCAGTCTCTCTAGACCTCCACCACTAGATCAGCAAACTAGGACTCTTCCACCCATTGCACCAAATATCACTACACAGTCATATACAAATGACATCCTCTACCTCTGACTTCTTCAATATCCAGATGCAATGGTGAATGTTATTCCATTACTCTCTTGTAATATCCGTATTCATGAACTACAACATTATGTTACATTCTACCAATACATTAGCTATAACATTACAGTTTCCAGGTGTATATGATATTTCAATGTTGTATTCCTATAATTACTCTATCCTTATATTCTACTTTATTTTCATGGAATGCTAAGAGAAAAACTTACCTCATCCTCTTATGATTGGTGAAATCCACAATGCGCTTTCTAATGAGGTAATGTCTCCATTGCATGTAAGAAAAAACTACTGCAAACAACATAATATCATGGGTAGAATAATTATGTTTATGAGGACACAAATGTCGAGATACATAAGAAAAAACATATTTGTTCTATATTAGAATGTAGCATATCCTTAGACACGAAGCTTACAAGAAAACATCAAACTGAACTCCCTCAGGTGGGAAAGAAAAAACTAACGCATTGTCCAACTTCTCCTTCAGATACTTTAATGTTTCCTAACACGAATTAGTCTACATGAATGACTGATCTTTTCTGGTGAACACTGTTAGAGGAGTCACAACCTGAGATAAATAAACTATGAACCTCATATAATATCCTACAAGACCAATGAAACATTTCTCCTCTTTTACTATATGCAGGGATTCCAAAGAAAATATGTCATCTATCTTCAATGGATCCATTGAAAACCCATGCTGGGATTCAACATGAACACAGAAATAGACTCCTTCATCCGAATACCCACACATTGTTAACATCCCATACAGCTAATGTTGACGAAGAAATCCAAAAATGGCATGTACATGCTCTATATAATCCTTCTCAGATGTGTATTACACATGGATTTAGTTGATAAAAACAACCATGAACTTATCTAGTAATTAACTAATCACATATTTTTTCAACCCCGTGAACTTACTTGGAGAATACAACAGACATAAGGGAATTACCTCGAACTCCTAAGGACCATGATGACAATTGAAAGCAGTCCATGGGATATCCTCTCCTTAAAATGAATATTATGACATCATAAGTGTAGATCAATTGTTGAGAACCAAATTTCACCCTTTAGTGGATTGAATAAATCATTAATATGTGGATGTGGATAGTAATTCTTCACTGTCAAATTGTTCATGAAATGATAATCAATACAAAAACATTATCTATTTTCAGCCATCTTCGTGAACAGAACTGTTACACCCCACAATGACACACTCATCCAAAAAATGACCATTGTAATAGACTATAGATCAGTATACGTAGCTCTTGTAACTCAGAATGGTCTATCATATATGGAGACATATAGATAGGAGACCGTCCTTGTTATAGCTCGATTCAAAACTCGATCTCTCATTTAGGGGTAATGCTACAATCTCTTCTAGAAATACATCAGGGTAAAATTTTACCATGATAATAAATTCCCACAACAGAATCTATTAATAACACAGAATTTTCTCTGCCATCATGGATTACAACGACGAAACAAGCCTCTAACCCCATTAGAGATTCTCAGGATTCAATAAACACAACTCCCTCTCCACCAGCATCAAGGACCACGACATTCCACCTAATGAAGTCTATAAGAGTTTACAATGAATATAACTATTCCATGTTTTGGATGTAATCATATTTTTGTATATGTAAAAGTAGGAAATCTATCTAACAATGGTGTTTCCCCAACACTAGCTCATAGTCTCTAGATATTTAAAACTATCCAACATGAGCTTCAAATGGGATATTTAATGCCAAGGGCACAGTAATCCTATCTACATCATTTCCCAAATTAATGAAAAGTGTAGATGATTTTATGGAGTCTATGGATCTTACGTTAAAAAAGGAATACACTCCAATAGAAAAGAATAATAGGGTACATCGAATGACATCTAAATTTCCTAGCGCTGGTAATGCTAAAGCATGAAGCTAACCACAACATACTCCACAACCGCTCTATCCCTAATAAATGCCAGAACTAAGGCCACTCTCTTTTCTCTAAGTAAATGGATTATTCGAGGGCTATCATCTGCATTCCCCATATCCTCTCTACTGATCCAATTCTAGAGGAACCTACAAATTTTGACTCAATATAATCATCCTCAATGGATGAACATGAAGCAGATCACCTGAAGAACGCTAACAGCTTAGAAAGGCCGGACACTTTCACTACTAATGATATTGGACTCCACAAGAAAAACAACAGATAAATCCCCTTGTAATGGTCCTAAGAGTTGTCTCCCTTGTAAAAATGTGATGCTATGTGTTGGGACCAATCCACGAAAAAATGATAACTATTCTTCCCTGAAAACTAGGAACCCCGGACCACAACTCTTCTTCAGGTGGAATCCTAATGACTCCCCTATCATAATGATCACGTTCTGGATAATGTATTCGTGATGAACTCTTCCATCCAACCATCCTTCCATCATTATAATTTTATTATTTTAAAGGAGAGATAACAAAAATGATCACCTACAACAGCAACTCATCAAAGGAGGATGAAAAAAATTAAGTCCAACGTCATCCCCTCTTACCAAATCCAACCCTCAGGTTTCATGGATTTCACATTGTGGATGAAAATAAGGTCAGTGCATAGGACCTCAATAGACACAATATAATCCACAACTTGGTTCCCATCCCACCATGAGTGAATCACTTTGGTGGTGATATTGATGGAGCCTAAGCACTTTCGAATGATTTAGGTAATCATCCAAGGGGGTGCAAATGCCATTCATTTCATCATGGAGAATATTTGTGTTGGTATCAAATTCCACCATTGGAATGTTTTTTCTGAAGGAACATGGATAAACCCAGATGCATGGACTTCTCCTTGGCCGGTATAGATGAACCATGACCCAATTTAGAAGGAAAATCTCAAATAACTAAACCATGAGTTTCATGAATGACCCCGCCTCCTCGAATTATCCACATGTTGCACGAACCGTATATGTTAATCTTATGGCCCCTCATGGGAAGTTTCTATCTTACCCATTGGATGCAAGAGTTTCTGGAACTAGTCTGGAATGGGGGGGGATATCCCATGAATGATACCATAGGAGGTGGATTTCCGCCAGTTGTTGATGAGCTGAGTCATGTCCTAAAGAAGGTTCCTTTCCATGATGGAATTTAATATAGTACAGGAGAGGAACACATTATTCCTCACTTTGATCCTGGCCTACCAAATACACCAGCACCCTATATACAATATCAATGTATTTTCCAATTTCTCAGGGCCCCTGTGACCTGCACCATGATACCACCTATCTCGGAGTGGTAGGACTTCCATGTTGGGGTAATGGATAGCAATAAAATCACCAAAGGCTCTCTATTCTACAGCCACCCTATCACCACCGAAAAATAGATGATCTACACTCTCCGCATTAGGATTTTTACAGAAGGAGAAATGAAACACCAATAGTATACCATACAGTTTAATGTTTTCATCCGTTGGGAGTAATCTATTTTTAGTTCTCCAAGATAGGAATGTGTATTTTGAGGGGATGACTTTGGACCACAGGGTTTTGTTGCAATTATCCACAGTCTCCTGCAAGACCCGGGTGTGGAAGAAGTCCATAGAGGTGAAGGCTCCCGAGGAAGAAGTAGTAAAAATGAATTTATCAGGACCGGTGGAGAGGAAATTGTTGTTGAAGAAGGCCTGATGGATTTCATCCAGCACTTCCTTATTGAACGCCGGGTAGAGGCTAGATTTATGAAATTAAATGGATGTTGCGGGACATCGTGGAGAACCAATAACTTCTCCATCCCAATTATGATACTGTAAGAATAACTCACCCTCCTAATGATCTAGTGTATGTACGGTTGAAGTTTAGAGATCATAGGAGCGATGATAGATCGAAATAGAGAGTTGTGCCGCTCTGTCCCATTAAAATTCCCAGGTTGAGGGTTGGGCATAGTTTTTCTCCACAAGGTACGTTGCTTGAGGACATACCAATAAAACATGGAGTGCATGCATTGAATGGTGTCTTCCAGAATGCAGACATTGATACCACCCTCCCTAGCAGGCAAGGACATTCTCCACCCGGACATCCATGACCATTTCCCTTCAAAAATCGGATCGTAGATAGATAATTGGAAGAAGGGAAATATGGATTTTCCCATCTGTGATAACTATGGAAAGAATAATCGTGGTAAATTACTGATGGGAAAGAGAGTCTATTATAAGTGTCGAAAAAAGGACACCACGTACCTGATTTCAAGGCTACGAAAAAGTTTTCAAATGAACAATGATTCATCTAGAATGAGTTGAGATAGTACATAAATCAATGTCCAAATCATCAGAGTATATCCCAAATGATGCTATTGGATAATAATAAAGTTATTCTACTACTACAGATGAAGAGTAATGAGTAGTGTTCTTTAATTGTTATTAAATAATAATGCCATTTTAGTGTTGTATCAACAATGTACTTGTTATATGAATTATGAAAATAAATAATGATAATACTACAATACCATTTAATTGAGGATTTTAAATTTAACGGTTCTAAGAAATGTGAGTCAATAGCATGCTCAAATATTTTGAAACTACATGGTTGATGGAATGATAAACCTTAAAAGCATTCTGATACTGAGGTAGTTATTTTGCAAGAATATATTACTGATTTGGATAAATTATATTCGATATTCTTGACTACCTTGACACTAATTAATTGTTTGTTAATTCCAACATTGTTGTAGTTTCCAATATTTTTGGATATAAGGATTATATCCAATATTCTATAAGAAATATTGGTGAATGAATTTTATAAAAAATGATTTATGGTAATTCTATGTGTCACCATGTTTTAGAACAATACATCATGAAGGTATTCACATGATATTATGAGGTAAATGAGATGTTCATATTGTTTACCTTCTTCATAAATTTTGGACTGTGAGTTTGGGAAGAAGTATTTTATATAAACCTATAGGTTAGAATGAATTTCGTTGAACATTGGATACTATTTTTTTATGGTCCAAAAATTTCTTAAGATTATTTTTGGATTGTTATAAAAAGTACAACCAAGTTGTCATGTGAATACCCATCATTTCTAATAAGGCTACAAGAATTGAACCCTCAACCGATGGGAGATAAAGGCACATCACCTACCAATGGCCTACCCGATGTCCTAGTTTTTATAATGTAGTTTTTTTAATAGTATAAAAAATTAATTATAAATACATTAGTTTTGTAAATATATTCGATTAGGAAAAATAGTATATTTTTGAATTCTATTATCATTTAGAGTGAAAGATGATTTTGTGGAAGATATTAGTTATAGGATGAAACTCTACATGTTAAGTATATTTTTTTCACTCTTATTCTAAGAAAAATTAATTACTAATCTTTATAGAAGGGATGTGAAAACAAAAAACGTGTTATCATAATACCATATGTTTTGTATAAACAATTATATTTAAAATAATTATATTTTGATGGATTTGAGACCCTCAATTTTACATTTGATTAGGATTGATGACCATTATAACTCTTTATAAATATTAATATTTTTCCAACAATTATGTTTCTATAATTTTCCTAAATGTTCTCCTATAAGAAATCCTTATTTAGTGGTGACTAATTTAGATCCCTTTTCCTCCAATTATGCCTATAAACATCTTTTTTAGAATCTGGACATAAAAATTTAGTTTCTATAATTTTTATGTTGTTTTTCTGATAACTTTCATAATTTGATGAATAGTTAAAAAATATTAGAATTGAATTGAAAACAAATTTTTTAATAAAAATAATTTATATTGTTAAATTATACATTGGAATTCATTTATATCATAATTATATTATATTATTATAAATTAATCCAATGTTGGTCATTGGAAGAAATTTTAAATTTAAATTGGACATAAACAAATATCAATCTTTTTATAGTTTCTTCTTCTCAAAAAAACGCTTTCTGGTTTTGACAAGAGGAATTAATTTTAAATTAATTAATTTTACTTCAATATAATGAATATGGTAAAATGGACATCATTTTTTAATTCAAAATATCAATATTAGCTGAGGTTGATTTTTGTTTTATTTATCGGAAAACATTTAATTTTGGATGATTAGTGAAAAGATTGCATAGTACATAAAAACTATGTTTTTAATTTAAATAATTATTTTTTTAATTTAATATTGAGCTTAAAATTGACACATAATACATATATTAGTACAATTCATGTCTTTAGTGTCATATAATAATAATAATAGATATATTAAACTTTATATAACCATTTTAACGTCTTTTTCCCACCATCTCTGCACATTTACCCACCTTCTAGGCTATTATGCACATTTTTATAAAATGTAATTTTACCACTTCATAGAATTGAATTTCAAAATTTTGAGAGACACGTTTGACATCAATATTTAAAATTTGATTCAAATGGATGAAAATAATTTTTGGTTAATAGTATCTTTTAAATATTATTTACTACATTTAAAAGTAGAAAGGGAAATTAACGGTAAAAATTAAATTATAATTATTGTAACAAATGTCCAACTTCTATATTATAAGTGTATTCCGTCAAAAATATACCTTTGATATAAAATGTTTTTCTTTTTCACCCTCTTAGATTAGATTTGGAAATTTATTATTATTTTATTTAAAGAAGAGTTAAAATTGTTAAATTGAAATGTTAACAACTAAACCATTTATAATATTGGGATATACATAAGATAAATTAGACTATAAATATTTATTATAAAGATAAATATATTTCATACGTCATAGTAGTTTAATTATAATTTCTAGATGTTGAATAATTAAATTTATTGTTTACAAAATAAAGATATGATAAATACATTAATAATAAAAGATTTAAATAATTTACATTAAAAATATTAAAAATAAATGTAAATTGAGACTTTTGATGTCATCGAAGAATTATCTAGACTGATATGACATGATAAGGTTGATTTAATATATTTTATTATAAGTAATAATGTTTTTTTGACTTTCACAAAACTTAAATATCATGTAGTGTGAAAATTGACACAAATGAGTTTTTAAACCAAATACCATATTATTAAATTATATAATATTACTAAAAATTGTTGGTTGTTCCAAAAGAATTACATAATGATATATATTTCATTAATGAACTAATTGGGACTCTTTTTTCTATTTATATTATATTTATTAACCATGTAATATAAAAATACAAGATGACATTGTGATAGTTAAAATATTTAAGTTGGAGTTATGTTTCAAATATAAGGTTAAAATAGTAACCTAAACATGTATAAAACGTATTGGATAAGAAATTTTCGACCCATAAATACCGAAATATCGAAATAAATTCATTTGTATCCATTAGAAAGTGAAAATAATTTTATAATAAATTAAAAATTCAATCTTTTCAAAAAGTATCCTTTACCTATATTATAAAAGGGTACTTCCCCTTCGGTTAATTTCCCACCTCCAAAGCCATTCGGCTAAGACAACCCATGATCAAATATCCTCCCAAAGACTGTCACATAAATATAGCTTCCTTAAATTGATCCCAAGGCCAACCAATGGAGCCATTTAGATCAAATCAAAAGGAAGCACCTAAAGAAGAGGTATTTATATCATCACCCCTTTCATAGTTCTATTCATATTCAACTTCCTATTTTTTATTATTTCACACAAAAATAACTAATATATTACCTTATACAAACTAATGTGTTATTATAAATACTTTATAACAATATTCATTATTCTATCTATCCTATAAATGACAAAGTCACCATACCTGTGTTCGAACGACTTACCATCTCCACGTTGTGGTGTAGTTTGTCATTCAACACTTCATTTTTTGGATGGGTATAATAATGAGTAAAATTGATGTAAATAAAAAATATAACATGTTAATGACTATTTAGATATAATTCTTCATCCAATTACATAAGATATCACCATCACTAGCATGATATCGTCACTGGTGCGTACATACGACTTACAGTCTCCACAATGCGATGAGATTCATTTCCCCATTCACCAATCAATGATGGTTATAAAAATATATACTATTAATAAATATTTAATATATGAAATAATAACTATACTGGAATATATATATATATATATAAATAATTACATATATCTTATTCACTTACATCTCTTCAATACAATATGAAAACGGAAATGACATTTATGTGTACGTACGACCTACCGTCTCCAAAAATAATGTGTTACATTTAATATATCTATCTATTATACATATTTATATTCTAAATATATATGATATATAAATAATTTTTTATGTTGTTGAGATAATTAAATAATTATCTAAATGATGCAATCATGAATAACAAGTTAAAACATGTACGATATAGAATCTGATTATTACCCGAAATGTAAATATAACATGAAACTAAAAATAAAATGGGTATTATAAAGTCATAAATGAATAATTTATGGTATAATAATAATGAATATTGTTTTTCTATAATTAAAAAACATACTATGGTCAATATATAAGAGGATAAACATACAGTTGAGCAATAGAAATTACAAGGTAAGGGTTAATTCCTCAATATCATTATTTTCTGAGATTGTTATGTGTAAGTTTTATCAGGGACATATTATTTATCCATTTCCATGTTTTACAAAGTTCATTTCAAAATGATTATTTTATGGTACACTTTAACTAATAAATAATTTTAAATGTTTTGAATATTTACTCGTCTAAATCATTTTCATTAATTTACATGTTTTCAAAATGGTTTTAAGGATTTATTTTTATGGTAATGATTGTTTTAAAATGTTAATTCTCTTAAAATGTTTCAAATTATTTTGGGAAAATTTGATTAAAAAGTCTCATTTATATAAATTATATTATAAATGTGTGCCTTTTAAAATATTTCACAATATGGGATATATGTATCAAAAAGGTTTACAGATCATTTATAACAATATAAACATCCTTTAATGGATATTATTCTTGATTAAGGTTGAATTATTATAATAAAATCTTCCATATTGTATTGAATGAGTTATTATATTTTTGAATGTGGATGTGAAATTTTTAAACCCTTCGTGGTTTGTAGTTGATGTATTGACATCTCATATGCTAGTTTAAAAAATAATGTTTACGTTATGTTTCATCATTTTCATGTGACAAATACAGTGGACTTAGTTAGTGATGGATTGTGCCCGCTATTGTCCCTCGATGCATTGGTAGGTCTCTTGAGACAAATTGGTGTCTTCGAATAAGTCCGTTACAAAAAAATTATTTTTGAAATGGGCACATGGCCTTGACTATGTAGTAATGTTGTCCAGCGTTAGACATTCCCTCATTATAATATTAATTACTACCTGTGATTATTCGACAAGTATAATATCCATGTGAATGTTTATATGGTAATTTGTCATTTATTTTTATCATATTACGTTTAAAAGGATTTTGTTTTTATAACACTTATTACCTTGAAATTTTATAGCTTCCGCTAAATTATATACCCTTACAGAGCATCTGAGCTCACCTATTTCTTATGTATTGTTTTCCCAGGATTCCAAGAAGGGTATTATGTTTGATATACTGGGTTAAGCTAGGTGAATAATGATGTTCTCAATGTATTAATTATTTTGTGTTTTATTTTAGAAATTGTAATTTAAATATCATGTATGTAATTTATTTTCAAAAAATCCTAAACTGATTGGTCCTTCGGGTCATGATTCCTTATAATCATGCCAATGTAAAAAAATAAAGCACTATCTCTGGGATTATAGGGTCAAGGTGTTACACCTTCATGTTCGAAGAATGAAACTCGACTCTAAACATGTCTCAGAAATCCTCCCACAAGATCACAGACTCCTTATGATCCATGAGAAAAAATAACCAAAACTTACTCACTACCCCACATAGCATCGTCACATCCAAAGACACCCAGTGCTCCCTCCAGGAATAGATCAAATTGAATTATATCTCAAACTTCTCCAACATTTCATCCATGGAGGAATCATAAATTGATCTCTCATACTTTAAGATACTCTAGTGCTGAAACACTCGAAGGGTCTTCGTTCATGTGTCGTCGTCCTCAACCTCTACGATGTAGAAATCTAATGGCGCAACATTCTAGACATCTTCAATGCAAACCAGACAAGGATGTCAACCTAGATCCATTCTTGCAAAATTAATAATATTTATAGCTTTTAAACATGGAATACAGAAGACTCAACATTAATTAATTAGTTATTTTTTATTCATTTTAGGTTATCATATCTCAAGGTTTACTCATTCAAAAATAAGAACAAGGAAGTATGATGAATGATCCTTTCCTAGGGATCTACCCCTTAACTCATATATACTCATTTTATAATCACTATAAACATAATTTTATGGTCATCAGATCATAGGGGTCCCTGAATACCTTGGTCTCAGCCGGCTACCAATGTTTACATCACTTGGAAAACATGATAAACAATTTTTCCTACCAACCCATGCAACCTCACTTGTGCCTAACACAAAACTCCATCTTATCTCATAACTTCCATTTCATACAAATTTTTCATGAATCCCTCCCCATTAGGTGTTCCCCTTCTATGCTAGCAACGTGACAAGGATGATAGGGACCCCAAGTCCAACCTCCCGTTGGCCCCTGGTTTGTGACTAGTACTAAGGGTATAGTAAACAAACAAATTGGACGCATAAAACTCGAATAGAACACATGAAGAAGAGATATATAAGATAGAAACCAACCAAATCGAACTCATATTAAAATATAAATGAAATCCCCAGTGCACATATGTAATTTCAGGAACGAACTACAACAACAGTGGGGGAAAATTGCATGTAACCAAATAAAGTAACATATGTTTTACCACAAAGCCCTAATATATCAAGAAAACCCCCCATTATATAGCAACAAACATGATCTCAAAACAACTATAAGTGTCATGAAGGCTATTTAAATATATGTAGGGTTAGTATAACAATATACTACATGGGATCCTCCTTAGATTCTCTCATGAAATGGTTAATAAATCAAGATAAATAAAACTGAGCAATGAGTGTAATTAACTCATAAACTAAAAAAGTATACTAAGTTCCCACTCTCACAATGGCCACTCTCACCATTTATCACACTCATGATTAAATAATATAACATAGAGTATCAAGGGTACCCAACTACCATATCCCTATTGGATTACAACTCCAACTCTACATCGCATGTCTGAAGCATCTCTCCCCAAAAAAGGATTTCCAACAAACACATGTGTGTGGCACCAAAAAATTAACCTCAAGAAACACAACAAAAATTTCCATTTAACCAACATAATATAGTGGTTTCTTATATCCACCATATCTCAAATAACATGTATCTTAGATCGAGTATTAAAACTCACGCCAATATAGCCCATACACTACTAATGATCCTCAAGCCATCACAACATATATAGGTTAAACCTATAGTAGTCCATAGAAAAACTATATCCAAAATATATGTGTTTGAATAACCCCAAGCCACTATATCCCTTTACACACATATATGGGGATAACTAACCATTGTGCTAACCAGGACATGAAACATTCTAGAGAAGATAGTGGCACCAAAGTGAGTAGTCAGTTATCCATTATCCCACTAGAATGTTGTGGAAAGCCCCACCATAGCGCTCAATATCCCTAGGGTGTTAGCTTCCCTAAATAATGGTGTGGAGTATCATATAGAAAAACAAAATTTATAGAATATACAATATCTCTCAACCTCACTATGCACATATACTAGTATTTTACTCAACTACATCTAGTGTCTGTTTGTTTCTTGGATTCGCCTTCTAAGAATATGTATCCTATAAGAACACAACCATTTAAAGAGATATTTTTGATTACATGTCACTTTTTATCAGTTTCACTTTACGTTGTTTAATTAATTATCGATAATTAACTATTATTAATTCCACATTAAATTTCATTAGCATTCCAACCATGATCCTAAGTTATTTTAAATTGCAACCTAATCATTTCCAAACACAATGTTCCAACCACATGGGTTAAAATCATTTATTCAATCATTTTTTAATATCAATTTTACCTTCCCATATTCCAATGAATTTTAGAAAAAACATTCTATGATACTAAACACAAGCGGATCAACATGGTGTATAGATGTAACACCCCAGGTAAATAAGGAATATGAATTTTTCATATTTATCCATATTTCTGAATAAAATATTGATATGACTTTAAAGGGGACGCTATGCTCGATGGCGTACCCAACACGCAAGAACGAGTTTCTTGGGAATCTTACGTTGCACTCTATTAATAAAATAATATTATTTTAAATGGCAGTTAACATGTAGCCATTGTATTGGTGGGAATGGATAGAAATAACTAAAATATGATTATATATGTTTTAAAATGTTTTTACATTTATCCAATAAAAGATAAAGGCTTAAAATATGGAAAGAATTCAATTTTAGGCGTATATGCCCTAGTTTTCACTAAAGGTTCACTTATCGCCTTTTGATGGCGAACCGTCATTAAATATAGTTTTGTTCACACTTATACATTCTATTGGACCAAATAAAACTCTTCTTTAGAATTGGGACATCAAAATTTACTTTGTGTAAATTTTTGGTATCTTTCCGATAAAGTTCTTTTTTTTCAATGAATAGTGTAAAATGTTGTATTTTAATTCAAAACCTCTTTTTAATCTAATTTATTTATATGATTAGATTATATTTTGAATTGGTTTTAAATTGAAATTAGAATATATTTTTACCATTAAATCCAATAGTGGTCGTTGGAATTAATTTCACTTTGAAATCAGACTTAAACTAGTGTCAATCTTTTGATACTTATTGTTTCATAAAACACGCTATTTGTCATGACAGCGGGAATTAATTATTAAATTAATTAATGTGACTTATATGTTTTGAATTTTGTAAAACGGACTTCATTTTTGAATTCATAATATCAAATATAGCTTAGGGTGAATTTTTGGGATTTTTCTGAAAAACTTCAATTTTTGATGAATAGTGAAACCACTAAGTGGTACTTATAAAAACTGATTTTCCGTTTAAATGAAATTTCGCCATCATTGTGTTTTGATTTTCAAAAATCCGACATACATGGTTGTCATTAAGATGTAAAATGTGGTTCAATGAGATTAAAATAATTTTTTTTGGTGAATAGTAACTTATTATGTTTTTAATCGCGATTAGAGGTAATTAGTGTAGTTTAAGGTAAAAATGATATTATAAGAATGTGAAAACACCATGACACTTGTCCTACACCTATTTGTTGTATCATGGCCGACCAAGAAAATCCATGGGTCAACTTGGGGACCCCATGGATCCACTTTGGTTGGGAAATGACATAAATAACATTTTATTTAATGTAAAAGTAAAATTGACACAAACATGATATGTTTTACTAAAACAATTTTTAAGTAGGGTTATAGAAGTCATCTTTTTGATTATAAATATTCATTGGAAAGATAAAAAGATTTCCTACATCATAGTATTTGTTTTATAATTTTTAGACATTAATTAAATTAAATTATTTATGACATAATAATGATGCAGCGATGACATCATTATTTGACGATTTAAATAAAATGGAAAGATAATGTAAAATCTATGAGCAACACATGTCCAAAACTTATTGGATGAGTGGATTTCGAAGCCTTATCACCTTATACACGAATGATAACAATGTGGGACCTTTTTAAACCTAAACACAATTTCAAATAAAGTAATATTTCTTTACTTTCCAAAAGTGCCCCTCCTCTCCTTTTATAAAAGGCCCCCACCTCTACCTCATTTAACACACTCCTCAAGCCTTTGGCTCGGCCAAACCCTGCCCATTTACTCTCTCCACATCCCTCTCCTCATCCTAGTGTATTCCCTTTGGGCATAATCCTTTAAAAGGAAGCCTTTATGCTGAAATCAAAAGGAGATACACTTTTAAAGGTAATTCATTCTCTCATGTTCATTTGTTTTATTTTGCTTCTCCAACCCCCTAATCTCTTTTTATTTACTTCATTTGTAAAAACAACAGTATCTTCAATATACTAGGATGTTGTTATAAGATTTATTCGAGCTACAATCTCACACAACTACATCAAATGGTTAAAGAACATACGGTTTCCGTGGATGGTGAAATTCTGCCTCCCGAAACGATGATTGTTAAATACTCATTTAACACCTTCAAAGGTGGCCATTATGATTTCAATATTTTTATATATGATATATAATATGTTTATGTTTTATTTATGCTTCTGTATTTTTCATTTATGTCTTACCTTTATGGCTTCCATTATGGGTATATGCGATATCTTCATTTAAGGAAGTGCGGACTACCGCCCCCTCAAAGTGATTTGATTCGTTAAATACCATATGTGGGATGTATAAAGGATGGTAATATGATATTATATATGATATTATACTGGAATTATAATATACCTTTATATCATTATTATTCCATTCTATAAAATACAAAATAGAAATGAAAGTAGCGTTCATGCGTACGTACGACTTACCGTCTCCATGAACGGTGCATTTGATTTCTTACCTCTAAATGATTATGTAATGTTATAAATGCATGCATGTACTGGATATATATGAAATATATGATATCTACATAATGAATACAATTCATGGATATAATAAACATTTGGCCACACGAACAACATGTAATTGTAAGAAGTCCACTTTCGACTTAAGAACCAAATATCGGCAAAACAAATATTATTAACTTAAATGATTACATAATGTTTATGACATGGTAATAAGTGGTATAAAAGTAATAATGAACTTGAAAAGGGTTCTTAAGGAATTAGAAATTAACTCAAGTTTATTATTCCGGAGATTAAAGAACGATCGAGTCAAGTCGGACCCGAGGTAAGGTATCCTACAACTCTCTTTCTTTTTAAGTACACTCTTTTATGTCAATTATTTTAAGCTCATATTTCTTATGATTGGGATGTTCTATTATATTACATTTACTGTAATTTTTTTGTTCATGTGATGAGAGACCCTATTCTCTCTCATCAATCCATTTTGGAAGTTTTGAGTGGCGCCGTTAGGCTGCCGAACTTTCGTAAGAGATCTAACCTCTCTCTTTCTTTTTAAGTACTCTCCTTTATGTCACTTCATTTAAACTCCTCCTTGCAATGTTGGGGGATTTTATTTTATATTCAACTTGCTGTAAATTCTATTTTAATATGATGGGATACTCTATTTGATCTCATCAATCCATATTCGGAAGTTTTATGTGGCGCTGTTAGGCTGCCGAGTTTTCGTAAGGGATTTTTCATCTCACTTTTATTCCCGTGATATTTATGCTACATTTGCCACAAATTCCATTGAGTGGTGTATGTACATCCAATTATTATACTCTTTGTGTAATATACTTTAATTTATGAGTATTTAAATCAATGACCTATTGTCTTTCTTTCATGGGGTGTATGTTTTGAAAGATACCCAAGTCGGTAAGGGAACCTTTCACCCTCCACTTTTTTAAAAGACTTCTTTTAATGGGTCTTTTAATTTACATATTTTTATGTTGGGATATGTTCTCATACATCCTTATTGATGTAAATTTTATGTCCAAGTGATGAGATACACTTTTTATCTCTCATCAACTCATTTTGATGTGATGCCGTTAGGCTGTCAAGGGAACTTTTTAACCCAATTTCGATTTCTTTGGGTTCAACTTGTAGTCATTGAATATGTCATCCATTGAATATGTGTGAAGGAAATTTTATTTTTTTACCCTTAATATCCAATTATATTGGGTGTATATATATTTCTCACACATATTTTTGGGATTTATTTGTCCTTAATTTAAGGATACCTTCTTTATAAGGGATTTCATCACAATTGAAATTTCTATTGAGGGTTCATTGTTGGTATGCACCAATTCACTGTTATATGGTGTATATACTGTCCTTTGGAGTATTATATCATGAATCCTTTTATTCTCATGATATTATAAAGTTCTGACTAAATTTTATTCCTCGATTATTGAATTCAAGTGTCTCGAATTTTTGGTAAAACCCCTTTAACCAAAATATCGTTTTAAATGTTTTAATTATTTGTTCTTATTAATATCCATGTTTTCAAAATGGTTTTAGAGATTTATTTATATGGATATTAATGGTTTAAAATGTTAAAAGCTTCAAGGTGGTATGGGACACTTTGATTCAAAAATCTCTTTATTAAATGTTTTAAATGGTTTTGGAAATGGTTTCTTTTTGAATGGATTCATTATTTCAATATCCTAAAATGTTATATTGTGATTGAAATGTGGAAATGTTATGTTTCCTTTATTCATGTTTATGTGATACGATTATGTTACGGTTGTTGGGTATTGTTATGAAGAACGGGTGGTTCCGTGATAAACTAAGGGCGGGTGAGCCCGATATAGATCTCCAATGCATTGGGTAACTCGAAGGAGTGAAACGTTAAGGTTTCTCCGAAGAGATTTAGGGAATATACTGTGATGGGTATTCCAAACGTAACCAAGAGGTTTACTCCGTACGTAAGAATGTTATGAATGCCTCATGTTACTTTTATGTCTTATGTTTCCTATGATTTATTCATGATTTGATATGCCTATGTTTTATGGGTAAAGTATGATTTCATTATTATGTATATATGAACTCATGTGTCCTTTCCATATTTTTATAACCCTTACTGAGCTTTTGATGCTCATCCCAAGTTTTTGAAATGCTTTTCACAGGTCAAGGGAAAGGTACATGATGTGACGATAGTGTCAAGGATGTGTTAAGAAAGAATCCGTGTTTTATTTTAAATAGGTTTCCATTGATGGGATGAATGAATATTGTCTTTTATGTAACCACCTTGTTTAAATGTGGAATGTAATGCAAGTTTCATGATCTAATTCTCTAAAACTCTAAACCTGAAAAGATCCTCAATGTGTAATCTTGTAATAACTCAAGATTAAGTAAGGTTTAAGGTTGGGGCCTTATAGTTGGTATCAAAGGTCGCTTTAGATAACTTTAGAGGTTAGGGTATTCATTAAGCATTAGTGACATTACCATAATGGTTAGGATTTCAGAAAGAGTCCTAGTTTTAGATAAAGTGAATGAGTAAGTATATCTTAGTGTTTACCTTCCTCATTAGTACATGATGGTTTTGTTGATATACTCACACTGACCTTTTTGGTTTTAGTAAATGGCTGGATCTAGCAGGCACCAAAGTGACAATGGGTTTGAAGGAAACTGTGGTGGTTCTCTGATTAAGATACTGGATGAGATGGGGGATTCAATGAGGAATCTCATAGTTGTTCTAAACCAAATATTAAGGAGTCATGATCAATCACTTCAACCTTGGTGAGTTCTCTAATGCATCATGTACGAGATGGCCAACTCGATGTGGAAATTCAGGTAATAATTATTAAGGTAACCATTAGGGTTTATATGATCCTTACTTTTTAGGTAGTTATGGGTTATTATATGATATGATGGAAAATGAAGGGCATGAGATAAACATGAGGTTAAAATATGTTAGGATTATTCTTGAAAATTTTATCTCATTTTGGGGAATGTTTTAAGAATTATATAGTTTTGGAAAAAGGACAACACGCAGACCGTGTGACATCCCGTCGCGTCGGACATAGCTGCGGGAATCGAACCCACAACCAAAGTGCGACTGGTATTTATTGCCTACCACTGGACTACGTGAAGTCCCTGGTTATTTTGACTGATTCTTTTTAGTTATATGATTTTATGAATTATGAGTAAGTTGATTTTGGAGGATATGTGATTAGGTTAATTACTTTTCAATGTGAGACTTTAGGAGAAACTGATGTTGTTTGGAGATAAATGTTACGATTTAACTTGGAAGACTATGTGACTAAATCCTTCAAATATTTGGGTTTCAATCTTATATTGGTTTACTTTGAAGAATTTTATGGACAAATTGATTATAAAATGGTCCTCATTGAACTTTGGGTTTTGTTGGACAAATTTTGGAGGTTAAGAATAGATTTTCTTTTTATAAAGGGTTATCCTTTTCTGGATTATCTGACCTTGTACTAACCTTTTTGGTTTTGGTTTTGGTTAAAGCCTAAAGACATGGGATGTATATAGTTCTATTTGGTGGATTAGGTGATTCTCTAGAAGTTGATTAGAGTACACTTAATGCGAACAAGTCTCCCTAAATACTCGTCTTTAGGAAAAAAATATGAGTTTGACTAAGGAATCTAGTAAAAGTTGAAGGTCAACATGATAAGTGATTATGCTTCCTTATGAATAAATTCCTCAATAAAAAGTAACTTAAAACAAAAATGTTGTCTATTAACTTTTCCTACTGGGGAACCCAACACCGTTTAACCCATCACAAGTTTGTGATTTTCTTATTGTTAACTTTCTCCTAAACATGTTTTCTATCACTCTCCATCGGAACATGACCCTATGTTTTCTCCTCCATGTCCATATTTTCATACTTAGAATCCTAGTATGGGTTAACTCGGGTGACCTCTGTGCTTATCTTTATTTATTTTAAAGTGATTGTTTTACCGACTCTTGTTCCGATGTGGGACGTTCAAGGATGTTTCCAAGTGCAATTTTAAAATTGCGAGGACGCAATTCCCAAAAGGGGGGAAGGATGTAACACCCCAGGTAAATAAGGAATATGAAATTTTCATATTTATCCATATTTGTGAATAAAATATTGATATGACTTTAAAGGGGACTCTATGCTCGATGGCGTACCCAACACACAAGAACGAGTTTCTTGGGAATCTTACGTTGCACTCTATTAATAAAATAATATTATTTTAAATGGCAGTTAACATGTAGCCGTTGTATTGGAGGGAATGGATAGAAATAACTAAAATATGATTATATATGTTTTTAAATGTTTTTACATTTATCCAATAAAAGATAAAGGCTTAAAATATGGAAAGAATTCAATTTTAGGCGTATATGCCCTAGTTTTCACTAAAGGTTCACTTATCGCCTTTTGATGGCGAACCGTCATTAAATATAGTTTTGTTCACACTTATACATTCTATTGGACCAAATAAAACTCTTCTTTAGAATTGGGACATCAAAATTTACTTTGTGTAAATTTTTGGTATCTTTCCGATAAAGTTCTTTTTTTTCAATGAATAGTGTAAACTGTTGTATTTTAATTCAAAACCTCTTTTTAATCTAATTTATTTATATGATTAGATTATATTTTGAATTGGTTTTAAAGTGAAATTAGAATATATTTTTACCATTAAATCCAATAGTGGTCGTTGGAATTAATTTCACTTTGAAATCAGACTTAAACTAGTGTCAATCTTTTGATACTTATTGTTTCATAAAACACGCTATTTGTCATGACAGCGGGAATTAATTATTAAATTAATTAATGTGACTTATATGTTTTGAATTTTGTAAAACGGACTTCATTTTTGAATTCAGAATATCAAATATAGCTTAGGGTGAATTTTTGGGATTTTTCTGAAAAACTTCAATTTTTGATGAATAGTGAAACCACTAAGTGGTACTTATAAAAACTGATTTTCCGTTTAAATGAAATTTTGCCATCATTGTGTTTTGATTTTCAAAAATCCGACATACATTGTTGTCATTAAGAAGTAAAATGTGGTTTAATGAGATTAAAATAATTTTTTGGTGAATAGTAACTTATTAAGTTTTTAATCGCGATTAGAGGTAATTAGTGTAGTTTAAGGTAAAAATGATATTATAAGAATGTGAAAACACCATGACACTTGTACTACACCTATTGGTTGTATCATGGCCGACCAAGACAAGCCATGGGTCAACATGTGGACCCCATGGATCCACTTTGGTTGGGAAATGACATAAATAACATTTTATTTAATGTAAAAGTAAAATTGACACAAACATGATATGTTTTACTAAAACAATTTTTAAGTGGGGTTATAGAAGTCATATTTTTGATTATAAATATTCATTGGAAAGCTAAACATATTTAATACATCATAGTATTTTTTTTATAATTTTTAGACATTAAATAAATTAAATTATTTATGACATAATAATGATGCAGCGATGACATCATTATTTGACGATTTAAATAAAATGGAAAGATAATGTGAAATATATGAACTAAACATGTCCAAAACATATTGGATGAGTGGATTTAGAATCCTTATCACCTTATCCAGGAATTATATCAATTTGGGACCTTTTTAAACCGAAACACATTTTCAAATAAAGTAATATTTCTTTACTTTCCAAAAGTGCCCCTCCTCTCCTTTTATAAAAGGCCCCCACCTCTACCTCATTTAACACACTCCTAAAGCCTTTGGATCGGCCAACCCCTGCCAATTTACTCTCTCCACATACCTCTCCTCATCCTAGAGTATTCCCTTTGGGCATAATCCTTTCAAAGTAAGCCTTTATGCTCAAATCAAAAGGAGTTACAATTTTAAAGGTAATTCATTCTCTCATGTTCATTTGTTTTATTTTGCTTCTCCAACCCCCTAAACTCTTTTTATTTACTTCTTTTGTAACAACAACAGTATCTTCAATATACTAGGATGTTGTTATAAGATTTATTCGAGCTACAATCTCACACAACTACATCAAATGGTTAAAGAACATACGGTTTCCGTGGATGGTGAAATTCTGCCTCCCGAAACGATGATGGTCCAATACTCATTTAATACCTTCAAAGGTGGCCATTATGATGTCACTATTTTTATATATGATATATAATATGTTTATGTTTTATTTATGCTTCTGTATTTTTCATTTTTGTCTTACCTTTATGGCTTCCATTATGTGTATACGCGATATCTTCATTTAAGGAAGTGCGGACTACCGCCCCCTCAAAGTGATTTGATTCGTTAAATACCATATGTGGGATGTATAAAGGATGGAAATATGATATTATATATTATATTATACTGGAATTATAGTATAACTTTATATCATTATTATTCCATTCTATAAAATACGAAATAGAAATGAAAGTAGCGTTCATGCGTACGTACGGCTTACCGTCTCCATGAACGGTGCATTTGATTTCTTACCTCTAAATGATTATGTAATGTTATAAATGCATGCATGTACTGGATATATATGACATATATGATATCTACATAATTAATACAATTCTGGATATAATAAACATTTGGCCACATGAACAACATGTAATTATAAGAAGTCCACTTTCGACTTAAGAACCAAATATCGGCAAAACAAATATTATTAACTTAAATGATTAAATAATGTTTATGACATGGTAATAAGTGGTATAAAAGTAATAATGAACTTGAAAAAGGTTCTTAAGGAATTAGAAATTAACTCATGTTTATTATTCAGGAGATTAAAGAACGATCGAGTCAAGTCGGACCCGAGGTAAGGGATCCTACAACTCTCTTTCTTTTTAAGTACACTCTGTTATGTCATTTATTTTAAGCTCATCTTTCTTATGATTGGGATGTTCTTTTAGATTACATTTACTGTAATTTTTATTTTCATGTGATTAGAGACCCTATTCTCTCTCATCAATCCATTTTGGAAGTTTTGAGTGGCGCCGTTAGGCTGTCGAACTTTTGTAAGAGATCTAACCTCTCTCTTTCTTTTTAAGTACTCTCCTTTATGTCACTTATTTTAAACTCCTCCTTGAAATGTTGGGGGATTTTCTTTTATATTCCACTTGCTGTAAATTCTATTGTAATATGATGGGATACTCTATTTGATCTCATCAATCCATATTCGGAAGTTTTATGTGGCGTCGTTAGGCTGCCGAGTTTTCGTAAGGGATTTTTCATCTCACTTTTATTCCCGTGAGATTTATGCTAAATTTTCCACAAATTCCATTGAGTGGTGTATGTACTTCCAATTATTCTACTCTTTGTGTAATATACTTTCATTTATGAGTATTTACATCAATGACCTATTGTCTTTCTTTCATGGGGTGTATGTTTTGAAAGATACCCAAGTCGGTAAGGGAACCTTTCACCCTCCTCTTTTTTAAAAGACTTCTTTTATTGGGTCTTTTGATTTACATATTTTTATGTTGGGATATGTTCTCATACATCCTTATTGATGTAAATTTTATGTCCAAGTGATGAGATACACTTTTTATCTCTCATCAACTCATTTTGATGTGATGCCTTTAGGCTGTCAAGGGAACTTTTTAACCCAATTTTGATTTCTTTGGGTTCAACTTGTAGTCATTGAATATGTCTTCCATTGAATATGTGTGAATGACCTTTTATTGTTTTAAACTTAATATCCACTTATATTGGGTGTATATATATTTGTCACACATATTTTTGAGATTTATTTGTCCTTAATTTAAGGATACCTTCTTTATAAGGGATTTCATCACATTTGACATTTCTATTGAGGGTTCATTGTTGTTATGCACCAATTCACTCTTATATGGTGTATATACTGTCCTTTGGCGTATTATATCATGAATCCTTTTATTCTCATGATATTATAATGTTCTGACTAAATGGTATTCCTCGATTATTGTATTCAAGTGTCTCTAATTTTTGGTAAAACCCCTTTAACCAAAATATCGTTTTAAATGTTTTAATTATTTGTTCTTATTAATATCCATGTTTTCAAAATGGTTTTAAGGATTTATTTATATGGATATTAATGGTTTAAAATGTTAAAAGCTTCAAGGTGGTATGGGACACTTTGATTCAAAAATCTCTTTATTAAATGTTTTAAATGGTTTTGGAAATGGTTTCTTTTTTAATGGATTCATTATTTCAATATCCTAAAATGTTATATTGTGATTGAAATGTGGAAATGTTATGTTTCCTTTATTCATGTTTATGTGATACGATTATGTTATGGTTCTTGGGCATTGTTATGAAGAACGGGTGGTTCCGTGATAAACTAAGGGCGGGTGAGCCCGATATAGCTCTCTAATGCATTGGGTAACGCGAAGGAGTGAAACGTTAAGGTTTCTCCGAAGAGATTTAGGGAATATACTGTGATGGGTATTCCAAAGGTAACCAAGAGGTTTACTCCCTACGTAATAATGTTATGAATGCCTCAAGTTACCTTTATGTCTTATGTTTTCTATGATTTATTCATGATTTGATATGCCTATGTTTTATGGGTAAAGTATGATTTCATTCCTATGTATATATGAACTCATGTTTACTTTCCATATTTTTATAACCCTTACTGAGCTTTTTATGCTCATCCCATGTTTTTGAAATGCTTTTCACAGGTCAAGGGAAAGGTACATGATGTGACGATAGTGTCAAAGATGTGTCAAGAAAGAATCCGTGTTTTATTTTAAATAGGATTCCATTGATGGGAAGAATGAATATTGTATTTTATGTAACCACCTTGTTTAAATGTGGAATGTAATGCATGTTTCATGATCTAATTCTCTAAAACACTAAACCTGAAAAGATCCTCAATGTGTAATCTTGTAATAACTCAAGATTAAGTAAGGTTTAAGGCTGGGGCCTTATAATAGATGAACGACCCATCTAGTATTTTCCTCCTAGAGTACAAGTATAGACATGTCCTCCCTTGAGATGCTAAACATAGAAATTATATGGAATACCCCACCTATATTAGGCACAATTTGGGGGAGGGAAAGTAAGACCAGCTACCTTGAGCAGTGTGAAAAGAATAGAAGATAAACAACCAAAATGATTCAAGATGAATCCAGTCATTCGTGACCAACTTGTTTCATCATCTGCAGTGTCTCCCCAGCACCCACTTGCATAAACCGATGAACCTCACCACTCTATGTGCCAACTAATGCCACAACCATAGGGACTTCTTGAAACCACACCTCTGAAAATCCATCCGAGCTTATGACACTTCACAAGAAGCCTGAAAATTCACAATGAAACTATGATCTTGGACTTAAACATGTCTTTCTTCCTTTACACATAACGGGCACCCATGGATCTAATGTAGAAGGAACTCGGACATAAAAATGAATGATTGTACCTATTTACCATACAAGGAAGTATATTTTATCAATAAATCTACTCTTTCTTTAATCATAAATTAACTGATTTATTATTAGTAATTTTTATCTTTGGGGAACCTACAACGAAAGCTATCATACCTATCACAAATTAATTAAACATGCTTAGTGCATAAACAACCAGATTCATTTACATCACTATTTATCTAGGAAAAATAATTTCAATTAATTCAAGTTTATGTTCCTTAAGAATTTATATCAATAATGAAATTCTAACAAAGGCAATCATAGATATCACACTGTCTAGAAAAATCTGAGGTAATGTCATACCATTGATAAAAATTTATTTATCAACATCCAATATATACTATGTCACTTCCATTGTGATCCAGTGGGATAAAACATGCTAAGTCAAAAGGATCATGTAAAAAAATATAGTATGTACAAATCCCCTACCTCAAAATGTTCATGAAAATATTTACATTGGAACATTCAGTATAACATATCATGATGGCCTCCCCCCCCTACGACAACTATATTCACCTAGGGACGCCTGGACACAACCCCACCAACTGAAACATAAGAAAAATCATTTAGAAACATAGAGAAAATAATCCATAAAATAGAATGGTGAAATGGGATCAGAAGGATCAATGAAAATACAAGAATTGAGGAAGATCATACAATCTATCGATGATGGATCGATACATGCTACTCGCACAAAATCTAGGGGTGCATATGTTATAGGAAGAATCTTCAAGGGGGAATGAAATTAGGATTAATGTTCAACCACACCACTACAACAGGAAGAATGTATCAGGGGACCTATAACTTTGAGAAAATAGAATGAATTAATAAAGGGAAGGATCCCAACATTGGTGGATTATATCATAGTCTGACTAGATTTGAAATAGTTTAAAATTTAAATTAATTCATAATTCATTGTCCACAGATTTTAACTTAGAAAAGGCATACTGAGCCTTAGGAAAATTAATATAGGTGTTAGAACATTAAATATGCCTTAAATCCCATTAAACAAGGTCGTTAATGCATTATCATCGAAGAAAACACTTATGGGATAAAAATATAAGATACTAGAAACACTTAAACCTATAGACATCTAGAAACATTGTAAACATAATGACAAGTGGGAACACTATACATGTACCAATAGTTGGAAAAATTGTACACCTACTAACGACATGAAACATTATAAACCTACCGATGACTGGAAACACTGGACATCTACTGATGATTGAAAACATTGTACATCTATCGATATCTAGAAACATTGTACACCTACTGATGTCTGGAAACACTGTACAACTAACGACGTCTAGAAACACTATACACCATCCAATGTCTAAAAACACTGTACACTTATCAATGTCTGCAAACACTATATGCTTAATGATAACTAGAAACATTGTCCACCTAACAATGTTTCGAAACACTGTACAGTTAGAGACATCTAGAAACATTGTACACCTACCCATGCCTAGACTCACTGTATACTAACCGATAGCTCGAGACACTATACACAAAAATAGAAACTATATTCAGAAAACTATAGTTTTGGAAATGTGTTATGGATAATTCACCATGACCAAATGAAACAACATAAACACCAAATATAATAAAATGAATGGATAAGAGATGTCTGGGCCATTGAATTAATTTATTTTTATTTTTATGTGATGATTCATTTTTTGATGAATTGTTAGAAATACAATGTTTTAATTCAAAACTACTTTTTTATATAATATATTTATTTTTTAATTTATATTTTAATTTGTTTTTAAATTCATATAATGTGAATAATTTTAAAATTTATTCAATAATGGTAATTTTAATATATTTCATCTCAAAATTCGGTATCAAAACATAACGATATTTTGAAATTTCTATATCAACACCCTACATTATCGTCCCTTCAGCATAATTAAATTTAAATTATGTTCTGCCAAATTTTTATTGTAATTTAGAAAAATGAATTCCATGTTTAGAATAAAAATAATTAACAATGTTAAATATGGATAAAATAGTTTTTATATTAAATATTAGTGAAATTAAATAAAATTATTTACATTGATTGAGGTGAAATTATGCTTAACATGGGACAAGACCATAATCTTAAGAGCCCAAATAGACTATAAGGTTTTCCAACATCCATTGGATGGACATATTTTAACCAAATATACACATTTAACATGTTTTTTACATTATTGGTGACTCTATAAGTAGTAAGAACATAGGTTGAATTCCTTTTTCCAAAATTTTCAAGACAACTACTCCACCTCCACTCTAAAAAGGCCTCACCTCCTCCAATATTCTCACATACATCAAGGCACTTTTCCCAAACCACAATCTTCCATATTAGAAAATAAAAAACCCAATATAATATAATAACCCTATCCTTTGTATGAAATTAATCAATGGAATCCCATTTTTGAAATCTAAAAGGAGTTAATGAAAAAAATGGTAACATGTTTTCTCAAGCTCTTTAGTTTTATTTTCAATCTCCACTACACAACTCTCCTGATTCAATTCTTATAAAAATTACCCATTTCCTCAATTTATTGACATGTTTTAATTCTATGTGTTATACCTAAACATACAAATTCATCCATCTAATGGATAATGAACATAATGTTTAGGTATAAGAGAAACTACAACCTCACAAAATTATGAGTGTCTTTATTTTTACATTACCACATTTTATGGTTTGGAATTATGATGGACAGAATAAATATATATTATATATATGATATATATTATGAATCTATACATCATTAATTATTTTATAACAAATAATTTTTTACATTAAACCATGTGTGAAAATGATAACATCATTTACGGATGTGTGGACTACCACCTACTGAAAGTGATGACATTCATTCACACGTTACATAAAAGGTGTTATTGATGGTTTTAGTGAAAAAATATGACATATATAACATAATAATGTTAATTTAATTCTATTATATACATATATACATATCTTAACCTACTTAATTTATTTAATTCAAAAAAGAAAAAGGAAACAACATACGTGTGTATGCACGACTTATTGTCTCCATGAACGGTCTATTCCATTTCATCGTTCAATTTTTTATAGATTATTTTAAACAAATATATGATGAATACTTATTATATTTATATGATTATCTAATTTATGAGAGTTATTAAATTATTACTTAAGTAATTAACCAATTAATAATAATTCAAAACATGTATGAAGAACCAAACACATATTACACAAAGTAAAACCATTACATAGAAATGTCATTAGGGGGGTTATATAATATCTTAATAATACCATATATTATACTAGATATTATAATATGGTTTAATGAAATATTTATAATAAACATGTTTTTAGAATATATGAATATTTAATGAGTAATATGAGTTTCATTACACGAGGCAAGGGGATTTCATCTCATTTTTTTATTTCCATGAGACATATGCCTTATTCATACCTCATTTCATTTTTATGGGGTTTATAATACCAATAAATTTATTATATTATTGTATAAGTTAATTTTATCGGTATTCAAATATCCATTTTAAGATATTTATATTGTTTTTTTTATGTTTCAAAAGTTATCAAAGCGATAAAGAAACTATTTCCCAATTATCTTTCTTTGAGAGGCATTCCATGTCATTGTCATAGATTATTCATCGAGGTGTTAATGAATTTTGACATTTTATATCAATAATATTCATATTTTAATTATTTTTATGGTTTTAGGGAATGTTATTCTATCAATAATGATTTAATGTTAAAAATATTGAAATTGTTGGTAGTTAAAATTTCATCATTTTTCGATTTGTTTTAGATTTTTTATGAATCGGTGAAATAGTATGATCTATCTATCAAGAATTATCAAGAGCATTCTCACTACATGGAAATAAATATTATATCAATTTAAAGAAAATATTTTCCATATATTATTTATTTAATATAAATATAAAATTTTTTGATCAAAATATGGATATATCATTCTTTTTTATCATAAATCTATGCACTTTCAGAACCGTGTTTCTAAAAATGTTTGACAAAAATTGTTTACTACTACTATATGATGTTTAATGGATATTTGTACCCAATTATTTCCATTTTTTAAAAAAATGGAATGTTATTTTAATTTTGTGACAATGTATCATTTCTTAAAATTTATGGTACAAATGCATTGTTCGAAATGCACCCACATACCTGACATCATGAAATTAATTCTATTTATGATTGAATTATAAGATTAGAGGGTAATTTGTCTAAAATATTGTTTCCCTAATATTTTTTTTATTTTATTAATTTCATGTGGTTTCAAATAATCATGTTTTCAAAAAAAATTTATTTTAAAAATGTGTTTTAAATGACTTTGAATTATTCTTTTATATTTTGTCTAAATGTTTTTTCCATGAAAGGGATTAAAACTATTTCATGATTTATTTATATATTTTCAATTCTAATTTCTATAAAATTTTTCAGAAATGTTTTTAGAGAATAATATATATGTTATAAAATTTATTTTCACGATAGTTATATTTCAATGTTTCTATGTTTTAAATATCAATTTTGAAGAAGAATGTATATTTTCATAACTAATTGGTTTTAAAGAATATTTAAATATTTTTTTCAGCTAATATAAAATCTTTTTATGTAATTTATGAAATTCTAGGAAATTATCCAAAGGATTCATTCATATTATGTTTCTAAATTCATTATGCATTATGAAACGATTTTAACAAAATATATTTTTTCACATGTTATATGTTTATAAAATATATTTCTCTTCCATGTGTTATATTTTTTGAAACTCTTCCACTGAATTGGGTTATATTATTAGGATACCATATATTCCTCACAAGGATATACAATGATAAATTCTCATGAAACCCTCTTCAATTCATGATTTATTCAAGGAAGAAATGATTATGAATCCAATATATTTTTTGTAATTTATGATTTGATTAATTTTTTTACACGTTTTTAATTTCATGGGTTATAATATGATACTTATTACTCTCGTTTCATTTCATGGGCTGTGATATGGATATTTATGATTTTAGGGAACATGTATGTATGATTTCATTACCACATGAGTGGTCCAATATTTTCTTATAATGAATCAGGTAATGATAAACGATATATGATCATAAAAGGTACATGGGTTATATAAAATGATAAAAAACAATGGTTCATGGTTTTTATCTGAATCCTTGAAACATGTAGGTACATGGGTTGTAGCCCAAACATGAAAGTAATACTGTAGATCAGTTGTTTCAGAATCACAAATATAAGAGGGTATATGATTTATTAGACAATCCCAACACAACTGAATATGTGGTTTACCAACACTGACATGTTATTATGGTCTTGGAATGATCCCTAACATTATATTTTTTATGTCTATGTGTATACCAAAATTCCATGTCATATTCATTTATTATGATTTCTGATCTTATGCACTTGATTTCCCCATAACTCATTCCTTAGGAAATCAGGACCTTGATTCCATAATTCATGTTAATAATATGTAGGGTATTATCTTCTAATTCTATTATAACAATCTCATACCCTTATAATCATGTTGGAACTTACATATCTTCATTATTTACGTTGTTGAGCATATAATCTCACCCATTTTAAAGATTTCAACCCTAGATTAAGAATTTATAATTTATGTATTATATGTATAAGATGGGTTCTAGTACTGAAGAGCCATATGGGATATAATTTATCTCACTAATGAACTGGTTTTTATATTTATATGTTTCCAAAGGCACTAAACTACTACAGACTTTGGGATTCTGTTTAATTATATTTTTAATCATTCAACTAATGTAATGAAATGTTTATGTATCAAATGATTTAGTTGTTATATTTATAATATTTTCAAAAATTAAATAATATATGAATAATAAATTATAAAATGGTTTAGAAATAAATTAGTTTTATGAATTTCTTTGATAGAGGTAATGGAAATTTAAAACATGGAATTCTTGAATGCGATAAGTCAACCCATCATAAAGAAGTTTAATTTTTTAGAATAAAAGTGCAGGGGAAGAGAAATGATGATGAGTTGTTAAAATTTAACACAAAAATTCATCTATATAAAATACATTGGACATATCAGGACACATGAATAAGGGGTGGTGAGGATAGAAAAATAATTAAATTGAAATAAGTTAACAAAAAATAAAATAAGGTTTATCATATTGAAATTATTATCCATGAGAACCTCTTTAGGGAAGTTGGTTCTGTCTTTTGTTGAGACCACATGCTTATAGAAAATTTATAGGGACATGAGAGGATACGTTGGTAGAATTTATACATTGTTAATGGTTTTGAGGTGTGAGGAGAAGAGGTGGTGAGGGGTGGTTTTTAGAGTGGAGGAGAGGGGTTTTCTTTTATTATATTATTCATCAGTTTGTTATTTTGGCAGAAAATTATGGATATTTTTTATTCCTATGAATATATATATATATATGTATTTTTAGTTCAGTATTATTAGATTACAACATCCATCGATACTATATGACTTGATAATTCATTTATTTAGCATATACAGTAACTTAATAAATTACAATAATCACTAAAAATGAACTATTTCCAAAAAATCATGAAAATTCACCATAAATAATATTCAACATTTTTAATTTTAAAATGAACTCCATTTTTAAGAAGATATGTTTTTAATTATGAGAAATTGTTCTTAAATTAAATTCTACAATTTTATAAATAATAAAAAATTTAAAATTTTACCTTATTTTAAAAACATTTGGAAATTTAATTAGGGTCTCATGAAATTATCTTATAGACATAAAAATAAACACAACAATTTATGAATATAATTTATGAAATTAACATTTATTTTTATATCAATATATTTTTATAAAATATTAGTAAACATTTATGTTTCACAAAAAAACCAATATATTATTTATCATTTTTAAAATACTTATAAACTTATTAGATGATTATAATATATCATATTTTCATTTATATGAGTCATAAATTTAATTGTTTAATTATAAAGGTGCATTTTCTATTCTATTAGTCAGGTTACTATTCATAATAGTCCCATTACTATTCCAAATGTCATGTTAGTATTCCATTGCTATATATTCCATAATTTCATGAAATACTTTTATTTCCATTATTGTTCTTTTATAATGATTGTATTTTGTTTTCTATTTGATTTTATGTAATCAATAAAATATGATATAAATATAATTAGGTGTTTTCATTGATAAATATTTGTACCATTACCGAAACTATATTAATACATTTACCAATATTTAAATATCATGAGACAATGAACATGATACTTCTCAATGGAAAATAAACATTCTTGTGTCAAAAAACTATGTATCTATCTCTTCACATTATTTGATATAAATGAAATTTGAAATTTTATATTTATCTTTTAAAATAAAAATTATCTTCATTAATACATTTTATATTTCATAATTCATCATTAATGTGTATGCCACTAGAAATAGACTTCACAGAGAATTCATTTTATTCATCTCTCAAGGTAATAAATTTAACTATAATTGTTCTCAACCCATAATGACAAGACACATAGAATAATGATTCCAGTCATATAGCATCTATACCATATAAAGATATAGATAAAATTTAATCAAGATAGACTTTCATTAATGGTTTATTAACGTCAAGTATTAATGTAGGTATGTGATGAATAAAAATAATGATTGAAATAAAGGTTTTTCACTTTTGTATACTGCATCATACTAAATGTTAAGAATAATGTGGTTCTCAAAAAATATCATATCCATTTTCCCCAAATCATAATGTGGGCACATGATTCAAACAAGCATTATGAATGAACCAAAGTCTTATGTTTTCATGTTTTTCACAATAAATTCCATTTTTGATAATTTTTCGAAACATAAATCTCATATAAACCACCAAACCCTATATGATTAAAATTATCAGTCTAGAAATGGTGTTTTTTTCTTATAGGGGGAAAATAATTTTTTATAGTTTTTTATTCTTTTTAATTATCTAGATACATGAATCATAATGTTAAAAAATTGATCACATGGAATCTCTAATAATATCATGAATGTACCCAAATATCCTCAATAAATTATAAAACTAACCACAATAGAAAACATCATCCACACATTGTATTTTGAATATCATGAAACATTCAATGCATTGGTTAAGATTGGATATAATAGGTCCGTTAAATGGATCACTTTCTACAAAGTAAATTCATTTCATCTATTTGAAAAAATATGATTAAAGAAAAAGGTGGTTCCAAAGACTATGTGATCCATATAAAAAATTCATCATTCTTATTAAAAGTGATTATGTACCTCAATATGATGATAATCATGTTCTATATGAAAACATGATCATTTCTATCAATAAAAATACTATTGAATAACATTTGAAATATTTGGATAAATAATTATCTTTATAAGGAGAAATAAAATTTTGTAGAAATACATATTTCAATTCTTATTTATAAAAACATAATAAAAATAAATTTTAGAAAATGAATACATGGAATTTCTATGAATAATTTCATCTATAATTATCAACATATTTCTTAAAAATCATAATTTTTAAAAAATTTATGATCAATATTATATCTAGTAATTAAATTCCCATTATAAATGTGGAATAAATATGAAAATAAAATTTAATATATGGAATAATGATTATCCTATGAAACTATTATATGTACTAGATAAATAGAATAGTTTAAGGGTCAAATGATTGTTTAGTGGTATTTTCTCTTAAATATAACAATCTATTTTAAAATTGGGAAGGTAAATTAAAATAATGAATTGAATATCATAAATTACATTCCATAATTATTCATGGCTTATAGATTTTGTTCCTACAATTTTTTCAATTATTGTTCTCGATATGAATCATTTCATAGATAGAATTAAATTTTCATGGAACTTGTTATGCATAATTTTACATCATTAATTTCACTTTGACAACACAAATAATTTTCTTGATGTGAAGTAATGGTTCACATCACGAGTTGAATATGGGAACGATAAAAATTTTATCTAACTACTTATCATCATCATCATTGTGGACATGTAAAATTATGTCATCAATGAGTAACAGTTGTAGAAATTATGTTAAAAACGATAAAGGAATAGATACTCATACAAATTTATTCCTAATTCATAAATTTATATCAAAATTTCAGTAATGTAAACAAATTAATAGTAAATAAATAATGGTTTGATCACCCATGTAGCCCATTGTTTTTCACTTCCTCCATATGTGTAGTACCAAATATTATCTATATTTCGTACAAGGGTGGGGTTTCATGGAATATGACCATCAAATGTTGATTTTAAATTATAATCTTCTTCTTCATTATTATAAATGACTCCATTAATTGAAAATACTATGTCTATATATTTTTAAATGAGGCTTCACTTTCATGTTGGGTGTAGGATGACTTATGGTTCCTCATCTTAGTATGTTTCTAATTGTACAACATCTCCTTGACTATATAGTGGATACAATAGATAAAAATTTCTAAAAGGATATACAATGGTAAAGATATTTGTGTAAAATTTAATGAATTTTTTATTTTAAAAAATTAATAATAAATATTCCTATTTAGTATATGTATGAATTTTCTCTATTTCATTATGAAGACCCTTGTGGTTCTCTTCATGGGTTTCCTCAAATAAATTTTCATTTTCTTTGGAGATATCAATGGGTTCATCAATAATTCAATAATCCATTTTATTCTCATCCTCTTAGTAAAAACAATTTTCAAGAAGTTCTTAATATTTCAAAACACTGGGGATTGAGAATATAATCATATTTTTCTAAAATTTAATGGGAATGAGTCTAAGAAATTATCAACTCCCTGAATTTTTTAGACCCCAATTTCATCATTGGTAGAAGGTAGCTCATGGAAGATATTTCTTTTAGTGTACAGAGTAAGATACTCAGGATCCCCTATTCATTCTTTAAATTACAGAACTTGGGATTCTTTCTTCCTCATCAATGACCAGATATAGTATAGAGATATTGATTTGTTCTACCTTGTTTATAAGAATACTATATTTCATTTAATCATTATCACAGACACTCAAATATTTATCTAGGACATTTTGAACAAAAAATATAAACATTATCATGTAAGTATTTATCATAACTCTCTATAAATTAATGGTTTGATTCAATCTTGATTTCTATATGGTTGGGTGGTATATAAATTTTAAATATGTATTCCAAATAGTTAAATTAATTAGAAACATTATGATGATCTAGATGAGGTTCCTCAATAACTAATATTCTTTCATAATTATCATGAAATTAATTAATAATGAGTTCTACTTCATGAAACAAAATGCCTATCTCTTGGTAATTCGATAAATTTTTTCCACATAAGTAATAAATTCATCCTTCAATGAAAGGGGTTCCATAGTTTCATAAACATCTATTTCTTACACCCTTGGGAAATTAAACCATTTATATTGATAATTTTGTGTCCATATCACTGTAACATAAATTTTCATTATAATACAATTATTTACAAGATGTTAAAAAAATATATAATGAAAAATTGATAAGTACCATTAGAATGATAAAACTTTAAAATACATAACTTATAGTTTTTTAGAAGATAATTTATTTTCTTATTATAGAACATAGGATGTCCTGGGTAATATTAGATAAGGATCATTATTTTCGGTTCAATAACTAATTCCAAAGTCACCTAAACTACATATTACTGTATTTATGTTAATTTTTTAAAATAAAAAAAATTTGGATTATGGGTTTGGGAAAAAAATATTACAATTTAAAAATAATACAGAAAAGAATATTCAAAATAAAATGAATGCATGGTTGAACAACCTTGATCCAAGGGTTTAGTTAAGTTGGTTCCTTCATGATTAAATTATATTTTTTAATCAATCCATCCATACATGGAAAACTATGTCATAACATGAGTAATATTATTAGTATTCCATGGAAATATCATTGGAACAATAAATTTGTCCTCTTTATGGTAGAAAATAAGAAACAATTTGTGATTAATTCTATGGTATATGGTCATCCCCATGAACATAACTCTCAATCAGTAAATATTAAATTAAAAATTATTAATAAATGAAGTGTTACAATATGGAATTGTTTCAAAACCTCCCCAATGGTTTAGAAAAAGGTTAGTCAATTTTCATCTTAATGTTCAAGAGATCATAGTATAAATATAAATTGGATAGAGATATGGATGAATAATGAAAGGAGAAATGGGAAATTTTATAATGTAACCTGATTTAGTTTTATATAATAAGAAATTAAAATTCATCATACATAAATAAAAACCTATAGTTGTAGAAGTACCATCAAAAAATAGTTCATTGATTAATTACAGAGATTAGTTGATTCATTCCTCAACCACCTTAATATGTATTTATAATCCTTCACGATTCTTAGACTGTTCTAAATATGCCAAAAAAATGTTATTCAGTCATAATGGTTGACAATATTTATGCATCACACGTTTTAATTTTTAATATATAATGTTATCTTGGTCTTATACAAGGGATTAATGTCAGGAATTGTTATTCCATGACATGTTGTGTGTCAGTAAAACACATTTTTTCTATTTTCATGCTTTAGATAACCTTCTTGGGTGAATTTTTTATGTTTCCTAGCTTGACCATATCTTTAACACCAGGACACAAGTAGTTACTACCCAAAATGCTCTTTTTTATCCAATATCACTCTGTCTCTGCCTTTTAAATTATTTTACATCATGAATTGTAGATTCACAAAAGGAATTATTTGTTACATACATATTTAGAATTATTTTCACAACAATCATCAGTTTTGAGCTCTAGGATCAAGTATCGAATTATCATTTATTGTGGGGAATCTTCTTTATGTTGAATTCAACACTTTTGAATAATTTAATGTCAAAAATTGTATCCTTAAATAAAAAAAAATAAAATTTTAATTAATAAATTATATTTGAAAAATAAAATTTTTTAATATTAAAATAAACACCAATAATATCTTCCAATCTCATACCTCAAAAATTACATGTGTTTAGATTCAATGTTGGTCTTAATTTCCCCATAGGAGGACCATATTATAAGATAAAACATAATATATTATTTAGTATACTAAATATTTTAAATAACTAAAATAAACCATGATATGGTTCATATAAACACTAATAATAGAACATAACTGAAATAAAACCCAAGTTCATTCATAAATATTGTCAAAGATTTAAAACACTTAAGAATATGTTCATTGCATTGTTATTCCCATTGTTTATTATCTATTGATGTATTATAGTATTGTAAAACTCACATAGTTATGGTAATATATGATTCATGTTAAATATCCTAAATTGATTTGTGTTATTTTATTTTTTTGTATATATATAATTTTTAGTAACAATAATGTTTTAATGAAAGTGTATTTGAAGCTATAAACCATTTAATTATTAAATTAATTGGTTTTTAGTGTGAAATGTTTTAAAACTTCTATATAATATAGATAAACATGACTTTATTGTTTTTGAGTCTATGATATCTTATTAAAACTTCTATATAATGGAAAAACCTATAGTTTTCATGACCATAAAATGAAATTTACAGTTCCCTATTTGATACATTATGTAATCATTAACCTTGTGGGTTTTTTACTAATTTTATAATGAAATTGGAAATTCCCATGAATATGATGTATTTCTAGAATTAAAAAAACAATAATTAATTAAATTTAATTTACAGGAAAAGTATTTATAAAATATATAATTTTATTATTTGAGGAATTGTATATGGTGGATGTAATGTTTTATATTTGAGTATATTAAAATAAAATATTTTATTATTTTAATATAATTCTCTATTAGCTGATTTAATATGTAATTTAAATAAGATATAGAGTAAAGGAAATGAAATGGACGAAATTAATTTTATATTTGAATGGAGAAATCAATTTGGAAAGTGAATGATAAAAGAATTATGGAATGTAAAAAAGGTTAAATACTTAAAATTATTTTTTAATTATTTTGTTCCACATAGGATATTTTTCTTTAAAATTCCATCTATATAGTCTTTTTGAATCATGTTTTACTAAAAAATAGAGAAAAATGATGGTAGATAATTGATTATTTATTAATTTTTCGGAGTTCTTTCTTGTTTATAAAGGGAAAATGTTTGTTTCCGATCATTCCATGTGACGAAAAATTCTCAATTAATTTGATATTACATGGGAATCTACCTTTATATTAATTTTTCATGGTATGTTAATGAATTATAATAATAAATAATAACTATTATCAGGTACATTGAAATATGATATTATGTAATAACATTAAATTGGAGGAAAATGAGGTTATATTTTATATGGAGTATGTTTTGTTATAATAATTTTAAAAATAATGAAATTTAAATTTATGATGAATAAGAAATAAGAGAAGAGTTATATACCATTAAATATATAAATAAAATTTCATATGAGGTTGTTTAATAAATGTAACTATGTTCCCCATAGATTTTTATAATGAAGAATATTGATATATTATTAAAAATTAACGCATTATATAATATAATTGAGGATTTGATCCTCAAGTCATGACATGTTATATACCGAAGAAGTACTATAGATAATTATTAGAAATTGATTTAAGAGAATCAAACAATTTGGGATCCAAATGACTAACTAATTGTTGAGAAATATATATAATGTGGTTTAGAAACCATCATTGAGTTTCCAAGAATTGTGGAAGTTATATTTCTATAATATAAATTCTCGGATAGAGGCTATAGTAATATTGAATTGATAATAATTTTTTTGAAGGAAATATGATTAGATGAATAAGTCTTCATTTTTTAAGAGTTATTTTTATACAATTTAATCATAATACAAATCAACATATTATTAATGTATACATTTATATAAAAATATTCTCATAATTTGTATTCCTGAATTCCACTCCACAGAATCACAATATAACTACATAAAAAAGAATTATTTTCTTTAAAAAAGACAATAAAATTAGTGTAAAATAATTCCTTAATAAACATAAGCATCAATTTATCAAATGTAAAAAAATCTATACACCTATATTTAAACGTGATTTAGGTTTACATTGGGATGAATTCCTCATACATCACTATCAATACATTATGAAATTTTTTATTTCATAAATGTCAAATATTGTGTTTCAATATTTAATATTTAACAAATGCAATCAATTTTGGCAATACAATTTAAATTTTTTAATGTTTCTAACATAACAATAACTCAAATGGTAATGTGATTTATTATTGACAATATTGAATATAATCATTATGTCATGGATAATTATCTCAATGTGAGAAGAATAAATTGAGATACTTTATTAATGTATGATATTCTAATTTTAGAATTTCAATATTTTGATGAAAATTAAAACATTAGATTATTAATTTGTTCATTTATTTCCCAATATACCTGAACATATTTTTACCCATGAATCAATACTGTGTTATTTAAAATCATGATTATGAGATTATTAAGAAACTTCTTGAATTTTCTATATTAAAATTGTGTTTATTATATCAATGTATAAGACATTCATTAGTGTATTAAAGGACTGCAATCCTTGAAAAATAATGTAATTACTAATATTTATTAATATGATAAATGAGATAAATCTATGATGGAAGTATGTAAATATAAATATGAAATAAATAATCAAACTATTGATTTGTTAACCATGGAGAGGGTAAAAATTTTCTGAAGAAAATGGTGACCTTTTTGGGATTAAATTTCCCATAAATTACGACGATTCAAGTTTGAGAAGATGTGTATGAAGGTTGACTGCTTCTGGTGTGTATGAATTCAGTGGGAATCAAGATAGTATTTTTATATAATTATTGAAAATATATAAGATAGGGATTCCACACTATAATGATTTATTGTTATGTAAGTTGTATACATTATCTTAAGATGATTAATTTTGGATTTTTTGTTCAATGATTTGAGGAAGATGATTCCAATACATTATGAGGAAAAACATTAAAAAATATTTCCCCATGTGAGTTGTAATAAATAATTTTATTTATATAATATAACATGAAGTAAAAAATTTAGATCATAGATATACCAAAATATTGAATTTTAGAAATATGATTTTTTATGGATAGGAGATACTATCAAGGTATTCCGTTTATATATGTTTAATGATAATAAAGAAATTAACTCACCCTTTCAGGCATATAAGATTGTGAAAATAGAAATAGCATGACGAGAGAAACATGAGAAGTTATTTCGTTTGAGTTGATTATGTTTATAGGAATAAGTGGTTTATTTATAATGGGAAAAAGGAAATGGGGTTACTTCTACTCTAGTGAAGTAGTATAGAAAGAGAAAAATAATTTTTATGCACATAGAATTATTATTGGGTTTTTTATCAAGAAAAAAAGTGGCTTATATAATCTATTTGTTAGATATAGTTGAAAAAATTGAAAATATATTTAGTTTAAAGATAAATAATTCAAGGGAAATATAAATATTTTATTCCATAGATTCTAGTATTGGGATGTCTATGTTTCAGTAATCCAGTAATTAGTTTCAAGAGGAAACATGAATCTAAAGATAGAGTGCTAGAGGTCAAGTTTCACATGATAATTATTTAATGAAATATAGTATTTTTATTAATTTTAAGTGATGTATATGGTCAATTCAATGGTTTAAATGGAATCCAGTGTATTATTTTTAACCAACTTCAAAATAATGATGTTTTTGAAATAACTGGTGGCATTACCATATAATGGTGTTATGGGATAAAACGTCGTGCATTCATGTGTAATATGGTTATAATATGGAATCCAATATATTTAAATTATAGTATGAAAATATTACATTACCATACATTCCAATAACATTTTAAATATACAGTTTCATATAATAAAAAATCATTAATGAATAGAATCCATGTACGTCAAATAGAATTTGAAAAAAATCACTATATAAAACACATAATAATATATCAAATGGAATCAAAATTTCCTATAAATATCTACAATGTATATTATTCTTGAAATATCATACATATTACATTTCATTGTAACAAATTTAAAATGAACCATTAGAAATGGGTTATCTCATATGCTCAATAAAGTTAAAATTAGTCAATAAAAATCAAATAAAATAAGTATGTATAAAAGTATCATTTTTGTATAATCATGATACATAATATATATATATATACACATCAGTTAATGGAAAATAGATCATTGAATAAAATAAGTAATAAAAAATTTGTATAGAATATCATAAAAGGAAGGCAAAGACAGGGAATTATAGAATAACCTTAAAATGAAAAGAAACCAGACAAGATAAAAGAACCTAAAAACTACATTTTAATATAAAAAACCTATTCATAGGAACAATTTTTTGAAAATATTTGAGAAATAATATTATCCCATCTAAATTTTGAAAATGTAAATATTAATGGGTATAAAAATCTTAAAAATATCATTATTACCATTCATAGGTGAACAAACTCAATATGTGCATGCCTGACTATCTCAGGAGATTAAAACATAGCCCATTGAGTTGTAGGGTGATATAGGACCTGACCGATCATAATTGATACATTTGATTTCTATAACAAATAAATAATTCGTCATAAAAATCCCATGAAATGAAAATGAGTTCTATATACCTCTAATATATTTACTACCTAATGAAAACATTAATTATTACATCAATAATTATTAAAATACATACCTATAGAGAATAAATAGGTATCCAATGATATTTAGTAACATTATATGTAAAAAATGATATCTAAATAATTATGAATATGGTATTTACAATGTATTATAATTGGTATATGTATTAATCAATAAAAACCTGAATCAATCGATATAAGGAATCAATGTGAAAAACATATATCAATAGAAAAAGGAAACATAGTATTCAAAAAGAAATTTTAATTTATTGAAACTATGGATTATCATAAATGGATATTAAAACATTATAGAATAATATTAAGGGTATTACATAAAAAATTCCCATGTATTATTATAATATAGTTCCTTTGGATTCAAGGAACACAATCTTCTAATCTGGTGAATGATCTTCGACATCACCCATAATAATATTCCCATTTTGTATTATTCACAAACTTTTTCTACATAAAACCTTTCTTAATAAAATGGGGAATAAAATAATAAGAAATTTTGAACATTAATTCCCAGTAAGGGTTAGAAGGGAAGATACATAAGACTAACATGAGCATAAGGGGTATTCAAAAAAGATCTTAACACAGGAAAACCGTACCCTATATATCAAAGATCCTAAAATTGAATCATTATATAAAAATTGGCATTTCAAAAAAAAGGGATAATATGAATGTCAAAAACATGATTCATCAAAGAATACAATTGGTATGTAACATGTGTTTGTGTCATACACACTAGAATAAAAAATATGATATAGAGGATATCCACTAAGGCATTCTTGACATGTTTTTCTTGGGTTGACCACTATGTACCTACTTTTTTTTGGGTTGACCACTCATGTAACCTACTTTTCAGGCTTTTTATGAGCACACATGTATCTACATTATTGAGTTAATCTACCCTCATTTCTAATAGAGAATTAATTTTGATACAATTCATTGGAGTGTGTTATATAGCCCACCCATATCATATTTTAAACCATCTTTAAGTATGAGTGAAGATCCTAAAAATTCATTATCTCATAACCCATGATATGGATGTTATAATCAAAATATCATTACAATTGGATAATTTTCATGTTTCATAATCAGTTCATGATTTCATAACCCATAAAAATAAATAGTTTTGAAAAAAAATTATCATGGTATAACACATGGAATAGAAACGAATTTCATAAAAAAACATTGCATAATAACATAAAACCTTCATATAAATAATAAAAACGGTACCCTTGGATCATATCTAGAGTAAAGTATTCATTATATCGATGAATGAATTATTATATGGATAAGGATTATAAAATATCACTTGGCACATTTGATAAGTAAATTTAACTTTGTTAGAAAATTGTTTTCTAAAACAAAAATATTTTCAAAATACATTCCTAAAATAATTAAATTTGAAACTATTAAATAATTATTTGAAAATCATTTAATGAATTTCATTAGGAAACTATCCATTCTATATTGAGAAATAAATTTTAAAAGCATAAATTTATTTTGGAAACATGTTTTTTGAAAATATTGTTGGAAATATATAAATGAATCTTCTATGTAATGATTACTCATGCCCTCAAAAAATTATGTTCATTGCATCCATGAAAAAACAAATATTCCTTTCACATTTACTATAAAAGTAAAATTGGAATTACTCTTAAGAAATTGGTATTCCTTTCCAAAAGGTTATATAATAATTAATGAATGGGTAAAAATGTATTTTTAAATTCATAATAGAGTAATAATAAAAATTCAAATAAATTAGATGTTATGATTTTGAAATAAAAATTGATTCTGACCAAATAGATTAATAATATCTTATTTTCATAAATAATATTTTAATAATTATATTATGTATAAAATAGATGGAAATTTTTTTCATTAAATTAATAGATCATGAATAAACAATTTAAAATGAAATACAAAGGAACTATTTATCGATATATCATAATACTTTATTCTTTGAAATACAATCATTAAAAATCCGAATAAAAGATGGAATTGTAACGTAAAATGAATACAACATTGGTAACCTCAAAACACAAGACCCATGAAGAAACAAAAAAATGAAACCTAAAAGAAAATGATGATAGATATATTAATTATATTACATTTAAAATAGGTTTTATACACAACTATTGAATTAATATAGGTTCATATCAAAACATATATCTCAAATATGGGAAATTGATACAAAATACCTTTACTGATTTGGTAACTTTTGAATAGCTATCTCCATTAAAGGAATCTAATCAAGTTGATTTGTAAATAAAAATAAATTTTAATAAAATAATTATACAATGCATTTCAAGAAATTATATTCACCACATTGGAGAATTAGTTGGAAAATATATCATGTTTGTCAAAATAGTAAAAAAATGAGATGAAAATCACATACCATAAGTTTGGAATTCCATAATCCACATTCATGATATCATTATACTAGATATAGTTTTAAAATAAATCTTTTACAGATCCTTTTTCATATATAAGACAACATATATTATTTACTTATGACATTTCATTAGATTTTATTTAGCAATTTTATGTTAAAGATGCGTTTCAGAAATAATCCAATTTTTTCATATATGTTGTGACTTTTTGTTTGATTACTGTTATATTGATCATATTTTCATCATCTCCAGAATATAAAACAAGATTTAAATATCATATATATTCATTATATAAGTATTCAGAGTGATTTAGAAATTTGCATGATTGGAAATGACCTACATCATTCATGGAGTAAGTAGGTCGTACATATGCGTAAACATTGTTTTTCATATTCTTATTAGTTAAAGAGATTAAAATATAATTGATATATTATCATTACATTATATTTATTATTTGATATATTTCACAACATTTTAAATAACACATCCTTTATACAATAAATTTCAATCATGAATGAATCACATGACTTCGTGATATGGTGGTCTATCATACACTCAAATGTCATTATCATTATAATAATAAAGGGAATGAATGAATCTATATGTGATATAACTTATAAATAAGAATAATAATTTAATTAATATCATAAATATGTTATATATTTTTTATCCATCTATATTCCCATCCTTGAGAAGTGTTTATGGAGAAAATAACATCATCGATTCCTGAAGTGATTGTCCTTCATTTACACATATGATTATTTTATCACCCAATTTAATGAAGTTTGTGTAGTTATAGGTCATACCCATAACAAAAAAAATCTGTAATTTTTAAAATATTTATTTAATTATATAATATTAATATAATAAAAAATTATTGGGAGTTTTTACGAAAGGAAAAAAATTATTGAGGATTGTTATATCTTCTTTAAGTGTTCTTCTTATGTTTGCACTGAGTGATTTAATTGCTATATTTATTACATAACTAATGATTCAAGGATCCATGTAAAAATGGTTGAGGTTTTTTACTTGTTATTGGGAAATCTAAATTTTTTGATAGGAGTAAATATGTGGTGAGAGTGAATGCCCTTTTATAGGTTTAGAAGAGTATGAATCTTGTAAATAATAAAATGTATTAACTATTTCAGGGCCAATATTACATCAAGTGGCCCAAAAATTTATTATTATTAGGGTAGATAGATTATTTAGTCGATCCACATGTCTATTATAGAATTAATCGCATTTTTTAAACATTTGATTCATTATTTTCAATGATTAATTGTTATTATCATTTCGGATTTACATTGTGCTAACTAGTTTCATTAAATAAATAATTTGTCTCTTCTTAATATAATATTTTTTATAAATATATAATTATTTATTTCAATAATAATCCCAAAATAAAATCCATTTTTTGCAATCAATTTTTACAAAAGCCAAAATTATCATGAAAAAAAAATCGCATTATTATTAATAATGCTAAATGATTTTTTACTATTCAATAGACAACATAGTTGTTATAATAAAGATTCTTATTGATGAATGTACCATAGTTTATATTTTTTTCAATGAATAATACATTCAAATAATAGTTTATTTTTTCGTAAATTTAAATAAATAAAAATTATCATTTTTTAGAAAATGTTATTAATTTCAATTTTGTCATTATTTATATAATTTCAATTTTAAAATTATCAAGAAAATAATAGAGTTAGAATATATTAATTTAACAAATTATTAATATGATATATTAATGTTAATAAATTTTGAACAAAATAATTCATTCAATTTACAGGGTAGTTTTATTTTTTTGTTAGTTATTTTATTTGTTATTAACAAAAAAATTTACTAATTTGGTGTTTCATATGAATTATAATTTATCATTTGACATCTAAAAATTAAAAATAAATTAATATGAAAAAAATAATTTAAAATTAAATATGCTATATATAAAAGAATATATATCATATGTTAACCAATCTCAATTCATCATAGATATTAAATGTAAGATATGTGTCAGTCATGTCTTTTTCTTCACTCAAAATATTATATGGGTCAAATTCAATGGAAAGGGGATACATTTTTCCACATCTTATAGAAAGAGATGTATAATGTTATAATAAACTCATAATATAAAATTGAGATAATATTTTAGATAATTTAAACTCTTATCATTCTTGTTTAAACCCTATTAAACTCATTTTTTTACTTTATCCATATTAATTAATTTTAAAATTATTAACTATTAATTTCATAAAAAATTAAGTTTAAATTATTAGAAATTAGAAATATTTTGATTCCATATATGAAATCCATTTATTCAAATTCAATTCACGTAAGTAAATATATTAATTTAAAATTAATCTTGCATACGCAACAAGAAAGAATATTTTTTAAGTTAAAATGATCAAAAGATTATGATGTTTTTATATTTCAATTCAATATTAATATTATGAACAGTATATAAATTGTATTGAAAGATACCTCACTGATCTTTTTATAACTAAAATTAAATATAATAAATATTTTAACTTTATAAAAAAGTATAAAAAAATGAAATTTTCCATTAAAATTAATATTTTTTATTATTCTATTAAAAATGATACTTTACATAAAAGTCCCAAAAAACTCACACTAATATAATTTTTATAATACTTTTTAAAATATTATATTTTTTTAAATAAATTTTATATATGATTCACTTTTTGTGAAAAAATATTCACTATAAAAATATAAGGAAACTACTTCTTATAAAAATAAAGTTTTTTCGTGTAAAGGTAAGTTAATTTTTATCTTTAGTATAGAAAAGAAATAATTTTAATAATAAAAATTTTATTTATTATATAGTATATAAACTTAATTAAAATAAATAAACAACTGTTATTTTGTTAATTTATTGTCATAAAACTTATTTGGGTGAATAAAGATATTTTTCAAAAAATGATTTCCTTTGTTTCAAAAGTGTTTTATTTTCATTTATAGTGAGTTGGTTACCAATTAAATAATTATATAAACATGTGTAAGCCATAATTTTAATATTTATCAAATCATATTCATAGTTAAATTCAAAATCCTAGTTGATAATTATAATATTAAATAATTATATTTTAATAGAATATCAAGTTTGGTTTTAACTGATTGTTGGGCATCATGCAGCATAAACTCAAATTTTTTGTAACACAATCACAACATAGTATTTCTTGTAATGAAATATTACCTCAGTTTTTCATTAACATAAAATATCACAAATATTAAATATATTTTATGGAACTAATTCTACATGTTTTACATTCTACACCCATTAAAATGATTTTCTCTCTTGAAATTCATCTCTTAAAAAGTGGTATAAAATAAAAAATCCATTATTGTAGAACACATTGAAAATATGAGAAAAATATTACTAATGTTAAACTAGTTGTTTGGAACATAATTTTTACCCAAAAAAACTCATAATGGGGATTCAATATAAGAGAAAATAGGTGAGAAGAGAATATTTTCAAATGAAAGAAAAACATAAATAATTATTGACAGTGTCAAAGATCACTGATAATAACAATGTGGGTGATCTAGATAATGTTTATAATAAATAAACTATAACTCAAAATAAGAATTAAAAGTACATTGAAATCATCAAAAATGAATATTGAAGGACAAGATTTTAGTTCAATATCATTTTCCAAAAGATGATGAATTTTCACTATAAGATGTTCTTAAATGATTTCATTCCATTTCTGGTATACAATATCACCATTGGTTATGAATTAATTAATTTAAACATAATCTATTACTAAAAAAATTAATTTATTTTTATATCCTCTAAGAACCAATGGATAATTTCATCATAGAGAATTTCATTCAAAATATCATTACTTATCTTCATAAATAATGGTTTTCACAATGTATGAAATATGGATAAATCATTATGCATCAAAGTAAAACATTAATATCTAAATACTAATTCTAATATAATCATAAACCATTTCATAAGTAATTTACCTTTGGCTACATATTACGTCCAAAATCTTAAACATGAAAAGGATGGTCTCATATCAGTTTAACATTGGTCCCCCATATATCATAATGTATCTATATATTATTAGAGACCATGAATGTGAATAAATTCATCATCTATTCTCTCAAAACATTGTAATTACCAGAATTACCATAAAACCACATTAAAAGGTTAAATCATACACCATTCCATTCAATGTAAAAATATTATTTGATATATTCCATTAATAAAAAATGTTGTAAACTCCATGAATGAAAATAAAACCCTCTTTTTAAATTAATCCATTATAAGTTTTGAAGTTATTAAAGATATCAAATTTAAGTTTTCTAAAATAATCATATCCCTATACCAACATCATTATCTCAATATAAAGAATATATTTATAGTTAACATTCAATTAATAATGTTTATCCCATGAATTTCTCTTTACCATTAAATAACTTATCTTGGATATTACCAAATTAGATATATTCTTCTTAATCACTAATGAAAAAACTATAATGAAGAATAATTATATATTTCATTATTCATATTACATAATCATTCTGCTCGCTTAGATAAATATTTAATTTGTCCCACTTCCTTCTTAAGAAATTAACTAATCATTATTTTCTTATTCTTTAACACTTATGTCCTCTCACATGTCATTTGTAGACACATCATCATAAGTAATATAACAATTAATCATACCATCTTACTAATTGACATCATAATATTTCCCCCTAAGACATTTTTTTTCATAATTTCCACACATTCCACATCAAAATAATTCAACAGTAAATGATATCATAAGAGAACATTATTATCAACCATTTGGTTAACCAAATATTTCATTTTACTTTATAGTTACTTGATTAGTTCCGCTCATTCCTATAAAAAAAATCGATGTATTCTACTAAGACAACCACTTTGGTGGTTATTTCCACATTCTAAACATAAGGAAATTTAATCTATATTTCTAAATGGTTTCCATTACCAAAACTCATAGACAAATATTTCCATATTTTATTTGTTATATATTTGAGTTTGTTAAGGTACAAGTATTTAATCAAGTTCCATGAAAATTGATTAGTCATAAACAATACATCCTTCACTCAAGTAATTATCCAAATTTGGTTCTCATTATGAAATTGCTTACCACATTCAATATTAACAAATTTCTTTCTGGTTTACTTGATTAAATATATAAAAAAATATTGTGAGCAACACTCATCATTTTATAAAATCACAAAATCATGAAAAATAACTTATATGGCGTCTAAATCATGATACATTATTTTTAATCTATGATAACTCATATTTATTCATGATAAATAATGGTCAACATCTATTTAACTCATTCGTGATAGTCAATAATGAAAATGTGAATTTATAAAGAATATACCACTGGAGTGTCAAGACAAGTGTGAAGAAAGGTTCATTATTGTGCACCAATTTCTGATAGATTCAAGATCAATTCGGTGTTTTCAAGGTTTCTAACACAAATAACTTCTTTGCCCGATCCATATCCACTTATAGTATCCAAACAACAATATAATTTCATGGAGACCACTCTATCAATACTTTACCAAATTTCAAGGCTATTATCCAAAAAATTGACTCACACATAGAGTTATCCATAGAGACATCCTAGGACATATTCTTATAAATATAAGAAGAGATCTCAATAAATATAACATACACATTCCTAATGGTTAAATAATCCATAACATTGATTCCAACAATAGTAAACAAGGAAAACATGTAAATTGATATTACACCAATTTAAATTTAAATTCATTAAATTACACAAACATATGAAAATTTACCATAATAGGTAAAAATTTTGGAATATGGAACAAAATATTATATTCTAATGATCTTAAACCTCTATAATAATAATCATTCCATTTATTACTCTTCAAAAACATACCCTACCTTGAATAATTCATCATAACCAGGAAAAAGTTATCATTTGAATGTGTGATCTCAAATGCATAGAATTTCTAAAATTAAATGATATGTAATAATTACATGAGCATATATATATAAGAACACAAATATAACTTCTAAAAACCATAATATGAATTTCCAATATCATAATACTCAATCTTGAAATAAATATTAGTATATCATAAGACACAAATCATAAGGAAATTAATGAACATGAGTCATGAGAGCATAAAATTTGAATAAGACATAGACATATAGAATAAACAAAAGTATAAATACCTTTACCCACACTTTCAGATTTAGTTCTAAATCATGTAATATATTTGTTTTATAAGCTATTATAGAAAACACAATATAATATATACAATTGAAGAACTTCTCTGTTCTAGGTTATGGAGAATTATACAAAAACATACATATATTGAAACATATTTAATAAAAAAGTTAAAAAAATAACTACTTGGATTTATCTTCATTATCCCTTTAACATTATTTGGAACATTTATGGAATCCTATTATTTTTTTTAAAAACATGGGATGACCAAAAAAAATCTCAGTAAGGGGTATAAAATGAAGGAAAACACCATTAATCCATTTTTATATGTAAAAGTATGAAATTATTTTCACAAAGGTATTCTTATCACATTTAATTAATAATATACATACACTGTGAAACATGAGATTTACAAAAATCATTGAAAAAATAAATATGGAATAAATTAATTTTGGGGCATTATTTACTAATATTTTAACCCTCGTGGCTACCATATAATTTGTAACCCTAAGGGGTAACTTACAGTGTAACCCTCATAACTAACGTATAATGTAACAATCATTGTAACCCATGGAGTAACCATACAACTGAATTCCAACATGCAAATAACCAATACAATGTAAAGAGATATTGGTCACACCATTCATCATAAAAAATTCCCATGTATAGTAAAATAATCACAAAACATTAATAATTACATAAAAATATTTATTTTAATTTTCTTAAAATAGAATTTTAAGAGTATTTTTAATGAAAGTCCCTTTAAAATAATATATTATTGTAGTTAAATTTAATTAAATTAATGGAATATGTATATATAATAAAAACACACATAATAAATTACAATATAAACTAAATTTATTACAAAAATATTATTATTGGTATATAATCAATGAAGTTTAAGTTTAACAGAAAGAATGGATATTGGGTTATGAATTAACTTATATCATTTTCCTCTAAGTTCAAATATTTTTAAACATACTATATAATGGATAAAATAGTGCTATTAATACATTAATAAATAATACTAATTTTTATAACAACTTATTTGATAAATTTATAATATCATTACACACAATTATTAATAATATTTTTTTAATTACATTATTTTGGGTGCGTTCATTACATGGTTTCTATGGCCGGTTCATAACATTTTTTATTTTCAAAAATAATAAATACCATTAATGTGATATGAGATGTTATTAATATGTTTCTATACTATTATATAATACCATCAATCATTTTTTTCATATATGATGATGAATAATTAGATAAAACATTAATGATTTTTATATCATTTTGGTAGTTTGTCGATTATCACAAACTAATTTCATTATATAATTTTATATGATGCATATAAGATAATTATATAATATAAAAGAGGTTGTATAATAAACTTTAAATTATTTTCAACCATTAATTTGGTTTTACAATCATCTTTGATGGATATAATTGAATTCGAAAATGTGTCACCCATGATTTTGGTAAATCTACACATCACGAACAATGTTTCTATTTTTTGAATAAGTGGAATTAGGAAAGAAGAATAATGATTAATATTTCCAAAAAACATGACATAAATACATTATATAGTTAATACTGTAGATTTTAGTCATCTTGGATATGGGTTGGTGAAGATATTATATGGAAATAAATGAATTGAAATGAAAATATGAGAAAATGAAAGAGGATTTTTACCTATGGAGATTTTATCATTGAGAACCTCCTTATGGCCTTTCAAACTGGAAATTTTGTGAGGCTCGGAGTTCATGTACATGCAGAAGATACATGGGATGAATATTGTGAATAGCGTAGTCCATTATCAAAGCTTGAGGGGTTTGATTGGAAGAGGCGTTGTGAGGGAGGTATTTATAGGGGAGGAGAGGAGGGGTTTCCCATTATTTTAGTATTAGTTTAGTATTTTTGGTCACGACTTTGAATAGTCTTGATTCATGTTACCCAAAATTGTAAATTGTTCCTTTTTGTTTTATCGAAGAGTTCTTACATCATCCATGATTCTTGGTATAGTTTTTTATCATAATATATATATATGTGAAATCATTGTAATTAAGTATTCAAAAAAATCATGTATTTTAGAAAAATCCCAAAAATCCACTTTGACCATTTATATGTTGTGTGGAATTAAAAAATAAACACCATTTTTTCGAAATAATTTTCTCAATATGTATAATTTAATTTTTAAATAAAATCATAATTTATTCAAAAAGTAATAATTTTAAAACTATAAATAATATTATAACCACAATATAATAAGATAAAATTTTATTGTTAAATTTTATGAAAATAAATTTTCATTTAAATTACTTATTTAATCATAAAATATTAATTTAATATTTACGACTTAGTAAAATACCAACAATTATATAGTGATCATATTGTCACATATAAGATTCATTTTAATTGTACATTCATTGGTGACGTTACAATTTATTTTGTGAATTAAATATTAATAAGGGTAATATTACTATTCATAAGGCAAACATTACTATTCCTAAAGGTATGTCACTATTCACCAAAAATTATTTTTTTTCTAATAGTATCAAATTACAAAATGATCGCAACCATGTATCCCTATTTTTAGAAAATCAACTCATATAAACTAATAAATTTTGTTTAACTGTTAGAATATCTTGGTCACATAGAATTTTATAGTTCATTTAAACACGTAGTGTTTCTTTTTAAAATATATGGATGTTACAATAAGTATATACAAAACATAAGACATTTCATTCCAGTATGTAATTCATAACATATTATGTTGGGGCTGACTATAAGTGTACTAGCTAAGAACATGGGCAAACCACCCTTAAACCATCTTTCTCTAGCATGGGATATCTATTAGTGTACCCTCGACTTCAGGCTTAGGATTCCCACACATGTACCCTCAAATATATTTCATAATTTATCTATAACAAATTAATTAATCATAGATATTGGTCTCACCCATCTCAAAATGAAAACATTATTTATGTGTGCTACATGATCATAAACATTAATCATGTCTTAACACATGAAATTGGGTTCACAGACATCATTTAATTACATTTTGATAATTGAAATATTTCCAAACCATTTCATAATACATAACAAATGAACTAAATTTGTTTTCCAAAGAATTATCTCATTGTATAACCCAAGGCAGAGAAAAAGGTTTCATTAATAACATCTCATCAAATCGTAAACTATTCTGGGAAAGAATAATAATGGTATACATTGTTCATATCCATAGTGATGCATAAATTATATCAGTGGATTTCATCATAGATGTAGAATGATTTTTATTGATCACTTGAAACATATATTAAAAATATCCATTATTTGAAAATCACATTCTGAATCAAAATAGCTTTTCAAAATCATTATATTGGGGAATTTATGTAATTTATTTTTTCAATAAAATATTAATTCCACTTTGAAAAAACCCCTATTAATGACTAATACATTTTGGAAAAAAATTTAATTGATAATAAATTAAAATATTTAATATGGGTTTTTGGAATAAATTATTGGTCTTGTGATTGGAAAATATCATTCATGTTGTACACCTAAAAACAATGATACCTTTCACATTTATGTGGATAGAAAATAGAAAATATTTTAAAAAAATGACACCATAATTCTTCTTCATTCGTAGAAAATCAAATATAGTTAAATATTTCTTTTAAATATCACAATATAGTAATAAATTAATTTATATAATTATTTTAGATGACATGGTTTTCACTAACAATAGTTCTCAGGGCAAAGACGAATATAAGGTCAAATTTTCCTAAAAAACAATTTCATAACTATATTATGTACCAATGTGTGTAAAAATAGTACGAGGACATAAATATATCACAAATAAAAATATAATGAGAAATTAAATGTTAATTACTGACAAATAGATCAAAATATTGTATCATACGAAGTGTAATGATAAACAACCATGATACATGATGATATTGTAACATAAAGTTATTACCACTATAGTAACCATGAAATGTAAGCCATGTGAAGGGATAAAATAATATATAACATGAAATATAAAGAGTATATATAAATTATTGATATTATATTTTAAGGATATGTATATAAACCTCATTAAATAATGTAGTGTTATATCAAAACATATCTCTCAATGAAAATAAATTTTAACAAAAATAATTTACCCATTTGGTAACATTTGAAGCATAAACCCCATGAAACTGAAATAATAAAATGAATATGTAAATGAAAATAATTTTTATAATAATAATTATAAAAAACATCAATTTTGATTATATTCACCGCATATATGAATGTGGTGGTGAATATTTCACGTGTCCCACAGAAGAAAAAAGTGAGACGAAAATGTCTTACCTTAAGCCTTGAATTTTGATATAGTCATTAAAAATTCCTATATCATAATTTTAATTTTATTATAACCTTATAAAATATCCATATTCATATATATGATAACATATAATATTTCCTATGACATTATATTAACTATTTATAAAAAAATATATAATAAAGATACATTTCTAGTAATAATTTTGTTGTTTTTCATGTATGTTCTTACTTGTTTTTATCATTACTTTTTTATAGATTCTGATTTCATCCTAATAATTATTGAAAACACAAAATAAATATCATAAATATTCATTATAAATTTATTTTTTATAATACATAATATTTTGTGATGGGAAATAAAATGCATCATTCATGGAGATGATAAACCGTACAAATAAATAAAAGATATTTTTCAATTTCATTATATTTTTTTAAAAAAAAAATAAAATTATACGTTATAATTATATAGAAATTTATATTTCATACATAAGATATATTTTTTATTTAACACTTCATAATTAAATTATGTAGAAAGAGATAATTAATAATATTGCTTCACGAGATAGTAATATGTCGTACACACAAACAATGTAATCATATACCAACAAAATGGAAAGCATGATGGAATGTGTGGCATAACAATTAAAAATAAAAATAATATATTTAATATAATTAGTATTATTTTAAATATTATCTAAATCATTATTCCAGTCATTGAGATGAGGTAATGAAAAAATGAACAATATCTATTCGTGAGGCGGTAGTCTGTCGTATACAAGAATGATAATTAATACAAGATTTAGTGGAAGCATTTTTATTTATATGTAATACACATAAAATTAAAAACAATATTTATATATAAATTAATGAATTTATTATATAACAATGATATGAATACAATCTAAGGGGTTTGAGGATTAAATAAAAAATTGGTTGTTTATGACCATTAACTCTTATTTGGGTATCCTCCTTATGATTACACTAAATCCCTTATTATATTGAATAATAAAAAACCAAATTATTCTCTAATGATATTATGGTTTTTGTGCATTGATTTTTTTATATATTTATTGAGATTAATGGATTTTGAGTTGTGCAAAAGTGTGGAGATTGAGAACAATTTTATAGTTGAGGAGGAGTGAAATTATTTAAAATACTGAAAAGTATCCACTATTTGGAGGAAATATATACCTAAAGATGCTCCAAAATTGACTAAAAAATGAGTTTATGTGATTTTATACTCATTTTATTCCTAAAAAAAAACAAAAAAAAACATGTTATACGAATTTCATTTCATAACCATTACGATTAATTATTTTTAACATTTCGGTATTTCATTATGTTAATTAGTTTTATTGCCTATGTAATTTATCCTATTAGACTAAAAAAATGAGTATTTTTAGATACTTTTTACATACTTAATTTACAAACTTAACCATAATTAAAATAGTATGTCTTTTAAATCCAATTTTAACAAAACCACTTGTAATGTGAAAATCACCACATTAATCTTAACAAATATAATTGGGTTTTTACTAATGAATGGAAAATATTTTTATTAAAATAGAAAAATTACTCCATGAGTGTTCTATAATTATATTTATTAAAATTTAATAATAAATTTACATATGATATATTTTTTTAATAATTTTAAATAAATTAATAGAATATTATTTATGGTAAAATGACATCACTAATTTTTTTAAATTATTTAATTAATTCCAATAAATAATATATCCTAAAAATTATTGATTTAGAATATATTCTGTTTAAAAAAATTATTTTTATATATTCATACAAAAAATAATTTCACAAAATATTTCATGCAATTTACATTCTATATTATATTCTTTGTATTATTTATTTTTATTTGTTTATTAATGAAATTATTTCTGAGTTTGTGTATCATTAGCATCTTATGTAATTAGTTCATTTGTGAAATTTAAAAATAAATTATAATTATAAAAATAACTAAATTATATTTTAATAGGATATATATAATTGGATATAGATAGTTTTTCGTCTATATAAATGATTTATAGTTATAAATAATATGAAACATATCTTTTTTGACTTTTTCATTACAAAAAATATTATATGGGTTATATTGAATGTAATGTGGGAATAAATTTCAATATTTTATACACATTTTAATATATGGTAAAAATAAAAGCATTATTATTTTTAAATAAAATGATACTTCCTTTTAAATATTTAAATTGTTGTTTAACACCTCGATATACCTATTTTGACTTTAACCGTGATAATGATTTTTTACTACAATCACAATTCATATTGGTAAAAAAATTTCTAACATTATAAGATATTTTAAAATGTGAATTTAAATAAAATTAAATAAATTTTAAAAAATTTAATTCATTGATGTGGAATGATTTAAAAAAATAATCTTATAGATGTGACGTAAAAGCGGGCTTAATTGTGAAAAATGATCAAATGATAACCAATTTCTTTGTTTAAATTCCACATGAAGATGATTTAAAAGATACAAATTTTATTATTAGATTTATAATTTTAATATTTTTACATTTAAATAAATGTAATTTTTTAGTTAATTTAATTAATAATTAAAACAAATCGGTGTTTTCAATAAAAAGACTATATTTTTCACTCTTCATGAAAATGATACATTTCAAAAATGTAAAAAAAGCAACCAATAATAATATTGATATTAAAATTTTAAAAATTATGTTTTCATGTTCAAATAAATATTATAAATATGAAAATAATTTTTTTAAAAAAATTAATTCTCCAAAATAATTCCACAAAACTACTCTTTAGAAAAATTAAATTTTAAACGTTAAATTGGATTTTCTCTTATCACTGAACAATTAAAAATATAATAGGAATGAAGAAAATATTATTGAATATATAATTAATAAATTTTTTTATAATAATTATAAAAAAGTTATTTAGTTAGTTTATTTTTATAAAAATAACTTCAGCACATTAACATTTTTTTTGTAAAATCGTTTCCTTTTATTTTAAAAAAGGTTTTATCAACTATTATATAATTAATTAGTCAATAATGAATTTATTATATTAACATATGTAATATATGTTTTTTTAAACATATTTTATATGATAATTGACTTTACATACCATTGTTTTTTGATAAATATATTATTGAAAAATTATCTTTAAATAGAATGTTATGGTTGGTATAGACACGGTGATGGGTGTAACACAAGATAAACATTAAATTGTCTATTTCATAATCCAAACACAGTATTGGGTGAAACATAAGTGAAATTAATGTTTTATATAAAAAAAATAACAATTATTAAATATATTTTGTGGAAGAAAATATCAAGAGGTTACAAATTTACTAAGAATTTATATTTGTAAATCATAATTGTGAAGGAAATATAAATTAACTGATTGATTAATTCAATGATGGAAAAAATATATTATATAAGACATTTAGATAATAAAGGCAGATAATTTCATTTGAATAATTTCATTATTCTCTTATATGATATATCATAGATGAATATAAAAGATGAGAAATACTATTGATGTTTTATCAGAAAAAATAAATTTAAAATAAACAAATCCATTCATATTTATAAAGGATTTTAAGATAATAAAATTCTAAAATAATGATAATGATAAATTCATTTATAAACCAGGAAAATATATAAAATATAACTTTTATAAAATATAAATTGAGGGAGTAAGATGTTTTGATATGGAATCAAACTAAAAATATACTTTTGATGTCATATTTAACATATTCATATAAAGATGATATTTCATTCCTAGATGAAATATATATTTTAAAAAAGAAACTTAAAAAAATTGAAAAATTATACCTTTAAAATTTAAACTATATTAATATAATCTATAAAATGAAAATGTACTATGAAAATAAATGTTTTATGGTAGATAAAAATATTTATTTTTGAATGATGGAAATTTTTTTTAATATTTAAAAATATCTTTGCCGAAAAGAAACATCATAATTAGAATAAAAAAATTATTTCCTTTAATAGTATAAGAAAAATATTGATTCAATAAGAGATAAAACATAATTATCCTTCTAATTATAATATATGTCATTAGATTGAAATGATAATTATGAGGATTATTTGTAACTATCCTAAATAAAGATGTGATTTGTTCTTTATAATCACATAAATTTTGTGGAAGAGTTCTATCGTGTTAATATATTTGTATTAAAAATGAATTCTTGTAAAAAGTAAGATGATGTTTCATTAAATATAATTAGTGGATTCGATCATCAAATCCACGGAGAGAAAAGTTCCTGAAGAAGCATTTTCTCACAATAAAGGGAGTTGATTTTAAAAACCCCATTATGGTAATGTTAACAATAGAATCGATAGATAATGACAGTGTAACCATTAAATTGAAATTATAATATCATAATATGATATTAATTCATTATAACCCATGTCAAAATGTAAGTTAATTAAGTATCTAAATTGAATATAGTGCACAAAACCTAACATGTCTTATGGATTTAAAAAATAGACAAAGAAACAAATAAAAATAAAGAAACATTATTATCATAACACCGTGATGAAAGTGATCTAAAATAAAAAATTATTTGCATGAAAAATTATAGTATAATTTTAAAATATAATAATGGGGATGTTTATAATTCTTTCAAGAGAATATGAAATACTACTCTTCGGTTATAAAATAGATATAAGAAAATCTTACATTGATTCCCCCTCTAAATTGAAGGCACATTATTATCATTTTAAAAAACATAAATATATTAATAAACTATTTACTAAAAAAAATTATATATAAATTTTTTAAAAAATAATTCATATTTACTTATTTTATGTATATTAGTCATTTAATATAATTTTTCAATATCAGGTTTGGGTACTCTTAATTATTTGGAACTAGTTTTATATTACTAATGTGGTTAATCATTTTTTCACCCAAATTTCATGAATCATAGTACATAAAACATAATATAATTGATTTTATATAATTATTTATAGTGTTATAATATGTTTTCCATTTTTTTCTAGGAATGAAATTTACAGATAAAATCAATAATGGCTGTTATTCAATAGTTTTTAACAAACCTACATTGTTATTTTAATTAATTAATTTAAAATTAATGTCATCATTAAAAAGGGAAAAAAATTCCCAGTTTTTATAGTATATTATTATTATTGTTTATATATATATAAATGATATTATTTTATAGAATGAATAATTTCTGTTGTTAGAAGAATCCAATCATGAATATTCCTTAATTAATTAATGATACTGATTAAGATAATGGTCTATTTATTATAATATCAATATTACATAATATTAATTTTGTAGATATTTTTTATGTTTTTAATAATATTTTCATGTGTATTTATATATATCCTTGTGTGTAGATTAAATATTTCATGTGTTACATCATTAAAGGTGTTTTCTGCATATAACATGATTAACAATTTCATTTATCAATTAATGTTATAGAACGAAGGTGGATAATAATTTTTCCCCACATAATTACTATTATATTATATATTCCACATTTATCCTTTTTTTCATCCTTATATGATATTAATATTGGTGGTGGTTGTGAAATAATGACATCACATCGTGGAAGCGGTAGTACACACAATTTTGGAATGAAATTATCTTTTTTTTTGAAATAGAAATGCTAAAGGGTCTTAATAGAGACACCCTTAGAATAATAACATACAGTATAATAAAAAAATATTTTTATTATATCATAGAAATTAGATTTTATTTTGGAAAAAGTACTCACATTGAAATCATTGGATTTTCTATAGAAGAATCCTTCGAAATTGAGGATGTAAAAATAATATTTTTAAAAATATACTCAACTAAAATAAAAATTATTATAATTGAAGTTAAAATTGTATTCAATAAACAGAATATGAATATTTTGGGTGGTGGGAGTCCAAATTTATAAGTGTTAACAATAACATTTTTGTAAATATTTCAAATAAAAAAGGAAAAAATTGTTCCCCATTATAAAAAGGCTTTGAAATGTAAAATAATATAGTTAAATATGAGATAAGGTTTATTTTACTTCATCTAGTCATTTTAATACATGTTTAAAAAAATTATTTTCTCCACTCTTTGAATTTTCCCTTTTATCATTTTTGGTTTTACCATGGTAACAAATTTTAAAATAAGTAAATTACTTTAAATGACTAAAAATAAAAGGGATAATTTTAAATAATTTATAAATAATGCTTTCAATTATGTAATATTTTATTTTCATCAAACTTTATATATGTAAAAAAAATTAATATTTTCATTAGTGCATGTAACGTGTTAGAACTCATTTTTAGAAAAAGTAAAATATTTCAATTAAAATTTATTTATTGTCTAAAATTCATTATGTGTTTGATTTATAGGATATAATATTGTATTATTTAATTCATATAAAAATTCTGTGGATTTATAGGCAATCCAAATCCAAATATTTTAAAAAAATTTAATTAAATGAAAAACAAAAATATGGAATTATTTATTAGAAAAAAATTATGTTAATGAGATTTTGTACATTTTTTTAAAATTATGAATTTTATTTAAAAATAAATATTTTTCATTATTATATATATATTATATGTGAAATATTTTAAAAAATCTATGCCATTATATTATAATGATAATTTTACGGGATAAATTATTTTTTAGAAAAATTTTATTTTCACAATTCTCATAAAAGATATTTTTATCAGAATAATCCCAGGCAGTTATACTATGTTAATTTTTACATTACAAATTAAAATATTAATTACATTATATCTAATAATAATTTCTAAAATTATGTAAATATCTTATGAATGAAAATAAAATCAATAATGAAAAAAACATAAAATGTTCTTTTAATAAAATAATAATTATTAATATAAATAATTTATCTTATGAACATAATCATATTAAATAGAATAAAATATTTTCATTTAATTAACATTATATTATTCTGAAATTCTATTAAAAATTATCATATAATATTTCCCAACTCATTTTAGTTCATTGTTGTGTGTGGAAAAAAATAAATGATATTATAAATTTGCAGAAAAAATATATTCCAAAATATCATTTTATTACCGAACATGAAAATATAATATTGAAAAACTACTTTAAGGACATTCCTTGGATACTAATTTTTATTGTCAAAAATATATATGTATAGAATACATGTTTATATGGTTTTACAACACAATTAGGGTTGTGTTTCCAAAATAATGGTCAAACCACATAAAAAATATCACATGTTAGGTTAATTTTTTATGTTTAGAAATACATGTTGTTGAGGATTATTATATAAGTTATTTAAATATCTATTTATGACCTAGAATATCACCATGGTTCATAATACCAAATGTGTAAAATAAATGTAATATATGAATTTTTTTTTGAAAAATTAAATTTCCATACTAATTCAGCCACCCTAGAGTGTCTACAAAATCCGATTATGAATTTCAAAAAAAATATTCAAAATTAATATTGTATAAGAATAATTATCTAGTTCTTATGAATTAATTATTAGAACTAAAAAATATATTAAATTTATTGCTCAAATTGATTTTTCATTTAATTCAATTATATATTAAATTTAATTTTTAGATATGGAAGTATGTTAATAGTGGGAAAAGATCCATGGAGTGTATAGCATTGAGTTTTCATAGGATGTGTAAATTATTATTTATATATTATGTGGGAATAATTAAATGTTTTTTGAGGAAGAAATTTATTTAAATAATTTTTTTATATAAAAATATAAATTATTTCTATGTCTCCGTACTAAATTTATATTGTGGATAAAGAAATATTATAGAATATTGATAAATATTCTATTCAGATTGTTCTATAAACAATACCATGGGACATGCAATATAATAACTAAAATTGGGAATAATTATTCATGAATATCTAATGTGTTAAAAAAAATTTAGTATTATTTTCCAAAGAGTTAATCAAGGATAATTCCTTATAAGAACGAGACTAAAACACAATCTATAATTGAATGATTTTTTGTTTTGAGTTAATTGGGATTTGAGTGAATTCTAGATATATTGTTTTACATTGGTATGATGTTATGTAATATATATCATATGTCATAAATCTAAATATTTATGTTATTATTCAATAGTTTATGGTTTGATAGTTTTTTGGAAATAAAATATTTTATAAACCTCATGATAAACCTCTCTAGTAAGAATATATTAAGGTGATGAGTCAAAAACTGTAGTGAAAGATGTGTCCAGGTTAAAATAAGTTTTTGATATGGATTTTAATATTTTATAGGATTTAAAACTTTAGTTCTCATTATATAAGAGGTAATTAGTATTGTTTTTTGAATCTACACCATATAAAATAAATTAAAGTAGGATTAGTTTGAAACATGGATTATCTAGTTGATGTGGTAATAATCATTAAAATATTTTATTGCACATTATTTGAAATGATATAATTAATTGATATTATGGGTTTAAATTAATTTTCATTATGCTACACTGATGTAAAAAAATTACTGGTAATATTTTTGTGGGTTGTGACAATAGATGATAATACTACTTTTGTTGATGATGGGGAAGATAAATATGGTGATGATTGGGTTGATTATATAACATTCCATCAAGGAAATAATATATATATTGATGATGTTGTTTGATATACTAGGGAGATTCTCTATATATGGATATCAGGTAATGTACCATAAGAATATGAGTGTGGATAGCTTCTACAAAAATTTAGGATTTAGTGGAGAGTATTCATAAGGGTTGAAACCAAATGAACCAGTGAGAATTCCAATGGATGGAAAAAATGCATCCAAATAGATATAGGTTTTTATAAAGATATCTATATGGTGATCATTGTTTTGTGGTAAGAATTCTATAATCTGTTATCTTATAATGGATTTCCACATGGATGTTTTGATATTATAGAAAGGTACTTTGTGATGGAAATGTTTATAAAGATATTATAATTATAACCCAATGGGTACACAATTAATAAATTTATATAGTTGGATTATTAGTTATTATTAATATAATGACATTTATATGATTATATGTGATGGGAAAATATTATTGTATAAAAACGGAGATTGTTATATGTAACAAAGTTTAAGAAACTTGACAATTGACCATTTTGAGACGATTATAGAGTTATTATTTTTTTCATACATGGATTATTTAGTATTATTCATTCTAAAATTAATATTATTTTTCAAATGATTAATTTTATTATTATGTCTACATTATAATATCAAAATTTTATATAATATTCTCATATTATCATGTTATAGTAAGAGGTGGAATCTTCCAACCTTATCTATATACACATGATACATTATTGCGGAGTTACCTTTCATTATTCATTTTAAGGTATATATAAAAGGATAAAAATGTGTTTTATTATCTCTTGAGACATTATTTTATATGGCATGACATAATTTCATATTAATTAATAAAATTATTATTGGGAAATTAATTTATTTAATTAGTTGTGTTGGGTTGTTTTTATCTATAATGGGTGATTCATTGAATATATATATATGATAATATACTGTTATTTCAAGTCATAAACCAATTTCCAATTAGTAGTGGAAATTAGGGCCCACACATTAACTCATTATTAGTTTAGATGTATTTTTAGTAGGGTTTACTTAGGTATGATCCTTTAATAAATATGTTAATATATGTTAAAAATGTCGTCCTTTTAATGTCTCTCAATAATATATATATTTATATATGAGTGATTAAATGTAAATATTATTTGGAATTTAAATGTATCATATTTCTATAATAAATACAACATCTACTTTTTAATGAATCATGTATTAAATGTTTATATATGAATAGTGGAATGATAAAATACCTTAAAAGTGTAACATTTAGTTGTATGTAATTAATGATCACAAATGGAATATTATATTTCAAGGGGGGATATTAATAATACAACGGGTATAATCATTCATTGGATTAATAGTATAATCCTAATATAAAAAATAGAGACATATATCTTGTTTAAGCATCCAATATATATCTATCATATGGAATTTCAAATAATCTTTGGTATACTAAGAAGTTTATACTTGATATAAATACCAATTATGTAATGAAGATAAGAAACTGAAAATTTTCATCAATATAAATTAATACAACTCTTATGAAAACATAAATCCCATGATAATTAGGTGTTATTGAATATGTCATAGATTAAGTCTTCAACTGAGTCCAAATAACATGAAACATTTCTTTGTATATGAGAAACAAGACATATGAACCTCCAATAGAATTATATTAAGGGAATTCAGGGTAGGTAATTATCGAGTGACATTTGATTTGGTCAAATATTAGAATTAATTTCATTTCATGTATTCAATAAATTTTCTCATCTTATTTTGGAGAAATATAAATGTATGGGTAATCTTATAAGATATTGATATAATCCTTTTATAGTGTTCATTAATTTACATTGAAAAATAATTTAAACAAATATATTTTCTTTATAGAGATGCATCTTATAATGTCAATGTCTATATAGTTATATTAGTTTATTTAATCATGCACATGAAATTACAGTTTATTACATTAGTAGTAAGGAATTTTTTTCCAGACTGATCACTGAGAAAAATTATGGATTGGGGAAATAAAAAAAAATTATATTTTTCGTGGCCTAGAGGGTTAGATAGTTGACCATGGATTGATAATTTATTTATGTAAAATGTTTTTAAATTGTTTTTGAGTGTTTAAATTATAATCAGGTTGATCGAAAAAGATTTGAGATGTTTCTCATCATTCATATAATGATTTATTATAAGTTTCATATTTTCAAGGATAAATATATTCCATAAATCCAATATATACATGATTTTTTTGGGTAATGTGAATGTTTATAGTATGTTATATTATAAATAATGAATCATATATTTCATTCCACATACTAATATAATCTTATTTTATGATTTAGAAATATCATATAGAGTAATAAGAGTATAATCATAATGTACAATATTCAATTACATCGTAGGATCATGTTGGATGACTGATAAGTTTTATCTTTTAATAGTATTCTATGATTGGAAATCATCAATATATATATATATAGTATGATGAAATAAATTTCAATATTATTGTGGTTGAAAAAATAATTTAGGACTGGATAAAGTATAAACACATTTGTTCTGAATACATGATTTAATGTTTACAAGTTTTCCAATGTTTTTATTATGAATAAATAACCATCAAGATGGTGATAGTTCAAGTCTACCATATTTGTTATTGTTTCTCCGATACCAATTTCATTTTTTTCATTAATATTTTCATTGAGTGGAACTATCATTCTATATAATAATTGAGATTTCCAACACCATGAAATGTGTGATTCATCCATCCCTTTAATTCCTTTTTAGTAAGGGATTATATTAGCCTTATCTATTTAATATTAAATGAAACACTACAAACAATGATTATTACAATGGAATAATTAGACTTAGGTACCCATACTTGTAGACCATCAATTTATTATTTGGGGTATCAATTTAAATTCATTATTGAAAACATGGTTTGGATTTATTATTTTTTATTTTCTATTTTTATATATTATTGTATCCTTAGAAAGAATTTATATATATCATGGTATTGCAATGGAATTAATTTTTTGGGATATTTTTTGAAATGAAGAAGATATATATGATTTTGGATATAGTAATGGTGACCATTTAAAATGATTCATATTTTATTCGGTAGATGTGAATTTGATTAAGTTGTTATAGGTAGTAATCAGGTTTCCCCACACAACCTATGATATAGTATGTTGTGTCTTAGTTTAGTTATTTGAAATTTCAATAAATATCATTACTTTTGATATAGGTTGTATTCATTTATTATGGAACTAATAAAGTTGTGTAAGATAGAATATTACATTGTATCATTTATATCATGGAATATTAAAATGTATGGTAGCCAAACAATTGACTTCAGGGTTCACCTTATGAAGAATATATACTATATATTATTATTGAAAATTCTCTGAATTAATATTATTTAATCCATTGTGTAGTGGGATTAATATATGAATAGACCTTTATTTTTGTTTGGAACAAATTCCCATTTTCTAGAATTATAAATGTTTGGAATGATTTGCGTAGTAGAGGGGGGAAATTTCCTTTTACATATCTTGGATTTAAATTCTTTTGGTTTAGGACAATATAATCTTACTTGACTGGTATTTTTGATCAGATAAAAAATAAATATTCAACATGGAAAGGAAATAATATTTCATTTAAATTTATAATTTTCTTTGATAAATTCAAATTTGATTCCACTTTGGACTATTTCATTATAATATATTTGTTTCTTAAGGGGATTGTGAAGCATATTAATGTTTGCATTAAAAGTTGTCTCTATAGTGGGATCAAATTGGAATTGAGAATTTTCATGGTCTATTGGAAAAAGTATTTCCAATCTATTAATAGTGGGGGATTGAGAATAATGAATATACATGGTGTTAAGAAATATCTTTTGTCCCAGTTAACTTGTAATATTATAAATAATTTTTTAAATAATATAACATTTATTAAAAATGTTTTCATAATATGGATAACATAAGAAAGTAACTCTTACATTAACTCATCTATTTTGAATACTTTTAAAGAATATTACCATAGTAATTTGAATTTATTAAGAATGATTGCTAACCTGAATTCCACTCTCATATTCATGATAAATAAATGTACTGGTCATCCTAATTGTGAGGATTTGGAACTTTATGATTCATTCTATGATTTTTAAATATATATATCAAAGAGTGATTATAAATATATCAACTGTTAATTCATCATGATGTCAAAATAATTATCAATGATTATCCATTTTCATTATATATTGATTTTTTTGTATGGGAACGTTCCATAAATGGTACACTATATTTAATAAATTTCTACCAACACATATACAATAGTTCGTCATAGCATATAGAGAATATAACATGATTCATAATAGACTAGATCATTCTATATCAAATTTCTCATATTTAGAGATTAGCCTATAACAGAATAACAAGTATTTTTTTAATTGTTATTTATTTAACTATGTTCTTGGTTTTTATCATACATTCAACACTATGAGTTTTTGGATCCCATATTCCTAGTTTTTTCAACAGCATCATTGTAAGGTAAATTTCTCTTAAGATTATTTTGTCTAAGTAAAATTTCTATTAGATCCATATAATCACTATTTTAGTTTTATACAAAACATACCTTCTATCCACCACTTCAAAACAACTTCCAAGTTTTAGTGGTGTAGATCTTATAGATTAATTGGTTTTCCATAATTCTATGATTCATGAGGGAACTTGTTTCAATCTACTATTAGGGAACATATATATTTTGGATTTAGTCACGAAATAAAAGATAGTAATTCATTTTATTGTTTCAATAGAATTTTATATTTCATGGTATATAGATATCATGGAATAAAATGATATTTAAAGCCACTAAATATAAAAATTGTGGTGTTCCGGAAAACACAATTTTTTAATTACATCAAAAATAACCCGTATATATGTTATAATAAACCATAGAACACCAAGGTGTGGCAGAGTTTTTTGATATAATAATGTTGGAATTCATAGTTGTTTCTCTGGATCATGTGGCATTTAGTAATCTATGGATGTTGAAATACAACTTATTATAATTGTAATTATATTTATATGGGATAAAGGGTGTAACAATTTATGGATGAAAAGTGACTACACTACTGTTGTGAATTCTTTTATAAGTGGAATGATAAATATTTTTTGCAGTCTTGTAACTCTATAGATCAAATGTACGGAATTATTTGTGAGTAAATATTTCATTATTAAGAATTTATATTATAATTCTAGTGTGTTTTTCGATGGGATATCCAATAAAGGAGTATGAAGGGATCACACATGGATAGAGAAACATCTAGAAAATTTTATTAAAAATTATGAAATAGATTGTGAAATATGCATATATATCAGGATCATGTAAGATTCATCTTTATTTGATAAAAAATTACTTTGGGTTTTTTGGCTGAGGAACCAGAAATAAATAAATAAATATTAAATATTATTCTTATATAATGAAAATATTTTTTTTGTAGTTAATTAGCATCATCATAGTCATACGATGTAGCATTTATAATAGTATAGGAAAAGAGGATGTTAATTTAATATAAATCTTATTCATGAAAAATAATATGAATTGTTCATAAATAGAAAATTCAATGTGTTTGGGAAATAATTTATTTTGTAATAGATTGTTTTTTTTCGTTTTATAAGTGGATAAAATATATTAGTTTGGGAATTTTTAAATTACCTGTTTATAAATATTTATGTCTTGTTCTATCTATGTAGTTTATATGTTTTCTTGAATAAAAATATTTTGATAATGTGATTAAGTTTATTAATTGAATAGAATGATTTATGATATAGATAATTATAGATGATCTAGGGTACTGTATGTTTAAATTCTAATTTCGTATTGTTAGTGCTAGTTGGTAATTGTTAAATTTAGATGAATATAATATTGTTATTAAATCAAACAATGTTTATTCTAATATACAATCAGTGTAATTGAAATAATATGTTAAATTTTGGACGAAAGGAAAGTGATTTCACAGAATCAATGTTTTCAGGTCAACTAAATGATTTCCTGAATTCCAGGTAATATAAATAAAATGTATTATTGTAATAGAAAAAATTTCTCTTATTTTGACAGGACAAGTGATACCAAATGTATTTTTCACAAGTTTTTAAAATATATTCGATATCAAAATAAAGGAAATTACTAATAGATGTTGTAGTTTTAATTAAAATGATTAAAAAATTGTATAATAATCACACATTTAAATATAATGTAATATATTAAGAACCAACATATACTAATAATTAAATTAGATATTTTTATTATTTCTAAAATATAATAAGATGTTTTTTATGAAGTATAATTTTTTAAGAGTAATACAAGATGACAGTTTCAATACAATTTTTTCATGGTTCCTCTTATTCTGCAACATATTTGAAAAGTAGTAAATGATATATACATTATTTAGTGTAAAATTATTTATCCTTATTTTTATAAAATATGGGAGATATGATTTAGCAACTATCAGTTTCATATGTTAATGAAAAATGTATTCTTTTCAAAATATTTTTCTCGACTAATAGAATACCATATGTGATTTTGATAAAATAATTTATATGTTAGTATTTAAACTAAATTAATTAAGTTTATTTTCTTATACCCAAAAGAGTTTATGTTTCTTAGTTTCATATTTTAATGAGAATATAGAATCTAATTTGATAATAAGGAATATTTTATCATCGAGTTCATGAAATCTAAAAAAGGGATTATGCATTTTAATGATGAAATTCATTTTAAATAGATATCCCAAATGATTTTTGGATGTTTTTGTATAGAAAAATGTAAATTGTTACTCTTATACCGAATTTGATCTTAAAAGAAAACTATCAAATTATTTCTAGACTCATAATGTTAAAAATATAAAAATACTTAGATCTAGAAACCAAAAGTTAATTACATAATAGAACATGATGTTGTGATGATAAGGAGATTGAGTACATTTTTCAAATAGTTGAACATTAGGATAAATATTTCTCTATGTAAACATTATTAATTATTTTTCACTACAGATTTTAATCACAAAATGAATATATTAGGATGGTTTTATTAGATGGTAACATATTTTTGTTAAAGTAATAACATATAGATGTAATGATATTAACCAACCGTTGAATGTAAAACCAAAATAAATCTTGTATGGAAGTATACCTTATGTTTTATGATATGTGTAACAACACAAGTAATGATAGAATAAATAATTCTAAAATTTATTATCATTCTTAATTGTGTAGTAATATTAATTATAAATATAATTATTAATAATTACAATAAAAAAGAAGAGGTGATATTAAAATCTTTTCATTTAAAATATTATTCAAATCTTTAATTTTAAATTTAGTAATTTGTCATTAAAAATTTTAATTGTAATGTTCTATTCATAATTTAAATGATATTATAGGTTGGATTATTTATATTTTGTGGATAAAAATTAATTTTTCATGGTCTAATGAAGAATAAAAATGTTTTTTGAAATGGTACATTATTTAATTGTATTTAAAATACAACATTTTAGTTTTTATTACTATTAAAATTTAATTAATTAGTTTTTATTTAAAATAATAAAATTATTGTTTTTGAAATGGATTTTGTAATTGAACTTATCTTAAAAAACTTAGTATTTGTAAAAAGAAATTTTTTCATAAAAATTGTTTTTCCCTCCATTTTGTTGTTTTCATTCAAAATTAAATTATTAAAATTATGTGTTTTGAATTTTAAAAAATGAATTTAGTATTTTTATTCATTTAGATAAATTTAGTAAGTAATTAAATATTATTTTTTTAAAATATTAAATGTGACCTTAGTAATTTCTATTACCGCAGTTTAGGGTAAAATAGGGAATTCATGTAAAAAATAACATGGTAGGAAATATTAAATAATCCATACACTTACATAAATTATATTATATGATTATATCTCAACCATAGTAATCTATGTGATGATTTTATGAGATTTGGGGACAATTTTAAGATACTATGACCTATATTTATTTATTTATAAAGATAAATCGTAAACATGTCAAAATCTTGTTTTTAATAATTTCTTTAATATGGTGTTATCAAAAATTAATTTTTAACCGTAAATAAAATATTAAAGTATTTAATATTAATCTTCATTATGGTATTTTATTTGTAATTTTTAGTGAATTGATAATAATTTCAAAGGATTTCGCAACGCTATTAGTAATTAATTTAATTAATAGAAAAAATAAAATAAATGTTATTAAAAGTATTAAAATAAAAAAACATAAGATAAGTAATGTGGAAAACGAATATTATATATTAACATGAGATTGTATGAATATAATTATATATTTTTATTTCCAAATTATATATTTTTTCTTAATATTATTAATTCCAAAATGATGAATATATCAAAAAATTGAAATTATGGTTATTTTATATTAAATAATGTTTTCTAAAATGATATAGAAAATATAAAAAAATTAAATTCATATAATTATATAGAATAAGGAATATAATATCAAATTTGATAAAATTTATATGTTTTATTTCATTTTATATTAACTATATCGATCCTCATGGAGTAAAACTCTTTGATATCATTGTAAGAGTTGATGGGATTAAAAGGGATAAAACCAAAATATAATGATTGTAATATTAGAAAAATGTGTCTATATTTTATAATATGATGGTATTTCAACCCATATTCATCATGTATTTTAATAATATATGTCTACGAATATTTTCAATTAAAAATTAATTTATATTATTTTAATATTTTTTTAAATTCCTAGGTTCCCCTCCCCTATCTTCAATATGTGATCAATTCTAATAGATCATTAAAACATGAAGAATAAATTAGTTCACTCAATACCTATCCAAATACCATCCTATAATTCATCACATCATAAAATAGTAATTAATTTTGGAATAATATTATTTTTATAGGTCTTAACATGTTATGAAATGGTGGTTTTCTGAAGATGGTGTATTTTTTAACATTGTATTTATATTTTGATTCTTCTTCTTTATCTCTCAATATTTCATAATCCATGATAAAATAATAAATCTTCTTTCCAAAATTTAAATATATGTTATTATGTTAGCTCCATGTCCTATATATTTCTCAAGTTCAACCAAATGGTATATGAAGTCATCATTCATGTGTATATTGGACTGCTGCCTCACGAACATGGATGATTTATTTTCCATAAAAATCACTCATGATTGGTTATAATGATGAAATAAATTATTATATATATGATATTAAATCCATATTTTTATTTTTTAAATAATAACATGTCATTTAATTTCATTCTATTTAATGTAATGAAAAAAGAAACCTCGTTCATGCATATGTATAGACTACCACCATCACGAAGCAATGTGATTCATTTTTTATTGTCACTTATCATTAATAATGTATATAAGTATATTTTAATAATTAATATTATGTTTATGATATTTCTATAAATATTGATATATAATATAACACAAACATTTTCAATAGTGATCACAGAAAAATATAAACTTTTCTTATTCATACGTATGGCCTATCGTCCACAAAATTTCAACATAGTTCATTTTTCATGACTATATTTAATAGTTATATTTACAAGACTAGTTGATGTATAACATGGTTAGTTGTTTCAAGATAATTATTTCTGAGATGATAGAATATTTAAATCATGGAATATAGTTTGAACACTGAAGTCAGGTTGGGCTTCTGACCAAATAACATCTAAACATCTAACATGAACATAAGAGGATATGTAATTGTATAGTACATTAAAATAAGAGATATAAATAGAAAAATATAGTTTTAATTTTTCTTTAATAAATGTAATAATTAACTTAGATATATGTTTTATGACATTAATTAATATACATGATGAGTCGGACTAAAGGTAAGGGGCATTATTTTAAAATTTAAATTTTAAATATTCTTTTAAAACTTCTTTTCCCTTCCATATCGATAATTTATAAAAACAGTTAAATTAATGTCATAAATATTATCTTATGATTTTTTAAAGTCATTAAAACCTATTAATACTGTTCGAAAATGGTTTTAATGATTTAATATCATTTTCTAAATGAGGAAGTTTTGACATTTTCCACCAATGTTTTAATTGAATGTTATTAAACTTTTACATAATTACAATGTAATATAAATGTATTGAATAAATTATACCTTTAAGGTTTATAACAATTTTATATGTTTATTTTCATATAAATGTTTTTTATTTCTATTTTGAACTATTTTGTTAATATATGTTATTTAGAAATTAAAATCTACTTTCCCATAAGATTGTTTTTTGATGAATGATTTTCTGAATTTTTACTATTTAATAAATATTTGTAATTTTTATAATGAAGGGTGGTTCATTTAAATACCAATGATAGGTATTCACATTTTAACCAATGAAACTTGGTTTGTGGGAAAACTAAGGATGGATGGTTATGTCATATAATCTAATTCATTGGGTATGGAAGTTGACTATATAGTTATTCCATATAGGCGACATAGTTATCCGATTATGTTTTTCTTAATAGATAATGGGAATATACTCTAATGCTTATTCCAAGACTATGTGTTTTGCAATATATGATTTTCTATGATGGTTACTCTAAACTAATATTTAGAATTAAACCATGATGTTTTTCTCTACGTATTTTTTATTATAACTCAAATGATGCCCCTAGTTTCAACATTGTTTATCTATGTATGTTATGGTTTTTAAATTTTTTATTTGTGAAAAAAATAGTTTTCTACATTATATGATGATTTATTCGATAAGATAATAGAATAAAATTATAAATATATTCATATTATAGATTTTTATGTTTTTAACAAGACTAACATATTTATTTATTTTATGTACCTAACTAACCACTTCGTCCTCATCCCATGTTTTCAAACTATTTTTACAGGGTTTATGGATGAGTAAAGAAAAAGATGAGGCCATGATGAATATTTTTAAGACATTTAATATATTAAAATAATAATAATTTTTATTTATTTGTCATAAAAGTTGATACTACATATAAGTGTCTACTTGTGTTGTATGATATTATGAGATAGGTGTTGTTTCTGGATTCTCCAAAACACACACTGAAAAATATAATCTAGAATTTTTGAATGTGATTACTAGTTAAAAGAAATAGAAATGCATAATTCTTATGGTTGGGACCTAACAGTTGATATCATAGAAGGGTTTAGAGAATATTGGATATTAATATATTATTTCATGTATATGTTACGTCTCCAGGTATATTTTTTTATTAAAACACTGGTTTTTTAACATTTCCAGATTGGGAAAATTCTCTTAAAGGGAATAAAGAAAATCCAAAATATCATTTTTATCTCTTCCTGATGACATGATTTCAATAATTACATAAAATTCAAATCATTTTGATCATTAAAAATTTTCTAACATAAAACTATCCTATAAATATTTGTATAAAATATCAATCATATCTTATATACCTTGATACCATTGGGGTTCGTGGGTTTTTTTAATCAAATCATAATTTCCCAATTTCCTCAACTTTAAAAAAATGGTAAATATCTTGAATTCATTTTCAAATAATTTACCCTACCACAAGACATAAAAACATATTATGATTTTAATATAACTAAGATTGAAGGAGGATATACAGAATACTATTTTTATTTTTATTTAACTAATATACTTATGGTTCATTTAGGACCCACGATTGAAAGTTTATAATTAACCCAGTTTGAACATATTATAGATATCAGGTTTTATAATATTTTATTAATTATATTTCATATAAAACTGTTTCTCAAAATTATTTCTATTCCATCATATGTAAAACCTAAATTATACTAGGTTTATTCAAATTGTTGAATCAATGGAATTTTTGGATGCTCTACTAATCTTTTATGAGGTGTAGACCATGTTTCTATATAAATAAAATGACATTGAAATCATGTAGGCACCATGATCAATGCATGAAATTATTTTTTTATGTATTAGTTTTATTAAATTAATGTGGAGGTAACATATAATATATCTAGATATAAAATACCTCTGGCAAGAATTTTTTTAGATAACTAAATTCATGAGTAAACATTTGAGTTTAAAATAGTCTCTTTAAAGATTAATATATTAGTATTATTTTTAGATTTTCATAATATATATATGAATTTTTATAAGAATTAAAACGTTTTAGGAAAATATATCCTTGAAAAAGTATAGAAACATATCAAGTGTGGAAATGTCGGATGTCATTAACCCCAAACTGAAGGGAGACAAGGATACAACCCTTCCACCATCCAAAATGAATTCCCAGGTTAATATGATTTTTCATTTTTAGTAAAAATATATTATGGATGATGAATAAGTTGATTTTTTGAAATTAGTTTTTTTATATATATAACCATTATAATTGGAATATGATTTAATTATTTAGTTATTAATTATTATTTTTGAATAAGATCACTATATTTTTGGGGAACATTATACGATTAATGTAAATAGAATATTATATGATTTAATTTAATCAGCCTAGGATAAATTATCTATTGAATTCATATGTGATAATTTTTATGGAATTATGTTGATTTTGATGAATTGTGGAAATGATTAAAATGTCTTGTATATTATGTGATTATGATAATTACATTTCAAGGTTATACTATGGGATTGATTGAAATTGTTTGTAGATAAATATTAATTTTATATGGGAGGACTATGTGATCATGTACTTATAATTTATGGATTTTAATCATTGTATTGAATACTTTTGGCATTTTGACGGATAGTTATTTGTTTAATGATCTAATTGGAATCCTAGGTATTATAGATGAATAATGTATAATAAAAGTAATTTTTCTTCATTTCAATATTTAATTATTTTGGGATTATCTTATCTGTTTCTAAAAACTTTATTTTGGATTATTATTATTAATAATAATATTATATAGTTATTATTTAGTGGATTTTTTGTTTAATAAAATTTGGTTTTAATTCTTTAGGCTTGAAAAATTGATCCACCATAGTCATAATTTAGAGAAAAACTTTATATTGTGGGGGAATTAATTAAATGACGAAATTATAACTTCCATTCATGTATATTTACCTATCATTATAGTATATATTGAAATTGAATTAATCAAGTATAGGAAAACGAAAATGAATAAAAAATATTTGTTTTTACTATTCAAACTAAGAAATCCATGGCCATTTATCCAATCATAGATTCACGGTTTTGTGATGATTGAATTTATTAGGACCATGTTCTCTATTAGACTCCATTATTACGTGGGAGTTAGGTTTTCTTCTATATCCATGTTTTCATTTTTTACATTAATCATCTTTTATTTTGAGTCTTAATTATGTGTAATTATAGATAAACTCCATACTTCCCATTCTCTCTCTGAATGAAGAATTTTTATTAATCATTTTTATGATGCGAGATTAAAAAATGGTATTCTGAATGTCAAACCCTGATTTATGATCCTGATAACAAAATTTTGAGATCTTAGTTTTCAAGGGGGAAGAATGTAATACCCAAATTAATGATAGAATAAATCATTTTAAATTTTTTTTAGTATTTTTGAAATTTATAGTTATAGTCATTATAATTACATTATGTAGTCATTCAAATAAAAAAGGAGATGGTTTTTTAAAATTCATTTTTTATAAAATATTATTTAAAATATCAAATTTAAATTATAGAATATTAATTTGATAATATTAATTTCTTCTTTGAAATCATATTGTAAAAATTTGTTTTGGATTAATATTTGAGAATTTTTTTAAATATTGATATTTCATGGAATAGAAAAATAATGATTTTTATTAAAAATAATATTTTATATCGTATTTACAGGGTATAATAATTATCTTTATATTATAAAAATTTCATTACATAATTATGATTTAAAATAATCCAGTAATGTGTTTTTAAATGGATTTTATATTTGATTTAACAAAAAATCATATTTAAAAAAGGAATTATCTATAAAAATGATTTCCATTGTGTATTTCATACTTAAATTTAAATCAAATTCTGAGTGATCGTTGTGTTTAATTTCAAAAACTAGATTCAATTCATGGAATAATTTTTTCCAAATTATTAAATATATCTCTTTTATTAATGGAATGTATGAATAATATCGTTAGAATTTTTTCTTACCACAATAAAGTATAAATCCTGTAATTTAGGATTAAATTAAAATTATAAGAATAATGAAATGATCCAAAAACTAACCTAAATATTATTTTATTATTATAAATGGATTATAATCATCCACATTTCTAATTTATGACCTTATGGGCCACTATTATTTTACTATGACCTTTATACTATTTTATTTTATGAAATATCAAAAAAGATAAAATCATGTTTTTCAAAATTGTAATATTTTTAAAATAGTTTTTTTTCAGAAAAAATGTTTTTCTATATATATTATTTTTAAATATATGAGTAATTTCTTTGTCATGGTATGTTAATTCTAAATTTTATTTCAATAGTCATTACTTCAATTTATATCACAATTTTCACAACCCGCCTTCACCAAAAGGAGGGAAGGGTCAGCAGATTTCCAGGCCCTTCTTTCTTTAAGTTGAAGGAGAGATAATGACCCCCGAGACCCGCCTTCAATAGGCCCCGGAGTGGCGACTAGCACCATGGGTATAGAAATTACTCATAAATGGAAGGCATTACCCCTTTTTTTATAGGATCGGAAGATAATAAGATGAAACCCAACAAGACCAAGGTAAAAGAAAAGTAAATCCAAAAGTAAACCATTCACAAATGCATGTTCCAAAAGTAAAAACCACAATGTACAAAAGGTGACTACACAGGTAAGTACGAAAAGAATAAAAACAACAACTGCAACTGCCCCAAAGGTCCGATCTAGTATGATTCTGTGTGATCCCCGAAGTCCTCCTGGAAACCTGAAAGTAGTTTTATATCCGTACGGTGAGCATACAAGTACACTCAGTAGGTAAAACCAAAGACTCTCGTGCACAAGTGGGGGAACGTACTAAAAACTCGTGAGAAAAGAGTAAACCAAACACCTATCAAGGTAAAATATCCACCCAAGCATCACCAAGGCACACTCCCCAAATAACGAAAGTCAAGTAATATATATAATAATATCACATCGATGTTTGGGTACTCTACTCCACTTTCCTACTGGTTTTTGAGACATCCTATGCATCAAACCAATCCTTCCATTATCACCGCAGTCCCATTGCCACACCCGCCAGCACAGACCTTGGCCACAACCACACGCAGTCCCACTGCCAAATCCCACCTACAGACACCTGGGCCACAACTATCACAAGTAACCACGCCTGCAAACACCTAGGCCCGAACAACCACCACCACACCCAAAGACATCTAGGCTAGAAGATCTACTACCGCGCCCGAAGACACCTGGGCCTCATCTCGAAGACACTTGGGAAACCACCTGCCTTACACACCTAGCCAACCACCACACTACCCCGCCGGAAGGTTCTTGGGATAATAATGGACCTCAGGCTATCACAGCCTGCCCGAAGATACTTGGGGTATCTGGGAAAGGGAGCAGAAAAGGAGCTGATAACCAGCTACTAATAATAGTCTTGGAAAAAACACAGTCCCCCATGAAATGGGGTGTTTGGTACTAAGTTCTCAACTTGGACGAGGAGAGAATAAAAAACACAAAACTAAAAATATAGATTTAGGTAACAAGCACTCACCCAAGGTTTAGGTTTTTCATCAGCCAGTCTAAAGGACACAACCAACACCCAAATCTGAGTCACGACTCTCACCAAAAAAACCCATTTGTCCCATTCTTGTTTCATGTTTAGTAATAATGTTCAAATAAGTTTAAGCACTACTGGGCAACTAGTAAGCATAGGCAGTAGTCCAGGAAAGTAAACAGTCAAGCATCAACCATAACACCCACACCTAGTTCTTAACAATAGAGGATCCCACCCCAATTCGTGATATAAACAGGGTATCCACCCAGTCTGAAAACTTGTAAACACTAAATCCATAACAACAAGGAATCCCATTCCCAATTTCACAACCACCGACAGTATAAAAATAGGGGATCTCATCACCTCCCATATCTCCACCAATCAGCACGAACAAAAAAGAAACAACCAAACCACTACCACCGGAACAAAGCACTGTCATGCCTGTATTTTCAGATTTAAAGGATTTAACACACTCCATGATTTCAATTCTATGTGTTTTAACTGGGATTTATCACAGAAGGGTTGATCCTGGTGCTTTCAATTTATTCAGTCGGGTATACGTGATTAACCAATTTACTTTTTACAGCAAGAGTTTATAATTTCAAAAAAAAAAACATTTAAAACACCACGAGGTGCTTATTAGTGCACATACATTGACCACCAACGACCTCGATTTTCAGAAGTCGTAAGCCAGCACAACTCAGAAAAAAGATCATAATATAAAAACAGCATCAATGATCACAACCCCCCCTTCTTTCTTTATAGAATCCATTCATTATCTTTATTAGGTCTGGATTATCCAATTCTACAGAATCAAAAGCACGCCCACCCCGCATGATACACAAAAGACAGAGGCAAAGGAGAAATTCCCTACTTGTTGATAGACAATCGATGCATAGGCCGGGCGTGGAACTTTACGGATAACGATGCGGCTCTCCCAATGCACCAAAATCTATTCGTGAAAATCTGCGATCGAGGAAAGAAGAAACCATGCCTAACCCTTTAGTTTAAAGGGTCGTGGATGGTTGAGATAAGAACATGAAACCGCGTAAGGCGCGGGGTCGTGGGTTGTCCATACGGCCCCACATGTTATTAAAGGGGTCAGGTGGTTTAAACCGACTCATTAATTCATTAAGTATTTCATTAAAACACTTATGGGCGTTTCCGATCTTTAAAACACGCTTAACAAGTCAGAATAAGGTTTAAAACCCTAATTGAGCAAGAAGGAATGCCACAGGAAAGAACCCGCGGGGGTAGGCCAGAGCCACCAGTGGCTGAGCTACCAGCAAGCTGCAGCGACCAGTAGACCGAGCTACCAGTAGGCTACAGCAACTAGTAGACTGAGCTACAGGTAGGTTGCAGCATCTGGTAGACCGAGCTACTGGTAGGCAGGAGCTACTAGTTGACCGAGCTACTAGTAGGTTGCAGCTACAGGTAGACCGAGCTACCGGTAGACAAAGCTACGAGTAGTTGCATCTACTGGTAGGCCGCACTACCAGTAGAATGAGCTACCCGTAGGCTACGGCTGCCAGTAGATAGAGCTACCGGTAGGCTGTGGCTACCGGTAGACCGAGCTACCGGTAGGCCTGCTACCGGTAGGCTAAGGATACCGGGAGGCCTACTTTACCGAGATTCCCAGACCATAAAACCCAACGTGAGGTTTTTACAAAGTAATGGACCCCAAAAACCCGGGCCATTACATCGGATACCTCTTAAACGATTCTCGTCCTTGAGAATCAAAACAAATCAGAAGGAAAGAGAGGGTCCGAACAACCATCTCAGAATATACCTCTTAGGAGTGAACCTAGGCTAACTAAAAACACTTACCTGTCATGTACCAAGAAATATACCATGCCAGACTTCCCAGGAATGTAGGTTGGGGAGTCTCTTCCCCCATGTCAAGATATTATCCACTTTGGGTGGTACTGACTCGCCCGCACGGGTTTAATCGCATCCACCTTAATGTGTCTGGATTAGGGGTTGGGTCCTCTCCTCCCCCATAGCTAGGGATTTTCACACACATCCAGTGGAAAGGAAAACAATACATTCAATATCCAGAAAAGACAAAAAGTTCTACTATAACAAGTACAACAAAGAACAAATCACAAAAAAATACACTGGTACTGGGTACGCATCTGTGCTTCCCTCTCCCACATACTCTTCTCAAGGCCACAATGTCTCCACAACACATGAACCAAGCGAATGGTTCTCCCACGAAGTACGTTCTCTGTGCGATCCTCGATCAACACTGGTCTCTCCACAAAGTTCATGTCGTCCTCGATGTCCAAGTCAACCCAATCATGGACGTATGAATCGTCGTGCAGATACGGACGGAGCTGGGACACCTGAAAGATAGCAGGTATCATTAGTAGTGGCAGTGGTAACACTAGCTGATAAGCCACTTCTCCGACCAACCGCAACACTTTGATGGGTCCGATGAACCTGGGAGAAAGCTTACTCCCTTTGTCGAACCTCCACTTCCCACGCTGAGGGTGGACCTTCAAGAACACATGGTCTCCAACCTCATACTCCAAGGGCCTCATCCTGGTATCAGCATACGACTTCTGTCAGTCGTATTCCGCCTTCATCCTTTCCCGTACGAGGTGAACCATTTCTTTCGTGCTCTGCACCACCTTTGGGCCAAGGATGCCTGCCTCTCCCACTTCATCCCAACACATATGTCAACGGAAGGTCCTCCCATACGAGGCTTCAAACAGGGCCATACCGATGGTATAGTGATAGCTATTACTATAGGCGAACTCTACCCAGAGCAAGTATCGCACCCATGATCCCCCCGAGTTCAGAACACATGCCCGCAGCGTATCCTCTACGTTTTGGATGGTTCGCTTTGTCTGTCCATCTGTCTGGGGATGGGAAGCAGTGCTAAGATGCAGTTGGGTGCCAAAAGCATGTTGCAATCCTTTCCAGACTCGCGAGGTAACCCGTGCATCTCTATCCAAGACTACAGAACTCAGAATCCCATGAAACCGCACCACCTCATCCACGTACCTTCACGCAAAAGCATCTACTGCACTCGACTCCCTGATCACCAAAAAGTGAGCTGATTTCGTCAACTTGTCCAATACCACCCAGATGGCGTCGTATCCCCCTTGGACCTTGGGTAGTCCCGTGACGAAATCCAGTGAGATGTCGTACCACTTCCACTCGGGGAAAACTAGAGGCTCCAATAGGCCACCTGGAACTCGGTGTTAAGCCTTCACTTGCTGACATACTAAGAACATGGCCACAAACTCTGCCACTTGTCACTTAACTCCGGTCCACAAAAACTGCATCTTCAGTCCCTGGTACATCTTGGAAACTCTTGGGTATACCACAAGGGGTGAGTTGTGGTAGTCACTAAGAACCTTGACGCGCATCACCTTCGGAACAAACAACCTTTTCCGGAGAAGCATCTGCTTATAAACATCCTATGTCCATCCTTCTGAAGCATTACCCAGGTCAACTCGTCCACGCATCACTTCTCACTCTTGGTCTCCCCAGTGAGACTCCTCTACTCGCTGAAATAGTGATGACTGCACTGTCATCTGATATAGGAAACTTCTACCGCTATCCATCTTCACATCCAGGTGTAACGTAGCCAACTCGTCCATTGCCTTCCAGGCGTCCGCTGACTCTCGGACCGCATCCTTCTGCATCCTCTTTCTCAAGGCATCAGCCACTACATTTCGATTACCCTCAGTATAAGAGATCTCGAAGTCTTAATCTTGGAGGAACTCCACCCATCTCCGCTGTCGCACGTTTAGGTACCGCTGGGAGAAGATATACCTCAAGCTTTTGTGATCTATGAAGACCACAAAGCGTTCTCCGATGAGGTAGTGCGGCCATAATTTTAGCGCAAAGACGACTGCTGCAAGCTCCAGGTAGTGGGTGGAGTAGTTACACTAATGGGGGCGTAGCTTCCTGGACCCATAAAAGATCACCCCTTGTCGCTGCATCAACACACATCACAGGCCTTGTCCTGATGCATCTCAGAACACCTCATACGCTGCCCCTTCTTCTAGTTGTCTCAGTACTGCGGCACTGACCATCTTCTCCTTCAGATAGCTGAAGGATGACTCGCAGTTCTCACTCCACATGAAAACCTGGCCTTTCGTGGTCAGAGCTGTCAAAGGGGCTGCTACTCGGGAGAAGTTGGGTACGAATCTCCGATAGTAACCTTCCAGCCCGAGGAAACTTTGGACCTCTGCCACATTCTTGGGTGCTGCCCAAGAAAAAACTGCCTTAACCATTGACGGGTCCACCGCTACTCCCTTCTCGGACACCACGTGCCCGGGGAAGTGCACTTCTCGCGCACAGAACAATCATTTCGATAACTTCCCATAGATCTGATGATGTCGGAGGTCCTCCAGATCCATCCTCAGGTTCTTTTCATGGTCCTCCTCTAATCTAGAGTAGACCCGGATGTCGTCGATGAACCCGACTATGAACTGATCTAGGTAATCCGGGAAGATGGAGTTCATAAGCCCCATAAACACAGCTGGGGAGTTCGTATCACCGAAGGGCATAACCACCAACTCGATGTGTCCATACCTGCATCTGAATCCCGTCTTCGGGATGTCTCCCTCCTTTACTCTCAGCTAGTGATACCTAGACCGCAGGTCGATCTTTGAGAACCATCATGCCCCCATCAGCTAGTCGAAAAGATCGTCTATCCTCAGAAGAGGATAACGATTCTTGACCGTCACCTGATTCAGCCTCCTGTAGTCTATGAACAACCTGAGGCCACCATCTGCCTTCTTTACGAACAAGTCTAGAGCACCCCATGATGACACACTCAAGCAAACATAACCCTTCTTCATCAGATCATCAATCTGAATCCACAACTCTCGTAGCTCTGAAGGTGCCATCCGGTAAGGAGCCATCAGGATCGGACAAGCACCGAGATGCAGGTCTATCCCGAACACGATATCACGTCGAGGGGGTAAAGTCGTCACCTCCTTAGGGAAGACGTCCATAATCTCACGGAAGATCTCTGGCACTTCCACCATTTCATCATATACTGACCCTACTGACAGCTTAGCTAACATGGAGAGGAGGTGTCCCTCTCTCTTGTCGCCCTTCTGACTGCTCTTCCCGCCGGTGAAAACAACACGCTGGCCGCCCAAGTCTGAGATCATGACCCTTATTTGGAAGCAGTCGATGATGGCACACACTAAGAATAGCCAGTCGATTCCTAGGTTGACATCGTATGGCTGTATCTGTAGAAGGAGAAGATCCCTAACTGACTGATGTGGCACCATCATCAGTCTGCATCCCCGACAAACAAAGAACAAGTCGGTCTGACCCACGACTGGTGTGCTCAACACCAGGGGCACTGGGAGTCTCTGGACATCTAGACCCAAAGCATGGGCTAGACTAGGTGAAACAAAGGAGTGGGAATATCTGGTACAAAACAATGAATAAACAAGAGTTCTAATCAAACTGATCTTACCTCGAACAACCTCCGGCCCTACTGGAACTGCTGCCTCTACGGTGTGTAACTGTCCACTCCCAGCTCCTCTGCCCCGCGGCTGCCGGCCACCTCCCCGACCATGCCCTAGTCGAGGTACCTGAGGTGCGCCCTGATGTCGGCCTCCTCCTCCTACGTCTGCCCTCGGAGGAGCGGGAGCTCACTGTCCATGTTACTACTGCTGGAAAGGTCTGGCTGGAAGCTGCTGCTGGGGTGGGTGGTGGGGCTGTCTTCCACCTTCGTACTATACCAGGTCCGGGAACTTACTCCAGAGATGTCCATGGCTCCCACAGACGAAGCACCGCGGTCCCGGGACTGAAGGAAAAGGGCGAGGACCAGGGGATCGAAACTGAAACTGTTGCGGCCTTCTCCCTTCCGGATGGAACTTGGAGGGTCTGGATACTGGAGGCCTGGTGCTGACGGCCTTCCCCTTCGATTTTCCCAGCTGGATCCCCTCTCGTACCACTCCTTCTAGATCATGCATCCTCTCCACCGCTTCAGCCTTCTTCTGGACCTCTAAGTACGTCAGAAGGGTAAAGGGGGTAACAACATACCGGAGGGACGGGCGGAGCGCCTCCTCAAAACGTCTTTCCCGAGACACCTCGTTGGGAATGAGGTCTGGAGAAAAACTTAGGAGGTCCTTGAACTTGATCCCTAGCTCCCTCACGGGAATACTCCCCTACTGAGTGAGAGTAGCTCCTGTCTCTTTTCCACCTTCATCGTCGAAGAGAGGAATTCTGCCTGGAACTCCCTCTCGAAATCATCCCACTCTACCTCAGACTCTCTCCTCTCCCCCAGGTAAAGCGTCCACCACTAACGCGCCACTCCCTGCATCTGGATGATGTCCAGAGGATCCCAGTACTCGGTCGGTGCCCGAATCAGGCCAAAAGCTATCACCAGCTCCTCTAGCTAGCCTTCCGTCTTCATGTCAGAGGTGATGCCCTCATACATCTCGAGGGTCTGTCATTGGAAGGCCCAAAGAGTCCTCTGCCACTGGTCTTCCTCCTCTTCCCGGTCAGCTCTCTTCCGATCGGCCAAGGTAGTCTGTGTGACCTCGATTGTCTGTACCACATGTGGTCACCTTCCAGGTGCCATAGCTGTAAGGTAAACAAGGAATCACTAAGCACATGTAGTGCATATTATTGTCTTTAAAACAACCTAAACTTTTCGTTTATTCTTAATTCCCAAAACACCCCAGAAACACGAGAACACAAGTCATTATGATGCATGTACCATTCCTAGGGTCTCTACCCTGCAATCAGTGCAGCATCACTTGGTCGTTCGGTAGTTCCAGAGTCCTTGCATCCAATCATGGGGGCCCTAAAATCCCGTGTCCTAGCCGGTCCTCCCTAGCCTAATTCACGCACCGAGTTCACCCAACACTGTTGCCCTACCATCCCATGCAATCCTCAATGTGCCTAACTTCAGACTCCATCCTATCCCTAACCTCCCTCTGATACCATTCTGTCACGAACCGACTTCACCAAAAGGAGGGGAGGGTCAGCAGATTGCCAGGCCCTTCCTTTTTTAAGTTGAAGGAGATATAATGAACCCCAAGACCCGCCTTCAATAGGTCCCGGAGTGGCGACTAGCACCAAGGATATAGAAATTTCACACAAATGGAAGGTATTAGCCCTTTTTTTATAGGATCGGGAGATAAGAAAATGAAACCCAACAACACCAAGGTAAAAGAAAATTAATGACAAAAGTAAACCATTCCTACATGAATGGTCCAAAAGTAAAAACCACAAAGTACAAAAGGTGACTGCAAAGGTAAGTACCAAAAGAAGAAAAACAGCAACAGCAACTTCCCCAAAGGTCTGAGCTAGTATGGTCCTGCGTGATCCCTGAAGTCTTCCTAGAAACCTGAAAGTAGTTTTATATACGTAGGGTGAGCATACAAGTACACTCAGTAGGGAAAACCAAAGACTCTCGTGCACAAGTGGGGGAACGTACTAAAGTCCCATGAGAAAAGATTAAACCAAACACCTATCAAGGTAAACTATCCACCCAATCCCCACCAAGGCACACTACCCAAATAACGCAAGTCAAGTTATATATATAATAAGAGCACATAGATGTTTGGGTACTCCGCGCCACTTTCCCACTGGTTATTGAGACATCCTACGCACCGAACCAATCCTGCCATTCTCACCGCAGTCCCACTACCACATCTGCCCGCACACACCTAGGCCAAAACCACACGAAGTCCCACCGCCAAATCCTGCCCGCAAACACCAGGGCCATAACATTCACACGTAACCACACCTACAAACACCTAGGCTAGAACAACTACCACCATTCCCGAAGACACCTGGTCTAGAAGATCCACTCTCGCGCCCGAAGACACCTGGGCCTCATCCCTAAGACACTTGGGAAACCACCTGCCACACACACCTGCCCAACCACCACACTACCCCGCCCAAAGGTTCTTGGGCTAATAATGGACCTCAGGCCATCACAGCCTGCCTGAAGATACTTGGGCTATCCGGGAAAGGGAGTAGAAAAAGAGCTAATAACCAGCCACTAATAATAGTGTTGGGAAAAACACCCTCCCCCATGAAATGGGGTGTTTTTCACTAAGTGCTCAACATGGGTGGGGCACGAATAAGAAACACAAAACTACAAATATTGTAACACCCCAATCTTTCACGATACGCCTCTCTTTAAATAATGCAATAGCTTGCATTGTACGCAAGTTCGAGATTCTAACACACCGCGACCAATCAAAATAGCAGTTATGAATACTAATACCCACTTTTTGAAATTATTTAAATTTTATATTTCAAAATAGACTTCATTCTTGTATTCTGAATATCGAAATTGTCCTAATTTGAATTTTTTGTAATTTTCTGAGAACATCCAATTTTCTATGAATAGTGAAAAATACTTAAAAACAACTTTTTTAATCAAAATAATTAATAGTGATAAATTATAATATTGAGTGGTTATAAAGTATATATAGAATATATTTTTACCATTTTATCCAATGGTGTTCATTATAATTAATTTCACTTTGAAATTGGACATAAACAATTGTTGATCTTTTGATATATATTGTTTCTTAAAAACACGCTATTTTCTATGACATCGGTAAATAATTATAAAATTAATTAATGCAACTTATTTGTGTTGAATTTCATAAAATAGACATCATTTTTGAATTCGGAATATCAATTATTGCTTAGGGTGAAATTTTGGCGTTGTTCTGAAAAACTTCATTTTCTGATGAATAGTGAAACCCCTAAGTGGTAGTTAAAAAACTGATTTTTCGTTTAAATGAAACATTACCACTTCTGTGATTTGATTTTCAAAAATCCGACATACATGGTTTCCATTAGGAAGTAAAATGTGGTTCAATGGGATTAAATTTTTTTTGGTGAATAGTAACTTTTATGTTTAATTAATCGCGATTAAAGGCAATTAGTGAAATTTACGGTAAAAATGATATTGTAAAAATATTAAAATACCTTTAAATTTGTCCTAACCTTATTGGATTAGTCATGGCCGACCAAGACAATTCATGGGTCAACTTGGGGACCCCATGGAGTCACTTTGGTAGGAAAATGACATTAAAAACTTTTTATTTAATGTTAAAATAAAAATGTCACAAACATGAGTTGTTTTACTAAAACAATTTTTAAGTGGCGTAATACAAGTCATATTTTTTACTATAAATATTCATTAAAAAGATAAAAATCTTTCATAAATCAATATATTTTTTTATAATTTTTAGACATTAAATAAATTAAATTATTTATGACACCATGATGATGCAACGATTACCTCATTATTTATTGATTTAAATAAAATGAAAAGATAATATAAAATATAAGACCTAAACATGTCAAAAACTTATTGGATGGATGGATTTAGAACTCTTATAACCTTATCCTCGAAACATATAATTTTGGGACCTTTTAAATCCTAAATGCATTTTATAATAAAGTAACCTTTTATAACTTTCCAAGAGTGCCCCTCCTCTCCTCTTATAAATGTCCCCCAGCTCTACCACCTTACACACACCTCTCAAGCCTTTGTCTCGGCCAAACCCTTCCCATTTTGTCTCTTCACATCCCAATATTACTCCTAGAAGCCTATAGTTGGGCAGAAGTCTTTCCATGGATGCCTTTGAGCTCAAATCAAAAAGAGTTGCCCGTTTTAAAGGTAGTGTTTTCTCTTGTGTTCTTATGTTTTATTTTGCTTCTCCAACCCCTTAAACTATTTTTATTCATTTCTTTTGTAACAACAAAAGTATCCTAAATATACTAGGATGTTGTTATAAGAAGGATTCGAGCTACACATACACACACCTACATCTAAAGGTTAAAGAACATACTGTTTCTATGGATGGCGAATTTCTACCTCACGAAACGATGATTGTCCAACACTCATATAACACCTTCAAAGGTGGACATTAAGATGTATCTATGTTTATATATGATATATAATATGTTTATTTTTTTAATTAAGCTTTTGTATTTTTCATTTATGGCATACCTTTATGGTTTCCATTATGGGTAAACGCGATAATTTCATTTTAGAAAGTGCGGACTACCGCCCCCTCAAAGTGATTTGAATCGTTAATGCCATATGTGGGATGTATAAAGGATAGAGTAAATGGTATCATACATTATATTATACTGGAATTATAGTATAACTTTATATAATTATAATTTCATTCCATTAAATACGAAATAGAAATGAAAGTAGCGATCATGCATACGTAAGGCTTACCGTCTCCATGAACGGTGCATTTCATTTCTTACCTCTAAATGTTATGTAATATTATAAATGCATGTATATAATGGATATATATGATATAAATGATATCTGAATCATGAATATAATTCTTTATATAATGGATATTTCACCACATGAACAACTTGTAATAATCAGAATTTTATTTTTGACTCAAGTACCATAGATCGAAAAAACGACCGTTATTAACTAAATAATTACATAATGTTCATAACATGGTAATAAGTGAAAGAAAATAAATAATGAACATGAAAATGTTTCTTAAGAAAGTATAAATTAACTATAGTTTATTATTCAGGATGTTAAAGAACGTTCGAGTCAAGTCGGACACGAGGTAAGGGAACTTCTTAACCCAATTTTCGTTCTTTGGGTTAATCTACTACTTTCAAATTATGTCATGATATTATTATGTCCTATAATGTATTTGTACTTTATTTATGTGTAGTTATAGTGAATACACATAATAGATCTATTTTATTTAAAAATAATCTTTGTAAGGGAACTTCTTAACCCAATTTCTATTCTTTTGGTTGATCACCTACTTTCAAATTATTTCATGATATTATTATGTTCTATCTTGTTTTTGTACTTTCATTATGTGTACTTATAGTGAATACACATAATAGATCTATTTTATTTAAAAAAAACATCATTGTAAGGGACTTCTTCCTAATATCCTTTCATTGAGACATATTTTGTTTTATACACAGCTTTCATTTATACGGTGTATAAACCCCTTTGACTTTTACGTTTATTCAAATGGTTTTGTTTTATAATTATGATATTTTAAATGATTTCAAAAAGATATATTTCTCTCAAATATATGAAAATCCAGTTAAAATGTATAAGTATTTAACACAAGCTTAAAAATGTTTTCAGAAAACCCGACTCTTGAGTGTGCTAGACAGGAAGGGATTGGGTGTGGACCCATCATGGCCTGTAATTAGTCGAGCAGTCTCAGAATTAGTTATTTTGTTTTGAAAATCTTGCATAATGTTTTCAGAAAAACACTGGAGTGTATTTGAGCAATTTTAAACGTAAGTATCTTCTAAAAAAATTGCATCGGCAGGTCTCATGAGGCAAACTAGTGTCTTGGCATGAGGCCTTGACAAAATCTTATTTGTAGTCGTGGCATGAGGCCTTGGCTACATGGTTATGATAGTCTGGAATTATGCATTCCATCATTATGAATGTGGTTATTGATATTTCATATGATTATTCGACCAGTAGAATATCCATGTGAATAATTGAATGGCATTTTTTCATTTTACTTTTACATATTATGCTAAAGTTCACGTTTAAAAGGCTTTTGTTTTAGTTATACATTGCCTTAAATGATAGTTTTTATTTATGAAAGCTTCTGCTATATTGTTATCCTTAATGAGCATCTGAGCTCACCCCTTCCAATGTTTTAATTTTTCCAGGATGTGAAGATGTATTTTAGGAATGAACTGTAGGGATAGTCTTAAGGGGATATGAGTGTGGAAAATGGAGACTATGTTATTGTGATTTTTCACTTTATGATATAATGTAAAACTTATGAATGTATCTAGTGTTTCAAGGATACTAAACTAATCGGTCTTTCGAGACATGATCTTTGTGATCATGCCAATGTTATGTAATAATGCACTAACTCTAGGTAACTGGGGTCGAGGCGTTATAGTTGGTATCAGAGGCATTTTAGTCCTATCCTTGGAAGATAGATTTATATAAACTCTGATTAGAACACATAGCCCTAAGATAGACATTCAGGATTAGTATAGAAGAACATCCTAGAATTTTGGTATTATAGATATTTTGTGATTTTTCCGAGCAATACATCCCTGTCTGGATACGAGCAGGTAGAGGCGGCTCTGGCACAGATGTACCTAGGGGTAAATCCCAAAAACACTGCTTTGAGCTAGACTCGAACGGGAACTGGTGCATGACAACGGGCCTTGCTGCACTCTTGGTTACGACACTGCCGGGGGATACGCTTAGGATAATTCTCATTTTCATTAACAACCATTATGAAGGGTTTATGAGTATATACTTCTCAAAGAAAACATTTTTATGATTATGGATTGTATCCATAAACTATCAAATTTATGTTAAGTGTTTTACAAGTATGGAATTATGTATTTTGATTCATAAAATAATATAGTTTATGCCATTGTTTAGAAATGGTGCCAAGTGGGAGGAATGGAAACAATATCAATGCAGGAACTCCATGTAGGGATTCCACTCCTGCTCAAGATAATTATAGTGGAGCTGGAGATACAACTGGTACTGATCAACTTATCACCATACTATGAAAACTCACTCAGGTTATGAATGATAACCTTACTCGTATGGAGCACCCTGATCTGCAACATGGAGGATCAATGTTAGACCGCTTCATGAGGCAACGACCTCCAACATTTAATGGGGTTACAAATCCATTAGTAGCTGAGTAATGGATAAACTCTTTAGAGATAATATTCCACACCTTGGGGAGTAGTGAAAGGGAGAAGGTCATCATTGCAGTTTACTGCCTCACTGGAGATGCCAATCAATGGTGGTCGCTGATTCAAAACACAAAGGAAGATGAAGAAGTATCAAGTATGGAATAGAGAGAGTTCAAAGAGCTTTTTTTAGAAAAATACTTCCCTCGTGACCATAGAGCAGATATGGAAAGGCAATTCTTGAGTCTAAGACAAAAGGAGGATGAGAATGTCGCAAAGTATGAGTCTAACTTTACACGGTTATTGAGGCATGCTGCAGATTATATACGTAACCCAAGAATTAAGACCGATTGTTTCTTTGATGGTTTAAAACCATTTCTCCGTCGACCATTAGTCTCACTAACCTTCTCATCGTACGAAGATATTGTCTCATGTGATATCAAGACAAAAAAGGAATTCTCTAAATCATAGGACAATAAAGTAAAGCAAGAGAAGAAGAGAATGGTGGAACAAGAGATAGATAAAGGGAAAAAGGAAAAGAAGGATTTTCCATTATGCGATAGTTGTGGGAAGAATCGCCATGGTACTTGCCTAAAAGGAATGGGAGTTTGTTATAAATGTGGAGAAAAAGGTCACCAGGCTCGTGATTGCATGGGAAAGAAAGAGGCTATCAATGTTGAATGGTACAATTGTATAGAAATGGGGAATTATGCAAATGAATGCCCAAAGTTCCAAGGAAATGTACCTCAGAAAAGGCCAAGGGATCAAGTCCAAGCTTATGATGTTACTACAGATGAAGTTAAATAATTATTGTATTTGTGTTTTTGGACTCAAGAACTAGATTATGGTTATAAGAATATTGTGATATATATAAGGATTGTACTGAAGTACTTCTTGTTTTCATTAAGGTTTTAATATGATGAAGGTAATCATATTTTTAGTATGTTATAATAAGAGAAACTTTAATTTATTCGGGGAATTTGATGTTACAATTGATTTTGGAATTTAGAGACCTTTTAGAGAAATTCTAGACAAAGGTATTTTGGATAACTATAAAGGTTGGAATGAATTAAGTTGAACATTGGATAGTATTGTTTAAGGTTAAAACATTCCTAAAGATTATTTTTGGAATATTATAATACTATACTTATAGGAAAAGGACAACCTGTAGGTCGGGGGATAACCTGTCGCGTTGGACAAAGCTGCAGGAATCGAACCCACAACCATAGTGAGACAGGCCTTTATTACCTACCACTTGCCTACAGGAAGTCCTTGTTTACTAAAAAATAGTTTTCCTAATCTAAATGGTATGTGGTAATATTTGGATCCGTATATAATTAGGATAAATATAATATTATTGAGTTCTATTATCTTTTTGAGTGAAACATGGGTTTGTGGTAAAAATTTATTAAAGAATGAAAGTATACATGAAAGGTAAGTATATTTCCATACATTCATAGTAAATCTCTTAAATAAATTCCTCAAATTTATGAAAGGTAACTTAAAACAAAAACATTGTTGGTTAACGTTTCCAACTGGGGATTCAATAACCGTTTAACCTATCAAAAGTTTGTGATTTTCTTGTAGTTAACATTCTGCTAATCCTGTTTTATACGAATCTCCATCAGACCTTGATGGTTTTTTTTCCTCCATTTCCATATTTTCATAGAATCCTAGTATGGGCTATCTCGGGTGACCTTTGTACTTCTCATTCTTTCTTTTAATGTTATATTTTTTTAACCCTATTTCTGATGTGGGTTTTCCATAAATGTATTTTCTATTTTCAACCTTTTATTTTCGAAGAACAATTTCAAATTGAGAGGACGCAATTTATTTAAGGAGGGGAGAATGTAATACCCCAAGCTTTCACGATACGCTTCCCTTTCAATAATGCAATAGCTTGCATTGTACGCTAGTTTGAGATTCTAACACACCGCGACCAATCAAATTAGCAGTTATGAATAGTAATAGCCAATTTTTTAAATTATTTAAATTTTATATTTCAAAATGGACATCATTTTTGTATTCGGAATATTGAAATTATCCTAATTTGAATTTTTTTTAATTTTCTGAGAACATCCAATTTTCTAGGAATAGTGAAAAATACTTTAAAACAACTTTTTTAATCAAAATAATTTATATTGTTAAATTATACTATTGAGTGGTTTTAAATTATAATTAGAATATATTTTTACCATTTTACCCAATGGTGTTCATTAGAATTAATTTCACTTTGAAATTGGACATTAACAATTGTCAATCTTTTGATATATATTGTTTTTTTTAAAACACGCTATTTGTTGTGACATCAGGATTAATTATAAAATTAATTAATGAAACTTGTATGTTTGGAATTTCATAAAATAGACATCATTTTTGAATTAGGAATATCAATTATATCTTAGGTTAAAATTTTCGCATTGTTCTAAAAAACATCAATTTTTGATGAATAGTGAAACCACAAAGTGGTAGTTAAAAAACTGATTTTTTTTGTTTAAATGAAACATTACCACTTCTGTGATTTGATTTTCAAAAATATGACATACACGGTTGTCATTATAATGTAAAATGTGGTTCAATGGGATTAAAATAATTTTTTTGGGTGAATAGTAACTTTTAAGTTTAATTAATCGTGATTAATGTTATTAGTGAAAATTAAGGTAAAAATGATATTATAAAAATATTAAAATACCTTTACACTTGTCCTACCGTTATTGGATGAGTCATGTCTGACCAAGACAATCCATGGGTCAACATGGGGACCCCATGGAGCCACTTTGGTAGGAAAATGGCATTAAAAACTTTTTATAACGTTAAAATAAAAATGTCACAAAGATGAGTTGTTTTACTAAAACAATTTTTAAATGGGGTTATACAAGTCATATTTTTGACTATAAATATTCATTAGAAATATAAAAATCTTTCCTACATCATTATAGTTGTTTTATAATATTTAGGCATTAAATAAATTAAATTATTTATGACACCATGATGATGCAACGATTACCTCATTATTGAATGATTTAAATAAAATGAAAAGATAATGTAAACTCTAAGACCTACACATGTAAAAAACCTATTGTATGGGTGGATTTATAACTCTTATCACCTTATCCTCGAAATATATAATTTTGTGACCTTTTAAATCCGAAAATAATTTTATAATAAAGTAACCTTTTATAAATTTCCAAGAGTGCCTCTCCTCTCCTATTATAAAAGGCCCCCACCTCTACCACCTTGCCCACATCTCTCAAGCCTTTGGCTCAGAAAAACCCTGCCAATGTTTTCTCTCCACATCCCACTTTTACTCCTAGAATCCCCATGTTGGGCATAAGTCTTCCCAAGGATTCCTTTAAGCTCAAATCAAAAAGAGTTACCTGTTTTAAAGGTAGTGTTTTCTCTTGTGTTATTATGTTTTATTTTTCTTCTCCAACCCCTTAAAATCTTTTTATTCTTTTATTTTATAAGAAAACCAGTATCCTAAATATACTAGGTTGTTGTTATAAGAAGTATTCGAGCTACACTTACACACACCTACATCTAATGGTTAAAGAACATATTGTTTCTGTGGATGGCGAATTTCTGCCTCACGAAACAATGATTGTTCAACACTCATATAACACCTTCAAAGGTGGCCATTAAGATGTCACTATATTTATATATGATATATAATATTTTTATTTTTTACTTAAGCCTCTATATTTTTCATTTATGGAATACCTTTATTGTTTCCATTATGGTTAAAGGCGATAATTTCATTTTAGGAAGTGCGGACTACCGCCCCCTAAAAGTTATTTGAATCATTAATTCCATATATGGGATGTATAAAGGATAGAGTAAATGGTATTATACATTATATTATACTGGAATTATAGTATACCTTTACATAATTATAATTTCATTCCATTAAATACGAAATAGAAATGAAAGTAGCGTTCATGCGTACGTACGGCTTACCGTCTCCATGAACGGTGCACTTCATTTCATTCCTCTAAATGTTATGTAAGATTATAAATGCATGTATATATTGGATATATATGATATATATGATATCTAAATTATGAATATAATTCTGGATATAATGGATATTTCTCCACATGAACAACTAGTAATTATAAGAAGTTTATTTTTGACTCAAGTACCAAAGATCGACCTAACGACCGTTATTAACTTAAATAATTACATAATGTTCATAAAATGGTAATAAGTGATATAAAAGGAATAATAAACATGAAATAGGTTCAGAAGCAAGTATAAATTAACTCTAGTTTATTATTCAGGAGGTTAAAGAACGTTCGAGTCAAGTCGGACACGAGGTAAGGGAACTTCTTAACCAAATTTTCGTTCTTTGGGTTAATATCCTACTTGAAAATTATGTCATGATATTATTATGTCCTATCATGTATTTATACATTCTTTATGTGTACTTATAGTCAATACACATAATAGATCTATTTTATTTAAAAATGATCTTTGTAAGGGAACTTCTTAACCCAATTTTTATTCTTTGGTTTAATCACCTACTTTCATATAATGTAATGATATTATTATGTCCTATGTTGTATTTGTACTTTAATTTTGTGTACTTATAGTGAATTCATATAATAGATCTATTTTATTTTAAAAAAATTATTTGTAAGGGACTTCGCCCCAATCTCCTTTCATTGGGGCATATTTTGTTTTATACACAACTTTCATTTATACGGTGTATAAACCCCTTTGACTTTTACGTTTATTCAAATGGTTTTTTTATAATTATGCTATTTTTAAATGATTTAAAAAAGAGAAATTTCTCTCAAATATATGATAATTTAGTGAAAGTGTATACGTATTTAATTCAATCATAAATTTTTTTTCAGAAAACCTGACTCTTGAGTGTGGTAGACAGGAATGGATTGGTCGTGGACCCATCATGGCCTGTAATTAGTCAAGAAAACTCAGAATTAGTTATTTTGTTTTCAAAAGCTTGTATAATGTTTTCATAAAAACACTTAAGTATATTTGTGAAATTTTAAACGTAATTATCTTTTAAAAAAATTGCATCTTCAGGTCTCATTAGACAAACTAGTGTCTTGGCACGAGCCCTTGACAAAATCTTATTTGTAGTCTTGGCACGAGGCCTTGGCTACGTGTTTATGATAGTCTGGAATTATTCATTCCATCATTATGAAAGTGGTTATTGATATTGCATGTGATTATTCGACCAGTAGAATATCCATGTGAATAAGTGAATGGCATTATTTAATTTTACTTTTACCATATTATGCTAAAGTTCAAGTTTAAAAGGCTTTTGTTTTAGTTATACATTGCCTTAAATGTTAATGTTTATTTATGAAAGTTTCCTCTAGATCGTTATACTTACTGAGCATCTGAGCTCACCCCTTTCAATGTTTTAATTTTTCTAGGATGTGAATAAGTATTTTTTGAATGACCAGCAGGGATAGTCTGAATGGGATATGAGTGTGGAAAATGGAGACTATGTTATTGTGATTTTTCACTTTATGATGTAATGTAAAACTTATGAATGTATCTAGTGGTTCAAGGATACTAAACTAACAGGTCTTTTGAGACTTCATCTTTGTGATAATGTCAATGTTATGCAATAATGCACCGACTCTGGGTAACTGAGGTCAGGGAATTACAAATATAGATATAGGTAACAAGAACTCACCCAAGGTTTATGTTTTTCTTCAGCCAGTCTAAAGGACATAACCAACACCCAAATCCGAGTCACGACTCTCGCCAACAAACCCCATTTGTCCCATTCTTGTTTCTTGTTCAGTAATAATGTTCAAATAAGTTTAAGCACTACTGGGCAACTAGTAAGCATAGGAACCAGTCCAGGAAAGTAAATAGTCAAGCATCAACCAGAACACCCACACTCGGTTCTTAACAACAGAGGATCCTAACCCAATTCGTGATATAAACAAGGTAACCACCCGGTCTTAAAACTCGTAAACACTAAATCCATAACAACAGGGAATCCTGTTCCCAATTTGACAACCAACGAGAGTATAAAAACAAGGTATCTCATGCCCTCCCACATCTCCACCTATCATCCCGAAAAAAAACAACCAAGCCACTTCCACCGGCACAAAGCAGAACCATGCCTATATTTTCAGATTTAAAATATTTAACACACTCCATGATTTAAATTATGGGTGTTTTAACTGGGAGTTATCACAGAAGGGTTGATCCCAGTGCTTTCAATTTATTCAGATGGGTATACGTGATTAACCATTTTACTTTTTACAGCAAGAGTTTATAATTTCAAAACCGGCCATTTAAAACACCATGAGGGGTTCATTAGTTCACAGACAACAACCACCAACTGCATCAATTTTTAGAAGGAATAAGCCAGCACAACTCAGAAAGAAGATCATAATATAAAAAGATCATCAACGATCACATCCCCCCCCTTCTTTCTTTATAGAATGTGTTCATTATCTTTATTAGGTATGGATTATCCAATTCCACAGAATCAAAAGCCCACCCACCCTGCATGATACACAAAAGAGAGAGGCGAAGGAGAAATTACCTACTTATTGATAGACGATCAACACTTTGGCTGGGTGCCGATGTTTACGGATAACGATGCGGCTCGCCCGATGCACCAAATCTGTTCGTGAAAAGCCTCCATCGAGGAAAGAAGAAACCATGCCTAATCGTTTAGTTTATAAGGGCCGCAGACGGTTGATATAAGAACGCGAAACCATGTAAGGACGGGGTCGGGGGTTGGCCACGCGGCCCACAAAATATTAAAGGGTTCAGGTGGTTTAAACCGACTCATTAATTCATTAAGTATTTAATTAAAACACTTATGGGCGTTACCGGTCTTTAAAACATGCTTAACGAGTCATAATAGGGTTTAAAACCCTAATTGCGCAGAAAGGAACACCACTGGAAAGAACCAGCGGGGCTAGACCAGAGGCACCGGTAGCTGAGAGCTACCGGTGGTTGCAGCCACGGGTAGACCGAGCTAGGGGTAGGCTGCAGCCACCGGTAGACCGAGCTACCGGTAGGCTGTAGCCACCGGTATACCAAGATACCGGTAGGCAGGAGCTACCGTTACACCGATCTACCAGTAGGCTGTACCTATTGGTCGACCGAGCTACTAGTAGACAGAGCTACCGGTAGTCTAAGGCTACCGATAGGCCTACTTCACGGAGATTCCCAGACCAGAAAACCCATCGTGAGGATTTCACAAAGTAATTGACCCCAAAAACCTGGGTCATTACAACAATACTGATGCATTAATTATTTGATTAATGGGAAATTAAAACAATGATATTAAAATATTAAACTAGATATATTTTGAGATAAATTTCATAAAAAATTAATTTTTTATACATACATGATCTGTTAAGCAAATAATAAAATACACTTTTTTTGAAATTTTGATTTTTTATTGATATTTCAAAATTTATAGTTCGAAAAAATAATTTTAGTGAGGTTTTGTAGTAAATAAAATGTTATTAATTGATATAAAATTACAGAAAAAATATAAATTTGTAAATGTGATTAGGATTAGGTCTAAAATAGAAATCATGACCGATTTATGGGGCTTTTTCATTTTATAGTTACTATATTCTCCCATAATGATTACAAATCTATGAATTCTTCATAAGAGTTAAAGGATTTAAAAAAGTCAAAACCAAGATATAAGTGTATGAATATTGTCATTATTTCTCTATCATGTAGGGGATTTTGACCAATCATCGTCATATAATAAATTCTAATATGTTTGGATCATTTTTAATTAAATATATATTTATATTAATTTAATACTTTGAGAAATTCAAACAGTTCCCTCCCCCTATATTATAAAATAAAAAATCACATCTGCATTTAATCACATTAAAAAACACAATATTTAATCCATTATTTCAAAAAATACATTCATATATTAACTCAACTCATATTATGTGTATTTTTAAGTAGTGATCAAATATTATGGTATTTAGGTGTTTAGAAAATATGGATTTCTAAAAAAGATGTATATTTTTTCCAAAAACTTTTTTTAGTTAATAATTTTCTCCTATATATATAAAAAATTATTTATCCCTATTAAATTAAAAAATCCATTATCCTCCATATAAAAAAGATAAATTTATGTTAGTTTAGTTACATGTATCTATATCCTCTTCTAGCAAAAGGGAAATGAAATCATGATTCATGTGTATGGTGGACTACCACCTCACAAAATGATGTAATGTTTTTCCATCATTATCTCTCAAGACTAATTATAATGATATAAATAATGTATATATATATATATGAAATTCATAGAATATTTTTAATTATTAAATGATAATATTCCATTTACATTCATTCATTTCCATAAACTAAAATATGAGAATGCCATTTTTGCGCACATATATATTACCACCGTCACAAATCAATGTGATTGATTATACATAACTGCATCATATTAATGATATATATAAGTATATTTAATCAATGAATGTTATATATTTTTTATGATCATTTTTTTGATAAAATAATATTTAACTTTTTTCCATAACGTTCTTGAAAAATTGAAATGTTACTCATGAATATGTATGGCCTTTGATCTTCATGATTGTAAGGAAGGTCATATTTAATAACCATATTTTATGGATGTGTGTAAGAGTGTATTGGATATATAAAAAGGGTGATGATTTCATGATTATGGTTCTATAGATGAAGGAAGAATGAAATATTTAAATCTAGTAAACCGACATAATTCATTTTGGACTTATGAATGAATATCAAGAAAACATCTGACATAAATTTATGTGAATTTTTAATTGTATATATCATGGAAATAAGTGTTATAAAATTAATAATACATTTGAAAAATTATAAAAATAATTTAAAAAATCAACATATATTTATTATTTATGATGATAATGATAATATTTGATGCGTCAGACTCATTGAAATGGACATTATTTTAAAAAATCATTAGAGATCCCCATAAAACACTATTGCTCTTCTAAATCCATAATTTTTAAAAAAATTTAATATAATGTCGACTGTGTAATCCTTTTATTTTTTAATAACATTTTAAACTAAGTTGATTATTTACTAAATATATTTAACTAAATATTTTTTCATTTTTTAGAATGAGGTACGTTGTGACATTTCCGAAAAAAGTATAAAAGGAATTTTTATTTAACTGATATAGAATGAGTGGATATTTATTATGTCTTGAATAATTTTAATTTGAATCATCTTTTCTATTTAAATTCCATTCATTTGAAATTATTTCCTTTGTATCTGTGATGTTTTTCTAAAAATATGTTCTTTATAAATATAAACATTATTTTCCTTAAGAATGTTTTTTATATATGTTTTTAGGATTCATGACTATGTTTAGGTTCATTGGAATTGTTATGATTATGAGAGGTTCTGTTGGAAACCATGGATGGGTGGTTACATTATTAACTAATTATTTATGGTTTCATGATAAACCATGTGTATTTTTTTATATAATAACCATAAAAGTTTTGGGTATGGAATTATATAGTATAGTTATTCTATATATGTGATAGATTTAACTATTTATCTGTATACCAACCAATAATGGGAATATACTACCAATGTTATTCTATGATTTATTATGATATTTATATTGTGGGAATCTGGAATTTTAACTCTAAGTTAATGATTGAAAGTTATTTGTGATTTTTTTCCATGAGTAGTTGCGGTGGATACACCGATGATCCCCTAGGATTCCAAGAGTTTTTATATTTTCATTCCAGGTGATTTAATGTATTTATTTAGGAAAAAATGTTTCTCATCATCATTTTAATATTAAATTTTTCATATCTAAAAAAATATTGTGATATTGGTATTTAAATTATGAAATTTTAGATTTTTCATTTAACTAATTGATTTCATTCTTTTATAACCCTCATTGGTCATTTTTTCATAATCACTTGTTTTAAAATAGTTTTTTAAAGGATTTAATGATCAATAATGGTAATGATTATTTCATGATAAAAATATTTATTACATTTCATGAAATTAAATTACATTTATTTTTCGTATTTTTTTTGTTCGAAAAATCATAAAAAGTTTATGAGTCAAATTTTTGTGTATGGGTTTTAAATAAATTATTTTCTCCCATTTCCAATAATGTATAAACTTTAAAGACCCTTGGTAATATAATAACGTAATTTCTAGTTCAAATACAATATTATATATAATTCTGATGTTCGGGTTCTTATAATATTATAGGTTATTTTGTGCTGTTTTGATATCATTCATTATAATCTTTTTGAATGTAAATGAATAATTTTAAATACATGTAAATATCCTCATTTCTGTTCATTCACATTTTATAAAAATATTTATACGTATCATGAAGTTAAATTATATTTGGAATCTCAGAGTATGAATTTGAGTTATTGATACATAATGTTCGTCGTCGAGTATAATATGTTATGTAGAAATATTAATTATTGTTTGAGTGGGAGACTTATATTCGGTTATAAAATTTTCTCTTTAGGAAAAAATATTTTTAATATGTTGGATGAACCATCAAGGATACCACATAGTGTGTCATACAATATTTATTTTGAATAATATGGGTATAATGTTCATAGTTGGGGAATCCAATACCTATAGTTAATTATCAACCAATTATAAAAACATTAATATTTTTATTCTTTTATTACATAATCCTTGAGGATTAGCAAATCAAGTAGTTTTTAAGTAGGTTGTTGGTCATATCATCAGTTGGAGATTAACCATGATGGAATTTAACTTCTTTTATGAAGAGTGTGAAGTATAGTTATTCGATTTTATAGGCAAAGGAAATGTATGATCGTAAGTCACTAACACATTTGACATGATTATATATTGACTGAGAGTGATGTGAAGTTCTTTTAAAAAATATTGAATTTCAGATTTGGTAATTATGAACCATGTAAAACTATACATTGATAATTGATTATGTACAAAAATTAATTTTGGGATTGGCCCACATTGAGTCATAAAATTAATTTTTGTTATTTATAAAAGGATCATATCAAAATTCATGCTTTTATATGATGAATCTAGTGTATATAGGTATTGATATATATGTTTTTTTTTCGAGATCATATTATATCCCCTTTTAGATTGAGTTGATATGTTACTTGATTATAGGATTCACTTTTCCTACATATAGGGATTCAGGAATTTGTATTTATTCTCAAAGCTACAATGGCACTGAGGGAACATGATAATAAAAATGTAAATATTACATAATTTTATATTAATATTCCACACATCTTTATTATATTAAATGTACAAAACCATAAAGGTAAAAAATCATTGTGATTATATAGATAATAAACTTATTTATAAAAAATCATCAATATCTCCAATAATCATTATTAATATTTGTACTAATTTATGATATTTCATTCTTATAAAATTCCATTAAAACCGGGGGATGGAAATTATTATATTTTTTTATCTTAGATGCTCACTAATGGTCTTTATTTGAAATTTTACTCTTATTTTAGAAGAACATGATAACAAGTGCATTATAACTCAATCAAGTGCATGTTCTCAACATAAAGGACTTATACACAAAAAACCATAGATCATAAAATCAAAAATCAATTAATCTCAAGAAGAATCATTAATATGAGTTAAATTTATTAATCATCATTAAATAGACATAACATAGGCTTATAGACACCTCATCAAAAGAAATTATCATATTGAAAATATATAAATTTTCATTCAAATATTCAAATAATAATTTGAGAATATATAGAAAAATTATTATATAGAGTAAAAGAGTGAACATACATATATAAAATAATGTCCGTTCATATAATCATCCTTGCATGAAATTTTATATTGTATAACCTTATAAATTATATAGATTTAGTTGAACCACCCATTACATAGTTAATAGCCTATATACGTGTCGCCAAAGATCTTAAAACCATTAAGGAATGCATCATAGCATAACTCCTAGAAATTAAGTAATTTTCACAATCATATCAACACAATATATTCATTATCCTTATTGGGAATGAACATAGAGGCTATCAGTAGATCCTATCCACAAAAAATCATAAGAAACATTAGTGGATGATGACATGGTTTAAAAATATGTTAAAAAGATAATTTGATCATTTCTTCTTAAACATATGAAAAATTATATTCATTAATATCATTAAATAACATTTCAATGTTATTTAAAAAATATCACTATTTATATTGACGGTGGAATCATGTAAAGGCCACTTTATTGAAAATAATGGTCTTTCATGTGTAAAATATTAAAAAAATTCTTTTATAAAATTTTAAATTGTTTAAATGTTCCCCATTTATAAATTGATAAGATGATTCCTCTAAAAATAATGAAGGAAAATTAAAATGTTGTTAACATTTAATTGAATAATTATTTTATCATTTAACATTAAACTATTTAGTAATATTAATGATCGTGGTAATGGGAGAAAATGTTCTGTAACTATTGAGGACATATATCGAAAATCCGTTAAAACACATTTTCTAAATTTTTTCATATACCTATTAGAATAAAATGAATGTAATATATGAAAACTACAAAATAATAATTATATGAGGAATTATATATGTTTTAAATGATAACATTCATTTAAATTCCCTCAAAAGAAATTTATCAAAAAAAATTTGTAAATGAAAATATATTTTAATATAAACCCCTTATCTAGAGTATAATCATTATTCGTATGCTTTAAATCATCTTGTATAAAAATTGAGATTTATTAAAATTATATTCCAAAAATATGTTATTTTATATTATTATTATTATATATAATTCCTTTAAAATTTCCAATTACAATTTTTATTAACAATTATTCATTAAAATGAATATCCAGGTTAAAATATGTTGATTTTTCAAGAAAGTTTTAGTTTGAAAAATATGAATCACAAATATTGGACCAGGTTTAATCATATACATAATCCTAACAATAACATATTTATAATTTATATTCATTATATAAACATCAATATTCAATTATATGATGTGGTGATGAAAAATTATTTTCATCATTTAATGGATGTGGTAGTCCACATATACAGACAAGCGATATTTCCACTTTTTGATGGATCAAACGAAAGATCAGTATATGATAATTCACCTCTAAAGAATAAAAAGTATATCATATATATTAAATAAAACTATATTTATGACCATCCATTTAATTTGGAAATGAAAAATAAATCACATTACATCTTGGTGGTGGTATTCCACCCATACACATGAGCAACGTTAACACATTCCAATTGATGCAACGGTAAGAATATATATAATATATAATATATAAAAATCCATACATTTGTAATAATATACATACATATATATATATATATAAAACTCAATAATATAACTATCTATTATGGATGGTGATCGAAAATTAAATTCATCACTTCATGGAGGTGGTAATTTGTATGTACGCATGATTGATGACTTAATTTTTAATCAGTTATAACAAAGATATAAAATTATCTAACCATTTATATACAAAAGTTAGTAAAATAATTATATTAATTTTATCATTTTTATAAGTCTATGTAATATTTATAGATTCTATAAGAATAATGAAACATAAAAAAGATCTATAAGAACAAAATTCTATTCATTGAGAAACCCCTATTTAATGTAATATTAATGACACATGGGTGTTAGAGTTTTTTCCTATATCTAACTGTTTGTAATTTTATTACATGTATATTTTATGTATTTAAATCTCAATCAACTTATTACATATTTTTTATTATTATACTAGATTTTGGTGTAATAATTTAGTAGAGTATTTGTTGCATTGATAAGGTCATGTAAGTTCCCTACTATAATTAAAACCGTTATATTTTATAAAAAAATTCATAAATATAGTTCTATAGTGGGATGAAATAAAATAATTGGACACACAATATACATACCATTAGGTGAGAGTACTTGTAATCTAATGAGACTTCATCTCATGAAGTTCAAACGTGGTAATCTCCAAGACAAGAGATTATGAGAAAAGACCCACAAGTATGAATTCCAAATGTTTTGTTGTCATCTAATATTCATATATGTTAGTGTGTGTAGTGATCATTAGGATTTATGATTTTCATTAATACGTGTCACTACTCGAGCACTTTGATTTATTGATGAAAACTGAAATGCAGAGAGTTGGTGGGAAGTAGGATAGGTTGGGAGCATTATGATTAGCATGTTATTAATGGACATGTCAATAATGGATGTGTCCCTTCCATTTATAGATGATGTTTTTCAGACCTTTGATTGAAATAGATACGTCTTGAAAAATTCCATGACCATGTTTTAATGATAGGATTATTTCAGGTTATCAAAGAATGACGTATCAAGAAGACAAGTTGATGACACTATTAAAAAATCTTCTTGATTAGATATTTAGATAATGTGGTTATATTAAATTGTGATCGTTCTTATGTGGATGTAATTGTTGAAACTATTAGTTCTTTTCATTGGGTTCCATGACCCATGGTGAGACAATACACTTGGACTTTAGGAACGTCAACATAATGCAAATGAGAAAGAATCCTTGAGGGCTACACACTAAGTGTTTAATGGGGTCTTGGATAAATTCGTTTTGAATTTAATTAATGGAATAAATATTATTCTCATGACAATGGAATAATTTTATTCCAGTTACAATTATTTCACATGTTAACTAAATATTTACTCACCGTATTGTGGGTAAAATATATTTTTATATTTTATTTAATAGTTAATAAATATTTTTAAAACTTTTTTGTAAATAAAATTATTATTTAAAAGAATAAATTACTTATATATTTATTCATTTTTTCAATAAATGGATGAGGATTTAAAGAAGACCAAGAATGTTTTGGTAGTAAAATAATTATATTCATTATGGTAAATAATTATTTAACCAGTTGGCACAAATTAAAATAATAATAACACTGCTATTATTTTGTGACTCAGAATTTTATTTATTCCAGTTTTCACAAGTTTGCGCATCATAAGTAATGATGAAGTATTATTTTAAAAAGAGTGTGTTTTCTCTATGGTAATTAATGTATTTAATTGTTTTAGCACAATTAAATTTTTAATCGAATCTCCATGTCGATAAATTGAAACAAACATCTATTTTTCCATGTACTGAACTGCACTCTTAGTGAATTGAGAATTGTGGAGAAAAACAATGTCTCTCCCTAATCTTCTTCCATCCCCTCTCAAGAACAACAGATTTTATTCAAGAACAATGATCAAGTTATCATGAATGATCACCAAAAGACACATGTTTCACTTTTCTATTACTCTATGAACAAGTGGAGTTGATCGGAGGCCACCAGAGCACATGTGGATCACCACTAGAGGGATTACTTTCTGGATAATTGCAAGCACAATGAAATAATCCATAAGGGTCTTTCCAAATGATATACATCATCAATAAATACAATACTGAAAATCCTAGTGTTCTTTTATTTAATATATTAATTAAATTAATTATAAACATGATGTGAAAGATCCTCTCAAATGGTTTTCAACCTCTTCCTTATTTTTATAAATGAATGATTCTTTTCCCTGGAGACTATTTTTCACCATCGTATTTATAACGGAATAATCATTGATTATGGTAAAAATTAAAGATTGCTACCATCAAAACAATACATCCGCTACACCAAAAACATTCACGGGGTATCCGATCAGTTACATTATTTATTATAATTATATTAATATTAAATTGACTAATTTCTAAATTAAATAATTTATTTGTTTCAATTCATGTTATTCATTCGGAAAATATGAGTCACGAGATCCATTCCTCCTCATTCATTTTTCATTCACCATATTGAAACGAACATTTATTTTAATTTTGATTAATATAAAATTGAGAATCTCATCCAGAGATGCCAAAATACTTGGGACATACAACTCCTGAACGAACGATATGTATTCGATAATATATTATTTGTAGACAACGTTCAATGTATAAGGTATGCTATTCCAAACAAAACTGTTTCATTGGTGTTTTATCAGTTTTCATGGCTATTTAAGTAGACATAGATCATTTTTAATGTAGTTTTTGGATTACATGCCATGTGTCTGACTGGACATGGTGAGTAGTTCCTTTAGGTTAGGGTTGTAGCGTCTACCCCATACACGGCATTCCATACTAGAGACCATGTAACATAGATAATACACCGAATGTGGCCATCTTCACACAATGTGTACTTTGAATATATCCAATTTACACTCACAAGTCGAATGTCTGGCTGTGTTCACTGGATGGATGGTGAATAATAGTAGACGATGCGTAGTTGGAACTACACGTAGTGTACTCATTCAAATTACCGAGATTTATAAAAATTTATTATTATATTATACAAACCCTTGAGACGTGTACCATGGTGAGGGCCTAATGATGAGGCAAAACACATTATGGGTGTTTTGTATATAATTTATTACATTAAAATATCTGTAATGTTATTTTTATACTCATTGGGTAGTTATGAACAAGAATTCACTGGGTTTCTCCAAGGTATATGTTACTTACAATGATAATTTTAAAAGAATTTATTTGTTTAAAAATTTGATCGATGATAATCTCCAGGAATTCAGAAAAGGGATTAAGATAAAATGAATGATTAATTAAAGACGAAAATTTATTGATTCTAGAGTGATTTATCTTAAAAAATAATAATTAAATAATTCAATTCTTGTTTTATTTATGCATAAATATTGTTACTTGTGTGGATGATCATAAGCTAGACATGGTCATTTGTATATGGATTGATTCTTTTTAAATATTTACTAAAATAAATTTGTAGGCATGTGATCTTTCCCCTCATTAATATGTAGGGCCTACATGACCAAGTATTATAATATGAAAAGGCATGTTTACCCCTCACCTGCGTGTGAGATTAAAAGCATATGGATGGATGGAACATGTATGCTTTTGGAGGTGGTTCAAGATAGAGTTGAGATGCAATCAATCCAAGGAGATACAGATGTGGATAGGTGGAAATATTCAAAAACAATCCTAAAATGTTCATGGTATTTCTCCCCTTGGTTTGGGTTAGTTTATCCACTATTAGATAAAATAAACTTTAAAAAATCTCATGATCATGGACTTTTCTTTATTTTATTTCTTTCGGTTAAATGGTTTATCATTATGGATGTGTTGACTTGATCACATAATTAATCAATTAAAAAACATGCAATATTGAAATAAACTAAACATGGATTATTCATAAGTACTAACAAGTCATGGTAAATCAAATAAGTAAGTTCCACTAAATATTAACAAAAATGTGATAATGATAATAAGAAATTCATGCATTAGAGATAAAAATCCCTCAAATAAAATATTTATGTCAGAACAAATCTTATGTAACATGATTAAGGGAGAAAAACAATAAAACTATGTGTTTCACCATCCCTTGATGGAATAAATAATTTTATACATGATTCCCTTATAAATGGTATCTTTTTTTACTTAACCATATTACTTCGAGAGGAGTATCCCCTCCAAGAATTGTTGTAATATTGGAGTCAATAGTTAAGGAAATATAAAAGATAAGATTTTAGGATTTGGGGTCCTCTCAGTAGATCAAGGAGCTGAAGCCTATAATTAGAAAATACCTTCCTACCTAAATACCTTCAAATAGCTCAACCAACCCTTCTTGGGGTTATGCCAAGGGGAATTTGATCCTTGATAGTAGAATGTTGTAGTAACTCGACATTCTGAGTTCTATGATGAGGGATATTAGGATATGATAAAATAGTTGGAGACTATATGAAATTCATTTATTATTTTTTCATAAAATGTCCCCATGAATGTACTATTGATTAGTTTTTTTATTGTAGAATAAAAATTAGAAGCTCATCAACCACACTATCCCTATGATCAATTCTTGATAAAGATAAAATCATCACCTGCAGTAACTTCTATGAATTGTTTAGATGCCATCAGGTTATCCAACGCCATTAATCGAATTACTTCATGTTGTAGTCAGCATTATTTGATATGCCTTACAAGGAGTCGAGTGATGTGGATTTACTATTCTATGAGAATCATATGAACGATGCGGTCGATGTTCAATTTTTGATGATATCATTAATGTATAGTGATCCCAAAAAGTCTCATGAAAATATTGTTACTTATAGCATGCATGAGAAACTAGGTTTTCTTTACCCCTAGATAGAAATATAGGAAATGTTTGAGATCTCCAAGGCAATCATTTAGAGTATGCTTGGATAGGGTTCCCCAGTAGGGCCTCATGTGGTCATGCTCCGTAGAAAAATTGAACGCATAGAGGTTCTAGGGTTTAAAATCCCTGATGAACTTGTCACCAATCTCATCCTTGCAACACTCTTTTGGAGCTTCTCCATCATTGATGTTAATTTTATTATGAACAACATTAGGAAGTCTCTATCTGATATTCTTATCATCATTATCCTACTGGACAATGATATGCAACATGAAAATACATATGCCCTTATAATTAATAATAGGAAAGGGATAGAAAATATCTATAATCCCAATACCTCTTCTGGCCATTCCATGAAAAATTAGATTAATTGGGAGGTAATGTAACAAAAGTATATTTATTTCGCATGTGGAAAAAAGGTCCACTAGAAGACAAAATGCCTCCAGGAGAAGATGTAATGGGAAGATTCATGTGAATTTTTTTATCAAATGAAATATATCTATTTTTAAAAGTTGGGTATTAAATATTACTTGTTGGGCTCACATATGTAACCAAATACTAGAACCATGTAGATTTAGGATGATTGAATTAGGAGCATTAGATCTAAGTGCAGCCAATAGAGCAAGACTTACTACTGTATCTGTTGGGTTCTACCTCCTCACATCTCCAACAAGGATGATATTGGTGTTAAAGGGTAGTTATTATGTGTTGTCTGTTTCTAAAAACAACATTTCTATATCTAGATTAAATTCATTTGAATTTTGTTTCATGGTTGGAAATGAATGTTTCTTCTTTTACAATTATATAATTTTTATTGGTATGAAATTTTTTTACAACAATCTTTACATAATGAGTTAAACTAACCAAGTAATGGAAATTGATAACAATGATACTTCATGTGACACTTACCACACCCAAAATTGGAATCACAATATAGGTCTAGTTAATGAGGAATGCTTGACAAAATTACATCATGATGGATATTCAGATTCTTTAGAACTAAAAACCCTTGGTGCATATCATGCATGTTTACATGGGAAAATATATAATGTCCCATTTAGTGGGAATGGTGAAAGGGATAAAGGGAATCAGGAATTGGTTCATACCAATGTGTGTGGGACACTTCAGGTTGATGCAAAGGGAGGGTACTCATACATCATATCTTTTGTTGATGATTTTAGTAGATATAAATATATGTACTTAATGTGGTGTGAGTTGGATTCTATTTATAATTTGAATGAATACAATAATAATGTTGAGAACCATCATAGATAGAAGATTAAGAAACTCTGCTTAGACCGTGGAGGATAAAATCTTAATCAAGACTTCATTGATTACTTCTGGGATTTTGTGATCCTATCCCAATTCACTCCACTATACACACCCTAGTGGATTAGTGTGAGAGAAATGAGGAACCACACCTTGTTGGACATGATTAGACTAATTATGAGTCATGTGTTTATTCCATTAACTTTTTGGGGATATTCAATAAAAATAGTGGCACACATACTAAACCCAGTACCAACTAAATCAATAAATGGTATGTCATACTAGTTCGAGAGTTGAATGAAATCCATGTTATTGAATTTACATTTTTAAGGAAGAGATGCATTTGTTAAGGCCCCTTCATGTAACAAACATGCACCCAAAGGAAAAATTGTACCTCTGTAGGATACCCATATGAAACACGGAGAGATTACCTATACATTCCCTCAAAAAAATGTTATAGTGGGAAGACAATCAATATTCATTGAGAGGGAACATACGTACCAAAAGAGATAGTGGGAATGAGATAAAATTCGATGAATCTGAGGCTCAAGGTACCCAATAGTTGGAACATGAATAACATCCTAAAATCCTTGTGGATAAAGGAAATATTGCTGAGACACAAGAAATAAATAGGAGTACAAGAGAGGTTATAGAACAAAAATGGTACGATTTTATAGTTACAAGGATGATGAATCATTATTATTTGATATTAATGATCATCTAACCAACAAGGAAGCAGTAACTATCACTGATTATTCTACATGGATAAAAGCCATTATTTTTAAAATGGAATCCATGTAAATAACCAAGTCTGTATTTTTGTAGATACTCTAGTTGATATAAATCCTATTGTATACAAATGGTTATTGAAAATGAAATAGGACCTGGATGGAGAAGTTAGTAACTATATGGAATGACTGGTTACAAATTAGTTCAAGTAGCATCAAGGCATTGACTTTGATGAAACCTTTTAACCAGTTGCAATGTTGAGATCCATTATAATTCTATTTTCCATTACTGCATAATATGACTATGCGATTTGGAAAATGGAGGTCAAAATTTCCTTCCTTGAGATGAACTTTCAGGAAGATGTCTACATGACACAACATCGAGGTTTTATTACTTCAATTGATTCCAATATGGAATGAAATTTTTAGAAATAAATTCATGGATTAATGTATGAATCCAAGTCATAGAAAATTTATTGTGACAGAGCCAGAATATAATATGGTTTTATAAAAATTAATATCATCCTTATGTGTACAAATAGTTTAGTGGGAGTGCATTCGTTTTCCGAATAGTATAATTTGATGAAAGATTACTTATTAGAAATGATACACCATTCTTAATTTTTGTTAATGCGTGTTTCAATAAATGTATCTCTATGATGGAATTGGGAGAGGTATCATATATTATTGGGATAAAGATCTATCACGATAGATCTAATAGATTGTTGGGACTAGCCAATTTTCAAACATTGATTGGATACTTGGGATATTAATTATGGAATAATTCAAGAGGTGATTATTTCTAGCATCACATGGAATCCCTATTTTCATGAAAATAATCCCTCAGAGACATGAGGAAAAGATTATAATGAAAATTAATACATACGCATCATAGATTGGGTTAGTCACGTATACCATGCTATGTAATACTCATGATGTTTTCTATGCATTGAGTGAGGAAGGTAGATATCAAGCTCACACAAGTGACCACCATTTGATGGAAGTCAATACTATCATAAATTATATGAGGTTTATTAAAGATATATTCGCAATTTATGGAGGATATGTGGAAGTAGTCTTTAAAGGATATGGAGATACTAGTTTCTAGACTGATTAAAATTACATGAAGTCAAAAAACGGGATACAACTTCACTTGGTATAGAGTTTTAGTGAGCTGGCATAGCTCAATGTACAGTGTGGTCACTGATTCTACAGTAGATTTTGAGTATATCACAACTTTTGTGGTAGCAAAAGAAGTAGTTTGGATTCGAAGCTTCATCTTGGTATTGCATGTGATGACTTTAATTATAGATCACATCACAATGTACTATGATAATACTACAACATTCGCTCTCACAAAAGTGATAAGGCCACATCACTGGATAACTCATGTACATTGGAAGTATCATATCTTTAGGAATTTTTCTCATAGAGGATAAGTTGTTGTGAACAATATTTCCATGGAAGACAACATGGAAGATCCTTGACAATATCCAAGACTCACCATAAACTTGATCATCCTGTGAGGTCTAACGAACTAAATGTTGTAGGCATTTGGTACTAGTCTAAGTGGGAGTTCATTAGAGTTGGTGTCCTAGAACAAAACATTTTTATATTTATTACTTGTATATTTAATTTATTTAAATATCAAACATCTTATTACACATTTTTCATTTTTTAAATGACTAGGATGTATTAATTTGCTAGAGTATTTGTTGCATTGTTATGGTCATTCCAGTTCCCCACATGGATGGCATCCTGAAAATGGTATAAAAATATTCTCAAATATTTTTCTATGGTCGGATAACACACAATAATAGGAAAATAGTATATAGACCATCATGTGTGAGTACCTGTAAGCAGATGAGTCTACCACTCGTGAAGTCCATACATGGTAATCTCCAAGATGATATATTATGAGTAAAGACCCGCCAGTAAAATTTCTACTTGTGTGGTTTTCATCATATATTCTTATATACGAGTGAGTGTAATTATATATAGAGATTGATATTATCATTAATATTTGTATTGACTCGTGCACTTTGATTTACTAACAAAAACATTCAAGCAGACAATTGGTGGGATGTTCGGAACATTCCGTGTGTCCTAAGTGTCAGGTTATTAATGGATAAGTTGAGAAAGAATTTTTCCATTAAATTTAATGTAGATGATATCTTAGAAAATTTATTTAAATATTGTTTTCACATGAAACTTCATTTCCATGGTGCAATTACAAGTAAATATCTGGTAGTCCAAGAACAACATATCAATAAAAATGTTTGATGACACCATCATGAAACCTTTTTGATGAGATATTGAGAAAAATGTATTATATTACACAATTAGTGTTCATATGTGGTTTTCATTTTTTTAAATTATGTTCTTTATCTTGCGTACCTTGACACATTGATAGACAATACTCTTGGCCTATAGAGAATCCTTTCTAATTCCAATGTGAAGGAATCTTATAGGGTCATACACTATGTGTTTCTGGTGGTCTTGGATAAATTATATTTTAATTTAATTAATGGAATAAATATTATTCTCATGAAATTGGAATACTTTTATTCAAGATAAAATTATTTCATAATTTAAATATATATTTATTCATCGGATTGTGGATACAATATATTTATTTATTTTTGTAAAAATTTATATATCTAAATTCAGTAGTTTGTAAATAAAATATTTTTTTTGAGAATAAATTATTTATTTATTTGTTCAGGTGTTCAATAAAGGGAAGTGGAGTTCGAGTGGATAATGGATGGTCTAAAACTAATATTATTACATCAAGGATAATGAATAATTATTTAACTAGTTAGAACAAACTGAAATAATAATAACCCATCTATTTCTTCATTGATGTGGAATTTTATTTATTCCATTTGGAGAAAATTGGCGCACCATCAATAATGATGTGGTATTATTATTAAAAGCATCAGTTATATCTAAGGTTATGATTTTATTTAATTTATGTTACATAAATAATTATTGCAAAGAAATCAATATGTTGATAAATACACATGTACATTTATTGGGCTATGTACCGAACTGCACGCTTGGTGAATAGATAATTGTTGGGATAAACAATTTCTCCCTTGATTATTCTTCCCACCACTCTCAAGAAGTAGAGGTTTTTTTCAACACTGATGAACATGAGATCCAGAACGACAAAAATTAGACACACGATTCATTAAGAAAGCACCCAGAGAACGAGGGTTGTTAGTTGGAGGAAATTAGAGCATGTGTAGATCACTTCTTGATGGATTCTAGTTTGGATCTACACAAGTGCAACAAAATAATCTAGAGAGATCATTCTAGATGATCAACATCATCACGAATGAAAATATCGAAGATATATGTATTGTTTTCAATGTGAAATTATCTAAATTAATTAAAAACATGATGTGAAAGATACTCTATAAAGGTTTCAGGAATCGTCCTTCTTTATCAAAATATTTGATTATATTCTATGGAGACTAGCATTCATAATCGTTTTTAACCCGTAATAATCACTGATCATGGAAAAGAATAAAATTGGATGTCATCGCAACCGTGCTACCACTGTCTCTTGAACCTTTAATTGGTTAGTATTTTAAGATGGTAATAACCTACATGGATTTGATATGGTTGTCCAAAAGACATTTGGTTTTGTTTTTTTATTTAACAGGATCATGTTGTGTGGGTAAAAGATGAAACAGTGTTTCCTTTTATAAGTTAGTAGAGTGGAATGCTTATAATTGAAAAAAATAATAAAATAAAATAAACTCAGTCTTAAAAGAATGCAGCTCTATAATGACTCAAGTTGGAATGTCAGATGATATTGGATATAAATTCCCAATCCAAATTGTATTTGGGAAGAAAATCCATTTTATTTGGTGAAACATTTAATGAAATGACTCTTTAGAAAAATTAATTTTTAAACATAGAACTATATTTTTCCTCATTGTATTCATAGTAATATAAATTTAATTAATGTTAAAATATTTTATTTAGTTTGATAACTACATGTTTAATGGAAATAAAAAATTATTAGTTATTAATTTTATACATTACATAAAACTTACTATTGGTTGATAGAGTAATTTTTTCAGAAAAATATTTCATTTTATATTAAAATAAATTCATTACATTTTCAAAATAATTAATAACCCATGATTTCATTTCATTCATGAGAAATTTATATTTATATATTTTAAATATCCTTATTTTATTTTTTAAATTAATGATAATAACCCTTGAATAAATTATATATCATAAAAACAATTCTGGAAAATAAAATATTTCAAAATAGTTATTTTGATTCTGTATAATTTTCTAAGAGAATATTAAATTATTATTACAATTTTTTTAATGTAAATAAAATAAAATAAAATAAATCATATAAATTGAATGATATTTTTTAAAATATTATTGTTGAGTGCATAGAATTCCATTAGAAGAACGAAATATATTAAATATAAATATATCAAAAATTCTAGGTGTGTTAAATTCTTACCCAAAATAATAATTTAGACCTAAATATTTATTCACTCTGATAAATAAATGAGGCCTCACCAAATCTATATGTTCCATAACAGCTTCCTCAAATTCAATAGATAAACCTAAAACATAGACTATGTGAGTATTCATGTCTCCAGTAACATTCACACTATGATATATACCCTCTACATCTTTTTACTTATAAGAAAAATCATGACATAACTGCAAAACCTATGTGTTTGGTAAATGTGGTGTATATGTTATTTACAAAGTAAAAAATTATATATGGATGATATCATGAAATTGGGAGATATTTTTTTGGAATATTTGTGAAAAAATAAATTACCCTAATCAAATTTAAAATATATAATGTATTGATATATCTATGTATTAACTTTATCTTATTTCCAAATATCATAACCTTCTTCCATGGAAATATAAATTGAAAAACATAATAAAAAACGTGGAACTATAGATATATATGAAGATATTTATCCTTACTTTTCTAATGACACTAAACTAACATAAACTATGTGTTAATGTCTTTAACTATAATTTTAATATTATAATCAATCTCATGTCCTTGTTGAATTCATTCTCCATCTTTTCCCCATTAAATGTGAGTCATTCTCTTCTTCTCAAATAGTACTTCGTAAAGAGAAATCTAAATTATTGAATGATTGATATTTTTTTTTAAAAAAAATCATCCTACGAATTAATTTGATGCCAACATAAATTTTAATCCTTATATATGGATCATAGAGTATCCCATAGGGTTTTAATAGTCCACTTAGACTTACCATCTATTATAGGTTGATATATTCTAATAATGTTCATCAATGTATTCAATAAATGGTAAATACTTCTCCGTATCATCTAAGATAACAATGGGTCTTTATAATACATAATAATGTGATAAACCATGAAATTTATCAATACTATGATTTATATCACAAAAAATTAGATAAAGAGTCAAATCATCCCACATAGTAATAAAATATAATAATTTCATATGGTTATAGTCTACCACCCAAAATGCATTATGTGATATAGATGTTTTTGGGACCCCAAAAAAAATCCATTATAATAATTACCAATTTTAATTTTTCTATGGGTAATTGTAATAAAATACCCTTATAAACATGTTTCTCATACTTATGTTGGTGATATACCATTCAATAAGGCAAAAATATGAAAGATCTATTATCATATTTTCCCAAGAGAAAGACTCCATCATATCCCTATACATATTTATACATCCCTAAATAACAATGAATGATGAACTATGAGATTAATACAACATATCCTATTTTATTTATGGTTCAAACAAGAAAAATAATTTATTCCAAAACTACATTATTCAATTACATTAATAGATTAAATCAAGAACACTTCTAATATTGTGTTACAAATCCAAAACCATCTTTTAAACTTATTTAATCCCCGCATTGTTTTTTAGTCAAAATATTTTATGAGAATGTTATGATATGTTCCCATTCCTCTTTATTTCTATGTATATCTTCTAAAAATAAATTAGAATTCAGTATCTTTGAATCTTCATCATAAAAATACTATCATGGTACATCAAACATAGAAAATCAACAACCCTCTTTTCATTCCATGGGCGGTAGTGTATTGAGTAGACATAATCATTAATTTAATCCAACTAAATGAAAAAGATTATATTAAATTCATTGTATGCGAATATATAAATCAATAATTTATTATCTATATATATTTTATACGATTCATCATAAATACAATGAATCCATATTTTCAAGGAATAAAATTACAACAACCATCTCTAAATCATTTGATGGATAATTATTCTCATGAATTTCCAATTGTAATATGGAATATGATTTTACTATATCATCGTCACAATGTGAAAATATCTTTCCCTTCATTAATGCATCACTATTAAACACAACCAGTTATCTACTATAGTGTAGTGAGAGAATATGTTCACTTAAAGCCTTTATTTTATATTATTTGATATTTTCCTCACATTTTAATATCTAATGTGAAATTCATCTAATATATATAAATACTTAATATATTATATTTTAATGAGAAATACCATAAAATTAGTGATGGTGTCTATCCAACAAATGAAAAAAATGAATATTGGACACAATGGTTGGTCTTGGAATTTCTAAACAACATCCATATTTTAATGATCCACTGATATAATCTCCCTTGAAATTATATGTCACATTAATGAGACTTTATATAGTATGAAATGATAGTTGATTAAATTAAAAAAAACTTATCCTTAATAATATTCTTTACTACAATCCCCAAATGATATTCATTATCATCCTTGATCATTATTATACAAGATTATCATATATAAAGAAAATAGAAATAATATTCACGTAATATATAACGATTTTGGTCATCAAATCCATTATGGGAGTATGTTTATTGGTAAGTCTAAATAGAATTAGTATTAATTCACAATGACAATATCTCATTTGGGAGGTTGTGTTAGGTATATCCTTTTTATTGACCAATTATTAATTAAATAAATAATGAAGTTAAATAATTGATAATTATTAAGATTCATACTGTTGATCAAACAAGCCACACATATAGTGTAGAGGATATTTTAACCACATGGTGATGCACTAAAAAATATTGCTTATTTTATTCTCAAAACTCAATAATGAACATTCTATATGGTGTCTGTGAAATTCCTAGTGCATCATGTATTAGTTGAATTGAAAAATATATTTCAAAATTCCAAGGAAGATTTATAATTTCATTAAGAGTAACATTATCGTATTCATATAATTTAAGAATATATTCAATGATTTTTCCCCCAAACCATTTGAGATAAATAGCCCTCAAGAATTGTTATTATTTCTCATAAAATAGAAGTATTTTTCATTGGAAATTCATATTTATCCAATCATTGATTGAAAATCCTAGATAAATTTTTAATATCCAACATGGAATTCCAAAATTATCTATTAATTTGTGATTAATATAGAAATAGAATATTGATTTCATTAATAAAATCAAATTATAATAATGGAATAATAATTATATTTCAATAAGGATGATTCAAAAAAAAATTAGCATAAATTTTGAATCTATGAAGTAGAGGATCGGTGTACCTTAACCATCATGACTCATTTCATCAATTAGAATAGAATAAAACTTTCCCTAGTAATAGATTTATCCCTTTCATTGGTGAATTTATTTAAATAACGTCCATGTTACAAGCTTGTTTTTCATTCAACTATATGAGGTAGCTTTGGATTCACTTTATTTCTATTCATTGGACTATTTATTTTTTATTGCAAAATATATCATTGATTCCCTTCTATTCAACACATAAAACAAATTTTCATTCCATTGAGATATTTCCTTGGGAAATTATTCCCAAACATTCAACATGTATGATGATGCATATTTCTTCCCCCATCGTCTTCATAAATTGAAAACCCACAAAAATACACCTTTTACGGTTAGGTGTGTTAATAAACAAATGCAATATGATATTTTTAATCTTATATATTATAACAGGTTAGTCATAATTATAGGGGTTCACATTAAATTTCGCATTGTAGGCTTCTCATATTGATGATTATTTAATTTTTCTTCTCATTAAATGTCCACATTATTCTTCATAGTTACATCCATTTAATAAAACCAAAATAATAGTTTGATTTTAAAAAATAATTAGAGTAACCAATAATATTTTTATAAAATTAATATTTATGATGTACAAAATTATAAAACATTCATTCAACCCTTGAAAACTTATGTTAATTCCATATAAGAAGGGATTTTCATTGTTTTTCATATATTCAATCATGTCATCCTTAATAATGGTTTATAAAGACAATATAAATTATCTAGAAAATAAAATCGTTGAGTTTTGATCCATCTGTGCATTCATAGGCCCACTCATTGCGCACTGATTAATTATTAGGTTGATAATCATCCAACATTTTTTAGGGATTTTACTCATATGAGAGCTTATTTTATATAAAATTCTATTTCGAAGATTCCAAAATTGTATTTCATTAATATGAATTCAAATAAAATCTCCATTATCATGACATAATGATGTTTTCCTATACATTATCGTTTCTTGAGGTTTTTCACCAATGATCTCAAATAATAGTATCTAAAAATATCTAAACCTTTCTTTGATAACAACTGAGGCCATCCAAGTATAACATACATCAATAATAAATATTTTAACAATAATATTAAATATATATCATAACTATATAATACATAAAACCATAATGGATGAATTTCATAAATACTAGATATATAATCATCTTATTATTGAATAATCATCAATATATCACAAAATAATTCTTCATCTGGGCTCCCCTTATAGACATATAACACTTAGATACAAATTTTAAATAATGGGGATAGAAAATATAAGAATTTTTGTGCTCTTATTCTTATTATGAGTTAAAATTCGTGATATTAATCACAAGTGAACATAATATAATCATAAGGTTATGGAAACATAATCATGTTCATCATCTCAATGTAATGGATTTATACCCTGAAAAAATAATTTATAAACTCAAAAATAATTTCATATACAGATTCATGATTAATATGGTATTTAAAGTACAAATCACTATTTAATAATTATTAAAAAATCAAGTGACATAATAATCCTTGGAAATTATAATATTGATAATAAATATATTCATAATCATGTCAACACGTAATTGTGTGAGAATAGCTAGAAGAACTAATACTCATTCATCGAATTGTGAGCACATCTATTTTAAATAATTAATAAAATTATCATAATAATCTCATAGGATATCTATATCATATTAAAAAATTCATTGGAGGGATATATTAGACCCACATATCATTAAATGAAAACAAAACGTACATGTTTTACAATATTATAAAATAATCATCAATTTATCAAAGCATCGCACATATAAAAGAAATGGGTTACATAAAAATTTCATAATAGCATAACAATAATCCAATAAAATAAATAATATGGATGGTATCATTATATCTTATCCCTAATGAAGCATAAGAATCATCAAATTACATTTAAATAAATCAAAGAATCAATTAAATGATAATCTAATTGTTTTTTAAAAAACTAGAAAAATAACATTTTTCAATAGTGTCATTAAAAATAAGTATTTGAAATCAATGAGAAATGTTTTTTTTAAAATAATCATATAAACATTGAAAGAATTATTAATATAAGAAATTCATGAAATCATGCAATTTGTTTTCTCTGGATAACGTTAAAACAGATATTCCTTTCACAATTTTTGTAAGATGTCCAAAAGTACCTCATTTTGAAAATTCCAAGATTCTACCATTTTCAATTTTAAAGGAAAAATAGAATATGTTTTAAAAAACTTCAAATAATAATTTCATTATATACAATAACATTTTTGGTATCATTATAAGGAACATCGAGTCAGAGAAAAAAGTTCATTAACCAATGTGTAAAAAATGTTTACATTTATTAAAAAACATTTTAAATATAATAGTTTATTTCTAAGAGGGAATAGATAAAGGAAAATAGAAAACACATAAATAGAACCATATTATAAAAAATATTTATTTTAAATTCATAATGATCATTTATTTTCCCATAGTTTAAATTTGATATTGATAATCATGAAATGTAATTACCATGTTGGGTAAATCCATTACTAGAGGTCTCTTCCAACTTCGAATTCCTTAAGAACTCATATATGATAAATATATATATTTTATGAATATATAAATAAATCCTAGAATATATATATATATATATATTACTATATATCATTCCCATATAATTTTTAATTACCCTTTTATTAATAACCCATTATCCAAAATACTTATTTTGAAGAAAATGAGTTTATTTTCTATGCAACATCCAGTTTGACATTTCATTTTATTATACATTCCTCATTTTGTAATAATATATAAAAAATTAATAATGAAATAATTATCATTTTTAATAATTATATAATAATTTATATACACTCATATAATGTTTTATAGAGAAATTAATTATATTACTTATTGGTGGTGGTTCATGAGGATGAAGAAGTGATGACTATACTTTTCTATTTACAGAATAAAATAATTTTTTTAATAAATAACCTTTATAGATTCTTAATTAAATAAACAATTATTATTTAATCATTAAATATATCGTTAATATCATACATGTAAAGAGTAAATGATAAAAAATATATAAGTATTCTTGGATGGGATAATCCAAACATATGCACAACCTATATTACTAACTTCCAATATATGTAAGAGTAAAAAGGTAGATAATATATAATATACCAAGAATCATAATAATTTTATAAGAATAAAATATATATTCATTAATTTAATTTATATTATTATCCAAGAGAGATAATAATGAAAAATAAAAAAACATCACATTATAGAGATGGTAATATGAACATACGCAAGAGTGTTGTTTTTATTTTCTATAATATCTAGATGACATAAAAGATAATTTTAAAATAAAAAATTAACATTTAATAATGTTAAATTAAAATATTTTGACTTTTTTATAATGTTATAGAATATTTTATTATATTATAATATTAATGAAACAAAAACATCATTTACATTATATACCACTTCTTTGAGATAATCTATATGAATTCCTTATTACAGACTATCAGGATGAACTTTTAATATGTTATGAACTACTAAAATTGGTCTTGGTAATTTTATTATTATGTTTTATAGGGTTTGGTAAAAATAAATGTCATTTATGGTGTGCATAAGAAATGATAGAGTATCCATTTAAAAGTAAGGGGAGGGGCACACTTGTAACTATTATTCTTAATAAAATATTTATAGCGTCACTCTATTGGAAAATATGTACAAAAATAATTCAATTTGTCTGGTTAAATGAGAGATGAATGTAATATACTTGAAAAATAGTATATATATATATATCACCATTATCTTTTTATATTACCAATTCTTTATAACTTTTAACATTTACCATATTAATGAAATCGTTAATTATGTTAATATTAAAAATGAAAAAAATGAATATATACACATTAATAAATTATGATATTTCGATTCCAAATATTGAAACTATTATATTAAAAATAATTCTTATAGGTAAAATAAATCCATTTTAAAATAATAATGAATCAAAATCAATATCATTTTTAGAGAAATTAATTTTTTAGCATAAAATTACATTTATGCTAAAACTATTAAATTAATAACCATAAAATGAATGATAAAAAATTTTATTTATTAAATTATATATATATTTAAATTAAATTATTAAAAAAAATTATTTATTTATTTAATTAATATAAAAAACAAGTTTTGCATATAAAAACATTTTTTCAGAAAAATATCTTATTATATTTTTAAATGATTTTATTTCAATTTATAACAAATTAATAACTAAATGAAAAAATTTCCGTTTTTTATGATATAATTTTTCTAAATTCTTTTAAATATATTTTTTATTTTTGTAAGTATAATAAATTTTAATTTTATTTTTACAGTTACTCATGGCTTATGGACACACTAATGTTAAATCGACTTATACCCATATGATATATTTGTTTTGGTTATTGTGTAAGGGTAAATCCTCAATTATATAAGTAAAATACTATACAATATGCTATATTAAAGTTAAATGTTATATCTGTGCACTACATGAGGTCCTTCCCAACCTCATGTAATGGTATGCAAGTGTTCATGTAATGTTAGTCCCGTATTTAATTATGTTCTGTAAGGTTAACCTACACACATCAGAAGGGTGAAAAAAATAATCAAATAGTTGTGTTAGTGAATCCATCCCCAACATAAGGGATAGATTAATTTCATATATGTTGTGTATGGGTAACATTGGAGTTCAATGAAGGTGGATCCTTATTTCGATAGATATTATAAAGGTATTTACCTCACCACATACGGTTGACTCCATCATTCTAAAGGGTATATAAGGGAAGGTCTTGGTTGTATATGCGAAAATAATACTTCTCTAGGGGTATATAATGTTATTATTGTACACTCATATAACCCTTAATAAATTTATAATTTTTAAATCAGGTTACACTTATATCATCCACCTTTTTGGGTTAAAGTGTTTTAATCCTTTTTTTTGGCTTTCACTGTGCAAAATGAACCTAAATTGTGTTTAATGATTTTAAATAACTGAACAGATAGGAATTTATTAATTAAAATTAATTTAATTATATAATAAATGTATCAATGATTTTTAGGACTCTATATTCAAGATCATTTTGTAATATATATTAAAATGTGATTTTATATTTCGGATCCTAATGTTAGAGACCTATATGATGTTTACCTTTTGAAAAAAAATACTACTATAAATTCATGGGCATTACGTAAATTCGACGTAGTTTACGTTTTCTCTTATCAATTTTGTTGAATCCTTCTATGATAAATTCATAGACATCATCCATTTTCATGGAATTGAAGAACCATCCCACACACTTATATATTCATTGGCACTGCATCATTAATAGGATTAATCATTGGTAATAATTCCCTAAAATCATATTATAGTTAGTTTTTGAAATTATTCTTTTAGGGATGTCTGAAAAAATGAAGATTATGTTTTAAAATGTAAATGATCTAGAATTGTAAAAAATAATAAAAAGTATTATTTGTTTTTATGTCAGATTATTTAAGAGGGAGGGTTATAATCACATTTAGAATTGTAATTATTTTTATTAAGTATTATATTAACATATCTTTAAACATATAGATGAAAATTTGAAATTTTTTAGGATAGATAATGATTAACACTTGTTTTCTTTACATCATTTGGAAGTAAAATATTTGGAATTAGTTCTAGGAATCACGAGCGATTGGTTTGAGAATATAAACATATGGATGTGGGTTAAGTGATGATTCATTAAATAACTTTGTAATTGACATAAAAAACCATGATATAATAAGTTCCAAACCACTTAGGGCCTTATAGAAGATATTTTTATGAAATTTTTTATTCTTTATAACCCATTAATGTTATGTGTTTCATTTGGGTGTGTAATTGGACATGAGATTTATTTGATCTTGATTGTGTATAGACTCTTTTAGATTTTTAATAAATTGATTTTTTTATTTTATATGATAATTATTTCTCATGTCATATCACAACATGTGGAATGGCTTTTAGGTATCATAATGAATAAGCCACATAGTTTTGGCTTCAGGAACCATAGAGGGGGAGTGTGGTTACTTGGTAGTGGTGATAGTTTATATGGATTGTGATTAATTGATGGAATGGGTGTTTAGGTTGTTCTTTATGGGTTGTTCAATGCATTATAACAATGCTAATGGAGTAAATTGATGTCTCTATAGAGGGATCTGCATAGATGTCCTAATAACCAATTAGATATAGTAAAAACAGTGCTAAACGTGGTTGTATCTATCCTTGTAGAGGGATGAACATAAGTGACTAGCTAGATGATAAATAAATGGTGTAGTGTTCTATAGTTAATGACAACAATAAAGAAAGGGTGTGATTTTATTTCAAAGAGAACCACCACCATTACGGTATGATATGAATTATTTCTTTAAATGTGTTATATCATTTGACTTACACTATGATCTAAACCAATATTAAGTTGAATAAGGTGGAGTTAGGTTTCATGGTATCATGTATAGGGAATAACGACTCAATAAATATGTACCTGTTTTTTTATTTGGGAGCATTATTTTTTCATCCTAGTTATATCTATATATATTTTATGTATTTTTATTAAGGGATCATTGGGGGAGTCATACTAAATTTATTACTCACACCCCACAAGAAAATAATGGTTCACATTCAGAAATCATAAAAAAATATCCAATGGAGGGAAATGTTCATATGATGGGGAGTTTTGGAGATAATGACTTAAAGATAGAGATGATGTCCATACATACTCTAGAAATGATGGTTTTTTTATATTTATACACTTGATTTACTATGGTTTGGCATTATATTTCAGGAGCCTGTCTATTTATAAATGTAAAAAACATATACCATATATCTCTATGGATATTTAATTTTCTTCATGTGTAATGTAATTCTATATTTATTTAAAATAAGTATTATTATTATTTTCCGTATGATATGATACTGGTGGTATTTTCATCCCCATAATGGAAAAAAGACCCTCGCTTCTAGTTGGTGGAATCTGATATACATAGAGGCACAAAAGTGTTAATGAGACTCTCTATTTCATAAGACGTGGTTTAGAGCCATGTGGCTTCGTAATATGATACAACTGTTACAATTGGGCCCCTCACACAGCCATGTTTCCACACAATGCATACTATTCTCCCCATGGGGCCTATCGAGGTATAAAAATGGTTCATCATGCTAATTACAATCTCGAAAGGCTATAACATAATGTTTCTAGTATGTTATTTATCACATGAAAAAACCCTTGGAAACCTTCATAGAGGTCATTCATCCTAATCACTACACAAATATTTTCCTCTATAGCTATGGATTTCTAATTTTTTAGGATCCAAAAAATAAATGGGAACATTGTGGACATGGGTGGTAACACCTTTAACATCACATCGTGTTACAATAATGAATTAAATTAATTTATATATACTGTTTTATATGTTTAATACTACAAATTAATTTTTATATAAGAGATAGTAACCATTTTTAAAAGCATTATTGAAAAAATTAATTATTATTAAAAAATATATTTCAATATAGATCAATATTTGGATTTTTATTTTCTACCTGAATTAAAAATTATTCTATATAATTTTAATTTATTTGAAATCAATAAAATGATCTTCTTCATAAAATTTATAATAACTATTCATATATGATTAGTGTTACATATAAATAAATATATTGGACACATCATTTTTATTAAATTGAAATATTTCATACAATATTTCGGTGTTATATTCCCATATGGAAGCACTCTTATAGTTTAACAAATTTGTATTGAGTTTCAAACAAATAATATTGTGATTTTTTTTAGAATATATCAAAAATAGGGTTTAGATGGATATTCACCTGTTTTTTCATTATATGTTATAAAAATTGATGTATATTATAGATTTTCAAATGTGTTTTGGGAGATATACAAAATGGGTTTTGGGTCTTCATTCCCATGTTTTTATTTATGATATTATATTATGTGAAGTGGAATTATTTTTTTAGAAATAATGCAAGTGGGAGATTGAATGAGATATTACAAAAATCATATATAAAAATGACATGTTATGGATATATCATAAGTGATGACTAGTTTAATAGTATGAATTCATGAATGGATTTCATATCACGTTTTTTTAGATAATATTATACAATTGGTCAATATTATGTAAGGTATTATAAGTATGATCATAATATATGATATGCATAATCTTCCTATAATTTTGTAGATGAATAAATATTTATTTAATTCACGAGTCATTCAAGTTCATATATAATTATATGGAAACATATAATAAGAGAAAATGAATGGGAGGGTAGTTTCATTCATAATATGTGTGATTGGTTTTCTGATGTATTAACCTTTAATCATTAAATATATAAGTTAATTCCTAGTAGTATCCTAATGAATTTATAAAAGGTAAAATGCCACCATGATAGTAATTAGAAGATCCTTTTTTACTTGTTAATAGTTCTCTTATGAAGATATATATATTTATCATCATTATTTACCATGAAAAACACTATTTATTCCTAGATTATAGGAAATTACTACCCCTAAGATGTGGAATTCATTCAACCCATGAGTTCACAATATAGGTTTTATCCTATCAACTATCTATGAGGAATCATCATCAAATAATATTGAATGGAGTCTATAGTAGATGTATCATCAATAAAAGAAACAAATACAACTTGATTCATATGATGGTAAAAATTCTTAATTCGTTTTCTATGTTGATTCATTTCGTATCGACATAATATGTCTCACAAAATACTTTTCTACAGTTATCATTAACCCGTAATGTGAAACCTATGGTAATAAGACTGGATCATTCCCCATATACCAAACATGATTAACAAAACAAAAATATAATCAATCCATTTTCCTAATAAAATACTGCATCTAGACCATCAACTAGTTCTTGAGTGACCATCCTTGGTATCTCATATTTTACCACCAACTCAAACAATTGTTGGAGTCAATAATAGAAACTAGACGTAGGGAAAAAACATGGTGTTGTCATAGATAAATCCAAAAATCACCTCATTGTGTGTGAAACATTCATTCTCCTAGACATACTCTCTACTTATTCTATCACAAAAACAATAAAAAAGTAGTTATATTGTATCTACCTTTTGAGAGGGTTATAAATCACTTTAATAAACTAGTTATCATTATAATTTAACAACAATTATTTCATTAAATTACTAACAAATACTAATTTAATTTTTTCTTTAATCTATAGAAAGATATATATAAACTAAGGGTATTTTGAATGTTAAATAAATTTTTATGGGGGTTTAGATGATATGTAAAATAAAAACCACATGTTACATATGTTATTTGTGGTATAAACACTTATAAATTAATTATTTATTTAGTTTTATAGAAAACAAAAAATAATAATTATTTTAATAGAAATTAAATTTGTAAAAATACATAATAGGCCTTTTAAATTTTATATAAATTTATATACATGACAATAAAAATAATTAATTAATTTATCTTTAATTTATTTTATTATCGTCATTTTGAAACCCTGTGTAAAATATATATATGTTTTCAAAATAAAATACCAATAAGAAAAATAATATATTTATAATTACTTATTACATAAATGTATAATAATATGATTTAATTAATTTATGACTATATTTTTATTATAGTTTTGATTAATAACTCTATCCAAATTATATATTTTTTAAATTAAAAAAAGTGAGATTAATAGTGATGATAATGATTATGATAAAAAAGTTATTTTTAATTTAATATTAATTAGATATTAAAATAGTCATTTTAGATTTCTAACACTTGAAAATGAATAAAATACACCGATACTAAGGTTAGATCCCAAGATGTACACCCAAATTCCAGAACAATAAAATTATAATTTTTAAAATATATTTATTTTTTTCTTTGTAGTGGTTAAAAAAATTTCGAATATATATATATATGTGACTGTATGTGTGTGTGCATTTTTCTGTGTGTGTATTAAAAAAAAGATCTTATAAAAACAATATTAATAACGATGGTGGTCATTATGGTGTTAAACACAATCAAATGAACACACCCACACAGTTCTGTATTTTAGATGATCTTTACTACAAAATTTATCAACCCCTTAATGGGTCCTTTATTTTAATGACTCATTTAATACATTTCAAGTAATCTATTTGAACTAATGACTTCATGTTGAACATTTTTAGTGGCCTATTATTTTTCCCTACCAAAAAGAGCCTATCCACCTACCTTAATTAGTACCATATATTTATTGTTGCATGTCTTCCCCTGATTTAGATTATACATCTTCCACATCATGAAACTAAATTTTCTTGTGAAGGTTTCAGCAAGAAATCACCTATATCTGAATGTATTAGTGTCTCTCCAAGACTAAAATTAGTGTGAAAATGTTAATTCAGAATGAAATCCCACAATTATTATTATATAATTATCCATGATGATGACTTCATTAACATAAATTGTGATTTGATTAACCAAAAAATTGTTATATGGATTTATAACAATAATAACCCAGAATTTATACTTTTGGATACTTATTTAACAAAAATAAAAAAAAACTATTTTTATTATAGTAAAATGTTACATAAGTGTCAAAAAATTTGAACCTTCTTTTCATAATTTAATCATTGCATTTGAAAAATCATTATCTTGATATATATATATATATATATATATATATTATAAAAAATAATATGTCTAACATATTAAAATTTTCATGTATTATGATAGTGTAATGAAATAGAAATTGAGAGTATTTGAAAAATTGTGGGTTTCCACTATTTAACCCAGCACTAATCCTTTTTAGAGTAATTAAAAAAATTAGGAATGTAATTTTGGTGTTCCAAATTAAATAAATAATTTCATTATATGAAATTCATATTTTTTTAATTTAAATTTATTTTTTAAATGAAAACCAAAAACATATAAAGCATGTTTATATGGAAAAATAATTCTTTATAATGTTCTTAATATTATTCCATATCATTTCATAATGTAAATATTGTTAATATATTAGTTCTTTTATAATAAAATTTACAAAATTGAATACTTTAATTCTTTAGATAAAATATATTACACATTAAAATATTTATTTCATAAAGATCAATATTTTTTAATAATAAATCTTATTAATTTTTTATCCCATTAAATATAAGATTGTTTAGTTGAGTAATATATTTGTGTTTAGTTTTTGTTTTATTTTAAAAATAATTTTCATACAAATAAAAATGTAAATTGTTGCGAATTATTTTTTTGTGTTTTAGGTTCATCAAGTTGTCAAACGCATTAGATTTTTTAATGTATTTATGTATAATAAAATCATAGGTTTTAGCATAAGAGAACCTCTGTGGAATCATTCTGAATAGAAATAAATAATCTTCAATATTTTAAAACTCCTAGAAAATCAATATGCACCTTGTTTACTTAGAATAAAGATTCATGTAATTCTGATTTTAAATACACATTAATATATTTTTTTACCTTGGAATGATCCTAATATAAACCATAAGATCAAGAAAATGATATTATTCATCCAAAAGATATAGGACGAACATTAATTCCATCAATTATTGTTTTAAAGAAGTTTCCATCAATTCTTATTCTAGAATGGATGATTCTCATGATGTCATCACCATACCATGGATATAGGGTGAATAATATTTTATTGGGTGGTGATCCTTACACACATTAATACACATTGTTACATAGATAATCAATGATACATATGAGTACCATAATCTCTATGATGATTACAAATAATCATTACACTTTTATGGATAATCTTTACATAGTCATGGATTTGGAATTTTACTCTCCACTAATATAATTCATAACGTTCTAAAAATACTCATCAAAAAAATATCAAATGGCTTTAAACATCTCAAACTCATTGAACTCAATTTAACAACATAATTATATGAGAGTTTCATTAATATTAATTCATTAATATAGGAAACCACAAATGTTAACATATTAACTTCATCATTTAATAAAATCATATTTTCTTCTACAAGAAATAATTAATCATCCCATATATAATTTTGGGATCAACATGTTTTCCTCTCAATAAGACCCATGTTGTGTAAAATATAGTGTGTGTGTCAGATTAAACTTTAAAAGTCCCAATTAGGTAGATTCTATATTTTTTTACAAACTAGTTTCAATATCCTATAGAGTAGGGTTTGGGTGAATCAATGTATAAAATATTAAAATACCCCCATAGATTTGGATATTCTTTTTTCTCTAAAAACCGATTTTCACTATCTTCTAAAGAAATATAATAATTTAAATGAAAACCTACATGAGATACAAATATCTCACATGGTCAAACCTTAACTATGATAATTCCATTGTCCCAAAAATAGAATATCCATATATACCAAATCCACTATTGAAAAATTGATTGATAGTATTTGGAGAGAACACAATATCGCTCCTAGTTTACAACCACTCAAAAATTGATAACGCAATACAATCATAATTTGGGTGAATAATCTCTCACACTAAAAGATTCTACTAATAACATATATTAGATCTGATTTTGTTCACAGTAAAATAGATTCTAAGGGTAGCTAATTTTCTAACTGAGAAATGAAGTCTTCCATTCTTCATACGTGAAATAAGGTAACTATATTTACCAATATTTCATATGAAAACATCCATAGCTCAACCTCATAGTAAATATTCAGGACATGCTCTAACATCACAGACCACTTTCACATCAAACTCCATTGTCATGAATCATTTTCACTACGATCTCCCCTTTATAAAAATGGTTACATAAAAATATATCCTTATAATCACATCCTTTGTGAACCTGAAACCCATATAATATACTCTAATATTTTGGTCTTCAATGTACCATATTCTCTAATGTTTCATTATACAAATCTATAGACTTCCTTCCATTTTTTTCATTGCACAAAATAATTTTGGGGCATGTCCAAAATCATCCAGTGATGGTGATCTCTAAGAGAGTGTAGTCTCTAATGAATAAAGTCATTTGGGACCTTCATATTTGTAAACATTTCTGAGAATCCATCTATATATTAAATTACTATACATCACACCATTTAAACATAATTTATTCATAAATGTATAATAAACTATTAACTCCACGTAATTGGTAAAGAACATGCTTCATAGATCACGAAAATGACCTTATAGTTTCCCAAAACGATTTTTCAAATTACCATGAACTCCCTTCTTCTTCATAACCGTGGATATTCATTTCTCTCTATCCCCCAAAAAAGTTCATTCAACATTATAATGAAATATATGACCTCATGGTCCACTTTCTCGACCTTTCAGTCCTCCTATAATGAGATTCAATTATTATTACCCTAACGATACCTCACAGTCCACTAACTCAATATTCTTTTATAATGAAAAAGAAACAAAAAAAATTGAAATATCATGGAGTGAAAACATTTCACCAAGATTGTCCTAGAGTATCTTTAGAATTTTTATGATTTTCTATGATTATTGTTATATAATTAATAATTGAATGTTTATTGTTTGAATTTTAGATAATTTATTATCACTGTTACCACATTTTTATTAACATTATAATTCAAATTTTTTTTACAATTTCTTTATATATATTAATGATTTTCCCATAAAAGTGTAGTCAAATTTTTTAGAACTATTTTTTTGTTATAATGTTTTTGAGCACTGTTATGTTTTTGTTTAATATATTGTCAATTGATACATATACTGATGTATGAAGATAAATATGATGATGAAAGAAAGTTTGTTGAGAAGGACGTGAGGAATGATGAAAATCAGATCCATCATTTAAAAATTTAGATAAAACATTCATTGAAAAATGGATCATGCATTTCAGAATCATAACAAACATTATACACAAAGATATAAACTATTCTAAGAAAATTGAAACCAACATTCTGTACATATTGAATCTATTGTTTTGAGAAAATCAGGACAAACATTTTTCAGAAATCAGAAACATCATTCTATGAAAATTCAGAACCGGAATTCAAGGATAATTGGATCTAGAATTAAATCGGATGATGTGTTTGTGTTTTTTATTTATAAAAAAATCAAAAGTATATTTTGATACTTTTGATAAAATATTTATGTAGGAATATTTGAGTAATGATATGTTGATGAAGAAGCTGAGGAATAAAAACTTGATGTTGAGCTTCAGAAATGAATATATTATTCTTCAAGTAAAATATCTTGTAGAAAAAGATCTTATACATGGAATATTTTCTCATAAAAAATTTTCTTACAAAAGGAAGACTTTCTTATAGAAATTTTTTTTAATCATGATAAATTTTAACATATAAAAATATCATATGCAAATAATGGTTTCTTACCAGAAAATTTATTTTTCAAAAAAAAAATGATTAACACTCCATGAAATGATCTTATTCAATGTTTGTTACAGAAAATGATCTAAGTTAAATAAATGTTTCTTAAAGAAAAACTTCATAATCTATGAAAATATTCTTACAAAAAAAACATTTTATTCAAGGAAAATATTATGAGAGAAAAATATCTTATATAAGGAAAATATTGTAATAAAAAAAGTTCATACACAATGAATTGTTTATTAAAAAAAAAATTCATAAGCAAGGAAATGTATATTAGGTAAAAAAATTTTATGTAAGGAAATTTTATAAGTCATTATAATGTTCCCATGAAAGAGGATTTATTTCAAGAATGGTTTTATTATTGAAGAAGTCAAATGACTATATGAAAACCAATGATATTTATATATTAAAAATCTAATTGAATGTGTCAATGATATATCCGATATTTATTTAAAATTGATGAATTGGGAAATTAAATTAACTATGGATGGTTTTAAGGACCCAAACTAAACATATTCTAAATTCTCTATAAATGTTGAGATGAGTTCATTTGTAAAAGTAAATATTCACAGTTCAAGAACTCAATCTCAAGAATATTTGTTACGAGTATTGAGTATCCATCTAATAATTTTGTATTAGGTTGATATTGAAGATGTTTTTCGACCTTAGGATCTTGAAGAATTTTCAATACCATTATTCTATTCAGGTGACTTTTTATGTTTTTGAAAAAGGTACACTAGTGGAGTTTGATTTAGATTACATAAGGCTGAAGTAAAGACATTATGATGTGGATCATAAATGATGATTAAATATGAATCTTGTGACTGTGGATTCTTACCAGTTGATGAAAAGGAATGTCTTTATAAATGGCTACTCAAAAGGATAGTTTGTGGAGTATAACAAACTATACAAACAATGTTTATACTGTGATTTATCATTAATATTTTATTGTGCCTTTATATTTTATAAATGTAAGAGTGAAGGAATCCATGTTTGTGGTATTATCCAACATGGAAAAAAGTAAGTCATTTCATTGATCCATGTAAATATTGTGCGATTCCTTCTCTTTATATTTGTTTCATATGAAAGGTGAGTTTGTGTGTTATTTTTTAGTGGATCATAACTCTTGAATGTTTTAGGTATTAAAAATGTTTTTGTTAAGAAGCTAAGAATAATTATTATATAAGAAATAATAACCACTAATTGACCACCCCCTCTTAATGAATTGATCATACTTGTGTGATAAAATTGGTATCAAAGTATATGTTTTCTATGAAGGATCCATCTCTGGGAATGAAGAACCTATATATTGAGAATTTTAAAGGAAATTTGATTTTTAATGGAATGACTTATCATATATAGAAATATAAAAAGGTTCCATAGCTTATGTATCATAGGTATGATGTTTTATATATAACTATAGAATTTTTTCCTCCTTTTATATTGAATAGTCCTCAAACAACTACATTTAAAAACCTATTCAGAATGATGGATGAGTGAAAAATGATTTACTCTGATCACATAAAAAATGTGTGTTTCTTATTTGAAAGTGAGTAAGAACAACAAAATGCATTTTTGATAAGTTGAAAAATATTTTTGACAGCTATATAAATATGTAGAATGAAAACATACAAATATAGATGATGATTTATGAAGATATACAAATGGATAAAAAGGAATATATTGGTGGCTTACATATAATGGTAAATGATATTTTTAGCCCCGTAATATGTCTTGGAAAGATTTTACATGACTATTATATTGTTGAAAATATATTGACATTTATTCTAAATGTGCTAGCTTCAAAGATTTCAAAATTTTTAGATAGACATCCTAAAACTCTATCTCTATATGATCTACACAATATTAACATCTATTATGAAATGATAAGATAGAATTTTGTGATAAATAATAAAAATTTGATTAATAAATGGACTTTAAATCTATGTTAAGAGGAAAAAACAAAGATAACTACGTTATAGAAGAAACATGGGATTCGAAAGATGATGGAGAAGCTAAATTTTTCAACATAATAGTTTCTTATTTTCAATGAAACATAATAAGGGAAACTGGAAATGTATAAATCTATAATGTAGGAATTTTGAAAGGAAATTAAATTGTCCCAAAAAATTTCCTAATATGAATGAAGGTAAATATGAGTCTGATGATGATGATATGAACTGTTAGAAACAGATGGAGAATAAACATAAAGAAATATTACATTATGAATAAAAGAAGAAAAGTTATCTGAGAAGAAGAAATATGAATGATTCATCATCTGATGATGAATATGGTCGTCAACTCAAGTTTATTTTTAATTTTATAAATAAAAATGAATCATATTTAATTGATGAACATAATTATTAGATGATTGAATTGTGATGGACTCACAAAATTGGTCAAGAGGATGAAATTGAACAGAATAATAAACTCAATAAATATTGAAATATGATGAAGAAGGATGTTAAAAAAATAACATTAAAGAATATTGATGTTCAATATAAACTGAATGGTTATGAGGAAAATCTAGTTGAGTGAGAGAATATCAAATAGATAGAATCTATACTTGTTGAATAAAGTAAATAGAAAAAGGTGAAGGTCAGAATATCAAAAAATATATAAATTTTTGGAATAGTTTTTTTGGGTGAGACTAAAGATTATTTTTCTGAAAGGCAATCAATGTTTCTTACTACAAAAAGTGAGATAATAAATATTTGAGAAAACATCACCAATGAAATTGAATTAGGAGGTGAAAATTCTAATTAAGGTGAATATAAATGATTACAAAATTTACTTTCTATGAAAACATCTTTCATAAAGAAAGATAAAAATTATTAAAGAAATTATCATTCCCATCAATGTGGTCTACCAATTGTGATGTAATAACAATAAAAAGTTATAATTTGTTTTTCTCTCATACAAAAAGATTAATATATAGATTTTAATATTCGTATTGTGGAATTTTCTGATACACTGACATTTAATATTGGTATAACATATCTCTACTAGGAAATCTGCATGAATCATGGGAGAGCTCTAATGACCAAAGAAGATCAAATGTTCCTAAAAATTATCTCGAACCAAAAATAGAGACTCAAATGCTGAGAAATATGTGTATTTTAAGAAAGATGAGTATGTTAATAATATTTTGGATAACTATAATTTTGAATCCCAAAAGAATGGTTTCTTAGTTATTTAGGTAGAAAATGATGATATGGGGTAACATCCCGACCCGGCTCACCCTTGAACTGGTGGTAGGACCGATCACCAAATGACCTCAAGCACATAACCTCGAACTTTAGAGGCTATCGACTAGAATTGTGGGTCTAATGATAGTTAGTAGGGAGACTATACCTTATTATCAGAGTTTCACTATGGTATATGAGAGTAAATAACAAAAAATTAAGAATGTAATAAAAAAAATTGACAAAACATCGGAAGACAAATTGTACACATTTTATAAAAGTGTCTAACACCAATTATACAGAAGATTCGTGCATGAAATTTTATTGATACACTTTTTAAAGAAATAAAAAAAAATGTTTTACATCACATTATAAAAATAAAAGAAAGACTTAAAATCCCCAAGGAAAAACTCTATGAGCACCAAGAGCTCTAGTTCAGTACATTTCTCCTATCTCTTGGTACTAGCATACATCAAAATACTGCAACCAAATATAATACACTTGGGTACCCTAGTTCCATGGTGCTTCAAGTATGGTCTGAGATATAAATCTCATTATGTCGGGACCACCAGTGTCTACCTCACATCCAAATATTCACAAATAATTTAAATAGTGTGAAACCATTAGTATTAAAGTAAGTAGTACAATATCATTATATACCCAATTACCTGCTTCACCCCTCAGTTGGTGTCTATACCCATATTATACATTTTTCATGCATACACAAAGGTTATCACACTTTCATTTTCATTTATGATTTATTAAACCCAAATTAAATTACATAATTCTTGAGATCTGACCTAAGCCCGACATCCCCTACACAAGTCACTAACCACATATATCTCTAAAAACCATCTAAGTAATAAATGTAAATTCTGAATCCATGCTTATGGTTTGGATTTGTTAACACGTAATAAGAAATTCTTTCTAATCTTTCAAACACAATGTCTGATCTCGTACACTAGAAATAGTGATTCTCTCTTGGTCTCGTCCACTATGATTGATTCAATCAATTCATATTTAAGTCTGAACACTTTATCATATTCAATTCGAAAATTATTATGTCATAATAGTTTTCATTAACCAATTAATTAATTTCATGTATGAAAAATTGGACCAATAATCCAATGTCTATTAATGGGTGTATAACATCATGTTTATCACCCTCATGAGTATTGGGAGTGCCAGTCCTTGTATCACAACCCATGGGTATTGGGAGCATTAGTCATTATCCCATAAAAGAATGTTTTCATACAATCCAGGTGTAGAACGCCATTCCTAGTACCCCGTGAGTATTTAGAGCATCAGGCAAGGCCTCAAAACCCATTCAAAAATAATACATACATATTAATCATTACTGTAGTAGAAAATGTATAACACCCCGAAATCATTAATTAATTAATTCATAAACTAATTAATCCATTCTGTTAATTAATTTAACAACTAATTAATAATATAAATCACCCCTCAAAAAAGTCAAAAATTAATTACCCGTTCAACATCTCAATATCTAATAACAAAATAACAATTAAATATTATTATAACTCCCACAAAATAATTAAATCAAAATTTCATTATACAAATTCATTAACAAGTCTCAACTAGTCCACTCAAACAGTGATTCGTCTAGGAATTTAACAATTTACAAGCACGCCATAAACATATCATGTCATACATACTAGAAAAGACCCAGATATTTAGCGACCATATCAAATATCATATCATATTTTTAAACAACTCCATAAAAAACATCTTAATTCATGTATGGAAAGAACACAAAAAAGGTACCCTTGGCCAACCATCATAACAAAAATTCAATTCACAATCTTAAATTAATCGATTAAAATTAATTAATTCAACAAATAATTATATAAATCACATCTCTTTAACCAGTTCCCCAATTAATTATCCATTTACTCTTTATCATTTAAAAATTAATCCATCTATTAATTATTAAAAGTTTCCAATTTATATTCCAAACATGTAAAAATATTCAATATTCTCAATATTCCAAAAATGCCATTATTTTTATAAAACATGACTTGATAAATAATTCCTCATTAAATTACCCTATTACACATCCTTCCGAATTCAAATCATTTAACTATTTAATCATATCACTTCAACCAAATTATCAATACATGCTTCAATCCAACAAACGATCAAGTACTCATTTAACTCACACGAGCATCATCATTTAATAACATCCAATGTGTCATGCATCGATATATCTTATATCAGCACTAGTAAGAAGACATATGAAAATCCAAACCATTGTATGCATGATATGACATTACGACTAACTAGAAGATTATCATTAATCGTCATTTCATGGAAACATAGCAGTTCCATAATCAACGAAACTCACATTATCAATTTATATATAGAAGATATAATTATTATATAACATGATAGGGATTTTGAAACCTACCTCTAGGTGGAACTGATTTAAATATTCACCACATCGATGTACTAAGCAGCAAAAAATTGCAATCATCCCATAGCCGCATGCATTCACCATTATATATATATCTCAACATATATACGTCCATGCGCGCACAATAAAAATTAATCAAAATTTTACTAAAATAATTATAAGAAGACCATAAATATTATATCAAGGGGAAACACACCAAAAATTATATGCTCGGGACATAGATACCTCATCAGACCTTAATTCAGTTGTTGCAATACCAAACAACGGGTTCTAGAAGCTTACCTGAACAAAGAAAATCAAATAAAATCGAGCTCATCCACCTTTCCATTGGCAGTGGATTCTGAATCATGGACTAATAGGTTTTAAACATCCATCACATATCCTATGAAAGGTAGAACAAAAAAAAGGTATTATCCTCAAAACCCTAAATTTGGTTAAAAAAATCGTGCACTGAATACACAATGAATCACCGAAGTGGTGAAAAAGAATCATATAAAATATCATTCATTGTATAATTTTTCAAAGACGATGAATGAATTGGGAAGAATCGTCGCAGATGGAAGACTCGAGAAGGGGGTGGTGTGCTATAGGTTCCGCCCGTAGGGTTGTGCATGATGCTTCTGGGGTCGTCTGGTGGTAGTGCACCAGCTTTGAACTAGGACTAGATGGAAGATGCACCGTCAGAAGAGGCCCTACGGTTGTCGATGCTGGACGTTCGGGGGGTCACGTTCCATCTGGAGGTCTAGTAGAGTGGGTCTCACATGAGCTGATGGGTGAGTCCAATGGGAAAGGATGTGGGCTACTAGAGATCTCTCGCAAGGATGAGGAGGTTCGGCTGAGGAAGAAACACTGTGGAAGAGCTCGTGGCCATGGAGGTTGCTCTGATGAGGTGTGTTGCACTCCTAGGGTTCCATGGGAATCACATGGGCCTCGCGTAGAGGAGGAACATTGAAGGGACCTCTCCTATATTTTATTAATTTCTAACCTACAAACTAAATAAAAACCCCATAATAAAAATGAAATTAAAAAAGACCAAAGAATAGAACTGTAACCCCCAATTAACCCTTCTAAAATGAAAATGTCTCCTTATTAATTAAAAAACACCCTACTAATCAATCAATTAAATAATTTTAACATTTATTTAATAAAATAAACACAATAATAATAAAAACACCATTATTATAATTATTCAAATGAAAATTTATTTAAAACCCCAACCCCCAACTATATTATTGTTATTAGTACTTATAAAAAAAATAATAATTTAATAATAATAATAAATATGATCATAATAATATGCATAAAAACAAAACAAATATTATTATTATTATTTCAACTAACGATTTTTTATTTTGACCATAACTCCCAATTTATTGTTACGTCAATAACGATAAAAACACAAACTCATAACCTCAATTTACTAAAAAAGTTTCTTTATTAAATTTTAAACTCCTCAATTAATTATACATTTTTAGTGATATCTGAAAATTATAATAATTTCTTCAACTAACATTTAATTAATTCTGTAAAATTCATTTAATTAAACCACCTCTATAAAAATAATAATAATCATAATAATAACATTATTATTATTATTAATAGAAAATTATTTTAATTAATCACAAACTTTTAAATAATTTATTAATTTAAAATAAATAATTTACTATGCAATGTAAATAGCACAGTCTAGATATAAACTATGTGATGTCTGTGCCAATCCATTAAATAAATCATTTCTGGATCCGGTGCTCTCAAAACTCATTGGGAAAACCTCTAATGTTATTGGATAAATACGAATGTTCAAAAACAGCACTGTTAGGTGTTCCAAAACATGAAATAAAACTCTGGATCTCAAATTAAACATTTACCTGCCGAGATATTTAAAAAAAACAAATCCTTCATATTTTAACCTTGTTTAAAAACATAGAACATTACAATTTACACGCATTAAAAACATATCTTCACCAAGAAGCCATCGAGAACCACTACTAGAATAAACAAACTACGATGGTAATTTAATCTCATTAGATCTAACATGCTGCATTCACAATGCCATACGCACCTTTAAACCATCGCACATATAACAGCTAAGCTATATAACTAGATGGAATGATCACTTTATATCATAAACAATGAAACATGTCTTATATATGAATCCATTAAAAGGACCTTGTCAACAAAATAGGCTGAATTTTAATCAATGAATCGAACAAGTGGCACATGTTTCCCTCAATATTCATCGCTAATCCAAAACCCACATTCACCCTTTATCTGATGACATTCCATTAAAACTATTCCAAAACTGTCTACAAGTATAACGAAGTCCTTACGGAAACTAAGTTGAAATTTCCAAGTCAATTAATCAAACGGATATTTTAAAAAAATCATTCCCCAGAACGAATAGAGAAGTAGGATAAAAAACCACACATCCCACGTACTACCAAGATAACAACCACTCATCAATCCCAAAAAAATTTGAACTATAGCATGGAGTAAGACCAACACTATCATAGTGTCTCCATGATGATGGAATGATAGGGGACCTGATATTCGTATTCAGAAGAGCGCACTAAGAGAAAACTGAGGCCATTATAAGGATCGGTCGAACTACTACCAGAAAAATATGTTCTTAAAGATAAACATTTCTTAAAGACATGCCTACCGAAAACGATGTGACACTACCCACCTTATGATTGACTATGAGGTCGTAAGAAAAGATCATCTGATCCCCATTGCATTATTTTTGATCACATTAACTCATGCATGTGATATCCCTTGAACCACGAACACCACATCAAACATAGATTCTAAAAGTCATAAAATAAATGTATCTACGTGCCATAACAGCCATGTTCCAAGTACACCTCTTGAGCAGTGGGACAAACAAACTTTAACAATGTAGAACATTTTAATGGAACTACCTTCAACAGATTATCCACTTAAAAAACATTAACGACGATCCTATCTCCTGGTCTCAGAAAATAGAAATCAAAATATTCAAAATCACCTTTTTCATTTAATCCATTTTAATTAATTAATTTCAATAATTAAACATTTAATTTAATTTTAACGAGCACACAAATAATATTTTCAAAAAAATTAACTTGGTTTTTAAAACTACACCCTATAGAAAAAAATAGAAATTCTATCACAGATATCCTCATTATTCAAATAAAATTCAATTTTATTCTAATTTTAACAAGAAATTTATCATCTAAATTTCATTCACTAAGAAGGTGACCTCTGAGGGTCACATTTATTCAATCTAGGTTCTTCAAAGAGCAACCCAAAAACAGCTCATTTCAACCAAAACTCTGCAGTTTTACATTTACAAAAAATTTCAAACATACTATGGTTATATAAGGTTCAAACACATGGGTGGACAACATACAATTGATAAGGCTCCCATAAACCATATAACTGTAATTTGTCTCTCATTTATTGCATTAAAATTCATTAAACATTTTAACGTCAGATGACCTTTCATATATCATAACATCCATATCAGGTTAGCATAAGCAGTAACACAACAGAATTCTATAACACGTAAGCATGGACTAACAACAAAACATGCTAATAACAGAGGTAGTATGGCGTATAATCACTAAATCATGTTAATCTATCATCAAATCATACTTTCTATATAGGCTTGATAATGAAGATCAAAACATGCAAGTGCACCCAAGTAACAAAATCCAAATTAGAAGGAATCCTACTAATGAAACTACATGGAATATTATATGCAAGTCATGTCACTCTCTAAGTTCCTAAGATGATCCATGTATGAAACTTTTTTTCCATATTTCGCCAAGTTATTTTTTTATCAAAATTATCAAAATCAACAAGTTGCGGAAAATACACCAGCCACTCAAGGTGGAATCATATCAACTATATCCTCTAATTGTAAAAACAAAAATTCCAATCCTAGCCCACATGGTAATTTCCCGTACATGGGGTGATCAGTCCCAAGAATGAATATTAACCCAAATTCCAACACATTCCAAGACTTCAGTATGCCAACCCCAAAATAGTAAAACAAAGGTAATAAAACCCTTTGATACCACATTGCTATGTCCAGACCCTACTCACCACTGAACAGGTGGTTGTACCAGCAACCACCAGACCTCAAGAACGTATCCTCATACACCATAGGTTGTCCACTATTAGTGAGGGTCTAAGTATAGTTAGTGAGAAGACAATAACCTCTTATAATAGTTTTACAACAGTATATCAGATTAAATAACAAACAATGTAAAATGTAGTAGTACATAATTTACAAAACAATAGAAGACAAACTGTATTCATTTTATAAAAGTGGCCAATGAAAATTACACAGAAGATGCATACATAAAATGTTATTGATACATTTTTAAAAGAAGTAAGAAAAAAATTGTTTTACTTCACAATTAAGATATTAAGGAAATACTAAAAATCTCCAATGGATAACTCCATGAGTATCTTGATCTCAAGATCAGTCCTTTTCTTTTATCTCCATGTACGAGCTTACATCAATATCCAGCAACCAAATATAATCTACTCAGTTACCCCAATGCAATGGTCGCCAAAGTAGGGTGTCAGGTATAAATCTCATTGGGTCGGGACAACTGATATCTTCCCCAAATCTGGACATTCATAAATATTTTAAACAGTTTTTAAACATGGATAATTAATTTAAGAAGTTTAAAGAAACTATGTACCTATGTAACTTCTTCATCCCTCAGCCTGTGTATGTATATGCAATATACTTATTTTATGCATACACATCAGTCATCTGACATTCATTTTTATTTATCATTTATTAAATCCTTGAAAGTTTCATAATTCTCTAGATTCAGCCTAAGCCCGACATCCCCTATTTAAGTCAGTCAACATAGATGTCTGTAAAGTCCATCTACATAACCAATGTAAAGATAGAAATAGTGCTTGTGATTTTTATTGTATAAAGAGTAATAATAAATTCTATTTAACATTTCATATACAAATTCTGAGCCAGTCTAATTGAAATAGTGATTCACTCATGGGTCCGTCCTCTAACAGCGATTAACCCAATTTATTGATAAGTCTAAACCCTTTCTCAGATTCAATTCACAAATCATTATGTCGTAATAGTTTTTATTAAACAATTAATTCATTTCATTTATGACCAATTGGAACCATAGACCAATGTAAATTAATGGGTGTAGAACATCATGTCTAGCACCCTCATGTGTATTTGGAAAATCAGTTCTTGTTTCACAAACCATGGGTATTTGGTTCATCATCCCTTTTCCCATAAAATAATTTCTGCATTGAATATGGATGTAGAACTCCATGTCATGTACCCCATGAGTATTTGGAGCATTCGTCACTATCTCGCAACTCATTCATCAGTCATACATATGTATTTATCATTGGTTTATTATTACTTATCTAGCACCCAAAAAACATCCATTAATTAATTCATAAATTATTTAATCCAATCTGTTAATTAATTGAAAAACTAATTAACAATATAAATAGCATGTAAAATAAGTTATCAATTATTTAACCATTAAAAATCTAAATAGTATGAAATTAATTAACAATTAATTAATATTTTCATTCCATAAAAATAATTAACTGAATATATAAATATCCAAATTATTTAACAGGTCTAAACATGTCCACTAAAACAATTATTCATTCTAGAATTTTAGAAGTTTACAAACATGTCATAAATATCTCAATTCAAACATACTAAACATGGCCTAGTTATTTAGAGAAAATATTGTAAAGCATATAATATTTTTAAACAACTACTTCCAAAACAACTTATGGAATGATAATAAAACATTCATCCAAAGGTACCCATGGCCTAAAGTCGTAACAAACAATCAATTCAGAGTCTTAAATTAATGCATGAAAATTATTTAATTAAAAATTTAATTAATTAAATCATTTCCATTTAACCTGTTAATCAATTAATTATTTAGTTACCATTTATGATGTAATAATTAATCTTCCCATTTATTATTACTAGTTACTAATTTATATTCTGAACATCTCAAAATAATCAATATTATCTATATTCATGAAATGCCACAATTTTCCAACATGAGAAATGGTTATTAATTCCACTATTAATTAACATATTACCCATCCTACGCCATTCAAATCATTTATCTATTTAATCATATAACATTAACCAAATTATAAATAAATTCCTAATACCAACACACGATCAAGTCATCACTAAACTCATGTGGGCTGTAACATTTAATAACATCAAAAGTGTCATGAATTGAGTTATCATAAATCATCACCAGCAATAAGACATTTGAAAATCTGAACCACAATAATCATGATATGGCATTACCACCAATTTACAGTTTATCTTTAATCATCCTTTCATGAAAACTAAGCCATTCCATAATCGAAGAAACTTTAATTATCAATTTTTTTTAAAGAAGCTATAATTCATTAAAAATGTGATAGAGATTTGGGACCTAATATTCTAGTGGAACTGATTTAAATATTCAACACTTTATTGTAATATGCTGCAAACAATTACAATCGACATGCAATCTCATGAACACAACATTATGTATATATATATATATATATCTGTGTGTGTGTGTGTGTGACCTAACACATTAATCAACATTTTAACAAAATCAGTAATAAAATAACATAAATAATATATAAAGGGACAACAAACCTACAATTATATATCAGGGACTCATGAAATTCCTCAGACCCAAATACAGCCGGTGGAAAACCAAACCGCGAGTTTCATAATCTTACCTAACCAAAAAAATTAAAAGAGAAATGATCTATTCTACCTCGCCCTTGGAGGAAGAAGCAGAAACATGGACTAACTGGTCATAAACATACATAACATATCCTATTGGAGAAATATCACAAAAATAGGTATTATCCTCATACCCATAAATTCAGAAAAAACAAATCGATCAATGAAAACAAATGGAATTGCCAAAGAGATGAAAAAAAACCTTATAGAATATCTTTTATTGAATAATCAGACCAATTTCATGATGAAATTGGGAGGAATCTCAGCAGACATATGAACTAGGAAGGGGTTCGTGCACTATAGGTTCCACCCGGAGTGCTGTGCGCGCTACTACTGAGGTTCATGTGGGGGACACGCGCCTATGATGAACCACGACCAGAAGGAGGACGCACCATAAGAGGATTTCCGCGTGTGATGATACTGGTTATCAGGGTGGTTCGGACGTTTTCTTGAGGTCTTGTATAGGGGATCTCACGTGATCAGCCAACTGATCCTGAGGGGAGTAGTTGTGTGCTACAGGAGGTCACCTACAGGAGGAGGAGGTTCAGTCGAGGAAGAAGGGTAGAGGTGGAGCTCGAGGCCATAGAGGTAGCACGGAGGAGGTGTGGTGTACACCTAATGATGTAGGGGAGAGGACATGTGTGCCTCACATAAAGGTGGAAGGTGGAAGGGTCCTCTCCTCTATTTTATTTTTTAAGCTAAAATAAAAATAAAATCCCCTAAAATAAAATGTATTTATTAAAGACCAGTGAAGAGAACCATAATCACTAATTATCCCTTCTCAAAGAATTTTTTTTTCATAATTATTTATAAAACTCCCTATTAATCATTAAATTAAAATCATATACATTTATTTAATTAAATAAACACATAATAATAATAACATCATTTTTATAAATATTACAATTTTATTTTATTTAAAACTAAAACCATTAAAATATATTATTATATTATTAATTATAAAACTACCATAATAATATAATAATAACAAAAAATATTTCAATAATAATATGCATAATAATAATAATAATTTAGTAATTTTTATATTCTTTAAATTTCATTTTTTAAGACCATAACTCCCAATTTATTGTTATATCACTAATTATAAAAAATCTTACTCCTAAAATATTTTTAATAAAGAAAATTCATCATTGACATTGAAAATCCCCAATCAATTACACATATATAGTGATCGCAAAAAAATCCCAATAATTTATTCAACTGAAATTTAATTAATTATTTTACATTAATTTAATTAGTAAACCTTAATAATAATAATAATAACTTTATTATTATTATTTTTAAAACATTTTTTTAATTAATCACAAATCTCATATAATTTTTTTAATTTAAATAAATATTTTTTAATTACTGTAAACTACAGAGTTTGGAACGCAACTGTGTGTGGCCCATACAGATCCATTAATGTGAACCTTTCCCGATCTGGTGCTTCAGAGACTCATTGGGACTCCCGTAAAAATTATATGGTAAATACATAATTCCAAATATGACACCTATAAGTTTTTCAAAACATGGAATAAAACTTTGGATCTCAGTTTATAAACTTTCCCTTCGATAAACCAAAAAAATCAAAAACCTTAAAATTTTAACACAGTTAAAAAATAAAAAACATTACATATGGATATAAAGGTCGACGAATAAAAAAATGAACTGAATAAAATGGGATGGAAAAGGATTCTGATGATGTGAGAAAAGATTATAAAATGGAATCAATACATTGATGGTTCATAATTCAAAAAATATGTAAGAGATGTGAGCAAGAAGGGAATGTTACTAAAAGATGTTTAATTATCCTTCTAGAATATGAAAAAGAGATGAAATAGATTTTACTAAATCATTGTAGAAAATATGTTACTAATGAAGAAAAAAAGAATATATTCTAATTGTAAGAGTCCAAATATGAATATAATGTTGTTAAAAATTAGATAATGATGATCAGAAGAAAAAAAACATCAAATTTAAAATAGAAAAATAAAAATAAAAATCAAAAGAAATAGAAGACTATAAGTCCTAACATTTCATTTGAGAATCTATGAGGATCCTATTTATTCCCAAAACACTTGAATTTTTATTAAAATGCTGGGAATAGAAGGAGAATAATTATAAAAGATGTTGTTGTTGAGTATCATACTATTCATAATGAAATGACATGAGGTGAAGAATTTTTTTTTGAATGTAATGTTTATACACCTGAAAATTATAATATTTCTATTGAAATGTGTGAATGCTATTTTTTCTCAAATAAATCATTTTCACGATTTCCTTAGAAATGATAATATTTATGGGGACATAGAAATCTATTACATGATGGTAATACAGTGGAAAATATTTGTAACCTTGATTATACTCTATTGTTTTTAATACATGGTTCTCCAATGCAGACATAACATTGTTTAGTTAAATTATCATTGTTAATAAATTAATGTGAAACTTATATATTATAAAAAAGAATTTATTTTTTTAGATAAATGTTATAAACATTTAAAATGAGAAATTTCTCAGTAAGGAAAGAAACATGTCATCATAACCCCTATGAATTTCCTTTTCAATAAGAGGGAGAGGATATATTCCATGGGATAAAAAAAATAAACTAATGAGATATAAGGATATGTGGGAAGATAAAATTAATACAAGGCGACCTAACTATGATAAAATAAAATAATAAAACTTATTGTTTTGAAGAGTTTAAGTGTATTTATTGAAGTATGTATTGAAAACAAAACAAACGAGGAGATTGTTGGACCCCAGTTATGTTTTGGTTTTATTTATTTTTAGTAGATCAATATGTTACTGTATGAAGATATATGTATTGATGAAATAAAGTATGTTTATAAGGATTAAAGGAATAATAAAATTGAATAAAAAAATTGAAAATTGGATACAGCATTCTTCAAAATATGGATCAAGAATTTCAGAATTAAAACCTTAATTTTTTACAAATCAGCTCTATAATTCTGAGAAAATTGAAACCATCATTATAGACAAATCAGATTTAGTATTTTAAGAAAATTAGAACCAACATTATACATATATATAATCCAATATAATGAGGAAATTATCACCAATATTCTTTACAAATAAGCTCCATCATTCTAGGAAAATCAAATCCAGAATTCTAAGAAAATATGATCCAACAATAAATTTGATGATGCTTTTGTGTTTCGTATTTTTTATAATTCAGAATTATGTTATGAGACTTATGATAAAAGCTTTATTAAGTAATATCTGAGGAATTGAAATAGGATGATTTTGATCAGGAAGAAAAATATGTTTTTGATATTGAAAAATAAAAAGTTCTTAGTCATGTAAAATGTTCTTATATAAAAATTTCATATGTAATAAATATTTATTTAATGAACATTTTATTACACAAGGAAATAATTCTTATAGAAAATTTTATTATTCAAGGAAATGTTTATTATAGAATAAAATTATATGCAAGGAGAAGTTTCTTAATGAAAATGTTCTTTCACATGGAAATATTTCTTAATCAAGAAATAGATACTATGAAATTATTCTGACAGAAAAAGTTCTTATTAAAGGAATAAATTATTATAGAAAAATATATTACTCAAGGAAAAATTTCTGGAAGAATAAATTCATATTCATAGAATAAAATTTTACAAAAAAAATATAATTCAAGGAAAAGATACTTACATAAAAAATTTTAACACAAGTAAATGATTATCACAAAAAAATTCTTATGCATGGAAAAGCTTCATACAAAAAAATATATTATGCAAGGGAAAGTTTTAACTAAACAAAAATTACCAATCAGGGGAAACATTTTCACGAATGATTGAAGCATTGATGATATCAAAAGTATATTTAAAAATCAAGGAGATTTAAAAATTATAGAAAGTAATCGAATGAGTGAATGGTATATTTGAGAATTATGGAAAATTGAAGTTTAGAGAAATTACATTAGGTGTGAAAGGATTTAAGAGGACCTCCAAATCCATTTTTTACATCCCCATAAATTTAATTCGGTGTTCATTTATAAATGTGACTCTTGACTAATCAGTCACTAATTCTCCAGAATTTGTGGGATAAATACTGACTATCCAACCAAACATTTTGTTTTAGGTTGTTGTTGAAGATGATATTCGGAATGAGGATCTGGAAGAGTATTCAAGGTCGTCATATTCCATTAGATAGTTTTTGAGATCCATGATAATGGATCATAGATGGAGTTTGATTCTTATTTTTTTGGGAGGATGTGAATACTTATTAAAGTTAATCACAAAAGAAGAATGAATGTCAACCTTGTGACTATGGATACTTACTTGTTGCTGAAAAGTATTGTTTTGGGATATGGATATTGGAAAGAATAGTTGGGAGTAAACCAAATATAAGAGGAATGTAGATACTATTATTATAGAATTGTTCTCCACTAGTGCCTTTTTATTATAGAAATATGATAGTGAATGAATCCATGTGGGTAGGACTATCAAACATCGAAGAGAGTATGTCTTTGTACCAAACCATTTAAATACCTTGTGATGTATTCTATTTATATTTTTTTTATAAAACATATGAGGTTGTGATTTATATTTGAATGGATAATAACTCTATCCTGTTTCAGAGATTAAGAATGCTTTTGTTACGAGGGTATGGAAAATTCTTAGAAAGTAAAATTAACTACATATTCACACCACTATCGTTGGCCTTGAACCTTCTATGGAACTAAAATTGGTATCAGAGAAAAGGATAACCTTTAATGATCAATCTCTGAGAATGGAGGATATTAATTCTATAAACTATAGACAGATTTTGATTATCAATGAGATGAACTATCATATCTAGGATTAAATAATTCTTCCATGTATTATGTTTCATGGGTAAGTTGTTAAATAAGATACAACAAAAGGATTTCCACCTCGCATTGAGAATTATCCTCTTACGACTACTGATATGAAAAATCTAGAGAATGATAGAAGAGAAAAAAATTTGTTACTCACATCACTTACTAATATAGAGTTTCTTGGTGTAAGATGATTTAGTACCACCAAAGTTATTTCAGATATGTTGAATAAAAATTATGAATTCAATATTATGGTGAAGAAGGTATATCTACAATTATAGAGGGAGATGTATGATGATATGTAAATTGATGAGCAAGAACCTATTGGGGACTTCTTTCAATGATTAAATGATATTTTTAGTACAATAAGATTTCCTGGAAGAAAATAGGAAGATGCAACAATTGTTACAAAAATCATGAGAATTCATCCAGATATGTTTGATGCCAATGATTCCTCTTAAGAATATTGTTATCCTAAAACACTATATCTAGATGATATATATAGTATTCATGATGCTTATGAAATGAGATGAGAGAATTTTGTGAGAAAGAAAGAAAATGTTAATAAATAACTATCTTTCAAATATATTTAAAAATGTGAAAACAAATATGAAGAAGTTATAAAAGAATCAACAAATTTAAAAGATATTTAAGAAGCTTAATATTTCAAATAAAATACCTTCAATCAAAAAAAATGCAATAGGAGAAAATGGAAAAGTAATAATATCAATTGTTGGAATTTTTAAGAGAAAAGAAATTTGGAAAAAAAAATCCTAGGATCAATGATAAAGAATATGAGTCTAAATATGAAGATGAGAATCCTTAGAAAATGATGTGGAAAAACATAAGTATTTATATCCTTGTGGAAAAAATATAAAATGTTATCCGAGCAATTGGATGAAATATGATTCCATATCTTATGATAAATACAATCATCAAATCCACGTTATTTATCATGTTATAAATATAAGTAAATCAATAATAATTGATGGAGAAAATGAAGAGATGATGGACATTGAATGGATTCTCAAATAGAATCTAGAGAAATAAATTGAGAAGATTATTAAACTCAAGATACATTGAATGAAGTTGAAGAATTTTGTTGAAAGAATAACATTAGAGAACTATGAACATGGAAGAAAACTAAATGGTAATGAAAACAATTCATCTCAAAGTGTGAATCTCATCAATATTGAATATATATTTGTTGAATACTTTAAAAGGAAATGTGGAATGTTTAAAATTCTAGAAAATCATTGATTTTTTGAAATGTGAGTTGGAAAAAAAAGATGAATTTTTTATTGAAACAAAAACAACGATTCTTACTAAACAAATATAGATATGAATGATGAGATAAAAAATCACCCATGAAATTGAATTTAAAAGAAAATGTTCCAAATAAGGTAAAAATAAATGATTACAAAAGACACTATTTGAGTAAACATAATCATCAAGAAAGATATGAATTCCTATAGAATGTATCATCCTTAGAAAAGTGGTCCACAATTTGTAAAGAAAAAACAGCAGGCACATTTCGATCAGTTATACTCTCAATATAAATGATCAGGATTTAGATTTTACTGTTATTTTGGGGTATTATGGGACACAGATAATATTCATGTTGGTATAACATGCCTCTACGTTGAAATATGCAAGAAACAAGGGGGATCTAAGAGGGAAAAATAATTTCATATGTTCCAAAATATTATGTGTATCTTAAAATGGATTTTTAGAAGATAATGAAAGATGATTATGTTATAAAAGCTAAGTGTGTTAAGAAAGTGGAGTGAAACCAACATGATGAATTCAAAAAATTGATTTCATAGTTATTTGGACATAAAAAGATGATATGTAAATAAATATTGAAGAAAAAAATTCAACTGAAGAATAAGGGATAAAAAATATCTGTCATGATATGAGAAAAGTTGAAAAAAGTTATCAATAGCTTGTTGGATTATAATTCAGAAGAGCTGTAAGTTATGTGAAAACGGAAGGGAATGTTACTAAAAGTTGTTTGACTGTCCTATTGGAATAATAATATGGGATGAAATAATTGTTACAAAATCATTATAACAAAAATATTAATAAATAAACAAATAAGTTAAAATCCCTGTAAGAAGAGTCTATATTTGAATATAAACATGACTCAAAATCTATGATTGATAGTCAGGAAAAGGAAAAAAAACCACTGAAAAATTCCCGAAGAAGAAGAAAAATTCAAGACTCAAGGAAGTATCACAGTAAAAAATTATTTTTTGAGATGCCATGAGGTTCCTCTATATTAACAAAATATTTCTATTTTTACTAATGTTAAGGGAATTTATAGATTTAAAGTACAGAATCTGAATTTGTTCAGTCTCAAACTATTTTTCCAACAGACAGTAATCGAGTTTCAAGTTCTTTTTTTTGAATGTTATGTTTATACACGTGAACATTTTAATAAGATCATGGATATGGGAACAAGATATTATTATCTTAAATAAATTCTTCTCATTATTTCCCCACAAATGAAAATGTTAATTGAAATATGAAAATTTATTACTTGAATAGTTTGTAATGGAATAAATGAAAACCAAAAATATATACTCTGGTTTTCTACACCAGTTTTTCCCACATAGAATTATATTTGTTTAGTTTATGTGTATTTGGTATGAAACTCATGTGAAAAATATGTTTTCATAAAAAATATCTTTATGTTTTGGGGTAAAATTTCCATCATTTTGAAATGAGAAATTTTTCAATATGGTAGGAAACATTTCACGATTCCCCTTTAAATATGGTTTTAAATAATGGTGAGAATATATATTCAGGTAGAGGAAAAATAAACTATAGAGAGAAATTCAATAGTGGGATCCTGTAAGGAAACATGGAGAATAAAATTTGTGGAACAAAATACCACTTCTTTTTCTAAAGATGTTCTGTGTAGTTATTGAAGTAGGCATTAAAAAAACACAAATGGGGAGATGTTAGATCCTAGTTATGTTTTGGTTATTTTTTTCAATAGATCAATTTTTTTATGTATAAATCTCAATAGGTTGATGAAACAAATTATTTTGTTAAGTATGTGAGGAATGATTAAAATCAGATCCATCATTGAAAATCGGATCCAACATTCTGTGAAATACGCTTTTAGAAATTGATATTCAGAACTGAAATGCTTCAAAACCCAGATCATGTATTCTAAGAAAATCAAAACCAATATTCTTCAATAATCAAATCTAGTATTTTGAAAAAATCTTAACCAAAATTCTCCAAAAACCAGATCCAGTATTCTGAGAAAATCAAAACCAACATTCTATGCAAATCAGACCCACCATTCTAAGAAAAATAGTTCCATAATTCAAAGTTAATCAGAACCAGAATTAAGTCAGATGATTCATTTGTGTTTTTTATTTCATAAAATTCATAAGTATGTTTTTAAATATATTTTATAATAATTATGAGGAAATAAGTGAGGAATGAATAGATATTTATGAGAAAAAAATAAGCTATTGAGGTTGAGATAGAAAAAGTTATTATATAAAAAAATACATCTTAAGGAAAAATAAATTTTTCATAGAGATGCTTCAAACGTAAAATGTTCTCTCTAAGGAAAAATTTATTATAAAAAAAATTTATTCTTCATCGAATGTATTCATATACGAAAACAACTTATGGAAGTGAATGTTTCTTACAAAATAGATCATATAGAAGGAAATGTTTCATACTCAATAAATAGATCTTATGAAAAGTTTCTTAATGAAAAATATCTTATTTAAGGAAAAACTTATTATAATAAAACTTATTTCATAACAAAAATTTTATAATAGAAAAATTCCATATGTGAATGAAAGTATTCATATAGAGAAATATCTTAAAAATGGAGACGTTTTTTAGAGAGAAAATAATGGAAGAAGGAAAATTTTCTTACATAAAAATGTTATTATGCAAGGATAATTTTTTTTCTGAAAAAATATCTTATCCAATGAAATTTTATAACTTATAAAAAAGTTTAATCTCAAGGGAATTTATTTAATGAGATTTGAAAGCATTGATGAAGTCAAAGAATGATATTAAAATCCAGGAGATTTGTTGATTCTATAAGTAAATGAATGAGTCAATGATATATCATAGATTTGAGGAAAATTAATGATTTGGGAAATTTTATTAGTCAAGAAAGGTTTTAATAATCCCACGGAAACATTTATGAAGTCCCTATTAAATGAGAGATTATTTCATTTGTAAACATGACTCTTGAGTTTTCAATCACATGAGGTCCAAAATTAGTGGGGAAAGTATTGAGTATCCCAAAAAACATTATATTCAAGGTTACTGATGAGTATATTTTTTTGAATGAGGATATTGAAGACAATTCATGACTAACATATTCCATAATTTAATTATAGAACATCCTGGATATGGTATATATGTGAAGTCTGAGTCAGCATACATATGGCGAAAATGAATACATTCTAAAGTATAATATAGACGAAGATAGAATGTGAAGCATATGACTATTGATGCTTACAAGTAGCTGAAATGTCTTGTTTCTTCAGTGGGTAATGGAATAGATAGTTGGGTGGTATAACAAACTATAGTAGAAATGATTATACTAGGATTGTATAATTGTTCTTTGTTTGTACATTTGTATTCTTCAATGAAGAACGTGAAAGAATCCATGTTCGTGGGAATATCCCACATGGAAAAGAGTTTTTCATTGTAAAAAACCACAAAAATATTGTGTGATGACTTCTCATTATCATTTATTCATAAGAAGGTGGTTTTTGAGTTATGTATGAGTTGATCATAACACTAAAAAGTTTCATTGGTTAATAAAATTTAGTTAATAAGGTAAGAAACATTATTATAAAAGATAAATGAACCACTGATTCACCCCCCTCGTAGTGGTCTCAATCCTACTTGGTATCTAAAATTGATATCAGAGCATAGGTTGCCTCATAAAGAACATCTCTGAGAATGGTGAACATAAATTCCATGAACTATAGTGGAATTATAGTTTTCAATGGGAAGAACTATCCTTTCTAGAACGATATTATAAGGACGCAGCCTTAAGCATTACATAATCTTGAGTTAATTCATTAATTCACTTTGAGGATCTTTTTAGGTTTAGAGTTTTATAGAATTAGGCCATATCTATTACATATCATCTTGAATATTACATGTATACACTACTACTCAATATCAATTTTTCATATAAAATATAAAATTTTAAAATGAAACATTTCTAGTTGCATTTTTTGGACATCATGAATTTTCCTTGATCCAATACTTGTCCCTATTCCACGTCATGTCCTATGGTAAAAATTTCAAAAACATGGGATAAGAAAAAAAGCTCAGTAAGTGATACACAAAGAAGGAAAACTTTTAGTTTTTCAAAAAAACAAGTAAATAGTGATTACTTTATCATAAGTAAAACCTTCCACCTTTATAAAGTATAAAATACTCTGCACCGAATAAGAGATCATTCCCTGCCATTTTGTAACCAATAGATTACCATAAAACCCATAGAAAGAACACATAACATATAAAGGTAACATAGAACATAAATATTCTTAAATGGAATAAACATATGGTCTACATCCTCACATATCACTAAATGGAAAATCTATATGGCCTACATCCATACATATCACTAAATGGAATATCCATACAGCCAACTTTCATACCCAATACATTCAAGGTTATAAAGTAACCACCCGTCTCCGTTTATCACGATACCACCTGTCATTTGGTTTATCACATAAACTCCCATCAAATTTCCATGTACCATTATAAAATCATAACACATAAAATATTACAAATATTAACATTTCAATAATAAAATTTCCACATTGCAATCACAATATATCATTTCTAGATATTGACATAATCAATGCTTAATCAAACCATTATAAAAAACATTTAAAACCTTTTGTAAATATATTTTTGAATCAAAGTGTCCCATAAAACATTGAATATTTCAATGTAACTAAAAATTATAAACATTAATGTCCATATAAATAAATTCTAAAAACCATTTCGAAAACATGGACATTAATGAGAAATATTTAGAAGAATAAATCTTTCAAATAATATTTTTGATAAAGAGTTATTAACCAAAAGAGATATGCTTGAATTCAAATAATTGAAAAAATAAAAATCAATAAAATCATTAAAATATCATGAGTATAATGTGATTCATGATATAATAATCCAAAGGATAGTATATACACCATATAAAAGTGAATTGGTGATAAAAACAATGAATTCTCAATGGAATTTAATTTGAGACGAAATCACTTATAAACATAGTATCCATATATTATGGATAAATCAATTACATATTAATATTTTAATATTTTAAATACATTAAATATGATTGGATATTCACTGTAAATCAATAATATTACATTCACACATGTTCTTTTTAAAACAAAACCAATGAATTGGATGTTAAACTCAAGGAATGGAAATTGAGTTTAAATTACTCTTATCAAGTTCATATCAAAGAATTGATAATATAAAAATGAATTTATTATGTATATCAAAAGTATATCCACACAAAGGAGAGTGTCAATTTCAACATAAATATACAAACATGGATTCCTCACATAATCATAGAATGTCAGAATTATGAATTATACGATTAACCCAATGAATGAAATTTGCGTTAAAAGTTTCCTTACCGATTTGGTAACTTACGAAACATTAACCAAATGAAAGAAGGATAATTAAATGAAGATGTAAATACACATAAATGAAATTATTTTACTCAGAGAGTAAAAATCATCTGTAGTATGTACCCCACACAATAAAAATAGTGACAAATATATCATGAATCTCAAAAGAATAAATGTGAGACAAGATATCCCTTACCACGTTGTAATCAATCGAGTCGTATGACCAAAAGTTAATAACCACCAAACGAATCATATAATATCATGATTATACAAGGAATCATGATAATATATGTCAGATGTTAGTACACTATACACCACATTCAATAAATCAGTGTCGAACAATGGAAATCTCAGATAATTAAATGTGAGATAAGAAACTCCTTACCTCGTGTCCAGCATGACCCGTTCGTTCTTTAATCTTCTGAATAAAAAAAGTTAATTTATACATTCTTAAAATCCTTTTTCATTTTTATCATTCATTTAAATCACTTATTACCATTTTATAATCATTTTATAATCATTTAATTTAATAATGGTCGTTTTGTCGATATTTGGTACTTGAGTCAAAAATGGACTACCTATAATTACATGTTGATCATGTGGTCAAAAGTTCATTATATCGAAAATAATATTCATGATTTAGATATCATATATATCATACATATCCAGTATATACGTATATTTATAATAGTACATAACATTTGGAGATAAGAAATGAAATGCACCGTTTATTGAGACGGTAAGTCGTACGTACGCATGAACGATACTTCCATTTCTATTTCTTATTGTAATGGAAATGAATATTAATGAAATATAAGTATATTATAATTCTAGTTTATCATCATATATAATTTCAATAACTCCATCCTTTATACGTCCCACGTATGGTATGAAGGAGTCATATTACATTGAGGGGTGGTATTCGGCACTTCCTCAAATAAAATTATCATGTGTACTAAAAATGGAAAACATAATGGTATTCTATAAATGAAAATAAAAAAAATAAAAAAAATAATTAAAAATAATATATATATATTATTTAAATAAAAATCCATAATAATGGGCACTATGAGAGGCAGTAGAAGATATTTGAACAATCATCATTTCGTGAGGCAGTACTTCACAATCCACAAAAATAGTATTTTCATTACCCATTAGATTGAGGTGTGTGTAAATGTAGTTAAAATCCTCATAATAACAACTTCTTAGTATTTTTAGGATATTTTTTTGTTATAAAAAAGGAATAAAAAGAGTTTAGAGGTTGGATATGTAAAATAAAAGAAAAGAAATTTAGAGAAACCCTAATCTTTAATACAGGTAACTCCCTTTGGTTTGAACCAATAAGACTTCTTGAAGTTCCTTCTAACTAAGGTAAGGATTCTAGGAGGAAGAGAGGTATATTGATATTTTACTTGTGTAGGGGTTAGATGATTCAAGGGGCTTGAGTGGTGTGAGGAATGGGTTAGATATGAGGGTTTTTTATAAGGGAAGGATGGGTTCTTTAGGATAGTGTGAAAATATTATTTTATTATATAATGATTTTCATTTTCTAAAAATCCAAAACTATTTAAAGTAGAATATAATATGACTCATGGTCAAAATAATTTCATCCAATAAGAATTGGACCGGTTTTGGATGTTATTTTAATATTAAAATGTTATTTATTTAAATAATTTATTAATGAGGTAAATACTTCATCATTTTGGTGTCATAATAAATTATATTTATTTGATGTATAAAAATTATAAAAAAAATATCATGATGCAGGAAAAAAAATTAGCTTTCCAATGAATATTTATAGTATAAAAGATATGAAAAGACCAAAAACTTCCATGTAATTTTTTATATGGGAATTTTACGAGTTCATGAAAATTGACGACACGTGATTCGAAGACCATGTGTGCCATGAATGAATATCTGAATTTTTTTCGACTACCTTCAGTAAACATGATAGAAGGTATTTTTAACTCTTCAAACGGTGCATGGAATTGAAATATTAGGGCACCGTTGAACTCGCAACACTTGTATTCACTTAAGGAGACCATTACCTCAATCACAGTATGTCGAGGGTGAATGATAGTTTTTCAGTTATTCATGGAAAAAGAAAAGGATAAATTGTTTATCAATTTTTTTATTTGAAACTCCCATGTGGATTTTAAGAGGTGGGGACCATCAGAACTATTCCCACCAAGTTTAATTGTAGTGGTTGGGACCATCCAATCCCCTTTAATTGGAGAAAACATCTCAACTTCCATAAATCAATTATGCCAATTTCCCATTTAATTGTTGGAGTCAAATAAAAATTAATGAGATGTGTCAACATTTTTAATTGTGCCATCATAATTGATCTACATAATTAAAATTATGCTCTATTTTCATTTTTTTTGGAATCGGGGATGGGGTTGGAAATGGAAAATTGGGTGTGAATTTTGGAGGGATTCTTCATCCTCAAATGAAGAACGCACTCCAGAATTGAAGAACGAGGACAACTTGAAAGCCAACTTTGGAAGTGTCTTGTGGAAATGAAGAATACCGACACCACTATATCCCAACAACATCATCTCCTTCCTCACTACCACTGTCAAAAAACCTCCAATGTAGGAGATTAATTATGTGTGATTATTGATTCCCATGATCTTCTATTCCAAACAAAGAACGTGGATCTACACTATATCTATTTGATCCACAGAAAATTTATTTTTGTGGGTATGAGAATAATAATTTCCTAAGGATATAGGTTTTAGTGTTCTTCATACAAGTTTTATTAAGTTTCTTGCTTCCTCCCTAACACAGAGGGTGCGGGCCAAACAAACACGGCTCATTCTCTCCGCAGGTTCTCTTGAGTTTTTGTGGTGTTCCTTGCATTAGAAGAAAACAGTGACCAGTGCCTGTGAATGGCACCGGTGGGACTCGGATATGTTGGTTGAAAAACCACTGGCCACTACAAAAGTGATGGTATAACCACGGTCGCAGTGCCACCTCTCATCCCTCGCACCGCCCTGGGGCCGTCGTGCCGCTGCGGGCATCCGCGGAGCCCCAAGGCCCCTGCGCCGCACCATGGCCCTCGCGAACCACGGCGGACCCCGCGACGCCGTGTGGCCCCACCGCTGTCCCGCAGCCCCCACGCCGCCCCACTGGCCCTCGCCTCCCCGTAGCCCTCATGCCACCTCGGGCCACCCCGCAGCCCCTGCATGATTATCACGGTAATAAAATTGAGATAATAAATCCTTGACCACGTTGTAATCAATCGAGTAATATTTCTTAATGTTAATAACCACAAAATGAATCACATAATACCATGAATATACATAGAATAATGATAATATTTATCAAATGTTAGTAAATAATACACCACATGCAATAAATAAGTGGTAAACTATGGAAATGTCACGAAATTAAATGTGAGACAAGAAACCCCTTACCTCATGTTCGACTTGACCCGTTCGTACATTAATCTCCTGAATAATATAATAATGTTAATTTATATTTGCTTAAGAACCCTTTTTACGTTTATTGTTAATTTTAAATCACTAATTACCATGTTATAATCATTATGTAATCATTTATTTTAATAATGGTCATTTTGTCGATATTTGGTATTTGAGTCAAAAATGGAGTTCTTATAATTACAAGTTGTTCATGTGGTCAAAAGTTCATTATATACAAAATGACATTCATGATATAGATATCATATATATCATATATATCCTCTATATATATGTATATAATATAGTACAAACCATTTGGAGATATGAATTGAAACGCACTGTTCATGGAGACAGTAACTTGTACATAAGAATGAATGCTACTTCTAAATCTATTTCGTATTGTAATCGAATAGAAACATAATGATACATAAGTATATTATAATTACAGTATAATATAGTATTTAATTTCAATAACTACATCATTTATATTTCCCACTTATGGTATGAATGAGTCATATCACTTTGAGGGGGTGGTAGTGTGCACTTCCTCAAATTAAAGTATCACGTTTACTCATAATGGAAACCATAAAGGTATGCTATAAATGAAAAAAATACAGAAGAATAAACACACCATAAAAGTAATTTATATATATATATATATCATATATAAATATAGTGTCCTCATAATGGCCACCATGAGAGGCAATATGAGATATTTGAACAATCATTATTTCGTGAGACAATAGTTCACCGTCCCTAGAAACAGTTTATACTATACCCATTAGATAGAATTTTGTGTAAGTTTAGTTCAAATCCTTCTCATAACAACATAAAATTAATTTTATGATACTATATTTTTATATAATAAAGTAATAAAAAGATTTTAGGGGTTGTAGAAGTAAAATAAAAGAAATGAAATTTAGGTAAACAGTTTCCTTTAATTCGGTTAACTCCCTTTAGATTCAACCTAAAGGACTTATGGAAGTGCCTTATGCCTAAGGTAAGGATTCTAATTTGAAGAGATGTATTTTAAGATCTTATTTGGGAAGGGTTTGGATGAGCCAAGGGGCTTTATTGGTGTGAGGAATGTTTATGAAGTGAGGGATTTTAATAAGGTGGAGTATGGGTTCTTATGTGTGAAAATATTATTTTAATATATAATGACTTTTGGTTTATAAAGATCTGAAACTAATTAAATTCAAAGATAAGATGAATCATGGTGAAAATAAAATCATCTAATAATAATTCGATAGGATTTGGATGATATTTTAATATTTATAATCAAATTTATTTAAATCATTTATTAATGAGCTAAATACTGCATCATTTTTATGTCATAATTAATCTTATTTATTTGATATCTAAAAATTATAAACCAAAAAACCATGATGCAGAACTTTTTTAGCATTCCAATGAATATTTATAGGTGAAAAGATAAATTATATAAACCCATCTAAAAAAATAATTTACTAAAATATATTTTCTGTGACATAATTTTCATTTCTTAAAATTAATTAATCTAAAGTGTCATTATCACTCTCAAGTGGCTCCATGAAGTCCTGAAATTGACACAAAGATTCCCATGGTCGGCCATGACTCATCAAATAAGGTTTTTACATGATTTAAGGTAATATTTTATTATTATAATATAATTTTTACTTTTAATTATCATATTTTCCAATAACTGCTGTAAATAAATTCCAAATTTTACTATTCACCCAATAAATTATTGTCATCTTATTGAACCACATTTTACTTACTAATAAAAAGCATGTATGTTGGATTTTCAAAATTCAATTCATAGAAGTGGTAAATTTTCATTTAATTGAAAAAGTCAGTTTTTAACTACTACTCAGTGTTTTCACTATTCCTAGAAAATTGATATTTTTCAGAAACATACCAAAAAATCAGCCTAAGCTATAGTTGATATTCTGAATTAAAAAATTAAGTATATTTTACCAAATTCAAAAAATATAAGTTTCCTTATTTAATTTAAAATTAATTTCTACTGTCAAAACAAAAAAGGATGTTTTAAAAAAACATTTACTATCAATAGATTGACACATGTCAATGTCCAATATTTTACACTATTAATTAAAAAATTAATTTAATCAAAAAAATACGATAAATTTACCTAATTTAAGTCTTGATGTCTTAATTCTAAAGAATAATTGTACTTTGTCAAATAGAACATATAAAAGCTACCATAAATAGATTTATTGAGGGTTCGCCATCAAAAGGTGATAAATCGTTCTTTTAGTGAATATTTTAGTATTTATGCATAAAAATTGAATAATTCACATTTAAAGCCTCTAATTTCTATTGGATAAATGTAAAATCATTTAAGAAACATGTATAATCATATTGTAGTTAGTTATATTAATTTCGTCCATTACAATGGCCAGGGGTTAACTACAGTTTGAAATATTAATATTATATTATTATTCTTTTCAGTAGGACACAATGTTTTGTGCAATAAATGATTTCCAAAAACCCATTGTTGTGTATTGGCCATTCTATCGAAAAAGAAATCCCTTTTAATATAAAAATAATATTTAATTTATAAATATTAATAAATATGAAAATTTCATATCCTTTATTGACCTGGGATGTAATAGATAGAATGCTTCCATATCATATGTATCTTAGTTTTAATGTTTTATAATTTACTATAGAAGGATATCCTCCTCATATTGAGAATACTCCTAGTACTACTGATGAAAAAAAATCTTCAGAATGATGGAAGTTGAAAAATTCATTTCTTGCAACAATCAATGAAAGTGAATTTCATAGCATAAAGGTAGCTGCCACTGCCAAATATTTTATTGATAATTTGAAAAAACATTTTTAATGGTAATATATAGATGAAGAAGGAAAATTTAAAACTCTAGAGGATTATGTAAGAATATCTATAAAATAATGACCAATAATCTGTTGGGTGAATCATTACAGGGGTAAATGATATTATTTGCACTAGAAGATATTTTGGTGATAAAATATAAGGATCAAATATTTTTGAAAATTTCATGAGAATTCATCTTGATAAGTTTGGTGCTATAGTTTCATCCTTATATTTTAGAGATCCATAAACCCGATATCATGTATATCTACATAGTATTATCTTTAAATATAAAATTATTAGAGAGAATGATATATGAAAGAAAAAAAGGTCTTATCAAGAAATGGACATCAAATATTTTTTATAAGGAAAACTAAAGATGATGAAGTTAAATAAATTCCATGTGATTCAAAAGGTGATGTTGTAGCTGACAATTTATACATAATTATTTCTCTCTTTTCAATGAGATACAATAATGGAAAATGGAAAATAAATATCTCAAATGTTGGAATATTGAAGTGAAATGACATTTTGCACAAAATTTTCCTAGGATGTATTTTAGATAATATGAGTGTGAGGATCGTGATGAAAATCCATAGAAATATAAGTGGAAGAAAAAGAAATAAATATCTCATAATAACAAAAGGATGAAAATTTATCTGGGCAGAAGAATAATGAAAGATTCCACATCTGATGAAGAATCTTATCATCAACTCAAAATTATTTCTAAAGTTAGAAATGTAATTGAATAATATATAAACAATGAATACAATTATGAGATGATATAAATGGATTGTATTCTCAAAAAGAATTTTTCCAAAAAAATTAAGGAGAATAATCAGCTGGAAAAAAAGAATGAATAAGAAGAATGATTTTGAAATAATGACATTAGTGAACATTGGACAATAAGAATACTCAATGGTTATGTGAAAAAGCCTGCTTATATTTAGAATCTTGATAGGATTGAATATACAGTAGTTGAAGAAAGGAAGCAGAATGTGTTAAATATTGCCAAATCTGAAAAATTCATTGTTGTTTTGAAAATTATGTTGGATATTAAAAGTAATAGTTGTTAGAAAAACAATCAATTATTAATAAATTATGAAGATAGATAATAATGATGACATAAAACATCACCCTGGTATTTAATGTCAAAGTAGAAACATCCAACGAAGCGGAAATAAAGGTTTGCAAAATCCAATCTATGTGAAAAAATATGTCATCAAGATAGATTTGAATTCATCATAAATTTGTTGTCTTTAGTAATGTGATCCACGATTTGTGAAAAAACTACAACTACCATGTTCTGAACAGATTTACTATCATTCTGAAAGATAAATATTTTGAGTTCCCTATTTGGGGTTATATAATTTTCACACATAATGTTTTATATGTTCGTATAAAATGAATCTACGTAAAAATAAGCATGAATCAAGGGGGAGGTGTGTTGTGAAAAGAATATAAAATACTTAAAAAATTGTGGAATCGAAAATGGAAACTCATAAGATGATGAAACATAATTAAGTTAAGAAACAATTTTATATTAAGAATGTGGGGATAAACCAACATGATTAATCCAAATAGAATGATAGCATTGTTATTTGGCCATAACAAGTTGATATGGAATGAATTGTTTAAGAATAAAAAATGACAAGATGAATAAAAAGGGAAGAAAAATGTCTCTAATTATGTTAGAAAAGTTCAAAAAAGGTATCAAGAGATGGTGTGATGATAATATAAAAAATATTTATGATATGTGATCATTAAAGGTATGTTTCTAATATTTTTGATTATCATAATTGAACATGAAGAAGGGATAAAATATTTGATACAAAATCAATCTAAACAAAATGTTACTAAAGAATAATATAATTTTATATCATTATTATAAGATTATACATATGAAAAGAAATATTTTACCAAATCTGAGAATGATGTTTAAAATGGAGAAGTAATATCTGATGAAAAATCTTAGATATAAAGAAAAATTAATGAATGAGAGAATAATATAAGTATGAAATTTTTTTTACATTCTATTAGGTTCTTTCTAATTACTAAAATATATTTATTTTTACTATCTTTTTGGGCATTAATGGAGTTGATGTAAGGATTATGATGTTGTGGAGTCTGACACTTTTTTGAAAAGGAATGTAATGAGGTTATAATTTTTTTGAAGTTATGTTTATTCATGTGTACTTTATAATATTTTGTTGAAGGTATTGTGTTATTTTAATATTATTTAAATTATTTTCAATATTCCCTTAAGATGAGAATATTGAAGGAAACATGAAATGTTATAACATAAAATTTTTATAGTGGAAAACATTGATAACCTTGATTGTACACTATTGTTTACTTCCCCGTGTTTTCCCATGTAGACTTAGAGTTTTTTCGTAGAAGGATATTTGTTAATAAAATAATTTGATACATATGTTATTATGAATAAGAGTATCCTGTTTTTTAGTTAATAGTTTCAACATTTTGAAATGAGACATTATTCAATAAGGAATGAATCATGTCATGATGACCCCTTGGAATTTGGTTGTCAATAAGGGGGATAGGTTATTTATAGGTGGGATGAAAATAAATGATGGTATAAAAGGAATATGGGGGGGGGGTAACTAAATAAGTCATGGAGAATAAAATTTGAGAAAATAAAACAAAAGTAATTATTATTCTTAAGAGTATAGGTTTATCAATTGAAGTGGGTAATGACAACAGAAAAGTATGAGGAGATTGTTAAACCCTATTTATGTTTTGGTTTTATTATTTTTCCATAGAGAAATTAGTTTATATATAAAGATAAATATGTTGATGATAGAAATTATGTTGAGAAGGATGTTTGGAGTGAAGAAAACATGATCTAGCATTTAGAAATCTTAGCCATCATTATGCGAATTACAAATCCATCTTTTTAGATATGTAATAATAAATTTATAAAAATTGGATCCAATATTAAATGAAAAAAATAAAATTATAAAAAAATAGATACAATATTTAAAGAAAACTAGAAGCAACCATCTGTACAAATTATATCCATCATTAAATCCAAATATGAACCTTCATTATGGACAAATTATATCTAACATTCAAATAAAATCTGATCATGAATTATGATTGAAAATTTCCTTTTTTCTGCAAAAGGAGGACTAAACCCTCCAAAACAAAATCCTTCAGGGTGGGAGAAAATAGATTAACCCCAGATAATCCTTTTCCAAAAAAAAATATGACATGCCCCCTGAAGTGATCTTAAGCTTTCAAAAACAGTAAACCCCTCTCCTAACAGTCCAATGCTTGTAAGAGTATCTGCAACAATGTTAATCTCCCTCCAACTATAGATTAATCATTGACCCAATGATCTTTCCATATCACACCTTTTGATAATATATTTCAGGTCCCAAGGAGTCACATGCCTACTTTGGATCATCTTTACCAGGGTTTCGGAATCTGATTCCACTTCAGACACCTAAAATTTGTGCTCCCGACAAACTTGGTGCCCCATAAAAAGCACGCTTGCCTTCACCCCCAGAGAGTTACCCGATCCTAGATTTTGAGATAATTAGATCCAACATTAAATCATACAATTTAATGTTGTTTTTTATTTTTCAAAATTCATATATATGTTTTTTAATTTATGAAGTAATCTTTATGATGAAATAAGTGTGGAAATAAAAGATGTTGATGATGCTCAGGAAGAAAAATATTTTATTGATCGTGACAAATAAAAAGTTATTTTGTAAGGTTATTCTTCTTTCAAATAATGATCTTATGAAAAGAATAGTTACTTACCAGAAAAGTTCATACCCATGGAAATGTTTCATATTGAATAATTTCTTTTTCAAGGAAATTTTTCATACCAAAAAATTCTTATGAAATAAATTTTTCAAAATGAAAAATTGCATACACATGGAAATGTATCAACCTCATAAAAAATATATTATGCAATGATTAATATAGAAAAATATCTTATTTATTTAAAATATTCGTATAAGAATGTTTCTTACACATAGAAAAGTTTCTAACCGAAAAAGATCTTATGCATGGAAAAGATTCATAATGAAAAAAATCATTTTCAAGGAAAATGATATTATTGAAAAATTTCTTACACAAGTAATTGTTTATGAAGAAAAATTTATTATTTAAAGATAATATTGTTATTGAAAAAGTTCTTATGTAAGGGAAATTTAGAAATCCATAAAAAGATGCCATAGAAGTGATATTTTTTTTATGAAAGATTAATGAATTAAATAATTAAAATGAAGATCCTAAAATCAATGAGATTTGAAAATTTAAAAATTAATTGAATGAGACTAAAATATATCTACGATTTACATAAAATTTATGATTTTGGAAACCTTTTAACATCCCTAGTATTAAGAATGAAAAACCATGTTCAATATCATATATGATAAGATACATCACGCTTTAATGAACAACCAAATATTTTTATTTAAATGTTACAATTATAAGCTATCCATTTATTGGTGGGAATGAATAATTACAATAATATTATGAAAATAACATTTACACATGTTTAAATTATGATTCATTGTTTACCAAATTTATTTTAAATGGAAATAAAAACCCATTGAATGTAAATGATGTGTTTTAATGAAAATCTATTTAAAATAAAATAATTGTATTTATAAAATCATACCACTCTTTATAAATTTATTTTAAATGAAAAATATATGTTATATATTGAATTTTATTTTTTGAATTTATCTTATATTTTCTCTTTATATTATATAACAAGAAATTCAAATTTTCAGATAAATGATATATTTTTTAAAAATTACAGTTTTTCAGACATTCTATTGTGATCCCATTTTAAAATAGTTATTTAAAATTTTCTAATTTCTATTTTCCATAATAATCTCATTATATAGAATAGGGACATCGATATTTTCATCGGATAAATTTTTTTATTTTTTTGATGAAATTCATATTTTAATGGATAGAAAAAATACTACATTTTAATTCAAAATCTCATTTCATTCTAATTTATTTATATAGTTATATTATATTTTTAATTATTTTTAATTTTTTATTGGATTATTTTTTATCATTTAATCAAATTTTTGACTTTGGATGTAATTTCACATTTACATTTGACATAAACACATGTAATTATTTTGATAGTTTTTACTTCATAAAAACTTCTTTTCGGGATTTAACAACAACAATTAATTATAAATTAATTAATGAAACAATTATTTTTTTTAATTAGAAAAAATGGATTAAATATTTGGAATCAAAAGTTACAATTTTTATAAATATGGAGATATTATTTTTGTACATTATGAATAATAACTTCAGTAATGATTTTTTAGGTCAGTTAATAGGTAAATTATGTAAATAAGTGTAAAGATAATATTATAATAATATAATACTACCCACACATGGGTACTAATCTTATTGAATGAGTTATGGGTGAAAAAATATCATTCTTCTATACTTTTTACATTTGGTACCCACTTGGGTTTGAAAATGACATGTTCTAATAATTATTTTAAAGTAAATGGTAATATAACATAAATATGTATCTTTTTACTAAATCTCTTTTAATTTGGGGATATTTAACTGATATATTTGATTACAAATATTAATTTAAACGATAATGATTTTTTCAACATCGTATAATTTTATTTTTTATTTTATGAAATTAATTAAATATATTTATTTATGACACAATGACAACATAGTGATTAACTTATTAATGAAGGAATCAAATATAATATATGTTAATTTTTAAAATAAATATAACTTGAAAATATTTATTCCATCCATAAAAATAATGGAATATTATTACATGTTATCATGTAGTTAATGTATTTTTTTTGAATAAATTAAGTTGTTATCACAATAAAAAATCAATTACTAAATTGTGTCAAAAATGGAAAAAATGAGTTTGAAAAAATACAATATTATTAAATGATATAATAGTTATAAAAATTTCGTATTCAAAATAATGACATATATAATGTTACAAATTTTAATAATTATCCAATTTAGGTTCTATAAGAATTTTATAGTGACTATATTAACCATATAGTATAAAAATACAAGAATAAATTGCAAGAGTTAATTTACATACCTATGGGGTAAAGGTAACATATATGGATAAATATGTTACCATAACTTGTCTAAACCATAATGGATGAGTGTATTTCTACCCATACTCAAATTATCCTTGAAATATATCAATTTATAGAAATTATATTTTGAAAATCAATTTATAATAAAATTATTTTTCAAGACATCACTAATGTGCCCCTCCTCAATCTAATAACATGCAAGCACCTCTATCCAATTACTCACATATCTAAAACCCATTTTATTATCCAAATTATGATCAAATAAACTCCCAAAAACCCTCTCATCCTCCCCGAATCCTTATCATTTGATTAAAATAAAATTCAAGAAAACATTTTTTCTTATATAAAAACGTGTTACTGGATTTAGAAGTAACATCTTCTCTCAAACTCCTTTCAATTATTTTCATTCTCAAACAACCTAAACATTATCAATTCCATAATTTTATAACAAATCCAGTATCCTAAATAAACTATGATGTTTTTTACTATCTTTCTGACCTACACATTCACATACATCCATCTAAAGGATATATAACTTAGTGTTTCTGTGTATGGTGAACTACAACATCACGAAACGATAATTGTTCATCTTTTTACAACCACCTCTCATGGTGGCCATTATGATGGAACAATATTTATATGTTAAATATATTATATTTATAATTTATATATTCTTTTGTAATTTTTATTTATATCATACATTTTTTCTTTTTATAATTTTTGTATATGATAATTTCATTTCAGGATGTGTAGTCTACAACAACCTAAATGTTATAAGACACGGTCATTCCATACATGTAACATATAAAATACAGATTTATTTAACATATGTAGCATATATAACATGTATATTGTAATATAATTATAATATAACTATGTATCATTTTATTATCAATCCTTTAATATGTCAATTTAATGAATGTAGCGGGCATGCGTATATACGACCTACCATATCCATGAACAGTGCATTTTATTTCTTATCACCTTATATTATGGAATATTATAAATACATAGATACTAGATATATATGAAAGTTAAATCATGAATAATATTTTGGAGATTATGTATATTTGAAAACATGGAGAATTTATATAAAAACAAGTTCATTTTGGACATAGGTTCTGAATATCAGTAAAACGACTGATATGAACATAAATAATTGTTTAATTTTTACAACAAGGTAATAAGTGATATAAATAGAGTAATAAACGTGAAAAAGGGTATCTTGAAAGTATTAATTAACCTAAGATTATTATTTAGGAACATAACAATTGTACGTGACGAGTCGAACTCAAGGTAAGGGTAATAATATCTCAATCTACATTGTTTGGGATAAATATCCTTGTCATTAGCATTTTTTTTCCAGAATATATGTCAATAATCTATGATGGTTTTACACTTAATATACACATATATTGGGTGTACTTTTATTATCAGTCAAAATAATGTAATGTATTTATCAATTATCTAAATATAAAATATTTTCAAGGGACTTCATCTCAATATACATTAATTGAAGAATATTTTAATAATATACATCTCCATCATTATTATAGTATTTAATTATAAATTTTTTCATTTAATTTAACTCAATGGATTCCAAAAGTAATATTTTTCTATAAATCATTTTACATAATTATATAAGGATTGTTTTTTAACATATGTAGCGATGATAGGATTTTCCGTCGTCGTGACCAGTATTTGGTTTTTTCCATTCTCTACAAGCCTTAATGATTAAAAAAAGTAAATACCATATTACATTGTTATGTATATTGGTATTGAAAATGGTTTTTATAAAAAATTTATTATGTCAATATCAAGAGATGATCTATTGTGATTACTATATTGATATGTTATTTTCCCATTATGTTGTTTTATGTGATATAATAATGTAATGGTTCTTGTGATGTGTTTGTGAATATGGGTTGTTCTGAGTGAAGGTGTGCCTATGATAGCTCTCTAATTCATTGGTTAATGTGAAAATGATAAATTATAAGGTTTCTCCTAAGGGATTTAGGTAATATACAATGATGGGACTTCCAAAATGTAACCACGAAGGCTACTCACAATGTAGTTCTGAAAGCTACAATGTACGTATAATATGTATTCTATATGTTACCATTGTGATTTATGATTTATATGATGTTTTCTATTAATTGTATGATTACAGGATATAATCGATGTAGTTTATATTTCATGGGTTAAAAGTATGATTTTGTGAAATTGGTTTCATGGGATTTTAGTAGGCATGTACACATAGTTTTATTCCTTATTTTATATTCCTTACTAAGATTTATATTGTCATCCCTTGTTTTGAAATTATTTTCCATAAGGTATACACATGGGTAATAGAAAATAATAAGTCAAGAATATTTTTATCAAGAAAAATAAATCATTTTATATAGGGTTTACTTTAGTTGAAAATGATTATATTGAGTGTAGTTGTTCACATTTAATGTCTGTGTCTATTTTTAAATAGTTCATGTCTAATTCACTAAAATTCTAAACCTAAACAGATATTCCATATGAAATATTTTCTTAACTGAACATTATGTAAGGATTAATGTTCGAGCCTTAAAGTTCGTATCAGATAGTTGTGTAGACAACTTTATAGATTGGGATGTTTTCCTAATGGTCAAGGATATTATCATCAGTTCATAATTATATGGTTGATCATAATTTCAATGTTTTTGAATCCCCTTTTTAGTCTGATGTTATTAAATATCTAAAAAATGACGGTATTTTTTGGAGAAATTTAATTTTTTTGGTAATTATGTGTTAATAAATTTAGGGAAAAAAAATGAAATATATTATATAAACATTAATGAGAAAAAATATTATGGTTATTCATGAGTTTTTATCTCATTGTTTATGTTATAAGAATTATATTATTGATTTAAAAGGACAACACGTAGACTGTGTGACAACCTATCGAGTCAGACAACGCCTTGGGAATCAATCCACAACTAGAATGAGACATGACTTTATTGTCTAACACTATGATACATGAAGTAACCTATTATTATGACTTGTTTTTGTAAAATTATTTTAATGATTGAGAATAATTTTTTTTAGGAAATTATGTTTTATCTAATGGATATAATTAGTATATGAAAATGATTTCGTGATTAAGAGAATAATGTTATATTGGAAGATGTTTGTTATTTTGGAAGAATTATATGCATAAGAAAAAATAGAATACCATGCGATTTAATTTGAGGGGTAATGGGTGAATTTTAATTTTGGATGAATCTATGTTTTATTATGGACATATTGATATTTGGGTTATTTATGGAAGTGATTAACCTATCATGTAGAATATTTGATTAGGTAAATTACTGTTTTAAAATAGAATTCAATAGTAGCTGGTGTTATTTAGAGATAAATGTTAATATATTATGTGCAATACTATGTGATAAAATCCTTCATAATTTTGGTTTTCAATCTTAGTTTGTATTATTTTGAGTAATTTTAAAAACATTAAATTGTTCAATGGTATATGTAGAACATGAGTATTGCTATTGAATTTTGGAGATTAAATGTAGGATGAATCCTTGTAATGGATTATTCTTTTTGGGAGATTATATGATATTGTAATAAATATTTTGATTTTTGTTAATTATCAATGGTAACTAAAATTGATATTTACCCTTTTTGGATGATATGAGTTTTTATAAGTTGATTATAGTGCTTCAGGAATGGAAAATTGATTTTGAATACAAATAGATTTAAGAAAAAGATGATTGTGTGGTGTAAAATGATTAAAGGATGATACTCTACCATTAATGTAAATATAATTCCTTTTTTTCTTATTATTGTCATAAAATAATTCCTCAACTTTTTTAAAAGGATCTTAATAATTTTTTTCATTTTCTTTTCCTACTGTGAAATCATAGACTATTTAACCCATCATTTTTTTGTGATTTTCTGATTGTTAACATTCTCTTAATCATGTTTTTTATTACTCATCATCAAAACATAACAATTACCTTTTCCTCCATATCTATGTTTCCTCTATGGAACCCTAGTATGTGTTATATCGAGTTAACTTTCTACTTCACTTTCTATCTTCTAAAATCAATGTTTTATTAACCATATTTCTGATATGGGTTTACAATAATGGTATTTTGAAAAATCATACCCCAGTTACCAAACCCAAATTAAAATATCTGGGAAGCAATTTATTAAATAGGGGGAGGATGTAACATCTTTTGTTTTAATAATGATACATGATTTTCAATAGCATAACGGATACGCTACACCGAGCATAAACAAAACAATAAATGTTATTATTTAAATGTTACCATATATAACCTAGCCACTAGAATGGAAGGAATGAATAATATCAACTAAATTCTTAAATTATTTTTTACCCATCATTAAATAATAAATCATTGGTTACCCAATTTCTTAGAAATAGAAATAAAAAACCAATTCAATATAAAGGATGTCTTTTTATGAAAGCCTTTTTAAAAGAGATTGATTGTGTTAATAAAATTAAATAACTCATTTTTTATTTTTATTTAATGTAAATTATTTGTCGTATATTCAATGTAATGTTTTAAATTCATCTTATATTTTTTATGGATATGACATAAGAAAAAATTCAATTTTTCCTATAAATAAATTATTAAAAAAACTATTTTACCACATTTTGATGGAGAACCCTCATTAAATATAGTTATTGAAAATTTTATAACATTTATTTGAAATAAAAAAAGTATATTTCTAATAATTATATCAATGTTTATCTTTGTTTAAATTTGGGTATTTTTTTGATGATATTAGAATTTTAATGAATATTAAAAAATACCACATATTAATTCAAGACTGCATTTATGCTTAATTTATTTATATAGTTAGAATATATTTTTTTGTTTTATAGTGTAATTAGATTATTATTTTTTCATTTAATTCAATTTTTTTCATTATAATTCATTTCACATTTAAATTGGAAATAAACAAAAGTCAATCGTTTGATAGTTTTTACTTCATAAAAACATACAATCGAGTCTTAACAATGTGAAAAATTTTAAATTAATTAATTCTACTTTTATGTTTTGAATTAAAAAAATTGAATTCCACATTAGGAATCATTATATACAAATTATATAAATAGATACATTTTATTTTTTTCATTGTGAATGGTAACTTCAGTAATTAATTTTATTTACCCCAGTTAAAGGGTTTATTAGGTAAATAAGGGTGATAATAATTTTATATTAATACAAAACTACCTTAAAAAATGTACAAATATTTTTATATTTTTCATGGGAGACCTAAAAATACATAAAATGAACTTTTGGCATTTGTGACACACTTCAGTGTGAAAATGACATCTTTTATTAATTAATTTCAAGTAAAGGGAAGTATAACATAAACATGTATATTTTTACCAAAAAAACATAATATATGGTTACATAAAAAACATTTGTTAAGATAAATAAATATTAGAAAAGGAATATTATTTTGAACATCATGGTATATTATTTAAATTTTTTATAAATTAAATAAAAAATTTATTTATGACACAATGATGACATTGTGATTAACTTATTAATACAAGATTAAATTAAATGATATTATAAATATTAAAATGAATATAATTTGAAAACATTGATGATATAAAATAATTTTATTTATGATTATGACAATTTTTTTCATTTATTTTATGTACTTATTTCAAATCTATCATGTAGTTATAGTTTTAATAAAAATCAATTACAAAATAATGTCAAAATAGACATAAAAGAGTTATCAAAAGAAATAAAAAATTTATTAAACGATATTATATTCAAAAATAATAATATATGGAAATATGACTTAAATAATGTTATAAATATAATTAAATATCCTCCTTAGGTACACTTTTCATTTTATAGTAACTATATTAACCATATCGTGTAAAAACACAAGAAGACACGGTAAGAGTTAATTTATTTAACTAAGGACATAAGTAAAAAAATATGTTTAATTTATGACCTAAAATTATCTAAAACCAATTGGTTGAGATGATTTTGAACCATCCTTGTATTTTCATTGATAAATATCAATTTTGATTTCTTATAATTTGAATATAATATCTAATAATGTAAAATTTCAAGACTTTTCAAAACTGCCCCTCCTCCCTCTAATAAATGGCTGCCACCTCTATGAAAATAACCACACTTTTCAAACCTGTTATATCAAAAAAAAATATGCTCAAATAATCATTCTATAATCTTTCCCTTATTCTTATAAGCCTTACCTTGTTTATAAGGAAATTCAAGAAAGCATTTTCGCTAAAATAAAAATGAGTTACACGATTAAAAGGTATCATCTTCTCTCAAACTTCATTCATTTATTTTCCATCTCCAACACCCTAACATCTCTTTATACCATTATTTTATAAAAAAACACCATATGTTATATAATTTTTTGTTTTTATGCTATGGTTTTGACTTATAGTAACACATAATCCTACTAATGGACACACAACATATTGTTTTTATGTATGGTGAACTAATTCCTAAAGAAACAAGGATTGTTCAATTTTATCCTACCACCTATTATGGTGTCCCTTCTGAAGGAAATATATGTATATATTAAATATATATTATATTTATATGGTCTCTATTTTTCTATAATTTTTATTTTCAATATACCTTTATGCATTGCATGATGTGTAAATACAATAATTTCTAATGAGGAAGTGTGAACTACCATCCCCTAAAAGTGATATTACACATTCATGCCATACATTGAACATATGAATTATGGATTTAATGAATTATGTAACACATATAACATATATATTATACTATAATTATAAAATTCCTCTATACCATTTTTTTCATTCCTTTAATATGACAAAGAAATGAATGTAGTGTTCATGAGTACGTACGTCCTAATGTCTCCAGGAATGGCCAATTTCCTTTCATACATCCAAATTCTACGGTCAATTATAAATACATATACACTGTACATATATTATATTTAAAATCATGAAAATATATTAGAGATTATGGAATTATTACCAGATGGATATTTAGACCAAAATAAATTCATTTTCGACTAAAGTACTGAATATCATCTAAATGATAGATATGAACATAAATAATTATTCCATTTTTAATACATGGTAACCAGTGATTTAAAATGAATAATAAACATGAGTAATGTTAAAAATAAATTATTTATTAATATAATTTATTTATTCAGTAAAATAATAGTGGTATATGATGTGTCGGACCCAAGGTAAGAGAAATCGTAACTCAATGTCCATTCATTGAGTTAAATATCCATGTCAATGGTTTTGTTATTCAAATAATATGTGTGAATGAACTATGAATATTTTAAACGAAATATCAACATAAATTGGGTGCATTTTAAATTTCAAATGTAATAATTTAATTGATTTATCTTTAATATTATAATAAAATCTTTGTAAGGGGCTTTATCTCAATCTCCTTTCATTATAGCATATATTGATATTATAAAAATATTTCTTTTATACATTGTATAATTTTACTATTTTTCTATTTTAATTAATTCAATTGTTTTCATTATGAATCCTTTTCAATGAATCATTTTACTAAATGAGAAAATGGAATGTTTTTAGTGTATGCGGTGACAAAGACCTTTTCTATAAATGTGACTATTATTCGGTATATATCATCCTCTACAAAGGATTATATTTTCATAAATAAAATTAAAGACCATATTCATTTTTAGGTATTTTTTTAATTAGATTTTTATGATAAAGGATTGATTATGTTAATATCATGAATGATCTATTATTATTTCAATATGGAAGTCTTATTTTTTGTTTATACTTGTTTTATAAGTTATGGTTATGTTATGGTTGTTTGGCATTATTTATTTATATAGGTGTTTCTATGATAAACCGACGGTGTGTGAGTTTGTGATATCTCTCCAATTAATTGGGAAATATGACTAAGGTAAACAATAAGGATTCAACTAAGATTTATAGGGAATATACTATAACTGGTATTCCAAAACGTAGCCATGTAGGTTACTCCATAGGTAACTATAAAAGCTAAAACGTAAGTATAATATATATTAAAAAAGTTTTCTTTATGATTAATTATTTCTATGATGTTTTGTAGGAATCTTATAATTACATGATATATGTTAAGCAGTTTATGTATTATGAGTGAAAACCATGATTTTGTGAAAATGTTTTCTCGGGTTTTAAATATTCATGGGAAAATGGTTTTATCTCTTAATTTAAATTACTTAATTATTATTTAATGATCATATCATGTTTGTGATATGTTTTCCTTTTATTATAAGAATGAGTAAGGGAAAAAATAAGTAAATAATAATTTTAGCAAAAAAAAAAGAAATCATTTTTGGTTTAAAGGGTTTTCATTAGCGGAAAAGGTTGATACTCAGTGTAAATATCTACATGTAATTTCAGGGTATGATATGTAATAATTAGGACCAAATTATTTAAAACTATAAATCATTAAAATATCTTCAATGTGAATTCTCGAATTAACCCAGGATTATGTAATTTTTACAGATAAGGCCTTATAGTTGGTATCAGAGGACAGTTTAGACAACATTGGATGTTAGAATGTTTTCATAAGGGTTAAGGATATCATCATGGGTTTATAACTTTAAGTATTATCATATGATCCATGTCTTAGAAACCCATTTTAGGAATATGTTATTAAAATTCTTAGGAAATAAATTGTATTTTTTTGAGACATTTATTTTTTAGGTGGTTACGGGTAAGTACTTTTGAGGATGAAAAATAAAGGGTATAGAAAACCCTTAGAGGATAAAAAACTTTATGGGTATTTTGTTGATATTATCACATATTGTTAATTTTATAATCATTATATAGTTTTTGAAAATTCACAACATGTAGACCATTTGACAACAGGTCAAGTCGGACAAGGCCTCCTGAATAGACCCAAAACTATTGTGTGATGGGCCTTTATCGCCTACTATTGTCCTACATGAAGTCCCTTGTTAGTATGAATTATTTAGTTCTATTAAATTATATTATAGATTAACAATAAGTTTATTTTTAGAGAATATGTTTTATCAAATTAATACCTTACAATAAGAAAATGATTTGGTGATTATGTGATAAATTTTATTTTCGAATGTGTTCATTATTATGTGAACACTATATGCCAAAGAATGGTAGAATACATTTTTTATTTTCGACATAGGGATATTTTGGTCATTTTTGGATCTGATTAACCTATCATGATGAATATGTGATTAGGTTAATTACTTTTTTGTTACGGTACATTAAGAGTAGTCAATGTTATTTGGTGAAAATGATAATATATATTGTGGAAGATTATATGATCAAATCCTTCTGAATTTTCGGTTTCAATCTTCATTTAGATTATTTTAAGGAATTTTTTGGTCATTTTTTTGTTTAGTGGTCTATGTAAAACTTTGGTATTATTGTTGAATATTGGAGATTAAAATTTGTTCTTTTCATTATAAATGTTTATTAATTTTGGGATATTATCTGATATTGTACTAAACATTTTGGTTTTTATTAAAGTTTAATATCATGGTAAATATATAGATAACCATTTGATGGACCTTATGAGTTTTTATATGTTGATTATAGTTCTTCATTAATGAAAAATTCATCTTGAATACTCATCAATTTATGGAAAATATAATTGTGTGGTTGAAATTGATTAAAGGATGATACTCTACCATTAAGGTAAGTATATTTCCTTATATTATAATTTTGAATAGTAAAATAATTCCTCAACATTATCAAAAGGATCTTAAAATAAATTCTTTTTCCCCTTTTTTTCAACTATGATGTCAATTACTACTTAACACATCCCATGTTTGTTGTTTTCTCGTTGTTAACTTTCTCTGAATCATCATTTTTATAACTCTTCATAAAAACATGAAATACTCTTTTTATTTTACATCCATTTTCCCTATATGAAACACTAATATATGTTATCTTAGGTGACCATTGTACTTTACATTCTATATTTTAATGTGTATTATTTACAAATACTTTTTTCTTAACAAGGTTTTTAATAAATGTATTTGAAAAAGTCATACCCTAGTTACAGACCACAAATTAAAATAAAGAGAAAATAATTTTTTAATGGTGGTTGGCGTAACTACCACATTTTAAGAATGAAACACTATGTTCAATTATTTACATGATACGCTACATCAAGCCTAAATGAACAACTATTTTTTAAAAAAAATTACAAATATAACATAGTTTTTCGAATGTATGTAATGAATAATATAAATTTAATAATGAAAATATTGTTCAAAATTTTTAACTAATGATTCATTAGTTAACATATTTATTAAAAATGGAAATAAAATCCAATTCAATATAACGGTTCTGTTTTTATAAAAACATGATTAAAATAGAATAATTGTGTATATAATATCCTATATCACATTTTAATTTTTTTACTAAAAAATAATTCCAATATATTCAATGTAATGTTTTAAATTAATATTATATGGTTTCTAGATATGTTACAAAAAAATTGATATTTTTGGGATAAATATAGTATATTAAAAATATAATGTTTTACCTCCTTTTGATGGAGAAACCTTTTCAAATCTTTTTTTAACAATTTTATGATTTCAATTGGGTATTAGAAATTCCAAATTTTGGATAGGGACATAATAATTTAACTTAGTTATAATTTTCGTATTTTTATTATGAAATTAATCTTTTAATGAATATTAAAAATTAATGCATTTAAAAAAATTACTATTTTATCTAATTTATTTATATAGGTATATTATCTTTTATATGGGTTTTAAAATGGAATTGGATTTTTTTATCATTTAATCCAAATTTTGTAATTTTATGTCTTTTCATATTCATATTGGATATAATCACGTGTTAATATTTGTATTGTCTTTACTTCTTAACACACCCCTTTCTTGTTTTGATAACAAGAATTAATATAAAATTAATTAATAAAACAATGGTGCTTTGAATTTTGAAAAATAGATTCTAGATTTTTAATTATAAGTTCCAAATTATATAAAGAGGAACCATTTATTTTTTGACACTTTTAATAGTATATTCAATACTTATTTTAATTTACAACGATTAAAAGATATATTAGGTAAATAAGTGTAAAAATATATATTATAATAATATAATACTACTTTTACACTTGTCTTAATTTTACTAGATTATTCATGGGTGACAAAAATAATCCCAAATCCATCATTTTCTCATTTGGGAGCCACTTGGGTGTTAAAACGATATGTTATAATAACTAATTTAATATAAAAAAATATAACAAAAATATCTGAATTTTTACATTAATAATATTAATATGGTGTTATAAAACTGATTTATTTAATGATAAATAGTAATTAGATATATAAAAATATTTAATAAATTGTGGAATTGTAATTAAAATTTTTATAAATTAAAAAAAATCATTTATGGAACAATGATGATGTTTTGATTACCTTATTAATGAAAAAAATCAAATAAATGTTATTATAAATAATAAATTAAATATAATTTGACACTTTTGAATCTATAAGAAAATTTTCTAGATGATTATGACATGTTATATTTGATTTAATGATGATTTTTTGTATCAATCATTTTTTTATATTTATCAACAATCAATTACTCAACAGTTTCAAAATTCACATAAATAAATTATTAAAACGAATACTATTTTATTAAACAATATAATAACTATAAAAATTAACGATTCTTTCAAATAACTTATATAATGTTAAAATCATCTTTATGTATCCACTTGTGGTTCTATTTTCAATATATAGTAACTCTATTAACCGTACAATGTCAAAATACAAGAAGTCATTGTTATTGCTAATTTGTTTAACTAAATTTAAATCTAAAATATAAGGTTAATTTTGGGACCTAAACATGTCTAAAACCTAATGTTTGAAATTATTTCATCACATAACCTTCATAACCTTAAATAATATCACTTTTTTGAAATTAAAATTCGTGAATAAATCAATAATAAAATAAAATTTCAAGACATTTCAAAAGATCCCATCCATTATCTAATAAAAGTCCAACAACTATACCCACTTACTCACAAATCTGAATCCCATTTGATCATCCAAATTCATCCCAAATAAACTTCAAACATCCCTACATTCCTCCTAAAAGACTTACCTTGGGATGAAGGCAATTCAATAAAGCATTTTGGGTCAAATCAAAAGGAGTTACCTAGTCTATAAATAACATCCCCTCTAAGGATCCATTCATTTACTTTCCTTATCCAACAACATAACCTCTCACTAATTAATGATTATATTAAAATATTGTATTATAAATATACTAGGATTCATTTATACCATGGTTTCTACCTACTCTTACAAATACCTTCATATAATGGATATAGAACATATAGTTTATGTGTACAATGAACTACTACCACATGAAACAATAATTGTCCAATTTTACCCTACCACCACTCAATGTGGTCCTTATGATGGAACCATATTTATATGTTAATTATATTATATTTATATTGTCTATATTTTTCTATTATTTTAATTTAAAACAAACCATTATGCTTATTATAATATGTAAATATGATAATTTCATTTGATAAAGTGTGGACTACCACCCCCTCAAGGTGATATGAACTGTTAATGGCAAACAAAAAACGTATAAAAAATGTAGTTAATTAAATTATGTAACATATATAACATGGAAATTATAATGTTATTATAATATAACTATGTATCATTCATTTTTCATTTCATTAATATGACAAAGGATTGAAACTAGCGTTCATGCGTACATATGTCCTACCCTCTCAATATACGGTGCATTTCATTTATTATTATCAAATATAATGGAATTTTTTAAATAAATATATAATTTATATATATTATATTTAAATCATGAATAATATTTTAGGGATGATGGAACTCTGAAAACATGTACAATTTATATCAAAACAAGTTCATTATTTACTCAAGTACTAAATATCGACAAAACAACTGATACAATCACAAATAATTATATAATTTTTAAAACATGGTTATAATAATACAAAAGGAATAATGAAATTGAAAATTCTATCAATCAATTATAAATAATCCTATGATTATTATTCAGTATAATAACTATTGTATGTGATGAGTCATACTCAAGGTAATGGAAATATTAACTCAATCAACATTCTCTAAGTTAAATATATATGTCATTTTTTGGTTTTTAAAATAATATGTTTCAATGAACTATGATTCTATTACAATTAATATACACATATATTGGGGTTGTTTTTATTTTAATTAATAATAATTTCATTGATTTATATTTAATATAATTTTACAATCTCTGTAAAGGACAACATCTCATTGTCTTTTAATTAGAGCTTATTTTGATAATATACACCTCATTATTTTATATTGTGTTTAATTAATCATTTTTATTTTATTCTAATTCAATGCTGTTAAAATGGAATAATTTTCTATGAATCATTTTACAAAATGAAAAAATAAATAAATTAATGCACGCAGGGACAACAACCTTTTCCGTCGATAAGATCATTATTTGGTATTTGGATTCCTCTACCAGAAATAATGTTTTTATTAAATAAAATTAAATAACATATTTATTTTTATGTATTTTGGTATTTAAAATAGATTTTATAATGGATTTATTATGTCAATATCAAGAAATGATCAATTGTGATTGCAATGTGGAAATCTTATATTTTATCTTTTATGATTTTTTATGAGTTATGATTATGTTTTCATTCCTTGGAATTATTTATTTATACATGTGGTTCCATGATAAACTGAGGGTCGGTTATCCCTTGATAGATCTCAAATGCATTGGGTAATTTGACCGAGGTAAATGATAAGGTTTCTCTTAAGTGATTTTTGGAATATACTATGATGGGTATTCCAAAATGTAACAATGATGGTCAATCCCATCGTAGCTGTGAAAGAAAAAATATAAGTATTATATGGATTCCACAAGGTGCATTTATGTTTTATGATTTCAATGATGTTTTTTAGGAATCGAATGATTAAATTTTTTAAGCTAAATAGTTTATGTTTTATGGTTGAATAGTAAGCTTTTGTGAAATGGTAAGTTATTTATAGTGTCTTCAGTTATTTATATTTTTTTCATTTAATATGTTTTTGTATGTCTCTTACTTAAGTATGATTTTAAATAGATAATATCATGTTATGTGATTTTTACCTTTATATTTTCATGCTATCTGCTAAAAAATTATAATGACAAATCAAATATAATATCCCACTCTAACTTTTAATTGAATATTTATTTACATAATGTTCATAATGAAAAGGAATGGTTTAATATAATGTATAACATTAAATTATTTATCACATTTATTATTTATTAGGTAGTACAAATAAATTAATATCACATGTACAAATTATAAATAAAATTTTTTATATGTTTTACATGAAATTTCATTTAATCGAGCCCCTTTGTTTGACCCTTTTTATATATATTTATAGTTTTTGAGTGACCCTTGGTTATGTAAATCCCATATGATATGTGGTTTAGAGAGAATTAGGTCATATTTTATATCGTTACTTTTTATGAGTTTTAATATTTGGAATTCAATTTGGTGTATCATGGTTTAGTGTATGTCATAGTATTCATTGTCTGATCATATGAATGGGAAACGTGACATAGTGAATGAGAACATGTTTTGAAAAATTTCTGATGTGGGGTGTTTAAGATGGTAGAAATCCAGGCATATTATTTTTATAATTTCCTCTTTCGATGCAAATTACACCATTATTGATTATATTCATTCCATTAGTGGATTTTCGTAGCATATATAGTGGTTATTGTAGACATATATCAATCCAATGTTTGAGACCCTAGAGATAGAGGTTGGATCTAGTACGATATATTTCAGGAGTATCGGGATAGAAGAATGTGATTTTCTTATGAGTTTTTTCTTTTCTGAGATAAAGATTATATGAATAGATGAGTGATCATATGGGCCATCTAGATGTGGCTCTAAATTTTGGTATGTTAATGACTTTTTATGATTGAATGATACCTATGAGAGAAACTTTCCAATGAATGGGAGTGCTCCTAGAATGAAGATCATGTGTAAATGGTCATGTATGAGATTGAATAATATGATGTGTTTTTAGTGTCCATTATATGATTGGGATATGACCAATTAATGATATGTAATAGTTTTACCTACTTTTTTGAGTACACAGTATTAGTTTGAGTAAGAGAATGGGGATACCTATAGACTTTTTTGGTAGAAATCTTGGTTTGGGAATATAAGATCATTTAGATTCCTATCATTATCAACAATTTGTGTTTTTATGCCTATTTGGTAATTTTTATACATAGATGTTAAGATACTGTAAGACTAGTGTTTTTTTGTTTCAAAATAATTCCCTTGAGATCTGTAGTCATGTAAATTAATTTCGTCTGGTGGGGTTCCCTATTTTTGATTATCCTTTGTGTTCCTTTTTCATGGAAATACTAACTAGTAGTGGCGGCATAACTAGTGTATTTTGTGTGGGAGTATAGTCATGATGTGTTGTGGATAAATTGAATTTGAGTAAGTTCATAATGTTCTGGTTTTATATGTGTTTTTAATAATTGAAATCATAGGGTAATGGGTGTGTAAGAGAGGGGTTGTGTCCTTTATAACATGGATTACAATCCATGGATGCATATTATCATGACTGAAAAATAAAAAATATGTAGTGTTGGTTTTATGTTGACAAATTTTTAATAAATGAAACTTTTTTGGTACAGTTTGTTATGGCCTTTGTTGAGAATGGTGATTTCCCTATGTTGGGAGAAGGAACATAGACATGTTAAGTAATGAAATCCTGGCCGATATGAGCATGAACACAGTTATTAGTTAATGTGATATATGATTGTAGAGCCTGAGTATTGACATGAATGTATTGATGAAGAATCTTTTTGAATTCATGGTTGATGAGAAATTTAAGTTTTTATTGTGATATATTAGAGAGTAATGAATTAGACTGGAGTTTTAGGTTCTATGTGGGTAGGATCAGGGATGCAGTGTGACCAGTCAGTGGATGGTAAAAATAATTCAGGGATGTTGGTGTATTGATGAATATTAGTTTATCAACTTTTTGAGAGTACTGGATTTGGATTTTAGATGTGGATCTCATGAGATAAAAAAAATATTGCATCAGAATTGTGGTGTGATTTAGTGATCCTAGTATGAGTCAGATCTGGGGTGGGATGGTTATTGTGGTATAATGAGGCAAATGTTTTTTCAGTTGAGGATTTATTCATTGAATAGAATAGGGAGTCATGTTCATAAAACCGTGTTCATTCCTATGTATTCTCTTTGATTCATTTGGGATTAAGGTATCATGAATGGTATGAATTGTCATGCAATATTGGAAGATGTTGTGATCTCTAGAAGGGGGTCTGAGTAGTGATATTTTTTTTAGTTAGATGAGGTGAGGAGGAAACTGTTATTTTTCATTTTTATTATATAGTGTTTGGTTTATGATTAATAATTTTGTAACTTCTTGTATATTTTTTATTTTTTATATCCAAAAATTGATGGATCTGGGGTAACAATCATGTGATATGAAACGGGTAATTTTCAGGAATCAGGTTAGTATAGTGATGGGTTTTGTATAGATTTGGTGCTCGGAAGAATTATAATAATATAAAAAATAATTTAGATTTACAAATTGTTGTATGTCTCAAATGTTTTAGTATATAATTATTATAGTTATGGATAATTACGAATTCCACATGAGGTGGGGAGTCATGCTAGAATTGGTTCTAATTTTATAGCCCATGGATCATGGACCATTGATGCATGGAATACAAAATCTTTTTGGGTGTTGTATTCACATTTAATTGAATCGTGTTAGTCTAGTGAATATGTGTTATTTGTATAAGTATCATGCATAAAAACACATATGGTTTTCTACTACTCTCATAAATGTATACTAACTACTCAGAGTAGGAAAATGTTGTATACACATTTATTTTTTATTCCTAGTTATTGTCAGTTGAGTGATCACCAATTCCTATGGGTATTTACCAATCTTGGAAAAAATCATGTTCATAAGGGAGTGAAGCCTCCACCAAAATATGGGGTGAGTTGAAATGTGAGGAGAATCAATGACGGGGCACAATGAAGCTCGAGACTGCTGCACAAAGAAAATCTATAGCATGGTTGGAAGGTTGAAAACTATTACCCACCGTAAATGTCTATGTCATTTAAAGTTTATTATGTTCATTTTTGGATCTGTTAAAAAAATTCATTATAGATATAATTATTTCATTGATTCGGAGGACCCCAAAGAATAATGGTGTTCTTTAAGTGGAGGTAGCCTTCTTAAATGTTGTTATAGTCCTATATATCATTGGATACATAGCCATTGTTGGTAAAGTTCAATTTTAACAGCTTGGGGGGGATTTTGGTGTCACCATATAACAGAGGATATAAAAAATGTCGATCCAATAAAATATTGGTGAGATAGTGTCTTTTTTTTCTCACTGGGGGTATAAAAACCCATGATATACAAACCATTTCTGTATCTTTTTCATAATATAATAATTATATATCTTATATAATCCCAAAATACTACAAATGAATTGTGTATTGTCTTAGAGGACTTGTTATATATGAATATTATTATAGACCACTTGTGATCATTTTTCAATAATGGAACCACACATGATCTCTAATATACATCTAATAGAATACAATAATCTTCATAACATTTGAGATAAAATATAATAAATGGGTGAGATAAGATACTAATAATGGGTAAAAATAATCAATAACAATCATGTATCATAAGTTAACACAAATTGAGTATATTATCTTAATCATGAAACATAATAATATCACACCCAATGAAGAATAGATTAAAAATTATGATTCTTGGATTAAGTAATGGAATAAAAAAATACATGGAATGAAAATGTGTGAAAAAATTAGTCAAAAAAGAAGATCCATGAGAGCATAACACATGGATAATAATATGAAAATCATTTTTGGAAATAAAAATGAATAAGAAATTATATCAATTTATAAATTTATTATCTACAATTATGTCCACGAATAGACATTGGATCATATATTAACAACAATTATACTCAATAAAAACCATGTTGGAATATCTTAAATATAATTAAAACCCCACTAAATATTCTGAGCATAAATAAACCAAAATTATACAAACACATAAGATTTTGTGTAACAACCTAAAACATTGATATATTTTCCTTTTTGAATAAATATAATTTTTTGATAGCTTTCTAATATTACTCTACAAACAACACATATATTAGCTTATGCTAAATGCAACATAGTGTTGGCATGTGTTACAGAAAATACTCTGTTCTATTTATATCTTACATTTCATGTATGTTTTTTTACCAAATAATATATACTATAAATATTAGTATTTAATAATGTAATTATCAATTAGCCATTGTAATTAAATGTTTGAAAAGGATTAAATTATATTTCTAAAACCTTTTTTACATATTTTTGTATAGTTCATTGGTAAAAAAATTAAAAATAAATTAATATATGAACAAATTAGTGGATGGTATTAAAAAATTTTATATATTATAAACATTAAATTAAAAAATTTCACATTAATATATTGGATTTTATTTCCTAATATAATAACAAATGTATTTTTTCTTAAAAAGTTTTATTTATTCCAAAGAAAGAATTTCCACATTTTAATTGTGAACCAATTGTAAAAAATAATTTTTGAAATTTTATAAATTATATTTCATAAAATCAACCTCATTAAATAATTATTAATATCAAAATTTACATTGGGTTATTTTTTTGTTATTATTCTATGATTTTTTTTATTAATATTGAATAATAATGAATTTTAATTCATAAATAGATTTTCATTTAAAGAACATATATAGGTAAAGTATATTATGAATTGGTTGAAAAGTAAAATGATAAAAATTATTCATAACTTAATCTATTTTAATTAATTTTAATAAATTAAACATATAAATTGCATATAAAACCATTTCATGATTTTTACCATTTTTACATCAAAAACAAGATTTCCCGTCTCATCTAAAGGATTAACATTAAATTTACTTCCACTAAATATGTGATTGGAATTTTTAAAATTTTGATCCATATTTAGAAAAACAATTTTTTATAATTCCAGGTAACAAAAAATTATTATTTTAACTAGAATATTTGTGAATTTAATAAAAAATAATTACAATGATTAAGGTAGAAACAAGTTTATGTTGTGGTTAAGCATTAATATTAAGGGTACCAAAGATCTCAAAAATGGTACAAACCCAATTTCCTAGAAAACATTAGATAATTAAACCAATTTTATATAATTAGTATCATTATTTGAGCCACATTAGGTAAGGGAGACCTCTCAATAGAGTTTTCCTGTTTATATTTATAAGATTTTCGCACACCCTCAATTATAAAAATAATTCACCCCCAAAAACTATTCACAACTATAAAGACTGTTGAATAATCCAAATCTAACCAAATTCATCGATATAAATCCTTATCCACGTCCTAGAAGCCATAAAATTTTTAGAATAAAAATCTAGGAAAGTATTTTGATATAAACCAATAGGAGTTACTTTAAAAATGGGTAACATTCTTTGACAGACACTTTATTTCATTCACATCCCCATAAATTATTCATATATCATGATTATAAAATAAATAAAATATCCTAAATATAATTATATGTTTTTATAAAAGGTTATGACCTACAATCACACATTCTTCCATCAAATGGTATATTTAATCATCATTCATGCATAAGGTAGACTATAGCTTCACGAACTGGTGTTGTTCGTTCTTACATTACGACTACTCATGGTTGGGAATAATTATGGATATATAGTTTATATATCATAAAAATTAGGTCGATAATGTATTTATTATTTTTTACTTTTTATATACCACATAATAATAAATATTTGGTTTTGTGGAAATATGCTAACACTGTTAGTGGAAGTATGCAGTGGCACATCCTCAAAGAGATGTGATCCGTTCATGAGATACATGTAATATTTTAATGATTTTTTAATAATATTTGATGAATTTAAAAAAAATTGGATCATAAATTATAAAATGTAAATATAAAATTTTATTTTTTTCTTTTTGTATGAATTGAAAATGAAAACAACGTTCTAGCATAAGTATGAAGCATCAAGTTTCTGAATAGTGTGTTCCATTTGTGTCCCCAAATATTATAGATTATAAAAGCATATATAATGAAAATGTATGATTTTGACATAATTGTTTTAATTCATTTTATTATTAAATAATGATCTATTTAAGGGGAATATAAATAAATAAGTCAAAACAAACCCGAAAAACATGGCAATTAACCCCTGAAACGATGAATTTTATGAAATATTATTAATGAACAGATAATAATATGATATAAAAGGATAACACATAATATAATAAATATTAATATGGTTCTAAAATAAGTTAATAATTTGTTTTAGACAAACTTCTTTGATTATAATGATCATTCAACCAAAATTAACAGTAACGTAAAGAGTTTTATTGTCTCAATTTTATTTCTGTGAGACATATTCGTTATTCTCCACTCATTTAATTTTTGCAGATGTACATTATTATGATATTTCTTATCATGAATTTACATTGTTTAATTATTTTTACGTTTTAAAATAATTTTACTCTTTTATGGGAAAAATGATCCAAAATTAAATCAAATATATTGGTGTTTGAGGAATGATTGTAAGGAATCCACACTACGCATCGGGGGTCGTGGAATTGTAGTTAGTATCAATTTCCTATTAATAAAATCCTTAGACACTATATATATGAAAACATAGAATTGGGAACATAAACTTATGTTGGACATTGATTTTATGTGTAGAAGAAAATCCCAATGAAACTATTGTAATTATAATGACATTTGATACACTTATAATTTCCAATTTATGTTAAATATTTCACATGTTTTGGGATTATTGATCATGTTTCATAATTATATGTTCTACATAGGTATGTTACATTATTTTGAAATGGATCTTAGAATGAATAATTATATTAATACTCTTGGACAATATATGGATTTATATACTGAGGGAACCAATGGAGCTAGTATTAGTACCAATAAAATTATAGAAATATTACAAAATTAATATTAGAAAATTATAAATAACATTTCCCAGATGGAGTGACTTATTTCATTGTGACACTCTCATATGATGGATCTCATTATTGGATAGAATCCCCCATCGATTATTTAGACTTGTAATACAATAGTAATTGAGAAACTGATATTGTGTTGGCATAGAATATTTGAATCCTTGGGATGTGGTGAAAATTAAAAGTTTACACATTAATTAAATTTCATCATAGATGATGCTAATCAATGGTGGTCATTGAACTAGAATAAAATTGATAAAAAAGAAATATAACTCTTGGAATGAAATTCTAATATAGATACATTATTCAAAAAAATATTTATCTCATATGGAATAAACTGGAATGAATAGAATGTTCTTTAGATTTAGGAATAAAGGATTTGAAATGGTGGTAGAGTTTCAATATACAATTATAATGTTAGATAGATAGTCCAAATATTACAAATACAGTTCTCTATGTATTATTGAACATTTAGTTAAAGATATTAAACCATGTTAATGAATGGATTTGACCTCACAAACATATTTTTCATATAATGAAGTTATTAATGTTTAATCAAGTGATTGAAATAATTATCCATGTCATATAAATTTAATGGGAAATACTAGAAGAGGAGGATGTCATAAAAATGAAGAATTAAGGGAAGAAATGATGGAATGATTTTACCAGATGAGATAATTATAGATAGAATCTCCACATAGAGTTTATTAAGGGATTTTGGGTTTATTATAAGTGTATAGATAATGTTACCTAGAAAAATAATGTAACAGGAAGCGTAAAAAAGAATAATTTCAGCTTTATAATTGAAAGGAAATTGGGAACTAGACAAATAAATTCCCTTTTCTACAAAATAATATACCTAAAATAATGTAAGGATTCATGGTTAATCATTTTCCTATTGATATAGCTTATGTGGAAGGATTAATTTTCTCTTATATTTAGATTTTTGAATCATTTTTTAATAGAATGTTTTTGATGACATAGTAGTTATATGTTCTAATGAATTTATAAGGGATTTACTATAGTACTTTTTGATCATAGATTTAAAAGTTTATGATGATCAATATAGATGAAAAATAATAATTATTCAGTGACAATTTGAAAATTTTGGAAAACATATGATTATGGGAAAACAATCCTTAATATGTTCTTCATGTTGAGATAATAATTTTTGTGTTATTATATTATTGATATAGATAATGTATATTTGATATTAATGGCACCCATAGAACTGAATTTTGATTTTTTAAAACATGTTTTACCCTATAATTGATTGAGTTTAAATAATTATCAGATTTGAGGAATATATCCAATAATTATTGTCAAATTTAAGGAATATGGATATAGTAATGTTTTCAATAAGGTTTTATGTTTATTAATGATATTACGATGTGATGATAAATTAAATAGTGGCGGTATTCACATGTTAGGCAGATCTACTAAAAAAGAGACCATTATTAACATATTAATTTATCAGTGATAGAAAAAAATCTAATGAGTTGTAAAATTTATTAGTGAATAAAAACCACAGATAAATTGTACACTTTGTGAACACTTTTTTTCTGCTGATAAAGTGTAAAAATTATTAGTTATTTTATATAGTACTAAACAAGTACCATTTATAACAACATAATTTCAATCGTAGATAAACAATATACATTATCAGTATGACAGTTAACATTCTTGATGAATGATATCATAAGATCTTGTTTTCTTTGATGAAAGACATGATCTGTGCCAGGAATGGTGTGTTGTAATTCTACAATGGTTGCCATTATTTTTTCACTTGGTGGTCCAACAAATTTCATATTGTGCATTATGGTCCTACTATAATGATATGGGTATGTTTCTCTAAACTCCCCTTAAGCTTCCTATATCCCTCTAAATTTCATTTTCTTAGAAATATGGTGGGATGGAATATTTGCACGGATAGTAGAATGAAATGTTGATTGGGAGATTACTAACCTTCATATTACGGTAGAGGATGATGTTTCTCTTAAATAGGTGGAGTGGGTAAGGTTATTAGATAAGGAATGGTTTCTTAAAGATATGATTTTTAGTTCGAATGATGGATGAATGTTTTTTCATCCTATAAATGTATGGTTCACATTTGTGCTTGGTGATGATGAGTCCATTATTGATATGAGTGTCTGGTGTCGATAATCAAAAATATGAATATTTTTATGTTTTTCATAAGATTTACATAGATCTATATGGGTTAGTATAGTCTATAATTTGATTCTACTTCTCATATAATGAAAATTCATTTGAATGTGAATTCATCAATCTTCGATGTCTTCAATCGATAAAGGGGTTGGATCATTCTATTCATAATTTATTTGAGTTTTCTTCTTTGATACCCATGATGAAGGAGGGTGTAGGTATTTTAGTTACCTAAAAAATAGACCCTAAGAATATAAAAGTTGATATCATACAAAGGGTGGGGCTTCATGGAAATAACTAATCTCATGAAACTAAGTGTTTGATGATAAATGAGGCTGGTGCTATGGAACATACTAGCCAGGAGCCTAGACTCTGTTTAATCTGTGTTATTATCATGTCATTTCCCTTAGTAATAATGACACCCAGGTATTTTTATGATTTCTTTCTTAGGTTCATGGTAGTTTGAAAGTAGCTATGTTTCAGAGAATCGGGATACTTGATCAACGTGATCCTTTAGGTCTATTCATCTCCAAAATCAATTCTCAAGTTTGAATAGAGATGGGGAGGATAATAATGATCGTGAAGGATAAAATACATTCATTATAAGATGGAAATTAATGTGTGTAATGTGAATCTATCAATGGTTTTCAAACTAAGTGATAATGGGGCAGTCTCCCAAACGATGATAGACTATTTGTAAGAATTATTGGGGATATGACAATTGGGTCTGGCTCCATGAAGGGAAATCAAAGAAATCTAGCCCTGGGAATTTCCCAATTCACATTGGGGGAAAACCAAGATATCAAAATAATAAATGAATATTCCAAAAAATACTCTATTTTTAGATAATTAAATGAAATATGTGATAGAGATAAGACTAATGGAATCAGTATAAGCTGATAAGTTATTTCCAGGTTTTTTCAAAAGTTGGATCGATGTGACAGAATTAAGGCCCCTGAAGGTAAATTAATTACAAAGAACATTGAATCAATGCTATATACCTCCTTAAACATAAGTATAGGCCTGGTAGATGCTGCATATGTGGAAAGTTTGGAAAACTTTATACACTCTAAGGAGGAAATGTTGGAAGAAGTCATTAATATCAACATGTTGAATGAGGGTGTCAAAAAATATATGAGAGATTGAATAGAGCTTAAATTAATGAAGAGAAAAGTGTTTGGATCAATAAACAGGGCCACATTTAATTGTGAGGTTTGAACCAACGGATGATCACCCTAGAGGAACACATCCATGCTTGGGAGAAGTTTGCTGGTTATTTTGAGGATCTTATAAATAATGACCCAGGTTAGTAGTTTAACACACTTAATTGGGGTAGTCATAGGTTGTTTGGTGTAAATATTTCTAGTCTTGTATCTAATGATCTTGTGGGTTCCATTTGTAGTTAATAACGTTTTTATGGACTTGTTTTGGCTTCGCCCTTTTTCTTTAGAAGTGTTTTTGGAATAAGAAATTCATTTTTTTGTTTATTTTAATTTTTTATAATGGGTATCCTTCATCAATGATTTATTAGCATTGATAAAGGACCTAAATAGAATGAAATAATTAAAAATTACAAATGTAAAATTAATTAATATAATTTTTTTAATAAATTATCAATTATATATTTATTGATTAAAATAAATAATTTTAATAATCATATATATAAATTATAAATATTTACAGACATTATATATTAAATATATGTATGTATTGAAATGAATTAAATTAAATAATTAATCAAATAGAAATTAAAAATGAGTAAATTAAGGAAAATATTAAACATTTTATTAATTACATAATTATTGTTAAAAATAAATAAATTTAATATGTTTATATATATTATAATTATTAAAAATTATTATACAATAAATATAGACTTATTGTAACATCCCAAGTAATTAATTAATAATATATATTCTTATCTATGTCTATTTATGAATTAGATAGTGTTTTAGAGGCTTAAAATGAGAATAAATCCAATCTTAAGCATGGAATACACTAATATTTTTAAAAGATTGTTTTACCGGCTTTTGATGGAAACCCATTTTTAAATAATTTTTTTTACAGTTTTATAAGCTCTATTTGTCAAAATAAACATATTCATTATGATTGGGACATTGAAATTTACATTGGATAAATTTTTGGTATTTTTCTGACAAGTTTCATTTTTTAATGAATAGTGAAAAATACTGCATTTTACATCAAAATTGCATTTTCATCTAATTTAATTATATAGTTATATTATCTTTGTAATTGGTCTTAAAGTTTAATTTGAATATATTTTTACCATTTAATCCAATGATGTTCATTATGATTAATTTTACTTTGGAATTGGGCATAAACTAATGCCAAACTTTTCATAGATATTTTTTCTCAAAAAACCTGCTATTTGTTTTGACAACGGGAATTATTTTTAAATTAATTATTGAAATTTCTATGCTCTTAATTTGGTAAAATGGATTACATATTTGGAATCATAAGGTCCAAATTATTTAATCAAGACTCTTTTGTTTTTGGACATTATGAATATTAACGACAATAACTATCTTTAATTAACTTGATTAATTAGTAATTGGGTAGTTAAGGATAATAAAATAATATCATAATAATAACAAATGACCCCAACATGTGTCATAATACTACTGGTTCTGTCATGGCAGACCATGGGATTCCTTGTTCCAAACTTGGGGACCCCATGGAATCACTTTTGTGTGATAATGACTTTTTATCTTTTTATTTTTAAAGAAAGTTAAATATAACAAAGAATGTATAACCTAAGTAAATCATTTTTAATGTTGTTTAAATAAATGATCTAATAGACTATAAATAGTCATTGAAAAGATAAGAATATTTTCTACATCATTCTATTTTTTTCATAATTTCTAGACATTAATTAAATTAAATTATTTATGACATCATGATGATGCAGCGATTTCCTCATTATTTAACGATTTAAATAAAATAAAAAGATAATGTAAAATCTAAGACCTAAAAATGTCAAAGACCTATTGGATGACTATATTTATAACACTTATCACCTTATCCTTTAAATAAATCAATATGGTGCCTTTAAAATCCGAAACACATTTTAAAATAATGTAATATTTTATACCCTTCCAAGAGTGCCCCTCCTCTCCTCTTATAAAAGGCCCCCACCTCTACCACCATACCCACACCTCTCAACCATTTGTCTCGGACAACCCCTATTCATTTTATCGCTCCAAATCCCTCTCCTCATCCTAGATTCCTTACCTTGGGCAGAAAGCTCTTTTGGTTCAATCCAAGAAGAGTTACCCGATTTTAAGGTAATGTCTTCACTTGTGTTCTTCTGTTTTATTTTGCTTCTCCAACCGTCTAAACTCTTTTTATAACTTTATTTTGTATAAACACCAGTATCTTCAATATAATATGATATTTTTATGATAAGGATTGGATCTACACCTACACACCCCCCGTCTAATGGTTGAAGAACATATTGTTTCTATGGTTGGCGAATTTCTGCCTCACGAAACGATGACTGTTCAATATTTTTTTAACACCTTTAATGGTGGCCATTATGATGTCACTCTATTTATATATGATATATATTATTTTTATGTTTTCCTTATGCTTCTGTATTTTTCATTTATGGCATAACTTTATGGATTCCATTATGGGAATACGCGATATCTTCATTTTAGGAAGTGCGGACTACTGCCCCCTCAAAGTTATTTGACTCATTAATACCATATGTGGTATGTATAAAGGATAGATTAAATGATATTATATATGATATTATATTGGAATTATAATATACCTTTATATAGTTATTATTTCATTCCATTAATTTGTGAGATAGAAATGAAAGTATCGTTCATGCGTACGTACGGCTTACCGTCTCCATGAACGGTGCATTTCATTTCTTATCCCCAAATGTAATGTACTATTATAAGTTCATATATACAATGGATATATATGATATATGTCAAACTTAAATGATGAATATAATTCTGGAATTAATATATATATATCATTCATTCAGTTTTAATTCCATTAATATGACATAGAAATGAAAGTAACGTTAATGCGTACGTATGGCTTACCAACTCCAGGAGCGGTGAATTTCATTTATTAACTCCAAATGATTATGTAATATTTTAAATTCATGGATATACTAGATATATATGATATATATGGAATCTAGATCATTAATATAATTCTTGAGATAATGGATATTTGACTACGTGAAAAACTTGTATATATAAGAAGTTCACTTTTGACTCAAGTACCAAATATCGACAAAATTACCGTTATTAACATAAATAATTACATACTGTTCATGACATGGTAATAAGTAATATAAAAGGAATAATGAATTTGAAAAAGGTTCTCAAACAAGTATAAATTAACTGAAGTTTATTATTTAGGAGGTTAAAGAACGATCGAGTCATGTCGGGCCCGAGGTAATGGAACTTCTTAACCCAATTTCTGTTCTTTGGGTTAATCTCCTACATTCAAATTATGTCATGATATTATTATGTACTATCTTGTATTTGTAATTTCTTTATGTGTATTATAGTGAATACACATAATATATCTATTTTAATTTAAAAAATGATCTTTGTATGGGACTTCATCTCAATCTCATTTCATTGAGGCATATTTTGTTTTATACACAACATACATTTATACTATGTATAAACCCCTTTGACTTTTACGTTTATTCAAAAGGAATATTTTTATACGAAGTGTTTACTAATCGACAAAAGGGAATGTTTTTTTGGTCATACGTATGCGGCGACAATGACTTCTCCGCCGCCGTGACCATTATTAGAGTTTCGGCTTCCTCTACAAGACATCAATTTTTTGAATGAAAAATAAATACCATGTTTTACTTTTCTTTTATTTTATTGAAAATGATTTTCATAATGTTTTTATATCAATGTGTTGTACTGATATCTTGTGATTGAAAAGTGGAAATTTTATGTTTCCATTATGCATGTTTTATGTGATACGATTATGTTATGGTTCCTAGGCATTGTTATGAAGATGGGTTGTTCCGTGATAAACTAAGGGTGGGTGAGCCCGATATATCTCTCCAATGCATTGGGTAATGCGAAGGAGTTAAACGTTAAGGTTTCTCCAAAGAGATTTAAGGAATATTCTGTGATGGGTATTCCAAACTTAACCAAGAGTGTTACTCCCTACGTAAGAATGTTATAAATTTCCCAAGATACCTTTATGTATTATGATTTCTATGATTTAATCATGATTTGATGATGTATGTTAAAGTGATTATGTTTTATGGGTAAAGTATGATTTCATTCTTATGTATATATGTACTCATGTTTCCTTTCCATTTTTTATAACCCTTACTGATCTTTTTATGCTCATCCCAACTTTTTTGAAATGTTTTTCACAGGTCAAGATAATGGTACATGATATGATGATAGTGTCAAGGAAGTGTCAAGATAGAATCCATGTTTTTTTTAAATATGTTTCCGTTGATGGGAAAAATGGATACTATATTTTATGTAACCATTTTGTTTAAATGTGGAATGTATTGCAAGTTTTATCATCTAATTCTCTAAAACTCTAAACCTGAAAAGATCCTCAAGGTGTATTATTGAAATATCTCAAGATTAAGTAATGTTTAAGGGTGGGGCCTTATAGTTGGTATTAGAGATTGGTTTAGATAACATTAAAAGTGATAATTCTATTAAATGATTATCCAAAAATATTTTTTTACGGTCAAATTGAAATGATATAGAATTTAAAGATTACCATGTTGCTTCACCTAAGTTATTTCTCTGACAAGAATGGTTTTCCATAGAGGAAACAAAGCAAATTTTCTAGGAAGGCTTACAGAGTATAATGACCTTTCGAATTAGCAACCAGAGATGGTCAGAATCAGAACTAAACAGTTTATTGCAGTGACGGCTCAGTTGACTCAGGTGAAAAATGTTGGTTGTTTTTATTGATGATATTTTGGTGTTTTCTAAAAGTAAAGAGGAGCATGAATGTTATTTAAGGGTTATTTTGAAATCCTTAAAAGAAAAAAAATTGTATGGGAAATTCAGCAAGTGTGAGTTTTAGTTTCAAAAAAATTCGTTCCCTGGTCACATTGATTCTGAAGATGGGATAACAGTTGATCCTGCAAAAACAATGGTTGTTGAAGAATTTCCAAGTCCCACAAATGTAACTGAGATTCGCAGCTTCCTTGGTTTGGCAAGCTATTATCGAAGGTTTGTTAGAAATTTTTCATGATTATCTAGTTCAATGATTAAGCTAACTCGAAATGGTGTTAAGTTTATCTGGACTACAGAATGTGATGATTGTTTTCAGGAACTGAAAAGAAGATTAGTGAATGCTCCAGTTTTGGCACTACCTTCCAGGAATGGTGAGTTTGTTATCAACAATGATGCTTCATTGAAGGATTTGGTTGCGTCCTAATGCAGAATGATCAGGTAATTGTTTATGCTTCACGATAGTTTAAAACTCATGAGGTAAATTACCCTACACATGATTTGGAATTAGCTGATGTTGTTTTTGGTTTAAAAATTTCATGGCATCATTTGTATGGAGTGATGTGTGAAATATATACCGATCACAAAAGTTTAAAGTATATATTCACTCAAAAATAATTGAACATGAGATAGAGGAGATGGCTAGAATTAATCGAGGATTATAATTGTACAATTCGTTACCATCCAAGAAAATCAAATAAATTGGCTAATACTTTTAGTCAAAAAAGTAATGATTCATTAACAATGTTGTGTTTGGAATGTGATCCTTTGGTTAAAGATTTGATGAACTTAGGATTAGAAGTGTTTGGTGCAGGATATCCTTCTGTTTTATTTTAATTATCAGTGAAATATTTTTTATCAAACAGAATTAAGCAAGCACAGAAGCAAGACAGTGAGTTGCAGAAAAGGGTAGTGCTGGTTCAGAAGGGTAATTTGCCTGAATTCAACATTGATAATGATTTTGTTTTGAGATTTGGGAAGAGATTGTGTGTGCCTTGCGATTCACAGTTGAAGAGAGAGTTGTTATGTGAGGCTCATAGTTCCCCGTTTTCAGTTCATCCTGGTAGTACTAAGATGTACAGAGATCTGCGGGAGTATTACTTGTGGGATGGAATGAAAATAGATATTGCTGATTTTACTGTGAAGTGTTTGACTTGTCAACAGGTTAAAGCAGAGTGGCATTTACCAAAAGGGATTCTTCAGCCGTTACCAGTGCCAGAGTGCAAATAGGAAAATATATCCATGGACTTCGTTGTGGGATTGCCGAAGACACCTCTAGGTTATAATGCAATCTGGGATATTGTTGATTGCTTGACTAAATAAACTCGTTTTCTTTCTCTTCGAGATTATTTTTCCCTCGATCAACATTCTCTTTTGAATCATAAATAGATAGTCAGGTTACATGGAGTTCCTATCTCCATTGTATCTGACTTTGATACCAAGTTCACTTCTACCTTTTGGAAAGGCCTTCAAAAGACATTGGGTACTGAATTAAATTTTAGTACAGATTTTCATCTTCAATCAGATGGGCAGTCAGAACAATCAATTCAGACATTGGATGATATGATATGTGCTTGTTCGATAGATTATCAGGGAAGTTGGGACCAACACCGTTCTTTGGTTGAATTTTTATATAATAAAGGTTTTCATTCCAGTATATAGATGGCACTTTTTGAGGCATTATATGGGAAGCGGTGTCGAACTCCAGGTTTTTGGGATGAAGTGGGTGAAAGGAAGCTGATTGGACCAGAATTGGTAGAAGAGATGGCAGAAAAATTTCAGTTGATTCAGAAACACATGAGAACAGCACAGAGCAGACAAAAATGTTATGCAAATAACAGGAGTAAGGATCTCTTTTTCGAGATAGGTGATCATGTTTTTCTCAAAGTTTCACCATGGAAAACTGTGATGCGATTCGGTAAGAAATTAAAGTTGAGTCCAATTTTCATTGGACCATATGAAATTTTGGATAATGTTGGATCAGTTTCATACCGACTGTCTTTACCTCCAAGTTTATCTCAGGTACACAATGTTTTTCATGTTTCGATGTTGAGAAAGTATATGCCAGATACATCCCATGTTTTGAGTGCAGAGGTAGTTCAGTTGGAAGAGAATCTACCTTATGAGGAACAACTGGTCCAGATTTTTTAACATAGGGAGAAGGTGTTGTGGAATAATGTGATTCATCATGTAAAGGTTTTTTGGAAGAACCACAAGAGTGAAGAGGAAACATGGGAATCTGAAAATGCAATGAGGGATAAATACCCCCACTTATTCGATAAGTAAATAAATTGCGGGGATGAAATTTTCTAAAGGGGGGAAGGATGTAACATCCTAAGTAATTAATGAATAATATATATTATTATCTATTTCTATTTATGAAATAGATAGTGTTTTAGAGGCTTAAAATGAGAATAAATCTAATGTTAAGCATGGAATACACTAATATTTTTAAAAGATTGTTTTACTGCCTTTTGATGGAAACCCATTTTTAAATTAAACTTTTGACAATTTTATAATATATATTTGTCAAAATAAACATATTCATTGTGATTTGGACATTTAAATTTACATTGGGCAAATTTTTGGTATATTTCTGACAATGTTCATTTTTTAATGAATAGTGAAAAATACTGCATTTTACATCAAAACTGCATTTTCATCTATTTTAATTATATGGTTAGATTATCTTTTTAATTGTTATTAAAGTGTAATTTGAATATATTTTTACCATTTAATCCAATGGAGGTCATTAGGATTAATTTCACTTTGGAATTGGGCATGAACTAATGCCAAACTTTGTATAGATATTTTTTCTAAAAAAACCCGCTATTTGTTTTGACAACGGTAATTATTTTTAAATTAATTATTGAAATTTATTTCTTTGGAATTTGGAAAAATGGATTATATATTTGGAATCAGAAGTTATAAATTATTTAATCAGGACTCTTTTGTTTTTGGACATTATGAATAGTAACGACGGTAATTATCTTTAATTATCTTGATTAATTAATAATCGGGTAGCTAAGGATAATAAAATAATATCATAATACTAACAAATGACCCCAACATGTGTCATAATACTACTGGTTGTTTCATGGAAGACATTGGGAAGCCTTTTTCCAATCATGGGGACCCCATGATTTCACTTTTTTGTGATAATGACTTTTTAGCTTTTTATTTTTAAAGAAAGTTAAATACAACAAAGAATGTATCACCTGAATAAAACATTTTTAATTTTGTCTACATAAATGATAAATTAGACTATAAATAGTAATTTAAAATCTAAGAATATTTCCTACATCATAGTATTTTTTCATAATTTTTATACATTAAGTAAATTAAATTATTTATTACATCATGATGATGCAGCGATTGCCTCATTATTTAACGATTTAAATAAAATAAAAATATAATGTAAAATCTAAGACCTAAACATGTCAAAGACCAACTGTATGACTATATTTCACACAATTATCACATTATACTCTAAATAAATCAATATGGTACCTTTAAAATCCGAAACACATTTGAAAATAAAGTAACATTTTATACCTTTCCAAGAGTGCCCCTCCTCTCCTCTTATAAAAGGCCCCCACCACTACCACCTTACCCACACCTCTCAAGCCTTTGGCTCAGACAAAACCTGCTAATTTTATTTCTCCACATCACCCTCCTAATCCTAGAAGCCATACCTTGGGCAGAAACCTTTTCAAGGAACCCTTTTGGTTCAATCCATGAAGAGTTACCCGATTTTCAGGTATTGTTTTCACGTGTGTTCTTTTGTTTTATTTTTCTTCTCCAACAATCTAAACTATTTTAATTCATTTATTTTGTAACAACACCAGTATCTTCAATATACTTGGATTTTGTTATGAGAAGTATTCGAGCTACACCTACACACACCCCCATCTAATTGTTAAAGAACAAACTGTTTCTGTGGTTGGTGAATTTCCGCCTCACGAAACGATGATTGTTCAATCATATTTTAACTTCTTTAATGGTGGACATTAAGATGTCAATATATTTATATATGATATATATTATGTTTATGTTTTACTTATGCTTCTGTATTTTTCATTTATGGAATACCTTTATGGCTTCCATTATTAGTATACGCGATATCTTCATTTTAGGAAGTGCGGACTACCACCCCCTCAAAGTGATTTGATTCGTTATACCATATTTGGTACGTATAAATGATAGATTTAATGATATTATATATGATATTACACTAGAATTATAATATAAATTTATATGATTATTATTTATTTCCATTAAATTATGAGATAGAAATGAAAGTATCCTTCATGCGTACGTACGTCTTATGGTCTCCATGAACGGTGCATTTCATTTCTTGTCCCCAAATGTAATGTACTACCATAAGTACATATATATAATGGATATATATGATATATGTTACATCTATATGATGAATATAATTCTGGAATTAAAAAATATATATATCTCTCATTTAGTTTTTATTCCATTGATATGACATAGAAATGAATGTAGCGTTCATGCGTACATACGGCTTACCGTCTCCACGAACGGTGCATTTCATTTCTTACCTCTAAATGATTGTGTAATATTATAAATGCATGTATATACTGGATATATATGATATATATGGCATCTACATCATGAATATAATTCTTGATATAATGGATATTTGACTACATGAACAACTTTTAAATATAAGAATTTCACTTTTGAATCAAGTACAAAATATCGACAAGACGACCGTTATTAACATAAATAATTACATAGTGTTCATGACATGGTAATAAGTTATATAAAAAGAATAATGATCTTGAAAAAGGATCTCATGAAATTATAAATTAACTCAAGTTTATTAATCAGGAGGTTAAAGAACGATCGAGTCAAGTCAGACCTGAGGTAAGGGAACTTCTTAACCCAATTTCCATTCTATGGGTTAATCTCCTACTTTCAAATTATGTCATGATATTATTATTTCCTATCTTGTATTTTTACTTTCTTTACGTGCACTTGATCTATTTTATTTTAAAAAATGATCTTTTTATGGGACATCGTCTCAATCTCCTTTCATTGAGGCATATTTTGTTTTATATACAACTTTCGTTTATACTGTGTATAAACCCCTTTGACTTTTACATTTATTCAAAATGAATCTTTTTATATGAAGCGTTTACTAAACGAAAAAAGGGAATGTTTTTTTGGTCGTACTTATGCAGTGACAACGACTTCTCCGCCGCCATGACCATTATTTGAGTTTCAGCTTCCTCTACAAGCCATACCTTTTTTGAATGAAAAATAAATACCATGTTTCAATTTTCTATTATATTATTGAAAATGGTTTTCTTAATGTTTTTATATCAATGTGTTGTATTGATATCTTGTGATTGAAAAGTGGAAATGTTATGATTCCTTTATGCATGTTTTATGTGATACGATTATGTTATGGTTTTTGGGCATTGTTATGAAGACGGGTGGTTCTGTGATAATCTAAGGGCGGGTGAGCCCGATATAGCTTACCAATGCATTGGGTAACGCGAAAGAGTTAATCGTTATAGTTTCTCCGAAGATATTTAGGGAATATACTATGATGGGTATTCCAAACGTAACCAAGAGGGTTACTCCCTACGTAAGAATGTTATGAATGCCTCCTCAAGTTACCTTTATGTTTTTTGATTTCTATGATTTATTTATTATTTGATGAGGTATGTTAAAGTGCTTATGTTTTATGGGTAAATTATGATTTCATTATTATGTATATATGTACTCATGTTCCCTTTCCATATTTTTATAACCCTTACTGAGCTTCTTATGATCATCCCATGTTTTTTGAAATGTTTTTCACAGGTCAAGAGAATGGTACATGATATGATGGAATTGTCAAGGAAGTGTCAAGAAAGAATCCATGTTTTATTTTAAATATGTTTCCGTTGATGGGAAAAAGGATACTATCTTTTATGTAACCACTTTGTTTAAATGTAGAATGTAATGCAAGTTTTATGATCTAATTCTCTAAAACTCTAAACCTGAAAAGATCCTCAATGTGTATTCTTGAAATATCTCAAGATTAAGTAATGTTTAAGGCTGGGGCCTCATACTTATAATATTAATATTTATTAATAATTAAACACAAAAATTCAAAATTATTAAATTGTGATTATTAAATAATGAAACTATAATGTAAAAAACTACAAAATTAATAAATTTTTTATGAATTAATCAATTATTAATAAAATTAAATATGTCTAATATATATATATATATATATTAATTATGAATAGTAATGAATAATATATATTAAATATATATATATAATTAATAAAATTTAATTATTAAAAACATATTAATGTTTTAATCGTTATTAAAGGTTTTTAAAAATTAATTCATTAATACACTTAATATATAAATAAATTTCAATATATTTGAATATATATATATGTGTGTGTATATAATATTTCCTAAAATATTATTTATATGATAAAAAATATTTATACATACATTTAATAAGTCATATATTTAGTGAAAAGTGGTTTATAACTAAAAATTATTATTAGTTAATTATACTCACTAATTTCAATGAGTAATATACATAATTGATTGTTTTATTATTTATCAAATTTTACATATGTCAAATTGGTGTTACACGGATTTTACATACATATATGTAATTAATGAATTTGTTTAGACAACACACACAAACAAATATTTACTCAATTAATGAAATATTATATAGAAACACACACACCTAATATTTATATAACATATTCATATTTTAGTATGAATTTTTAAATTTTATTATGACATGATATATTTAATATATTATTATTTCAATCAATAACTTTTATTTATTTATTTTAAAATTTCTATAGTTACTTATTATTTTACATTTTTAATATTTTATTATGATTTTAATATATTTCTATTATATATATATATATTTAATATTCTCAACATGAAGTAATTTTTACTACATTACATATCCTTATTTTTTTTATAATTTTTATTTAATTAATTAAATTTATCAATTTATTCAATCTTTTCAATGTGTATTCCTATATAATTATTCAATTTCACATATTTTTAAGAAATAATAATTTTTGTTTTTATATTAATTAATAATCCAAAAAATATATTTGTAAAATAATATTTATAATTTAATATATTTGTTATCTTTTATTTAGTGTATTTATAAATTTATAAATTTATTATTATAAATAAATAAATAATATTTTTGAAAAAGTATTTATTTATTTTAAAACCAAAAAATATATATATTTAAATAGTTATAAATTAATTTAAATAAGGATTATATTTAATATATTTATATTTATAAATATTTATATACTATATATATATATAATTAAATTAAATGACAGAAATATTTTAATATAATTTTTTCCCTATGTATTTATATATAAACAAATGAAAAATTATATAAATTATTAATTTTAAATTTCTAATAAATATATTCAAATTATTAATATATTTAATATATTTATATTTATATTTATATTTTAGTTCATATATATATTTTTAAAGTATATGTAATTATATTAATATATATAATGATATAAATAAATTTATAAATATAAAATTATAATAAATATATTCAAATAATGAATATATTTACTATATATATATTAAATACATATTATTATATAAATATATATAATAAAATCAATATATTCATAATTATAAATAAATAAATATAAATATATTTATTTTCAAATAAATTTATAGATATTTATTTACTATATTTATAAAAATATATTTATATATATATATATAAAATTAATATTTTTTTGAAACAATTACAATTTTAAACAAATAATTATATATTTATGTAATTAAAAAATTATACTAAATAATTAATTAATTATATAAATATGTTAAAATTTTTTAATAATTATAATTATATTTCATTATAAAAATATTTCTTCCCCTTATAATGATACCATTCATTAGAACATCATTAGCTCGGATATATTTTGATCTGTATCATCACTTCATAAGGGCTGATTAATGGTATCATTATCACTGATAAACCATTAACACTTATAAATATGGATTTATCATCACTTTTTTATTGTTGATAATTTTAGGTCATTATCTATACTAAAAGTGACTTGATAAATATATCATTTAACAAATACAATTATTATAGTTCTGAAAAAGGTATCTTTATCATAGATTATTCGAAATCATTAATACATTCCTCCGTGGTCTTTTGAAAGGACCCCTAACTGTGGCTGATTCAGTTTGGATTCTCATGATTTTGCAGAACTCTTGTGGTTCATGCTCCCTCCCATTACTGTCTCTAAGATGAATCATTGATAGAATCAATGGTATTTCAATTTCAACTAATCCTCCCCCATGTATCTTTTTGGGATCTGATATTTTCATTATTTTGGTGTTCTTTATCGTGAAAAAAACTAAATCTCATCTCCCATAAGTCTATAACGGATTGGTTTCTCTCATTATTCCTCATTATTTTTATTCTTATCACCACTTTCACTCATAGTTCATATTGTTGTTATCTATATCGTTGTCACTATCATCACTATTTTCATTAACTTTCCATTTTTCTCATCATCTTCCACTGCTTATCATTAGTAGTTCTGCAGGTTTTTCAATCATAGTTTTGGGTTTCTTACACATCCATGGTCTATTTCATTTGATAATTTTTAGTTTTGGGATTGTGGATTTTTGGTACAATTATTTGATGATTGGAAGTTATAAATCAAATTTATTTACATATCAATAGGATTTTAAGGTATGTTTAGTTGGTGATATCATTGATTGATTGACTATTTAATGAGTTCTCGAACATCTAAGATATTCTTAATTCTCTTAAATGATTATTTTACTAGTGTTGTATTTGATAAATGATTTTTTTTTCATAATGGGAATCTTATAATTCTTCTAATTCATTATCATGACATTTAATGTATTATTTATTTACTAATAATCCATTTACATAATTTAAGTTTTGTTTAGTAATCCAAATTAATTATTAGTTGTTTAATGAATTTTGTTTCATTCCATTATGAATATGTGTTCTAGATGCATAATGTATTATGGAGTTTGAAAATGGATTTTTTATAGAAGCTATTTAAATGGTGATCTTGGGTATTTTTTTAATGTATTGATAATGTGAATTCAATACAAGAGATTTTATTTTATAATTTAGTTGGATTTTCAAAAGTATAATATAAATTTTTTAGAGTTTTCCACCAATTATTTTTCGTTGTATAGTTCAATATTTAAAAAATAATCGGTAAATTTTTCAACATAACCCCAAACATATTCTATATCAATTTATCAAAAAAACATCGTCACTTCCATAAAGTGGATTTATACATCATATCTACCCATAAAGAACATTAATATTATTCATTTTAAAAAGATATGTTATATTGAAGATGATTAATACAAATTTCAATTATAAATAGAAAAAATAATAATCAAATTGTCTCCCTATTTAATAATGTTCACCTTAAATATCACTTTTCATTTATTACATGAAGTGAGGTATTCATTTTCAATATGACGTATGAAATCGTGTGCCTCCATTTTATCCTTATTAATATTGATATTGTTTCCAGACAAGTATATTATATGTGTTTTATTTAATAATTAATATTTTCTTATATATTATGAAAATATTAACAACCAAATAATATAATATAAAATATGAATAGTTGAGTTTTATTAGTTGTCAACCTTTTAAAATCATTCTTAAGAATTAAATTTTTTCAATATATTCAAAATAGAATTTTCCATAAAAATATAATATAATAATATATTGGGTTTAAATTTTTAAATAATATTGACTTCCAGTGTGGATAAAATAAATATCTATTATTTTATTATGATTTTAAATAATGATACAATCTATTGATTTTTGCTGGTGAAATTGGGTGGAATTCATGATCCTTTAGTAGTGATGTCTCTCAGGTTGATATTTATGATCAAATTGAAGTAATCCTATTTGATATTAATGTATATGTAATTGGTAAAACACAAATAATCCCACAATTATATAGTGGTACTAAAAAACCATTGTACCTATGTTGTATAATATTTATGGTTTAATTAATGCATTTATTAATCAAAACCTAGGTAATTAATTGTCTAAGGTATTTGGTTGTTTATTAAATAACAACTATTTCCAAAACATTATTTAATAGTTCTGTGATAAGAGGTCCATAAGTGTAATAATCACTAATGGATGTATCCCATAAGGGTAAAACAATTAATGAATTTCCAAATGGATGTTTCTTAGTGTAGTGATGTGCTAATATGGATTATATTATCACCTTAATAGTGATTTGATGTGTAGTATAAAATCTATTATTTTAAATTAAAGCGGGTGGGATAAATTATAAAAGGTTGGATGTATTACATGATAATTTTTTTTACTTTTTCTTGAAATTCATGGTGTTTGAGTTATTATTTATGGCCTACAAACTATTAGATGATCGAATGTGTGATAATTTTGATAGATTATCAATGCCTAAGATAAATGATCATTGAGTATTCTATATAAGAATATTATGTATAATATCTGACAGATATATTTGGTATGATACAATTTTGGTTACTATAGACATGTTAGAGATTCATTGAGGGAATGGGAGGGGGTAATGAATAATTTGTGTCGTTATATATTATTCATTACGATATTTTTGAAGATAGTTTTACCAAATGTATTGGGGCTCCCATTAGGTGGTTCATTCCAGTTGAACCAATTATTTTAATTCAACCCATTTTCAAATGGAAATTCAATGAAAAATGGATATGTTATATTCATTTTATGATTAGGATGCTTTATGTTCCTATGATGGTTTTTAATGGATTGTCTTGAATGGTATTGGTTTGAGGTCGAATCATTTGGAAACCAAGAGGTGTTCATTTTCATAGGGAGATAAATAATTTTTTCTCCTCCATTGATTCCAATGATATCTAAATATTTGTGAAATTATTTAAATTTCATTGAATAACCATGTTATAAATTAAATTCATGGTATATACAACTCATTGGTGTGATATGAATTATATACATTTGATTATCATGGTTTTATAGTTTTTACGCAATGACATGACTTGCATATGTATTTTGAGTGTTTCTATTTTGAAAATATACACACATATATTCATTATTTTATATTATAGGTAAACTTTAAGTATTCACATGTTCACTTTCTTAGTAATCTCCCCCCAGTTGATCCTTTGTGGACATATAGATATTATATTTGATATATGGGTGATAGAAAAAGAGTAGTAAAATAAATTACATCCAGTGTAGCTCAGAAGCGATGATTTAATGTTATCATGGCTGTTCTAGGGACATTTTCAAAATTTCACATGAGATTTGAAATTTTAAATTAACATGTGATATTTTAAAAGGTTTTTAGGGTGGAACTATCATCCTCAACAGATTCATCTCTCCAAAAGATATTATTTCATTTTGTTTTATGAGTCTCCTACCCCATATTTTTTAGGCTTTCTTGTACTACCCTGATATTTTTTTATAAAAATTGATGGATGGTATCATGTATGTGCTCAATAATTCTCAAAGAAGATCTAGAAAAATATGTTCTTGTTCAATAGAAATTTAAGATGTGTCTCAAGTAAAAAACTTATTTATTATATTTTCCTAAAATGAAGCTGATGCGGATAATAGTTGTTTAAAAATTTATCCTTTGGATGAAATCATCGAATAACACCTACCATTGTGGATTAATAATATTCATAATTTTAATTACTCATTTCCATTAAAATGGTTTCCAACTAATATTTTGACTAATGAGTATGGATATAGAGTTAATTTTTTTATCATGTTTTCAATAGATCATACATATGAACCGTATCATATAATTTATTTAGTGTTTACTATATTCTTCTTCTTCATAAATTAAATGTGTGACTACTTATTCAGAAAATGTATTCTCTACCTAATGATGTTACCAATAATGAGGATGAATGGAATATTGATGCTAAAACTCTATAATTTTTAGGGGATTGATAGCATGATGATGAAAAATAATAATGCGCCCACATACTGTGGATTAAAATAATAAATTGAATAAGGATGGTTATAAATCCTGAGGTTGGATGGAATCAATAAAACCAACAAATTAAACAGAACAAGTCAATTGATATTAGTTATGTTTGTGTTACAATGAGTATGAATGTGACATTTAAAATTGATTCATTGTAGTAAATCTATCATAGAATGAAGGAAACCATTTGGAAACATATAATTGTAATTTTATGATAAACATTCACAAATTTATTGAAAAAATATATAATTAATCGTTGATTTATTTTTCATTATTCATTATAGATTTCATTAATTTTAGAATATTTGCCTAAATTTTTTTCCTTAATTATAACTAGAAAATCACATATAAAATTCGACAAAATTTTTACTATTTTATATCAATGGGATGCTGAGGGGAAAGTAGCTACCCACTGACAAGTTAGTTTTGCACACATTATAAAGCATGTAACATGAAATTCATTCACTAATCATCATGATGAAAAATAATTTCAATTGAATTTAATTCAATAATAAATTATTTTACATTTTATATTTTAAATAATTTTATTAAAAAAAATTAAATTTATGAAACTGAAAAATATTACAAAAAACATATAACAGGCATCAGATCTAATATACTCACATCGTGACATACAGATGGGGTATTCATTAGTAGAGAAGAATTTTTAATGAAGCTTAAATAAATAATTAATTATTTAGGTTATATGAAAGAACATAGCTTCATTTTTTATGTGTAGATTGATGAATAATAATCATAAGGCACTTCCTTCCATCTTCAAGTGTTATATATGGAGGGTTGAGTAAATAAATATGGTAAACTAGAGGTCATAAATTTAAAATATGGTTGGGAAACATGCATATGTAGGAAATAATTTTAATTAGTTATTATTTATGATAGTATTGCATATAAATATATATTTATGTTCTTATTTTGGTATATAGTTTAGACACAAGAATCGGTAGAGACCATACTAGGTGAAAAACTATATTTGGTAGAACTGAAGCGATCAATTCTACTGGGTAACATTGGATGAATAGGTATGGAGTGTCACCTCAAACATATTACAATTAGATTGAAACCCATGATGGTACATATATCATGGTGAATGGATTTAATACACACATAGTAATTTTGTACAGAATTTTTTCTTGTCCATTTTGGAAGACCTATTTATGAGAATGTATCATAGTGAATTGGTAGTAAAATAATGATCTACACTTGAACCAAATAACCCCACTTTTATAGAGGATAGTCATGTCCCTCATCTATATACATTATCCCAGGTAATCAATTTATAAAGTACATATTATCTAAAATGTGAATCAAAAAACATCTAATAACATTATATTACTAAATTTCTATAGTTATAGATATATGTGATTTATATCCGTCAATACCCACACACCACCTTATTGAAATTGGTAAAATGTATAATATATAATGAAACAAGGTACACCTTAAATAAATCTGAAACTATCACATGAGAGTGGGGATTGAGGTAGCACATGACCCGACTACAAAGTACCCTATTCCACTTGATGATCTAGATTTTACAAAGATCAATTATGATATTAGAACTTTGTATCATAGTCATTTAATCTTATAAGTTTACGTGAGTCATGTCATTAGGAAATTATTTCATATGAAAAAATTCATTAATTAATGAAAAAATTTCTGGTGTGTGGTATCATATTTCATATGGATAATGAAATGGGGAAACAAAAGGTTGATTAATACATTAAATTGAATCAACCATGAAATGGAATTGACCTTTCTAGAGTACCTTATCCCCACCTATTCCAGAAAAAATATTATTCTCTTTACAACATCATGTAGTGAACACATTTAAACATGAAACTATTTCTTAAATTTCATAACAAAATTTATATATTGTATATTCATGGATGATACAGTTTTTATCGACCCTATAAATTAGAATATCAAGCATGAATAGTTGTAATCTTAAGTTGGGAATACATTCATATGGTACATTTTTTTAACATGCCTTTCTAAATAGTGAGATAATATGTCTATTAATGTAAATATGTATTCATATGTTATAGAACGATTTATAATTCTAATATATAATTGATAAAATGTGATAAAAAAATTCTTGGATTAATAATCCTTGTATAATTTTTAGATATATCATTATTTTTTATAAGGAATAAACTGAAATGAAAAGAGAAGAGGTACTCAATGAGTTTGAGAAAACAAAAAATGATAGCATATATGATATTACTAAAATGCATAGGTAAAAATATATATTATAATCACATTATTTCGTTTTATTTTTTCCATTACATATGTGGTTTTGTTTTTTAGGTTGCATTGTATGTTGAATGTAGTCAATCATGATACCCCAAATATTTATTTTTTCGATCAAATACATGGATATCCAACAAAAAACCACACATTATGTGTATTGTGATTTTTTAATACTCTAAAATCCACATTTTATATATAAACATATAATAATTTTTTTCAATATGTATTTTAATAATAAATTCTTTATGATAGGGAATTCACTAAATATATTTTGAATCATGGGATGAAGTAAATTTCTGAAAAAATAAATTAGTTTTTTTGGTTGTGGCTGGAGCCTCATTTTATTATTAAATAAAATAAGAGATCTCTTTTTAACAGGGTATTGGGAGACCCATTACATAGCTCGAAGGCCCAGTGGGCTTATATACCAATACATTGCCCGTATGCCCAATTTTTTGGCCCAATTGCCATTCTGTGAATAGTAACCCGGCTGCTATAGTACCCACATAGTACCGCCACCGCTATAGTATCACTACAGTACCACTACAGTAACCTCTGCCCAATGTTTATGAGAGTGTTCATAAACAACAAACACACATGAATCCTTATATATTTACTTTCCAATGGCAATTAAAATTAAATTAAAATTATTTATTATTATTATTTTCTATATACCTTCAATTCATTGCCATAATTTGACAACTATTGTACTATATGATGAAAAATAATTTTTTTATATGATTGTGTAGAGTACATGGAATCAGAATGTATTCCGGCAAAAAATTAGTTAAAGGCCCTTAATGTTTGTGAACTATATGGGATATTCATTATAGATGTATTTTGATTATAAAGAAATATTTTCATAATCATTATATTTTATTTTTGATCTATTTATAAATGTGTATTTTAATAATGTAAATCAGTTTGTTTAAAGGTATTTTCCTATAGACAATAAAATAGTTGTCTAATAGTGGAAATGTAGGCAGATTCATAGGTAGATGTGGAAGCATAGATGTAGGCAGAGGTCAAGTCAATGGATGAGGCAGAGAAAGGGTCAGAGATAGGGGTGGAGGATGTGTCATTGGTGGAAACTAAGTCATGTGAGGATATGAATCAATAGCTTTCAAACAATAAAATAGTTTTGAAATGGAGTATAACGGGGAATATAGCATGGTTGTGCTTCTGATTTTTTTGGAAATATTCACAGAACAACATTAACATAGAAAAATACACATTGTTAAAGTGTTTCGTGTTAATTATTGAAAAACAATTCAAAATATGTTTATGTGATATTATATGAGAATTTTATTGGAGGTTATTTTTTTAACAAAAATAACACAACATATTATTCCAAATTTATTATCATGAGATAAAATTTATATTATCACAATCCATGTAATATTAAAAAAATTAAGGTTTAAAAATATCCCCTCACCAAGAACAAACTGAAAAAAATAGATACATTTTCTTTCCAATGTAATCTGGACACTATAATGGAATGGTCTTATTAGAGGATCCAAAAATCACATGGGAGTCATAGAATGAAAATGATATAATCATACATTTATTCAGTCCAACTCAAATTCTTGAATAATTATGTGTGTAATCCACCACCGATGACATCTGGTGTTTGATAAGACTAGTGGATGAAATTCCACATTGAGAGATCATGGTATTTGATGAGGGATGGTGTCAAAGGAATCATGGATCCTAATGAAAAGAAGCCTCTTTATGGATAATTTTATGAAAATAAAAAAAACAAAATCATATTATATCATGAAGCCCCAAAAAAATGGATACCTATTTGCCAAATATTCTAGTAGGTCAATCCAGAACAAATGAAAAATTGATAAAAAATTAATCTATTGAATCCGGATTTTTTAAAAAAGAAAATAAATTAATTTCACTTCGGATTGTGGTGGAATTATTTGGGCAATTTTTTCATCAATTAAATGCATGATATAATATCATTGAATTTTGTAATATATATAGAAGGACCATTAATTTTAAATTTTTACAATCACTATGCACAATGATCTATGTTCACCTAAGCTTTAATAAAAACACATTATCATTCGCAACAAAGAACATGAGAATATGTATATTCTAATTTTTTAGAAAAAATAATGATTATTTTATGTTATAGTGTATCATCACTCATAACATTGAAATGAATATAGTAGTATATGAAAAAATCTATTCATATCGAATGGTTCAAAATGATGTTTTTTAAATCAAATATGTTTAATGGTTTATCATTATTTTTTTACTCTTAATGATAGTGAAATAAAAATGATAGAATTATTATGTTCAATAAATACTCAAATTAAAATATTTAATTTAGTTCACTCAATGAATAATAATAGGTTTTAACTAGAATTTTATTTGAATAATGAATAAATTACTCCATTAATAAATATGATTCAATCATGAAAAATGATCATGCACTTTGGGAGAATGATTCACTCATGATGATGAAATCATCTTGTTTATTCTTAAATTCATTCAAAATATTTGTTTATAAAAATAAAATATTAATAGATTCACCAATGTTTTGAATGCACAGTAGGATAAAAAGTCATGGTGGAACAAACCATACCATAATGAAAAACAATGTGTACTCGATATGACTATAATTTTGTGGTTTCAGTTTCAAATAGACAATTTACAAATGTATTGTTTTTTATTTATGTTTAATTTATCTCTTTATAGTATTAATTATAGAAGAATGGTTTTATTATACATGTGGACTACTTTTCTTGAGTTGTTTTTGTTTATTTGATGTCTCTCGTTCTTGTGGGATATTTTACATTGATGCAACATCTATGATAACAATAATAAAGAAATGGGTTTGTAATGTATATAGATATCCTGAAAATGAGAATTCATTATAATTATTCAGTTAAATTTTTCATCAATATATCTTTTATTATCATGTTAATTTTCATATATTTTAAAATTATAATTATTTTTTCTTAGATATTTTGGTTTTATATTGTTTTCATTAAATAATCTGCAACAATAAAGAAAATAGCATACATTATGTCTTTGGTAGATGTGTTTCATGAAATATGGGGTTTCTTCAATAATCCAAATGAAATTGTTCATTCCATTAAATCATAGTACAGATGGATGAATGAAACAAAATCACACACTCAATTACAATCATGTTAATCAAACACATACTGTTACATGTATGAATCGAACTATTTTTTTAATTTTATAATTAATATTTGAGTTCAAAACAGAAATCATGTAATAAAAAATAGAAAACTCATTAATATTGTTTTGATATATTATTTAAATTATCAAAAAATATGTTTTTAATGTGTACGAGTCAGCCTCCCCACCAATATCATTTATAATGTCCTTAATATGACACAACGTTTCTATTAAGTGTTCAAAATTCACATTTCAATTCAAAAATATCACTGATTGAAATCAATGAAAACACACTCAGATTGTATTCATAATTTATGAAAATTATTAACATGTCATTTTATATATACAAGAACCAATATCACCTCAAACTGATAGCATGTTACAACTTTGACTCAAAGTGAATGTTTCTAGTTAAAAATAAACATTAGTTAAAAGCCCAATTGATGTACTAAAACCAAATAAAAACATTAGTACTGTTTTGATAACTTATGAAAATTTTCTAAATGTAATTACACATGTATTAATTAGCTACACCTAAATTTGACACACGATGTGACCATTATGAAACAAGGTGAATCTTTTATTTAAAATTGGGCTAAATTTCAGTAAAAAGTCAATTGACATACAAAAATATGGGAAAAAGTTCATATTGTTTTAATATATTTTGAAAACAATTCATAAAACATTTTTTAGTTGTATATATTATCATCACCTCAATCCAATACACAGTGTGATTAGTATGACACCAAGTGACTACTATTAGTTTAAAATTTAAATTTATTCATAAAAAGTGTTACTCATTGAAACCCATGAAAACACACTGTTATTTTTTTGATCGTTTATGTAATTGTTTATAAGTCACTTTTTTCATGTTAGAATTAATTTTATAATAAACTGACACACAATGTATATATTATCATCACCTCAATCCAATCCATTGCACTCAACTCCCTGATCGCTAGAAAGTGAGCTGATTTCGTCAACCTGTCCACTACCACCTAGATGGTGCCGTGTCCCCCTTGGACCTTGGGTAGTCCTATGACGAAATCCATCGAGATGTCATCCCACTTCCACTCGTGCACATCTAGAGACTGCAGTAGGCCGCCCGGAACTCGGTGTTCAGTCTTCCCTTGCTGACATACTAAGCACTTGGCCACAACCTCTACCATTGCTCGCTTCACTCCAGGCCACCAAAACTGTCCCTTCAGCCCCTGGTACATCTTGGAAACTCCTGGGTGTACCGCTAGGGGTGAGTTGTGGAACTCACTGAGAAACTTTCCGTGCATCACTCCTAGAACACACAAAATTTTCTAGAAATGCATCCAGTTCTGACCATCCTCTGTCCATCCTCATGGAGCATTGCCCTGGTCAACTCGGTCACGCATCACATCGCACTCCGGGTCTCCCCACTGAGACTCCTCCACATGAAGAAATAGATATGACTGCACTATCATCTGATATAGGAAACATCTACCACCATCGATCCTCACATCTAGGTGTAAGGAAGCCAACTCCTCCATCGCTTTCCAAGCTTCTGCCGACGCTCGGACCACATCCTTCTGTGTCCTCCTGCTAAAGGCATCGGCCACTACATTTCTGTTTCCCTCAGTATAAGAGATCTCGAAGTTGTAATCCTGGAGGAACTACACCCATCTCCGCTATCACAAGTTTATGTCTGACTGGGAGAAGATATACCTCAAGATTTTGTGATCTGTGAAGAACACAAACAATTCTCCGATGAGGTAGTGCCGCCATAACATTAGCGCAAAAATGACCGATGTATGCTCCAGTTCATGGGTGGCGTAATTACGCTCATGGGGGCATAGCTTCCTGGAACCAAAAGAGATCACCCCTTGTCTCTCTATCATCACACATCCCAAGCCCTATCATGAAGCATCACAGAACACCTCATAGGCCGCCCCTTCGTTTGGATATCTCAGCACTAGGGCACTACCCACATTCTCTTTCAGATACCTGAAGGCTGACTCGCACTGCTCACTCCACCCGAAAACTTGGTCCTTCTTTGTAAGGGCTATCAAAGGGGCTGCTACTCGGGAGAAGGTGGGTACGAACCTACGATAGTAACCTACCAGCCCAAGGAAACTACGGACCTCTGCCACATTCTTGGGTGCTTCCAAAGAAACAATCACCTCAACTTTTTATGGGTCCACCGCTACCCCCTGCCCGGACACCACGTGCCCGAGGATGTGCACTTCTCATGTCTAGAAATTGCATTTTGACAACTTCCCATAGAGCTGATGATGTTGGAGGACCTCTAAAACCGTCCTCAGGTGCCCTGCATGGTCCTCTTCTGACCTCGAATAGATCAGGATATCGTCGATGAACACAACCCTGAACCGATCCAAGTACTCCCGTAAGATGGAGTTCATAAGACCCATGAACACAGTCGGGGAATTCGTAACACCAAAGGGAATGACTACGAACTCGAAGTGTCCATATCTGTACCTAAAGGCCATCTTCATGATGTCGCTCTCCTTCACTCTCAACTGGTGGTACCCAAACCGCAGATCGATCTTCGTGACCCATCATGCCCCTTTCATCTGGTCGAAAAGATTGTCTATCCTCGGAAGAGGGTAGTGATTCTTGATCACCACTTGATTCAGCCTCCTGTAGTCTATGCACAACCTAGACCACCATCTGCCTTTTTTTAAAACAATAATAGAGCACCCCATGATGACGCACTCGTCCGAACATAACCCCTCTTCATCAGATCATCAATCTGAATCTGCAACTCTCGTAACTCTGAAGGTTCCATCCTGTAAGGAGCCATCGATATCGGACGAGCGTCAGGCTACAGGCCTATCCCGAACTCGATATCACGTTCAGGGGGTAGATTTGTCACCTCCTCAGGAAAGATGTCCATAAACTCACGGAAAACCTCTAGCACCCCCACCATCTCGACATCTACTGACTCTACTGATAGCTTGGCCAACAAGGAGAGGAGGGGTTTCTCTCGCCTACTGCCCTTCTGACTGCTTCGTTCGCCGGTGAAGGTAACACGCCGGCCGCCCATGCCCGAGAACACGACCCTTCTTCAGAAACAGTCAATGACGGCGCACACAAAGAATAGCCAGTCGATGCCTAGGATGACAACGTATGGTTGTATCTGTATCAGAAGAATATTCCTAACCAACTGATTTGGCCCCATCATTAGTCTACATCCTCGACAATTAAACGACAAGTCGGTCTGACCTTTGATTAGTGTGCTCAACACCAAGGGCTCTGGAAGTCTCTCGGCATCTAGACCCAAGGCACATGCTAGACTGGGTGCAACAAATTAGTGCGAAGCTCCAGTATCGAACAAAGCATAAGCAAGAGTGCAAAACAAACTGATCGTACCTCGAACAACCTCAGGCCCTGCTGGAACTGCTGCCTACACGGCATGTAGCTTTCCACGACCGGCTCCTCTGCTGCTCGGCTGTCGGTCACCTCCCCGACCACGCCCTGGTCGAGGTCCCTGAGGAGTGCCCTGAGGTTGGCCCCAGCCTCCCAAATCTATCCTAGGAGGAACGAGAGCTCGTTGTCCCTGCTGCTGCTACTGGAAAGGTCTGGTTGGAAGCTGCTGCTGGGGTGGGTGTTGGTGCTGTCCGCCACCGCCTTACTGCACCTAGTCCGGGCACTCACTCCGATGATGTCCAGGGCTCCCACAGATGAAGCACCGTGGTCCTGGGCCTAAGGAAAAAGGTCGAGGACCAGGGGATCGAAACTGAAAATGTTGTGGCCTGCTCCCTGCGGGTCGGAACCTGGATGGTCCTGACGCAGGAGGCCTGGTGCTGACGGCCTTCTCCTTCGATGGTCCCAGATAGATCCCCTCTCGTGACACACCTCCTAGAGCGTGCATCATTTCCACCACTTTGGCATTTTTCTGGACTTCCAAGTACATCGTCAGGGTAAAGGGGGTAACAACATACTAGAGGGAGGGTCGGAGCGCCTCCTCCAAACGTCTTTCCCGAGACTCCTCGTCGGGAAAGAGGTCTGGAGAAAAATGTAGTAGGTCCTTGAACTTGATCCCTAGCTCCCTCACCGACATAATCCCCTGTTGGAGGGAGAGTCGCTCCTGTCTCTTCTCCGCCTTCATCGTCGAAGAGAGGAATTCCGCCCGGAACTCCCTCTCAAAATCCGCCCAAGCCACCTCAGCCTCTCTTCTCTGCCCCAGGTAAAGCGTCCACCACTGACACGCCGCTCCCCTAATCTGGATGATGGCTAGAGAATCCCAGTACTCGGTCAGGGCGTGAATCAGGCCGAAAGCTATAACTAGCTCCTCTAGCCAGTCGTTCGTCTTCATGTCGGAGGTATTGCCTTCATACTTCTCGAGGGTCTGTCGTTGGAAGGCCCGGAGAGTCTTCTGCCACTGGTGGTCCTCTTCCACTCGATTAGCTCTCTACTGATCGACCAAAGTAGTCTCTGGGGCCTCGATTTCCTATACCACACGTGGTCGCCTTCCAGGTGCCATAGCTGCAAGGTAAATAAGGAATGCCTAAGCCCAAGTAGTGCAGAATATCGTTCTTAAAACTTCATAAAATTTTAATTTATTCATAATTCCCAAGACATCCCAGAAACACAAGAACACAAGTCATTATGATGAATGTACCTTTCCTAAGGTCTCTACCCTACAATCAGCGAGGCCTCACTTGGTCATTCAGTAGGTCCAGAGTCCTTGCATCGGAACATGGGGGCCGTAAAATCTCGTGTCCTAGCCGGTCATCCCTGGCCTAATTCACAAGCCAAGGTCACCCAACACTGTTGCCTTACCATCCCTTGCAAACCTCACTGTGCCAAACTCCATACTCCATCCTATCTCTCAACCATCCCTCTGATACCATTCTGTCACGACCTGCTGTCACCAAAAGGAGGGAAGGGTCAGCAGATTGCCAGGCCCTTCCTTCTTTAAGTTGATGGAGATATAATGACCCCCAAGACCCACCTTCAATAGGTCCCGGAGTGGCGACTAGGACCAAGTGTATAGAAAATTCTCACAAATGGAAGTCATTACCCCTTTTTGTTTTATAGGATCGGGAGATAAGATGATGAAACTCAACAACACCAAGATAAAAGAAAGTAAAGCAAAACATAGACCATTTACACATGCATGTTCCAAACGTAAAAGCCACGAAGTACAAAAGGTTACTACAAATTTAAGTACCAAAGAAGAAAATCAGCAACTGCAATTGCCCAAAAGGTCCGAGCTAGTATGGTCCTGCGTGATCTCTGAAGTCCTCCTGGAAACCTGAAAGCAGTTTTATATACATAGGGTGAGCATACAAGTACACTCGGTAGGGAAAACCAAAGACTCTCGTGCAGAAGTGGGGGAATGTGCTAAAGTACCGTGAGAAAAAGGAGTAAACCAAACACCTATCATGGTAAATTATCCACCCAAGCCTCACCAAGGCACACTCCCCAAATAACACAATTCAAGTAATATATATATAATCAGGTCACATCGATGTTTGGGTACCCCATGCCACTTTCCCACCAGTTATTGAGACATCCTACGCATCAGACCAATCCTACCATTCTCACCGTAGTCCCACTGCCACACCCGCCCACACACACAAGGGCCACAACCACACACAGTCCCACTGCCGAATCCCGCCCGCAAACACCTGGGCCACAACTATCACATGTAACCATTCCTGCAAACACCTTGGCCAGAACAACCACCACCACGCCCGAAGACACTTGGGCTAGAAAAATCCACTGCCACGCCCAAAGACACCTGGGCCTCATCCCAAAGACACTTGGGAAACCACCTACCGCACACGCCTGGCCAACCACCACACTACCCCTCCCGAAGGCTCATGGGCTAATAATGGACCGCAGGCCATCACAGCCTGCCCGAAGATTCTTGGGCTATCCGGGAAAGGGAGCAGAAACAGAGCTAATAACCAGCCACTAAGAATAGTGTTGGAAAAAACACCCTCACCCCTGAAATGGGGGTGTTCGGCACTAAGTGCTCATCTTGGGTGGGGCGCGAATAAGAAACACAAACTACAGGTATATATATAGGTAACATGCACTCACCCCTTACTAGGTTTTTCTTCAGATATCCTATAGATAACAACATCACTCAAGTCTGAGTCACAACTCTCACCAAAAAAACCCATTTTTTCCCATTCGTGTTTTTATGTTCAGTAATAATGTTCAAATAAGATTAGGCACTACTTGGAAACTAACACCATAAGCATAACCAAGGAAAATAAACCAGCCAAACATCAATATATGTACCCACACCCGGTTCTCTTGTATAGTCACAACAATAAGGAAAACTGAGAACTCTCGATGTCCTAGAACCAGACAACCCCGAGACACTGCCCCGAGTCCCCTCCCCCAAAAAGGTTTTTCATCAAAAGAGGATCCCACCCCAATTCGTGATATAAACAAGGTAACCACCTGGTCTCAAAACTCACAAACACTTAATCCATACCAACAGGGGATCACATCCCCAATTAAACACAACCACCAATAGTATATATAAAAAAACACATGGGATCCCATCCCCTCCCACATTTCCACCAATCGGCCGCGAATGAAAAAAACCAAACCACTGTCACCAACACTAAGCAGGGCCAAGCCTGTATTTTCAGATTTATAATATTTAACACACTCCATGATTTTCTGTCATGACCCGCCTTCACCAAAAGGAGGGAAGGGTCAGCAGATTGCCAGGCCCTTCCTTCATTATGTTGAAGGAGAGATAATGACCCCTGAGGACCGCCTTCAGTTGGTCCCGGAGTGGCGACTAGCACTAAGGGTATAGAAATTTCTCAGAAATGGAAGGCATTACCCCTTTATGTTTTATAGGATCGGGAGATAAGATGATGAAACTCAACAAAACCAAGATAAAAGAAATTAAAGCCAAAAGTAGACCCTTTCCACATGCATGTTCCAAAAGTAAAAGCCACAATGTTCAAAATGTGACTACAAAGGTATGTACCAAATAAGAAAAGAAGCAACTGCAACTGCCCCAAAGGTTCGAGCTAGTATGGTCCTGCATAATCCCCGAAGTCCTCCTGGAAACCTGAAAGTAGTTTTATATACATAGGGTGAGCATACAAGTACACTCAGTAGGGAAATCCAAAGACTCTCGTGCACAAGTGGGGGAACATGCTCAAGTCCCATTAGAAAAAGGAGTAAACCAAACACCTATCAAGGTAAATTATCCACCAAGCCTCACCAAGGCATACTTACAAAATAACGCTAGTCAAGTAATATATATAATCAGAGCACATCGATGTTTGGGTACCCCACGCCACTTTACCACCGTATATTGAGACATCCTACGCATCAAACCAATCCCGCCATTCTCACCGTAGTCCCACTGCCACACCCGCCCGCACACACAAGGGCCACAACCACACGCAGTCCAACTGCCGAATCCCACCCACAAACACCTGGTCCACAACTATCACATGTAACCAATCCTGCAAACACCTAGCATAGATCAACCACCTCCACGCCCGAAGACACCTGGGCTAGAAAAATCTATTGCCACGCCCGAAGACACATGGTCCTCATCCCGAAGACACTTGGGAATCCACCTGCCGCACACGCCTGCCCAACCACCACACTACCCCGCTCGAAGGTTCTTAGGCTAATAATGGACCTCAGGCCATCACAGCCTGCCCGAAGATACTTGGGCTATCTGGGAAAGGGACCAGAAAAGGAGCTAATAACCAGACACTAAGAATAGTGTTGGGAAAAACACCATCCCCCATGAAATGGGGGTGTTCGGCACTAAGTGCTCAACTTGGGGGGGGGGGGGGGGGGCGAATAAGAAACACAAAGCTACAGGTATATATATAGGTAACAAGCACTCACCCCAAACTAGGTTTTTCTTCAGATAGCCTACAGATCACAATAGCACTCAACTTCGAGTCACAACTCTCGCCCACTAAACCCATTTGTCCCATTCTTGTTTTCATGTTCAGTAATAATGTTCAAATAACATTAGGCACTACTGGGCAACTAACACCATAAGCATAACCAAGGAAAAGAAACCAGCCAAACATTAATTTAAGTATCCACACCCGGTTCTCTCGTAAAGTCACAAAAACAAGGAAAAGTGAGAACTATCGATGTCCTGGAACCAGACAACCCGGAGACACTACCCCGAGTCCCCCTCCCCCAAAAAGGTTTTTCATAAACAGAGGATCTCTCCCCAATTCGTGATATAAATAAGGTAACCACCAGGTCTCAAAACTCACAAACACTGAATCCATTCCAAAAGGGGATCCCATCCCCAATTACACACAACCACCGAGAGTATATATAAAAAAAACACTAGGGATACCATCCCCTCCCACATTTCCACCAATCGGCCGCGAAAGAAAACAACCAAACCACTGTCACCAACACTAACCAGGGCCATGCTTGTATTTTCAGATTTATAATATTTAACACACTCCATGATTTCAATTCGGTGTTTTGAATGGGGTTAGCACAGAAGGGATTGATCCTTGTGCTTTCAATTTAATCAGCCGGGTATATGTGATTAACCAATCTACTTTTCACAGCAGGAATTTACAATTAAGAACAATCCATTTAAAACACCACGAGGGGTTCATTAGTGCACAAAAAATGACCACCAATGGCCTCGATTTTCAGAAGGCGTAAGCCAGCACAACTCAGAAAGATGATCATAATATAAACAACATCAATGATCACATAACCCCCTTCAATACTTAAAGGATTCGTTTATTATCTTTATTTAGGTCTGGTTTATCCAATTCTATAGAAAAAAAAAGCACGCCCACCCTGCATGATACACAAAAGAGAGAGACGAAGGTGAAATTCCCTACCTGCTGATTGACGATTGGTGCTTAGGCCGGGGGCTGAACTTCACGGATAACGATGGGGCTCGCCCAAATGAGAAAATCACTTCATCTATCAATGCTCAGGCCGGGCGCAAGACTTTACGCATAACGATGTGGCTAGCCCGATGCACCAGAAGCTGTTTGTGAAAAGCCGCGATCGAGGAAAGAAGAAACCACGAATAACCCTTAGTTTATAAGAGCCACAGACAGTTGGGGTGAGAACGTGAAACCACGTAAGGAGCGGGGGTCGTGGGTTGACCATGTGGTTGGGCAGTTACACACGGAGGTCTCTCGGTATTTTTTTAGGAATTAATTATGGGATTTAAATGGTTTTAAAAGAGTAAAATAATTAATTTACGTCGAAACTTACGTTGTTGTACGGAAATGTCAGTTACTGAAAAAAAAACGAAAGGCTCGCGAGGGGACATGGTGCCACCATCACGGTGCCACCCTCACAGTGCCACCGTCACGGTTCCAGCGTCACGGTGTCACCCTCACGGTGCCACCGTCACCATCCCACCGTCACGATGTCACCCTCACGGTGCCACCGTTTTGGTGGAACCTCACTTTGGCAATGTAATGGGCCAGGAGAGTCTGGGCCATTACAATATTACTCAAAGAATGCATAGAAACATCCTGTAGTTTCATTGAGACAAATTTACCACATCACCCTTATAGTCACCCATGAACATGGAATATCCATTTGGTAAACATTCATATATAGTGTACTTAATGCATTGGTGAGCTATAATGGGGCTCACCCATTATATCATGAGCTCTAATGCGATCAACACAACATATCTGGAGCTATAATGGGATCTTACCAACACTTATTGAGCTATAATGGGCTCAAACAAACATATATTTTTCTAAATAACATTATATAGTAATTAAGTATGAAAAAATAAGGAAAATCCACTCATTCCATATATTTATATAAATAGTCTATTTGAATTTTCTTTAAAGAGACTTTTAAAATGATTTTAAAAGTAAATACACTAAAAAATAATTAGAGTGATAATTAATTGAATGGAATCTACATGTGTAAATAAATAAAATAAACATTATAAAACATAATGCAATCAATAATTATTCACACAAATAATCATTATACCATATAATGAATAAGGGAAAAGTTTTACCAAAGAATGAAAATTGGGTTATGAATTCCCTTACATTGGGTTCATATTGTTTCAATTGTATTTTAAACTATAGAATAATGGTTAAAAGAATGTTATAAATATTTTAAAAAAACATATTAATGTTTATAACACCTTATAAGATCATTTCATAACATAATTTCATCGATTAATTAATAATATTTTAGTATTTCAATTGTTTCGGGTGCGTTCTATACATGATTTCCAACATCTGTTCATAATGGATTTCCCTATCGATAGGAAGAGAAACATCATAATTAAAATGAGATATTATTAACATGTTTCCATATTGTTAAAATATTCTATAAATAATTTTGTTTATATTATTTACTTATTAATCACTAGAAAAATCAATAGTGATACTCATTACTTTATTTTAGTGAATTTTGATCATTATTAACCACTTTGGTTTTATTAATTAATAGTTCTCAAAACACTACATAGAAATCAGAATATATCATATAATATGAATAATTAAATATTATTTGACCTTATTAATTGTTTTATGATAATATTTGAAGGATGTCAATGATATCCATGACACATCATCCACGATGTCAACAAATTGACCCATCACAGACGATATTTTTGTTTTTAGAATAAGTAGAAGTGGATAAAATGTATGATGATGAATTGTCCAATATAAAATATAATATTAAACTATATATAAGATATTGGATATTTTATGTATTTTTTATACGGGGATGGTAAGAGAATATACTCAAATAATAGAATTGAAAACAAAACTAATTAAATTTAATGTAGATTTTTAACTCCTGTTATCTTCTCCTTGATATCATCATTAATGCCATTGGATTTTTCATTTTAGTGATACTAGAAGGTCTTGGACATAGAAAAAAAATTGAAAAGGGAATTGAGAATAATTTAGATAGATATCAATGCTTGATTGGTGTGAGAGAATAGGGATGAGGGTGGTATTTATAGTGGAGGAATGGAGGGGGTTTCCATTATTTTATTCATTATTTTATTATTCTGCAACATGAAAATAATTAGTGATGATTACAATACCAAATATAGTATTATGTACATGTGATATCGAGATAATTTCTTTTTACATCATCCATGACTCATGCATGATGATGAAATTCATTTATATAGTATATTTCTAAAATTATCAAATATCACTATTCACTAGAAATTCAAGAATTTTACAAAAATTTAAAATAATCACCAAATAATTTTTCAACATGTATAATTCAAAAATGAAACCCATTTTATCAAAATAATTTTCCAAAATTATGAAATTTATTTCATAATTAAAATCATACTTTATTCAAAAAATAATAATTATAACTATAACTCAATTTACAACAACTTGAAAAATCAATTAGGGTCTCATAAAATTATGTTGTAAACAAAATACAAAGACTATCAATTTATTATTACATTTTTTTAAAATAAATAATATTTTAAATTATTTAATTAAAAATAAAATTGTTATTAAATATTTATGACTTACAAAATACCAACACATATATAATGACAGTGTTATCATATATTAGATCCCTTTATTAATATATATTTAGAGGCGAGTTTACTAAAAATTTAGAATAGTTACTATTTATAATGGTCATATTAATGTTCATAAGGTCTGTAAAAATTTATAATGGTATGTTAATATTGACCAAAATTTTTGATTATCCTATCAGACTCCAAATAACTTTTTAAATGCAACGGTGTGTGTCCATTTTTTGAAATTCCAATCACATAAGAGGAAAAATTACATTTAACAATTAGTTTATAATTTTATAAATAGAAAAATGAATAATTATGTAGAGACTCAATGTTTCATTAATTTTAGTTTATTAGCAAAACCTTGGGGTGTTAAAATATTAATTCTATGACAAAAGCTATGGATTCATTTCATTCTATCATTATTGAATTAAATGTCATCTATGTTTAGTTATTTGCCATAATATATTGACTATTAATTATTTATTCTTGATATTATCATCTATACATAATCTTTACTAATCATTTGATAACTCCCAAGTTTAGTTTCAATTATTATGGTAAAAAAAATATCATTGAATTAGTTTTCAAGTATTCATTTTATAAGAATTTTTTTAATTATGTTTTATTTTGTATTTAAAATTTCAATAAATATCCATGTTTGTAATATAGTATTTTAAAACTTCTAAAAAATGGTATTTCAAGATTTAATTCTCGGTAGTGATGAAAATGTAAAAAACTAGGCTGCCAGATCTGGGATTCTCTTGTCCAGACGTTACATTGTCAGTCTACAGAAACATAATATTTTTTACAAGTTTAATTTTGAGCATATATAGACATAAAATATTACCACAAAACAAATGTGGGAATATCTAATTTGTAATTATATGAAGACAAAAACTTTTAGGAATAGATAAACCACATTTATGACCTTACTTAAATAATTTTATACTAAGAAGTAAAACATTAACCAATTAATTTTCTGGTGATTTCATACCCCACCAATCAATCATACTAAAATATGATTTCATCTTGAAATAAATGATATATTTTAAAAGTATAAACCCATGGAATGAAAAATTGTCACTATAACATTTCAAATTGTCTCACAAAAATCACCTACATTAATTTAAATGGATGATACCAAAAAATCATATCACACAAAACTATTATTTCTTAAATAATTTAATTAGGGGTTAATTAAAAATAACATCAATGGAAATGTGTACTTAATAGATAAAAAATAAAATTATTTAGTAAATAAATAAATCAAATTTTTAGAAATCATTTTAAACTTTTCTAGAAATGGAAAAACTATGTATGAAAAAGAAATTTAATATTAAAAAAATATAAAAAATAATAATTTTCAAATAATCATAATAATAAATCCTTTAAAGATATATAACTGTTTCAAAATGGGGAGCTCAATTTTTTAAAACAATTATTTTGAAAAGATTCCTCAACAAGGTAGCCTTAAAACTATTATAATGTTTTTAACAAGGGTACATGAAAAAAAGGGAAAAAATTTAGTTTTTAAAATAATCATCATTATTGAATCATTCTAAATACATAAAGGTTATGAAAAAATTGGATTATAATATAAAAAAAATTATTTTGAACGAATGAAGAAAAGTAATATATTATAACACCCTTATAAAAATATATATATTATATAAATTGAATAGAAATAATTTATAAATTAAAAATTGAGAGATATGAAGGTCACATAGGATAATACAAAATTTTGATTCAAATTATGAAGGTATAAATTTATGGAAAAGCAAATTATGGACATGTAAGAAAATATTTTAGGCTATAACAAGAGTTATTCATTCCAACATCAATATTTTTTTAGACTATATTTCTCCTATGAAGATAATATAATAGAAAATATGAATCATACCTTGTGAAAGAAATAAAATTATGATATAGAATTTCATGGATAAAGTTGGATTATATTATTTTTTATTTTAGATAATTTACTAATAAATGATAAAGAATATGAGTTAGATAATCTATTATAACACGAGTAATAATTATATTGAAACATGATGAATGAGAGTTAACCATATATTTAATGTAATATACCAAAAATTACAATTATTTATATGTGTAATGAATGAAATATGTATTAAATACTTCAAATAGGAAAATATTTTCCAAATAAAAACATATATAAATTAAAATAATTTGAGAAAATAAACCCTTACTACCATAGATACATTTAAGCCAAAACCCCTGGAGAGAAAAAACATGGAATAAAACATTGAATGTCATGTATTATAAGATCATTGTTATACAAAATATTAACTGGGAAATTAATTCAATATTTTAATGAAAACAAGGTCTATAACTATAAATTTATTTAAAGATGTGAAAATTTGAGACAAGAAGATCTTATAGTTTGGTTAACATTTTAATAAAAGATTTTTTTAAAAAAAATGATTAATTTCCACCAATATATATTTAAAATAAAATATAAAATGCATTTGAAAACCCCCATTAATATAATAAAATTAATTTCTTTTAGAGTTGGTACACCATTCCAAAAAAACATGGTGTATAATTGGATTTATGTCTCTAGATTTGAATATTTGAAATAAAAAACCCTTACCAATTATCATTATATCCTAAAAATGATATATCCTCATCCAAAAAATACATAAAATTATTAATAATTAACATTATAACACAATTTAAAACTATATAAATAAATATTAAATATTTATGATAACTATTTATTTATATATCAAATAGTAATGACACATTTTCCATATAGAATGGGAGTAATATTGATTGTTAAGAAATAGTTTTTGAGTGGTAGTATGTTTATTATCATCAATACAAAAAATTATACAATATTTATCTCAAATTGTACTTGAATATATGGTTTATTATGATTTATAATGTTATAATTTGATTCAATGGGAGTTTTGATTTATATAATTATTAAAGAATTCAGTAATTCACATATTTCAATGATTCGTAGAAAATGAATATTGCATTCATAAATAATGAGTTGAATTATTTATTTTTCAATTCTAGAAAAAACTATTTTTATAATTATTTTTATCATGTATTAAAATTAATTAAATTTCCATTGTCTTCAATGAATTTATAATTTTTTTTAATTCAGTGGTTTAATAAACCAAACAAGAACACAACAAAACAAATGGATGGTTATGAAGTGATTTTATTATAATATCATCTTATAATGAGAAAAATTATCTGATTTAATGTTTATTTTTGTAATGTATCAGATATAATTTTAATTTTAAGAATATTTTATATGATTTAAATTTTATTAAATCATATTTTTTCTCATATAATTTTATTTTGACCTGTTCAATTTATTTTAATTTTTTGTTTCTCATATTGTGATTATGATTCCTATTGTTTTTTCAATAACCATATTAACATCAAAGACATCATATTGATACATGAAACCCGTTATTATTACTATCTAAATATGGAGGTTATGAAAAAAATGAAAACCCATTTTCTTTAATTTCTAATTACAGTGGTGTTGAAAATGAAAATGAAAATCAATCATTCCATGGATGTGATAGTCTGATCATAATAATAGATATTGATTTAATTTTTCAAATAACAATGAAAATGATACTTTTTAATAATTTTAGAATATAAAAATATTTCAAAATATTAAACTTATTTATTTAATCATCTATTAATACCATCCATGTAATCCAGTGAAGGAAAATAAAACATATTGTATTATGGAGGTTATTGTCTTAACGATGCAAGAATGTGAGTTTCAATATTCTTAATAGAGTAGGGAATGGTTTTTAATGATTTTTATATCATTAGAATAACACAAATATGTAACAATTATATTAATGTTGTTATTTTAATATGGAATATTTGATATCTTTAAGAATAAGGGAATACAAAAATTGAATTTATAATAAAACACATAAGAATTTATATATCAATTCTTCAATTATTTCCTCTATAAATGGGTTTATGCCGTTGAGGGATCGCCTTTATAGAATACCAAAACAAATTTTTGGTTTCTTTGATTGTTGAGTAAATTCTTTCTAGATTTTTAGTCAAAGTCCTTGGTTTCTATGTAATTTGAAGTGAGATGACGATTTCCCCTTAAAAAATCTAAAACGACGGCATTTTGGTAAATCACAAAAATTAATTATTAATGATATGTATCTAAAATGAAATTGGACTCAAGAAATGAGAAATAATGGATTGGGTATGCGATAATGTTTAAAAAGGCCACAACCACAAATTCCCACACAAGTTTAAAATCTCATTTGGCCTTTTACGCTTTGACATACACTTTTACATCTTCTGATGACTAGTTTTGACTAATATAATTTATCCTTTATGAATAAAAGTCAAAGGGGCCTTATTAGAAAATTCAGAAGAAATAATTATAAATATGAAAGAAATATTAATAAATTAATTTTTTGAAATTAATATAAATTAATTTTAAAATACTAATTGTTTAGTTTAATAGACATAATATTTAAAAACAAATTATTTGTATGTCCTAAAATTCCTAATATTAAATTTTTAAATAAATTTAAAAAAAATTAATAATTCCTTATAAAATAATAATATTTTCTTTGAAAATTGTTTCATTATATTCAAATTCATTCTTTCATATTAATAATGCTAGGATATCCATATTATTTTTAAAAATGATATTGTCTCTATTCACCTAAGAAATCAATCTTTTTAAAAAAATACAAAACAATCATATTACGATCTTGTTATTATTATTAATTCACAAATGATATTATTATTTTTTTGATATTTAATTTATAGAATTTGGTATATTTCAAATAAAATTATAAACACAATGAGAAACTCCTTTTAGAAAAAGATAAAACAATAAAATTTGAGTTGTTCTTTTCTTAATTACTATATAATAAAAATACATATATCATTAATCATTAAATATTATATTCTAGTGAAATAATTATTTAATATAATTTTTTTTTGTTTTCATTATAAAAATATATCATATATAAAAAATTGATTATTAAAAACAATAATGGGTATATTTGAAAAAAATTACAAATTTTATATAAAAATATAAATATAAATTTATTTTATAATTCTATAACCACTATTTAGACTATTAATATAACTTTTAGGATTTAATGGTATAAATATATCATATATTCAATTTATCTGAATGTTTTTCTTTAAAATAAAAAAATCAAACAAATGGGTTTTTAAAGGAAAATATATAAGAAAATCTTTATGTGTTCCATCATAACCCATGAAATAATTTACATACACAAAATTTTAATTATTACACAATGATGAAAGTAGGTTATTGTATCCTTGACATATAAATCATTCAATATATATCTAATAATAAAATTTATACCATACTCTCTTCAGCTATACCATGTTTCTTATATTTCATAAGACAACATTATCGAATAATACCATCATGTACCCATGTATTCATATAAACTTGTCTTATAATTAAAATAACATACCGTTAACCATGCTATTTAAATATATATGAAATTACACAATATTGAAATCAAATAATCCTTAAAAATTTAAATCATATCTTCAACCACTTCATTATAATTTCGGAACTTGTCTATATAAATTAGGATTCTAAAAAAATATGATAAAAATCATAAAAAATACCATAGATCACTTTTTCATAAAATAAATATTAAATTCAAAATATATCTATAGAATGTAACTCAATTTTCTCAAAATCAATGGACATGTATGTATCATAAAACAAATCACATATTAAGCCTATGATTTTTCCAATCCCCAACCATGTGTTCTTTTATAGCATTCCTAAAAAATAGATTTTTTATTAAATTACATTCCAAAATTGTTGCCAGAATACAATATATGTTTACAAACAATTAAATAAAGAATATGAAGTAATCTACCATAGATAATTTACATAATCCCCATAATAGTTTGAATGAACAAAAATAACATGTATAAAAATTATTCAATAATGACTATTTCTATGAGTATTAAGAATTAATTTTTATTATAATATCAACATCACAATTGTATAAATAAATAAAATCATATCCTTTTCCATCATAATATGCATATAAAAATATTATAGAATATTTTAATATGCTCTCATATTTAGTTAAACGAAATAGTGGTTTCTAGATATATATTTTTTCGATATATTTTTTATATGGTTTTTAGAAAATAATACCACCTAAAATGGTTGTCATAAATATAAAATTAAATGATCATATGTATATAAAATATCAATCAAAATATAACCTATCTAGTGAAAACATTCATATCATTATAGGACAATTTTGTTTTAGTATACTTTTCATTATGTATGTTTACCTTATACTTCATAACTAGATAATCTAATATAACTATGAAATAAATAACTTAGAATGGTACACAAAGAGATTAAGGTTGATTAATGAATATCCCATTGGAGTGTCGAATTAGGTGTGCAGTCCAGCCTCTTTCTCATTCTCCAGTTTATCATTGATTTGATACCCAATAATACATTTTGATTGTTATTACCCATCAGTAAATATGTTTTAGATATTGGATCCTCTTGCAGTATCTTGAAATGAATTTTTTTCCTAGAAAAACCATACAATATATTATTTATCAAAATTTCATGATTTTATCCTATAATGAATCTGATCCCTACAGTTATCACTAATTTTCTCTAATCAAAATACCCTAAAAACTGAACTATAAATTAAAATAGAAAAATAATTCTATGATACAAGGTATAGTTGTTCGAGACAATCATAACATTATTTTACATCATTTACACAATATAAACAATATATCTCACTAAAATCACTAAATCCCAATAATTGAAATTTCTGTTTAGTTAAGGACCAGTTATATATGAAATATATTTTACAAAAAAAATATATTTCTCTATAGCTGGACAATAATATATACCATCCATGCTTCTCAAAATTGACAATAATCATTATAAATTGGAAGATGTAATCAAAATAAATGGGTGAGTTTAGATTCATAGTAAGGGTAAACATATTTAACAACAATCAAAGATCACATATATAAATAAGATAGTAATAAACATATAATCGAGAAACCAAATAAAATATAAAACAGAAATATAATAGAAATTTAATCAAAAATCATAGAATATATCTTCTAAAAATAATTTTTTTTTATCAATATAGTTTGGAAACATTAATGAATAATCACGAGTAATTAGAGCATAACAAAGGGACAACAATTTTCAAAAATTATGTTGCATAAACCAAACCCTAAGAAAATATGTCATTTTTGACCAAGAATAAAAATTATTATGTCTAAGAATAGACATGTGAGTATATATTAATTACAATTATACTCATACACAACCTTGCGATCATAACATGAAATCCATTATACACACAAACAACCTAGCGAGCATAGATAAACCAAAATAATATACATTAAGTACCTATGGGCATAGGAAAACCATATTTATACCCAGATAATTCTTTTATATCATAAATAAACTATACTTATATCAACATAATACCTTGTGAGTATATAAAAACTACAATTATTCCCAAAAAAATTGTTCTCATAAAGAAACTACAGTTCTACCCACACACACAATATCCTTGACTTATGGGAAATTAAACCATATATTATGCATTGGGGGGTGATATTGAACTCCAAAAATCAATCATAAATACGTATGTATACAACTGGATATAAATAATTCATTTTATTATCATGAACCAATGGAAATAAACATGGTTTTCTCAACCATTCAAGATGGTATCACAAAAATATATCACTATTATGTATTCATTTGATTCTTTAAAATATTATCCTCCTAAAATAGAATTGGAAAAGATCAATTAGATATTGTTTCATTAAAATTTACCACTATTGAAACAAATCATTAAGATTTAAAGTGGAAATTGTAGGAAAATATATAAATATATTTTTATAAATTAATTTTATCATTTTCATCAATGAAAAAATTATTGGGCTTTTCGAAAATATAATTTTAGACCAGATTAAAAAATTAATTATTTTTAAATAATTTCAATAATGAATATTTTTAAAGATACATATAGGTCTCTAAAATATTAACTAGAAATGATTTAAATTCCTTTATATTAATAAATTATCACAAAAAATGGTTCCTTAAAAAAATAATATTTTTTAAGAGTTTATATGCAAAAAATTGAAAACATTAAATTTATGAAAATAAAATAAACTATGGATCATTGAAAAATACATAAAAGGTACAAAAGAAATGTTGAGTGAAATATAAAATATTTGATTATTAATGTATGGAAGACCATATTAATATTTTTATAACCATTATTGAAAAAAAAAATTAAAAATACTGAAAACAATCATTTTATGTAGATGTGTGGAGAAATATGTAGGTAATGTGAGATAAAACATATTTAGTTTCCTTATTGTAATTCATAAAATAGGAATAAATGAAAAATATGGACAAATAAGAAATTATGATTTGGAATGAATAAGAGATATTCAATCTAACATCAATCTTCTATTTGAGATGGTATATCATCATGTAAAATGATATAAATTACAAAAATTAGTATTCACTTTGAATTGGATAGTATTTAATATAGAAATGCAATTTTATGGATAAAATTCAATAGAATGTGATAATCAGGTAGAGAATTTTTTACTGAAGTAGAAATAATTTGATTTGATAATCTTATATAGAAATATTAAATTTTAATATGTGACCAGTTAAATGAGTTTGATTTAAAATATGGCGTTATAGTCAATTTATAAAATCTAATTAAAGGTTTGAAGAATAAAATTTGGTACAAACAAACACATATAACCATATAAATACTTGGGTAAAAACCATATAAGAGAAGGAAATTGGAATGAAGCATTCATAATAATGAATTTAAAGAGGATCATAATACATTATAATAATTGATTTTTAAATATACCATTCCAAAAAAAATAGTGTTTAAAAATTAATATATATCAATATGTGAATATATTAGATAAGAAAACATATGTGATTTACATTTTAATAAAACCATTTTTAGGACCATACATATAACAGAGTGATTAAACTAGTAATAAAAATTAATCCATCCAAGGTGGTGATAATAAATAAATTAAAATTGATGTTGATTTAATTTTTCATATATTTTTTAAAGAAAGTGTTTTTCATCATTATTTCTAATCTAAAATATTTCATAAATATTATTATTATATATTAAATTCAATAATTATACCATCCTTGAATGGTTGCGAAGGAAAAGGAAACAGTTTTCATCATAGAGGAAATAGTCCTCATTACACTCTAAATATAGATTCTTTTTATAAAAGATAATAATGGTCAATACTTTTACCATAATTAAAAATATATTCAAGAATAATAATAACATGTATGTGATCATTTTAAAATATTTTAATGGAATTTTTGGAATAATTTATTCACATAAAGAAATAAAAATGATAAAAGAGTGGTTAAAAATTTATACTTTATCTCTTGGATAATATTCTTTTCAATGATGTAAAACCATAAAGGAATGAAATTTAGAGAGTCCTAGAACCTCTTCAATCTGTATAGGAATGTTGAGAAGAGGATTGAACCAAATTTTGGGTGAACTATATGAGTTTTGCAAATAATGGATTGATAAAGGGGTAATTCCATTAAATTTATCGACCACCCATTACCAAAAATGTTTTAAACATGTTTGTGGTATTTAAATAGTTTTTAAACGTTTTCCTTGATTTTATTTTCTATGAGGCGGTAAATTTCCTTCGAAGTAATTTTACCATTATGATTCATAATAATATTTTTCCCTTTAAATAATTTAGACAAAATTATTCCAAATTTATAATATATTTTAGTATATTAATTTTCTAACTATGATAAAAATTTATTTTAAAAATTTTAATGTATAAAACATTAAATAAATTTTGTTGAAAATTATAATCAATATTCTAAAATTTCAAATTTAATTTTTAAAATAAAAAAAAATTGAAAAATTATAATTTTTCTTATAAAATTAATATTTGCTGTTAGATAAATGTTTCATGATGTTTTCCCTATCATGTTTTTATTATCCCAAATCATGTCAAATCATGTTTTTTCGTGCCTTAAATATTAAAGTCATATATTTTTCATTATGATTTTTATGTTCAATGTTATGTTTAATGCATTTTATTGATGTTTATACAATATGACAAGTAGACATAGTCATGTATGAGTCACCGATAGTTTATGTCATAGACACTCAGTTATTGATTTTCATGACTCATGGAAATAACAAATGAGTCACTGATAATCATTGATTACTAATAGATTAAACCCCCAACAAAATAAATGAGTCATCGAAAAAATAACTCACCGATAAAAAAAATGAGTCACTGATTTAATAGATGAGTCACTAATAGAATGAATGACTCCTCGAATGATACAACACTAAGTCACTGATCAACTGTGTCATTGACAGAACAAGTCACCGATAGAATCTGACACCAATGAAATTGAATAATGATGCATCGAGTCATCAATAGAAAGACTCACTGATAGAAGGATTCACTAATGCAATGACCTACCAACAGAATGACTTACAAATAGAATGAACTACAATTCAAAATTCATTAATCTAAAATTTTTAACATTTACTTAATTATCATATTTGGTTATTATATAATAAAAATTTACTTGTATGATTTTTTTTAGATATAATTAACATGGATTTCAGCGGTACGAGGTAAAAAACATGTCCCAAATATGCCAATTGTATACTTCTATAATATAAATTTAAATCACCAGAGAAAACAAACATGCGATATAGAGATAACTTGTAAAGTAAAGAAATATATTTACACAAAGGATAATCATTGTGGATAATTCAAAACAAGAAGGATTTACAACGAGAAAATTCGTAACATTCTTTCATACATAAACCCTAGACAAGAGAAACATGGAAGAGAATCGCACATCACAAGAAACTTGAACAAAGACATCCCATGACACTCTATATTGTTTTCTATTTCTATAATTGGACTTTATCATCACAAATGTTACACCTATGAAGTCGAGAACCATCAAGAGCATAATACAGAGCATTCTAATTTTATAGATTATTAATTCTTTCATATGCACAGTCTTATTACTTTTCAAGTTGCAGGTGTGTGTCTGTATCACAAACACACACTGCATCTTTAGATATGTTCGGGGATAAAAGATATCCTCACTCACTCATCGTTCTATACCATTTTACCCCCACATAAAACTATAGAAGAGGTCCTTGAGTGTCCGAGTTGTATTTTTTCTGATGATTAACTGTGTTAGAGGTAAAGTTGACTTTGATATCCTTGTGTGGTGTTGAAATGCCCCATCAATGGTGTGGATCATGTTTATAAATATAAAATGATTTTTGGAAGGTTATAACATTGTGGATAGGATTAGGTCTATGTTTAAGAGAGGTACTCTTTTTTTATCCACATTATCTTTAAAATTTAGGTTTCTATATTTTCTCCCATATTCTAGAAAACAAAATATTACCTTGATATTTAATATTATTCTGTGTTTGTACCTATTTTTGATTTATTAAATTACATTTAGAATATTATGTCAATATTTCAAACTGTTGTAACTATGAATTAATTAATATTTTGAAAAACTAATTGAACAACCAAACATTTATAAATCAACAACTTTAGTTAACATGGCTGTTTAGAATTTATAATGGGGTAATTTATTAAATAAGTCATTTAATTGAAATTTTTTATTAGTACTCAATTCACCCCCTATATAGTGTCCTACTCTGACCATCATTTAGAATGAGAGGATTGTTTTTTTCTATTTGAAATATTTTCAAGTATTTATTCAAATTTATTAATTTTTAATTTTATTTTTGTTATAAAGAGATGCACATTTATATTATATCAAAAAATTTAGCTCTAAAAAGATTCATCATTCATTATTATATTCAATATATTATAAGGTTCTTATATGAAAATACATCTATTTTTTAATGGAAGTAATTATGTTCAGAGGAAAATTAAGATGAAAATGAATTCAGAAAGTATGGGTTTGAAATATGGCCTTCAATTGTAGTTAAATATATGATACCTTCTAGTGAAGGAAATATATTGGATAACCCAACAATTGTATCTTATAATAATAAATACAAATATATGAATGGATTATATAGTTATTTTGCGGAAGAATAATTGATTAGGATTTATTCATTTAAATAAACCCTTGAAATCAAGGACACATTAAACATTTCACATGAAGAAACAACTAATATTAACTAAATGATGGTTAATACATATAATATTAAATATTATTACATCAAAATAAATAAGGAGAAAAAATATATGACATGTATCTCATGTTTAATTAAATTGTTAATAATATGATAACCCATGGAAATTATTTTACTTCAATGAAAAATATCTTGATAATTCTCAAAAGTCTCCCATAAAAATGGATGTGAACAACAATGTCAATTATGGAATCTTATGAAATCTGAAGGATTATTCAAAATAAACTGATAGGTAAGATAATTATATAGAAGGATTAATATAATGACATAAAGAAGAGGATGATTAAACTAAAAGAATATTAGTATCTTTCAAGACCACTGCTTCTAAACACAATGAAACATAGAAGGCACTAACCCATTCTTAAAATTCAAGCAACGTAGAATCACTAAGTGAAAATTGTGAGGAGATGTCTCAGTTGGCCCTTGATATTTAAGAAGTTCTAAAGAATTAATATGTTTTTTAGGAATCCTATCTAAAATGGAAAATCTGACAATAAGGGAAACAAGAATAAGGATCGTAAATGATGTGATAACTCTAATGAGATAGTATGATATGAATATAAGATAAGAGGACATGTAAATGATGACTTTCCGTAGTTTATGTGTGCGAATAAATATGAGGGAAATTATAAAAGGTATAATAATGCAATGAATGATACCTATAGTTCATCTGAGGATATCTTCAATGAGTCAGAATCCTCACATGTTGAAAATGATAATAAAGCTAATAGGTTATTTATAACAAACACATCGAAGATAACACCTGAATCTCCTGTAAACAATTCGTACTATTTTATTGATGAATTTGATTCTAAAAACATGAACAATGAGGATTTGTTTTGAGTAATAAAAAATTATTGAAGACACATGAAATGAATTAAAGTTAATATCATGTTTTTCAGAAACAATTTTTTCTCGCCTCAACTATTAAATACAACTTTACTGTGGGGAAAGTGAAAAAAATGATCAATTTCTTAAAGAAAATAATGATCTTAGACTATAAAATGACCAGTTAAAAAAGTGACATAGAAATTTTTAACAATAGTAATTATATTCTGACTCATATTCATGGTAAATAGATTAAACAAGAATATGCTACTGGTATTTGATATCAACCAGGAGAAAGAAACTAAGTAATTTTTTTTTATCAAAATTAGGAAAACTATCCTTCGTACCTATATTTGAGAAATCCACTGCATGTTTCATCAGTGGACAATATTTTACTGATTATAGATTCTCCAGACCAAATGGAGTTTATTTATCCAAGACACTAATAAATATTTATAGTAATACCTTGAATAATGTATGGGTTCCCAAATTCCTAATTATGAATATTATTACACACAAGAATGTTTGGGTAGAAAAGTCTTCTCTTGTTTGGATTATATTTGTATGAAACATTCTTGAAGACCTCCAATAAAATCATTTAGTACATGAATGGTGGAACTTCAATAGATACTATATAAGAATACTCGAGCCTTAAAAAAATTATTATGAATGATGGTGGTTAGGTCATTTTTTGTAACATTGATAATTAAACAAATAATTATCCTTCTCCCAATCAGTAACACTAATTAAATTTTAATTTCTAAAGTACTTATTATTGATTAAGTAATGTACAATCAGATCAGTATCTATCAGCTATGTGATAATGGATGCAATTTTATATTAGATAATTATGAATGTAATTTATTTAATTATAAAAACTAGTTGGTATTTACAACTTTTAGAAATGATAATGTTTATACTATAAAATTAGATTCTTTAGTTTCTAAAAAATTTTCTTCCATAAGTGTCTTTCATAAAGAATTTTGGATTTTTTATAAGAGATTATGATACTGTTACACTTCCTCACATATATATATTTCAAGGAAAGGGTAATTCATGGATCTACCCATACTATAATTTCAAAAAATTAATGTCTGTAATCCATGTCAAAATGGGAGACAATAGAATATATGATTCAACCCAAAGAAAATAGCTTCTACTTCCAAAATAGGTGAGTAGTTTAACATGGATTTGGTTGAACCATATAGTGTTTTAAGAGTTAATGTGTACTATTATGACTCTATTTTTTAGGTGAATTATCAAGGTATATTTTCACCTTCTCTTTAGCTCACAAAAGTGAAGCTTGTTATTACATAACCAAGTATGCTAGATCTGTTGAGATCTTAAGTTGTCATAGTATTAAATCCTTAAGAACATTCCCGGGCCCAGATCATAAGAACAAAAAATTTGATTATTTTTACTCAAATAATGGTAATATTCATATATTCTTTACTCCTTGGAACCCCAATAGAATGAGGTTTTTGAAATAATAAATATAACATTATATGAAATATCCTTGACAATGCTTAATTAGAATGACTTAGATGTTTATTTTTGGGTTGAAGGTGTAAATACAACATGTTACGTAATCAACGAATTCTTATTCGAACTTATTCTTATGAAAACTCCCTATGTGTAATGAAAAAATATGAATCCTAAAGAAAACTATTTTAATGTTTTGGGTTAAAAGAATTATAATATTAAAAATAAGGACAATATTGAAAACATTTCTTCCAAATGTGATGAAGTAATTTTCCATTGTTACCCAACCTCTATTAAATAATGTTGATTTATTAATAGAATAACCAAATCAGTGGATGAATTTGTAAATATTATACTTAATGAAATGGATCCACATCAACCTAAAACACCTATTGATAATATTGAGGATTAATTGTCCAATGTGGATATAAATGATATATCCTCACACCCTAAAATTATGAAATCATTCAAATCCTCTATTTCTGGAAAATCTCCAGACATTAACAATAGTGAACTTGATCATACTGATGAACCTTATATAAGTAGTCCTATCATTTCTATATCTTTTAGAACACTTAATATTCTTCTATTAGATTCTATAGTAGGTGACATAGGCCAAGGAAAATAAACAATAGGTTCTTTTAGCAACCACATTGAACATCAAGACTTATTATCATAGCTTGATCTTTATAACATTAATGATTAAATCATTGATTAATTTCAGGTGATGTATATAGAATATGTGTTAAATTATTTTTAATGAAATAATTTTTTGAAACTAGTGGATATACCTAATGACGCCTTGACCATAGGAACTAAATTGGTCTTTAGAAAAAGAATTAGGTGATGCAAGACCCATTGTGAGAAATAAGGCTATATTGGTTGCATGAGGATGTAGTTATGAAGAAGGAATTGACTGTAAAATAACATTTTCATTAGATATTATACATGAAGCAATTGGAAAATTACTTGTATATGCAGATCATCTAAATTTCAAACTATATCAAATAGATTTCAAAAGTGCAATCATGAATGGGTATATTGTTGAGATTGTTTTTGTTGAATAACCACCTAGTTTTAGAAGCCATCGTTTCCCAAATCATATAAATAAGTTAACAAAGAAATGATATTTTTTAAAATTGTCTCCAAGAGTTTGTTATGATAGGATAAGTAGTTTTATTATTTCTAATGGTTTTACAAAAGGTATAAATGATCATTCGCTTTTATAAAATAATTTATAAAGTTTTTTTAGAAATTTAAATATTTGTTGATGAAATTATTTTTATATCAAAAAAGAATTTATTATGTTGAGATTTTTCATAAATAATGAAAAGTAAATTTCAAATTATTTCAATGGTTGTACTCAAATTCTTTCTGGGATTTTAAGTCATTCCAAATAAAAAATGTATTATTTTAAATCAAAGTAAGTATAATAAATATATTTTAAAAAGTGTTGGATTTGATAGTACAAAATGTAGTGATACTTCAATGATTACAATCAACATGTTGGACCATGTTGAAAAAGATAAATTTGTTGATCAAAGCAATTATAGATGAATGATTGGACGACTACAATACATGAATGATAGCCGACCTAATATTATGTTCATGGTTTTTATGTTTTCCACCTTTCATGAAAACCCTAATGAATCTCTTCTATATTCTTTTAAAAGAATTGTAAAATACATTATGTATACAACCGACCTAGGATTTTTCTATCCATGAGGATAACCTTTTTGATATAGATATTTATACTATTGATGATTTTTGAGGTTTTAAAATATATAGAAAAAGAAACTCTAGAACATGCCACTTTTTGGGAAAGTATCCAGTATCATTTTGTAGTAAAACGAATAATTATATTTCATTATCCACTACTGAGGAAAATATATAGCAACTAGTTTTTTATGTTCTTATATTTTAAAGAATAATAAAATATTAGATTATGGATATTAGTTCATATATGTACTGATCAATTGTGATAATACAAGTGATAATAACATATAAAAGAATCATGTTTTCATTCTAGAACAAAACATATTGAGGTGATACATCACTTTTTGATAGATAATATTCAAATGGTTGATAGAACTCGAGAATATATTGGTATAGAACATTATATTTCCAATATATTAAATAATAGATTGAAAATGATATGATTAGATATATTATACATGAATCTGGGATGGTAAATTTATCAGGGCCTACTGTAAATAACTGGATGACAAAACCAATTATGTATTTCATGCTAATAAGTCCAACATGATATGTCACACTAACACCCACACTAATTCCTCACTGATAGAAACCTGATGATTTATTAATGACACCGACAGTGACATGTGGACAATGTATCACTAAAACAAACTGTTACATGTTGATAATGTAATGATGACACCAATTGAGTCTTGTTGAAACTGTCATACCAACGCAGATAGTTTCATTTTGGGAATGTCATCCAACAACGATAGAGTCATGCCGATAGTGCCATTAAAAAATTAGTGTCTCACTACAGGACCCTAATCGACGAAACCCAATATATATATATATGTTTTATTTTACCAAAACATATCAATATTTTTTATTTCATATTATTTTTTACTAGATCAAATTATTTATGACTTATAAATCCCTTAATGCTAAAATTGAGTGAATCCATCTTATTTCTTACTCAAATACTTATGTTCTTTCCCTTAGACCCTTCCTCGCTTTATCCTCAGACCATAAAACTCTCTACCTTCAACTAAACATTTAGAATAGTTAGTGTAATGACCATATTTAAATAATATGAAGATAAATATAAACAAACTAAGTGGCATAAAGAAGATTCATTATGATAAAAAGATATTGATTCTGGTCTGGAAAATTGGGTTGTAGCACCCGAATAAGATGTTTTCACTAAATGGTTATTATCTAATATGGATCATTGGTTAAGATTATTGAAAAATAAATGGTGGATATATTGGGTTTCAAATAATGAGAGGTCATATTACCCTATGACTATGCATGATTTTTATCTCTATGTTGAGTTTAAACAGGAAGAAGTAATGTTTATGGGATTAAATCAGTAGTGAATGGAATGTTATTATATTTTTCTTCAATTAATTGGGAAGAATTCCCCATATTTATCACATGAAGGTTTCTTTTTTTTACTACAAGGGGTGTAATCCACCCACAAGTGATCTCTTTTTCTATGAGATATGATTGAAGGAGATGACTAGAAATGATGAGAACATGAGGCCTATAGTTTCGTAGTTAGAATGAATAATGTAAACTTATATTTATGTTTAACCAATACCAATTACATCCTAATAATGGAGTCATTACCTCACTAAAATATCAGTAGGTAAATATCATTTATTTACTGAAGATTGGGAGTAAAGTTAATCCGAGCAAATATGCAATAGTCCCAATTAGTAAGATAATAAACCCATATTGTATGACTAATTACTTGTTCAATAAAAGAACGATTTCTGCTATTCTAAAAAAAAGTGGATTTGTAAAAGATAATGGAGAATCCATTTCTACTTGTATTGAATTTTTTTAATAATGAAATTTTTAGGAAAATGTAGAAAAATTGGAATCCGAGGAAGAGGGAGAGGGTTGAAGATTATGAGAATCTGTTGGAAAATTTATATCATTTTGATCATCCCACTAAACTGAGAGATGGGATTGATCCTGTTATATGACTAGGTAGTGGGATTTTGTTTTCTAATGACGAGTGTGCACAATTTTCTAGAGAATTTAAGTCTCCTATATATGATAAGAGTGACCCTAAAATTTGTGAATGTACTATGGTGATATCATATGGACCCCATAATCCAACAATAGCTCAATCATCAAACGAAACTATTCTATATGATGATGATAATTATTATATTGAGGATTCATCTTGTGTTGAATATAAAAATATATCAAATGATTCAGAAGAGGAATCTAAATAAGAATAAGAATAAGACATAGAAGAATTTGAAAGTGGTTTTGGAAGTGGCTCTGAATGTGAATAATAATGGGATAGAGAATCTAGTGAAAATTGTGGAGAAGGTGATACTGAAAGTGATGGAGAAGAACCTGATAATTATTGTGATGAAAGTGGTAAAATTGATAGTGATAATGATCATCCAGGCGATGATCAAGGTGCCAATTAAGACTGGATGGACCTGAGATTTCGGAAAAGTTTGATGATCTTCCTAGACCTGCAGAAGCTTCATTAGAGGTAGGATAAATATTTGAGGTTGATAATGATGATAGAACAATAATAGTCATAGTATCTTATTTGGTGTATTTTAGAGGGACGCCACAAGTTTATGGGTAGAAAAAGGGGAGTGGATATCAAATTGGGGTGGAGCCACATGATAGGAATTTGAGAGTTGATATGCTCAATCCTATGAATTCTATTGTGTTATCTAAGTGGGAAAGTTTCACTGGTTATACTTCCCTCATTCGGGATTATCCAAATTCTTATGATGAGGTGAGGTTATATGTTTTAAGAGGACCAATAGAGGACGATCTTCAATCAATTTCATCTATTTCTATTTATAATCCCTTATTGATTTTATTTTTAGGTGACTATATAAAAAAATAATATTTTGAATGTTTTAAGGAATATATTTTAGCTACTTTGATATTAGTAAATGAATATCGACATGCACCTATAACACTAATCAATGATTATGATATAGAATTGATTGTAGAAATTGTTGTTTCAAAGCTCAAATCTTTTCTGGTATCAGTTTTGGATGCTACTGAGACAGCTAGTCAAAAGGTGTTTGATGAAATGGTCATGCATATAGCTATTGATAGAAAACTACATAGTGAATACAAATCCACTATAGAAAAAGCTTTGCAATTTCATGCCATATCTCTTGAACCCCTTATTGGGGATGAAACCATAACTTTTCATTTGGACCATTGGATGTTAGTAGTCAAGGATCTGGTGAATAGTGCATCCATATCTATTGCACCACCATGCTATGTTATTATTATTAAGTCTTAAGAGAGTGATGAGATTAAAAGATTGGTAAGGGAAGAACATTAGTCAATAATCGACCATTTAGATCATGAAAGACTGAGCCATATAAGGAATGGTTTGGGAGGCATTGTGCAAGGGGAATCTAGCTTAGAAACTCCTTTATCTCACCCACCAGACATATAGAAAGTCCATACTTTCATTAGAGGAGATATTATAACCATAATGGGATGAATTTATAAGAAAATATTATCATAAATCATAAATAATAGTGATCATATCTTTGACATGGTCATATTTTATTCCAACATGGGTATAATTGATCAAAAAAAATTACTAAGAATGTATATTTTAATGTTATGAGTATATACACAAAGTATCATGTACATATCCACTTATAGATTTTAAATGAGAACATGAATCTTCCTCTAGTGACCTAAGCCTTCATAGATCAAGTAAAACTACTTATAGAATTTACTCATCAAATTGAAAAATTCCTTGAAAATTAGAAATATTTCATAGAAGCTATTCAGTATGGTGGAGACATAGTCATGGATTTCATACACCTTATAAATCCTTATCTACATGTCTACATTACTGTGATTGTTTCCTCTGCTTCACTACATTCAGATCACCTATGGAACATGATAGCTCTACTTCAACCAGAATTCCTTCATTAACACGCTCTCCTACTCATGATTTTAGAATGATTTGTCCAATAATTTTAGGGAACTTACTAGCCCTCCTTCCTCCACTTTTCACAACTTAGACACTTCATTCCTCGTTGTAGTTACATTTCCCTCTCTCAAAATTCATTCTGAACCTCCATCCACTACTTCTACATCCACTCCTACCATTGATGCTTCTGATAAGGGAAAGGCCTCACTAGATTCATCATTTATGCAGAATAAGTTTTTTGGATCACTTGCTTGATATAGATTATTTATTATAGTCTTTATACAATGTAATTTTAATTACTAATGAAATCTATAATATTTTTATGTTATTATTATAGTTTTTTTCCTTGATCTTAAATATATATTTCATTTTATCTTTTTGCAAATCCAAAAAGGGGGAGAAAATAATATGTAATATGAATTGGTTTAACTATAGAGACATTATTACATTATTTCTACTATGAATTTTCACATAGGTTAATTATCCACTAATTGGTTATGGGGGAAAGTTAGTAGATTAAATACTTTGATCTTTCTGAATCAACTGAATGTACATTATAATATAATGATCTGTGATCATTAGATAGGTGGATATTTTTGGCCCTTGCTAGTTTTAATGTTCTCAAATAATGTAAAATAATGATTGCTCATATCTTAGTTATGAAATTAAAATATGTTTTATTTTTATTCTTAATGTTTAATAATATATATAACACATTCTATTTATGATTATATTATAAGACAAGTAGACATACAAGGCCATGTATAAGTCACTTATTGTTTTAAGTTACAACCTTTGAGTTACTAATATTAATATATCACTAAAAGAACAAATGAGTCAATGATAATCATGATTCCTCGATAGAACTACTCACATACAGAATAAATGAGTAATAGACAAAACGAAAAACTAAATTAACTAAAAAGTCACCAACAAAAAAGATGTGCCCCTGCCATAACAAATGACTCACCGACAGATACAAGACAGAGTAATGGACTGTCTGATTCATTGATAGAACAAGTCATCAATAATATGTGACAATAATACACTAACATACCAACACATTGAGTCAATGATAGAATGAGTCATTGACACATTTATCTACCAAAAAACGACATACCTAGAGATTAACTTACAGTTCAACACATAGGTAATTTATTTATAAACAAAATATAATATTTTACCTAATAGTCATATTGGGTTATTTAATTCTACAAATTTAATTGTATTTTTTTTACATAATTAACATGGGTTTCAGAGGTTTGATGTACAACACATGTCCCAAACATGCCTATTTTCATCTAATGTAGTAGAAAAAAATATTTACTGAAAAAAATGTAAGAATCATGAAATATAGAGATAACTTATGAAGTAAAGAAAAAGAAAGTCACGAAGAAAAATAATTCTATATAATTTTGTTCAAGAAGGATTTTCTATGAAGCAATGTCTCAATGCTCTTTCACAAAAAAACCCTTCGGAAGAGTACCTTAGAAGAGAATCTTAGCTAACTAGAAACTAGAACACTGAGCTTTGAAGACACTATGTTTTGTAGTTTTTTTTCAATATGTGGAATCAAACATCACATATGCTACAACAAAGATGTCTAAGTGCTTATAAAATATCATACAGATAATTATAGGCAATTTGCATTATTTCTTCTCGGTTGTGTATATTCTTATTATTTTGTTAGCAGTGTGTGTGTCGGTACCAGAAACACACATTGCCTCCTTAGCTATGTTGGATGATACAAGATATAATCCCTCACTCGTCTTAATTAACCATTTATTTTTCTCCCATGTATAACTGTGGAAGTGGTCCCTATGTGGCTTGATTATATTTATTTTCCTATGAATAAATGTGATAGTGTTCCAGTTGACCTAGATAGCCTTATGTGTTGTTTAGAACTCAGATCTATGGTGTGGATTTATTATATTAATATAATCTTCTGCGTGTTAGGTGCTCACCAACAAGAGAGGATTATGTCTATGCTTGAGGTTGTACCTCTTAATTTTGTCCACTGTGTTTGCGAAATTTATTTTTCTCTATTTTCTCATATATAGTAGAAAACAAAATATTACTCTGATAGTTAATCATAATTCGTGTTTATACATGTTTTTTTATTTTGTAAATTACTTTCAAATGTTATATCAATCATTCAAATTGTTGTAACTATGAACTTATAAATCTTTTGAGATACTAATTGAACATTCAAAACTCTTATAAATTTTATTTTTCATTTAACTGGACTATTTAGATTTAAAATTTAGGGAATTTTTTAAATAAAGTTATTAGCTTAATTTTTTATTGGAACTCAATTCACCACACAATTCAGTGCTTACTGTGACCAACACATGAACCATAAATTCCTAGTGATATACTAATAGTTCTATAAAAGTCATTTTATATTTGAGTAATGTATACATGAAAGTTTCTCTTGAAATTATTTTTTAAGAATAGGCATTAAAAATTAATATTAAGAATATATTATTTTGTATCATCAAAATATTATGTTCCTTTTTTCAAATACAATTTCTATAATATTCTATTTTTGTTTTTATTGAATATCATATAATATAATATGTATGTGTTTTTATTGGAAAATAACATAATTAAATACATGTTTTTATTATTATAAATTTCAATCAAAGTCTTATAAAGGTAGAATTAATAATGATGTGTAATATTTTATGGAAATTTTAATTTAGTTATAATATAATTTTTTCTTTTAATAAAAACTACATCAAAAGATAAGATATATTATTAAATAGTATAATGAATTGTGTATAATTTATTAAAATTACATTTTTATATAATTTAATATATTTTATAATTATGATACTCCAATTAAAAACTAATATGTGATTAGTGATTATTTAATTGTCTATGAATGTTATGGTTTTTATTTAGATTGAATTTTTAATTTCAATAATGATATCAATCTAATAGATTAATAATAGAAAATATATAATAAAATCCCAGGACATTCTCAATGGGTTACTGGAGTCTTTTGGAAACACCAAATGATTTTAAAAGAAGAAAAATATATTTTATATTGTAAAATAAAAACAATATATTTTTCTTTTGTTACACACAACAAACATTTTACCTTGAAATACATACAAAAAAATAGTTTCGATGGCACATTCAACAAAAATATGGTACTTAAAATCTATGTGATATATATTAGTGTTATAACCTATCCATTAAATTGACGAGTATGACTACTAATAAATAATTTATAATTTTTTTAAATATATATCTATATATAATCCACTCAATATAAAATATTTTTATACTTTTAGAAAATAATCATTCAAGTTTTAGTAAATTGATTTTTTTTCAAAATATAGTTTTCTCCGAAAATAATTATTATAGATTTTCAAGAAACAATTATTGTAATGATTTTTTTAAATTATTTACATTCTATTGAAAAAATCAAACTCATTTTTTGAATCTTAATATCTGGTACTAATTTGGCTAAAATTTCAAAATTTCTCTGAAAATTTTTATTTGTCGTGGAATACTGAAAAAATATAGATATTTGTAAAAGTTATGTTATTTTTAATTAGTTAATTAATATATAAGAAAAATTTATTTTTTAATGTTTTTTAAAGTAACATTATTATTATTTAGTTATATTTTATTACATTGAAACAAATTTATATTTTTTTTTTCAGAAAAAGAAACTTTGTGTTTAAAATTTGGTTTTTCTAAATACTATTTTAAAATACATAATGTTTCTACTTTTTAAGAAATTAAAGTAATACCTTATGGTAAATATTTTAAATAGAATTTATAGATAATATATCATTAAATAATAATTTTATCATATAATTATTTTTTTCGTTGATTTTAAAAAAATTAAAATTTTTCTAAAAAATACTATTCTTCAAAACCTGATGTCTCATCGTATGTGTGGGATTAACATTAATATAAATTTTCTTCTTATTTAATTAAAATTATGAAAAATATATTCCATTTTTTGAATCACTAAAAATTATAAATTCTACTGAGGCCATCTTAAATGTTTTCCGAATTGATTAGTGAAAATATTAAATTTAATTACAAGGATTAAGGTAACAATGAGTATACCAAGGGATTAAAAATTACACGTTAGTAAAAAATTACATTGAAAGTGGTAAAAAAATTATGTAAATATTTATATAGTAATGAATTTATGATCTATTTTTTATTTTATTAGGAGATTATTTCATTAAACGAACCGATTTAATAAATTAAGTCATGAAAATGATGAAAAAGAACATTTCTTCCTTTAAATTTATATTACATTTTAGTAAAGGGAAAACAATAATGTCAATTTACTATTTTTATTTTGAAAGATAAATTTAAAAAAATTTATCTTAAAAATTTATCTTTAATTATTAGATGTTAAATAATTGAATTGAATTATTAAGAAAATTCAGAATAATTGTCACCTTAGATAGAATGTAATTGATATTAATGATACTAAAAATATTAAATGTTAAGTAAATTGATTGGATATTGGTGGTAAATTATTATTTTATAAAAAAATATGATAATACACAATTTATAATGTTATATATTCCAATTAATTCTATAAGGACCCAGCCTTAAAACCTTACTTAATCTTGAGTTATTACAAGATTACACATTGAGGATCTTTTCGGGTTTAGATTTTTAGAGAATTAGATCATAAATCTTGAATTACATTCCACATACAAACAAAGTATAAGGCCCCAGCCTTAAAGCTTACTTAATATTGAATTAAATGAGTAATTCACATTGAGGATCTTTTCAGGTTTAGAGTTTTAGAAAATTAGGACATAACTATTACATCTCAAAAGATTACAAAGTAGTCGCTTCTACTAAACTTCCATAAAATAAAAACTCTTTAAAAGAAACATTTATAGTTCCATGTTTTAGGTAGCATGGCTTTCCCTTGATCCCATCCTTGACCCTATTCCATGCTATGTCCTGTGAAAAACATTTCAAAAAACTTTGGATGAGAATAAGAAGCTCAGTAAGGGATACACAAAGAATGAAAACTGTTAGTTTTTCAAAACAACAAGTAAACCATGAATACTTTATCAATGTAATACTTTTCACCTTCATGAAGTAGTAAAAACTTTTCACTGAAAAAAAAGTATCATTACTTACCTTTTTGTAACCAAAGGATTACCATAAAACCCATATAAAGAACACATAACATATATAAAGGTAACTTGGGACATAAACATACTTAAGTTGAATAACCATACGGTCGACTTCCACACATATCACTTAATGGAATAGCCATACAACCAATTTCCATACATACTTAATGGAATAGCCATACGGCCGACTTCCATACCCAATGCATTGGAGGTTATAACGTAACCACCCGTCCTGGTATTCACGGCACCACCCGTCATATGGTTTATAATGTCACCACCCGTGAAAATGTCCAAGTACCAATATAAAATCATAAAATATAAAACCAATATAAATGAATGATAACATTTCCACATCACAATATATCATAATAGAATCCTTTATCAAAACCATTTTCAAAACCCTTTAAAACATTTAATACAAAGATTTTTGAATCAAAGTGTCCCATACCACCTTAAAGCTTAAACTTTTAAACCATTAATATCCATATAAATAAATCCTTAAAACCATTTTGAAAACATGGATATTAATAAGAACAAATAATTAAAACATTTAAAATGACATTTTTGTTGAAGGGGTTTTACCAAAATTAGAAACACTTGAATACAATAATTGAGGAATAACATTTAGTCAGAACTTTATAATATCATGAGGATAAATGGATTCATGATATAATACTCCAAAGGACAGTATATACACCATATAAGAGTGAATTGGTGCATAACAACAATGAACCCTCAATAGAAATGTCAAATGTGATGAAATCCCTTATAAAGAAGGTATTCTTAAATTAAGGACAAATCAATCTCAAAAATATGTGTGACAAATATAAATACACCCAATATAAGTGGATATTAAGTGTAAAACAATAAAAGGTCATTCACACATATTCAATGGATGACATATTCAATGACTACATGTTGAACCCAAAGAAATCGAAATTGGGTTAAAAAGTTCCCTTGACAGCCTAACAGCATCGCATCAAAATGAGTTGATGAGAGATAAAAAGTGTATCTCATCACTTGGAAATAAAATTTACATCAATAAAAATATATGAGAACATATCCCAACATAACAATATGTAAATTAAAAGACCAAACAAAATAAGTCTTTTAAAAAAGAGTAGGGTGAAAGGTTCCCTTACCGACTTGGGTATCTTTCAAAACATACACCCCATGTAAGAAAGACAATAGATCATTGATGTAAATACTCATAAACGAATGTATATTACACAAAGAGTAGAATAATTTTCAGTACATACACCACTCAATGTAATTTGTGGCAAATGTAGCATAAATCTCACGGGAATAAAAGTGAGATGAAAAATCCCTTACGAAAACTCGGCAGCTTAACGACGCCACATAAAACTTCCGAATATGGATTGATGAGATCAAATAGGGTATCTCATCACATTACAATAAAATTTACAGAAAGAGGAATATAAAAGAACATCCCCCAACATTACAAAGAGGAGCCTAAAATAAGTGACATAAAGGAGAGTACTTAAAAAGAAAGAGAGACGTTAGATCTCTTACGAAAGTTCGGCAGCCTAACGGTGCCACTCAAAACTTCCAAAATGGATTGATTATAGAGAATAGGGTATCTCATCACATGAAAATAAAAATTACAGTAGGATTAATATAAAATAACATCCCAATTATAAGAAATATGAGCTTAAAATAAATGACATAAAAGAGTGTACTTAAAAAGAAAGAGAGTTGTAGGATCCCTTACCTCGGGTCCGACTTGACTCGATCGTTCTTTAATCTCCTGAATAATAAACTTGAGTTAATTTATACTTCCTTAAGAACCTTTTTAAAGTTCATTATTCCTTTTATATAACTTATTACCATGTTATAAACATTATTTAATCATTTAAGTTAATCATGTTTGTTTTGTCGATATTTGGTTCTTAAGTCGAAAGTGGACTTCTTACAATGACATGTTGTTCGTGTGGTCAAAGGATCTTTATATCCAGAATGAAATTCCTGATTTGGATATAATATGTATCATATATATCCAGAATATACATGTATTTATAATATTACATAATCATTTAGAGGTATGAAATGAAATGCACCGTTCATGGAGACGGTAAGCCGTACGTACGCAATAACGCTACTTTCATTTCTTTGTCATATTAATGGAATTAAAACTAAATGGGAGGTACGTATATTTTAATTAAAGAATTATATTCATCATTTAGATATATCATTAATTATATATATCCATTATATACATGTACTTTTAATAGGACATTACATTTGGGGACAAGAAATGAAATGCACCGTTCATGGAGACGGTAAGCCGTACGTACGCATGAACGCTGCTTTAATTTCTATCTCATACTTTAATGGAAAGAAATAATAATGATATAGAGGTATATTATAATTCCAGTATAACATCATATATAATAACTTTAAATCCATCCTTTACACGTCCCACATATGGCATTAACGAATCACATCACTTTGAGGGGGCGGTAGTCCACACTTCCTTAAATGAAGATATCGTGTTTACCCATAATGGAAACCACGAAGGTATGCTAAAAATGAAAAATAAAGAATCTTAAAGAAAACATAAACATATAATATATCATATATAAAATATAGTGACATCATAATGGCCACCTTTGAAGGTGTTAAATGAGTATTGAACAATCATCGTTTTGGGAGGCAGAATTTTGCCATCCACGGAAACCGTATGTTCTTTAACCATTTGATGTAGTTGTGTGAGAGTGTAACTCAAATAAATCTTATAACAACATCCTAGTATATTGAACATACTGGTGTTGTTACAAAATAAGTAAATAAAAAGAGTTTAGAGGGTTGGAGAAGCAAAATAAAACAAATGAACAAGAGAGAATGAATTACCTTTAAAAGTGTAACTCCTTTAGATTTGAGCCTCAAGGCTTCCTTTGAAAGGATTCTTCCCAAAGGGAATCCTCTAGGATGAGGAGAGGGATGTGGAGAGAGTAAATGGGCAGGGGTTGGCCGAGCCAAAGGCTTGAGGAGTGTGTGAAATGAGGTAGAGGTGGAGGCCTTTTATAAGAGGAGAGGATGGGCCCTTTTGGAATGTAAAGAAATATTACTTTATTTGAAAATGTGTTTCGGTTTTAAAAGGTCCCACATTGATAGACTTCGTGGATAAGGTGTCAAGGGTTCGAAATACACTCATCCAATTGGTTTTGGACATGTGTAGTTCATATATTTTACATTATCTTTCCATTTTATTTAAATCGTCAAATAATGATGTCATCACTGCATCATTATTATGTCATAAATAATTTAATTTATTTAATGTCTAAAAATTATAAAAAAAATACTATGATGTATGATATCTTTTTATCGCTCCAATGACTATTTATAATAAAAATGTGGACCTGTGTAACCCTACTTAAAAATTGTTTTAGTAAAACAACTCATGTTTGTGTCAATTTAATTTTAACATTAAATAAAAAGTTATTTATGTCATTTCCCAACCAATGTGTCTCCATGGGGTCCCCAAGTTGACCCATGGATTGTCTTGGTCGGCCATGACACAACCATATGGTTGGGACATGTGTCTAGGTCACTTTATATTATTAAAGCATTATTTATACCTTAAACTACCCTAATTACCATTAATCACGATTAAGAACTTAATAAGTTACTATTCACCAAAAAATTATTTTTATCCCATTGAACCACATTTTTCTTCTTAATGACAACCATGTATGTCGGATTTTTGAAATTCAAAACACAATGATTGAAAATTTCATTTAAACAGAAAATCAGTCTTTATAAGTACCACTTAGTGGTTTCACTATTCATCAAAAATTGAAGTTTTTCAGAAAATTACCAAAAATTCACCCTAAGCTATATTTGATATTCCAAATTCCAAAATGAAGTATATTTTACAAAATTCAAAAAATATAAGTCACATTAATTAATTTAATAATTAATTCCCGCTGTCAGAGCAAATAGCGTGTTTTTATGAAACAATAAGTATCAAAAGATTGACACTAGTTTAAGTCCGATTTCAAAGTGAAATTGATTCCAACAACCACTATTGGATTTAATGGTAAAAATATTTTCTAATTTCACTTTAAAACCAATTCAAAATGTAATATAATCATATAAATAAATTATATTAAAAAGAGGTTTTGAATTAAAATACAACATTTTACACTATTCATTAAAAAAAATGAACTTTATCAGAAAAATACCAAAAATTTACACAAAGTAAAATTTAATGTCTCGATTCTAAAGAAGAGTTTTATTTGGTGAAAAATAATGTATAAGAGTGATCAAAACTATATTTAATGATAGTTCACCATCAAAAGGCGATAAGTGAACCTTTAGTGAAAACTAGGGCATATACGCCTAAAATTGAATTCTTTCTGTATTTTAAGCCTTTATCTTTTATTGGATAAATGTAAAAACATTTAAAAACATATATAATCATATTTTAGTTATTTCTATCCATTACCGCCATTGCAACGGCTACATGTTAACTACCATTTAAAATAATATAATTTTTTATTAGAGTGCAACGTAAGATTCCCAAGAAACTCGTTGTTGCGTGTTGGGTACGCCATCGAGCATAGTGTCCCCTTTAAAGTAATTTAAATATTTTATTCACAAATATGGATAAATATGAAATGTCATATTCTTTATTTACCTAGGGTGTTACATCTTTCCCCCCTTTTTGGAATTGCGTCCTCGCAATTTTAAAATTGGGCTTGGAAACATCCTTGAAAGTCCCACATCGGAACAAAAGTCGGTAAAACAAACACTTTAAAATAAAGAAAGATAAGTACAAAGGTCACCCGAGTTAACCCATACTAGGATTCCAAGTATGAAAATATGGACATGGAGGAAAAAACAAAGGGTCATGTTCTGATAGAGAGTGATAGAAAACATGTTTAGGAGAATGTTAACCACGAGAAAATCACAAACTTGTGATGGGTTAAACGGTATTCGATTCCCCAGTAGGAAAAGTTAATAGACAACATTTTTGTTATAAGTTACTTTTTATTAAGGAATTTATTCATAAGGAAACATAATCACTTATCATATTGACTTTCAACTTTTATTAGATTCCTTACACAAACTCATATTTTCTCCAAAAGACGAGTATTTAGGAAGACTTGTTCACATTAAGAGTACTATAATCAACTTCTAGAGAATCACCTAATCCACAAAATAGAACTATATACTTCCCATGTCTTTAGACTTTAAGCAAAACCAAAACCAAAAAGGCTAGTACAAGATCAGATAATCCAGAAAAGGATAACCCTTTATAAAAAGAAAATCTATTCTTAATCTCCAAAATTTGTCCAACAAAACCCAAAGTTCAACAAGGACCATTCTATAATCAATTTGTCCATAAAATTCTTCAAATTAAACCAATATAAGATTGAAACCCAAACAATTTAATGATTTAGTCACATAGTCTTCCAAGTTAAATCGTAACATTTATCTCCAAACAACATCAGTTGCTCCTAATGTCCCGTATTGAAATGTAATTAACCTAATCACATATCCTCCATGATAGGTTAATCATTTTCATAAATAACCCAAAATCATCTTACTCTTTCTTCATAAAATCATATAACCAAAAAGAATCAGTCAAACTAACCAGGGACTTCACGTAGTCCAGTGGTAGGCGATAAATACCAGTCGCACTTTGGTTGTGGGTTCAATTCCCGCAGCTTTGTCCGACGCGACGGGTTGTCACACGGTCTGTGTGTTGTCCTTTTTCCAAAACTATATAATTCTTAAAACATTCCCCAAAATGAGATAAAATCTTCAAGAATAATCATAACATATATTAACCTCAAGTTTATCTCATTCCATTCATTTTCCATCATATCATAGAGTGACCCATAATTACCTAAAAATTAAGTATTATATTAACCCTAATGGTTACCTTAATAATTATTACCTGAATTTCCACATAGAGTTGGCCATCTCGTACATGATGCATTAGAGAACTCACCAAGGATGAAGTGGTTGATCATGACTCCTTGATATTTGGTTTAGAACAACCACGAGTTTCCTCATTGAATCCTCCATTTTATCTAGTATCTTAATCAGAGAACCACCACAGTTTCCTTCAAACCTGTTGTCTCTTTGGTGCCTGATAGATCCATCCGTTCACTAAAAATAGAAATGTCAGTGTGAGTATATCAACAAAACCATCATGTACTAATGAGGAATGTAAACACTAAGATACACTTACTCATTCACTTTATCTAAAACTATGACTCTTTTTGAAATCCTAACCATTATGGTAATGTCACTTATGCTTAAAGAATACCCTAACCTCTAATGTTATCTAAACCGACCTTTGATACCAACTATAAGGCCCCAGCCTTAAATCTTACTTAATATTGAATTAAATGAGTAATTCACATTGAGTATCTTTTCAGGTTTAGAGTTTTAGAAAATTACGACATAACTATTACGTCTCAAAATATTACAAAGTAGTCGCTTCTACTAAATTTCCATAAAATAAAAACTCTTTAAAAGAAAAATTTATAGTTCCATGTTTTAGGTAGCATGACTTTCCCTTGATCCCATCCTTGACCCTATTCCATGATATGTCCTGTGAAAAACATTTCAAAAAACTTGGGATGAGAATAAGAAGCTCAGTAAGGGATACACAAATAATGAAAACTGTTAGTTTTTCAAAACAACATGTAAACCATGAATACTTTATCAATGTAATACTTTTCACCTTCATGAAGTAGTAAAAACTTTTCACTGAAAAAAAAGTATCATTACTTACCTTTTTATAACAAAAGGATTACCATAAAACCCATATAAAGAACACATAACATATATAAAGGTAACTTGGGACATAAACATACTTTTGTGGAATAACCATACGGTCGACTTCCACACATATCACTTAATGAAATAGCCATACGGCCAATTTCCATACATACTTAATGGAATAGCCATACGGCCGACTTCCATACCCAATGCATTGGAGGTTATAACATAACCACCCATCCTGGTATTCACGGCACCACCCGTCATATGGTTTATAACGTAACCACCCGTTAAAATGTCCAAGTACCAATATAAAATCATAATACATAAAACCAATATAAATGAATGATAACATTTACACATCACAATATATCATAATAGAATCCTTTATCAAAACCATTTTCAAAACCCTTTAAAACATTTAATACAGAGATTTTTGAATCAAAGTGTCCCATACCACCTTAAAGATTAAAATTTTAAACCATTATTATCCATATAAATAAATCCTTAAAACCATTTTGAAAACATGGATATTAATAAGAACAAATAATTAAAACATTTAAAATGACATTTTGGTTAAAGGGGTTTTACCAAAATTAGAAACACTTGAATACAATAATTGAGGAATAACATTTAGTCAGAACATTATAATATCGTGAGGATAAATGGATTCATGATATAATACTCCAAAGGACAGTATATACACCATATAAGAGTGAATTGGTGCATAACAACAATGAACCCTCAATAGAAATGTCAAATGTGATGAAATCCCTTATAAAGAAGGTATCCTTAAATTAAGGACAAATAACTCTCAAAAATATGCGTGACAAATATAAATACACCCAATATAAGTGGATATTAAGTGTAAAACAATAAAAGGTCATTCACACATATTCAATGGATGACATATTCAATGACTACATGTTGAACCCAAAGAAATCAAAATTGGGTTAAAAAGTTCCCTTGACAGCCTAACAGCATCGCATCAAAATGAGTTGATGAGAGATAAAAAGTGTATCTCATCACTTGGACATAAAATTTACATCAATAAGGATATATGAGAACATATCCCAACATAAAAATATGTAAATTAAAAGACCAAACAAAAGATGTCTTTTAAAAAAGATTAGGGTTAAAGGTTCCCTTACTGACTTGGGTATCTTTCAAAACATACACCCCATGAAAGAAGGACAATAGATCATTGATGTAAATACTCATAAACGAAAGTATATTACACAAAGAGTAGAATAATTTTCAGTACATACACCACTCAATGTAATTTGTGGCAAATGTAGCATAAATCTCACGGGAATAAAAGTGAGATGAAAAATTCCTTACGAAAACTCGGCAGCCTAACGGCGCCACATAAAACTTCCGAATATGGATTGATGAGATCAAATAGGGTATCTCATCACATTAAAATAAAATTTAAAGCAAGAGGAATATAAAATAACATCCCCCAACATTACAAAGAGGAGCCTAAAATAAGTGACATAAAGGAGAGTACTTAAAAAGAAAGAGAGACGTTAGATCTCTTACAAAATTTTGACAGCCTAACGGCGCCACTCAAAACTTCCAAAATGGATTGATGAGAGAGAATAGTGTCTCTCATCACATGAAAATAAAAATTACAGTAGGTGTAATATAAAAGAACATCCCAATCATAAGAAATATGAGCTTAAAAGAAATGACATAAAAGAGTGTACTTAAAAAGAAAGAGAGTTGTAGGAACCCTTACCTCGTGTCCGACATGACTCGATCGTTCTTTAATCTCCTGAATAATAAACTTGAGTTAATTTATACATCCTTAAGAACCTTTTTAAAGTTCATTATTCCTTTTATATCACTTATTAACATGTTATAAACATTATTTAATCATTTAAGTTAATCATGTTTGTTTTGTCGATATTTGGTTCTTAAGTCGAAAGTGGACTTCTTACAATGACATGTTGTTCGTGTGGTTAAAGGTTCTTTATATCCAGAATGAAATTCCTGATTTGGATATAATATGTATCATATATATCCAGAATATACATGTATTTATAATATTACATAATCATTTATAGGTAAAAAATGAAATGCACCGTTCATGGAGACGGTAAGCCGTACGTACGCATGAACGCTACTTTCATTTCTTTGTCATATTAATGGAATTAAAACTAAATGAGAGGTATGTATATTTTAATTACAGAATTATATTCATCATTTAGATATATCATTAATTATATATATCCATTATATGCATGTACTTTTAATAGGACATTACATTTGGGGATAAGAAATGAAATGCACCGTTCATGGAGACGGTAAGCCGTACGTACGCATGAACACTACTTTCATTTCTATCTCATACTTTAATGGAAAGAAATAATAATGTTATAGAGGTATATTATAATCCAGTATAACATCATATATAATAACTTTAAATCCATCCTTTACACGTCCCACATATGGCATTAACGAATCACATCACTTTGAGTGGGCGGTAGTCCGCACTTCCTTAAATGAAGATATCGTGTTTACCCATAATGGAAACCACGAAGGTATGCCAAAAATGAAAAATACAGAATCTTAAAGAAAACATAAACATATAATATATCATATATAAAAATAGTTACATCATAATGGCCACCTTTGAAGGTGTTAAATGAGTATTGAACAATCATCATTTTGGGAGGCAGAATTTCACCATCCACGGAAACCGTATGTTCTTTAACCATTTGATGTAGTTTTGTGAGAGTGTAGCTCAAATAAATCTTATAAAAACATCCTAGTATATTGAAGATACTGGTGTTGTTACAAAAGAAGTAAATAAAAAGAGTTTAGAAGGATGGAGAAGCAAAATAAAACAAATGAACAAGAGAGAATGAATTACCTTTAAAAGTGTAACTCCTTTAGATTTGAGCCTAAAGGCTTCCTTTGAAAGGATTATGCCAAAAGGGAATCCTCTAGGATGAGGAGAGGGATGTGGAGAGAGTAAATGGGCAGGGGTTGGCCGAGCCAAAGGCTTGAGGAGTGTGTGAAATGAGGTAGAGGTGGGGGCCATTTATAAGAGGAGAGGAGGGGCACTTTTGGAATGTAAAGAAATATTTCTTTATTTGAAAATGTGTTTCGGTTTTAAAAGGTCCCACATTGATAGAATACGTGGATAAGGTGACAAGGGTTCGAAATACACTCATTCAATTGGTTTTGGACATGTGTAGTTCATATATTTTACATTATCTTTCCATTTTATTTAAATCGTCAAATAATGATGTCATCACTACATCATTATTATGTGATAAATAATTTAATATATTTAATGTATAAAAATTATAAAAAAATTCTATGATGTAGGATATATTTTTATCTTTCCAATGAATATTTATAATCAAAATGTGGACCTGTGTACCCCTACTTAAAAATTGTTTTAGTAAAACAACTCATGTTTGTGTCAATTTAATTTTAACATTAAATAAAAAGTTATTTATGTCATTTCCAAAACAAAGTGTCTCAATGGGGTCCCCAAGTTGACCCATGGATTTTATTGGTCGGCCATGACACAACCAATATGGTTGGGACATGTGTCTAGGTCACTTTATATTATTAAAGCATTATTTATACCTTAAACTACCCTAATTACCACTAATCACGATTAAGAACTTAATAAGTTACTATTCAACAAAAAATTATTTTTATCCCATTGAACCACATTTTACTTATTAATGACAACCATGTATGTCGGATTTTTGAAATTCAAAACACAATGATTGAAAATTTCATTTAAACAGAAAATCAGTCTTTATAAGTACCACTTAGTGGTTTCACTATTCATCAAAAATTGAAGTTTTTCAGAAAATTACCAAAAATTCACCCTAAGATATATTTGATATTCCGAATTCAAAAATGAATTCTATTTTAAAAAATTCAAACCATATAAGTCACATTAATTAATTTAATAATTAATTCTCGCTGTCAGAGCAAATAGCGTGTTTTTATGAAACAATAAGTATCAAAAGATTGAAACTAGTTTAAGTCCGATTTCAAAGTGAAATTGATTCCAACGACCACTATTGGATTTAATGGTAAAAATATTTTCTAATTTCACTTTAAAACCAATTCAAAAGATAATCTAATCATATAAATAAATTATATTAAAAATAGGTTTTGAATTAAAATACAACATTTTACACTATTCATTAAAAAAATGAACTTTATCAGAAAAATACCAAAAATTTACACAAAGTAAAATTTAATGTCCCGATTCTAAAGAAGAGTTTTATTTGGTCCAAAAGAATTTATAAGAGTGATCAAAACTATATTTAATGACAGTTCGGCATCAAAAGGCGATAAGTGAACCTTTAGTGAAAACTAGGGCATATACGCCTGAAATTGAATTCTTTCTGTATTTTAAGCCTTTATCTTTTATTGGATAAATTTAAAAACATTTAAAAACATATATAATCATATTTTAGTTATTTCTATCCATTCCCTCCATTACAACGGCTACATGTTAACTACCATTTAAAATAATATAATTTATTATTAGAGTGCAACGTAAGATTCCCAAGAAACTCGTTGTTGCGTGTTGGGTACGCCATCGAGCATAGCGTCCCCTTTAAAGTCATTTAAATATTTTATTCACAAATATGGATAAATATGAAATGTCATATTCTTTATTTACCTGGGGTGTTACACAAAGTGGTTACATAAAGATAGTATTCTTCTTTCCAATCAATGGATACATATTTAAAATAAAACATCGATTCTTTCTTGACACTTCCTTGACACTATCATCATATCATGTACCTTTCCCTTGACCTGTGGAAAACATTTCAAAAAAACTTGGGATGAGCATAAAAATCTCAGTAAGGGATATAAAAATATGGAAAGGAAACATGGGTACATATATACATAAGAATGAAATCATACTTTACCCATAAAACATAAGCACTTTAACATCCCTCATCAAATCATGAATAAATCATAGAAATCATAAGACATAAAGGTAACCTGAGGCATTCATAACATTCTTACGTAGGGAGTAACCATATTGGTTACGTTTGGAATACCCATAACAGTATATTCCCTAAATCTCTTCGAAGAAACCTTAACGTTTCACACCTTCGCGTTACCCAATGCATTGGAGTTCTATATCGAGCTCACCTACCCTTAGTCTATCACGGAACCACCCGTCTTCATAATAATGCCCAAGAACCTCAACATAATCGTATCACATAAAACATGCATAAAGGAAACATAACATTTACACATTTCAATCACAAGATATCAATACAACACATTGATATAAAAACATTATAAAAACAATTTTCAATACCAAAAAAAAAGAAAAGTAAAACATGGTATTTATTTTTCTTTAAAAAAAAGGTATGGCTTGTAAAGGAAGCCGAAACTCAAATAATGATCACGGCGGCGGAGAATTCGTTGTCACCGCATACGTAAGACAAAAACATTCCCTTTTGTCATTTAGTAAACGCTTCGTTTAAAAAAGATTCCTTTTGAATAAACGTAAAAGTCAAAGGGGTTTATACACCGTATAAAAGAAGGTTGTGTATAAAACAAAATATGACTCAATGAAAGGAGATTGAGACGAAGTCCCATACCTCGGGTCCAACATGACTCAGTATTTCTTTAATCTCCTGAATAATAAGCTTGAGTTAATTTCTTAATAACCCTTTTGAAGTTCATTATTCTTTTTATATCACTTATTTCCATTTCATGAACACTATGTAATTATTTACGTTAATAACAGTCGTTTTAACGATCATTGGTACTTGAGTAAAAAATAAGCCCTTTATAATTACAAGTTGTTCATGTATCCATTATATCCAGAATGGTATTCATGATATAGATATCATATATGTAATATATATTCAGTACATGCATGCATTTATAATATTACATAATCATTTAGAGGTAAGAAATGAAATGCACCGTTCATGGAGACGGTAAGCCGTACGTATGCATGAACGCTACTTTCATTTCTATTTCGTATTTTATAGAATGGAATCATAATGATATAAAGGTATATTATAATTCCAGTATAATATCATATATAATATCGTAGTTCCATCCTTTATACGTCCCACATATGGTATTTAACGAATCAAATCACTTTGAGGGGGCGGTAGTCCGCATTTCTCTTAAATGAAGATATCGCGTTTACCCATAATGGAAACCATAAAGGAATGCCTAAAATAAAAAATACAGAAGCTTAAGGAAAACATAAACAGATTATATATCATATATAAATATAGTGACATCTTAATGGCCACCATTAAAGGTGTTAAAAGAATGTTGAACAATCATCGTTTCGGGAGGCATAAATTCACCATCCACGGAAATAGTATGTCATTTAACCATTAGATGTAGCTGTGTGTAAGTGTAGCTCGAATACTTATTATAAAAACATCCTAGTATATTTAAGATACTGGAGTTATTACAAAAGAAATGAATAAAAAGAGTTTAGGGGGTTGGAGATGCAAAATAAAACAAAAAGACTCAAGTGAAGACATTTCCTTAAAATCGGGTAACTCCCATTGGTTTGAGATCAAAGGCTTCCTTGGGAAGACCTCTGCCCAAAGTGAGGCTTCAAAAAGTAAGAGAGAAAAGTGGAGAGACCAATTGGGCAGGTTTCGGCCAATCCAAAGGCTTTGGGAGTGTGGGTAAGGAGGTAGAGGTGGGGGCCTTTTATAAGAGGAGAGGAGGGGCACTCTTGAAAAGTAAAGAAATATTACTTTATTTGAAAATGATTTTCTGAATAAAAAGGTCCCACATTGATATAATTCGAGGGTAAGGTGATAAGGGTTCGAAATAAACCCATACAATAGGTTTTGGACATGTGAAGGTCATATATTTTACATTATCAGTTCATTTTATTTAAATCCTTTATTAATGAGGTAATCAGTGCATCATCATGATATCATAAATAATTCAATAAATTAAATGTCTAAAAATTATAAAAAAAATACTAGGATGTTGGAAATCTCTTTATATTTCCAATGACTATTTATAATAAAAAATCCGACTTGTATAACCCCATGTAAAAATTGTTTCAGTAAAACATTTCTTGTTTGTGTCATTTTTACTTTAACATTAAATAAAAAGTAATCTATGTCATTTCCCAACCAAAGTGGCTCTATGGGGTCCCCAAGTTGACCCATGGATTTTCATGGTCGGCCATGACAAATCCAATGAGGGTAGGACATGTTTCAAGCTCATCTCATATTATTAAAACATTATTTTTACCTTAAACTACACTAATTACCACTAATCGCGATTAAGAACTTAAAAGTTACTATTCAGCAAAAAATTATTTTAATCTCATTGAACCACATTTTACTTATTAATGACAACCATGTATGTCGGATTTTTGAAAATCATATCAAAAAAGTGGCAAAGTTTCATTTAAACAAAAAATCAGTTTCTTTAACTACCACTTAGTGGTTTCACTATTCATCAAAAATTGAAGTTTTTCAGAAAGATACCAAAACTTCACCCTAAGCTATATTTGATATTCCGAATTGAAAATTGATGTCTATTTTACAAAATTCAAAACGTGTAAGTTGCATTAATTAATTTAATAACTAATTCCTACTGTCATGACAAATAGCGTGTTTTTATGAAACAATAAGTATCAAAAGATTGACACTAGTTTAAGTCCAATTTCAAAGTGAAATTGATTCCAATGACCACCATTGGATAAAATGGTAAAAATATATTCTAATTTCACTTCAAAACCAATTCAAAATATAATCTAATCATATAAATAAATTAGATTAAAAAGAGGTTTTGAATTAAAATACAACATTTTTCACTATTCATTAAAAAATGAACTTTATCGGAAAAATACCAAAAATTCACAAAAAGTAAATTTTGATGTCCCAATCATAAATAATAAGTTTATTTTGAAAAACATAGCTTATAAAATTGTCAAAAGATAGATTTAGAAAGGGTTTTCCATCAAAAGGCAGTAAAACAGTCTTTTAAGAATATTAGTGTATTCCATGCATAAGATTGTATTTATTTTCATTTTAAGCCTCTAAAACACTATCTTAATCATTAATAGACATAGATAAAAATATCTATTATTCATTACTTACTTGGGATGTTACATACTTCCCCCTTTAGAAAATTGTTTCCCCGCAATTTATTTACTTATCGAATAAATGGGGGTACTTATCCCTCATTGCATTTTCAGATTCCCATGTTGCCTCTTCAATCATGTGGTTTTTCCACAAAACCTTTACCTGATGAATCACCTTATTCCGTAACACATGCTCCCTATGGTCAGGAATCTGGACCGGTTGTTCATTATATGATAGGTTCTCTTCCAACTGAACTACCTCGGGACTCAAAACATGAGATGGATCTGGCATGTACTTTCTCAGCATCGAAACATGAAAAACATTGTGTACCTGAGATAAAATTAGAGGTAAAGCCACTCGGTAAGCAACTGATCCAACTCTCTCCAGAATTTCATATGGTCCAACGAACCTTGGACTCAACTTTCCTTTCTTACCAAATCACATCACACTTTTCCATGGTGATACTTTGAGAAAAACATTATCACCTACCTCAAAAGAGAGATCCTTCTCCTGTTGTCCGCATAACTAATCTGCCTGCTCTGAGCTGTTCTTATGTGTTTCTGTATCAGCTGAACTTTTTCTGCCATCTCTTCTACCAATTCTGGTCCCATCAGCTTCCTTTCACCCACTTCATCCCAAAATGCTGGAGTTCGACACCGCTTCCCATATAATGCCTCAAATGGTGCCATCTATATATTGGAATGAAAACTGGTATTATAAGAAAACTCAACCAAAGAAATATGTTGGTCCCAACTTCCCTGATAATCCATAGAACAATCTCGAAGCATATCCTCTAAGGTCTGAATTGTTCTATCTGACTGCCCATCTGATTGAGGATGAAAAGTTGTACTAAAATTTAATTCAGTACCCAACAACTTCTGAAGGCCTTTCCAAAAGATAGATGTGAACCTGGGATCACGGTCAGATACAATGGAGAGAGGAACTCCATTTATCTTGACTATCTCTTTAAGATACAAACGGGAAAGTTTATCTTGGGAAAAAGTATCTCGTATAGCACGGAAATGAGCAGATTTAGTCAAGCGATCAACAATAACCCAGATTGAATTATTACCTCGAGATGTCTTCAGTAATCCCACAACAAAGTCCATGGATATATTTTCACATTTCCACTCTGGAACTGGTAAAGGCTGAAGCATCCCATTCGGTAACTGCCGCTCTGCGTTAACCTGTTGACATGTCAAACACTTCACAGTAAAATTAGCAATATCTCTATTCGTTCCATCCCACCAGTAATACTCCCGCAGATCTCTGTACATCTTAGTACTACCAGGATGAACTGAAAATGGAGAACTATAAGCTTCACATAACAACTCTCTCTTCAACTGTGAATCACAAGGCACACACAATCTCTTCCCAAATCTCAAAACACAATCATTATCAATGTTGAATTCATACAACTTACCTTTCTGAAGCAGCTCTACCTTTTTCTGCAACTCACTGTCTTGCTTCTGTGCTTGCTTGATTCTATCTGATAGAGATGATCTCCCTGATACCTAAAACAAAACAGAATAACATCTGGCGCCAAAAACTTCTATGCCAAAGTTCATCAAATCCTTAACAAAAGGATCAAGTTCCAAATGCAACATCTTTAATGAAGCATTACTTTTTCAACTCAAAGAATCGGCCAGATTATTTGCTTCTCCCGAATGGTAGTGAATTGTACAATCATAATCCTTGATTAATTCTAGCCATCTCCTTTGTCTCATGTTCAATTATTTCTGAGTGAATATATACTTTAAACTTTTGTGATCAGTATATATTTCACTCATTACTCCATACAAATGATGCCTCTAAATTTTTAAAGCATAAACAACAGCAGCTAATTCCAAATCATGTGTAGGGTAATTTACCTCATGAGTTTTAAACTATCGTGAAGCATAAGCAATTTCCTGATCATTCTACATTAGGACGCAACCATGTCCTTTCAATGAAGCATCACTGTAGATAAGAAACTCACCATTCCTGGAAGGTAGTTCCAAAACTGGAGCTTTCACCAATCTTTTTTTCAATTCCTGAAAACAATGTTCACATTCTTTTGTCCAGATAAACTAACACCCTTCCGAGATAGTTTAGTCATTGGAATAGATAACCGAGAAAAATTTCTAACAATCCTTCGGTAATAGCCTACCAAACCAAGGAAGCTATGAATCTTAGTTACATTTGTGGGTCTTGGACAGTCTTCCACAACTTTTGATTTTGCAGGATTAATAGTTATCCCATCTTTAGAAACAATGTGACCAAGGAATGAAATTTGTTGCAACCAAAACTCACACTTTCTGAATTTCCCATACAATTTCTTTTCTTTTATGGTTTGCAAGATAAACCTTAAATGTCTTTCATGCTCCTCTTTACTTTTAGAAAACACCAAAATATCATCAATGAAAACCACCACAAACTTATCGAAGAACTCATCGAATATTCTATTCATTACGTCCATGGATACAGCAGGTGCATTGGTTAGCCCAAAAGGCATTACTAAAAATTCATAATGGTCATATCATGTACGGAACACGGTCTTCGGAACATCTGGTTCCTTTACATTCAGCTGATGGTACCCCGATCTCAAGTCAATATTTGAAAAATACTGAGCTCCCTGGAGCTGATCAAACAAATCATCGATATGATTCATAGGATATTTGTTCTTAACAGTGATGTTATTCAAGGATCTATAATCAATGCAAAGTCTCATTGAACCATCTTTCATTTTAACAAACAAAACAGGAGCACCCCATGGTGATGTGCTAGGTCGAATGAAACCTTTCTCTAATAAATCTTGAAATTTCTCCTTCAACTCTAAATGTTCAATTTGAACCATTCGATAAGGGGGTTTTGTAATTGGCTTAGCATCAGGAACTAAGTCAACGGTAAACTCAACTTCCCGATCTGGTATTATTCCAGGCAAATCATTAGGAAAAACACTAGGATACTCATTTACCACTGGCACATCATTAATCTGAACAGTTCCTTTATTTTCAATGATGTGTGGAAGGTACCATTCATTTCCATCTTTTACAAGTTTATCGGCCTCTTGATATATTATCAACAGTAAGGGTTCATTCTTGTACACAAACTGAAAGTCTTTCTGAAAAGAAACTTCTTTAGCTCTACATTCAATCTAAGCATGGTAATTAGAGAGCCAATCCATACCCAGGATAACATCAAACTCTACTAGAGGTAGAAAAATAAGGTTTGCAAGTAGGTTCTTTCCACAGATAAGGATAGGACGGTTCTTATAAATTCATTTTTCCTCATCATTTCCCCCAGGTGTTTTTACCAAAAGTTCAGGAGTCATTTCTTGAGATGATATTCCTATTTTACTAGAAAAGTTTTTAGAGATGAAAGAATATGTAGACCCCGAATCAAACAACACACTGGAATAATCTGAAAAAACAAACCAAGTACCTGATACAACTTCATTTGATGGCCCGACATCTGCTGAAGTAGTTGCAAAGGATTTCACCACCCCTTTCTGCATGTCGTCTAACTGCTTCCCATCACTTGAGCTCTTTGTCGGACACTCGTTTTCATAGTGACCCATCTCATTCCACTTATAACATTTCACTAACTGTAAATCAAATTTGGTCTTACCTTCACCTTGATCCTTTTCAGTGCAATCACGAGCCTTATGTCCCATCTTACCACATCGGTAGCACTATCCAGAATTCAGAAGTCATTCCCCAGCATGCCTTTTGCCACATTTATCACAAACTGGAAACTTAGTTTTCTTACCATCATACTTTTTTGAAGAATTATTACCTTTCTCCTGCCACCTCGGTCTCTTCTTCTGTTGGTTTTTATAGAAAACTTGATCATCAGCAAACTCCATTTCCACCTTCTCAGCACATCGAACAAGCTTTTCATAACTTTTAAACTCAGGAGAAGCTAAAGCCCTTCGATATTTTGGCTTTAATCCTGAGTAAAAATGATTGATTTTACTATCAAGGTCTCAGATAAAATTTGGAGCATACCATGTCAATCGAGTGAACCTTTCTTCATAGGTATCCACTGAGTCTTCATCTTGCCTCAATTACAAGAATTTATTTTCCAACCTATGTCGAACAACCTTAGGAAAATACTTTTCAAGAAACATACCATTGAATTCATCCAAGTCAAGAGCATCAATCTCATCGGCGTCCCTGATATTTTTAACCATCGACCACCACTGATCGGCTTCACCCTCCAAATGGTAAATAGCAAAACTAACCTTTTGATTGTCTGAACACCCCATTACATTGAAAATCTTGTCCAGTGCTTTAATCCACCCTTCAGCTAGCATAGGGTTAGATGATCCTCTGAATGATGGGGGATGTTGCCTCATGAAATGTTCCACCACTGACATGTTCCTATGTGGTTGATCTGGCTGATCTCATGCATGGATACCACCACCATGTATCGCTTGAGTCAACTGCTCCATTACTGCAAAAAATGGTTCAGTTCCAATTCCGACCATCTCAGGATGCTGATTCGGAAGGTTATTTCCTTCTGTATGCCTTCCTAGCACTGCTTCCTTGTTTCCTCTACGGAAAACCATTCCGAACAAACATATCTTAGATAAAGCAACATAGTAATATTCAAATACTATATCACTTCAATTTGACCATAAAAAAATATTTTTGGATAATAATTTAATAGAATTCTAACTCCTAAAGTTATCTAAACCGACCATTGATACCAACTATAAGGCCCCAGACTTAAAAACTTACTTAATCTTAAGTTATTACAAGATTACACATTGAGGATCTTTTCGGGTTTAGAGTTTTAGAGAATTAGATCATAAAACATGCATTACATTCCACATAAAAACAAAGTGGTTACATAGAGATAGTACTCTTCTTTCCCATCAATGGAAATATATTTAAAATAAAACATGGATCCTTTCTTGACACTTCCTTGACACTATCATCATATCATGTACCATTCCCTTGACCTATGAAAAACATTTCAAAAAAAATTGGATGAGCATAAAAAACTCAGTAAGGGATATAAAAATATGGAAAGGAAACATGGGTACATATATACATAAGAATGAAATCATACATTACCCATAAAACATAAGCACATTAACACACCTCATCAAATCATGAATAAATCATTGAAATCATAAGACATAAAGATAACTTGAGGCATTCATAACATTCTTATGTAGGGAGTAACCCTCTTGGTTACGTTTGGAATAACCATCACAGTATATTACCTAAATCTCTTCGGAGAAACCTTAACGTTTCACGCCTTCGCGTTACCCAATGCATTGGAGAGCAATATCAGGCTCAACTGCCCTTAGTCTATCACGGAACCACCCGTCTTCATAATAATTCCCAAGAACCTCAACATAATCGTATCACATAAAACATGCATAAAGGAAACATAACATTTACACCTTTCAATCACAAGATATCAATACAACACATTGATATAAAAACATTATGAAAACAATTTTCAATACCAAAATAAAAGAAAAGTAAAACATGGTATTTATTTTTCTTTTAAAAAAAGGTATGGCTTGTAGAGGAAGCCGAAACTCAAATAATGGTCACGGCGGCGGAGAAGTCGTTGTCGCCGCATACGTACGACAAAAACAATCCCTTTTGTTGTTTAGTAAACGCTTCGTATAAAAAAGATTCCTTTTGAATAAATATAAAAGTCAAAGGGGGTTATACACCGTATATAAGAAGGTTGTGTATAAAACAAAATATGCCTCAATGAAAGGAGATTGAGACGAAGTCCCATACCTCGGGTCCGACTTGACTCGGTCATTCTTTAGTCTCCTAAATAATAAAATTGAGTTAATTTCTTAAGAACCTTTTTCATGTTCATTATTCCTTTTATATCACTTATTTCCATGTCATGAACACTATCTAATTATTTAAGTTAATAACAGTCGTTTTAACGATCATTGGTACTTGAGTCAAAAATAAGCCCTTTATAATTACAAGTTGTTCATGTATCCATTATATCCAGAATGGTATTCATGATATAGATATCATATATGTCATATATATCCAGTGCATTCATGCATTTATAATATTACATAATCATTTAGAGGTAAGAAATGAAATGCACCGTTCATGGAGACGGTAAGCCATACGTACGCATGAATGCTACTTTCATTTATATTTTGTATTTTATAGAATGGAATCATAATGATATAAAGGTATAATATAATTCAAGTATAATATCATATATAATATCATATTTCCATCTTTATATGTCCCACATATGGTATTTAACAAATCAAATCACTTTAAGGGGGCGGTAGTCCGCACTTCCTTAAATGAAGATATCGCGTTTACCCATAATGGAAACCATAAAGGTATGCCCAAAATGAAAAATACAGAAGCTTAAGGAAAACATACAAATATTATATATCATTTATAAATATAGTGACATATTAATGGCCACCTTTGAAGGTGTTAAAAGAATGTTGAACAGTCATTATTTCGGGAGGCATAAATTCACCATCCACGGAAATAGTATGTCATTTAACCATTAGATGTAGGTGTGTGTAAGTGTAGCTTGAATCCTTATTATAAAAACATCCTAGTATATTTAAGATACTGGAGTTTTTACAAAATAAATGAATAAAAATAGTTTAAGTGGTTGGAGAAGAAAAATAAATCAAAAGGACTCAAGTGAAGACATTACCTTAAAATCGGGTAATTACCTTTGGTTTGAGCTCAAAGGCTTACTTGGGAAGACTTCTGCCCAATGTGAGGATTCAAGGAGTAATATAGGGAAGTGGAGAGACAAAATGGGCAGGGGTTGGCCGAGTCAAAGGCTTTGGGAGTGTGGGTAAGGAGGTAGAGGTGGGGGCCTTTTATAAGAGGAGAGGAGGGGCACTCTTGGAAAGTAAAGAAATATTACTTTATTTGAAAATGATTTTCGGATTCAAAAGGTCCCACATTGATATAATTCTAGTTTAAGCTGATAAGGGTTCGAAATCCACCCATCCAATAGGTTTTGGACATGTGTAGGTCATAGATTTTACATTATCATTTCATTTTATTTAAATCCTTTATTAATGAGGTAATCAGTGCATCATCATGATATCATAAATAATTTAATAAATTTAATGTCTAAAATTTTTAAAAAAATACTATGATGTAGGAAATATTTTTAGCTTTCTAATGACTATTTTTAATCAAATAATATGACTTGTATAACCCCATGTAAATTTTTTTTAGTAAAACATTTCTTGTTTGTTTCATTTTTTACTTTAACATTAAATAAAAAGTTATTAATGTCATTTCCCAACCAAAGTGGCTCCATGGGGTCCCCATGTTGACCCATGGATTTTATTGGTCGTCCATGACACATCCAATGAGGGTAGGACATGTTTCAAGCTCATATCATATTATTAAAAGATTATTTTTACCTTAAACTACACTAATTACCACTAATCGCGATTAAGAACTTAAAAGTTACTATTCACCAAAAAATTATTTTAATCTCATTGAACCACATTTTATTTCGTAATGACGACCATGTATGTCGGATTTTTGAAAATAAAATAACAGAAGTGGCAATGTTTCATTTAAACGAAAAATCATTTTCTTTAACTACCACTTAGTGGTTTCACAATTCATCAAAAATTGAAGTTTTTCAGAAAGATACCAAAACTTCACCCTAAGATATATTTGATATTCCGAATTCAAAAATGATGTCTATTTTACAAAATTCAAAACATGTAAGTTGCATTAATTATTTTAATAACTAATTCCCGATGTCATGACAAATAGCATGTTTTTATGAAACAATAAGTATCAAAAGATTGACACTAGTTTAAGTCAAATTTCAAAGTGAAATTGATTCCAATGACCACCATTGGATAAAATGGTAAAAATATATTCTAATTTCACTTCAAAACCAATTCAAAAGATAATATAATCATATAAATAAATTAGATTAAAAAGAGGTATTGAATTAATATACAACATTTTTCACTATTCATTAAAAAATGAACTTTATCGGAAAAATACCAAAAATTCACACAAAGTAAATTTTGATGTCCCAATCATAAATAATAAGTTTATTTTGACAAACATAGCTTATAAAATTGTCAAAAGATAGATTTAAAAGGGGTTTTCCATCAAAAGGCAGTAAAACAATCTTTTAAGAATATTAGTGTATTCCATGCATACGATTGTATTTATTTTCATTTTAAGCCTCTAAAACACTATCTTAATCATTAATAGACATAGATAAAAATATATATTATTCATTACTTACTTGGGATGTTACAAAATCATTGTATTTATCTTTTTTAATTCATGTTATATTAAATTTTCTTAAAATTGACATTGATATTATTTTATAATAAATAATTTTTAATTAAATGAGTAAAAATTACTAAAGAACGTTTCATCTACCAAAAAATATGTTTTTGATGATAAATATAAAATATGTTCCATTAATGTTCCAACATTACTTTTATATTAAATATATTTTCCCTGTAATTAATTAAAACATTATTAGCATTGTTAATGATAAAAGATTGTTTTTCTGCATTACTGCTACTTTTAGCCTAACTAATTTTGAAAAAACTTATGTTTTTTTATAATTTGGATTTGAAACATATAAATATTTTGTATAAATTATCTAATGTGGATCACATAGATTTATTATTAATGTATAAATTATTTAGGAAAATAAACAAGTTACCTTAATGAAAAATCAAAATGAAAAAATATGTTATCATAGCAGTTAATGAGAATAATGTTTGAAAATGAGTTTATTGTGTGGTGGAATATTTTCATCAACCATATCATTTATCAAAACCATTTAATTAACAATTTTTATAGAAATTTTTGGTATATTTTATAACCATATAATGAATGATTTTGATTATATCAAGAATTCTGGTCCTCAACTAAAAAGGGAACTCACTCCCCTCACTCCTTCAAACCTATAAATAATTTTTAGTCACCAAATATATTCCCAAATAAAATAAAATAATCCATCATAGCATCATAGAATCTTCACATTGGTCCTAAGTTAATCCAAGGATAGAATTTGGTTCAAACCAAAAGGAGTTACCCGAAAATGAGGGAACATTCATCAATGAGAATTTTTGTTCTATTTCCCTGTCCACCCGATTAAATTCTTCTAAAATTGTTTTTATAATATAATATAAGTATCCTATACATACATATCTGATTTTGTGTTTAGGTAACAACCAAAAATCAACACACACATCAATAAAATACGTTATTAATTCATTATTTTTGTGTACGGTGGAATACCCCCTCGTGATCCAATGTTATTCACTTATCCATTTTCATATCATAAGCATAGGAATAATAATGGATTTAATGTTTATGTATGATATTTAAAAAATAATTTGTCATATATAGTTTTTATATCAAATATATACTTTTTTACATTTTATACCATTAGGGAAATGATAATGTTTCTCGTGTGTGAGGTGGAGTACTGCCTCGAGAAGTGATATGAAGCATTTTTCACCAATGAGTTGCATGACAGGTAATAAGGGTAATTATAATATATAATTGTGATTAAAAATAAATTATTATCATATAAATTACATAATTATCTCTCTATAAATATAATATCTCACTTTCATTTTTTTATTTTGCACATAATGAAAAAGTGATGGAGTCGTCCATGGACAAATAGAATACTAACTCCATGATGCAATGTGATTCATTTAACATACCATGAATTACATATATATTTATATAAAATTAAATATCATTGTTTTTTATATAATAATAATTATGGAAATATAAAATGTTTGTTACCTGCTATCAAAAACGATCATATAAAATGAAAATGTTACTCATGCGTATGTAAGGTTTACCAAAACCATGATCATAATGTTAGTTCATTTTTTATAAATAGATTTCATGAATGGTTCTAAAATTAAAAAATATGTATAAATATAATTATTATGTCATTATTGTTATTCTGGTGATTTTAAATTAATTTCTATTTGATCTTAGTCAACCTAACAATGTGGGATGAATTATACTCAAGGTATGGATTTTTATAGGCTCACTTTTATTTCATTGAGATACATGACATATTCAATGCATATTTTTTATAGTGAATATAATTCCCATGAATTTATTGTATAATAATTGTCCATAAATTTATAGTGATTTAAATATCGATTTTATAATATCTCTTTTGTGGTGTTTACTATTTCTATGTTACCAAATTGATTATTGATTTTTGTCATAGTTTATCTTCTTTGAGGATTATGGTGTGTTAAGAACCTATATTATTTTATGATGTGTATATACATACTATTTTACATTTAATTAAATTAATTAATTTATTTTCATGAAATTGTATGTTTCTTTTAAATTCTATCATAGTGATTACGTTTCAATGTTTTAAAATTATAAATGATTATATGTTTCTCTCTAATAATTTAGTAGGACTATTTATTATTATGTTTTCGAAGATAAATTCATTTGATCCCTCTCTAAAAAAATAATTGATTAAATTAACAACTTTGTACACATGATATTTTTATATAATACTTCTATTTTCCCAATTTATTTCATTAAATGATTCCAAAAATATTTTCATAAAAAACAATTATTATTCCTCTATTCAATCGAAAATAATTTTTCTTCCAAAACCGTGTTTACTAATGAATTTTTTAGAAATATTTTTATCCTCTTAAAAATGAGATATTAAATCAATTTTTACATTTATAAAATTAGATGAATTTTTTTTAGTATTTAAAACAATGAAGGTTATGCTTTTCTTAAAAATTTTAAGGGAACCTGTTTATCATCTTATGGATAAGGAACTTTCTAACATCATTAAATTGGAACATGAATGATCTTTTCAACATTTATGGTTATTATGAAGCTAAATGAAATTATTTATAAGAAGATTAATTTTTTAGTTTATAAGGATATTTTTATTGAATTTTTTTATGTTAAATAATTTTGAATGATATGGATTTTTATAATTTTATATTTTTTAAAAATTTATTTCTGAATGAATAAGATGTTTTCATCAAGAAATTTAATGGAATTTTAATAAAATTTCTATTAATAAACATCATGAAACCTTGATATTTATTATCCTCTATTTTGTATATTATGTATACCATCATATTACTTTTCTTGGTGGATTAAGTAGTTTTCAATGATACTGTTATGATACTGAATTTTTTTTCAACCAGTAAACTAGGTTTCAATGATATTATTCTAGAACCCATTTCATTTACATAAGTTAATCAAGTTCCAATTATATTAATATTAATCCCATTTTCCCCATTGGTTGTCCATGATATACAATAATAATGATTACTACAATATTTTTATAATTAATCATCTATGTATTTTAATCAATTTGTTGTTCTTTGAAATTACATCTTAAACAAGGGGTGGCCTAGATAGTATTTGGTAAGAACATTATAAAATAACATCGGTTGGACCAAATAGAACTATATTTTCCCATTGCATATAAAAATTGGGTGGAAGATATAGTATTGGGTATATTATTATAGAATAACCTTTGGGTGTCCTAAATAGCACTATGTGAGCCTGTTATAGTTAATACAGTTGGGGAACCCATATAGTTTTAAAAATCATTACGTAATTATTATATTAGAAGTTTTTTGTATGATTATTTTAATTAAAAGTGTTTTTAAGGGATTTTATGAAAATGATTCTCCATGTTACAAAAAAAAGATTTTAATTTCTCGTTATAGGGTTATATTGATTTAAATGATCATGATTGTTGTCACATGGAACATGATTATTTATTAATGCCCAGTGTATTTTCCAAGGTTTCATATATGATGATCTATATATGGATTTGTATTATTTCATTTATGATTCACTAATGTACTCAAATATTTTCATCATATAATTAATCAATTATTATTCTCCTAGATGAAATTCAATTGTTAATTCTTAGGTTTACTCTTACTAATCATTTTAAATTAGACGTATAATTATTCCTTTAGCCAATTTATAAATAATAATTCCAAATGAGTTTTCTCTAAAAAGGATTTAATATGGACGATTATGATTACATAATGTAAAAAAGAATTGACACGTAATATAGGGGAACTTATCATTTAATGTCATGTGAATTATATATGTATGAGTATTTTTTCTAATTCAATAAAACAAAAAACATGAAAATCCCTTCAGTGTTATATTTGATCTAATGTACTCTTTAGGGGTTATATAGATTGGTTGGAAAAAAATGGGTCATAAGTATCAGCATCAAATCCTAAAATATAGGTTTTATGATTGTAGTACTAAAACTAACAGTGTAGGTTCAGAGATGTTATTGTTGGTATAAAATAAAGGTTTAGTTAACATTGTATAATTGGATGTTTTAATGCGAGTATATCTTCAGAGTATTGGATATTATTATTGTTCTCTATGATTAATGATGTTCATAATTTCATATTCCGACACACCCTATTTGAGGGGATTTAATATAAAACAATTTGACGATATTATTGAAATATTTGGATACATTCTATTTGGTTTGGGAACTTGTAATCTCTAGAATAGTCATGAATTTTTTATATAGGATGATATTGTTCCCCCATGTTTAAGGAAATAAAATAGACAACATGAAAGCCAATTTACATCTCATCGTATCCGAAAAGGCGGTGGAAATAGAACCCATAACCAATGGGTGAAAATGGTATAGAACATACAACTACTATATTTGATATATTAAATTGTATGATATTTTTATAGGTAAATATAATGTTTTATTCCAAAACATATGGGATTTTATTTAAGGAATAATGATTTTTCAATATTCAAATAATATTAATCATTGGGATACAAACATAGTCATGGAATAATTGTATATTTTTAAGGATTATTATTTATATAATATTTGTGTATGAAATTTGGTTATTACAATTTAATTTTAAATATTAATAGACAATATAATGTGTTATTATTTTTGTTAATTATCGTAAATTATGATTAAACATTTTGGTTGGATAATGTCTAAATATAGGTGGAATATCTTGTTATCCATATGATTATTATATGGTTTTTCAAATTTATTTTTAGTACTTTTAGGCATTACAAATTAATCATGAATAATAATAATTTGGAGAAAATTATTGGACATTGGTGGAAATTTGTTAATTGTTGAAAATATACTCATCAAGTAAGAATATTTTGATATTATATTAGTCTACATAGTAATGGAATTACTCAAATATAATAAAATGAAGTTGAGATAAAAAATATATCATAGTACCGTCATATGAAATGAATCTTAATGACTACTAGATCATCACATATTTATGGCTTTTGAGTCCCTTTACATTTTTCATTAAATTTCTTTTGAGAAGTGAATTAAATCATCCTCTATAATTATTTACCCTTTCTTGTATTCCCAGATATGGTATACTATATGAAAATATAGCAATCTTTTATTTCAAATGACCATATATAATCAATTTACTTATTATTACGATGATGTTTTGTCAACCCTAATTACGATGTGGGTTTATAAAAACTTTATTTTCAAATTTTTTTCCATTGATTACTTAGAAAAACATCAAATTAAATGTACACAATTTTTCACACATGGGAGGATGTCACACCCTGAGATTTCAAAAAAATAAAATTATATTCGAGATTTTATGGGACTAACATTAATAAGTTTATATTGCAATACATACTATACACAATTTAGTTAATGTTGCACGTAACCGTGATATTTTTATGTTTGATAGTATATTAAACATGTAAATCCAAACATAAACGAACCATGATATGTAGTAATATTTTAACATAGCATCCAAATTGGTGGTGTTGAATAATATTATCAAATTTAATATATATATATAACTATATTTATGATATTGTTAAATATTTATAAAATAATTATTAAATTTTTAGTATATTTATTTACTCATCAGAAATTTTCTGTCTTGAAAAACAAATTTAATTACATTAGAAGAAAGATATTTTATATAGAATTTTTTCGAATATTTAAAAATGGGTTTTATAAAACTAAATTATCATTTTAAATCAGAAACATTTGATATTTTGTGTTATTTTAAGAAAACCAATTTTTCATTGAATAAATAATTTTTTTAAAGAAGTATTTTTTTAAATAAATTAAATAAATTAAAAACACTAATTTTATTTGAATATTTTTGGAATATACTATTTATTATTTAATTATATTTATTTAATTTTTTGTCATTGTAATATTTGTTTTTATTATTTGTTTTTTGGGATTAAATTATGTTTTTCAAAAAAATTATTTTAAAATACCCAATAATTGTCAATTTTAAATAATTAAAAAATCCATATAAAGAAATGATTTAAATGAAATGTAGGGAATATATATCATCATGTATTAATGTATCATCATAAAATTAATGTTATTATTCATTGGGATAATATTGAATAATATGTTTCTAAAATAATTTTATTCTTCAAAATATGTTGTCTCGTCACATCTGTAGGATTAATATTACCTTAAATTTTCCACTTATATTAATTGAATTTTAAAAAATAGATTCCATATATAGAATTATTATAAATAATAATTTCTAATAAATCAAACATAATATTTCACAAATGTGATATGTGAAAAATATTTAAAATTAATTATAATGATTACTGTAAAATTGAGTTTACCAATGGATTAATCATTAAACATAAGGTTAAAATGACATAGACATTTTCCAAAAACATGTCAAATGGGTATCTGTCACCCCTTAAAATATTTCTATGGATTTTATTTATATTTTTGTAATAATATTCCAAAAAAGTGACGCATATAATAAATTATGTAAATAAGAATAAAAAAAGGAACAATTTTCCTATTAACTTTGATAACATTGTGGGGAAGAGATAGAAAATTGTTCTTATTATAGAAAAAATATAATAATATAAATTACATTTTTTATCAAATTAATTTATCATTAATGATTATTTCTATAATAATTACACAGAACACTTAATAAATGCTAATAGGGTATGTACTTTAGTTATAAATAAAATAAAATTGATGATAAAAATAATATTAAAAGTTATGTAAATTAAGTGATTATTTGTGTTGAATTTTATTAGATGAATATATCATATTTCAAATGTTTTAACTAAATTGATTCAAATTCCATAATTTTAATGAATACTATAATTGAAATTTAATTGAATAATTTCTAAATTGAAATTATTGGTATTTTATAATAAATGATTTTTTTATGAATGAAAATTAATAAATTTCATATCCTCTTCCCTATTATATGTAATGATAATAAATGTTAAAAATATTTTATTCATTATAAATGTTCATTTATAATGTTCATATTGAACACTTAATTGTTTATGACTCAGTTAGTGTAGCTACGACTGCAATAATGTTTTTCACATTTCAATGACATGTGCTAATAATAATTTTTAGTAAACACAACATTTTCTTATAAATTTGATTTTATTCATAGCATATTTTGTAAAAATAATCTAATACGTAATGATATTATTTATTTATATAAGATAAATTTTTTAGTTTAGAAAACTAGTTACCTTAATGATGAACCCAAAAATAAAAAATAAAGACACATGGGTGTTAAGGGGAAAATTTTCAAAAATTTGTTTCACTGTATGGTGGAGATTTTTATCTAATATATCATCCCTCAACAACATTAATTATACATTTTTGGCCTCTTTATGATATTTTTAATTCTAACATGTGAAGTATTTCTCACATCTACAAGAATTTAATTCCAATTTATCTATAAAAGGAATGTTACTCCACTTACTTATTCAAACATATCAATCCATTTTGGACAACTAGCCATACTTTTAATATTATACATTACATATATATAGCATAATATTTATTACAAGACATAACAAAAACCACTATATAACATCATGGGTTTATTTTCATCATATAAAATAAATCATAAAAAACATTTCATAAAGCATCTAAATTACCCCACTTATTACATTATAATGACAACCCTTTTTATATATGATAAATAAAGCCATTATTCATATATTGGAAAATGAACCATAAGATATGGGGGATATTATATTATTAGTAATGATAATGATTGTAGATATGAATCCCTGAATATAGTATAGAATAATATATTAATAATGTTATTTCTTCATAATCACTACTTGCCAATTTCATACCCATCCTTATATAGTTCATAACCCTGATTCATGGAATAATAATTATCATTTTTGAAAATGAGGACGATAAGAGTGATAAATCATCATCAGTTAATCATGAATTATAACATCATATCATAAAATTGTATAACCATTAAAAATATAATCAACCATTTAATATTTCCACATTAATTACCAAGAACAACAACATAGTGGATAAGGATACACATGTTTCTTATTGTAGATTAGGACACCCATGTTTCACATCATGGATCAAGACCATTCATGATTTCCTATTTTTATATCCTTTGATATAATGTTTTACCTAATAAATATTTGGGAGATATAGGTATAACCCAATAAATAATTAATATCATGCATATCTATCCCATAATAACACTGATCATTCGTCATAATAGAACCCATGAATAGGAATTGGGTTTTATAAACATTTCATCATATCATAACCCAAGGAAAAAATAGGTTTCTTAAATATCATCACATGATTAACATTGAAAAATAAATTAAAATAATAAGGATATAAACCAAGAATTATGTCCCTATTAAAACATAAGTGTCATAAAATATGTAATTTGAGATGGAAAATTTATTTTTTGATTACACATGATATATTTTTTGAAAAAAATAAAATTTCTATTGTAAAAAACATTCAATTTAATGAGAGAAAAAATGAAAAATGATAACATTATTCATTGAAAATATCATTGTCAAAATGTATTGTAAAAATAATATAATTAATTTGTCATGATAATAGAAAAATTAATTCATTCCCTAAATGTTAAAAAAATTTCTTTAGTATTTTTGTCGAAAAATCAACAAAGAACATCATTTAGAAAAAAACAAAATTATTAATTTAAAACCACTTTTTGAAAACTCAAACATGAATAAAAATTGATATAAAAATTCATAAGATAATAGTAAAACATTTTTAGAAACAATTTTATAAAGAATTTTCTTGTAATAAAGGATCCTTTAAAGGGAAATATAAATAAGCTAATTTTTAAAATAAGGACCCTTTTTAATATAACATCATTGAAGTGAGTCTTAGCCATATGAATTTATTTTGTGAATTATATTGAAATTAAAATTAAAAAGTGGAAATATAATAAAATATATTCAAAATTAATATCACCCATAATGTTAATAATGAAAAATCAATGAAGTATATTTTTCACTAATTAATATAAATTGAGGTAAGAAATCACATGGAATTTTGTAATCAGTCAAATTGATTTCCCCATAAAAGTAATTATTAACAAATAAAACATTAAATAACATTATTACAAATAGACTCATGATATAATTTTTCATTTTTTATTATATTTACAACACAAATTAATTAAGTGGTGAATACAACACATATGTTATAAAATTAATAGGACCTATGTATTCCTTATATGTGGTTTGAATTTATTTAATTTTGTTCATACATCATGTATAATCATTAAAAAATGCTATTAATTCATTAATGAAAAATATTAAAATTTAAAATACAATTTGTGATTATTTTATAATATCATACTTCCCTATCATTAATACTGTGTCATTATTTTCATTGATTTGGGTGCGTCCGATTCAGGCATTCATGGTCGGTTCATTTGAGTATAATTATGGGTTTTCATGTAAAATTGAAAAAAATACAGTATTATAATTAAATGGTATTTAAGCACAAACATAATTTTAAATGATAACATATATCATTTTTATTTCATACGCGACGATGATTCACATGGTAGAATCTAAATGATAATGTCTGAGATTATTTGGTGGGGTTTTTTTCTATCACGAACCTATTTTGTTTAATTTAATATTATATATAGATATTAGCTCCACAAGTTGAATAGGATATAATATAACTATTATAAATTTATTTAACAATTTTAATACAGATATGAACATCATTAAATATGGTAATGGAAATAGAAAAATCATTATCCACACTAAAGGTTAGCCCAAATAATTTGTACTGTGGTTTTAAATTTTTGAATAAGAAGAGATTAGAAAAGGGGAAGGTAAAGGATATTCAATTATAAACCAAATATTACAAAAAATACATTATATTATAGTTATTATTATTATATTAATGAATTATTCGAATATAATTTAGAAAAAATTAAATAAATTAAAAGAGGTTGTTCGAGAAAAGATTCCTCTTGACTATCATGTCTTTAGAGGTCCCCTTATGGCTAATGAAATTTGTATTTTAGTGAGACTAGATGAACGTTTTTGGGAATTGTGTGATGAGGGGAGAGTTTTTTAGATATTTTAATTTCGTTATTTCTTATACGGAGAAATTTATGGGGATGAGAGGTCGTTATACGTGGGGATGGGTTGTTTTAAGTTATTAAATAGTTATTATTTTAGTTTTATAGACAACCACATTTGGGTGGAAATAATTCCAAATAATTTTGTACCATAATTAATTTTTTTGATGTATAATTATGTCATAGAAACACATAAACAACTATTTTAATGTTTATGTTTTTTAGTATTATATGAATACACATGTCATCATTAAACAACTTCATTATTTTAGATTCTCCACAACAAATCCTTTTTTACCAGTATAATCTTTTTATGCCAAAAAATGAAAATAACAACATAACATAATTAAGACTTAATGATTCAAAATATGGAATCATTATTTAAAAATTTAGAAAACATAAGTTAAAAAATAACATTTAAATTAAAACAGTTCAAACGCAATAGAAAATGGGTTTTTAATTTTGGTTTTATCCCAAAATTGTACTAATAACAAAATATGGTATGATGATTGTATAAATTTAGGTATATAGATTATTTCTTACTCAAAATTACATAATTTAATTTTATATCATTTCAAAATAACAAAATTACATTTAATTATAATGTTCATGTGTTTTTTATAGATATCAGCATTATTTTACTATTCACTGATGAGAAAAAATTCTCTTAAATATTCCTGAGAATTAATCCAAAGATAATTTTTACATGATTATTCATAAAATTGTGTTAATTATATTAAATATATTTTATAAATATGTCAAAAATTATATAAATTTATTTTCTAGTAGAATTTATTAATATAGTTTTTATGATGGTAACATATATTTGCAGAAAAAAATATCTTTACAAAATATTATGTGATATAAATAAATATTTAATTAATAAAATATTAATGAGTCCTAAATTTCATTATTAAAAAATTTATTTAATTATATTCAATATCACAAGTATAGTAGAATGGTTATAATGTTCTAATTAAGATAATAATATTATGGAATTCATTTATGCTTGGTGTTTTATATAATTTGTGCTATCAAAGAGATTAAATTTAAAAAGAGGCATAATGTAAAATTATAGGGTTCAAAATTTGGATCACACACTCTTCTGAAAATATGTAATGTTCATCAATGATGATTTTTATTTTATTTATTTTTAAATTATGTAAAATTATTCTATAGTATTATATAATCAAATATGAATCCTATAAATTCATATTTTTTTGTTATTGGTATGATAAAAAACAACAAACACTTCCATCCAATGGGTTAAAAATTCATCATTATTACATACAGTGGACTACCAAATCACGAACTGATGTCAATTATTTTTATATTACCTCCTATAAAGGTTAAGAATGATGATAGATATAATGTTTATATATGATATTTAAAACAAAATTATTCCAATAGATTCATTATATAATATATACCATTTTTTGTGGTTTATATATCCAATAAATGTATTTTTCTAATAATATAAAAGGAAATTTCATTTTTCATCTCAAATAATGCACTTTATTAAATTTTTTACATTGAAAATAGAATATTATATTTAACAATTAGGACATATATCAATTTACCTTCTATAATTAATTTAATGATTCATTTTATCTTTTATGAGTATCTTTTAAAAGAAAATGTTATCATAATTAATTATCAAATAAAAGGATTTTGAAAATGATTTATTTTCTAAAAAAATTTAAAATGTATAATATATTTTATTTTTAGAATATTTTTAATGATCATTTAATTGTATTTACTTTAATAAAAATCAAAAACATTTTTTTCTACTTTCCCTCCACATGGGATATATTTTAATTACACTAACCCATTATTTTTTTTATCGATTAAGGTTTTTGTAAGGGATTGTTATGGAACATGTTTCTTTTCAATGGGTGACACATCTTTAAAAGATATTTTCATAGAAACAATTTCATTTTAATGGTTTAATCTTGTTTAAAATACATTTTCATGAAATCATTTCCATTCCATGTGTTGATCAGGTTATAAAACCACATTGATTGTTTCTATGATTTATACATTGAAATATTGATGTATTTTATTCATGTTGTGGTTGTTGAAAATTAAGGAATAGACCTGGGGTAGCCTAGAAAATACTGGGTAATCCCATTACATCATAATATAGGTTGACCCAGATAGTGTCAGGTAATATTGTTAAAACCTATCATGGGGTGTTTGAAAATGTGGTGAGTAATCAGGTTACAACATAGACATGGGGTGGCATAGATAGAACTGGGTGGGTCTTTTATAGCATAATCAATGGATGCACCTGGATATTACTCCAATTCATTAGGTAATGATTTTATTTGATTTTGGCAGTATGTTTATTGAAATTAATATGTTTTGAAATGGATTTCGAAATACCACGATCCATGTAAATTAAATGGGTTTTAGTATTTCTTTATGGACATATAATGGTTCCCAAGAACAAAGATTCATATGACATGGGTGATTATTAACGATTTTGATAACTCGTTCCTTTTAAATTATTTCATATTTTATTATCTAATTATTTATGGGTTTGACTTATTTTATGATTTTCTCATGAAATTTTATTATGAAATCATACCCATATAAAATTATTATGCATATTGTTGAAATTGATCTTCAAATGATTATATTTACCCTTACTTACTATTTTATAAAACCCTTATAACGTTTCCAATTACATTGGATCTAATAATTAAGGTTGTAAAATTTTTGTTTGAAATGGATTTCATGAAGATGGTGATGATAGTTTAATGTGAAAAATGGAAAAGTGGGTTAATTGGTAGAAGTTATCATTTAAATACATGTGAATTGTTTATATTGTAGTATTTAATAGTTTTGTAAAAATCTAATCCTAAAATGTCATCACGGTGGTATGTGATTCAAATTTCCATTTTGTTGTTGTATGGTTTGGATGGAAAAATATTGGGTCTTAATAAACGATATAAAATATTGATATATTATTTTTAGGATTTCAACAAAAAATTTGGGAGTTTTAGTTATGGGTAGTTATTGTTTTTATGGACATTTTTTATAATTCTCAATTCTATCCCACATTTACTTATTTTCCATTCTCTATTTGGAAACAATTAATCCATCATTACATCCTTCCACTTCTTCTCAATGGTGGTATCTCCCTCATCCATTATCTGATTTTCCCTACCCCACTTTTTTTGAGTGCTATATAAAATTATAGGTGTCATTTACTTTCTATTCCATATATCTTTATCTATCGGATTACCTATTTCCATTATTATCGAATATTATATATTTTCCAATTATTTGTGGACTTCATCGTTTTCTATCCATAACTAGAATTTAAGGAATATATTAAACATGTGAACTCTTCTAATGCTAATATATATGGTCTCACTGTATTCCCATGGTCATCCATTTATTTTATGTGAATTATTTTTGTCTTCACGATGACATATGGTACATTGATCCATAATCTAATCTATATTTTTAAATTCCATTTATCCATTCTTTCATTAATTGAAATTATGTTATTTATTTCTAATAAGAAAGGGGGTCTCAATTGGATTACATTCTTGAGAATGGATCCCAGTGAATGTACTTATAAATAATATATCAGGACAGTACATAAAAAATGTAAAAAGTGGGAATTAGTAACAAAATGATTCCATTGTCCTAGTACTTATATATGAAGGATTAAAAAAATGATGAAAATGTCTCAAATATTGATTTTAGTCTTTGGAATTGAAATATTTTGACATATTACTTAGTTTCATATGAGCCCACAAAATGAAAAAATGGTTTGATAAAATAATGACATAATATTAATTGAAATGTGAAATTATGAAATGATATTAACATGATAAATTTATTATAAAATTTATAATTTAGGATGTGTTTTTATTTTTGACTTTCAAATTGAAATGATGTTATTTATTTGTTAAATGAAAAAAACATATGATGGAAAAAAAATTGTGGATATATATTGAGGATATGATTTGGATTCTATATTTGAAATTTAATTTTTATATGGTTTCATTATGGAAAATAAATTATAAGAGACCCAGTGAAAAAATTGTGAAAAAAAGATCTAATGTTTCCCAAAGTACATTAATGAAAACACCCCTTTGTTGAGTTTTATGATACTATAAATAATACACCCATGTCACTAGTTCTATGAAATTCTGAGTGAAACTCCTCTCTATGATATTTCCTCATACTCATAATCAAGGTGTTTCGAGGTACTATAATGAAAAATTAATTTCAGGGTTGGCTTGCCACACTCTTGAGAAAAAACTTGTCTAGGATTTCATGATTCTATAGTTGGCATAGTCCATGAAATGTGTTTAGATACACCATGATATAGTCTGATTCTAGTATGTTCGACTAGGGACATGAAACTAAGGATAAATAGTATTATAGTTCAATAATGGATATCAATGTGATTTTTGGACATGAGTGATTTTAAACTAGTTTTAATTACATTACTTTTTTTAATTTATAACATTATAAATATATTTATTTTATTTGACATTTTATATTTTATGATTCCATCGGTGGTGGCCAATATATTTGTAATCATACCTTTCTCATAAATCAATTACACTTGTCTACATGAGAATATTCTTTATGATTATTGGTCTTGAATAAGAAATGATTGGTGATTATGTTTTGGCATACTATGTTTATTTATGAGATTTTATGATTAGTCACAAAATTATGTATTATTTTCATGGGTTTCTCTATGTTTTATATTTTTTTATTTTGATTTTTGATATTCATATGATCCTTTGGTGAATTTATGCATTTTCTAACATGTAGTATATATTTTATTTGATATATCGTTATACATTTTTATTTAATTTTAGTAGTAAATTTTTTATTTAGTTTAATATTTATTTATCTATATGGTATATATGACTTCCATTGTTTATAATATTTTTTTACTTTGATATTACTATATGGTCCCTTGCAATACCACCTTAATCTAATTATACTACTATCACCCCGACCCTAGTTTCCCTGAGTTAGTGAATTATTTTATTATTTTAGAACGATCATAAGAAATCAAATCCCAAATAACTGATGAGTTTAGCATCCTTGGAAAAACTATACACAAACATAGGTTTTACATTACATCGTTAAATGAAAAACAATATAATATCTCATTTGAAAAACACGCATATCTCACATACTATTCCTAAAAGACAGTCAAAATACTTATTCACATTTTGAAGGAAAATGAAACATATGAATTTAGTGTGCTCATATAGTCAGTAAGTATAAATAATATAGGGTAGGATATCATAAATAATTATAAACATTTAATAAAATTAATAAAATTCAAGCATTTGAAATTTAAACATAATTTTTTGAAATTTTTTTAAATAATAAATAAAATAATTCTCTTTAACAATTCACATGAATATATTACTAGTCGAATAATCATATGTAATATCAATGACTATTCTCATACTGAGGGAATGTAGAATGTCATACATTATAACCATACTATTAAGGCCACATGCCAAGACCATACATTAAAGTATAAAAACCCAAATTAGATTTTCCCATGGGTCCAAAAAATTCATCGAGGGGATATAGTTGGACCCTCCAGTCACATAATAATTTTGATACATTCCTTATATGAAATGGAGAAATTATAACTAACATTAACATTCATATTAAAAATATTATATGAAATGTTGATACATTAACAATAAACCATGAATTATATAAAAATAATACATCTAATTTAAAATTAACCATAAACTCTTCAATATAATATGATAGGTTTTACAATAGGAAATCAGCCTCAATAAAACACAAAAACCAACAAAAGATGTAAACAAAGATGAAAACATTCTAATAAAATCACTAGAATGTTGAGTCAAAACATGTTTCGACATTCCCATTGAACTTTATATTTTGGAAATCTCAAATTACTTTTTATTTATCGTTTATATTCTTTTACAATGTAATAGGATATGTTGTTTTACTATTGTAATCACATATACCGTAGTCTCATATTTTGTTTTCCATCAGAACCACACATGTTATAGATCTGCATCCTAATCATATGTTGATTGTTTTCAATCATAATCACATATATTTTTTACGATCACAAGCACATTTACTGTCACCATGTCATAACCATGTGTATCTAATCCAGGTTATGTATTTTATTGTAACCCTATCTATTGTAACCATGATATGTATTATATTATAACCATGTGTATTGTAACCAGGTTATGTGTTGTATTGTAACCATGTGTATCACAAATAGGTTATGTGTTTTATCCAAACTATGTGGATCATAAACAGGTTATGTATTATGACATAATCATGTATCATTACTAAGTTATGTATTGTATTCTAATCACGCTTTGCAATGAGGTTATGTTTGGTTACATAATCATACATCTTAACCACGTGCATCGTAACCAGGTCATGTGTCATATTCATGTTATCAATCATAACCAATCATTATAACCATGTTATGTATCATAACCATGATATGAATCGTAACAACTATATGCTTCATAATAATTTTATTCTTTTATAACTTTATCATAACAATGATATGAATTGTAATAACAATAAAAACCATAACCATGTTATGCATCGTACTCATGTAATACATTAAATTCTATTCTTACTTCAATATCGATCACATGTTTTTCATAATCATTGTTTCATAATTTTACAGTTGTTATATTCTAACTAAAATAGTTTCATTGATTTGGAAATATACATATCAAAATGATGTTGTGTATTCTATTTTTTTGACCGTTGTAATTCTATGTGTCCATGTCAATCTGAATTTTTTTGATAAATATGATAGTGGGATAAAATATGACTGTTGGAACATCCGTCCTATAAATAAGATGTTCTTCAAAATAGAATAAACAGAATTTCTCTATTATCAAGTTCTAGAGAGAGATAGAGTGACTCATCTATTTATTTGTGTGAAGAACTTGAGGATACAAGAAGAGAATGGCTTGTTCTTACTTCTTGTATTTCTATATGTTCTTTGGTTCTTCTTTGTGCATCTGATCTATGTGGTATCGATCATGGGATTCTAGGGATATGAAGGTGTGCTTCTGATCAATATATGAAAGAAATTTCATGTTTCTAAAAGATATAGGTATTGATTACCTTATAAATCAATGTATTCTAGGGATAAGAATAGAGTCATGTCGATCATCATCTTGAGGGCTTACCAAGGTGATGGTAAGATATACATCTTATTCTAAGTGAAAGGATACCATACACATTGGGATGAAATAATTTAAATACCATTACATTTCCACTACTATCTGTAATATAATGGGAATTGTATTGTTTCAACCTTCTATTTATATTCATTTATATTGTAATTTATTCAATTATGATTCATTCATTAAATATTTTGTTGAGTGTTTCTAAACTCTACATGGAAGAATCATTTAGATTTTATTACTCCAATCATTTTATTCAATTCGAATACATTTTTTCATTAGATTTGGTATTAAATTATCTCATATCCATTAGATCCCTGACCTATATGGTCATTTTTTATTGATTGGGATTTTTTTCTTAATAACTCATAAAAATATTTCATTTTTTATTGTTTTAATATAATGTTTTTAAACCTAAATTCCCCCCCCCCCTCAAAGTATTGTTCCATCTCATATACATATAAATCTATATTATGATCCAAAAATTGGTATTAGTGGGGGTGTAGAATAATTTGTTTTAACTTTATTTACTCCATTTTCTATTTCAATTGTATTTATTTTACTAATATTATGTTTATAACTACATACTACACTAATGTGTGGAGTGGAAAAGTATTTCCTTGTAAGAAGGTTGGAATAAATTTTAGATCAATTGAAATTTTATACCCAACTGGACCAAAAATTATATTTGAGAATTATTATGAGTACTAGAGATATTGAATGAAGACTTTTGTTATTAATACTAGAGTATAAAATTGTGTGATGCTAACTAGAGATTTCAAAATCCCTGATAAGGAAGTGAGAACCTTCTCCAACCAAGAGAAACTAGAATATGAACTTTATTAAAAGGTATGAAATACTTTGTTATATTTTATCAACAAGAATATATACAGTCAGATATCATCATGTGAAGCCACTAATTGTTTCGGGAATAAATTTAATGTCATGCCTTTTAGTACGTCTAATGTTATAGAAACAAGAAGAGACATGATCCGAGCTGAATACATTGGTTTTTTTTATTATGGAGAACAAATATGCAATATTCAAAAATAATTTATGAAAATTTCTAATAGTCATCGATCCTTGGGAGAAAAGGGTCTTGATAATGTAGTTCTTATAGACAATATAATTGATATAATTCCAAATGAGTGGGAATCAAAAAGGAAAGCCATTGATGAGAACAAGAAAATAACTCAAATCATTCTTTATGATCAATTTAGAACTCTTATTCAGCAAGAAACAAGAATGAAAATTGATATATATTTTATCAATATTAATAAGAGTCACGAAAGTGTAGATTTTACTACCACATATAAATCCAAGACACCATAAAGGGTAATAAGATTAAAATCAATGAAATTCATTGTAATATATGAATCCAGTGAAAGTGATCATTTAAAAAATGAATTAGCCAATCTTGATCGAAGAATAATCAATATTTCTGAAAACAAATAATTTTTGTAATGATTCAAAAATAAATATTAAAAGGATACGAAAAACATAAATGTAAATGATTATGAATGTAAAAGATCATGTCATATCAGAACAGATAGTCCTTTTCAAAAAAGCAATCAAAATAAAGATAAACCATTTGAATGAATCATGAAAAATTATTACAGGTCAATGTCAAAGAAATTCGTGAATGAAAATGATACATGGATTGCTAGGGGTGTGATTCATCAGACAAATCATCAGAATACGAATCTTCTTGTCAGGCTAATATAGGACACAATCCAAACTAACTATTGAGATTCATAATCAAATGGATAAGGTACACAATATATAATCTCTTACGAATTTAACATTAAAATATGATTACCAAGATGAGAAATATTCCAACTATTCATATGAAGATTCTTCCTCAGCCGAGGACAATTTACCTTCTACTGAAGAAGTATCCTAATTTTACAAATTATTTGTTATTGAAAATTCTAAACTAAAGAAAAATCATGATAATGAAAATTATAGATTATCTATCCTTATCAAAAAGGTATCAGAACATTCAAATGATCTTGATAAGAAAACTATTTATTTTGAAAATATATCAATAAACCTTGTGGAAGTAAATTATGAGAATGAATATATTTCTATGGACATTCAATATAATTTTTTTAATGAAAAACTCTTCTAAAAAAGAAATTCTGAATAAATTTTTTTTGTGAATGAATTTTTAGTGAATAGACTAAAACATAAAATATTTAATCTTAAGATACTTTTAACGAGCATTACCTCTAGTAACGAAAACCTTGATAATTGTAGTCACTAATTCATCCCTTTAGAAATAGTTCTCGTGTTAGTTATACTCTTTAAAAACTGATTTTTAGTAATACCTATATATTAAACTAAATGGCCTATTTTTTTTAAAAAAATATCAATGTCATGGACATTTTTATATAAATTGTTCTCTTCATAAAACACAATCATTAGGATTTTTTAAGGCTCACATTAAAAAAATATGGATTCCTAAAATAATTTTGTCTAACATTTTCATATCCAAACATGCTTGGATTCTGGAAAGCTAATTGTTTCTCTTTCTAGAAAATAAAATGTGTACCAACAAAACGAAAATTTGGGACATGGATAGTAGTTGGTCTCGACATATGAATAGAAAAAATTATTTCGTTGAATGACCATTGAAATGAAATGTACAATGGTGACCATTGGAGATAATTCTCAGGGAATGATCATTGGTATTGTTAATATTCTTCTTTTAGGAAAAGTGGTAATAACAAATGTTTTGTTTTTTAAAAGAAATATGAAAAAAATTATAAGCCTAATTCAATTATGTGATGTAGGATACATTTTGAATTTTAGGAATGATAAATTTATTGTTCAAAATTACAAGGATGATTTCATTCTTTTTGACCAGAGGCCTAAGAATGTAAACACAATAATCCTAGAATACCATTGAAGGTAAGACTTACCTTAAATGTGTGAAATAAAAGACCAATATTTTTTATAGAATTTATGGTTAGGACACTTCAACTATAGGAATCTTTGTAAGCTCTAAAAGAAAAGACTTATTAAGGATTGATCAGTTCTTAGATATGATTCTTCAAATGCTTGTAACCCATTTCAATATAGAATGAAACATAAAACTAGCATTAAATCAATCAATGAGGTACAAACTTATAATGCATTACCATTTGTACACATGGATTTTTTCAACCCTACAAAAAACTGGAAGCACTGGAGGAAAATACAACGTATTTTTTAGGTGATGACTAATGTAGATTTACATGGGTCTTTTTTCTAGAAAATTAATCTGATGCAATTAAAATTCAAATATTTTAGAGGCCAAGTTAAAAATGAAAAAACCTACAACTAATAACTATTTTTAGTGATCGTGGTGGGGAATTTCGACATTCATATTTCGAAACATTTTATAGTATGAAATGTATTACTCACAAATTTTTATATCCAATAACCCCATAGAAAAATGCTGTTATTAAAATGAGAAATAGTATTATTTAAAAAATAACAAGGATCGTGTTGAGTGACAACTTATTTTCTAATAATATCATGGATGAATTGGTTAGTACTGTATGTTATAATTTAATTAAAATTTTAACTAGACCATTTCTTAATAAAACACCTTGTGAATTGTGGATTGGCCAAAAATATAATGTTTCGAACATCAAAATATTTGGATGCAAAGTATTCATATTTAATACAAAAGAAAATTTACATAAATTTTCACCCAAATCTAATGAAGGAATAATTTTATGTTATTCCACTACTTCTAAGGCATATAGGGTTTTATGAAAAATCACTTTTACAATTGATGAAACAATGCTTGTTAAATTTGATAAAATAGATCATTTAGTTTTTAAAAACTGCATACCTATATCAAAAGATGTGATTCAAAAAATAATTATCAACCATTGATTAAAACTCCACTAAATATGGATATACTCATGAAAATGTTTATGAAACAATTACTATAGAATAATTTCAATATTATATTGATGGATATGTTTTACAAATCCCAAATCAATTGTTTCTTAGGTATCATCCCTTTGATAATATCATTGGCGATTCAAATAAACCTATGAGGACTAGAAATTTGTTGGGAAATGAAATAGAATATATTGATTTCCTATCTCATTTTGGACCTAAAACATTAAATTAAGCCTTGGGTGATGATATTTGGATTAAAAAAATGCAATATGAACTAAATTAATTGAAAAGGAATCATGTTTGGAGATTGGCTGAAGGAAACAAAGAAAAAACTTTAATTTGTGTAAAATGGGTTTACAGAAACTGATGTGATGAAAATAAAGTCATTATAATAAAGTAAGAAAGACTTCTCGTTAATGGATATAAACCACAAGAGGAAATAGACTATAAAGAAACATATGATATGGTAGATGGAATTGAATCTATTAGAATTATATTATCCATTGTAACATTAATTAATTTCAGAAATTTTCAACTGGTTGTTAATGTGGTTTTATTAATAGTACTGTACAATAAGAAGTTTTTGTAGAACAACCTCCAGTTTTTGTTGACTCAAAACATCTAGATCATGTTTTCAATCTTAACAATGATTTGTATGACCTTAAACAAAATTACAGTGAATTGTATGATAGACATAAATGATTTCATTTATAAAATACGTATGAAAAATGGTAGTGCAGATCTAAATAATTTTTTTAAAATTGAAAATAAAAACATTTTTATTATTCAAATCGATTTTTATGACATTATACATGGATCAACTCTACAGTCTCTTACTGATTCTTCTGGGAATATAATGAAATATGAGTTTGAAATGAGTATTATGGGCAAGTTAACATTCTTTTTAGGTTTTCAAATCTCCCAAAAACTAGAAAGAACATATATGTCTCTACATAATTATATCAATGATAAACATTAAAATTATATATATGAAAAAACTAAAAGTATAAGCACTCAAATAGGTACCTCAAATATAATTGATCTTGATGAATATAGGATAATTATAGATCAAAAATCTTTTATAGGTATGCTATGAATTTTGTTATACATAATAGCCAGTCATCCAGAATTAATTTTTTTTGTAGGATCATGTGCAAGATACCAGTCCAATCAAAAAGAATATCATTTAAAAGTAGTGAAAATAATTTTTCATTGTATAAATGGAACCATGTATTTAGGACTATTCTAGACTTTTGGAAATGATTTTTTTAATAGTTTTACATATGCTGACTTTGGTTATTATAGAATAGATAGAAAAAGTACATATAGAACATGTCACTTATTAAGAGATTCGTTAGTTTCATAGTCATGAAAAAAACATCAGCAGATCATTCCACTACTGAAGCAGAATATGTAGCAGTTGAATGTTGTTGTTCTTAGGTGTTTTAGATGTGACACACACTCAATAACTATGGCATGGGATTTCCCCAAAATAAAATACTATGTGATAATACTAGTTCCATTTCTCTTAGTAAATACCTTTCACATCACTATTGAGATAAACACAAAGATATTGTGTATCACTTTCTTAGAGATCACACACTAAAAGAAGATATTATTTTTCAAATTCATGAGAATGCACAACAACTTGAAGATATTTTCAAAAAACCATTATCTTCATAGAAATTTGAATATATTAAAACAAAACATGGAATGATCACAATAAAGTAATCATTCATATATATTTCTTATTTTAACCTTGTCCTTACATTGATTTACTCATTTTTGAAGGGGGGAAATACATTTCACACAAAAAATTTACATATTATCGATTTCATGTATTTTCACATTCAACGATTACACTTTTCTATTTTTATGAATACTAGTTTTACCCTTATCAGTTTCACATTATTACTTTAATCATTTTTTCATTTATCTATTTGAATGGTTCTATTTTTCATGTATCAATTTTGAATTTATCAATTTTTCACGTATTGGTTATTCATGTATCTGTTTTGAATGTATCAATTTTTTGTATATCTTTTATTCATTTACCATTTTTCTTTTATCGGTTATACCTTTTGAATCAGTTTAACATTTATTAATTTTTACACTTATCAGTTTTACATTTATCAGTTTTACATTGTTATCGATTTCATTGTCATCAGTACTAGATTATCTATATTGAAATATTTCATTGATACTAGATTGTATTTATTGAAATATTCTATCGATATTAGATTATTAATAGTGACTTATTTGATTTTGTCGGTTTTAGATTTCTTATTGGTCTCAAGTATTTTTCGGTATTACATTATTGTTTGTATCATTTTCATATGAACAATATACTCAAACAAGTATATCTAACTTGATACTTCAACATGTATAATTTCAAAAACCTCTCTTTCGATGTTCAAATTGTTTTTTCTCATTTCATTTATTCATTTTCTAATCAGTTTTAGTCTAAATACGATTTTATTAAATGGAAACCCTAATGAGTTCGAAATTATTCTAGTCCATTTGATATTTAGATCTAATCTAGGCTATCTATTCACTTTTAAAAAAACCAATGCCATATCAAAATCCTCTATTTTTCTCTCACGTCCTGATGCTATATAACTACAACAAGGATCATAATCCGAAATTTCTGTAGTTTTCATAACCATATATCTTCATAGCCTTCATACTAAGAAAAATCATCCAATTTCGAGTTATTTATTCATGTATGAGTCAACTTCCTTTTCTCCAAATCAAATTTCCCTAAAGGATATATCGTCCACAAACTTTTGAGGATAAACATTAGTCTCTCAAGAGTTTTATGTGACTTTTGATTCATATTTGAAATGGATAATATGTTTCCATGGCTGGGAATCCATTTCTCTTTAAAAAACAGTTTAAGACCAAATATTTGTGTATTATGATGTGGTGTTACAAATTTAAAAATCAATGGATATAGATAAATGTCTTAAGAGATATTTTATGATGTATGATATGGAGTATAAAACCTCCATAAAACTACAGGATACATTCCTAGGAGTACCATCTGAGGGTGATTCTATATTCCTTTCTCATAAGTTACCATAATCTGATTGGACTTTTAATAAGAGCAAGGATGAAGAATTAATTTTTGAGATTCATGGTGACAAGAGAAAGGTAAGTCAACTATCAGGATATAATAAACTTTTATCCCTCTTGATGCAACGTTTATTGGTACTGAGGTTGAGTGATAATGAGAAATTAAAATATGCAGATTCATATGTGCTGGATTATTTGTTGAATATGAGGAAATTCAACCTTATGGGATTTATTTTCATGATTATTAAGAATCTCAAATCCACTGCCTTAAAATCATTGATGATCAAGTTTCATACCAATGGTAGTAAGTTTTTGAAACAATGCATGAGTTTGTGTAATGCTTCAGTTATGTCAGAGCTGACGTCTTTCATAGAGACCTCAATCATTAATGACATGATAAGGATGTTCAAGTTACGATTCAATCCTGAATAATTTTTTTTGTGAAATAGAGGGATGTTTATGATGAAAAAGAAGTAGTTGAATTTAGTGAAAAACCATATAATGAATCAAAGACTACGTCATGTAAAAGAAATGTAGATTTGACTATAACTCCAAAATAATCAAATAAAAAAATTTCTATATCCGTTGAGGTTTCTTTTGAGTCATGAATGAATAACAAAAAAAGGAAATAAGTGAATATACAATTTAGTTTGGATCATGATGAATCTATAACATTGAAAATAAAATCTAAAGAGGATTTAAAAGAAGAAGAAAAGAAGAAGAGGTTTAATAAGAGAAACGCTCATTCTATTCACATTCATACTCTTCTCAATATAGATGAACAAGAAAAAATGTAATTGTAATAAGGGAGCCACCAGTTCAAACTCAATAGGATCCAACAGTGAAAGGTAATGAAAAATACGCTTATGAATAATCATTAGCACAATATCTTATTCAAGAAGAAGAAGAAGAAGAAGGAGAAGAGGATCTAGAATAACAAGGGGAATAAAAATAGGGACAAGAAGAACAAATATAATTGGAATTGAATGAAGATGAATACAATATAATTCATAATATAGAATACATAGATGTCACATCATTTATTTAACCTTATAGTGATCCTAATCCTTCTAATAATATTTCTCAATGGGTCCCATGGAATAAAGTATTTCAGATTTTAGATAAAAAAGAAGAATATGAACAATTTTATAAAAATCCAAATCAGCCAGCACAACTTATCAGTACTGAAAGTCATTTTGATGATCCCCAAGAATACACTAAAGATATTGCCTCTGAAAATATATTGACATTAAAGGGAATTATGAACATCGAACAAGCCTTCTATAGATTGGAGAACGTGATACCTTTCATTCCATATATTTTACCTGTGTTAGAAATCCTTTCAAATACTCATAATTATAGAACGAGCTCTATAAAGGTCCAAATAGACATGTTTCTGTGTCTTGAAGCTGATTTCACGATATTAGAAGAATGTGTTGTAGGGAAAGATAGGTCTTTTAACAATGTTGTGAGGTTGTCACAAAATGATGATGATAGTCTCAAGAATCATATGGACATTCATGATGAATTGGAACATTGGGTAAATGAACACAATCATCTCTATCAAAAGTTGTTTGATGATTCGATTGATATGTTTGATGACTTTCAAAGACCCAATACCTCAAAAAGAAAATAAATTGATGTGATTTTTGGTATGAAATAAAAATTGAGGAATGAAATTAATGATATTTTCTTTCAAAAAAATAGTCTTGTAATCTTATATAAGGCCTATAGACTCGAATTAGATGATGTGTATTTTCTAGAAGAAAGGATTAAATCTCTTGAAGAAAAGCCTTAAGGTTAGGAGTCAATCTATCAGCTTCAAGAACTAATGAACTAGAAAAGGTAAATGATTACTTATGAACAAGATGTGAAGCTGATGGATCATCCATAAGCAATTGGAAAACTCATGGAGGATAGAAAGGAGTTCATGAAGATGATGTTTTAATTGTACAATAATTTAAAAAAACTCAATGGGGAATAATGATTTTTGAACTCATGTTGTAATAAAATCCTATTTCATTCAATGTACTATTTATTATTTCTTACTTTTGTTTCCAAACCTTTACATGAAATTAATATTTTCCATTATTAATTTTGGAAAATCAAAATGTGGCAGAATAGTTTTTCAAAGAATAATTTTTTGAATACCTTCTTACAGGGGAGAACTCACATGTTAAATTAATGTGAATAAAATCCCTATTGATTTGTTTACACTAATGGTGGAAGTTGTAATATTCTCTAATATTTTGATAATTTTTATTAATATTAAGAGGATATATGTATTTATTTTCTATGTTGCTCTTTGATTTACAAAAAGGGGGAGACTGTTGATTCAATACTGGTTTCGAATTTCCCATTCATCTTTTGATTTTTGAAATCACAAATTACATTTTTTAACATTTATTTTGTTTTTCAAAGAATCAAAATATACAGTTTTAAAATCTCAATCATATATATATTAATATCATATGTTTTCCATCGTAACCACACATGTTGTCAATATACATTTTAATCATATGATGATTGTTTTCAATCGTAATCATATATATTGTTTTATAATCATAACCACATATATTTTAACCATGTCATAACAATGTGTATCATAACCATGTTATGTATTGTATCGTAACAATTTTTATCATATCCGGTTAATGTATCGTATCATAACAATGTGTATCGTAACTAGGATATGTATTTTATCATGTCCATGTGTATCATAACCTGGTTGAGTACTGTATCATAACCATGTTTATCGTAACCACGTAATGTATTGTATCATAATCATTTATCATACCTAGGTTATGTATTGTATCATAATATTCCGTCATAACCATGTTTATTATTGTATCGTAATCATGCACCGTAACCACATGCATCATAACCAGGTCATGTATCATATTCAGTTTATTCATCATAACCAAGCATGATAACCTTTTTATGTATCATAAGGATGATATGAATTATAACCACAATATGCATCATAATCATGTTAAGCTTCATAATTGTACCATATCCATTATATGAATTGTAATCATGAAAAGAATCATAACCAAGTTATGCATAATACTCATGTAATGCATGAAATTCATGTCTTAATTCAATCCTGGTCAAATGATTTCTATACTTATTGTTTCATACTTTTTTACGTACTATTTTCTAACTAAAACAATGTCTATGATTTGGTTATATAATAATCAAAACAATGTCGTTTATTTTTTTGACCATTGTAATGCCTTGCATCTAAGACCCTCTAATATTTTTTAGTGAAATTTTATCGTTTGATAAAATATGACTATTGGAACTTGAGGCCTATAAATATGAGGTCATTCAATCCTGAATAAAAAACTTCTTCTTCTATGATGTTATAGTGAGAGATAGAGTGACTTCTCTATATATTTGTGCGAAAGCCGTGAAGATACTATAAGAGAACAACTGATTCCAAATTCTTGAATGTATATATGTTAATTTTTCCTTCTGTATGTGTCTAACAAATTTGATATTGATTGAGGGATTCTAGGGATAGAAATATGTGGTTTAGATCATCATATCAAGGGGATTCATGTGTTTGAATAATAGATGTGTCGATTAACTTATTAATTGAAGGATTATAGGGATAGAAATATAGTTGGGTTGATCATCATATTGAGGGCTTACAAATGTGGTGGTATGACCGACCTCTTAACAAATGTGAATGGATACCCTACTCTATGGGAAACAATAATTGTAATATCGTTACATTTCTACAGCTATCTGTAACAAAAAATAAAATTCATTGTTTCGTATTTTTTTTATATTCAGATCTATTATAATTGTTTCAATTACTATTTATTCATTATATATTTTATTGAGGTGTTTTATACGCTATATGTCAAATCATGTACATTGGTATTACTCTGATCATAGTATTCAATTTGAATACAATTGTTTTTCATTACTTTTGTTTTTTAATTATATCATAGCCATAAGATTAAAGACCCATATGGTCATTAGTATTGATTTTGAATTATATTAATTTAAGACCTCAAAAACTATGTTATTTCTTAAGTTTTTAATAGTTAATATTTTTATCCTTTAATTCACCCACATATTATATTTTTCTATCTCATATACATATAAATTTATAATACGATCCATCATATAACACTTTGATATTAACATTATTTTTTTCCATCAAAACATTTAAAATCCACAATATTTAAAAAGAAAAAATTTCTTTCGAAATAAATATGCATGTTTATAATGTAAGATTCAATCTATTAAGTTGTCATGATGGTAGAAACATATAATAGCACCATATATAAGTATATAAAAACATTATTCTCATATATTTTAGAAAAACTCCTACAATATACCTCGAAAGGAAAAAAATAATATTCCTTTTTTATAAAATCACACCTGGGTAAAAATGCATTTCAACAATTTTGAATGAGTAGAATAAATTTCTAGAAATAAAATTCTATGAAACACAGACATGGATAATAAATATGTCCCTATAAGTACTTATGAATATGTATTCTTTAATAATAATTAAATTGTGAATTAAACTATTACCTCATAATTTTCATTAGTATAGATTATGTTAACATATTTTATAATGGATAAAAATAGTTTTTAAAATATAATTGGAACATATAAAAAATTATGATATCATATTTGTTCCCTTTATATCATTTATTTATCATTATTTAAATATTCACATTGTTTTTAGTGATAACTAAGTTGATTTCCTATGTTTTTCGGTCTTGGTATTCGTGATTCTTATAAATAATATATATTATATTCATATTCAAAATTATATTATGTTCATAAATATTATATTAATTGATTATATATAATTTCATAATCATATAGAATTGGTTGTAGTGGTGGATGTATCACATCACATCATTGAGACGGTAGGTTGTACGTTCACATGAGCAAGGATATCATTCCATTAAAGGTTAAATTGTGTGGAATTGGTTGGTATATTATTAGTATAGAATAAATATCAAATTATATTAATTATTTATATCTAGTATACTAATAATTTTACCCATCAAACTAATATTATGTTAAATAACCAATTACACCATTATGTACTGATGGTAAGTCCTACGTACGCACACATGGTGATATTATTATTTATATAATAGATTAAAGGATGAATTGGGGTATCCCTTAATCATAATATCTTCGTAGAATGAAGATAATACATTATTTATTACTTTTTTATGGAAACAAAATAAGAATATGTTGAATAAATGAAAATAAATAGAATATAATAAGTATAACAATAACCTATTATTCAAGCGCTTCTTTTTTATTTGCACAAAAGGACTCCATAGGCTTGATTTCATCCAAAATTATCGATTCTAGGATGAATTGATTGAATGATTTTGGGTAATTGGGTAGGTTTTGGCCTCTAACTTTTTTTAGCATTGTTAATTAAAGATAAGGAGTGGTTTTCTTTAATAAGGGTTGGGAGGAGCACTTTTGGAAACTCCAAAATTATTTATTGAATATAAACATATTTTTGATATATAATAGATCTAATGTTATCTATTGAGAGAAAAATTAAGATTATGGGTCATTATTATATCAACTATTGATTTTTAGACAAGTTAAGATCACATAAAAAACTTTATCTTTTAGATTTAACTCTTAGTTAATCAATTTAACTCTTACAATGTTTAAAAGTCATTTAACACTCTATGGTTAATATAGTTTCAACGAAGTTCCAAAAGATAACTGATTGGATAATTTATGAAATATTTAACAATAGAAATTTTTTTGTCAAAAAATATATTTTTATTATTTTAATATCATTTAATAAAATATTTCTTATTTAAAAATCACATTTATGTAATTTTTTACACAATTTAATACATTATATTTTTAGCTTAATAAAAATATGATTCCTTCAAGAAATATACATCAAATTATCCCAAACATATAATATAATATAAAATATTAATTGATGACATCAAATATATCAAATAATATTGATTTTAATATTATTAATATCATTTAATTGATTCTTCCATCAATAATTCAATTACTGCATCATTATTGTGACACCATTTAATATAATTATTTATTTCAGGAAATGGTAACTAAACTACCATTATGTAGATTATAATTTTTTCTTTCTAAGGACTATTTATAGTACAATATATCACACATAAAACCTCATAATATTAATGATATTGTTTTTAAAATATTAAAATAATATTTTCAACTCTTATTTAAATAAAGTATAATAAATGTTCGAATCTAACAACATTGGCATAAAAAGGATTGTATTTGTTTACCTATGGTTTATTGCTATCCAAAAACACATATCCAATTTAATTAGAACATGTTTTGGGGAAATATTTTATTATTATAATATTTTGTTTACCTTTAATTATCATAGATACCTTTAAATGTGTAAAATTAAATTCCAAAGATACTATTCCTAAAATGATATTTTTATCCAATTAGATAAAATTTTCGATATAGATAAAAACCATGAGTGTCTATTTTTTGAAACTAAATTTAAAAAATGATAAATGTACGTTTAATTCTGATATTTAGATGCAGTTATATGTGGGTTAAAGTGACGTTCAAAAGTTTAATAGATTTTTATATCAAATTCTATTATAAAAATAATACCAATGAACTAAAATGGGTTAATAAATGTATTTATAATATATTGAGACATTAATATCAATTTATAGTAAAATAAATATTTAAATGGAAAAGTGGGTTTTGAATAATAATATCGAATTCTTAACTATTTATAAAAAATTTATTCTTTTCAAAAAAATACCAAAAAATCACTATAAGCTTATATTAGTATTCCAAATTTTACAATAAAAATAAATACGAAAATTAAAATTTATATTTTTTGTAATGTGGTTAATAATATTCATAACCATATTTCAAAAAGGTAGATTGATATATCATGGTACACTTGTGCTCAATGTTGCTTGAAACACAAGAAATTAGGTTATTTGAAAAAGAAGTGTACTGTAGTAGAACAGGGTGTAACATTATTCTCTCATTAAAATAAATTCTTCCTATAAATATCTATAAAATCATATCATAAAAAGATTCATGTGGTTCTTTATCATATGTTATCCTTGTTCCCATGTCACCTCATCCATTTTATTGTTTCTCTAAAGAACATATATCGGACAAGTCGTCTAATTTCTCAACACATGTTCTCTGGTATCAAGAATGTTGATAGTCTCTTCACAATATGTCAAATTGTGTTTGAGTTCTATTTCATCACATATGAGTATAGGTGTTGGTTATGTCGTGCATTTTCATGATAGTGAAACATCCAACATGTCATTATCTTTGGAGATAGTTGGAAACAATTTCAAACTGTAAGCTATAACTACAATTCTTTTTAGAATTTCAAAGGCTATAATGTACCTGAGACTTAATTTTCCTATCTTAACAAATCCTCTAACACCCATCCATTGAGATACCATCATGAAAAAAGATCTCCAACTTGAAATTCAAGATCATTCTTTTAGTTATAAATATAGCTCTTTTTCAAACATAGATTTGTTTGGAAATGGGTTTATATAGTCTTTACCTTTTCCGTTGTTTCCTGAACAAGTTCTGGGACTACGTGTCTTCATTCACCAACATCATCTCAAAAATGTTGTGTAAAACATATCATTCCATTTAATATATCATATGGTGCCATATGAATATTTTAATGGATGATGATGTTATAGTTAAATTCTACTAGAGTTAAATACTGATCCCACATACCTTGAATTTCATGTGAATAAGATATCAACATGTCTTATAATATTTGAACAGTCCATTCTGATTTCCCATCTATCTGAGGTAGGTAGGTAGTGGTAAATTCATGCTTAGTATCTAGGGATTTATGAATACTTCTCATGATATTTGAGGTAAAACTGGGAACAAATTCTGAAAAAAATCCATTAGGTACATAATGATGTCTTAATACGCGATTAACATAAATTAATTATAAACAATTATGTTTGAAATTTTTCTTATAGAAAGTAAATTTACTGATTTTGTAAGACGATAAGCAATATCCCATATAACCTAATTTTTTTGGGAGTCTTTGGTATCTACATAAAGAAATTCATCATAATATTATGCCATTTTCAAACTGGTATAGAAATAGGATGCATGATTCATCTATGATATTTTCTTCTAGCACTCCTCTATTGAAAAACCAAACATTTAGACCCAAAATCAAAAATATCCTTTTTCAGGTCATCCCACCTAAAATGTTACTTCAAATATCTATACCACTTAGTGATAACATGTTTTATAGAGAAATTGGATCTATTATCATCATATAATAGTTACTTTTTAGCTTAGTTATAATAGGAACACAAACCATATTCCAAAATATGAAAATTACTAATTAAAATACAAATGCATTCAATATCGAATCATTCACAACGTAAATTTTCTTTACAAAGTCCTCATCATAAATCTGAAATATTTTATTCTTTTCCAATAAATATGTTTCAGAAACCATTTAAGAAATAGGTGATGTGTCTCCTGCCATGATAATCCCCATATCAATATTTTTGAAATCCATGAACATTTTATCTTGTTCAACTATTATATTGTTCAAAAATCCATGGAAATTTCTACTCAATGAATCGGGCACATTATTTTCCATCCCAATGCGTTAGTGTGTTTTGAAATCATAGTCCATGTGTAACACAAACCATTTACGTTTCATCATGTTGTGTTCTTTCAATGATAAAATATTTTTCAAACTCTGGTAATAAGTATATATCTCATATCTTTCACCATATAGATTGTTTCTCCATATCTTCAGAGAAAATATTAAGGAATCATCAAAAATATAATGAGTTGGGTAGTTTTTTCATGAAATTATTAATTCCATGATCCATAAGTAATAAACATATAATTTTTAATGAAGAAACTATCAATTCATTTCCTTGAAGCATCAATATAAATCTTAAACCCATAATTTTCTGATAGACATTTCAAGATAAGATAATTGAATAATATTCCCTTAAATTCTTAAAAAAATCATCAAACTCCTTTTTTCTAAAATAATTTATTCCCTTTATGTGTTATCAGGAGTAACAGGTTGGATAATCCCAAATAAAATCTTTATAAAATTATAATTGTATCCTACTAAACCTGTAAAACATCATACCTTAGTAATTTTAATCATTTTTGTCAATTTTAGAATTTCCATTTTCTTTTAAATAAAAAATTAGATTCCATCATTCAAGACAATTTGTCGACGAAAATAAATTTATTGAATCTAGAATCTGTACTTCCCAAAATTCCTATATATTTTATTTCTCCAAAGAGTCTTTAGAATAACCTGCATGTGGGTTTCATGGTCTTTGTATCTTTTAGAGTATACAAAGATATCATCAATAAATACTGTTAAAATTTCCTAAGAAAAATTACTTTATTACATTGTTCATTTGATCTTGGAAAATAAAGTGTGCATTATTTAGTCCAAATAACATTTCTGTGAACTCGTAATGTCCATACGTGGATTGGTCTAATGTCTTTGGAAAATCTTCTTTCCCTACACACAATTAATGATATCCAGAACGAAAGTCAATATACGTAAAATATTGACCTCCAAGAGTTTTATCAAACAAATCATTATTAATAGTAAAATGAATCATGTTATTTATTATAATATGATTAATTTCTCTATAGTCAATGTATAACCTCATTGACCTATCATTATTATAAACAAATAGAACTAAGGATCCCCATGGATAAATTGTAGGTTGATTAAATATTTTATTACTCACTACACTAGTTTCTTCATATATTCTACTAATTCCATACTAGCCATTATATAGGTAGTTTTTTATATTTTCCTTTCATTAGGTATTAAATCTATTGAAAACATCAACCTCCTAATCTAAAAGACGTATAAGTAAATATATTGTAAATAAATCAACATATTTTTCTATAATTGGTACTCCATCAATTTGAATATTTATTTCTTCAACCATGGATTATTTTTTCTCTTCCTCCAAAATAATTTCATTGAGAAGAGATACTTGGGGTGGATCTAGATAAGAATCATAAGATAATGTTAATACTCTAAAATAGTAGATTCAATGTATTCCTAAAAAACTGTCAGTTCCTTCTTATTGTAATAAATTTTTGCATCATATTTTGGTAGACAATATATACTATGGATTATATCGATTTAGACCATAGGAATGTTGATAAATTCTGTAGATAAGTCATGTTTATATGGAATAATTCGAACTATCGAACACATCTTTGTAACAATGAGATATCAATTGGAGTTTTTGACATATAACGTCATAGTTAATGTTTATTTGAAATATCTAATTTTCATAGTATAGTATGAAGAAAAAAATTAATGTGATTATCCAAAAAAAATATTTAGCTATATTTTAGGAGATGATTAATGTACTTTATAACATGTCATTACAAACATCAACCTCAATAGTTATGATCGCAAAATATTAATCATTCTCCCTTGGCCTCTTTTAGGAAAACATTCCTTGACTCTTAGGAAAATAATATACATAATGTCCCATATCATTACAATTTTTTCATAGTGTATTGGTGGCTTCTTTTTTAACCTTTTAATCATGTTCTTGGTGGCCTTTCATTCCAAATTCATAAAAAAAACTCCCATCCTTATTATGAAACTACCAGTGTGTTTCATCATAAAATATTCGCATGGTGGAAAGTCATCGTTTCACATGATCCACTTATTTTAATTTCCAATGTGTTCAATGTCCCTTTTCTTCTCTTTTTTTTCTTTAATGCCATAGGACTTAATGAATACATTTTCAATCATGGTTGTAAAAAAGACTATATCTTTACATGATGAGAGTGATTTTGAGCCCAATGACTATTAGAGTAATCATTTTAACATATCAATAAATCAATCAATACTAATTCATTGGCTATATATATATTCTAATTATTATCTTGATAACATTTTAAATATATACTCATACATTTCAACATTCTCATACTCCTTATGCCTTAGAGTTGAAATATTCTTACTTGATCAGTTCGATGTTCATGAAGAATGTATTTTTATAAGAAAACTTCCATAAACTCCCAAATTTCCATATTTCTTTAAATCATAATATTTATTTTTGTTTTTTAATTAATGAAAAAAATTAAACGGTATCTATTAAGAGATGATAAACTACTATAAAAACTTTTTCCTTTTCATTACCCCCAAAAATATGAAATAGTTTCACTATGGAAGTTATCCATTACTCTCATAAAAAAGGATTTTTAATCCCATTGAAATTGGGAAGTTGTTGTATATAGAAGATGTCTAACATTTACCCTAAGCATTTTCGATCTAATTACTCCAAATGGGAATGGATATTGTTCATAATCATAGTTAGCTATCCCAATAAGGTTATAAGTGGTTTAGTAATAGTTGTATCAATATCTATACTATCATTTAATTTAAATAAAGGGAAATACCTAAAAAGATTATGTGTATTGATATGGTTTCCAATCCTTCTTTTACACTCCACTTAAAAAAATTAATATATACTGAATTAGGTTATAAATCATAATGAATAATTAAGAAATAGTAAAATGCATAACATAAATTGAATATTTTTTGGATATCTAATAAATAATCATACACATGGTTTCTTTGGGGATATATTTATGCATAAAGACATCATAATGTTTTGTAAAAAATGTTAAATATTCTAAGAATATCCCAAGGGATATTTAAACAAGGTGAACTATAAGAATCATTTTCATGTACAAGGTTACCCTATGTTAGGCCCGAAACACCTTTTCAGAGTTGTTACTCCTAGTTTAATGTCATACAGAACCATGTCCACATGTAGTATCTGCATATGGATGTATTTTCTAGGAATATACACATAATATCTACGTTACCCAACATTTTATTATTTTCTTCTATATTTATTATCAAATTCTATCTTAGGGTTTTATTAGGAATTTTTTTCTTAACCTAGTTTCTAACATTGATATAGACCTTCCTCTGTTACCAAATGTAACACCCTGACCCCCTTTACCCATATTTGGTGAATTATTTTATTATATTTTCATGATTAGAAGAATTAAAATCCTGAAGGACTGATCATCTTAGTATCCTTGTAAAAAATATTAACAATAACAATAAATACATTGAATCATGAAATGAACAAATATTGTGTCTCTTTGGGAAAAACTCATATCCCTTTGACAATCCCAATAGGTCAGTCATAATATAATTATTCACATACTATGGAAAAATGGAACATAATAAAGGGGTCATCTCAGATTCTTAGTAATGATAAATAATATATAATAATATATAATTAATTATTATAAACATTTAAGTCAAGGTATAACACTAAAACACATGCCTTTTAATTATAATATTAATCAAAATATAGCTAGAATAAATCAAATTATTTAATTTATAATTTCACACATCTATTCTACTAGTCGAAGAATCACATGTAATATCAACATAAAATATCATTATGAGAGAATGCATAATGTCAGAAATCATAAACATGTCGTCCTGGCCTCATGCAATGAATATTTATAAATGGGTAAAAAGACAAAATAGATTTTCTATATAGACATATTGATTCATCTTGGGGATACATTGGTTCCCACCCATCATGTACTAATTCCAAAATATTCCTTATATGAAAAATGGATATCAAGAACAACATAAACTTTCATATAAAAACTTCCATATGTAATGGAAATAAATTAACTATAAATAATAAATGGAATAAATATAGAACATATAAAATTAAACGAGTCATAAACGCTTCAATAAAATAAAATAGGTTATATCATGACAAATAATCCTAGATAAAAAATAATATCCATCAAATTATGTTGACATTGATGAAAATAATCAAATAAAACAATTAAAACTCATTGTGAAAAATATTACATATTTTTACATTGAAAACATTAAAAAGATGTGAATTTTTTAATGATATGATTTCATCAAAATAAATATATAATATTATATATTAATTTCCAATCCCTTCAGAAATCATGTTGGGGAAAAATCAACTCACATCATATAAGTTATGAAACCATTCTTCTCATACACAGTTGAAAATGTCAAATATTGTACCTCAAAAGGAAAATGACAATTAAATCACATTTATATAATCTAACATGGGAAAAAATGTATTTAGAAACTTTTAAAATAATGGTGGGAATGTTTTGAAATAATTTTTTAAAAAAACATAGACATGGATGATAAATATGTATCAGTAAATACTTACGTATTAAAAATCTCGGATAATAAAAAGATTGTGAAATTAAACCTTACCTCGTTCTTTTCTCTTATTAGAGTGTGAATTAAAAAAATTTATAAAGGTCAAATAATGTAATTAAATTATTCCATTACAATATAAGTGTTTATTATATCATATGTTATAGTCTTATATATTATTTTCAATATTATTTTAGTTTTACAATCATTTCGTGTATTAACTACCTTTTTTTCCTATTATTGATTTGTCTTGTATATCTTAATTGTTATGAGTAAGATATTTCATCATCATATTAAAAATTATATTAAGTTATTAGATATTATAATAATTCATTATATAAATTTTCATAATAATTCTTAAATTGTTGTGGTGGAGGATGAATGTCACCGTGTCATGGAGACAGTAGGACGTACATATGCATGAGTGACTGTATCATTCCCTTAATGGTTAAATGGTAAGTAATTAGATGATTTAATATATATAAATAATCATAAACATTTCATATTCACTATTTATTTATATTACACTCATCATTATACCAATCTAAATAATTTATTGATAAATAACTAATTATACCACAACCTGTAGAAGGTCATCCGTATGTACTCAAACAAGGTGATATTATTAATCAAACGATCGATAAGAGGATGATTATGGTGGTCCAATAATAATAATAAAATCTAAGAATTTATATGATAATTGATTTACTATATTATTATGTAAAAAACTTATGAATATTATGTTTATAAAGAAAATAATTTGAATTGAATTAGTAAAACATTTACCTCTTCTTAGAGCGTCACTAACTTTTTTACTCAAATGGAATCCTAATGTTGGATTGTTTCGCAGATAATGGTCGTAAGAATGAAGTTTGGTATGGTTGGAGGAGAAGTGGGTAGGGTTTTTCTAATTCAAAGGGAATTAGAGGTGTGAATAATATATTAGGAGATGTGCACTTTTATAAGAGATTGGAGGGGAACTTGTTAACACTCAAAACAAATTAATTTAATATAAAAATATTTTTAACTTAGAAGTGTTATGATTTAATTTATTTGGATTATAAGATTATTATGGGTATAAATCATCTCAAAAATGATTTTTTCGAATGTTTTTGTCACAACATTAACATTATATTTTGGATTTAAATTTTAGTTAAACAGTTTAACCCTTATTTTATATACATGACTTGTTACACTATCTTATTAATATAGTAAATATAAAATTCCAAAATAACAGAAATTGGATTATTCATGACATATTTTTCCATATTCAAGTAATTTTCTACAATCTTATATTTTTATGAGTATTATAATTTTTAATAAAATAGTATTTATTTTTTAATTCTCATTTATATGAATTTTGACAGTATTTAATATATTATTTTTTTAAAAGTAATAACCACATGATTAGATCAAAAAAACATTAACGCATTAATTTCATCCAAAAAATTGTATATGGAATCAAATATTTCAAATTCTTATTTTTTTAATTTTATTAATATCATTTAATTTATTCCACCTTCAATAAGTCAATTATTACATCATTATTGTGTCACCATTTAATTAAATAATTTATTTACTATATATATAAAAACTATAATTACGAAGAGAAACATTTTAGATTCATAAAATATTTTTATAGTGAGCCATATAACTTATATATCCTCACAATAAAAATTATATAGTTATTAAAATTTTAATATCACAGGTTTAACTCTTCTTTAAATAAAATATATGAAATTTACTAATCGAACAAAAATGGCATAAAAGTATAATATTTTTAACCTAAGTTTTATATTGGTCAAAATAAACATTCCCCATGATCTAAGGACAACTGCGGGGTAAATATTATATTGTTATAAAATTATTTTTAAATTTAATTACCCTATTTAACCTTAACCATAGAAAGAAATCTAAAAGTTTCTCTTCACCCAAATTTATTTTGATCATATACGTAAACAATTTTAATAATAATTACAATCAATTTTCTCTAATTTTAAAAATTATATTCATAGTTGTCAGGAAATTAAGTTTAATACTAATCTGCAGATGCGGTTAAAAGGTATGTAAAAGTGACGTTCAAAAGATCGATAAAACTTTATATATAATTCTACTAAAAAAATGATTTGAATGACCTGTGTTGGTATAATAAATTTATTCACTATCTATTGTGACTTTGAAATCAATTTAATGTAAAATAATTATTTAAATGAGAAGTTTAGTTTTTGACAACAACGATGTATTATTCATTATTCATCCAAAATTGAAACATTTCTGAAAATTATAAAAAAATTAACAATGAGATAATTTTTGATTTCCTGAATTCTTAAATGAAACGTATTTTGGAAAATAAAATTCCTAATTTTCATAATTTGGGTAATAATATTCAAAAACTCTTTTCAAATGTATAGTATGATAGGTCAAGGTGTGCTCAATCTCAGTGTTGTGTGATATGAGTGTTATAGAATTATTTAAAATTAAGTTTACCGGGAGTGTTTAGGGTGTTACACTACTAGTAATAATCCACTTACATATGGAGATGTTCAGAAAATGTATTGTATAAATGGTTTTTTGATGTATCGAATAGTGGTCTTAGGAAATATCATATAATAGTCAAGATCATAATTCAAATTAGTATATAATTTTATAGGTTATTTTTTTAAGGTATTCAATTTTATGAGGCCACCTATATCATAGAGGTTTTGTATTACGATATCATTTCATAAGAGTGGGTGTATGTGGTTGAGATTGACCCCTTGTCTTATGATATGATCATTAATACCATAAATATTGTCTAAGATACATTTTTGTAAGGTTTTCTATTTTATATCCCTGATATAATTTCGTATTCATGAGTTTAATGATTGATGATTGGGATATATGACTATTATTGATATTATTTAATCTAATAACAAATTCTTTACATACTAAGTTCGATACCAAATGAATAGACCCATACTGAACTTTCCATCATTATGATATAAATTTTTAATATTGAGTATCTTTTGAAAATAAGAATTTTTTTAGAGATTTATATAATTAAGCTGAAATATTATCTAACAAAAAATTCATGATTATAAATATATGTATCCTTACCTTAATAAATGAAGGATTACTTATGTTATCAAATATCATCAATACCTAAAATATATATATCTATAATGGTTACCCATATATGCATATCACATGTAATAATCATTTACATAACATAGGGAAATGAAAAATAATCGTGGTGTAACCAAACAATTATAATGTGGTATTGAACAACATGAGATATCATGGAATAAAAAAGGAATGGATAATATTGAAGAAATATATAATTTGAAATAAATTACATATACCTTATAAAATGAACATGTAATATATTATTTGATATTATAAAAACTATAAATAATCACAAGGAAAAGAATAATTTATTTCATAGTAATGAAATAAATAATGCCTGGTATCATATTTTTTTTTTCATGACCATATTATAAGACATAATTTATAAATACGTAATGTTTACACCAAATACCTAAGATATTTAATATTGTGAGGCCTTCCCATTCTTCAATGGATTATATATATCTTAAGACACACTAATAACCGATTAATTAAAAGTCATTAATTATTTGATGTAATGAATAAAAAATACATTATATAACCACCATGACCTAGTAATTAATAAAAATTCATTTTGAAATAAAAATTATATATAATTAATATTTTTATATAGTTTATAAATCGAAAAAAAAATTTGTGAGTACCCAAAAATATGACATAGTATCTAATAACAGCTATACTATAATTCAATATAGAAAATAATTGAAAAATTTAATGTGATATGGAATATCAACATAAAAGTAAACAATAAAGAAATAAAATATGAAAATTATAGAATGAAATTAAATTGAAATGATGGTTTTACATATAGAAAAACATTTTATTGAAATTTTAACCATGTGAGAGTTTAATGTTTTAAAGGAATGTATAACTTAGGAAAAACTAGTGTAGAATTAATTTAATTGTTTCTTAGAGGAAAAAACATACGATTACATTAATTTAGGAACATAGTCATAAAAATATCAAAATAAATGGTATATTGGAATCAAAAATCATTATATATTTTATTAAACTTGGATTAAATTACAATGGAATATGGAAAATTAAATAACATAAATAATTAGATAATCATTATATAATATGTCAAAGAAGCTAAATAGAAACCATATTAAGAAAATATGTGCATATTTAAAAAATATGTCTCAATGAATAAAATTTTGGTTGAGAATCCCCTTATAAAAAATATAGTTTTATATTTAATAATACTCTAAAAATATTTTTATGTGTGGAAATATTTAATGCACAAAACATTAATATTGAATATAAGATATTGTAAGAATAATGTGCAAGATAAAAAATATTGATGGACAAATTTCATTAATAATGGTTATGATCCCATTATTGATAATTATGATAAAAACCCCAAATGAGATAGGGGTTGTATGAATTAATGTACTTTGAAATGGTCGATCATAAATTAATGTGAAAATCAAAATAATAACAAATTATTTTATATTTAATATGTCAATAAAGTAGTATTTAGTTTATATAAAAGTAAATTGTAGCATAATTAGAGGCTTGTATCAAGGAATATAAATTTATAAAAAAACCATTACCTAATGTATTTTTTATATCATCACTTTTTCTATGCTTTTATAACAGACTTATATTTATGAATACATGTGTGAAAAAATGAATTGAAAAAACCCATGATTTTAGAATTAATTTATCTATAATAAATGTGGTGAATTTGATATCATATGGTGCACATAAGACGTACTATATGTAAATAATTCTTTATTAACGTATTAAATAAAAATAAATTTCAAGATTGGTAGATAACATTTATTAGATAAATGACATCATAAAAATTGTCACATTTAATAATGAAAAAAATTATAATATTGAGAATAATATGATCATTTTTATTAGGTTATTAAATTTAATGGAATTTAATAATTTTGCTCAAGGACATCGATAAAAAATATAAATAAAATTGGAGTAATTAATAAATAAATAAAATAATGTAATCCATTAAATTTTTAGGTATTGAAAAAATATACTAGAAATTAATTTTCCCATAAATTTAACTAATTATTTCGCAAACATTATTTTATATGTTTTATTTAAATTCCAATTCATATAATTTATAATATTAAACATCTGAAGAAAAATTTAATTTTTTTAAAATATAATGATCATTCAATCATTTATTATCAAATGATTACAAATGAGGAAAATTATTTTGGAGGTAAAACCATAATTTCTATAAAATAGTTTTTTATGTGGGAAATATAAATTTATCATAATGAAAAAAATTAATTTCAAACAATAAAATATTTTAATTAAATCATATATAATAAATATGATAAAATTAATTAAACCTCATTAAATGATTTTTATATTTCAAAGAATGAGAATAAATTTATTTGCAGATTCAAAAATAAATTTAATATTTTAAAAATGGGTTTTACAATTTTTTTGAGTATATTTGAATTAATTTTTTTTGGAATTATAAATTGAATTTTAGAAATTGGATTCAAAATCTATAATCATCCTCTAAATTTTTTTAATAATATCAATTTCATTTTTGGCCATATTACAATGTTCAAAATGAAAAAACATGTGCATCTATTATGGTTAAAATGTTTTAAAAGGGTTAAAAATGATGGAAAAAAGAATTGAATTTCTCCAAGTCATGTCCATAATATTATTATCAGACATTATCTATATAGAACTCAATTTATATTAAAAAATTTGGTGTTTTAGACCCACTTCCCATCATAATTACATTTTTTATATCTACATTTTTTTATTATTTATAATGTTACCAATCCACTCACATCTAAAAAATATACTCACTTTTTTACAAGACCAATTTTGTATTATCTAATTTAATTCAAACCCAAATACACTACCAACACCATCATCCATAACCAAGAGATCATGGTATTTTAAAAACACTCACCCCAGGATCCTTAATGTGGTTTTTAATTGAACTATTCAAAGGACGATGTATAGGTTCTTAACATACTGATTCATGTTTCAATCTTCTTAATCCTCCAAAAAATAATATTTTACTAAAATACTATTATTAATTAAGTATATTTAAGATACTATTTTCTTATGTTAATTGTATATCCAGTTTCTATATCCCTTCCATGAAATGGGTTTTGAGACCATCAATCATGCATATATGCTGACTACAAACTATATAAATTGTTGTTTTTAAATTTTAATTATCAGCTATATTATAAGGTTATATATATGGATTGAATAAGTTTATATGATATTTATTAGTAAAAAATGATAATGTAACAATAAATCAACTTTTTTACTCATTCTTTTCTATTAATTGAAAATGTAAAACATCAAATCAGTGTGCATGTGAACTATCACCTCCACAAAATGATATAATTTATTTTCAAAACATCCTAACAGGAAAGTTATAAATTTTTATATAAATAAAATTACAATATTTATTATATTATTTATATTATTTATATGTGTCAAATATTACCAAGGATCAATGACTAGACTTATGAACTACAATAATCATTGAAAAGGGAATAGTCGGAACCCAAATAGTGTTTTTAATGAAACATTGTTAATAAATGGGTAATTTGAAATTATAAGGGATTGAAATATAGTTAGAAAATTATGAATATTTTTTTTAATATAATTATAATAAATATTAATTTAAAATAAATACTATCATATTTCATATAAATAATGTCAGGACTTGAGGTAAACGTTTATATTTCAATACATCTTTTAATTTGGACTGTTAATTTTTTTGTATCCTTTTGAGGAATTGTATCTTATTAGTCTAAAAAATAATATATATATTCATATCATATTTTTATATAATGTTTTAAATTATTCTGTCAATTTAAATGTTTCGACTCAGAAAAATACTGAATTACATTTTTTTAGAAAAGATGACCTTATTTATACTTTCTTATAACGAATCATTCTCTTCCAAATCCTTGTTATTAAAAAATTATAATTTTTAATATACATGTTAATTATATATATATATATATATTAGTAATTCTTCATTTTTTTACTAATTACTGAAAATAATATTTTAATAAATTCCTATGTGGATCACTATTTTTATTCTTTACATAAGGTTGTAACGAATATTTTTTATCATATATGACATAAATATATTTTTACTCCACCCTTTCCTTTCGTCATAATTTATCTTCAAATATTAGTTTCCATTAAATTTTTATGAAAATCATATTTTTATTATTCTCTTATTTTTTGGTTTTTAAACGTCACCAAATGAAAAGGATATTTACTCTCGTTTTTCATTTTATACTTATAATGATTTTATAAACGTATTTCTTCTACTATTTAAACATTTTTATGGATTCCTTCATTTCATGGTAAATATGATCATATTATATTGTACACAGTATTTCTGTAGATTTCATATGAATAAGATCTTTAGATAATTTATTTATGAAACATGTTTCGTTCTCCTAGTTTTATTATGGTATAATCAAATTTTAAATGTTTTCAAGTGCTTGTATAACATATATGTATTGATATCATAATTTCATGGTTGGGACCAATATTATATAACCATATAATGAATTGGGGAAATTTTTATATATTTTGGGATAATATAAATTGGAATTGGGAGTGAAGAAAATCCACTATGAGGGTTATCTAGTTTTTATGGAATGGGGAGTAAACCCCTTACACAATGAGACTTCATCCATTATAATTGTATTGGTAGTAAGATTTTAATAATAATAAAATTTTTTGTTCTAATGAGTATATCATAAACATATTTCATTTCTTTTGAACTACTATCATAGATCATGGTTAGTTATCATTAACTCTGCGCTCATATAGCTAATGAATATTTGAATGATAATAACTTATTAATTGCTCTTATTTTATTGTCTATGAAATTTTTGAAATGTTATCATTTTTGATAATCACTTTCTCATACCCTTGAGGATATCCTATTTTCATTATTGATCATTGATTGATATCTCCAATGCATACGTATATATATCTTCTAAGCTTACTAATTCCTATAGATCCATTTCGCCATGTTATTATTAATAATTTTTTATATGAAATATCTATGAGGGGTTATTTATGAGAAGAAAATTATGGGAGATATTAAAGATATTTACTCAAATAATTTTATTTTATATTCTGTATCCAAATAAACTAAACCATTATTTTTATCATAAATGTTTTATTTTTATATGTATTAAATATTCATCTAAAATGATGTTATATTATATAAGTGAATTTTGGTTAATTAAAATATTTATCGATGTACTGTTTTGTTATTTTATGAGATTAATATGAAGAAAACATAATGAGAATCCTAAAGATAATTATAAATATGAAAAATATCTAGAAAGTATTGTAAAAAATAGTGTGTGTGATTTCCTATCATTGGCATCCGTATTTGAATATTAATAAGTCGATTTATGCTCGAGAATAATTGAACCATGGAATAATAACCATATAAAGGGTTGTGTAATATCCCAATATTAACATATATAATGAAAAAGAGGCATAACTATACACTCTGGTTGAAAATCATTTGGGGATATGATTTGGGTTACTCACTATATTTTTTTGAGCCATTATGTGGGATATTAATATAATTAAGCATGATATTATAATAGGATATGACCATAGAAAACAATTATGATATCCGAGGATGTCATGGGATATAATAAGGTTTCATAAATCTGTGGATCTAATGAATTATAGTAATTTTAATATGATTTATTACTCTGATTAATGTTGATTGGTAATCACACTGACCATTTTTGTTTTAGTCATATGATAGAACCATGAAGAAATTTATTCAAAAAATGTGATATCTAATGAAATGAACATCCTCATTAATAATAAAATTCAATATTAAAGATGATGTAAAATATTTTTTATATTATTAACCAACTCTCTCAAGATATGAATGATAATAAGATGCATTCAAAACATAAATGTTTTTGTAGGAAGGAATAGATATCCATTTAGTATTTTATTCGAAAACATCCACTTGTCTTTATTGATTCATATAATCCACTTTTTATTGAGAAATCCATAACTAATATAGGAATAATATACTCTATTCTACATTGCACAGATCATGGGAGGCATTTTTTGATATTTATCTTATAGATGGTGAGTCTGGCTAATTGTTGAAAATAATCAAGAATATGAGGAAATATATATATATATATTGAATCCATGAAATGAGAAGTGTTTTAAACTAAATTTTTAATTGGTAATTTAATAAAAATCATTAAATAAAAATTCTGATGTAATTTCTAAAGATAATATAAAAGGATGAATAATTCACTTCTACCTATAGAAGAAATTTTAGTAGGCATTGAATTTATACTTCTCTTTTTATCATCTATAAAGAATGAAATTTTTATTTATTTATAAATAGTTTAAAACGAAGTACCAAAAAGTTATGTATAATAAAAAGGAATTATAGATACGAAGAAACAATTATATGTTCTCTTTATATATAAATAGATAGTGGAGACTTACATTATTCTTGTAATTTTGGGGATAATAAAGAAAATATAAAATTGTGATGATATTATAATTCTAAAACCATTGGTTGATTGAAAATTAATATTTCTTTATGTAAAAAATATAGAAAGAATCATGGAAGAACCTTAATTTACAGTACGTGTAAATGATTCATGTGTGAAAAAAGGAAACTTCTCAAATTAATGTATAGAATAATTGAATTGGTTGAACAATTGTGAGAATACTGATCAATTAAATGAAACATCATACTCAACTGATTCTATTTCTAGATTTATGGTCATTACATCAATAAATAGTAAAATACAAGGGTTAATTATGATAATTGGATTCAAAAACCTAGTAAGACAATTGATAATATGAAGTCTTATAGGAACACACCTACCTATTTGGGTAATGAGAATGATGTGGTGATAGTTACTCATATAATCATCTCTAGAACAAAAATAATATTATTTTATAAAAGATAAACATACACATATATATGAAGTAATTTTTAAGGTTATAACATCCCTACCTCAATGTTTATTTTTTTATCTATGAGTGAGAATACATATGTCAAAATTATTGTATATTAAATACGTAAAATCCCACAAATATAAATGTATGGGAATGATCTTCATGGAAATTTTATTATTCTCCATATAGAAATTTTTTAAATAATTTTCATATTGATTCCCTCTAGATAAACACTATATCTATTGATGTGGTAGTTATATCACATTTTATATTCTAAATTATCCTTCCATTGTCTATCAATGTTTAGATTCAAATAAAATTCCATTGGAAATCACTACTATTATTTCGGTCTTACAACCTATGGAAGGGGGTTTATCATCTCGAATGGTTGGTGGAAGTCAACATTGAAATATTCTTATTTTTTAATGAATATTCAAAATATTTCTTAAATAGTTTCCTGGTCTTCTGCAAAATCACGATATCGAGTTTTTAAAAGAATTTATAAATGATGCTACCAAATTTTAAATAACTCCTTATATAATGGTAGAAATTGTGTCCCAACTTGTCCCCCAGGGCTTGTGCTGTGACTAACCCAATGTCGCCTTCCATATGCTAGGGGCAGGCGACTATCACTGAAGGTATACTCCCTAAAACTGGATAGGCATTGCCTTTGTAACCTGCAAGCACAAGTAACTATAATGACAGCAAGATATGAACACAAGTAAACTGAACTATATACAGACTAAGTGCAGTATGTAAAAAGGGTCAGAATACAAGCCCAACTGGAAAGTACAAATACAAATGAAATAAAAACAACTGAGTAAAATTAAAAGTCAACTACTGGATCATCCTACGGGGTTATTACCTAAAGGGTAGGTACAGATTGGCTCCTCAACACTCCACATCCACCTGTCTCTTCCGCGTACTGACACGCCATATAGTCCACCTTCGAGCACCGTCTTTTCCTGGTACTCCTAGCCTCAATCAGCAATGTCTTTCGAATGCATCCAACTCCACAAGGTACAGACATAATCCATGCACAGGTGAGTATAATGATACTCAATAGGCACCCCGAGACCCTTTAGGTCTCAAAAAATCCAAAACTGATAAATCATAACATATGAAATCAATATATATCCTTACATAGGTATATACCAATACATATACCTATTTTATCAAATAATCTATATCAATCATGATGAAAACACAGAGGTTCTAACTCAGCTCCCACCAGGATTTATTCTAGGGGTAGTAACATGTATCATTCTGAGTCACAGTGTCAAACACCTCAGCTACTAGGGAACTCCTCTACTATCGAGTATAGTGGGCCTACTGCGTCACACAGAGGATCTTCACACTATCCTTGGACTACATAGGTAATCCTCCTATCGAGTAACGTGGGTCTTCTATGTCACACAATGGTGCTCCCCACCGTGGGTATGGCACGTCACAGAGAGGTGCCCCTCCTCATGGCATGCAGAGGTACTCCTCCTGTCAAGAATCATGGGTCTATCGTGTCACAAGGCGCTCCCCACCGTGGGTTGGCCACGTCACCAAGGCGCTCCCCACTAGGCCAGTCGAGTCATTCCGAGTTGAAAAAGTCATTAGTCATCAAGTCTCATCCAGCCAATGGGTTCCTGCTCTATGCTCGCTCATCTCTGGGAGGATCTGCTCCATGATGTACTGGTCGAAATTGTCACTACCACTAATTCCCATGAAAAAGTAACTCAATGTTCCACCAAATCAAAGGGGTCTCAATGTTATTGATAGCATATCAATCGGAAACTCAGTCTGTCAGTTATTAGACTTTTAGTCTCGTGGGCGTGGTTGGAATCGTGCTCGATCCAACCTGACTGTTCCCCATCAAAATCCAAATCTCATAGGGGTATTACAAAAACAAACTGTCTAGCTCAATGATTTCTATCTATGCTGATGGTTCTTAAAACGGACATCTGGTTCCAATGTTATGGCCAAAAGAAAGTCAAAGGGTCCTTGTGGGCCCGAGTCCAGTCTGACCTGGTTCTGGTTGACCTGTCTCGGCCTATTGGGTCTGGCCCGGACCGTGAGGGCCCTGAGGGTGCTCTAAGAGAGGCTTGGCTGAGGGGTAATATGACGTCGTGAACCGACCACGATGGTGTGAACCGACCTTGGGGGCACAGACTGGCTATGAGGGTTTGGACAGGCCGTGAGGGCGTGGACCGGCCGTGAGGGCATGGACCGGCCGAGAGGGTGTGGATCAGCAGCAAGGGTGGTAGACTGGAAATGTGGTTGCAGAACAGCCACGCGGGTAGCGGAACGACTGTGGGGAGAAAGACTGTCGTCGGTTGGCGGTCTGGCCGCTGGTCGGCAGACCTGCCATGGGATGGCGGTCTGGCGGCGGAAGGTCGGCGAACAGTAGCAGCTCGGTGAACATCAGTGGCTCGGACGACGATGGAGGCAGCTCAGCGGACGGTGGCAGTAGCTCAGCGGACGATGGAGCCGTGATTGGAAGATTCGCGGGGTGCTGAGGTCGCATGACGACGGGGGTCGCAGGGTGGGGTCATTGCACCATCGTCTTCGTCTCGTTCAACACCGCAAAAGAAGCAAGAAAAAAGGAGGTGGTTCAGGCCATGTTTCATTGCCCCACACCCTCCGCATTAGGGCGTTATCAAACGACTCAACAAGAATAAGGTACGTAAAACCCTCCATCAAAGATTCATTCCAAAACAGAAAAATAAAAACATTCGCGTATCATTCTAAATAGAGAGTTGATCTGTGTTTGTTATTTTATAAGATACAAACATAGTAATATAAAATCACATAGAATGTTAAACCCCTATATGATTTTTTGTTGATGTAGGAAATGGAGCTCAACTGGAATCTCCACATTAATGAAGGTGTTGAGTAGTTTATCCCTCATTAAGAATGGTGTTCATGAGGTTTATCCCTCAGGTGGTCCCCACCACCATAACCTCTGATGGGAGGTTAGTCTTGGTTGGTCGCCACCACCATAACCTCTCATGGGAGGTGAAGTTTGATGTTCCCCACTACCAACTTCCACATGGAGTGGTTGTAACAAATAAAAAATGTGTGCGTTATTTAATTTAATTTATTCCTGGAAAAACCCAAAAAAAATTTAACATTCACCCTTGACCAACTATCGTCAAGGTAAATGTATCCTTCAGAAAATATTGGAATTGTGAGTTCAATGGTGCCCTCCGATTTCTATTCTGAGCACCGGTTGAAAACATAAAAAATACCCACTCACACATTTATTGAACTTACCCAAAAATAATGTTCGGAATATAGCTAGAGAAATTTATAAGAAATATGGATTTGAAGTGAATTTTTTTCTGTGTACTTATACTAAAATTTAAATGTAGTGGATAAGGGTTTGTGATATACAATTTTGTATCAATAAAGGGACTAATATGTTTTCACTTTCATAATTATATAATGGTAGCTTATTCCATCAACGAAGAGATGAGTAATGAGAAAATTTACCTGAATCCCGACTGTGAGATAGTGAAATTTTTTCTCTGATGATATATTTGATTTATATTTATGGTGAATGTTTTGATATATATAGTAATCATAAAATTTGTAAGTATATATTCATGTAGAAAGAGAATAATATGTTTCAATGGAGTTGATTTGACATGATAAATTTTTTTAATACTAAATATATATCCACCCTAGGAAGGTTGACAATATAATTGATTCACCTGTTCAAAAAGATCATGTCAATTTATCCACAATGAGGATTTTAAAAGGTTTATTACTTATAAATTTATAATGTATTGAATTTGTGACCATGAGGGAAGGGGATAAATGCTATCAATCTTAAATTAATGTGGAATCCTCATTTCATGTGAATATAAAGGAGTTATAGGTTGAATATGTGTAGATATAAATATATATAAAAAATGTAATAGACATATACTATGATCCTAGTGGAATGAGAAGGTTTAGGATCCTAATATGAGTCCCTTTAATAACTAAATTAATGATTATTTACTCGATGAATAAAATTTCTCACCATTGTAAATATACATGGAATTAAATTGATGTATATAAATCTCAATGATCATTTCAGGATAGATAAAATTAAAAGTATTATTAATAGATGATGTAACTGGATTTCTAGTTTGTCATGATGTTAAGGATTCATATTATATACTTACGGGGATGATGTAGCTATTACACATAACTATATGTAATTTTAAAATAATCAATATTTATATTATTGTTAAATTCCCTAAATAATCTATTGTCCATGTCACAATTTGGGTCATTATTGATCACCTTACAAAGTGAAAACAAGTCGTTATTATCTGATATGATAATATTGGTTGTTTTATCAACATTCTAGGATATGTATAAAAATATTTTGGTATATTTATGTAGTACTACCATAAATATTTGGTGATATTCATTTGAGTTTCTCCTTAAAATTGTAGACAAATATTCTATAAGAATTCAATATAGAATATATATTTAGCAATGCGTATATTTATAAAAAAGTATTAAATTTTATAGGATAGTTCATCCCTTTGATGGTATGTTGAAATCATCCGGTAAAGATTTCAATGGTTTTTGTGACCAACACATACCTGTTTAAGATTTGTTTTTGAAAAATTATCATTCATTTCAGCATTCTAAAAAATCCTTTTTAATCTCTCTGTGGAATTATGTGGGGAACTCCAACATATTGGGATTATTATAGATAATGAAATATAATAGTACATGAGCTATCTGATGAAATTATAGAGAAGGATATAGTCATTCAACAACACATCTGAGTATCATAGAGTCAATAGAAAAGTTATATAGAATATCATCTATAAGATATTGAATTTTTGAATTTTGAGAAAGTATTCCCATGAATATATAATTGGACTGAATTTATGATATTTGGAATGAAAGAAAAGTAAATCCTTAGATATATATTTCATTTATAGACTTTGGATCATTATTGGATTGTATCTTATTGTGTGGGATCTCCATTAAACATATCCAAAGTTTACATTGTTTTTATAAATCAATTTTAATTAATTACATACATGGTCCTTTATATATAATAATTATATAGATTATTCCTCTTCAGAATAATAATTCTAGTAAGTAATAACCCATCAAAATTTTGGATCAATTACATAAAATGATATAGAAAAGGAACACAAACCTAGTTAATTGTTTGGTGGTAAAGGGCTATTTTTTTAAGCTATATATGAACCCAAGTATGTACTACGATTAAAAATCCATATCTATTTCCATTGAGGTAACATAATTTCAATGGAGAATTCTTATATGTTATTTGAATGTAATTCCTTATGAATTTATTATATTTTTCTCTTTAATTAATTAATTGAGTTTGATACCTTGTAAGGAACACAACCTGAAGCTTAAGTAAATAGTAATTTATCAAAATATAAAAATTAAATAACATTCTTTGATAGATAAATTCAATTAATAAGATCAATGACTTTCTGAAAATGGTAAAATTCACATAATAATATAATACTCATTATAAAGTGTCTATTTTAAAAGACATTATTATTTAAATATAGTTTTTTTTAAAATATAATATTTTTGAGGATTGATATGAATTGTCTTTATTAATATATTTGAACTAGTAAATAGCTAAATTAATTAATTAGAACTACTATAAAGTTATATAATAATACAAAAAACTACTCTAATATATCTTAGCTAAATGGATATGTTTTCTAAAATATCATAGATATTTTATTAAAAATTAAATTCATCATGATTAGAGTATTTAAATTATTAAGAATAATTTTTTATACATGGAAAAAAATTACCATTCATATAATCATTTTAAAATAGTTAGAAAAAATGTACATTAATTTGTATGTAAAAATTCATATTTTCGAGAAAACTATTTATTTAGTGTTCTATGTTTTTTAATCTTAATAAACTAAATATATTACTATTTATAACTATTTTAATGTAATTCATATATTATATATCAACTAAAATAAATTTAAAAGAATATACTCAATTTTTTAGTCATAAAATAAGAATTAATTCATTTTATGTTTCAAGATTTCAAATTTTTAGAAAATGGTTTATATGGAAATTTTTTAAGATATTACAATTTATTTCTATAATATTTATAATTTTAATCTAAAAAAAGGGGTTCTATATTTGTAATATTTATTCTCAAATTTTATTTTATATTTATTTCTAGTTTGGTTAATAAAAATTTGATTCCGAGTTTAAGTATATTTACTGTGGTAATGGTAAAAATGTGTTAAAACTAATGGATATAAATTCAAATATATTCAAATATAATCACCTATGTAACTAATTATGGTTTTTCTGAACTACGTATCCTTATATAATAAAATATTTTATTTTCTAGAAACTCTCCAAAATAATTACATTTACTAAATAATTTTTTCTATATATACAATGGTGTCACTTCTCTATGTTAAACATCATTTGTTGAATTTTATATCCAAACAAGATCTTTTACGTTTACCAAGATATGAAATACAAGCTCCCAAATCTCATTTACAAGTCTTGTATGTTATTTTATTCCCTAAAGAATCATCAAATAATCCATAAGGATTACTTCAAAGGACATTATCCTTAGAGTGGGTATATGTTCTTACCTAACTCTTTCAAGTGTCAATATTTTTAAAAATCCTCAAAATATTATTTAACCATAATAAAAAATTAAAAAAGTATATATACTATAAATATTTATTTTTATGTTAAGGTCAAAAATATTTTCTATGTCCTTTCAACACAACGGAAATTTAGATCACTGCTTATGTATACATGCAAAATACCACATCAAGTAAATCATCATATCCATTTATCATTGACACTTATCATGAATGGTGATAAGATTTTATTTAATGGATATATATGAATCTTTTAAAATATATATTATTATAAAAATAATTTTATTTATTTATCATATTTTATTTATATTTTTAAAAAAAAATATAAACATCACTTAGTGGTAGGTGTGGACCACCACCACCATTAACCGATGTAAGTAATTTTATAATGACCTCACCAATTGAATAGTTCCCAAATTTTATATCACGAATAAATATGACTTTTATTATTTCTTTATATTTAAGATGATTCACAAAATTCCATTATTTGAGGAATAGAATTAGTGAAACATGAAACGAATGGAAATTAGAACATCTTATACTAGAATATTGACATTAATAGAGAATTGATAACAAATGTATAAGTATGAATTAAAAGAGAATGATATGTTGGTACTTAATAATTAATATCATTTAATTATAGATCTTTAATATGTCTAAATTTAATAGAAAAATAAATGTGTCTAATTATAATTTCAGGATTAGAGGTAGGGCCTTATGTTCAAATCTAACTATTAATCATAATTCTTCATACTTTAATCTCATTAAGAAGAGTTGTATTATGTTAACATATTGGAAAAAATATATTTTCTTCCCCTAAGGGTATATAACACTTTTTAATGTAATATTTTCTCTTTTTGTTTTTGGTACTCCAAAATACCGAAGCTATATGATTTTGGAAATGTCAACCATGGTACTTATTTTTATCTAGGAATAATTCTCCTTGAAATTAAATTCTATCTCTAAAAATTTATAATAATCATTTTTCTACAAAAAATTTCATTATTTATAATTTATTAAAATTACTCTTTTTTAATAATATTATATGTGAATCTCTTTATTCAATCAATAAAAAATATTAAACATACTTTTTTAATTGAAATGACGTGAAAATATTTTCCCATAGCCAAGTGTTTTCTTCATAATATAAATATCATTATTGTTTTCCATGGATTTAGAAATAAAATATTGTTCCAATTATTAAATGAAATTTTATAATTTAAATTATTAAAAAATAAAAGGATCTCTCCTATAATTTTTTAAATTATAATTAAAGTTATTTTATAAATGTATATTTCATTTATGAACAATTATTATGGATTTTTATGATTCACAATTGATGGTTCATTATTAAACCATTAACATTTTTTCTTATCATGTCTTATGATAATCATGTATTTAATATTTCTATCATAAAACTTTTTACATTACCCATGGAAATTAAGCTTATGTGAAACGAGTAATCTAATTATGATCATATAGAACACATATATATGTATCTCATTATATAATCAGTGGGAAGAAAAAAATATATCCATCCAATGAATTTGGAAATCCAAATTTTCGATGAGATAATATGAATTGAAATGGGGAGAGAACCAAATCAACTATGGGAATCAATCTACTATGGGTATGGGAATAGATTGGGAACCCTGTAAATAGTGGGACTTTATGCATTATGATAGATTTTAATGTACATGTGGACTGAGGATATGAGTTTCTACTATAATTGGAATTCCAAAATCTCATTTATTATGTTTATGATGTGTTCAATTGGATCACGGTTACATATTTTTGAATCAAATCAATTTTTATTGATAAATTTTTATATAGAAAACCTGTATTTAAGGAATCTTTTTGTAGTATTTAAATTATATTGTATGCTATCATAATTTATGATCATGTTATCATATCCTCAATCATATCTTGGGATCACATTTGATCATTGATTGATATCTACCATGAATACCCATTATGATCATCTTATATAATTCTTTCTTATATTTTCATTTCCCCATGTTATGAAGAATGGTTTCTAGTTCCAAATGTTTATGAAGGATTAAAAATGATAATGTATCATTACAATATATGGAATAATTTTTCATAAAATAAGTTAATTATATATTTAATATATAAATACACTAAAACATGAAGCTTCTAAGGTCTGTATTACTCTGGGATGTATATAATTTTAATAAAAAATGAATTAATATTTATGTATGTGATGCTTAGGTCATAATATAAATTATATTCATTTTATTTTCTTGATTATTTATAATCTTTGGAACTAATTTTTCATTATTTCATTTTAATATATGATTGATTAAAGATAAGTTTTCTTTTAAATTATCATGTTGTTTATACTAATTTTGATTTCTTGTTGTATATAATTTTTTTGATTATTTAAAAATGTATATAATTTGATAAAATAAGTTTATGTTAAATATTATAAATATATAAATATTATTGATATTGATATCTAATAAATTCCCAATGTCTTCATATGCCGATGAAACTAACCATTATAGGGATATGTCAGAAGAGAGTGAAAGAGATTATATACTGTAAAACAATTAATATGGTAATAAAAATATCATAATATCATTGAAGATTCATATAATTATATATTGAATATATTATAATGCTGAAAAATGGAAATGTAAAAGGTATTATAAAAAATAAAAGAGAAAAATAATTGAAGGACAATATGGAACAACTTTATTGATCATTTATACCGTTGTTAAATCCTTAAAGGCTTAGGGTTGTGTAACTCCAAAAATAACTAAGATTAATTTGACTTCTTAATGAAGGGTGAAGGGATTGATCTTGAGATTTTACAATTTAATGGGTTGTGATTTTCCCTGAGGATGAATATGGAATATTTATACTAAAAGGGAGAGGTTTCATTTTTTTAAAATAATGATTATTTACTAATTTTGGACAGTGAAATTTTAATGGTATTGATTATCCATAAATATGTAGTTTTATTAATACATAATGTAGGGTCATATAAAGTCAAAAATAGTACAAAAATATAAATGAAAATTTTGAACCAACTAATAAATGTTTTTAAAAACAGTTCTTCATAATAACATAAAACATAGGTTCCAAAATTAAAAAACTATTATTATAAATTAAAAATAGCATATTAGAAGAAACGACATAGTTTTATATTTATATTTTTTCAAAAAAAATGTCTCATAAATTTTTATATCAAATATACATCATGATATTTTAAAATTATGGATATTTGAAAAAACAATTTTTAACTATTTATTAAAATTTCATATTTTTCAATAAAAATAAAAAAAATTACAAATCAGATATTTTTTATTTGTTAGAACAAAAAATATCATTTTATTGGAATAATTTAGTATTATTTATGAATTTAAATGTTTTAATAAAAACATAATCTGTTGTAAAAAACTATTTTTATTGAAAAAATTACGTATAATGATTTTAATCGTTCCTTTGAGAAGGATATGATATATGAATTGGTCCCAAAATAAGGCCCCAAAAAATATTATTAACAAAATTATGTGTAACAGTGAATAAAAGATGTGAAGTTATATTAAACTTACAAGAAACTATAAGAGAGTACATAAATATATTTCTTTAAACAAAATATTGTGATGAAGAAATTGGAGAATGTCTTAAGCATAGATCATAACCGGTCTTATGAAAAAACAATATCACATAACATAGACATTACATCACATCATATCTGTCCAAATATAGTCATTATGAGATCAATGATTGTAGAAACAATGTAAATCCTAACCTAAATTTTCATAAGAAAATTGGCTCCCTCATGTTCAAAAAGTTATCCTTTAGGAAGAAAACAATGATCAAAATCATATATTATTATTTTATATACCTATAAAACCCCAAAAAAATACATCTACACAGAAGAAAGAAGTTATTTAAATTAACTAAATTAAAATTAGCCACTCCATTATTATTCCAGAAATTACATAATCATAATACCCCAAACCTCATAGAAATATATAAATGATCCTTTATGATGTTAATCATTTAACTTCTTTTTTCATTCAAGATCCTCAAGAAAACCCCAAATCAATGGGACATCACAAATAACTGAACATACAAATGGAAACTATGTAATTAAAATTGATCATTTAATCTCCAGAAACACAATCCCTTAGTAATTTCATAAAAATTTATTTATGTTACATCCATGATTATACATAAAACATCAAAGATTTATTACAAAACATACCAAAATTGATACTCATTATTCTGATATTTAAACAGAACTGTGAACAATCATCTATAAAACTCTGCATTTTTGTCAATTAAACAAAAAAAACATTAGATTGAGATTCTAGAGTCACTTAAAGATTTAAACTAGCTTATGAAACATAGTATATAATTGGTGATGGGATAGGAATAAAAAAACAGGAACAAAAAATCCAACAAATAAGAATACTTTAAAGTGTCTAGATTCTCATAAACTTATATGATAAAAATACCATCAACCAAAAAATTTCAAAAATAAAATCATCATTAGTATGAATAAAATTATAAACAAAAAATGAAATTATTTAAATAGAATGTCTATGAAATTAATTTTATGATATAATTTGAAATCATCCACCAACATAATGAATAATCAGTTTCTATTTTCTTGGTAAAAAAATGCGGTAAACTCACTATTCATGAATATTTTAAATTGAATTTAATCTTTCTCATCCATCCAAGAACACAATTATTATGAAATATCCTTTTGAAACAGATATGTGTCATTCATATCTAGGTTAGATATTTTATACGAATTATATCCATTCAAAATATTGTCACCGTCAGATGAGATAAAATTTAACTTGACATCAGATTGTAATGTATTATATGAATTATACTTCCAAGAAACATAAAAAGATATAGTACCTTATATTCTCTTTATATTAGAGTAATATATATATATTTAAATCTTCTTGGGGATCAGATTAATCATTATATTTGAAAAAAAATTATATTTCTTCCTTTATGGTAACTGATTTGATGTAAGAATTATCAATCTGACAAACATGGTCATATATGTCTTATTAATAGTCACTAGAATCAGAGTAAAAAATAGGTCATCTTATTGACATGATTTATGAAATACACTAGTGTTATCCATATCTGTCACCATGGATGTGTAAATAGTGTCATTACCCACTGTAGTGTGGACAACATTAATAGTCCAAAAATGATCATTGGACACAAGAGCACATCTCAGATATTCCCCCATCTGATTAGTGTTCTCATTTTGAATTATATTCTTTATAGGTTTCCAATTAAGAGAATCTTTTATTCCATGATCTTGAATCCTAGAAGAGCTAGTAACAATTATGGGTCAATCATTGCATTCGACCATATTTAGATTTTTCCCCTTTTCAGACCATATAAATTTTCAATCCATAGGGTGTTTTGTACAATCACAATAGACCTTTGAATAATCTGCAATCTTAATAAAATCACTAAAATAATTTGGAAGACTATTTTATGCCAGTAACTAAAAAATCATGAATTTCTATTTTGAAAATCGATTTGTGCCATGATATTTTGTGAAATAAAAATCCTTTTACAAATTCTCAAAGCTGAGGGTCTCAATATATTCGTCATTGCAAATTTCAATATTAATGGATTTCTAATAATACTATTTTAAAAAATATTGAGACTTATTTAATTAAATGGGGTGGTAGAAAAAGGAAACTAAGCCATAGTAGAATAATATGAGACTCTTGAGAAGGAAAAAAATTAGGGGTCTATTTGAGAACATTCATAAAGCATCCCTTATAAACCCACTAGAAACCTTCCCAATGTTAATACTACTCTTTTTCATAATAGTTGAAAAAGAAAACATTTGAATAAAATTTCCAACAAACATGGAGGCCCAAAAAACCCACATAATATATAAATTTCATTAACAAAATTTCAAATATGTGATATTATTGATTAAATTACCTATGATAAATAAAAGTAGATACAATGAGACAATGTTTACCTCATTAGATAAGAATAAAATCACTACATGAACTCTATCAGAAATATGTTTTAGAGCACTTCCACAATCAGTATTTATTATAACACACCTGACATGATCAAATCCCTTGATAGATCACTTGGAAACAACATCGGTGAAGGATAAATGATTTGAATTAGGGTTTCTTGTTTCATTTCCCATGATCTGGATCTACAACATATGTGAATCAATCTGGTATCTATTTAATTAGTTATTTATTCTTTTTTACATACCAATTAATTAATAAGTTAATGTTAATATAATGAATCCTTTAATCATAAAAATCCTTCAAAAATAATAATTTTAATTTATTAAGATATAAAAAATAATAAAAATAAATGAAATCTTTCATAAAAAATATTTTTAAATGTAAATAATTTTAGTCACATCACATTAAATTTTTATATTTCTCATTTAAACATTAAATTTATTTGATCAATTTGTTATATAGTATATAACATTATTTTTTAGAATAATTACATTAATATCTCACTAAGTAAAATTAAACATTTAAACTATATTTCAATTTATATGAGGTATTACCTTCATATAATTTTATTAATGATATTTTGAATTTTGTTATCATCATATATTAATTTTTATCTAGTAGTTTAAAATATATCCTAGTTTTTTTATGTTAAATTTACATGTAATTAAAGTTATTTAACATTGAATATATTTAACTGAAGATAAATATTAAATATTGAGGTGTTATGATATATGTCTTAGAAATTGAATCCAAACCATTTTAATTTTGGTCACTAAAGAGAGTAGATGAATTTATTATTAATATAGTTAAGCCACATGATATAACCATATATTCAAATCCATTATAATGGTTTATAAAGAGCATGTAAAAAAACCAAATAATATACACTATGATCTTAAAAATAGTAGTGTTGTTAGGCCCCTAATTTATTGAACATATGATGATCATGGTATTACTCATCTAGCAGTTTTTTATGGTTGTTACCCATTAGTCAATGAAATAAATACCATGTAACTACATAAATTTTACTGAATGGGATTAAAATTCTAATAAAATATAAACTCTTTTGTGCAGAAAATTTTAATGATGTTTCCCTATATTTACATTTATCCCTAGAGATTATACTTGTGAATTAATATAAGTATTAAAAATATTAATAAAATCATTATCATTATTACTATATCCTTAACCCATAATTCATGTAATCATATTCACATAAAATTAAACATACCTTTTTCCTAAATCATGACTTTTTACATAAAAATCAATATATTCTTTATTCATATATACACCTAAATAGAAGTTAATATTTTCCAAACATAACATGAATCTCTTAGAAACCAAATTAAATACCATTAATAAGGGTGACTTCTACCTTGACCATGATTTATGATAATAAAATTCTATCAAATTTGAATAATTACCTCAAATTTATATCACATGAACAATCAAAGAGTGTATCTTTTCCATTCCACATATGGTCATATTTAAACATAATAAACCATGATTATATCCATAATAATATAAATTTATAATATCAATATAAAATATTGATTGAAAAAAAATTACATAATATTATTTTTAGTGTTTTAAAATTTATTAAGATTAATTAACTAAAAAACTCTTCTATTTCACATTAATTGGGAATTTTCTCCACTAATCTCATGTTTTTTCTTCATACCATAATTTTTTGAAAATTTCCCACAAAATTCCCCCATATTATTCCCATATAGAAATTTTCTACATAATACTCATCTTCATTACCTAGGTAAATTGAATCATATAATGTCTGAGAATAAATTCTTAGTATTGGTTATCATATGACAAATGACGTCAATGAATAGAAAATTTATGAAAAATTATGTACCCAATGAATGATGATGATGATGTATTGTGTTTATTTTCAATTGTTTAAGGAAACATAATTTAGTATGTTGAAGGATAATTTTCCAATTCATGTCCCATATGTATATTTCTAAACAATTAATAAGCATAATGGTGTAACCATAAGATTTTGTAACATCATATATTCATGTTCTAGAATCTGTATATGAAAATAAGAAGTAACATAAGACATAATTCTTCTATCATTTGAAGTAATTAAGTGATGGATGTTTTAAAAATGGAAGGATGATATATTCATATGCGGCTTTTCTATTCTAACATGTGTTATAAATATGATTATTATTGAGATCGTCATCAATTATAAAAACTAATACTAATGGTATTGAAGAGTACCAAAAATAAAAGAATTTAAATTTATATTTAAATGGGAGATAAATGGGATAATGGAGAGATTCAATTTTTATGGAAATAACATTAAATATAGAGATGGATGATCAAAATTACTTTTGGATGAAATATATTCTCCAAAAGATACATAATATACTTCTAGAAAAATAAGAGTTTTCAAAATAGTATAATTATCACATGTAAAAGAATATACAGTGATATAAATAAATAAACACAGTAAAGAATTTAATAAATTCTATATGAATAAGGATAAATTATTTTCAATTCATGGATGGTTCCATATATTTCATAAACAACATTGGTCTCTATCAAATAATGATCATGTGGGATTTTTTAAGGATGCCCCAGATAAAAGAGAACAATGATAGATATAGAAAATACATGAAGTGTTGTGAAGTACAAGTGATATATATATATATATAAGTATAATTGTAGAATTATATACTAGATGAAATAAGTTATTAGATATCTAGAAGATAAAATATATTATTCTCAAAAATAAAATATAATATTAGAAGAAGGAAAACATTAATCTTTTTTGAGATGAGTGAAATTTATGAAAATGACTGAAAGATAATTGTACGATGACCCTTAATGATCTAGATATATGTATCAAAAATAAGAATAAATCTGTGATTTAAATGGATGATAGGTAATTGGAAGAAGAGAAGTAAGTGACCCATAATAAATTGTGACTATAGAGGATGAAATATCAAAAGATTAAAAAATATGATTATTATAAGTTGTGATGATTTGAATTTTTTGTTGTAGGAATCAATTAATAATGTTTTTAGTGTAATATATAATGGTCATTATAGGATCTTAGATCATGAAGAAGTTTATCTGAAAATTCAAAGGCTTCATATTTTTTGTGTTAAAGAATTAAAAAAGAATGAACAATTAATAGATGATTTACTTCCATTGATTTTAATTTACATGAAGATGAAGTGTGAATTACTTGATTTTAAATTAAAAATAATATTGATTAAAGTTTTTTATATAAACTATGGAAATGACATTATTTTTAACACATAATAATCTATATATGTTATGAAAATTAAATGTTAATATAGGGGGTTACTGGCCATTATTCATTGGATGTTAATCTATTTTAATGTTTTTGGAAGACTAGATCATTGAGTTCTAAGAAATTATGGTGACATATATAGACATAAATTATTTAAAGGTGGAAATATAGACCATGGTTTATAAATGACCAATTTTATCATAATAAATTTATGTGTTTTAGAGAGAGAGGAAAAATTATATTACCAAAAACTGGAATAAGCCAACATGCATATAGAGAATAGTGAATTTTCAATGTAATTTGATGATACATCAATTTTTAATACATAATAGAATAATGGAAGTATAATATATATAGTGTAAACCATTCCAAATTCCAACTTGGTGGTTGACTAGTCTTTATGGAAGAGGTAGAATTACATATTTAGAATGAAACTCAACCAAATGTTAATTATGGTTGAATTAGAGTATAAATTTGAATGTTGCTATTGGGAAAAATTAAATAAATTCTAAATTTTAAATATATATAATAATAGTGAAAATAAATGTATCATAATAACAATCAAGAATAGTAGGGACTAGGTTTTCCACAATGGCGAAAATGATTGTAAAAATAATCGTGTGGTGTTTGTTTCACATTATGTGCACTACATGAGGGAGTAAGCTTTGGGGGAACAAATAAAATAATTATACATCATAACTACTAATTAAATTTCACCAACCTAAATAAGTAAAATTATTAGGTAAAATGTAATTGATAAACTAGGATCACCATGGTTTCACCCCCTATTAAGACCACTTCACAATTTACTAGGGCACACAAGTAATATGAGATCCAGGTTCAAAATATTTTATATTTACTATTATTTTTTCTCTATTAATTTAAATGATAAATAGAAATGATTATTTCTAAGAGATATATAAATAAACACACTAGAATACATTAATATTATCCTTGATATAAACAAATCATATATTATTCTAAGTTGCAGTAATATAGTGGTTTTATCCAAAACCATGAAAAATTGAAGAATGAAAATTATTAGATTTAAAATCAAGTAACATAAAAATAATGGAATTATGATCCAAAAAATATATATATATATAATTTATGTTATACTAAAACAATCCTCAAATTAATTCATCCATAATATGGGTGTATGACCTCTAATGTCTTTTGTATCGTTGAATCTATTTATGTACTATAATCTGAATTTAAGAATTACATAGAAATTGTTCTTCATGATGTTTTCTCTTATATATTTTTATTTATTAATGGAGTATATAATCAATAAACACAGAAAGATTGAATAAATTATGATATGGATGTCGCATTGGTAAAGATTTTTTATAAAAGAAAAACATTACCTATAAGGAATATAGAAGACATAGAACTGTTTTTCTAACATTATAATGAAATAATTTCCCATGTTAAATAATAATTTCAGGGATTTATCTTTGATAATTTTATATATTGGATTTTTTATATGTTTTCCATAAATAAAAATTTAATTCATAAGTATATATAACTTTTTTAAAATTCAAACTAGAAGTATAAAACAGATTAAAATTCTCTACTGAATGATAGTGAAAAACATGATTAAAATATTCATAATTTTATACGTATAAAAACCTCACAAAATCTATTGATGATATTTATAAATTTGTAAAATTATATGAGTAATATATTATTTATATGAAATAATATTTGCTGATATGTTTTTGAAAAAAAGAATGTGATAATAAATGGGGTTAGGGAAAATATTTATGCCCTGAATAATATTCAAAAATCAATTATTTATTTTCAGAAAACTCTACTATTTAATACATTAAAATGAGTAAATAAATTTTATAATTATTTTAATTAGGTTTCTATGTTTCTTAAATAATCTCTATATAATTTTTTAGTTGAATTTTATGATAGGGTGAGGCATCTTGAACACCAAAAGAAAAAAAATTATATTTATCGAGTCTTGATATATTGTGAAATTGAAAATCATCAAAGTTTCTCATGTTGAATCATGAAATAATTATAAGGGAATATCCATTATTAAAATTCATAATGAGATTTATACATAATAAAAGACTCTAATATGAAATATAATATCATGAGAAGATCCATATTTCGATGGGAAGATATAAAAGTAAACCCCATGTTCTAATGAATATTAATACAATATATATGAGAAGTTAAATAGTGGATGTGGAATTCCTCATAAATTATGGGTGAATAAGTGAAATTAAAATACAAATAAATCTAAATTCGGATAAAATATATAATTAAATATATTCACACAATTTTTTAAAATAATGGAGTTTTAGAAACTCCATCCATTAGTTAAATTTATGCACACTAGATTACTTTATGGCTTATGAACAATTTTTAGAATTATTTAATGTTCATACACATGGATATTAATTTTTCTTAAATATACAAGAGTATATAGATATATGAAGGCCTAAATAGAGTGATATATAATAAAATATCAATTGATATTAATTTAATGTATAACAAAACCTAGGGTAGGAGGAATAATATATTGAAATATAAAAAATTTGAAAATCATGAAAAATTATATGGGTGTTCTAGAAGAAGTGATCATGGTGCGGATGATTGGTAGTCTAGATCTCCCAAACACAACTCAAATACAACTAGTAGAATAATTTAACTGTATCAAAAGATGAATGAATGGATGATGGACTATAATTCCAAATAAAGGGGCATAAAATCATAAGATACTAAGACTAATGTGCCCTATATGAATGAAAATAATGATTTCCTTCTGGGAAAAATGTTCTTTTATAATGGAATGTAGGGTCATGTTATTTTACATTTTTGGATTTCAATAAATGTTTATGTCATTGGAAGACATCTGAATTAAAAATATTATCAAAATAAGTAATACCCAAAAAATTAGAATTCTGTGATAAATATTTTTTGATTAGTTTATGGTTTACCGGATGTTACCAATGTTGGTTAATATATAGAAGTTAGGAAACTATGTTTGAGGTGTAATAAGGATGGACATAATATTTAAAATGTGTAACAATATTACCTGATCAAGAGAATTTTGAAAATAAAATGAAACATTCATTGGGAGATTTAATTATTTCAAAAAAATTTATTTCTTTTTGAAAATAAAATTATTAATATATATTGAATATCGTGTGATAGTTTAGATTTAAAATCTAAAAAATAGTAAATTTGGAAGAAAAAATAATTAATAGTTCATGTCCCATGATAATGGATGTTAAATAAATAAAACCATACATAATGAAACATATTGGTGAATATAATACATCCATGTTTTCTAAAAATATATGTTCATCGAAAACTATTGGTGATTTCTTAATGAAAAATACTACTGAAATGAATGGATTTTCATGGTTGAGAAAGATTTATCACACATGTTTCAGAAATAAAAATAAATGAAATTTCATATTTTCTTACATGGTCTAAATAAATAAAAATAAAAAAGGGAATTGAATGTGATTCAATCATAGGAGATACATAGAGTAATGTTTTCTTTTCAAATCGTACATCATGACAAATGTTTTCCATAATAGATCACCCATCATATATTTCAAAAAATAATGGGATATTCTATTAGAATTCATTATATTAGGGTATGTAATGATTATGTTTATGGTTATGGATAATTGATAATCTATAGAATTAGAATTTAGTAAAAATGTATGACCATGAGATCATAAGAGATAAAATTACCAAGAAAATCATTGAATATCCAAATGAAATATTATAGATAATTTAATATCCAAAATCTAAAAAATCAACGATCGGAGACCACAAATATTAATATTCTGATCTGTTTACGAATTGATGTTCCCAGTGGTAAATGTAGGTATCGATAGGGTTGAAGTTTAACTATTTTAATTTTTTTAGAATATAGTTTATATCATATATATGATATATTTTATATACTCACCCATTCGAATTTGAATAAATATGAATAAAATTTAAATGTATAAAAATTGTCGTTCATGACAATATATAAATCATCATTTAATGGGGAAGAAATATAATTTTTTGAAAAACTATATCAATTTATTGAGAAACATGTAAGATATTCATTTAAAATACATTTAAATTTCACCATAAATAAATAATTCCACATGTAGATTTTTCTTGGTTAATTATTGATGAAAATTTTAATATCAAAGAAAATAACTGTTATATTCTATATATACAGTGAATTTTTTAAAATATTGTTATTTTGATAATTTATTCTTACAATTATAAATGTAAATTCATCCTTCCCTGAAATACTTAAATAAATAACTTCAATTTATGTAATGGTAAAGGAATAATAGGAGTAATGATGATAGTCCCTCAATCAAATATTATCTGAAAAAGGGTATAAAAGGGAGAATTAATTTTTTTTAATAAGGGTGATAAATATAATTGAAATGGATTTTGAATGAGTGTGAAAAAAAATCTAATGTGGTAAATTTATACACCAAAAGATGGATACTAATGATTTATTAAACTTGTTGTAAATAGTTTGTGAAAAGGTCAATGAGTTATTTGAAGGTGATATTGACTATAGTTGTTTTGGATATTTTTTCATTAGAATTTCATACTCAATATGGTTGATCCAATAGTAGAAGGAACATCATTATAATAATTTATTCTATTGAAATATTTCATTGAGGAAGTGCATTAAGTTTCAATTATTATGTCCCTAGATATAAAGAATTGAAGAATGTGTGGTTTAGGGAAGATGAATACATTCACTGGAGACTATTATTTTTAGAATAATCTTATACATCTAATGATTATTCATTATGATTATGGATAGTAGTGAATATGTATATAATTAATACATATACAATTATTTATTTTTTATTGGAGGAGAAGATAAATGGGAAATTGATGAGTTATGAGTTGGACGGAAAATTAATAGACATAGAGATTTATTATTTCAGTTAAAGATAGGTACATTGAGTTCAAAATATGTTAAATAATTAAATTCAAACGAAAAAATAACATCCTCAAAAACTAAGGATATTATAATTAGAAGAACATAGAGATATCTAAATAATAAACTACACTAAAGAATATATTTAATTACATAACCATAAGGATAATATATTTGAATCATAGGGATTATTAAATGGTCTTAATAAAAATATTTCACCTATATGAAAGAAGGAACGTAAGAAAAATCATATTGATGAATCCAATTAAACAAAGTTAACTTAAAAATGATAAATGAATTGAGTGTAATGTAGTATATTAAAAATTCATTGAAGTGACATTACTAGATGATAAACATAATTTCAAAAGATAAAATATCTCTAGAATATAATGCAGTTGGACTTCATGTCTGAATAATAACATTGGTTAGAGACAAACTTTGATCATTTTTGAGATGATCAAAAGAAAAAAATAAGAGAAATATGAATGAAACATTTTAATAAAGGCCAATTAACTAGGTGAAAAAAAGATATAATCTATGTTTCCTACATATGAATGTATAGTGGAAGAATATTAAACAAGGAATATAATTTTTTGGTTCCTAATTAGAGTATAGAATATATCAATCATAATATATGATGATCACGAGATGATTTTTTTATGTGGATATAATAGGGTAGTGTTCCAAAAAATGATTGAGTTACTGATGAATCTCATATTAAGAACAAAAATAATTATAGTTTTTGTTCCAATATTCTTATACTATATATGATTTAATTAGGTATGTTAAAAACAATAACCTGAGGTTTCCAACTGAATTCTACTTATTTTCTTTGATTAGAAGAATCTATGTGTAATCTGTGTTTGTATGTGAGTTTGATGAATCTAAATTTATTCACCAAAATTATTCGATGTCACAACTATTTTGAAAATGATTATTTTTACAATCAATGTTAAATTGTACATTATGGAATTCTCATGATTCAATCCATGATTGGATATAGAAATAATAATATATTGGGACATAAATATTTGTAGATATTAATTGAATCTATGATACAATAAAATTTTATTGAATATTATGTAAATTGATTTGGAGCCTTAGTTTATTAAGATTTCAAATCACCAAAATATTTGGTAATTTGTTGTATATAAATGAGGTTGATCTTATTCATAGTCAATAATAATGGACTACCGATGGTGAGAAAAAGAAACATGAATTTATGGAGTTTTTAAAAAATTCATCAGATGTTCATTTGGGTAAAAAAATTTGAAGAACAAAACTTATTGGTGCAAAGATGTTAAGTTTTTTGTTTAGATTAGGAAGTTTAAAAGGTGGAAATTTAAAAAAAAATTAAGTTAATATATTTAGATGTACTAGACATTGAGGTAATATAGAGTCATCCTTGTAATAATTTTATTAGAAATAGGGATAAGAGGATGGAAATTTAATTACACATCAATTGTTTATGATATTGTCCTCTATAAATAAGTATTATTTCATTAATATATTTATTTACACAAGACATTTAAAAACCCCATGTTATACTATTAAAATATGTATTTTGGAATTTATATCATTTCCATTAAAATTCTATATATTAATAGAATAAAATAAATTACTATATATATATATATAACACTCAATAAAAATGTATAAATTAATTATTATTAAATAAGTACCCAATTGTTTTTATTCATATTATTCTTCCAAAAATAATAAATCTTCCAAAAAAATTATTTTATTTATTTTCTTTAGTGAATATTTTAATTATTAAATGATAATTATAGAGGTTTTACATAATATAAAGGATATAATTTTTTAAATCTAAGTTCCAAAATTATTTTATTTTCAATTTTTTGGAATTTTCTAAAAATGTTTATTTTCAAGTGAATAGAAAAAAATAATGACTTTTATTGATACAAAAATATTATTTAAAAAATAATATAGGTTAGTTACTAAATTGTATAAATGTAAAATTAGTTCTCTTGTATTATTAATAATACAATTATGTTCATTGGAGGTAATTATATGGTGGAATTATGATTGAAAACAAATTACACATAGAATGTTATTTTTATATAAAAACATGTTTCATTCAATTATGTGATTATATATTAAATTTAATTCAGGTAATTCTATGAAATGAATAATGTAAATTTGATTTCACATATTGTAATAAGGATGTCCAAATTTTTTAAATAATTGCTTTTTATTATTTTTTAATTTTAATAGTAATCACATTAAATTTGTTTTACCAGTGTAATGGAAAATGGATTAAGTATGGTTAAAACCAATATGATATGGCCTAAAATTTATTCTAAAACTTTTATTTATCATTTTGGATGAGTGTAGTACACCAACATCTATCAGTATCTCTTATATATGTCTAGTTGGATACATATTTCTTTGATTATGAAATTTATATAAATAAATGAAAAAAGATGACAAAATATGTCACATTATTGAGAATTGTATAACAAAATGTTTAAATGCGGATAAAAATAAGATAACTTCATATTTAAATATTTATTTGAAAGATTAATTTATTTATGATGTCAATTTATTTTTAATTTTTAATGATTGTGTAATTAAATTAAACATGTACCCATTGTTGAAACTATGTATAATAAATAAATTGATGAATCATATAAATGATAATAAAAATATTCAATATAATATAATTATATTAATTGTTGTTTTCCGTGAATTATTTAGTTAAATAAATAAAATTAGGTATTTTTGAAAGGCTTATATTCAAATTCAGTATACATCCTTGTTGTTTTCAATGAATATTAATTAAAATATTCTAAAAATATCATTAATGATATTTTATAATGAATAATATTTTAATAAATTATTTTACATTCATAAAAAAACATATAACCATCCTACTAAATGGGGTATTATTTTAAATATAATTTATTTTCCACTTAGGTTCCACTTTTCTTACTATGGAAATATTGTTTACCCTTAATGGGTATAGAACATTGATATTTGAATCATTATCAAAAAATATTAACAAGGGTTGAAAAATAAGATAGAGGGGTTAAAAAATCACATAAACATTTATAAATATTACATAATGTGGTAATTATCTGTTATAATAACCCTATATTTGGGATATATATAATTTTTGTCACTTTAGAATAAAAATTAATTTATATTACTTTATTACATTATGTAATTCAAAGATTCTCCCACCCATTTTTTGTAAAAGGTAACCACTCCACCTATATTCCTCGTACATTTTTTATGACATAACATTTCCTTCTTTTAGGTAATTCTTGAACCTATTTGTTCACATTAATTTTATTGAATTTATTATGTTTTTTCTGTTGAAATTTAAAAACTTTTTGAGGGTTTTTGATATATATGTGGATAGCGCGTAGTTAGGTATACTATGTGGTTTATCACATCAAGGTGTACACAATGTGATGGTGCTCTAGAGTGGGGAACATGATTAGTTCCAACATTTAATCATCTCCCTCAAACATTTTGTCCTTTTAAACTATTGGTTTATATGGTTAGAAGATGGTATGTATAATGGTGTATCCAAATCATGCACCCCCATCATGAAGGGTAGAAGAGGCACACTTTAACAACGGACTATGCATTCCATATAGGGAACTATAAACATGATATTTAATTTCCAATAATTTATTATTTAAAATGACAGGGCTTAGTTTAACCCCAAAACGTCCCTACTCATTGCAAATATGATTCCTTTCTCTTTTGGAGGCTCGTAAGTAGTGATTTTTACTATTTTAACTACTTCTCAAGGATAATCGCAGATGTAACACCAAAAGCTTCCACGGTACGTTTCGCATTGAAAAATGCAATAGCTTGCATTGTACTCAACTTCGAGATTCTAGCTCACTATGACCAATCAAACTAGCCGTTATGAATAGTAATACCCATTTTTTGAATTTTTTTTAAATTTTAACATTCAAAATGGACTTCATTTTTGGATTTGTAATATACAAATTATCTTAGGGTAAATATTTGGTATTTTTTTTAAAACTTTCAATTTCGGATTAATAGTGAAAAAACTAAGTTATTGTTTAAAACTGACTTTTTATTTAAATAATTATTTATTTTATTTAAATTTATTTTCTATTAGAATAGATACATAATACCTATATAAGTTCAGTGTAATCTATTAGATTCAATTTATAATAATATTAGATATTTAAAATTTTATTGAACTTTTACTGTCTTTTACCGACCTCATTGGAGCATTTGCAAATTTTTATAAAACATAATTTAATCGATTATGTGAATTTAATTTCCAAAATTTGAGAGAGACGGTTGATATAAGTGAGTAAAAATTGGTTCAATAATAAGAAAATATTTTTTGGTGAATAGTAAATGTTTAATTTTATTTACCATGGTTAAAAGTAAATAGGGTAATTAAGGTTAATATTGATATTATTATTATTACCATAACACATGTACTAATAATATTTTATAAGTATAATTCAACAAAAAACAACCTTATGAATAAAATATGAACCTTTTTGGTCTACTTTGATTAGATTAGGACATTTATTACTATTTTATTTAAAGAATAGTTAACAGAGTTAAATTCAATGTATAAAAAGTAAACCATTTTTAATATATGGTTACACACAATATAAATTTGACTATGAATATTAGTTATAAATATAAAATAATTTCCAACCTAATGATATTTTTTTTATAATTTTGAGACTTTAAATAATTAAATTTATTTGTGGAAAAATGATGATGCAGTAATTAATCTATTAATGAATGATTAAAATAAATTATTTTATAAATATCCAAATAAATAAAAGTTGAGTCTTTTAATGAATTAAACTAATTATATAAGTTAATATTACATGTTATGGCTGATTAAATATATTTAGTTTGATGTAATAAAGTTGTTATAATTTTAACAAAAATCAATTATTAAAAAATGTCAAAATTGACATAATTGTGTTTTTTTAAAAAATATAATATTATTGGTAGATATAATAATCCTAAAAATATAAGGATACAAAAAATGACATATTTTATTATAGTTGTATCATTAATTAACCACTTTGGTTTATCTTGGAATTTTATATTCTGTTTATTTACCATAAGATATAAGAATTCAAAGAGACATGGTAAATGTCAAACTATATAACTATGAGTTATATCTAGAATATAAGGTTAATATAGTGACCCAAACTGGTCTAAAATAAATTGTTTGATAGGAATTCGACCCATCCCTACCTTTTCCTTTAAATATTCAATTTTTAGTCCATTAGAAAACGAAATTGATTTTATTATAAAATAATAATTCAATCTTTTCCTAAGGTCCCCTCACACCTCTTATAAAAGGTCACACCCCTTATGTATAATTCACACCATTAAAACCATTTGACTCAGCCAAATCACTCCAAAATATCCTCCCAATAGTCCTCCCTTCATCCTAAAAGCCTTACATTAGTCAGAAAGCCATCTTATGGATACTTTTGGAACAAATCAATATGAATAACACAAAAAAGAGGTCAATATTTCTTCAGCCCTTCCATGCAATTTTCTTCTTACACTTCTTGATTCCTTTTTGTTTAAATTATAAAATAATAACTCTAGTATCTTCATTATAATGTGATTTTATTATAAATATGGCTCAACCATATTAATTTTTTTATTCATCCTATGAATGACATATCACCATACATGCGTACATATGGTTTACCGTCTCAACGTCGTGGTGTGATTGTTATTCAAAATATTATAATTTTGATGGGTATAATAATGATGAATAATTGATATATATAATAAATTTAATATTTTAAGGATTCTGTATAAATGATATACCATCTATTTACATATGATTATAAATTAAAATAATGATATTGTCGCTCGTACATGCGTACTAATTACCATCTCCATGAACACCATGAGATTCAGTCCCCATCATATCCATTCAAGAATAATTTTCATTTAATAATTAAAAATAATGTTTGATGAATTAATATCATTATGAATATGAATAAGATACCTTCTATCCAAAATAGAAAATACTTATGTAACAAAGCATGTAAAGGAAAAAAGAACCAGTTAACACCTGAAACGATGATACTACTGAAATATCATTAACAAAGAAATATAAGAAGATCATATATGAAGTCATATTTAGGTATATAGTTCTTATATAATATAATAACAATGATTTAAATACTATGCATGAGGTTATAGTGCCCTCGACTAAGGAAAAGTACATGGTATGGGTTAATATAACAATCCCTTTATTATCTGAGGTTGTTTTTTTGTAAGTATCTACTAGGACCTCTTTATCATCAACACCCATGTTTCTTAAAAATTTATTTCAAAACACTAATAATATTTAATAGACAATTGGTTAATATGATTTATACCCTTATTTGACCTTTTATGTTTTTGAATGGAATCTTTCTGTCATTTTCCAAACAAGGTACTTTTTGACATTTTCGGAAAAATTATGGTCAAGATGTTTTTTTAACTTATACGGTAGCTATTTCTATTTTACGATGTTATAACATCGTCGAAGATTCCCTTAGAATCTTATAAAAATATTGTCAAAATAAATATATTTTTATAATTATACGACTTTTAAATTATTTCAAAATAAAAATATATATATACATAAAAAAAGTTTTGATTTAATCTATGTCTGTAACACCCTGAGCTTCCATGATACGCTTCTCATTCAATAATGCAATAGCTTGCATTGTACGCAACTTCGAGTTCTATAACCCCACGACTAATCAAAGTAGCCGTTATGAATAGTAATAACCACTTTTTAAAATTATAGAAATTTTATATTTCAAAATGGACTTAATTTTTGGATTCGGAATATCGAAATTAGCCTATGTTGAATTTTTGGTATTTTTCTGAGAACTTCTAATTTATTATGAATAGTGAAAAATACTTAAAAAACAACTTTTTTAATCAAAATAATTTATAGTGATAAATTATACTATTTAGTGGTTTTAAAGTATAATTAGAATATATTTTTACCATTTTATCCAATGGTGGTCATTATAATTAATTTAACATTGAAATTGGACATAAACAATTGCCAATCTTCTGATATAAATTGTTTCTTAAAACACGCTATTTGTTGTGACAGCAGGAATTAATTATAAAATTAATTAATGCAACTTATATGTTTGGAATTTTTTAAAATAGACATCATTTTTGAATTCGGAATATCAATTATAGCTTAGGGTGAAATTTTGGCATTGTTCTGAAAAACTTCAATTTTTGATGAATAGTGAAACCACTAAGTGGTAGTTAAATAACTGATTTTTCGTTTAAATGAAATATTACTTCTTCTGTGATTTGATTTTCAAAAATCATACATACATGGTTGTCATTAAGAAGTAAAATTTGGTTCAATGAGATTAAAATAATTTTTTGGTGAATAGTAACTTTTAAGTTCTTAATCGCGATTAGAGGTAATTAGTGTAGTTTAAGGTAAAAATAATGTTTTAATAATATGAGATGAGCTTGACACTTGTCCTACTCCTATTGGATGAGTCATGGCCGACCAAGACAACCCATGGGTCAACTTGGGGACCCCATGGAGCCACTTTAGTTGGAAAATGACATTAATATATATTTATTTAATGTTAAAATTAAATTGACACAAACATGAGTTGTTTTACTAAAACAGTTTTTTAAGTGGGGTTACACAAGTCCAAATTTTGATTATAAATATTCATTGGAAATCTAAAAAGATTTCCTACATCATAGTATTTTTTTTATAATTTTTAGACATTAAATAAATTAAATTATTTATGACATCATGTTGGTGCAGCGATGACCTCATTATTTAACGATTTAAATAAAATGAGAAGATAATGAAAAATCCCAAGGCTTACACTTGTCCAAAGCCTATTGGATGATAATATTTAAAACCCTTATCACCTTATCCTCTAATTATATAAGTGTGGGACCTTTAGAATCCGAAAATCATTGTTTAATAAAGTAACATTTTCTTACTTTCCAAAAGTGCCCCTCCTCTCCACTTACAAAAGGCCCCCACCTCTACCACCTCATTCACACTTTCAAGCCATTTGGCTCCTCCAACCTCTGCTCAAATACTCTCCCAACTTCCCCCTCTTACTCCTAGAAGCCTCACTTTGGGCAGAACTCTTCCCAAGGAAGCCTTTGGCTCAAATCAAAAAGAGTTACCCGATTTTCAGGTAATGTCTTCTCTAATGTTGTTTTGTTTTATTTTTCTTCTCCAACCCCTAAACTCTTTTTATTCATTTCTTTTGTAACAAAACCAGTATCCTAAATATACTAGTATGTTTTTATAAAAAGGATTCGAGCTACACTTACACACACCTACATATAATGGTTAAAGAACATACGGTTTCTATGGATGGCGAATTTCTGCCTCACGAAACGATGATTGTTCAACACTCTTATAACACCTTCAAAGGTGGCCATTAAGATGTTAATATTTTTATATATGATATATAATATGTTTATGTTTTACTTATGCTTCTTTATTTCTCATTTATGGCATACTTTATGATTTCCATTATGGGTAAAACGCGATAATTTCATTTTAGGAAGTGCGGACTACCGCCCCCTCAAAGTGATTTGAATCGTTAATGCCATATGTGGGATGTATAAAGGATGGAGTAAATGGTATTATACACTATATTATACTGGAATTATATTATACATTTATATCATTATGATTTTGTTCCATTAAATATGAAATTGAAATGAAAGTAGCGTTCATGCGTACGTACGGCTTACCGTCTCCATGAATGGTGCATTTCATTTCTTACCTCTAAATATTACGTAATATTATAAATGAATGTATATACTGGATATATAAGATATATATGACATCTAAATCATGAATATAATTCTGGAGATAATGGATATTCTACCACATAAACCACTTGTAATTATAAGAAGTTTATTGTTGACTCAAGTACCAAAGATCGACAAAACGGCCGTTATTAACTTAAATAATTACATAATGTTCATATCATTGTAATAAGTGATATAATAAGGATAATGAAATTGAAAATGGTTCTTAATAAGGTATATATTATCTCTAGTTTATTATTCAGGAGGTTAAAGAACGGTTGACTCAAGTCAGACACAAGGTAAGGGTTTACTTCACAACCTCTTCATTATCCAAGGTTGTTTATACATAATTATCTACTGGGACCTTGTTATCATCCACATCCATGTTTCTTAAAAATGTATTTCAAAACATTTTTATTATTTACAAGAATATAGGTTAAAGTCATTTATACCCTTTTTGACTTTTTATAAGAGGAATCTTTCCATTGTTTTCAAAACAAGGTCCTTTTTAACCTTTTCGACAGAATTGTGGTAAGAATGTTTTTTTACCTTATACGGCGGGTGCGGTTATTTTCTGCCGTTATAAAATCTTCAAAGCTTTCCTTACAAGCTTATAAGAATATTTTCATGAAAATGTTTTGTTTTATATGGCTCTTAAATGATTTCAAAAATAGAAAGAGATATTTCTCTAAAAAGTGTTTTGATTTCATCTATGTCAACATCCTTTGATGGATTTTACGCTTATTTGAAGTTGATTTATTGTAATACAAAACTTCTATATTTTATTGATGGTTTTGTGATATGTTTGACTGTGGATGTGCTATTTTATACCATTCATAGTTTATGGTGAAATTATTGATATTTCGTATGCTAGTTTTAATATGAATGTTTATGTTATGTTTAAACCTTTTCATATGGGAATGCATTGGACTTAATATGTGACGGGTGGAGCCCGCTATAGCTCCTCGATGCATCGGTAGGTCTCATGAGGAAAACTAGTGTCTTGGCACGAGGCCTTGACAAAATCTTATTTGCGGTCTTGGCACGAGGCCTTGGCTACGTGGTTATGATAGTCTGGCATTATGCATTCCATCATTATGAAAGTGGATATTGATATTGCATGTGATTATTCGACCAGTAGAATATCCATGTGAAGAAGTAAATGGCATTATCTCATTTTACTTTTGCCATATTATGTTGATGTTCAAGTTTAAAAGGCTTTTGTTTTAGTTATACATTGCCTTAAATGTTTATGTTTATTTATGAAAGTTTTCGCAATATTGTTATCCTTACTGAGCATCTAAGCTCACCCCTTTCAATGTTTTAATATTTTCCAGGATGTGAAGAAGTATTTTATGAATGACCTGTAGGGATAGTCAGAAGAGGAAATGAGTGTGGACTATGAAGACTTTTTTATTAGTTTTTCACTTTATGATGTAATGTAAGACTTATGAATGTATCTAGTGTTTCCAAGGCTACTAAACTAATCGGTCTTTAGAGACTTGATCTTTTGTGATCATGCCCATGTTACGAAGTAATGCACCGACTCTGGGTAGCTGGGGTCGGGGCGTTACAGTTGGTATAAGAGGCAGTTTAGTACTAACCTTGGAAGCTAGATTTAGATAAACTCTGATTAGAGCACATAGCCCGAAGATAAACTTTGAGGATTAGTATAGAAGAACTTCCTGGAATTTTGGTATTGTAGAGATGTTGTGAGTTTTCCGAGCAATACATCCATGTCTGGATACGAGCAGGTAGAGGCGGCTCTGGCACAGATGTACCTAGGGGTAAAACCCGAAAACACCGCTTTGAGCTAGACTCAAACGGGAACTGGTGCACGACAACAGGTCTTTCTGCACTCTTGGTTACGACACTCCCGGGGGATTTGCTTAGGATAATTCTCATTTTCTTTACAAACCATTATGTAGGGTTTATGAGTATATACTTCTTCAAAGAAAACATTCTTATGATTATGGATTATATCCACAAACCATTCCATTTACATTAATTATTTAAAAAGTTTGGAATTATTCATTATAATTCATAAACTAACCTAGTTTATGTCATTGTATTGAAATGGCGCCTAGTAGAAGGAATGTGAACTCCAGCAATACGTATGATCCAAAGAGTAAGAAGGATCGTATCTTTCACGGTATTAAGACAACATTTCGAAGGGAAATAGTCTCCCATGTGTTCTGAACATATGAAGAAATAGTATCATGTGTTAATAAGATAAGTAAAGAATTCTCTGAGTCCTATGGCTTTGAAGCGAAGCAAGAGACGAAAGGGATGGAAGAGAGAATGATGGATAAAGGGATGAGGGTAAAGAAGAATTTTCCAATATGTGGTAATTGTGGGAAGAAACATCATGGAAATTTCCTAAAGGGAATGGGAGTTTGTTATAAGTGTAGAGAAAAAGGACACAAAGTGCGTGACTGCAAGGGTAAGAAAATGGTTTCAAATGTACAATGCTTCTTCTGTAAGGATTGGGGACACTACGCAAATCAATGTCCAAATCATCATAGTATTCCCCAAATGATGTTATTGGATAATAATAATGTTATGATACTACCACAGATGAGGAGTAATTATTAGAGTTCTTATGTTGTAATTAAAGAATTTTGTAATTTGAGTGTTGTATCAATGATGTACTGGTTATAATAATTATGGAGTATATAAGGATTGTACTGAAGTACTATTTCATCAAGGACTTGAGATTGTTTGGAACCAAGAAAAGTGACTCCACAGTAGGTTAAATTTTTGGAAAATATATGGTTGAGAGAAATATAAACCATAATATGGTTCTGATACCGAGATAGTGATTTTTGAATAAGACGTGATTGATTTGGATAAATTACATTGGATATTATTAACTTCCTTGAAACTGATTGATGATTTGTATACATTTTTGCATGGAAGGAGTATATCTATTATTCTATAAGGAATAAGGGATCATGGTAAATTAGTATGTTCAAAAAGAATACATGATGAAGGTGTTCACATGTTGTTACATGGAAAAAGGGATCTTCATTATGTTTACATTCCTTATAAAATTTGGAATGTGAGTTGGACAGAAGTATTTTGGATAACTATAATGGTTGGAATGGATTAAGTTGATCTTTGGATAGTATTGTTTAAGGTTAAAAAATTTATGAAGATTATTTTTGTAATATTATAATACTATAGTTTTAGGAAAAGGACAACCTGCAGTGTGGGCCATAACCTGACGCGTCGGACAAAGCTGTCGGAATCGAACCCACAACCATAGTGCGACAGGCCCTTATTTCCTACCACTAGCCTACAGGAAGTCCCTGGTTATTACAAAATAATTTTACTAATCTAAATGGTATGTGTTAATATTTGGAACCTTATACAATTAGGATATGTATAATATTTTTGGGTTCTATTATCTTTTTGAGTGAATGGTGAGATGAAGGTTGAAACTCTAATTGTCAAGCATAAATATATATATACCTATCTGTTATTCAATGAATAAATTAATTCTTAAACATTAGTAAAGGGATATTAAAACAAAAAAATGTGTTACCCAAATACCTTATGTCTTGTTGAACTGATGATATTTTAAATCAACATAGATTGAAGGCTTTGAGGCCCTCAATTTGACAGTTGATTGTGATTGATGACCTCAATCACTCCCTACAAATATTTACGTTTTTCCTCCAATTATATGTCTCTAATTGCCACCAATGTTCTCCTTATTGAGTTCATAATTTGGTGGTGACTTTCATATTTCCATTTTCCTTTTATTAAGGTTATATTTTATTAACCTTATTTCCGATGTGGGTTTTCCACAAAGGTATTTTCTATTTTCAACCATTTATTTTCAAAGAAAATTTTCAAATTTCGAGGACGCAATTTATTGAAGGAGGGGAGAATGTAACACCCCGAGCTTCCATGATACGCTTCTCATTCAATAATGCAATATCTTGCATTGTACGCAACATCAAGTTCTATAACACCGCGACTAATCAAAGTAGCCGTTATGAATAGTAATAACAACTTTTTAAAATTAAAGAAATTTTATATTTCAAAATGGACTTCATTTTTGGATTCGGAATATCGAAATTTGCTTATGTTGAATTTTTGGTATTTTTCTGAGAACTTCTAATTTTTTATGAATAGTGAAAAATACTTAAAAACAACTTTTTTAATCAAAATAATTTATAGTGATAAATTATACTATTTAGTGGATTTAAAGTATAATTAGAATATATTTTTACCATTTTATCCAATGGTGGTCATTATAATTAATTTAACATTGAAATTGGACATAAACAATTGCCAATCTTTTGATATAAATTGTTTCTTAAAACACGCTATTTGTTATGACAGCGGGAATTAATTATAAAATTAATTAATGCAACTTATATGTTTGGAATTTTGTAAAATAGAGATCATTTTTGAATTCGGAATATCAATTATATCTTAGGGTGAAATTTTGGCATTGTTCTGAAAAACTTCAATTTTTGATGAATAGTGAAACCACTAAGTGGTAGTTAAATAACTGATTTTTCGTTTAAATGAAATATTACCACTTCTGTGATTTGATTTTCAAAAATCCGACATACATGGTTGTCATTAAGAAGTAAAATGTGGTTAAATGTGATCAAAATAATTTTTTGGTGAATAGTAACTTTTAAGTTCTTAATCGCGATTAGAGGTAATTAGTGTAGTTTAAGATAAAAATAATGTTTTAATAATATGAGATGAGCTTGAAACTTGTCCTAATCCTATTGGATGAGTCATGGACGACCGAGAAAACCCATGGGTCAACTTGGGGACCCCATGGAGCCACTTTAGTTGGAAAATGACATTAATATATATTTATTTAATGTTAAAATTAATTTGACACAAACATGAGTTGTTTTACTAAAACAGTTTTTTAAGTGCGGATACACAAGTCCAAATTTTGATTATAAATATTCATTGGAAAGATAAAAAGATTTCCTACATCATAGTATTTTTTTAATAATTTTTAGACATTAAATAAATTAAAATATTTATGACATCATGATGATGCAGCGATGACCTCATTATTTAACGATTTAAATAAAATGAGAAGATAATGCAAAATCCCAAAGCTTACACTTGTCCAAATCCTATTGGATGAAAATATTTCTAACCCTTATCACCTTATCTTCGAATTATATAAGTTTGGGACCTTTAGAATCCAAAACCATTGTTTAATAAAGTAACATTTTATTACTTTCCAAAAGTGCCCCTCCTCTCCACTTATAAAAGGCCCCCACCTCTACCACCTCATTCACACTTTCAAGCCATTTGGCTCGGCTAACCTCTGCCAAAATACTCTCCCAACTTCCCCCTCTTACTCCTAGAAGCCTCACTTTGGGCATAACTCTTCCCAAGGAAGCCTTTGGCTCAAATCAAAAAGAGTTACCCGATTTTGAGGTAATGTCTTCTCTAATGTTGTTTTGTTTTATTTTTCTTCTCCAACCCCCTAAAATCATTTAATTCATTTCTTTTGTAACAACACCAGTATCCTCAATATACAAGGATGTTGTTATAATAAGGATTCTAGCTACACTTACACACACCTACATCTAAAGGTTAAAGAACATACGGTTTCTGTGGATGGCGAATTTCTGCCTCACGAAATGATGATTGTTCAACTCTCTTATAACACCTTCAAAGGAGGCCATTAAGATGTTAATATTTTTATATATGATACATAATATGTTTATGTTTTACTTATGCTTCTGTATTTTTCATTTATGGCATACTTTATGATTTCCATTATGGGTAAAACGCGATAATTTCATTTTAGGAAGTGCGGACTACCGCCACCTCAAAGTGATTTGAATCGTTAATGCCATATGTGGGATGTATAAAGGATGGAGTAAATGGTATTATACACTATATTATATTGGAATTATATTATACATTTATATCATTATGATTTTGTTCCATTAAATATGAAATTGGAATGAAAGTAGCGTTCATGCGTACGTACGACTTACCGTCTCCATGAACGGTGCATTTCATTTCTTAACTCTAAATGTTACGTAATATTATAAATGAATGTATATACTGGATATATAAGATATATATGACATATAAATCATGAATATAATTCTGGAGATAATGGATATTCTACCACTTAAACAACTTGTAATTATAAGAAGTTTATTGTTGACACAAGTACCAAAGATCGACAAAACGACCGTTATTAACTTAAATAATTACATAATGTTCATATCATTGTAATAAGTGATATAATAAGGATAATGAAATTGAAAATGGTTCTTAATAAGGTATATATTAACTCGAGTTTATTATTCAGGAGGTTAAAGAACGGTTGAGTCAAGTCAGACACGAGGTAAGGGTTTACTTCACAACCTCTTCATTATCCAAGGTTGTTTATACATAATTATCTACTGGGACCTCGTTATCATCCACATACATGTTTCTTCAAAATGTATTTCAAAACATTTTTATTATTTACAAGAATATGGGTTAAAGTCATTTATACCCTTTTTGACTTTTTATAAGAGGAATCTTTCCGTCGTTTTCAAAAGAAGGTCCTTTTTAACCTTTTCGACAGAATTGAGGTAAGAATGTTTTTTTTAACTTATACGGCGGGTGCGGTTATTTTCCTCCGTTATAAAATCTTCAAAGCTTTCCTTACAAGCTTATAAGAATATTTTCAAGAAAAAGTTTTGTTTTATATGGCTCTTAAATGATTTCAAAAATAGAAAGAGATATTTCTCTAAAAAGTGTTTTGATTTCATCTATGTCAACATCCTTTGATGGATTTTACGCTTATTTGAAGTTGATTTATTATAATACAAAACTTCTATATTGTATTGAAGGTTTTGTGATATGTTTGACTGTGGATGTGCTATTTTATACCATTCATAGTTTATGGTGAAATTATTGATATTTCGTATGCTAGTTTTAATACGAATGTTTATGTTATGTTTAAAACTTTTCATATGGGAATGCATTGGACTTAATATGTGACGGGTGGAGCCCGCTATAGCTCCTCGATGCATCGGTAGGTCTCACGAGGCAAACTAGTGTCTTGGCACGAGGCCTTGACAAAATCTTATTTGTGGTCTTGGCACGAGGCCTTGGCTATGTGGTTATGATAGTCTGGCATTATGCATTCCATCATTATGAAAGTGGTTATTGATATTGCATTTGATTATTCGACCATTAGAATATCCATGTGAAGAAGTAAATGGCATTATCTCATTTTACATTTTCCATATTATGTTGATGTTCAAGTTTAAAAGGCTTTAGTTTTAGTTATACATTTCCTTAAATGTTTATGTTTATTTATGAAAGCTTCCGCAATATTGTTATCCTTACTGAGCATCTGAGCTCACCCCTTTCAATGTTTTAATATTTTCCAGGATGTGAAGAAGTATTTTATGAATGACCTGCGGGGATAGTCAGAAGAGGAAATGAGTGTGTACTATGAAGACTTTTTTATTAGTTTTTCACTTTATGATGTAATGTAAGACTTATGAATGTATCTAGTGTTTCCAAGGCTACTAAACTAATCAGTCTTTCAAGAATTGATCTTTTGAGATCATGCCAATGATACGAAGTAATGCACCGACTCTGGGAAGCTGGGGTCGGGGCGTTACAATTTCAACATCCATTGACGGATTTTAAACTTATTTGAAGTTGATTTTTTATTATTCAAAACATCAATATTGTATTGAATGTTTTGTGATTTGTTTTAATATTGATGTGTTATATTTTTTACCATTCATGGTTTATGGATAAAGTATTGACAACTCGTATGGTAGTTTTAATACGAAGGTTTCTATTTTGTTTAAATCTTTTAATATGAAGAATGCATTGGACTTATTAAGTGATGGGTGGATCCCACTATAGCTCCTCGATGCATCGGTAGGTCTCATTAGAAAAACTAGTGTCTTGGCACAAGGCCTTGAAAAAAATCTTATTTTTAGTCTTGTCGCAAGGCCTTTACTATATGGTTATGAAGTTTGGCATTATGAATTCCATCATTATGAAAGTTGCTATTGATATTGCAAGTAATTATTTGACTAGTAGAATATGAATGTGAATAAGTTAATGGAATTATTTCATTTTATATTTTCCATATTATTCTTATGTACAAGTTTAAAAGTCTTTTGTTCTAGAATTACATTTCCTTAAAGGTTTATGCTTATTTATGTAAGTTTTTTCTATATGGTTATCCTTACTCAGAATCTGAGCTCACCCCTTTCTATGTTTTATTTTTCCTAGGATGAGAACAAGTATATTATGACTGACCTGAAGGGATAGTCTAAAGGATAAGAGTGTGGCCTATGGAGACTATGTTTTAATAGTTTCTTATTCTATAATGTAACGTAAAACATATTAATGTATCTAGTATTTCCCAGGCAGCTGAACTAATCGTTCTTTCGAGACATGATCTTTAGTGATCATTCTAATGTTGTGTAATAATGCACCGACTATGGGTAACTCGGTTCGGGGAATTAGAGTTGTTATTTGAGAATTTTTAGTACAAACTGTGGAAAATAGATTTTAAAAAACTATGATTAGGGAATATTATCTTAAGAAAGATTTTGAGGATTAGTATAGAAGAACTTACTAAAGTTTTGGTGATGTAGAGATTTTGTGAGGTTTCCAAGCAATACATCCATGTCTGGATACAAGACGGTTGAGGTGGCTCTGGAACAGATATATCTAGGGGTAAAACCCAAAAACATTGTTTTGAGCTAGACTCGAACGAGAACTGGTGAACAATAATAGGCCTTGCTACACTCTTGGTTATGACACTCATGGGGGATATAGTAAGGATAATTATCATTTTTATTTCATATAATTATGAAGGGTTTATGAGTATATACTTCTTCAATGAAAACATTTTTATTATTATGGATAATATCCATACATTGTTTAATTTATGATAACAGTTTTACAAGTTTGGAATAATATATTGTGATTTATAAACAAATATAGGGTATGCCATTGTTTAAAAATTGGCCCTAGTGGAAGTAATGGAAATCATATCAATGTATCAAATACTTTTAGGAATTTCCTTCATACTAAAGATAATTATAGTGGATCTGGTGAAGCAAATGGTGCTAATCATCTTATCACTATACTGGGACAACTCACCCAGGTTATGAATAATAACCATACCCATATGAAGTACCCCGATCCACAACGATGAGTATCAATGTTACACCACTTCATGAGGCAACAACCACCAATATTAAATTGGAGTGAAAATCCTTCAGTATCTGAGCAATTGATAAATTCCTTATAGAAAATATTTCACGCTTTCGGGAGTAGCGAAAGGGAAAAAGTTTCCATTGCAGTTTATATCCTCATGGGAGATGCAGATCAATGGTGGTCATTAATCCAAAAAAAAAGGAAGATGAAGAAGTATCATACATGTAATGGAGGTAGATTAAAGATATTTTCATAGAAAAATACATTCCTCATGACCATCGAGCGGATATGGAAAGGAAATTTGTGAGTCTGAGAAAAATGGAGGATGATAATATCGAAAAGTATGATTCTAACTTTACAAGGATAGCGAGACATACTACAGATTATATTCATAACCCAACGAGTATGATTGGATGACTATTTTATTGGGTAAACCATTTCTCCTATGAGCATTTGTCTCACAATCTTTCTTTTCATAAAAATATATTTTCTCATGGGATATCAAGACAGAAAAAGAAATCATCTATGTCTTACAACTTTACAAAAAATAAAGGGAAGAAAAGATCTATTGAACACTCTGGAAATAGAAATAAGGGGAAAATGGAAAAGTTGAATATCCATCCTTCAGTAAATGTGGCACGAAACACCCTGGTACATGCCTAAAGGGAATGTGAGTCTGTTAAAAGTTCTTTTAAAAAGGCAACCATGCTCGTGATGGCAAAAAGAATAAAATAGGCTGTCAATGTTGAATGCTTCAATTATACAGAAATGGGGAATTAAGAAAATGAATGTCCTAAGAACCAAGGAAACATACCTCAGAAAAGGACAAGGGATCAAGGCCAAGATTATGTTATCACTACTGCTGAGGTTGAATCTTTGAAATACGTGGTGGCTGGTAATTTAATGGTTTCCTCAAGTTTATCAAATGCTTTATTTGATTCGGGATCATCATATTTTTTCATATCATCCCAGTTTTCTATGAAAAATAGTTGTTTTCAATTTGACGTAATAAGGGAGTTGTCAGTCAAAACACCTAAGGGAAGTATCATCTCAATAATGTTTTGTGAATAATTTCTCATTAGGGAATATAAATGTTCTTTATCTGCTGATATCATTGTCGTACCCATGATTGTACTTGATATAATCCTTGGTATGTATTTTCCTTCAGGCCATGATGCAAAAACTTATTATAAGAAGAAAGAGGTTATCATTCTCGATGATGATAAGTAGAAGCTTATATTTAAAGAAGAAACATCACCCCCTAATTCTTATCTAGATCCACCTCTAGTAGCTCAACTAAATTTAATTATTAGGGAGGAAGAGAAAAAAATAACTGAGGGTGAGGAAAGGATTGTTCAAATAGAGGATGTACTTATTGTGAAAGAATATGTTTATGTTTTTCCAGAAGATTTATCTGGACATCCTCCAGAATGAGAAATTGAGTTTTTAATTTATTTAATTCCTGGTTCAAGGCCCATATCAGTGACCCCTTATAGAATGGCCACTGTGGAATTAGAGGAACTAAAGAGAAAACTTGAAGAATTGAGTAATAATTGAATTATTCTCCCTTGTGTTTCTCCATGGGGATCCCCTATTCTTTTTGTTAGGAAGAAATATGTATCTATGAAGTTGTACATTCACTATAGAGAAATCAATGCTATAATAATAATGAACAAGTATCCCCTACGTTTCATTGATGATTTATTTGACCAAATTCATAGAGCCCAATATTTTTCAATGATTGTCCTTCGAGATGAATATCATCAGTTGTGTGTGAAGTAGGAATAAATTCCAAAAAAATAATTTCGAACCAAGTACGGGCATTACGAGTTTAATGTAATGCCTTTTGGGATGACTAATACACCCTTTGTTTTCATGAATCTAATGAAAAGATTTTTCAAGGAATATATTAATGACTATATAGTGGTATTTATTGATGATATACTAGAATACTCCAAAATCTATGAAGATCAAGAAAATCACTTGTGCACCACTATCAAACCCCTCAGAATAAATGAATTATACGGGATGTTTAGCAAGTGTGAATTCTGGCTTCAAGAGATTTCTTTTCTGGGTCATATTGTCTCTAAGGATGGAATCTCTATTGATACTTCAAAGACTAAGGAAGTCCTAGAATGGCTAGTACCGATGATTATAACTGAGGTATGTAGTTTTATTAATTTAGAAGGATATTACAGATGTTTTTTCAATAATTTTTCCCAGTTGTCTTACCCATTAACCAAGCTCACATATAAAGGTGTTAAATTTGTTTAGACAATAGGTTGTGAAGACACTATAAAAAATATCGTACATTAGAGGGGTTATTTAGAAGGGGTTCTACACAAACCCATCTAAATTCATTTTTTGTAACATTAGTGGGGGTTAAGGACAACCCCCTCTAATCATTGAATTTAAAGGGGTTTCACAACCCCCTCTAAATGTTTTAGCATTTTTTTAATATGTAGTTGGATTTTAGAGATGGTTACGTTTTAACTATTTCTACTTTAATAATTAGTGGTGCTATATATTTTGTTGAAAGCACTATATATTCGATTAGAGGCGCTACACATGCAAACATACACACACACACACAAATATATATTCAGTTGGATTTTAGAAGTGTTATGTGTGTGTGTGTGAGTGTTATACTGAATTTGTTTTTTTAGAAAATAGTGGTGTTCACAACCCCCTCTAATGTAATACATTTGTGGGCGTTAAAAACCCCCTCTTAAACCCCCACTAATGTCTTGCATTATAGGAGGTTCAAAACCCCCTCTAATTTAAGATCAGATGTGTTGTGAACCCCTACTAGTTTCTTTAAAAAATCATAATATATATATAGTATATATTGTATATATATATGAATGTATTTATAATATGTATAATATATTATATTCACATAAATATGTAATATATATATATATTAATTGTGTACGTATAAATATAATATGTATATATACATATTTTCATAATATATTTGGGTAAAATATAAATCTAAATAAATAAAAATATATATATATACGTGTATTCAAAAAAATATAAACAATTACAAATAAATATATAAATACTGTTTTTGTGTGTTTGATATAAATGTATTTATATATACATGCATACATAATTTTATTTTAATATATGTAAATATCTAATTTATAGAGATGTGCAGAAAATATATATATACATATATATTTATATTCATATAAATATAGATACATGTTATTTATTTAAATAATTTATGAAAATATTGTTTATCTTCATAAACTTATTAATATATATAAATACAATAATATATTAATTTTGTATAATTTTGTTAATATATATACATGTTTATTAATATATATACATATTTTAATAAACTTATTATATGAATTTAAATATATTTTTTATTAATGTTTATTTTAATAAACATATTAATATATATAGATACAATAATATATAATTATATGTAAATTTGTTAACATATATATGATTATTAATATATATTCATATTTTGATAAACATATTATATATATTTAAATATGTTATGAAAATAATTAATATTTTAATAAACTTATAAATATATATAAATATTATAATATATGTAATATATCATTGAATGATAATTGGTGTAGTGGTTTCAACGTAGGCAGTCTAAAATGCAGTTTGGGGGTTCGAATCCCGCCGACATCTTTATTTTGGAAAATATGTGGACTTGGTAGTAGACATGCAGGACACAACACACGGGGCGACCGGGGGACAACACACACACCTGGGGGGGGGGACACCGCGACCCCGGACCGAGGATTGACATTAGACAGACACGAGGGGACACACCGAGACACCAGATAGCCGGGACACCAGCGGATAGATCCGGGGGGGACACCGCGGCACCAGACCGGGAATAGACATGGGGGGACACACCGAGACAACGAGGACACCTGAAAAACACCGTGGACACAGGAAGACACCTGGGACAGACACCGGGGGGACACAGTGACACCAGAACGGGGACAGACCCAAGGGACACCGTGACACCAGACTGACACGGGGGGGGGACACACCGCGACACCAGACTGACATGGGGGGGCACACATCGAGACACCGGGGATAGACAACGGGGACACCTGACAGACACCAGGGACAGACAAAGGGGACACCTGATAGACTATGGGGATAGAAACCTGATAGACACTGGGGACAGAAAACGGGGACACCTGACAGACACCGGGGACAGACACCGGACAAACACCAGGGATAGATAAGGGGGGGACACATGGACACCGGGGGTGGCACCAGGGACAAGAGGGAGTGCCATTACATTGCCCAGGTTAAAAAGGCATTAGGGGCGGTTGTACAAAACCACCCCTTATTCAATCAACAATTTGGGGTGGTTCAAACCTCCCCTAAGGCCGCTATTAGCGGCAGTTAAGGTTATAACCACAACTAAAAAGGTAAACTTTGGACAACAATAGAGGGGGTTTAAACCCCCTCTAACGTAACCGCCACTAAATTCATCATGCATGTACTTTCACTTACTCAAAACTGCTGCTACTAACAATTGGCGGGCAAATTAGCAGTGGTTCTGCATAACCGCCGCTAATGTCTTTAGAAGGGGTTACAACCCCTTCTAAAGTAAAAAATAACTTCTTCTATAGCAGTCATTTTCTTAGTGAGAATGTTTTGATAAACTGAAGAGAATATTATTCAATGCTCCTATATTGACTCTACCATCAGGGAATGATGGGTTTGTCATTTATAGTGATGCTTCAAAGAAATTACTTGGTTGTGTCCTTATGCAGAATGATAGTGTTATTGCCTATGCATCACGACAGCTAAAAATTCATGAACAAAACATTCCTACTCATGATCTACAGTTCATAGCTCTATTATTTTTTCTAAAGATATGGAGATATTATCTCTATGGTGAAAAATGTGAGATATATACCTATCCCAAGAGTTTGAAGTATATTTCCTCAAAATATTACTCAACATGAGGCAATGGAAATGGCTTGAACTACTCAAGGATTATGATTTCACTATACACTACTACCTTGGGAAGGAAATTAAGGTGCTAGATGCTTTGAGAAAAAGAATCATGGAGTTTTGAACAAGATGAGAGTTGAAAGGGATCTTATTTTCATGGATCTAGTGAAAATAGAAATGGGAATAATCATGGAAGGTGAAACATCAATTTTTATCAATTGGTTGCAAAACCATCTTTACTTGAAAGGATAAAGAGTTTTAAGAACTATGACGAGGAATTTCTAAAGAGGATTAAATCATTGAATGATGGGAGAATGGGTAACTTCATATATGTAGATGAAATTTTAAAATTTGGGAAGAGACATTGTGTTCTTGATATACCTGATCTAAAAAAATAATTGTTGGATAATGCTAATAGCTCCAATTTCTCAATACACCCTAGGATCACCAAGATGTATAGAGATTTGAAGGAACGTTTTTGGAGGGAGAACATGAATATGGAGATTGCTAATTTTCTGTCATGATGTATGGTTTGTCAACAAGTGAAAGCTAGAAGACAACAGTCTCGAGGAGTAATGCATCCTCTTCCCATTCCTGAGTAGAATTGGGATAATATTATGATGGACTATGTCATAGGATTACCAATTAATCCTAGTAGAAATGATGTTATATGGTTCATTGTTGATCGTCTTACCAAGTCAGCAATTTTTCTTACTATATGAGATGATTTACCACATGAATGTATAGAACGACTATATATTAATGAAATTGTAATACTTCAGGAAGTACCCTTGTCGATTGTTTCTAACTGTGATCCCTGTTTTACAAGAAGTTCATGGAAAAGTCATTAGAAATAAATGGATACAAAACTTCATTTAAGAACATCCTTTCACCCTCAAACTGATGGAAAAAACAATTCAAACCATAGAAGTCATGTTGAGATCTTGTTCATGTGACATTCAAGGTATGTAGGATCATTATTTACCTCTGGTGGAATATTTATATAACAATATCATCGATTCAAGTATTCAGATGGAACCATATAAAGCGTTATATAAAATGAGATGTCGCACACCAACCTTTTGGGATAATATTGGTGAGAGAAAACTCATAGGCCAAGAAATTGTTGAGGAAATGATGGAAAATCTGAAGTGAATCCAAACCCACATCAAATCATCTCAATGTAGGTAGAAGAGCTATGCTGGTAGTTGAAGGATGGATTTGGAATTTCGGATAGAATATCATGTTGTCTTGAAAGTATCTCCATGGAAGAAAATTATAAGATTCAATAAGAAGGGTAAACTAAGTCCCAGGTACAACAGTCCTTTGGAAATTATTGATTGAATTGTGGCTTTATCTTACTGGTTGGAAATGCCGCCAAGTCTCTCAAAAGATCGCGATGTGTTCCACATATCACTGTGGAGAAAATACACTCCTGACCCAACGAATGTACTCGCCTATGAGAAAATTGAACTAAAACCTGGTCTTTCTAAATGTGAAGAGCCTTTCAAAATTCATGACACCCGAGAACAAGTGATGAGAAACCAGACGACTCGTCTGGTAAATGTTCTAAGGAGAAACCATAAGATGGAAGAGGCAACTTGGGAACCCGTGGAACATATGATGAAGAACCTCCCGAATATTTTTATGCAATAAAATTCAAGAAATTTTGAGGACGAAATTATTTAAGTGAGGGAATAATATAACACCTGATGCTTCTATGGTACGTTTCCCTTTGAATACTGCAATAGCTTGCATTGTATGCAACTTTGATATTCTAACACATTGTGACCAATGAAACTGGCTGTTATGAATAGTAATTCAATATTTTGGAAATTTTTTCAAATTTTATCGTTGAAAATGGGCTTCATTTTTGGATTGGGAATATTGAAATTAGATTAGGGTGAATTTTTGTTATTTTTCTAAAAACATTCAATTTTTGATGAATACTGAAAAACACTAAGTTATTGTTTAAAACCGAATTTTTATTTAAATAATTATTTATATTATTTAAATTTATTTTCGGTCAAAATAGATACATAATACTTATATAAGTTCAATGTAACTCATTGGAGTCAGTTTATAATAATTTTATATATATAAAAATTTTATCGAACTTTTACTGTCTTTTACCAACCTCCTGGGAGAATTTGCAAATTTGCATAAAAAATAATTTTATCGCTTCTAGGAATTAAATATAAAAAATATGAGAGACATGTTTGTATCAGTAAGTAAAATTTTGTTCAGTAAGATAAAATAATATTTGGTGAATAGTAGCTTTTTACATGTATTTTCCACGGTTTAATGTAAATTGGGTAATTAAGGGAAAAATGATATTATTATTACCCTAACACATGTCTTATTTTTATTGGAGAAGAATAATTAGACCAAAAAAAATCTTATGAATAAAATATGAAGAAGTTTGGTCCACAAGGATTATATTTGGACATTTATTATTATTTTACTTAATGAAGAGTTAAAAGAGTTAAATTCAATGTTTAATAACTAAACCAATTTTAATATTGGGTTAAACACAATATAAATTAGACTATAAATATTCATCAGAAATATTAAAATATTTCATATAAAATTGTATTCTCTTTCTAATTTTTAGACATTATATAATTAAATTTATTTATGGCACAATGACGATGCAGTAATTACCATAGTAATGAATGTTTAAAATAATTGATAATATAACTATCCAAATAATTCTAATTTGAATCTTTTAAGGGATTACACTAATTTTATAGGTTAATATGAATTTATATGGTTCAAAAATGTATTTCTTTGATGTAATAAATATGTTAGGACTTTAATAAAAATCAATTATTAAATAATGCCTCAATTGACATAGATGAGTTTTTGAGATAGATAAAATATTATTGGTTGATATAAAAAACCTAAAAATCAGTAGTTTGCCCAAAATAATTATATACTGATATTTGTATCATTAAATAACCACATTGGGTTCTCTTGGATGTTTATAGTACGATTGTTAAACATATAATATAAAAATATAAAGAGACATGGTAAAGGTCAAACTATTTACCTAAGAGTTAAATATAGATGATAAGGTTAATTTAGTGACCCAAACGGTCTAAAACCTAGAGGTTAAGAGGTTATAGACTCATAACCACCTTATAATTTTAATAATAATAATTTTGGAGCCATTTGAAACAAAAAATTATATTATTATAAAATCATATTTCAATATTTTCCTAAGGTGCCCCTAACCCCTCTTATAAAAGAGAACTACCCATCTCTCAAATTCACACCTTCAAATTCATTTTCATACACCAAACCCTGCCCAAATATCCTCATAATTGTCCTCCCTTCATTTTAGAGGCATTCATTTAGTCAGAAAGACAACCTACATAGCCCTTTTGATCAAATCAAAAGGAATAACCCGAAAAAGAGGTAAATATTTCATCACCTCTTCAAAGTTCATAACTTCCTCCAATTCTTGTTTCCTGGTTGTTTCCATTATAAAATTTTAAATCAAGTCTCTTCTATAAAATGAGATGTTATTATAAATATTTTACAGCCATAATCATTATTTTATCCATCCTATGAATGACTTATCACCATACGTGCGTGCGTACGACTTACCTTCTCCATGACATGGTGTAGTTGTTATTAAATATATTATTATTCGGATAGGTATAATAATGATGTAAAATTTATGTAAATAATAAATATAACATGTTAATGATTCTGTATATATGATATACTATCAAGTTACATATGATTTTAATTCAAAATAATTATTTTGTCGCTCGTGTGTACGTATGGATTATCGTCTCCACGAATGCGATGAGATTCATTCCCCATCGTATTCATTCAAGACTAATTATTATTTTATAATTAAAAATAATGTTTAAAGACTTAATATCATTCTGAATAATAATAACATACAACCTATCCATAAAAACCATTACTTACGTAACAAAGCATATAAAGGAAAATGAATCAGTTAACACCCGAAAGGATGATACTACTAAAATATCAATAACAAAGCAATATTAAGAGGTCATATATGATGTAATATATATATATTTAGATCTTTTATAATTTTATTAGAATTATTTAACTATTATACATGAGTTAATGTACCCTCGTCCATGGAAAAGTACAAGGTAAGGGTTAACATCACCGTCTCTTTATTATATGAGGTTGATTTTATGATGTATCTACTGGGACCTCTTTATCATCCAAATCCATGTTTCATACAAATGTATTTAAAAACATGTTTACTATTTAATAGAAAATGGTTTCATGTCATTTATACCCTTATTTGACCTTATATGTTTTTAATGGAATCTTTCTGTCGTTTTCCAAACAAGGTACTTTTTGACCTTTTCGACAAAATTATGTTAAGAATGTTTTTTAACTAATACGGAGGGTGAAACTATTTTACACCATTTTAACATAATATAAGTTTCCATTACAAGATTATAATAACATTTTAAAAATAAATATTTTATTTTATAATTATATTACTTTTAAATGATTTCAAAAAAGAATGATTTATTTCTCTAATGAAATGTTTTGCTTTCATCTATGTAAACATCCTTCGATTGATTTTAAGCTTATTTGAAGTTGATTTTTTTTTGATACAAAACTTCTATATTGTATTGAAGGTTTTGTGATTTGTTTGACTATGTATTTTTTATTTTTACACCATTCATGGTTTATATATAATGTATTGACATTTCGTATGCTATATTTAATTTGAATGTTTATGTTATTTTAAAACCTTTTCTTTTGAGAAATGCATTGGACATAGTAAGGGACTGGTGGATCCCTCTATATCTCCTTGATGTATAGGTTGGTCTCATGTAACAAACTATTGTCTTGGCATAAGGCCTTGACAAAATCGTATATGTAGTCTTCGAACAAGGCCTTGACTATGTGGATATGAATTCTGGCATTATGCATTCCATCATTATGAAAGTGGCAATAGATATTGCATGTGATTATTCTACTAGTACAATATCCATGTGAATAAGTAAATGGAACTATTTGATTTTATAGTTTCAATATATTTATGAAGTTCATGTTTAAAATAATTTTGTTATAGTCTTACATTGCCTTAATAGTTTATGATAATTTATGAATAATTCTTTTATATTGTTATCCTTAATGAGCATCTAAGCTCAACCCATTCTATGTTTTATTTTTCCCAGGATGCGAAAAATAATATTATCTCTAACCTGCAGGGATAGTCTAAGCGATATTAATGTGGCCTATGGAGACTATGTTGTTGTATTTTTTAATTCTACAATGTAATGTAAAACATATGAATGTATCTAGTATTTACAAGGATACTAAACTAATAATTCTTTCAAGACTTGATCTTTTGGGATCATGCCAATGTTATGTAATAATGCACTGTCTCTGGATAAATAGGGTTGGGGCATTATAGAAAACCCATTGATTGTATTTTATTTTGATTTAGTTAGTGTTTACCCCTTAAATTAGTATTATGTAATCTCCTAATTATAGTGTGATAGATCATCATTTTATTTTTATATATCATATCTAATTTTATGGACATTGATTCTAGGACAAATTTCATTATCCACTTTACCTCCACTCTTATTGGCATTATTGTTGCAGACGTTTATTTAATCACAATATTAAACATAGGTGGTTCTATAAGGATATATAATAAAATTGAAACCCTATTTTTATTGACTGATTTGAAATTATTTTTTATTTAATCTCAAAATTATATATTTTATTTTTTATTGCTTCATTTATAAATGTAATGGAATTATAAAAATAAACAATTTTAAGGGAATTAATTTTTTTTTGATGGATTTTAATAAAATTGATTGATTAAATTCAAATTAAATTTCTGAAATTATTTGATATTTCTTCTTCTTAATATTGACTTATAATGAATGAGGATTTGAAAAAAAAATATTTAATGAAAACTTATGATTTGATTTTGAAATGAATAGTTTTTATCAAAATCCAATTTTGAAATTGAACTATGAATATTGAAATGATATGAAATGATTTGTTTTTTCATGATTGATTGATTAAGTTTTTTAAGATCAAGTTCGCTTGGGTGGGTACTATATAATTAGTACAAGAACCTTTGGACATCAACTCCTCAAAAATAGATTCACAGTGATAACTCTAACTAAAGAATGTTTGGAAAGATTTATCCAGAGGGTTCCCGTAATATTGCATAGAATAATTTTCAATAATGTCTCCCCAATTGGGTTTTATATTTTAGTTTTCATGCCTATCATGATCCATGATGGTGACTACGAATTTTATAGATTCTATTTCTGTAAATGAATGCATCTCAGGGTTTATTATCACAGTACATTATATTATTGTATATCATTGTAATTAAAATTGATTATAAAACTATTTTATTCAGGCTAATGGTTTTTGTAAAAATGTTTTTAAAAAATTATTTAATCCTAATTTACAATATATTTCATATTTTTTATTTAAGAGTATATTTTCATTACAATATTTAAATGTCATTCCAAGTTTTGTTTAATTTAAATTGAAGTTGTTAATGGTATATTATTTTTAAAATGATTATTGAATCCTTGGCCATATCTAACAAGGATATATTCATCAAAGCCGACCATTGACTTCAAGTGTTTCTTTATTATCATATGTTAGGTCAAGGAAATGGTAAAAATTCACTTGGATTTGGTGTATGTGCTAATTTGTGGCGCTTGGACTAATGTAGGTTATATTTGGAGATGTGATTCACCTGCTACATGTGTTTTCTAAGTATTTAATTTAAAGGTTTTGTTATTGTGGTGATATATTATTTGGGTTCTTTTACCTATTTGATTCATGTACTCTGTCCATTTGGAGTGTTGTCATACCTGAATGTATTGTTTATGTAATGTCTTAGTAATTTGGTTATTTTTTTTAATTATATAGAATTATTCTGATACTACATACTCTAACAACACATGATTCCGAGGCCAGGTGATCCTAGAATGGAATTCTAAACTTTTTTTAGGTATGTTCAGTAAATGTGTGAAAATGATTTTCTACCTTTTTAACTTGTTTTGGGATCAAAAATATGAGGGCACCATTGAACTCATAATGCCAATGTTCGGAAAGCAATGACTCAACTTTGGTCGGCAAGGGTCAAGTGAAAAAGTTATATTTTGGAAATTTTGAGAAAAATAATAAAATAATTGAAAGGAATTTATTTTATTTCTTTTCTAACCTTTTAGTGGTGGATAGTGACACTATGGTGCATCAACATGGCAGTGATAAGCTGTATTAATGTTGGGTAAAAAATGGCTCATTTGAAGAAGAGATGTTGTTATCATAATGACTCATTAAATGTGGCTTGTTAAATGTGGCTCATTTAATGAGCATCATTAATGGATGAAACATTACTACAATTTTTATTTATTTTAATAATTCCAATGATTTGGATTTTCGGGGAGGAACAAATATAGGGAATATATGATGAACCGTAGGTGGAATCCCACTACAAAAAAGAATGAAGAATGACGCACTGGTGGATCATCACCGACTTCGACATTCCTCAAAAAAGATTCCAGAAATGGCGTCGACATCCAGAAAGCTCGAGGATGAACGCTTCAGCACAAAAAATCAATTATGTAGTGGTTATTCGATTTTAATGTTTCCCCATTATAATTTCAAATCACTAATGTAGATTATCCATTGAACTTGTTAATTTTTGGACCGTGTGTTTATGCCGGAAGGTGACTTTTATTTAGGGATTTCTTTATCCGGGGTTGAATGATCATTTTTTTTCAAACAAAACCCTCAAACATCCCTTTATTATAAACATCTAACATGGATGGTGTAGGGAGACATGAGAAAGGCCCAAGCCCCTCTGCCTTGGGTGTTCATTGTGGCCAACCACTTGAATCCACGACAACACAGATTAGAGATCTTTGCAGTGAAGAGGTAAATCTTTGGAGGGAATAGATTCAGTCGGCTCGAATAGCGGGCCATTGGTGAGGGACTGGTGGTCCATGGAATTGTCCACAGGTGTGCTAGTGTCGACAGGGGAGGCAACATGTGGGTTGTGGCACACTACTAAGGCATGAAAGAGGGAGGTCCGTAGTCGGTTCGAGTCGCAACACTACAAGAGGAGTCGTTGGTGGGCGGTGGGGGACGTGGTCACATGACCATGTCAGAGGCCCGCAGATGTGGTACCATGTTGCATCCCATTTGGCGGGACACAGTCACTCGAAAGTGGAAGAGGAGTCACCAAGATAGGGCCTTCGAGGTGATGGTGGCAGACCAGATGTGACATTCGGCTGTGTCCCAATGACACAGACCGGTTACCCTCTAGCGGACGAGGAGGGGTGCAAACCGCCCAGCTAGCCAGACCCACACTGGTGGGCCGGTTCTGCCACCAGTGGGCCAGAACCATGCTGGCAGGCTGGACCCACACCCTTTAGGCCTAGATAGTCTATAGTGTATAATTGGGCGACCCATCGGACTGGACCCTTGTGTATGTCAGGCTGGGTCCAGCAGGGCCCTTTGGGCCTGGCCCACTGCCCATGCTGGACCAGACCGAATTATACCGGAATAGGGTGTGGATGAGTCATTAGAGTTAAACTATGTTATGAGGGACCCCCAAGCAGGGTTGGCCATGTTAGTCTGAAAGGGTCGGACTAGGCCCAGATGCAACCGTCCCTCGTTCACTAAAAATCTTGTATCTCTCAAACTAGACATATGATTAATTTTATTTCAGTGGCATTGGGACCCATGCGATGATTGGGTCCTTATGAGATAATCTTGGTGAGTTTTTTATGAATTAGGCATACAACTGGTATGTATCAAACTCGAATCCAATTGGGACCTTTTATCATAAAATTCCCATAACTTACAGATCAGGAGTCTGTTCGACGTGCCTTCTATTGAGTTGGGAGCCTTTTGATGGGAAGGAACAATTGAGTTAATATGTGTGGGAATTCATAGAGATATCAGTATGAACAATGGATTGAGGAGAATAAGCTCCCAGAATCAACCATGCTATGTGCAGGAATACAATCGTTCGCTGTGACGTGAACAATGAATAACGATCCAGTGAGGGTCAGCTCCAACTGATCCTATGTAAGTCACCATGTGTTGATCTTGTGCCGGTCATCACCTCATGATTTTATGTGGGTCAGCATGTAGGAAGCCTATGTGTGTCAGCACTTAGCGCTCATGTGTGGGTCATCACCTAGAAATCTTCTGTGGGTTGGCAACTAGAGTTAGTGTGTGGGTCACCACAAAGCGACCCTTTTTGGATCAGAAACAGATCCTCTTGACCAAATAAGATGATCTATCATACATACTAATCATGTTTACATCTGTACATAAGTTATAGTTGCTTTAATATATGTCATTGACTACTTTCATTGTGTTTGACATCTTTCATGGTGGTATTACGTCTATTGTAATCCCAATGTGGTGTTTCCTTCACAGATTACTGAGAATATTTCATGGGTCTTGGGATCCCTAATGAGTATTTTTATACTCACCCCTACATGGGCTTCACCTACACCAACTGTTTCTTATGCAGACGATGTACAACCTTGACTGAGACTTTGGGGATCTCGGAATGGATGGTGCTATGAGGTAGACCGATAGACGTGGTGTGCATTAGTGACATCTGACGGAGAGTGGTACCAACCCTTCACGTTGGATACTGTGCAGACATCCACTATAGATTGTACATCAATTTCTTCTATTTCCATTTAGTAGGACATGTATTTTGGCCCTTTTACTTTAAGTTTACACACTTTACACTATTTGGCTGGTGATTTGTTTTGGTTTGATTACTTTTCTTTAATTTATGGTTATTATTGTGCGGTTTTCCCTATCAGTGTGTGTATGGGTTCAAGGGAATTTCCTTCCCTTTTGAGATATTTCTTTAATTTTCTAGTCACCATCTCCTAGCCTATAGAAGGTGGCCATGGGGTAGTAATGGTATGGTCCCTAGGGGAGGGGTTGTGACAGAGTGGTATTAGAGTGAGGTCGGTTATACCAGATTAACTAAGACTCTATATTTTCAATGGGGCAATAGTGAAAAGTGTCATGAATTAGGCTTTTAGGATATTGTCGGTGTGGTGACCGATGTATCAATACTCTAGGACCATGAATTCTGTATTCCAGCTCGGTACATGAAAACAATAGTTGCATGTGTTTTGGAAATATCTTTCTCTTGATCTCTTTTGAGTATGCTCAGTATGTGTGACTTATTGAAAGTTGCACAATTTTTTTTCTATAGGATTACCCCATGAAGATAGCCAGTTAGTATTCCAGTAATTGATCACAACAATGGTCCACTGAGTGATGAGGTGTCGGTTCAGGGACCACTTACAGTGACAGAACCATTAGGTGGGGTACTAGTGGCACCACCACCTAAAGGTGATATTTTCTACCATCCCCACTAGTGGATAATGCATGCCGACTGAGAGTGGTACACGATTTCTAGATATAAAGGCATTTATGGATTTTTGGTGAGACAAATCCTCAGGAGCTGAGGTATGGATGGAGGCTGTGGAACATGTTTTTCTCTCGGTAGAGACAATAGCAGATCAAATTGTGATCCATGATGCTTGCCATATTTTTGGGCACATATGGAAGATTCTTTATATTGATGATCCAGAAACACGAGTAGGCGACCCTTTTCAAGTTGGACTTTGAGAGACTCTTCATGGCGATGTTTGTACTAGTGACTACATTCTCAGTGCATATTCAGTAGTTACAAAACCTATATTAGGGTAGCCTAACTATGTCCCAGTACTCAGTGTGGTTTATCGAACTACCCTGCTACTTCACCGACATGGTGTGCGACCCTTTCATCAGGGATTCGATCATTGAGTAGGGGATCTTATGAGAGATTAGGGCATTGATGATTTCTCCCTACATCCCGACGCAGGATGGAGTTCTTGACAGAGCACTACTGGATGTTATTTTCTTACCTTGGTATGCACTTATGTTGAGTTCCACCACCGGGTGACAGGCTTCCGAGTAATCTATAGAAGGCTATAGGAAGACGTGGCCGATTCACAAATGGGTTAAACAATCCAGAGTAATACCTAAGGATGTAGGTTCGGATGTGCGAATATCATGAGGTAGAACAGGTCGTCAGAGGGATATATTTTTTACACTTACGGTGGACATGGTAACAAGGATCATGATTGTATGACTTCCCACGCAAAAGAATATTAGGCAGTCAATGGTCTACCGAGACAATGATAGAGGATCAATAGGGGAGGTCCATAGGTTAGTGATCGTGGTAAGGGAGCAGGGAGAGCGACAAATAGTTGATGACTGTTTGAGGTAATACCCCCACCACCCCAAGAGGACCACTACGAGCTCTGGGAAAAGGTTGACAGGGGTGGGGATAGCTTTAGGGCCTAGAGGCTTACGACCACAATTCTCTATATGAGATTAGAGGTTCAATCTATGTCAACTCAACCTTAGTTTCAGTTCTCATATACATAGGTCACAATCACTCATTCCTTTCCATGGACCTCATTTGAGGCTTGGATATTCCAATGGATATATTTGAATGATCCTTACGATTAGAGACTCCTAAGATATGTGATTAGATGATTTTACAACTGTTACCATTGTGTGAGGTTACTCTTGGAGGATTGAGATTTGGAAGGTATCTCCTAGTAGATGTGTCATGGACTTATGATTTCATCTTGGTTATGAACTTGTTATCCATATACCATGCTTCGATCAACTATTTCAGGTTCAATGTATGGTGTGTCTATGAGGATAGGACCGATATTTCCTTCACCTATGAGAAGGAAAGCATTTCCTCTCAAGATGGTCATTTTCGAAGGATGTTTCAACCGGTCATTCACCATTTGGTTAGAATCACCCTCAGTATGGTTGATGAGGGGAGTCCGAGATTTCATATTGTTGTGTATGATTTTTGGGATGTATCTCTATAAGATGTCCCAGTAATACCTCCTCAAAGAGAGGTAGACTTTTTCAATGAATTGTATATTGGGATGACTCTGATATCTACACATGCATATCAAATGGCTCCCATGGAGCTTCGTGATTTGAGGCAATAGCTGGAGGACTTGTAGAGGAAGGGGTGTGTAAGGCCCGGTGTTTCTCCATGGGTAGCCTAGATGTTTTCTTCCCCAAAAGGAATACAAGAACATGAGGAAATGAATAGAAGTATGGAACATAAACTCGGTGACCATTAAGAACATGTATCCACTGCCAAGAATTGATGACATCATCGATCAGGTGAAGCGAACAAGGTGCTTCTCTAAAATTGACCTCAGATCTGGCTATCATCAGGTTTGGGTACGAGATGAGGATGTATCGAATACAGCCTTTAGTTGTCGTTATGACCACTATGAGTTTATGGTGATGCCTTTTATTCAGACCAATTACCATAAATTGTTTATGGGACTCATGATTAGGATATTCCAGGCGTACTGTGATCATTTCACTGTATTCTTTATTGATGACATGTTGGTTTACTCAGTGTCAGAAGAGGATCAGACTACACACTGACGGATAGTCCTAGAAGCACTCTGAGAAAATCTGATTTATTGTAAACTCTCGAAGTACCAGTTTTTGATTTGGTAGTTGCACATTATGGAAAACGTCCTCTCAAAGGTTAGAGTTGTAGTGGATCCATCGATGATAGAGGTAGTGCTTCATTGGGGGCCACCCTGGAGCGTAACCGAGGTGCGGAGTTTTCTAGGGATGGATGTGCACTTTAGAAGGTCCATAACAAACTTTTACAAGGTAGAAAAACCTTTTCCAAATTTGAAAATGAAGGGAAAACCATTAATGTGGAAGGATAGGTGCTATCAGAGTTTCTATGAGATGAGACAAAGACTAAAAAGTTCACCCATCATGAGACTAACTGAGGAGGATGTTGGGTATGCACTTTACTGTGACGCATCAGTGACCTAACAAGGATTTTTCCTATTGTCAGAGAAAGAATTTAACACATATGGCTCATGCATGTTGAGGCAGCATGAGAAGAACTATAGAACCAGTGAACTGAAGATAGCAGTAGTGGTATTTTCCTTGAGGATGCCTACGAACTACTTTATTGATGATTGATTTACCATCTACTCATACCTTAGGAGTCTCGTGTATATCATCTCAGAGAAGGACCTAATCATGTGACATTGGAGATTCCTGGATTTCCACCATGACCATTACTGTGTGATAGTCTATACTCCTAGTAAGGGGATCGTGGGGACTGAAGCACGCATTAGGAGGTCTAGTTTTTAGTTACTGAGTGAGGTGAAAAAGAATCTAGCCACGACGCAGATATCCTTTGTGGTTAGTGATGGAGCAGCTTACCTCTATTCTATAACTGTCACTCCCCCACCGTTATAATAAGATAGAGATTCACAACCTGTTGTTGTTGACTGTGAGGCCTGATGTTATCATATATCCTCAGGACACGCTCCAGATGTATTTTTCATAGTTGGGTAGCTCATCGTAATTTTTAAAGGGCACACCATAGTACTAGTGACATTGTAAGAGGAGGTGTCTAGGGAGTTCCTTACATCCCCATTGGAAGTTTATACTAGAGTGAAGAAGATGTACTAGGACCTTCGACATCAGTAGGAGTGGCCAGGGTTGAAGAATGTAGTGGAAGAGCTCATTTCGTGATGCCTCGCTTTTCATCAAATAATGCCCTGGAATTAGGTCCCAAAATGCTTGACACAACCAATTGAGGTACCCGAGTAGAAGTGGGTTGGTATATCCACGTACTTAGTGACAGGGTTACCATGCATGCCCAAGGGACATGAGTCTATCTAGGCGATCATTGACCGACTCACCAAGTTGGATCAATTCGTACTCATTTGGGATTAGGGATCGGTAGAGGGAATGGGATGCCTCTACGTGTAAATGATAGTGCAGCTTCACTGGGTATCTTCAAGGATCTTATAATACAATGATTCATGCTTTAAATTTTGGTATTGGGAGGAGTTACATGAGGCGTTGATGACACAGTTGTGTTTGAGAACATATTTTCAACGCGAGAGAGATGGTTAGATGGAGCGGACCACATAGACCATCAAGGATGTGCTTCTTGCTTTTGTTCATGATTTTGGTAACATTTAGGAGGAAAATATTCCACTGGTGGAGTTTTCATATAAAAATAGTTATCACTCCACCATTGATATGGAAAAGTTTGAGGCTTTGTTCGGGCATCTGTGATGATCACCCCACTACTAGATAGACCCATGGGAGTCTACACTCTTGGGTCCAAAGTTGTTATAGGATACCACCAAGAAGGTGAAGATCATCCAAGAGGGGATGAGGACTTCACAGAGCAAAAATAAGGCTTATGCTGACAAGAAATAGAGAAACATTATGTTTTAAGAGGGTTATTATGTAATCCTTTGGGTCTCACCCTGGTAGGATTGCGGAGATTTGGCCACGGAGGCATGCTATCTTTGAGGTTCCTCGGACCTCTTCATATTTTGAGCAGAGTTGGTGAGGTGGCATACCTCCTAAATCTTCCCCTATAGATGCACCAGGTGCATCATGTTTTACACATGTCATAGTCAAGGAGATACATGCATGATCCATTATACGTTATCGACTAGGGCATGATGGAAATTGATGATGGGGCGACATTTGCGAAGTTCCTAGTGGTGATATAGAATCAGCAGGAGAGGGTCCTTCATGGAATGTTCATTACTCTGGTGCATGTTTGATCACATCACAAGAGACTCCAGGGGAGAACATGTGAGTGGGAGTCTCAGATTCTTTCTTAGTACCCCATCTTTTTATTAGTTTTTAATTGGATTTTTGGGATGTAAAGCCCTTATGTGGGGATATTGTAATGTCTCAGAATTTTTTTTAATAATTTTTTAATTATATGGAATTATTCTGAGACCACATACTCTAGAAACACATGATTCCAAGGCCAAGGGATCCCTGCACGAAATTTGGATCTTTTTTATGTTTTGTTTAGTAAATGTGCAACCGAGATTTTATAGCTTTTGAACTGATGCTCGGATTGAAAAAATGAATGCACTGTTGAACTTTATACATTGGGATTTGCATATAAATGACTTAACTTTGGCTGGAAAGGGCTGAGTGGGAATGTTAGTTTTATGAATTTGTTAGAAATATAATACAATTATTTAAAGGAATGTATTTTCTTTCATTTCTAACCGTTGAGTGGTGAATGGAGACGCTGTGGTGTAGCGTTGAGGTGACAACATGTCACATTAATCGAGGTTCAATAATGGCATATTTGAAACTTTAATGTTGTTATCCTAATGACTCATTAAATGCGACTCATTAAATGTCGCTCATTTAATGAGAAGCATTAATCAGTGATACATCGCCACTTATTTTGTTTCTTTTAAAAGTTACAATTTTTTGCAGTTTAGGGGAAGAAAAACTTGGGGATTCATCAATGAACTACCGGAAGAATCCCTCTCCATTGAGGAAAGAATAATTATGTTCCTTCTGATCATCACTAGCTTCAACGTGCCTCAATGAACCAATCCAGAAGTGACATTGACATCCTAAAACCATGAGGACGAACGATCTACATCGAATGTCAATGAGGTATGGTTTAATATATTTTAATGTTTCCTTATACTTATTTAAAAATAAGAACACAGATTAACCCAAAAATAGGTTATTCCACAGACCGTGCGTTTATATGGGATGTTGGTTTTTCTTTTTGGATTTATTTTTTCAGAGATAAATTATCATTGTTTCTTGTAGTACAATCAACAGACATCCATTGATTATAAACATCTAACGCAGAGCGCCTGGGCCAAATTGAAAAAGGCTCAAGCCCCTCCACCATGGGTTTTCTTCATTGAAAAATTCTTGAATCAATTAAATGACATATTTGATACCTTCATGGGGATGATGGAAATCTCAGGGGGCCATAGACACAATCAACGTGAAGAACAGACCAATGGTGAGAACTCGGTGGTCCACAGAAGAGTCCTCCTATGATGGCCAGTGGGGGAGGTCGTGAGTGGGTAGAGGCACACCACGACGATGCACTGGAGGAAGGGTCATGGCTGACTTGGCCCACGACATATTGGGAGGAGCTACTGGTTTGACCAGCGGCTGCCGGTGGTGGATGCAGTCGCTCGACCGCGTCATAGGGACAAAGATGTAGCACCGTGCATAATCTTGTGTGACGGTCCGCGGTTGCTCGACCACAGTAGAGACGACACCCCAGGAAAACCCGCGGGGGCAATGGTGGCATACCGAACACTGCATCTGACCGTGTCCCAGCGGGGCGTACCGGTCTGCCTCAGGAGGATCGTGTGGGGATCAAACCACCAAATGGGCCAGACCCACATTGGTGGGCCACACACACGACCATGTGGGGTCGTTCTACCCCCATCATGCCAATCCTACGCTAGAAGGCCAGGCCTCTGCCCTTCTGTTCGGGTCGGACTAGACCGGGTCACCGAGCGACTTGGCGAGCCAGAAACTCATCCAATCTGGGCTGGGTCAACCAATGCCTATTGGGCCTGCCCCATTGTCCAGGCCAGAATGGACCGAACCAAACCTGAATCGGGTCATGTCGAGTTGTTTTAGTTAAAACGGGGGATGTGCGACCCCTAGGCCATGTTGGTCGGTTCTGTCTGACCAGGTCGGACCAGGACCCGATGCATCCGACCCCCGTTTCACTAAAACGCATGTATCTCTCAAACTGGACATCTGATTGATGCACTGTTAGTGGCATTAGGACCCTTGAGACAAGGTGGTCCTTCTGAGATACTATATGTGAGTTTTGATCTAATTTGGAGTACTTACAGGATGTATCAGATTAAAATCCAACACGACCATTATTACAAAAATACCCATATCTTCCATATTGGGCATATATTTGATGCACCAACTGTTGTGTTGGACCCTTATGATGGGACGGTCTATTGGGTTTAATCATTGTTGGACTTTATTGAGACTGATATAAAACCAATGACTTGAGGAGCATACCATATTGAAATGAAGTCTTTGAAGTGAAGGAATCCAATGGCTTGCTGTGATATGAATAACCAATACCAATCATGAGTGGGTCAGCACCTAAAGATCCTATGTGGGTCAACAAATAGAGTTCAAGTGTGTATTATCACATAGAGATCCTATGTGGGTAAATATATTGTAATTCTATGAGGTTCACTACCATGAAATCATGTATGTCTTAGCTCCTAGTGATCCTCTGTGGCACAAAACCTTGCAATCCCATATGTGTCAGAACTTAGCTTCTCTGTGTGGATCAGCAGCAGAGCCCCTTGACATAAAAAGATAATCTAGCTTCATGGAGAATCATCATTAATTTTCTACATAAGTAATACCGGGTATGAGCTACGTCTTTTACTTATTTCTATGGGTTTGATATCTTTCATGGTGGTATTACTTATGTGTTAATCCATTTTTTGGTGTTTTTGTTTGAGAATTACTGAGAGACTTTAGGGGTGTCAGGATCCCAACAGAGTATTGTTATAATAACTCCTACACGGGCTTCGCCTGAACCTGTTGTGTCTTGTGGGGACAATTGAAAGCCTTGACTGGGAGGTCGGGGAGCTAGGACTGGATGGTGCTCCGAGGTAAATCAATAGACATGGTGTCCTGCATTGTCATCTGAAATAGATCTTTACATACCCTTAAGTTAGGATACATGGAAGGCAACCTATAATGATTTTACTTCTTTTTCATTACATTCCTTTCTATTGGGAATGTATTCTAGAGCCATTAATTTCAGTTTACCCATATTAATCTCAGTTGAGGTATTTTTGGAGGATATATTATTTTTCATTACTTAACTATAATATAAGTCCAGTTTTCCCTTTAGGTGTGTGTATAGGATTAAAAGACATGCCTTTAAGAATTTGGATATTCCTTTCCAGTGCTAGTCACCAGCCCTTGGCCAATTAATGGTGGGAGCGGGGTAGCCACAGCATGGGCCCCTAGGGATGGGTTGTGACAGTTAATCATCCACTAATACATCCCAAAATCATTTCCTTTTGGTTCTCGTATGATATCAGGTATCAGTTTCTATTACATGGGTATCAATAAATCCCATTAGGCCATATGAATAACTGGTCAGGTATTGTTATGAAAGGGTATTCTGGATAGTTTATGATGAATATATATCAAAGGATAGTTTACCTTTTTCCATGATTTCAGTATATAACATGGGTTATTCTTGTACATAGAAGGTATTATTTTTGGGACGTAATATGAATTTGGGAGAGAGTGTGGGAGGAACAATAACTATAGCTTCACCTTTAGTGACTAATTTAATTGATACTAATGATTCAATATCGTTTATATCAACACGTATTACAAACCATTAAAATATTCTAATAGATAGAAAGGCATTTTTGATGGATATTAGTATACTTCTTAGAATAAATAGAGAGTATGGTATTTATTTCCCCGCTTTAATTTTTAATATATCATATATTGATCTAACATGAAATTTTCTTGTTCATGATATGAACCCCATTGACATCATTTTTTATGGGGGTATATTTCTAATAAATCTAAAATTCATTGTTATATCTTGTGGGTCTTCTTCAATATACTCGGTAGTGTATATCCAATATTTTATGGGGAGTGTGACCCAAGATCAATTAGAGTCGGACTTCCTTTTCTGGGTTTGGATATGATTATATATTTTTTTAATTTGATATAGAGTAAGAATCTTTGAGTGATGGACTCCATAAATTTTTTGTCATGTTTCTTGGCATTTTTTCATCAGATGTAGTTATCATTCTCTCTGTAATATAGGAAGATTTCTCCATTGTCATGGTTATTAGTGCTCAAAAAATGTCTATTTGTTCATTTCATATACCACTAGATGATGCGAATGAGTTTAATACTATGTTATATGAAATACTAGAGAATGGATTTATTTGAATGATTAGGTCACCCTTAGTGGTTTCTATGATTTTTGTAAGGTAATACGATTGAACCCTATTCCTATTTGTTTATTACCAAAAAACAATAAGTTCATATTAAAGAAAAATTATCTATTCACCTAAATTGGTGGCTTGTATTATTTTTCTATATTGTATCATTGCTTATTGAATATTGTTCTTCGATTTTGTTATCTTCATTTTAAAATTAATGAATAGGAAATTCAAAATTCCACCATTACATTTAGATATGTACGTTTAGAATATTTATACTCCATTTTTTTCGGAAAAATCATCACATATATTTTATGGAACTGATGAACATTACATTCCATGAGTTCCTCAACTCATTCATGGTAGTAATTATGGGTGAAATTGTGGTTTAATCCAAAAACAAGGATGATTAGGGGAGTCATATATAGTATGTTCATGAAATATTGAGTGATCACTATCATTGTTGGATGATTTAAATATTTAATTTTTGGAATTGAGAATTGGAATTCATTGAAAACATGATCATTGTATGAGATATCCTATTCAATCATAATATTGTTCTTGGTGTCATGAGATGAGAGTAACCACAGAATGTCTTCATGATATAGAGAACCTTTGGATTGGTGGTTTACTAATACATGTTTGTTAATTATTTATAAAGGTTGTATTCTTTAATGAATGATATCACTTATAAATGAGTCATATCTGTTTGAAGCCAGATATTTTGAGAGTTATTTTGATTATTTGAAACATAGTTTAACATCTTATCTGGTGTAGTCTATTCGATAAGCTAGATAAGGATTTGTGGTCTTTTTTGATGCATTAGGTTCATGTTGGTAATATATTCTTATATAAGGTGATCATGTGGTAGCCTATAGTTCAAGATATCTTAAAACATATGAGAATAATTATCAAACATGTGATCTAGAACCCATTGATTTAGGGATTATCTTGAGAGTTGGTGTAATTTCTTATGTTGTGAATGGTTTAATTCCTATTCTTAATAAAATATTGACTTATTTATTATCTCAAATATTTCCCATAAATTGATAGAATCACTTGGGGGAGTACTTGTATCCAATTTATTTTCTATAATTCGTATACCCATGGAAAGGGGAATGTTATTGGAAATTCATTGAGAAAGAAATTTTTGACCTTGGTTATGATATAATCCTAATAAGAGTAAACTATGGTGGATATCTTTTCTTAGTTTTGTTTTCAATTTCTAATGAGTTGATAGATATCGTTCTAATTAATAGTCAATTGACCTCCTCTAATCCTGAGATTATTTTTCCAGAGCATCAACTTGATGATGAATTCCACTAAATTACAGAGTATCTTTGTGGTGGGGATATCATTGGTGAGTTTTTCTTCTCTTAGAATTGAATCTCATGTTTCAAAAATAAATATATTATTTCATTTTTTGTGTGAAATTATATGATAGGTTATTTATGAATTTATTAATGGGAATTGAACCCAGGAACAAGAAAGTTGTTCTCTGATATTTAGAAATTATTATGACGGACAATGATGAGATACGTCATAGCTAACTTTGTTAACAATAGTTATACTTTTCAACATTTCGTGGTTGATAATGGAAATGATTCAGTTTTTCATCATCACCTAAATGATATGATGTTGATGTGACATGATATTTCAATGTATATTTTTTATGTGTTTCTGGATAACCATCATAGAATGAATGTGATATGGGTTTTGATAAATATGCTAACGTTATCTTCTCAGTTTATACCTATTGGGGGTGAATCCAAATATGTTGTTTTGGGATGTCTTATTGTGAAAGAGATTGTCAATTTTCATGGAATTTTTTATTCGATAATTTCAGAATGGGATCCCTGTTTTTCATAATTATTTATGAGAGGTATTTAGGATTTTCTTGGATTCTATGTACCTATATGATTTTATATCATCCAAAAATGTATTTCTTGATATAATTTCTTATTTAGATACTTGAGGAAATGCTACATTCTAATGTTCATCACTTTGGTAATGTTTGGGATTACCTATCGAGAAATATTATGTATTACAACATAATAGTGAATATTTATCTTTCGCAATTTATATAGTGAGACCTTATATATAAATTCATGTAAGTATTCATTATGTTTATTTAATATTGTAGAAGTTTTACTGGTTGAAATGAGCTTGGTCTAAGAGATGAAAATGGTGATATAGTTATTTTTTAGATAATGGGGATGGAAATGAGATTTTATAAATCATCATTTTTTCATCATCGATGATCATTGTAGTTTTTCAATGTTTATTTGGTTTTATTGAATAGTTCACATTGGTTTGGTTGCCAACATCTTTGGAACATGGTCAGCTTGCGATCATGTTTTTGGGTCATGTTGATATTATTTTGTTGTTATGGAAAGAGTCTTTCGATGGGTACATCTAGCATAGTTGAATTATACCAACAAAAAAAATTCATTTATCAAATCTTATGAAGTATCATTATGAATTGTCTCATGTCATTCACTAGGATGATTAGTATGATGAGCTAGATTTATCCATGAGTGAGTTCATAATAAGGATTTTCTAATTTGTGACAGACGTTCTTCGTGGGAAGATGATACCTTTAGTATGTTTTCTATTGCAGTATGATTATGATTTTCATGGGATATTAATGTGTGAGGGACTAATGAGAGATGAGTGTCTTCATATTTTTAATATAAAATATTATAGATTAAATTTTTGGGAAATAAATTGTTTATGATGGAAAAATTAAAACAAATACTTAACCTCTTTTAGGTACTTCTTGACACTTTTTTATTCATTTTTTATCGGTTCATCTATTAGGTTATGTTGGTTAACAAATTAAACTATTTTAGTTTTCTAGATATTTTAATGTTTGGCAAATTTTTAGGGAGTACTATTTGGTTTACAGTATCACACAATCCACTAGGTGACAGTGCTCTGTATGGGGGCGCATGGTTAGTGTTAACCACTCATTCACTCCGTAAAACTATGTGCCCTTGGATTATGATTATTTTCATTGTTACTTCACAATATTTATAACCATTTAGCCAAAAAAATCATCCCCATTTGTATGTTTAGTAGGGGTGAACAGGTATGGAACAGAGTTACTAACAATAATGTGGCCCATACAATTATTTGTTCACACATTTTTTAATTTAGCTGATTCTTTAAATTCATGTGATCACCAGTTTTACTGATAGAAACCCCCATTTGAATGTAATATGATTCCATGGTCCATATATTTTTGTAATGAGTTATTTTTACTCCTGAAACCCATTCCTTGGTGTAACAAAGAATGATATATTTCATTCATTCTTCCTCCCATTATAAATTTTCCTTCAGTTTAATTTCACCTAATATCCTATTCTTGCCATCATACATAGTTATAGATGATTCTGTTATTGAGGGATTTATTCACTATTTTGATGGATATTTATTCTAGGTTTTATTTCATGATCTCCTTCACCTCATTTCCCATTATTGTTCTCATTGTTGTTATTGATTTGATCATTTAGTTAATGTTATGCGGTTCTATTAGGATTTACCCAAAAATTAAAAACCAATGGCCATTGATTGATTTGAAAAGAATTTTTTCTTGATTAAAACCCATAATTTAATATTATTTTATTTTTTAATTAAAAGGTGAATATAATTGTGAAAACACTCAATTTCAAGAGAATAAAAATTGTTTGATGGATTTTGAGATAAATGATTTCTTGAATTGAATGTGGATTAAGGGAAATGATATTATGTTATAAATTTTAAAAATTGGATTAAAAGTAAATATGATCCAAAAATGTATGAATATGATGTAAAACTATTTTTATATTTTGAAATGAAAAGTCATGTTGAATCAGAAATTGGAAAATTGAACAATGAATGATGAAATAATTTAAAATGATTGATTTATGCAATTTATAATTAATTGAACGATTGAAGTATGTTCGAGCCTTGGAAGATACAGGTTGATTAAATAAATAATTCTAAGAACCTGACAACCTATAAATTTATTGACGATGAAAATAGAAACCTAACCTTTTCCATCATGATTTCCCATGATGGACCCCCTAAAGGTGTGTATACTGATTTCTCATAATGGGTCCCTGATTGGGGTCCATACATGATTGTGAAAATTATTATAGAGGTTTTATTATTTTTTATAATTGTGGTGATCCTATTTATAGAAACAATTATAACTTCAATCCAAATATTCATGAACTAGGAGCTTGCTCCATCTCTGAGATTGATCATGGGAAGCAACATTAACATGACTGCTTCGCCTAGACAACCTACTAACATATGTGATAATTAGTATCCTCCCATTTCTGGTATTAGACATAATATCCATGGTTCATGTTTCTATGTAATCATTTGGGGAGGAGGTTTATTCTATAATAATAGAGGATATTTTATATTTTCTTTCTTGGAAAACTTCTGGAGTGGATGCGCTCTTGTAGCTGAAGAAAATGTGTTACTCGTAAGCCTGGAATTGTGAAAGTGGAGAAATATTTCCATTATTGTGATGTAGATGGACTCTTAAGAATTGTTTAAGACACTACAAGGACACTAATCTACCTAACTTACAATAATATTCCAAGACAAAAAATATAGAATGATAATCAATGAACACATGGTGGTTTCTCACAATTATCAGAAAGGAAATAGGGAAGCTCACTATCTCACATCATAAGTTCCCATAGATGGCAGTATGTTATGTTTTGATAACAAAGGGTCCTTCCCTTATGAATGAATGAACATTGTTATATGGGACGCACTTGGATAGAACTTCTTTGGTCCCCCTTACCCCTAAATGTTCTCACTTACTTAATTAGGGTAACCTTTTTTTCAATAAAAATAAAATGTGTGTGTGTGACCTAGAGTGGTATAAGTGACTGGTGTAGATGTGATTCACCTGTTACATATATTTCCGAATCCTTCCTTTGCCAGAATTTTTTATTTTGTTGATATACATTTTGGGTATTGTTTTACCTATTTGATTATGGTACATTATCCTTGAGGAGTGTTCTCATATTTACTTTTACAATTTAACATCCATTTATTAATGGAAAAATAAATCTGTTTTAATTCATTTATGTTGTATTGTGCTTGTCTTCACCCCTTTGGTATTTGGAACACACATCAATCGAATTTTTGGATCGACACATGTATATGTGTATAAGGGTATTATGTATTGATTGTGAAATTTTGAGGCGTATGAAATGGCTCATACAATTCCTTCACCACATCGTAGATATTGTTTTTAAAATACCATCCCTTCAATGATTATGAAGTCTGCCAATGAATGTTTCACAATGAGAAGTTATAACTCATAACTACGTATTTTTAAATACTTTTTTAATACCACATAATATTTTATTGTATAAGTTATAAAATAATTTATACATTATCATAAATATAAATAATTTCTATTTTGATTATATAACAACTACTATCCACCTTATTCTCATCCATTGGAAAACGATAGTGTCAATCATGTGTACGTCTAGACTACCACCTCTATGAAACTATTTGATTTGGTTATCTCCACAATTTTATAGAAATAGTAAAAATTATTGAAATTATTATTATATATGATATAGAATATATAATATTTATTTAATATTTTTGAATAATTATTCCGCATTTTTGTTCTATTTATCAAACAGTGAAAATACTGTTCATCCATAGTTACGACCTATCATCTCCATGATAGGTGTGTTTATTTTTTCAATCTATATGATTATGGATAAATTTTTTATATAATGATTAAATTTTATTTTTCTTCATTAGTTAAAATATTAGATATTTTGGAACCATAATCAATGTATAATTACTTGGACTACCAAACATAAATAGGCATGAAAAACCCAATAATGATCACATAGAACATTGAATTAATTTTTTTTAGTAAATTCGTTATAAGATTATATAAGAAAATAAAATATGGAATAATATATATGAATAAATCTAGTGAGTACATGTATAACAAATCCATGTTTATCATAAAATAGTTTTGAATATGTATGATGAAATATGTGGCTTGAGCTAAAGGATTTATGTTCCAGTTATGTTTCATTCAAAATTGTTTATGATATAATTTAAATTTTGGAGATTATTTTACAATTATATAATAAATCCATTTAATATTTTTTTCATCTAATTTGTCAAGATATTTTTTTTTTATATTTTGTATTCCACTAATTATGTACATATAAAAATGAAAGAATATTTTAAGAAAAACTGATAGTATTTATCTGTTTGGTCAAACATACATTTCATTCGATGACTATTTTTTATTTAACATGCTGTTAAAAATGAATTACCATTCTCCAAATAATATTCAATTTCACTGTTACCCATGTTTGATTTTTTCCAAAAATGGTTGAAATGACTTTTTTTGTTATTTTCTCAAATAAGATACTTTGTACAATATACCAAAAAATGCGAAATCAATGTTTTTTAATGTATAATGAAAAACTGAATTTTTCCCCACATAAATATTTCATTATGAATTGTATATTCCCATATGTGTTTCCATGTTTATTTTCAATGAAATGTATTTATATTTTTTTTATGAATTCCATTCAATATTTAAAGGGTATTTTCTTCATGAAATAGTACATATATATTTAATGGAATTTCCATATGCATAAAATGAATTGTTATTAAATATATATTATCGAGGATATTATCCAATTATACCATCCATATTTCAACTATCATGGTTTATTATTATGATTATGAGTCTCTTATTAATCCCTTTTATTTTTTATGGGTTACTCTATGATGAAATCATGAAATGTTTATGAAACTCATTTCCTTTACATGGGTAATATTATTAATATATGATAAATGTTTTATAATTTTTCATCACTCAAATGTTTCAATTTAAATATGTTATTACTTTGATTGAAAATATATATCCATCCAATTCATTAAGTAATGTTAAACATATCTTGAGGTAATAGTAAAAAAATTCTATGTGCATGATAGCATACATGAAATAGGTAGGGATGAGTTATCCAATATAGTAAAACTGTGATTAGTCCTCATAATATATAATGTGGGAAATAAGTGTTATTTCCTAATCAACTAGGATTTTCTTTTCTTGATAGTTAACATTGACATATAAAATTTTTTATACCTTTGATGGTTCCATAATTTTTTGAAATGATTTAATTCTTATGTGATCTTTCTTTTCATGAATAATTTGTGCTGACCCATCACAATTATGATTCTTGTTTATTCAAATTATAATGATTTATTCCATGATTTAGAATCTCGATCTATGATAGATTGGTTGTGAACATTGTAATATTTGATTATGATCTCAAACCCTTATTTTTATCATCTATTTTCATGTGATAATTTATTGATATCACCCATGTTATCCCTTAAAGAGAATCTGAGGCCTACCATTCTTATGTTCCCTTTATCACGGTTACTATGAACATATTAATGTAAAGTATGTAAAAATGGGTGTAATGTGAGCAGAAAATTAGGAGATATGATGAAGAATGTACCTCACTAATATATTCTAATTTCTAGTCTCATAGTTTTTATACTTTTATGGTTCTAGAGTGCATAATAATGTTATGGAGTGAATATTTATATAATAAAGTTTAATATTATTTTAAATAAATCCCCAGTGACGGTAGATGGTTTCAGAGTGATTTCTAGTTATTCATTGTATATTTGGGTTACAAACCATTAGTAAAAACCTTTGGTATAAGTCAAATTATATTATAAAATTCAAAAACATTTGCAGAAAACATGGATAAACTATTTTAAACCTATCGTTCCAAAAATATATTATAATGTTTCATGATTTAGGAATCCTATGATTGAAATTTATTGATTATATTATATTTTATCTTGATTATTATAGATTTATAATTAACCATTTTTTGGTTTTACTCAATGACATTATCCTAAATACGTCATGCTAATAATTAATGTCTAGGACAACGTAATGATTTTCTACCAAAGCAATATGATATTATGGGAAATATAATGTAAAATATATTTTTATTCAGATGCAACTACCTATGGAAAGAAATCTTATTAACCATCCAAACGATCAAATTATGGAACAAAATATTGTTAAGTCATTCATGGGGAAGCATTAGCATATTTTTGGGTAATTATAATCCACTAATTGTTTACTGTTGGTTCAGAACAATATAGAAATTTTTTTCTACATTACTTGAAACATGAATATATTTTACAAGAAGATTATTTTTTGAAATGTAAAATAGATCAATGGTTGAATCTTATAGTTTACATGACTCAATGCGAAGAAATAAAATTTGATGAATGGGTTGATATTAAGATAATATTTTTTTAGTAGGTACTTTCTACATATTCTGGATATAAATATGGGGAAATAATTCCTTTATATGAATAAGAATTATGATGAATCCATTGGGTGAAATAAGAAAATTCTCACATGAATATGAAGGTGCGTTTCTAATTTAATCATTTTCCTTGAAATGAAAATTAAATGATTATTTAGTGGATTATACCCTATTCAGCACAAGGTAATAACCATAATATATTTTAGTAGAAATATATTAATCATTTGATAAAATATCATGTTATAAAAGGAAATTAGATATTTACATCATTTTCATGGTTTTAATATCAATCTAATGATGAGTCCAAATGAAAAATAGAATAAATCACATGGTTGATAGAAATTCTAGAAATATATATGAAAATACATTAGAAGAAGCATCATGTAAATTTATTTAATGGAATAGTGATGTTCTTTATATATATAATTTCAGGTCATATACTTGTGAATGTTGAAATGAATTAAAGAGTAAAACAGATAGATTACTGGAATTGTTGAATCCAACTAATTATCCACCTATCCCCCAATGATCAAAATGTATGGAGTATGTAAATGACAACGTCTTGTGTAATAATCCAAACATTATTGATGTTTATAAGCCATAAAAACCACTTAATCCCAAATTCAACAGAAAATCCAATGAGATCATGAACATTATAGTGTGTTATGAGAATAAAATTATGAAAGGTACACATATCAACCATCAAAAAACAAATAATTTCATATTTGATTTTCATTATGTCTAATATTGTACATATAGGGAATTTTTCAAGTTTATAAAATTATTATCTCACCAATTATATTTTGAGTTATTACGAAAAATTAATAATTTTATGATGGAAACATATTATTTATATAGTTCCTCTCTAAATGATATTTGTTGGAAATTTTTCCTATGAATATTATGATACTTTCTATAGATAGATTCTATGCAATTCTAGTCAAGGATTGGATTTATTCCTACGGTGTCTATATTAATTTTACAATATGGGAATCCAAATTCGTATTCTGATTCAACTTATTAAAACATATCAATGTGATGATGAATAAGAACTTCCAAAAGAAATTACCTCAATATTTTGGGTTGTAATTCCTATCCACAAATGGTATCTATCTCAAGTGATTATGAGAGAAAAAAACATTGAGGTTACTCCTATTTAGCGAGATCCTATAAATTTCTTTTACGAAAAATTTCTATCTATTTCTCTGAATCATGATGATAACATTTGAATATAACTTAGACATGCTGATACACTTATTTCAAATTCTCTATATATAATTTCACAATTTAAGGTAAAGGAATTAAAGAAGAAACTCTATGTGAATCATGATAAGGGTTTAATATACCTTAGTGTGTCATAATATAATACACATATTCATCTTATTAGGAATAAATATAGGTCAATATGAATTTTCGTCAGCTATCTAAAACATTACTAGATCATTATCAAGAACATATATTATATTCATATTTTAATTGTTTTTTATCAATTTTGAGAATCTCAGATAAATTAAATGATTGATATTTATTCAAGACATTATCCATTTTGTCTAATAAGGGGGATATACCCTATATTGCCTTCCCTATGAGGTATTGGAATTAGAAATTTATAGTGGTTTCATATGTTCATATTGATTCCCCTTCTATATTAATGTATGTATTGGTATTTATATATATCTCTGATAAGTTTTTGTTAGTCCATTTATATAATATTCATTTATATTCAACGAAAATTGAAGAGCAAAATGATAATTTTATAAATATAGCAAAGACCATGGGAAAGAAAAGTTGTGTAAAAAAATACAAATTTGGAATTGTTGTTTCAAAAAGATTCATTAATGGGTTATATAATCTAATATGAGTGTATCTTAGTAAAGCATTCAAATAAATAAGTTATTGATTAATTTCCTTGACCAATGATTGTAATTAATTGATATTTTTCATTAATAGAATGAATATTACTCATAGGTAGGGATATATTTTAAAATACAATCGATCTGACAAAAAAATTTCTTAGATGAGTTATATACTTTTTTGATAGTTTAGTGTAAAGAAAATTTCATGGAACTAAAGGATATGGTGGTTATTTTAGAAATTCTATCATGGAAGTATAGTGGATAAGTGTTTGTGATGAATAATACTAGATCAATGATGGGACTAGAATGTGTAATCTTGTAGAATGATATAGTTATAGCTCTTTTATCATGATAATTTATGTATCATGAGAAAAATTAACTGACAGATGATTTAGAGTTTTATATGGCATTTTATTCATTGAATAGATAAAGGAATTATATAAATGGTGAAAGGTATGGAATTTTTACTACTCTTAGATGGTCAATTTTAAATTTGACTCATAAAGAGATGAATATGTTTAAGAGAATATGGTTATAATGGATTAATGATTATAAATTTCCAATACATAGAAACCCTAATAAAGTAAACCTGGTGGTAAATTCTATGAGTCAAAAGGATCGACAAAGCTTATCTATGATGGGGATAAAAAAATACCAAATATTTTTGTATTTGAAAAGGATATATCTCGAAATAAATAATGAAAAGATTACATATTATCTTTCTTAAATGAATTTTCAACCTTTTATTCATATAAATATTAAATAGGTGTATAATTAAGATGTATAGAAATAAAAAATGTTATAAATGTTCATGAGTGCCACCATGAATATGATGAGATGATAATGTTGAGATATAATGTATGTGCTCTGTCCATACCTAATTTGAGGTTGTAACTATTTGATAAATTTCAAAATAATCATTCTATATTCATCCTATACATATGATGATGTATAGAAATATGAAAGTGTATTTCTAGTGTGAAACATGTAAAGGGATATTGTTGAGTATGCATCTTGATGCACGTGATGTCAAAATTTTATGGCATTTAGAATGAAGTAAATATGGATATTACATCTATTTTTCATACCTATAATGAGATGGGAATTCGTAACAGTTTTTTTGTTTATAATATTTAAAACATCTAAAGTGAATAATTTATTTTTCGTTGTAGACAATAACCATATGAATTCAAGAAAATTTTTTCCATAATATAATATTTCTCTCTTCCTCCAATTTCTCATATATAATTTAAAGAATTCAATAGTTGTCATGGATAACCATATTATATTATATCTATATGGGATCTTGGGTTTACCTTTGTGTTCAATTGAATTCTCCCCCTGGTTCTGGCATCAGAGTTGTGTTTCAGTAATTCTTTTCGTTCTATAGGAGTGGTTTATTCTGCATGAACAATTCCGATCAAGGATGATATATTTAGAAAATTTTATAAAGATATAAATAGTTATTTTTAGAGACACTAATTTTACCTTGAATGAATTTGAAATATATTGAGAAATATTTTCAAATCCAGGTGTTGAGACAACACGAGATTTTGAGATGTAGTGTATCAGGATTTGATATTATCAAAATATCTAGTATATTATTACAAAACAATTACAATTTTTAATATATAATGAAATATTACCTTAATATAGTATCAAGTCAAAAAATATAATACCATGGTTTGGTCCAGTGTGTGGGTTTTACTATAGGCGTGACCAATTTTTAGTCGGTGCCAAACATCCTAATGTGGCATCCATTGGAAAGTTCATTAAATTGGAACAAGTAAATACATTATGTGATTGCATTATTAAATTTCCTAATTAAATACAAAATAAATATATCTAGTGATTTTCTATAAGGGATAAATACCTAACACTTGACAGATCTCAGAGGAGAAGGAGATAATTTTCTATTTACGAATCATCATTGAATGAAAAATGATAATAAGATCGAGGTGTATTGAGAGACATTTAATGTATTGGACCATCCAAATCAATAAAAACATTCTTCACCAAAAATGGATGCATAATTATTCTTGATATTTTCAATTTCAGATTCCATCAGTCATTAGATTATTTAGAAAGGATTTTATTTATATTCTTTTTTTCTACAGTTTATCATCCCTTGTATGAGCTCAATTCTGGTAAATTAAATTGTAGATTTAATTTAACATTGAATTACATGAATTTTTCTTTAAAAACCTAAAATTCTATTATCATGGTATAATAATTCTTGCCCAAAATCTATATCAACTTTGTTATTGGGACATCCCCCATCAGTTCTTCATGTTCTTCATCATTGGACCCTGGGAACATGGTTAGACTTTTTCCTAGTGGATTCGAGCACGAAAAGACCCATGATTTCATGGTGGAAGTGTGAATAGTGTCCAAGCCTGAGTTATTAATATTATTTTGAGAACTTATCTTGTATTTTTTAGGATTTGACGATATGGGATCCATAGCGGTGATGGAACATCTCTGGTAGGAAAGACATGTGGCATTGTATGCCTTAAAGAATCAGTAGATTATCATTACCTATCAAAAGTGTACTGGAATATTTAACAATTGGATTTATCCCCTAATTTTAGTTAGTATGATGGATAGATTCAACATGGAGAAGTTGAATATGGAGAACCTCATTATTATCAAGATTGTATAAGAATAAAAAATATACAACATAGTCTGTATTGGGATTAATACACAGTGTGTAGTCACCTAGGTACGACAGATAGGGTTTCATGAAAATGATAATGGCGACATGAAATGTCATGTGGTTGGGATAAACATATGTGAAATACCCTAGGTTTTGTGGATATGTGATATATGTACATGATTACGACCATATGTGGGAGGAAACACCATGTAACCTTGTAGTATATGGGCATTTTCAGGTACCTATGCATGGAATGGTACACCATTGGGTACAAGTCAAAGCCTAATAGACATTGTAACATGATGAAGCACATGATAAATCCTTGTTATTCCGAGACATGTAGTGTCGGGAAATACACAATGCGTACGGTGATATAGACAATAATTCTGGATCGTATAAGGCAAATCCAGAGGATGAGGTGGGGTCGAAAGAAAATTAGGCTCCCATAAATATCATGTAATTACATATACAACTTCTTTCTCTCACGTTTGTTTCATTTGGACTAAGATTTTGACCCTCAATTAGCTAATCCTGATTGTTCTTTAAACATAGAACGTGATAGGGGCCTTTTTAATTTCATTTATTATATGATACGAGATTTCAAGAGAGTTATTTTTCTTTAGCTGATGCTCGATGATGTCAGAAATTTACCAGGATCATTAAATAGATCATATAGAGATGTTAATCCCCTATTTCACTCAGATGTGGGTCCTTCATCCATAGATATTTTAAGCTATTTTCAAACCAATGTGCATGCCCTCCATATATAATATTCTAGGAAGACTCAGTACTCTTCTGTTATAATAGGTTGTAATTCTCCTATTCCTGAAGATAGTAATATTTTTCGCACCAGGGCTTGGGTCCCCCATACTCATTGTTCATATGGAGACTATACTCCTCTTTCACACTAGGGAATGCGACATCTATCATTTTTTATGTTAGTTCTCTATCTCAGTAGTTAACAGGTCCCCTATACTCATTATTTTAGATATTGAGATATTAGTCCTATGCATGAGCATATGTCCTCTATCATTTGATATTTTTCTCCCTTGGGATATGGAATAGTGCCATGGTGTGGGCCATTTGCCTAATTTCTTCAAAAATTCATGTGATATAATGATCATCGATGATGGAAATTTGGAGGTGAAAGAAGAAACATAATCATGTGCTGGGTTGTGAGTTGGAGATTCCTATTATCTCTCATCTATGTTTCTTATATAATCCCCCCCCCACACACACAGATATATATATATATATATATCGGTGTTATTGGGATACATTTTCCTCTTTACTAGTATGATATGAACACATATATCCTTTTCCTTCTATTTCCCCCACATAATTTTATTGGGATTCATACTGTGTATGTTTAATCCCACAACTACATATGAATTTTTTTCACATGTTGTGGCTTATATTGAATATGGATAGCTCAGTGGTGATTTTTGAGGAGAACAGGGATACATAGGTGCCAAGACCACGAACAGTGGTTAGTGCTTATAGACCAATTGTTAAGATTGGTAAGATATTTCTATTTTCAATTATTTTCTTGTTGAGACATATTATATTGAATGGAATGTATTTTTTTATTTATTTTCAATTTATCAATAATTCTTTTCTTTATTCCATAGAGGTTATTACAGAAATGGTTATTATAAAGATTTCATGGTCTTTTATTGTTATTCATCTGCAATTCTACATGGGGATGGTTGGGTGTGTGTGTATAGGTAATTTTTTACTGTGCCTACAATATTAGTTATTATTCCCAAAACCTTGTGTTATCAATTGGACTATGGGGGCGGGCTCTGGGTTTTTGTTTCCCGATCATTTGTTGACCAAGAGGGAGCTATTGGGTTTGGTATTTATACATTGGAATCAACGATTTTTCAATAACAGGAGTTTTTGGTGTTTTTTCACCTGATGAGGTTTGGTTATAAATTTTGGGGAATTGTGTTAATGTGACTCAAGAGAGTCTCTTATGATAGGTAACCCAATGCTACTGAGATTTACATTGAATCAATTCATAAAGAATTTGACTACCTACTTTTCAACTCTGAAAACTGAGATAATTATTATTGGTAAAATGTTTACATAAATCCTATAAGATTGTGTACATTTGTTTTCCATAAAGAGTTATCTCACCATATATATTTTCTCCTATAAATATTGTATGTATTGATTACATTTAGGATGCCTCACACAATATATCTACTATTGTTATCTATTCAAGATCAGGATAATAAATAATGAGTAATGAAGAATCAGTTTTTAAGACATCTCATGAGATATTTCCTCCATACAGATAGGTTGCATCGCCACCACCTATGGAGAGTCATATTATACCAGATGATAATTATGTAGATACACAATGTCATATCACACTCCATAAGATACAACATAAAATACCTCTTAGGTTTCATGGTGATGCAGATCCCCAGTAAGATGATGACTGAATTGATTCCGTCATTTTCAGTATTTAGACATCTACAAACCCTAGCTAGTCAAATGTTGATGAATGTAGAATGTATTTTACTTAGATCAATATGGTGCTACGGGAGTATAGTAATGCAGATATTTTATGATATATAACAATCAATGTCAAACTATCAGAAGCTATTTTCATTGAATTAAAACACATTTTCTTTGGGATGAGCTTTGATTTAAGAGATTTTTGAGTTGTAGTAAGGAGGGGTAACAGTTTTTTATTATTACATTACGCTCGCTAACCATATGTTTTACTCCCCTAGAATTATTTTATATATCTATCCTTGATAATAAACTTATAATAAGGGTATCTATAGAGACATATGTTCCATAGTGTTTTCCCTTGGAATTCTTAAATATATTGTAGTTATTGAGTTGGTGATGGTGATGAATAACTTCTATTATATGGGACACCATGTAGCTGGGGTGGTTATTAGGCATCTGATGTCTGAGTATAATAAAATGGATGTTTGGAAACATGATTCCTGGTTAAATTGGAATACCAATGATCATCACAAAGCACATGGTCATTTAGATCGTGGAACTAAATAAGGACCATGTAATCTTATATATGGGTGATTCTATGCGTGTGTCAGTTGAGGTGACAAGAAACATGGATACTCATCCCATTGATAATAGGAGGGTCTGTTTATATTAGATGATCCACACACAAAAAGAGGATGCACCATGATCAGTCCTCTCACATGTGTGGTCAATCCGGCCCCTAGAGAGGTAGTGATGATAGTGTAGTATGTGGGACCCTATGGGGATAAAGAGCTATTGGAAGGATGTTATTATTTACTTTCACCCTCACCAATGGGTATCCCACATTTGGATCATGAAGAAGGTAGTCAAGGACATGGGAAGGTGTATGATTATTAGCATTATGACCTTGAATCTAATGATATTATTATATATACAATATGTCTTAATTTTACTATATATTTTTCAATAGTATCCATAGAAGTGATACATTTCTTCATCTTCATAATATTTTTGTGAGAAATGGAGCACTTGGATTAGAAATTATCCCAACTAAATTAGGTTGATATTTCAATTGAAAATTCTTCTTTAATATCTCATATCTACAAGAAGTGTGAGTTACCCTATAGTTGAGAGATTTTCGTAGGGACATATTAGTCACAATAATGAGACTAATGAAATCATAGTGGGTATGGACTGATTTTACATGGTTGTATATATACATTATTATCACCGCAGATGGGTCAGATGCCTTTGAACATATGTGTTTAGATTCTCCATTTTGGGTGCCAGAAATCTCATGGATAGTGAGTGAGCCATTTGAGTAGGATGATACAACCGAGGTAAAATTAGTTGGAGAGTTTAGACCATTCAATAGTGGTATCTAATGGAATTTTGTTTTCTTCAAATTATATCGACATCTTCCTTGAGGAAATATTGGGACTACCTATGAGATAGAAGATAGAGTTTTCCATCAACATAAACCCATTGGCCGATCTGATATATATATTTTTGGAATATGTGATGGCATCTATAATGATTTTGTTGAAAATGTTCTTGTTGTAGGACCATTGAGATAATTAAATTATCATAACTAGTGTGCCCCTAGGCTTCATTGTTTTTTTCTCAAAAAAGCATGAAGGGAGATTGTGTATTTTTTATGATTATCATCACTTAAACTATGATAAAATAAGGAAAAGTACACATTTATAAGACTTTAAAAAATATTTATCTATTTTGTGGTTATACATGGATCTTATAAATTTATCTATGGTCTATATACTACCATTTGAGGTTTTTTAACACTGATTTTCTAATGTTGACATCCATATGTTGTTATGGTCAGTATGAATTATGAGTGATGTCTTTACTTATTCAGAATTCCCCTATAGTGATTATACATCTGTTGAACCAGATTACTCATCTATACATTGGGTGTTTAGATGCTTTCATAAATAATGACATGATCATCCACTATATATATGAAGAAGAGTATACAAAGAACATTAGGATGGATCTAGACTAGCTTCTATCAACCCAATATTTTTTTACTATCTTGAATATACAATTATAGAACCATAACATTCCCTTTCTTGGTAATGAAACTTATAATATTGGAATATTTGTGGAGTTGGTAATGACTGATGCAGTGAATTCATGGGAGTCACCCATGATTATGTCATAGATATATAGATTTTGTGGATTTGATTGTTATTATTGGATGTTCATGCAAGACATCTCAAGGATAGCATCCACATTGACTACCCTAATATGTAAATGACATCTATTTTAGTATAATGACTTGTCAAATATATACTTTCATGATTTTAGTCATATGATGAATTGTAATTATATTTTTATACAATTGGAAGAGGTAGTGGAGTATGTCATTTAATATAATTACACTAGAGATAGTCATGGTTTCATGTTTTTGTAGAATTCATCACTGATCAGATTTGTGTTAAATAATTTGACACCCCATGAGTAGAAATTCGTGACTCATGACCTAGAGTTTGAATTCTAAGACCTCATTGTGAGGATGTGGAGGAAATATATTCTTGGATAGAACTTTTTTGTTTACTCATAACATCAGAGTCTCAAGTACATCATCATGTATAGAAATATGAAAATGAGAGATAGAAAATGTTTGTAATTCCTATAAGAAAATTTTTTTTAGATACAATATAAATCTAAGAAGTTAAACATCATGTCAAATTCCATTAGAAGGATGTCTTGATATTAACTGGTGGAGGAAGTATCTGATACCTTTATTTTTTTTTAGCTTACTCTGGTAGTGGATAGGGGATCAATATGTCTCTAGTCGATGGTGTTGACTCCTACTCTTATTAGGAATTATATGGAGTGTCATTTAGGAGACATTAAAGTTGATGTCATATGTGACCAGATATCTGCAATAAATTTAGTAGATATATTTTCTGATGGATGGAATGACCACATAATTTTACAATGATAGATAGTGGTTTTGATCATGTTTCGCTAGGAGGTGATGAGGGTTATTCAGACATCTAAATTATTTATACATATATGTGTTTGGATGTGGTATAATGTCTATTAGGTGATGTTTTTAGGAAAAATTTAGGTGGAAAATTGCTATTTTATTCTCCCTAGGTCTCACATGTTTGCCGGTTAAGCTTAGTAACTAGGTTTATGTATGTTTGTTACAAATTATGGAGAATCCTATATTGAAATTTGATGGATGGTCCACATAAATTGTGATAGGGATTATGTATATAGTGATTGGTCATTATTCCATCTTGTTGATTTTCAATCTACTACCCAAGTCATCTCATATCCTTACTACCAAGGAGAAATGTTTGGTTGAGATTTTTGGGTAGTTATATGTATGGTGGATTGACCTCTATCACTGGGTTCCATCAATGATTATCTCTATCTAGGATTCATGTTTCAAAAAAAGTAATGGAGGGGACTATAAGAGGTATTTAGGACCTATTTGTGTATGAGTATATATTTTCAATCATAAAAGGATTGGAAGAATGAGAGAAATATCCTTTTGATAGACGATATGATAATGGATTTCCTAGTATACGTCATCTAGATTAAGGAGTATCACATACCCTAGGTAATGTTTTCTTATAATAATAGCTATCATTATACTATATATATGGAACATTTCGAGGCCCTGTATGGGAGACTATTTAATGAACATTTATCCAAGTATGAGATTAGTGTGCCATCACTTTTTGGGCTATAGATGATGATGGTGGTGATGGAGAAGGTTCATGTGATCTATGAGTTTATGAAGAATTCTAAAATGTAACAAAAATCTTATTCAAATCAACATCATAGGACCTTACTGTTCGAGAAGGGAGGCCATATTTTCTTGCGAGTTTTCCCTTGATGAGGATTTCAATGATTAATATGCGGAGAAAAGTTATCTCTAAGGTTTATCAGGTTGTTCGAGATACTTTATAGTGTTGGCGAGGTTACTTACTACCTATCCTTACCCCCATAGTTGGATTATGACAAATCATCCCTTTACTAGAAAATAATTCACAATTTATTACATAAAATTACACATAATACAACATTTTATTTTGAGAATTATAGTTTATTTAGTAATTAATTACAGAATTTATCAACATAAATCAGTAAATACATCATCTTTGTTGAAAAAACTCTTAAAATGATCATGTTATTCCTTCAAACAAAAAACAAGAGGGAATATCATAATGAAATACCTATGAAATGGGTGAAATATAGGACCTGGTAAGGGAATAAAAAAAAGAATAACATAATGAATGTATACATGATATTCAATATGAATATCAATGGTTCTTAAAAGGAATGGGAATAATAAAAATGAATAATTAGGCATGATATAGCATTATAACGTAAATGAAATATGGGAAATGAGGAAACAACCAAAAACATCTCATCATAAACATAGATCTTGGATAACATCCAAGACATTATGATTGAAAAAGTAACAAGATGGATTCGGGTCACTCCATAATTAATTTCATGTTTTCTAATGAGGATAAAAATTTACAAAATTAATTGGAGTTCCATATAAATTTTAGCACACCTTCCATGTTCATGTTATTTTAATACTTATATGTTCCACACAGATCATAAAACACGTTATAATTTTACATTAAATATTATTACATGATCATGCAATATTGAATGAATACACGTATGTCGCAAATAAACGGATTACAAGTGTATAAATGTGTTCTTACTTTATAGGGAATGGTTATGGTATTTACTACACAGTTTTCATCATTGAATTAAAGGTGAAATTTTGGCAGCAAAATACGGGCATGTAATTGTTCATAGAAGGGATTAATGAGACTGAACAAGGTATCTCTTCATTTATTAATAAAATATAAATTAATGGTGATATGTATGATCATGTCCCATCATTTGGAGGGAGATGAAATACATAAGATAATGATGAAACAATGATAAATTGCATAATAATAGGATCACTTACATTGAGATGGTTATCAAAAAAGTAAGAGAGGAGAATATTGAGAGCATATGGAAACTATGGGAGGACATTTCTATGGGGATGGAATATTAAGGATATTCTAAATTTTTTATTGAATTGGACTAGGTTCTTTGGAAATTTTATATACAAAATGAGTTAGGAAATCATTATCATTTCTCAATCATAAGTTTTCATTTTATATAATAAAATAAACAATACCAAAAAATCCCCTAGTTTTTGACATTTGGTTTAACCAAATAGTGGTGGTTTTATGGTTTTATTATTCCAAGGGCAGAACATATGATAATATTTCCCTTACAGATATAGAAGTGAGTCATGCTTCAAAATAAATTATTTTGAAAACATTTTATATATTAAAGTATTTAAAGGATAAATAAAGGCATTATAAAAATAATAAAATAATTTCAAAATAAAATTATGGTAAAGAAAAGATGTATATTTGGTTGTCAATTGCATTTAAAGTATTTATTAAATCATGTTTGGGTCATTATGATGTCATATACTAAACATTCATTTATATATTTTTTAATTCATATAAAAAACACAACTATCTTACTAAATTATGAAAAATTGAAAAATTAATAATTTCACAGTTATTATTCCTAAAATAATTTTTAGTTATTAAAATTATTTTTCAAATATCTAAATTTTAAATTTTAAAATAGAATAGGTTTTTATTTGAAAATGATGGTATTTTTTATAATAAAATTTTTCATAACATTATAAAAATAATATTAGACATGAAAAAAAATTATATGATTATCTAAATTAGAAAAATATATTTAAATGTATTATTTTAGTAAAATATTATATATTTAAAAAATCTATTAATAAATAAAAATAAATTCATTAATGTTATTTCAATTTTTCCTAGAATACAATTTCTATTTTATTATATCAAAATCAAATTCAATTATAATGTAAAAATAATATAATTAATATTTTTCATTTTTATATACAATATATATATATTTATATTTATATTATTAGGTGTATGATACATGTCCCTTTAGTAGAAAAGGAAATGAAATTATGGTATGGTGAGCTACAATGGTATTTTCAAGGGCTGGTTCAACGTACATGGTTTGGCCCAAGATACAGATGAGCTTTAACTTCTCCCATAAATGATTTAACTCAACCATAAGTTATTTTTTATCATATTGAGCATCGTCACAGAAAAATAAAAGTGATGATACCTCCTTTGGATTCTATAACAACATGGATTCATATGGTACAATTCTATAGTTTAATGTTATTACCTCCTTTGTCTCTTTCAATTGGATTTTACAAAACCATTTATTTATAGGAATCATATTACCATTGTATAAATAATATATTATCAATGGTAATGATACCTAACATTCTTGTAAATCTGATAGTATATATTATAAACATATAATTTAATATGTTTTCTATAATCATAATATATAATAATATATTTATTTAAATTTAATAGTGAATTTTATTATAATGTTTTGGGTCATTATAATATTCCATCATTCAGAAATTTATCATTATAACAATTTTAATGTGACACACTAAAGCAGAGGAGGGTGATTCTATTTCATCACTACCTCTAGTTCCAACATTACTTCATCCATCTTATGGTTTATCCAAAATAATTTGACCTACTATACTATCTTATTCATTTGAAATGAGTCTTTATGATCTATGATCATCATAAGATAATCCTCATATGAATGATATTCTCCGCAGGTACCACCTATGGATTGTGTACATTTGGGGTTTCTGGTATATACTTCCATTAGAAGAATACAAGGAATTAATTATATGAATGACATATGTTTATTTGGAGTTATAGTTGATATTCCACCACTACTATACGATGAATGATTTAGAAGGGATATATGTATCTTGGAATAAACATCCTTTTCTTCCCAAAACTCATGAATTTCATACATAGAGAAATAGGGAGGAATGATGTTTCCCTATCATCAAAAACTAGGTATCGTTAATGATTTTTAGTATAGTTGATCTCTCAAATCTATGAATCCTCAATGTGTTAATAAATGATCTAGAACATTTCCACCATTTCATCGACCATTTCAGGAAATTATAGGTTGTGTTCACTAACTTCATCACATCATATAGGCTATCTGCACCTATTAATATAATTTGATTCATATGGATCCATTTATAGTCTCTTGAGTTTTAGATACTATTGTATGAGAACTTGACCATAGATATATTTTCATCCCATTCCCCTTTGATATAAATTGATCATTCTATCAATGTTTCCACCAGTTAATGGATAGTCCTCTCATATTGGATATTATTTTTATGGTGAAAAGTCATTATGAAGTTCACCTTGACATTTAAAGCATGTTAGTGAATCTTCCAGATCATAGAGGTAAATCATAGGTCTTGATCACACATAATCACAATTGATGTTCCATTCAGCCTTACCACTTCTCTAATAAATATCCATTCAATTTGATCTAGTGATAATTCCTACATTATTACAATTAATTGAGAAGACATTATAAGATGATCCCCCTATCACATATAGTATTATTTCATCATGATGTCTTCATAATATTAGTGAAAAATTACATTGTGATGTTTTCCCTTTTAAATGTAGTTATGGGTAATTATTTCATCTCCCCTTGGTTTTTTTCTTTCTAACTTCCCTTGCTAACATTCGAGACAATTTGATGTATATTATCTGATCTCATTATTCAAATTGACCCTTGAATAGTTCTATCATATATACTGATTAAAATTGTTCTTTATAGATTCATAGAGAATCTCGGCATATGTGAATAATATAACATGTCCTTTTGGAATATATAATTCTATTCATGCATGGTATTAGAGTGATTCTACCATAAATATTTTCTAGCTATGTTTCCTTATTTCATTAACCTAAAGCATTTCTTGTCCCCATGAGGAAATTTATAGTGTTCTTATTTCCATATTCTATGATAATTGGATTTTAAAATTTCATGGCATAATTATATTTATCCATCAGATCACCTGAATTAAAATACATTTTCCTCTTTTTATCCATGGAATACACTTGACATTCCATGGTCTCTATTTCAAATTTGAGTGAACATTAAAAAATTTCCCTATAGCTATCAAAGTTGCAGATCACTAGGTCTTTTCATAGACTTTGTTTTACCCTGACAAGCAAGTGGTCAAATAATTATCATTCAATTTTAATACAGAGTGTGTGAGGAATATATATATATATATATATATATATATATATATGCGTTCATGAATTCATTACACACCAATCCTATTGATATCATAATAAAGATTGATATAATCAATCAATACCCACCATTGATCTGCTTCTCCCTCTGTATAATAAAAATATTCTATAACATTATCTTTCTCAAGACACTGAAGGATGGATATTATATTTTCAATGGAGTTGATCATTTATTATGAATTTAAGGGAGAATATGATTTATTGAATGTCTGGGGCCTTTTTCCAAAAATGGTCTCAAGTAGATATTGTTCTTTATTAGGGGGTTTTGAGAGAACCACCTGATTTACATATCTATTAAATAACAGATTCAGTAGAGATATTGTCCTCATAAATGTTATATTCCAACTCTAATCGGTTTTAACATCTTCTTTGGGAAGTCATCACATTACCCTTTACATTGGTTGTGTACCTGATACCTCCTATTTTTAGGCATTGGAATGACTAATGGTAAATTTATTGTGCTTATTTTTTATCTATTTAAAACATATATGGGAATCCAATGACATTACATGGATAATGTATAAATATATTTCATTACCTTAACATATGAATTTATAAGCATAAATCAATTTTATCCATGATATATTCCTGATCATGGAAGATTATAGTATCATTTCCACTTCCTAATGGTTCGTAATGATCTCACAAATTTACTGAATAATATTCCAACTTAGTTTAAAATCAGTTTTGGAGCTTGTCACAATAGAGTTCTATAGTTATCGGTCTTGTCTAGCTCAACATGGGGTGTTTGGGTTTTACCCCTATATAACTCTGTACCAGAACCATATCAACATGTAGTATCCTAATAGGGATGTATTTTCTATATACACCAGATACTCTACATTGTAAAAAACATATTAGTCATTTTTTTAAATTGATTTTATCCCTACGACATTATCTAAAGTTTTCTAATCCTAAATCAATAAATATATAAACATTTCCTTGGATACCAACAAATTTAACCATGTTTATTATTACACTTTAATTCATTACATACAATATAAGATTACAAATAAAACAACAAGGACGATTGAGTATTCTAAGGTATTAGGGAATTACGTACATTACCGAAAATATTAAATAGGTAATAAATAATATTTATTTAGAACATCTTTAACATGATTATATAATTCAATCATAGATAAAACGTCATGGGATAACATGGGACATAGAGAAGAAAGGGTTGAACTATAATGAAAATTTATTGAAGAAAATTAAATAAAATGAAAAATATAAAACACGTTAGAAAATAGGCACATAAGTAGGAAAATAAATATGGGAGAATCATAAATATGAACAATGAGGGATAATATAGCCTAATAAGATAAATACAACATGGGAATTATGGAAACTACATAAAACATAACCTCATGAACATAGATAACATGTAAATGGAAAGACATAGAGATGGAAAGAGTCCTAAGAGGGATTTGGTTCAGACCATAATCCCTTCCATGATGTCTTATGAGACAAAATAATTAGCAAAATTCAATGGACAACAATATAATTCTAGACACACCCATCACTTCCATTTCATTATCTTGATTATGTGTGTTACAAATATGATGAAAATGGAATAATTAAACATTAAATTTTATAAAAAGTTAATGTGGTGGGGAATACATATATGTATGTCCCAAATATATTTTGTATAAGTGTGTAAATTTTAACTACCCTGATAATAAATGGGTATGGTATTCACTACACAATTTTTTTGACCTTGAAAATCATGGTGAAATCACTACAGCATGATGGGGTCGTGTAAATGTTCATAAAAGTGATTAATGATAGTGATATGGCTATATCGTAATTTATAATTAAAATGGATATTTAGTGGGATATGGAAGAACATTCCCCATAATTAGGAATTATATATGCAATATAAAAGATAATGAGTAAATTTGGTTAAAGAGTAAATTAAGATTATATCTTACCTTGATTGGGGGATTCCAAATGCGAAGAAAGAAATTCTTGGGTGCTTGGGGGAACCTTATGAGGACTATAGAGAGATGAGGGAAAAGTAAGGATGTTCTGAAAGTTTTTTGTGAAGATAAATGCGAAATTATGTGGTGTTATATAGGAAATGATAAGGGATGTATTTATTATTTCTCTAGAATTTATTTTGGAATCAATAAAAAATAAACCCAAAACCCATCGCATGTTTAATGAAATTGTGGGTGGTATTCATTATTTTATTAGGAAATGGTTTGAACATATTAATATATTACCCTTTCTATTATCGAATTGACTAATATTTATAATGATAATATTTTTAAACATTATAATATATTATATGTTCTGGAGGATTAATTAAGTCTTTATTAAATTAATATGATTAACATTAAATAAAATTATATTAAATAGAAAACATAGATATGGTTTTATATAACCTTTATACTATATATTTCATCATGATTTATTCATTTTTACATCATAATACACGCTGTATATTTATTCGATATTAATTTTTTACCATAAAATTCGACTGCCTCAAAAATTCATAAGAACATATCATTTTATAATATCAATATTATGATTCCAAAAATAATATCCATTTTATCTATGTAATCTTCTAAATAAGATAATTTTTTCATTTAAAATAGAATTGACACTAATTGAACAATTCTGTGTTTTTTGATAATAACAGTTTTTTCACCCTTTTATAAATTATATTTGAATTCATAAGAATAATATGATTATCTATTTCAAAATAATTTTTTAATATTAATATGTTATTAAAATTTTATATATTTCAAAAATCTATTTATTCCTTAAAATAAATCCCTTAATTTATTTTTACTATTGACAAAAAAAATTACTACATTATGATATGAAGACCAAAAATCAATTATATTGTAATAATAAAAAATTAAAATGTATTAATTATTATATAAAATATAAAAATTCATATAATTAAATTCTTGATACTTATGCCTTTAAAAGACTAGAAAATATCCATAATCGTAAGGTGTGTGGTAGTGATATTTTCATAGGGTGGATTGGCATAAACATCCTGGTTATGATCTCAAAAAGGTTGAAATTCTCACATAAATGGGTTTTTTCTTAATTATGTTGTTAGATCTGAATTTAGTTTTTTAAAGGAAAATACTGTTGATTCTATATTCCTTGGAAGGATAAAAAAATTGGCTTCATAGGGTAGGATTTTATGGGTTGAGGATATCACATCCTTTTTTGTGTGAATTTTTTTTGTTAAACCATATATTTTTACGAGTCATATGATAATTATTCAACATCTATAATATCAATTATAATTATATTTATCATTATTTTAAATATAATAGGATATAATAAATCCCTTGCCTTTCATGTTTTTTCAATACCCCAAACATTTAATAATTCATTTAACTATACTAATATTGTAATATTATATATAAATGATTGGTTAATTACATGGAGCACTTTCCTGATGGCATCCATGGGTCATATATAACAATATATGTGCATAATCCTACACATGGTATTAAATGGGGCAAGCTATAAATCCTGAGTAGAACCTGTAACATCCCGACCCGGCTCACCCTTGATCTGGTGGTTGGATCGGTCGCCACATGCCCTCAAGCGCGTCTCCCTCTACGCAAAAGGTAGCCGAGTAGTATTCAGGGTCTATGGATACTCAATTGGGAGACTATACCCTCTTATTATATTTGCACAGTGGTATATCAGAGTAAATAAAAAATAATATAAGAAGTAGTAATACATAATTGAAAAAATAGTGGAAAAAAATAGTAATCATTTTATAAAATTGTCCAACACCTATTATACAAAAGATGAAATCATGAAATTTTATGGATAAATAATTGAAAGCAATAAAAAATACAACATGATTTACAAATCATGTACAATAATAATGAAAGGCATCCAATCCCTATTGGGTTTCAACTTGAGCATCCCGAGCTCCGCTTGGTCCTCTACTCTAATCCCACATGAATTTTCTAATAGTACAATCCTGCAACCAAAAAGAATCTAATCGGGTACCCCAATGCAATGGTATCTCGAGTAGGGTGTGATATATAAATATATGTTGGCAGGTACCACCGGTGTCGACACCAATTCCTGACATTCAATAAATAACTTAAACAGTGTGACCGAATTCAAAATTATAGTAATAAATACAATTTTACTATATACCCATGTACCTACTTCGGCTCTCAGCTTGTGTCTGAATCTGCATTATATATTTTCATGTATGCCTTATAGTTATCACACATTCATTTTCATCTATCATTTATTCAATCCTCGATATATTACATAATTCTCGTGATCTGGACTATGACTCACATCCCACGTACAAGTCACTAATCCCAGATGTCTCTAATGAAAATCTAAGTAAACAAATAAAAGAAAAAATCCAAGCTTGTTCTTTGGATTTGGTAAATCTTCATAATACATTCAATTTAATATTTTATATACAAAGTATGAGACCGTCCAGTAGAAATAGTGATTTGCTTCTCGGTCTGTCCGCTAACAGTGATTCACCCAATTTAATGATATGTTAGAACCCTTTTTCATATTCAATTAAAAAATTATTATGTCACAATAGTTTTCGATAACCAATTAATTCATTTCATGTACGACCAATTGGACACCTAGTCCAATGTCAATTAATGGGTGAAGAACATCATGTCATTCAACCTCATGAGTATATAGAGCATCAGTCTTTGTCTCAAAACCCATGGGCATTTAGTGCATCAGTCTATGTCCCAAAAAAGAATGTTTTCATAAATTTGGGGTATAGAGGGCCATGTCTAGTACCCTGTAAGTTTTTGGAGCATCAGTCCCTATCTCACAACAGATTGATCAATCATACATATATAATAATCATTGATGTTTAACATCATGTCTAACACCGTTAAACCATCCATTAATTAATTCAAAAATTAACTAATCCAATCAATTAATTAATTTAACTATCAATTACCAATATAAATCACCTGTCAAATAAGTAAACAATTAATTAACCATTCAACATATCAATAGATTATAATTAATTAACAATTATTTATTCCTATAAATCCTACAAAATAATTATTTTTGTAATGGCCCGGACCTCCCTGGTCCATTACTTTGTGAAAATGTGGTGTTGGAGGTGTTCCGGGAGGTCAAGGTGACTTATCCCCCAGCTGCTGCCTACCGGTAGCTCGGTCTACCGGTAGCTGCTGATTACCGGTAGCTCGGTCTACCGGTAGCTGCTGATTACCGGTAGATCGGTCTACCGGTAGCTGCTGATTACCGGTAGCTTGGTCTACCGGTAGCTCCTGATTACCAGTAGATTGGTCTACCGGTAGCTGCTGATTACCGGTAGCTCGGTCTACCGGTAGCTGCTGATTACCGGTAGCTCGGTCTACCGGTAGCTGCTGATTACCGGAAGCTCGGTCTACCGGTAGCTGCTGATTACCGGTAGCTCGGTCTTTCGGTAGCTGCTGATTACCGGTAGCCACGGCGTACTGATAGCTCCGTATATTGGTAGCCGCAGTCCAGCAGTAGCTCGTCTAACACTTTGCCAAATTTCTAATTCAGTGAATAGTGTTTCTATCGGTGAGGTTCTATCGGTGGACTTCTATCGGTAGACTTGAACAACGTTTCTATCGGTGAGGTTCTATCAGTGGACTTCTATCGGTAGACTTGAACAGTGTTTCTATCGGCGAGGTTCTATCGGTGGACTTCTATCGGTAGACTTGAACAATGTTTCTATCGGTGAGGTTCTATCGGTGGACTTCTATCGGTAAACTTGAACAGTGTTTCTATCGGTGCGGTTCTATTGGTGGACTTCTATCGGTAGACTTGAACAGTGTTTCTATCGGTGAGGTTCTATCGGTGGACTTCTATCGGTAGACTTGAACAGTGTTTTCTATCGGTGAGGTTCTATCGGTGGACTTCTATCGGTAGACTTGAACAGTGTTTTCTATCGGTGAGGTTCTATCGGTGGACTTCTATAGGTAGACATGAACCATGTTTCTATCGGTGAGGTTCTATCAGTGGACTTCTATCGGTAGACTTGTACAGTGTTTCCAGAATCCTAAGAGCTACCGATTCCATACTTTGCCAAATTTTGAGTATGTGAACAGTGTTTCCAGCTTCACAAGTTTGACGTTTTCTTTGACGTAAAATACTTTTAAAACCTTATTTTAAGGACTTTAAGACCGATTCAAAGGCCATAAATTCTCTATTAATTATTCCTAAGGCCGGGATGTTTTTACTTGGTCAAACCGCGTGGGTTAATGCGATCCGTTTTTAATTGAGAATAAATCGGATCTTAAACCGTCGCCTCTCTAATTTATTTTTATAAAGGAAACGAGATATCATTCTTCGTTGTTCTTCCTCCTGGTTCTCATCTACGAGACGCTAGAACCTTGCAATCATTCTCGTAGGAGTTTCACAATCCAACGTTACTCAGATCAGTTCCGATCTGTTGATGCAACCAAGTTGTGTCGATCGTTCTTCCATATAAGGTATGTTTTATCATCGTTCCTTCGGGGATCACCTTCTCTTATTCTTCCTTCCATATTAGCATGTAATCTCCATTGTTCTAATGGGTTTTCTTGGGGTTGGTTGGTACTGTCGTACCGTGGCATCCTCCGGTGGATGCAGCTATCGTGAGGAGAAGAGGACTGTGACCCGTTGTGTGGATAAAGGACGTCAAGAACTCTTCGAGGTAGGGGATTCATGGCTTCTCTAATTGTGTATGTGCAATCGTAGAATTAGCATGTTTTAGTCCTTTGGATCACAATGAAATTGACCTAATTAAATACTTGAACCGGATTAAAGGATTTGGTGGATCGCATGTTGTTACTTTGTACCGTGAGAACGGTTTGCCTCATGTTTTCCTAGATAGAGTGATATCTATGTTTTTTTCTTTAATTTGTTGCTCGTTCATGACGGAATTGATAAAGAATGTAAAGCCGGAATTATTTGTTAAATAATTGTCTAAAGATAAAGAGGCATGTTAATGAATCTGTTAATTCAAGATGGATTAAAGAACTACTAGTTCGATAATTTCAAAAGGGTTCTGAGTTACCCGCTTGCTTGTAAGGCTGAATGCCTTGTGGTTGGAGCTCTGAGTGCTCATCTTGTATGAAGGTTGAATGCCTTGTTAAAGGGCCGAGAGACCATTTTGTGATCTATGATTTTCTGCTGATTGTGATTTGATGTGAGACTGGATGGCTGTTGTGATATGTGGAGGCATGGGGACTTGTGGTTGTGGCAGCAGATGACGCCTAGTGTGGCGAGATGCATCGGTTTATGCATGTGGGTGTCGGGGAGGACACCAAGGATGATGGTATGAGATGAATGTGATGGTTTGATGTTGGTGGTTTTATTGTTTATCTACTTTACTTTTCCCCACTGCTCAAGGCAGCTGGTTTTGATTACCCTCTTTCCGAAGGAGGCGAAGACACGCGGGGTATGCCACGTGCTTTCCGTGTTTAGCCTCTCGATGGAGGATGGGTCTATGCCCTAGCTATAGGCGGCAAAGACTCGATGGGTAGTATATCTACTCACCGTGTTGAGCCCTTTGTGTTTAGTAGCATATGATGCTTTTCTAGAACGCCTGGGAATATGGGGAAGGTAATTCCATAATGAATGTTTGTTTAAATGGTGATAATCCACGGGGATGGAGAAACTGGAATTTAATAGTGATGTGGATCCTAAAAAGGAGAAATTTTTGAATGTGATGCCAATTTAGTTTAATGTGGTAAATTTTTCATGGTTAATTAATGTTTAAAGACTTAATTAACGTACAGTGTAATTGATAAAATGAGAATGGATTAATCTAATAAAGCTCTTCAAATGGTTGTGTGCTTATAGGATACCTAGTTATAGAAGTAGCAGCCTGGAGTCTGAGAGACGTTAGCTGCAGTTGTGCCTATGACTAGGTAATGCCCATAGTGTGGTTGTGAGTTATATATATTCTGTACTTTTTGTGTTTCTATACGCTACTACACCCTATCGGTAAGGGCAACTGACACCCCTGGTATTCTGAGCCCTGGGGGGTGTTTTCCCCAACATTCTGATGGGAGGTTGAATGACTGACTACCCCCTTTTTCCCCGCTCTCTTCTCTTGGTAGATACTTGTGCCATGAGGCAAGCGGTAGTTACCCCATATATGTGTGTAGAGGGCTGTAATGGCTTGTGGATTATTCACACACATATATTCTGGATATAGTACCCTATGGACTACTATAGGTGTAACGTGTATAGGCTGTGATGGCTTGAGGATCCTTACTCGGAGTATGGGCTGTAATGGCTTGAGGTATTATACCCGACGTATGATACATGTTATGCGAGCTGTGGTGGCTCCCAGAAACTACCTAGTTACCTTTGGTTGTGAGGACGGTGTGGTGCTTCGCCCAGGTGTCTGCGGGCAAGCCTATGTGGTGCACGAGGTGCAGATTGTGGAGCTTAGCCCAGGTGTCTGCGGGCAAGCCTTTGGAGAGGGATGCACAAGACGTATGTCATTGGGGCAAAGCGGCAAACCAGTGGAGAAGTAGTAGCGGGGTACCCTTGATATTCTATGCTATATGCTATATTCTTGTATGTGTTACTTGGTGAGAGTAGCCATGGTGAGGTTGGGAACTTAGTATACCTGTTTAGGTAACGAGTTAGTTTCACTTGTTGTTCACTGGGCTTTAGCATGCTTTCATTACTTTTGCATGAGAGGATTGAGGAGGATCCTACTGAGTATACTGTTATACTCACCCTATGTACATATAAACTGTTTTTCAGGTCACTTGGAGCAGGTTGGAGATCAAGCTGGTTACTACAAGCTTGCGGTTGGAGGAGGAGCTGTTCGGGCTTGTGGTCGCTGCCGTTTTACTTTCTTTTGGGTACTTTTAGTTTCCCTTTCAGTTGAAGTACTTTTGCATGAAATTTCATATATGTACATGGGTTTCTTTTATATTTCAGCTATGAGTTGGAGTTGGTTGGAGTCTATTCTATCTCTCTCTTCTGCATGTGTTCTCATAGAGGGAAATGCCTCCCATTTGTGTGTGTATTATACCCTCGGTGCTAGTCGCCAACCCGGGGCCTACTGGAGGCGGGACTCGGGGGTCATTATCTCCCTTCTCACATTGCCGGCCCAGGAGGGGTACACTTTGTGGGGAGGGGGTCGTGACAGAGTGGTATCAGAGCTCTGGTTGAGAGTTATGATGGAGTTTGGAGTTAGGCACAGGTGAGGATGCATGGGATGGTAGGGCAATGGTGTCATTCATGTTTAGCAAGTGGGGTAAACACTGGAGACCGGCAGAGACATAGGCATTCAGGGCCCCCTATGATCTGTTGCACGGACCTTTAAGTTTACGATGGCTACTAAACAAAGTGATACTGGTTGCAGGGTAGAGACCTTGGAAAGGATCATGCATCATTATTCTTTGTGCTTGTGTTTGAATGGGTAGACCTTGGGATTGGTAACCTAAAATAAATAAAACAAAACAATTAATTAATTAATTTTGAGTCTTCCATATTCAAGGCTTAGGAGCTCTAACAGTTGTTATTTTGCAGGTATGGCTCCAGGTCGACGTCCTCGTCAGGTTTGTGCAGAAGATGCCCATCAGGCTGTTACAGCAGATCGCCGCCGAGTAGAGTTTGATGACGATGACACTTGGAGGAAGACACTTCGAGAGTTTCAACGCCAGAGTCTACAGAAGTACGAGGGATCCGTTTCAGATGCAGTCACAGAAGACTGGTTGGAGGAGATCGAGATAGGCTTCAGTTCGATTCGTGCTCGGAAGGAACACTGGGTGTCCTTGGTTGTGACGATGCTGCGTGGAGCAGCGAGGCAGTGGTGGTTCTTGTTCCTCGGTGATCGTTAGGAGTCAGCAATCTCATGGGAGGAGTTTCGAGACAGGTTTAGAGTCGAGTTTCATTCATCGACTGCGAAGGTGTCCAGTCGCCAGGAGCTTCTTACCCTTCGACAGGGGAGCTCCAGTGTTCGAGAGTTTGGATTCCGTTTCAGGAACCTTCTACGATATGCTTCAGACCTGTTACCAGATGATGAGGCCAGAGCGAGGCATTTTGAGGAGGCTTTGCGTCCAGAGATCCAGTGCCAGGTCACCCCATTTATGCTGAAGACATATCTTGAGGTGCTGGCGAGGGCAGAGGTTGTTGAGAGGACTTTGGCCCGGACTGGATCGTCATGAGAGGGGAATCGTCATGATTCCTCACGAAGCAGAGCTGTGGTCTGGGGTTCTCGGCTTTCAGGACAGAAGAGTTTCCGTTCACCTGGGGGTAGGTCCCATCCCTTCCCATCTCGTTTCTCTGGAGGTAGAAACTCTCAGACCTATGCCAAGGGATCAGGCGCTTGTTTTTCTTGTGGTGGTCGTGGTCATCAGTAGTGGGAGTGCCCGACTTTTCAGAGCAGTCATCGCGCACCGGGCGCTCTACTCCAGGTTCCTCCGTTGAGGCAGTTCCAGCCGAGGCAACAGCAGCATGTTCCACCAGTTTTAGATCACCAAAGGGTAGATGGAGCAGGCAGAGGACAGCCCCATGATGCTCCCCGTCCTCAGAGAGCAGAGCTCGGCCGTGGTGGTGGTCGTCATCAGGGTCAGGGAGGCCGTGGAGGAGGTCGTGGTCAGCTTCATGCTCTAGCGTTACCAGCCCCAGGCGAGCCAGATGTCGTTCGAGGTACCCTTTGCTTGTTTTCTACCTTGGTGTATGCCTTGTTTGATTCAGGAGCAACACACTCCTTCATATCACCTACCCTTGTCCATGCTTTGGGACTTGAGGTAGAGAGACTTCCAGTGCCCTTGGCGTTGACTACGCCAGTTGGAGGTCGAGTTGACTTGTTTGAAGTATGTAGAGACTGTGAGCTAGTGTTGGGGCAACACCGCTCTTGGGGAGATTTCCTATGTTTGTGAATACAACCATATGATGTCATACTTGCCATGGATTGGTTGTATTCGGTGCAGGCTGTTGTGGATGGATATAGGAAGAAGGTTGTTTTCTTTGATGAAGATAGAGAGAAAGTGGTGTTTGTTGGTGAGAGAGATCCTCAGATGAGTCATAGACGAGTTCCATCCTTATCATCCATGATGGCTAGGATGACGCTGAGTTCTTCAGAGGTTCAACAGTTGGCGTTTCCTATGGTCGTAGAGGAGTACCCTGACGCCTTTCCAGAAGAGGTTGTATCCTTACCCCCTCGACGAGAGATTGAGTTTGGGATCGATCTACAGCCAGGAGCGTCTCCTATCTCTATGTCTCCATATAGGATGGCCCCTTCTGAGTTACGAGAGCTACATATTCAGCTCGACGGTCTGTTGCAGTGTGGTTTTGTTCGACCAAGTGTGTCACCGTGGGGTGCACCAGTTTTGTTTGTGAAAAAGGCTGATGGCAGTTTGCGGTTGTGCGTCGATTATCGTCGGTTAAACAAAGTGACAATAAAGAACCGCTATCCTCTCCCGCGGATTGATGACCTATTCGATCAACTGAAGGGTGCAAGTTGGTTCTCAAAGATAGACTTGCGGTCAGGATATCATCAGATGCGTGTAAAGGATGAGGATATCCCGAAGACTGCTTTCCGCTGTCGTCATGGGAATTATGAGTTTGTTGTAATGCCATTCGGCGTGACGAATGCTCCAGCTGTTTTCATGGGGTTGATGAATGCTGTGTTCCGTGAATTCCTGGACAAGTTTGATGTGGTTTTCATCGACGACATCCTTGTGTACTCTACATATGAAGAGGAGCATGCAAAGCATCTACGAGCCGTTTTGGGAGTTCTTCGCCAACATCAGTTGTTTGGGAAGTTGTCCAAGTGTGAGTTCTGGGCTCGAGAAGTTCGTTTCTTGGGACATGTTGTGTCCCAACAGGGAGTAGCTGTGGATCCTTCGAAGATAGAAGCAGTGGTGTCTTGGACAGCCCCCAAGACCGTGTCAGAGGTGCGAAGTTTCCTTGGTCTCGCAGGCTATTATAGGAGGTTTGTAGCTAATTTCTCCCGAGTTGCGAATCCTCTGACAGCTTTGACCAGGAAGGATCAAACGTTCATATGGACTGATCAGTGTCAGACAGCTTTCGAGTATCTAAAGGAGAAGTTGGTAAGTTCTCCCGTCCTTTGTCTTCCAGCGGAGGGAGTCCAGTTTGATGTTTTCTGTGATGCTTCACATCTGGGGCTATGATGTGTTCTCATGCAGCAGAGGTCAGTTGTTTCTTATGGGTCTCGGCAGTTGCGTCCCCATGAATGCAACTATTCCACCCATGATCTTGAGTTGGCAGCCGTGGTGTTTGCTCTAAAGTTGTGGAGACATTACCTCATTGGTGAGCACTTTGTGGTTTTCACCGATCATAAGATTTTGAGGTATGTTTTCTCCCAACGTGACTTGAACATGAGGCAACGTCGGTGGATGGAGTTCTTGCAGGAATACGACTTTGAAATATCGTATACACCTGGAAAAGGGAATGTTGTAGCTGACGCACTAAGCCGAAAGATACGTAATGATGTTGTGCGTGAATCTGGTGATTCTTGGAGAGTGATGGAAGATCTATCATCTTTGCATCTTGATATGGAAGAAGTTGGGGGTAGAGGTTGTCTTTTCCAGATGACGGTGCAGTCATCCCTGATGCAGAAGGTGGAAGAGTCTCAGTTGGGTGACCTAGAGGTGGAAGTTTGGAGAGACAGAGTTGTATGTGGTGAGGCCCCTGATGGTTGGTCGGAGGATGAACAACACTGAGTGTTGTATCATGGCAGGCTTTTTGTTCCCTTGGCGATGCGCGAGATGGTTCTCCGAGAGTTCCATATTTCACCCTTGGCGGTACATCCTGGTGTGATGAAGATGTACCGATCCTTGAGGAGTCAGTTTTGGTGGCCTGGGCAGAAGCGTACAGTTGCAGAATGTGTGTCTCGATGTTTAGTCTGCCAGAAGGTGAAGGTCGAACACCGTGTTCTTGGTGGTCTTCTCCAGCACTTAGAGATTCCTCAGTGGAAGTGGGAGGACATCTCAATGGACTTTGTTACAGGTTTACCTCGAGCTCCGAGAGGACATGATGCTATATGGGTGGTAGTGGATCGTTTAACAAAATCATCCCACTTCATAGCGATCAAGGAGTCAAGCTCAGTGGAAGTTTTGTCGAGGCAGTATCTGGAGGAGGTGGTGAGACTTCACGGAGTTCCTAAGACGATCATTTCTGATCGAGATCCTCGTTTTACCTCCAGGGTGTGGAGAGGTCTCCAGCATGCTTTTGGTTCTCAATTATGCCTTAACACTGCTTTTCATCCTCAAACGGATGGTCAGACAGAACGCACCATCCAGACTCTTGAAGACATGTTGCGCTCTTGTGTTCTTGATTTTGGAGGTTCATGGGTGAAGCACTTACCCTTGGTAGAGTTCACTTACAATAATAGTTTTCACTCTAACATCGGTATGGAGCCGTTTGAAGCCTTGTATGGCCAGCCATGCCGTTCTCCGTTGTGCTGGACTGGGGTCGGAGAGTCAGCAATTCTCGGACCAGAACTAGTGCAGAATACAACAGAGATGGTTCAGGTGATTCGTGAGAGGATTAAGACAGCACAGGATCGTCAGAAATCATATGCTGATCAAAGAAGGAGACCGTTAGAGTTTAATGTTGGGGATCATGTGTTTCTAAAGGTGACTCCCCATCGTGGGCAGCGAAGGTTTGGTCGTGGAAGTAAGCTTTCTCCCTGGTTTGTTGGGCCTTTCGAGGTGTTAGCTCGTGTTGGAGCTGTGGTGTATCGAGTAGCACTTCCCCCTCAGATGAGTCGGATACATGATGTTTTCCATGTATCACAGCTCCGTCGTTATCTTCATGATGAATCTCATGTTATCGATTGGGGAGAGATCGATATTGACGATGATGCAACCTTCGAGGAGCGACCTGTGGGGATCCAAGACCACAAGGAGAAGGTGTTGCGTAGGCGCTCTATCCCCTTAGTTCGTGTCTTGTGGCAACACGGTGGCATGGAGGAGAGTACCTGGGAGCGTGAGTCACAGATACGTGCTCAGTACCCAGAGTTGTTTAATGTTTAACTCTTTCCATGTAATGACGTTTCCTTTATGGTTAGACCTTTCTTGTTTTATTTATGTACCTTTGATGTGATGTTATGTTTGAATTGTTTGGTTATGGATTATTTGTTTCCATACTTTCGGATGTTGTAGTTTTGTTCCAGCTTTTGAACAACTCATGGTGGTTTTCCCCTGAGAGGTATCTTATGGGGTGGTTGTTCGGACCCCTCTTTTCTTCTGGGTTGGTTTTTAATTCTCGAGGACGAGAATGTTTTGAGAGGTATCTAATGTAATGGCCCGGACCTCCCTGGTCCATTACTTTGTGAAAATGTGGTGTTGGAGGTGTTCCGGGAGGTCAAGGTGACTTATCCCCCAGCTGCTGCCTACCGGTAGCTCGGTCTACCGGTAGCTGCTGATTACCGGTAGCTCGGTCTACCGGTAGCTGCTGATTACCGGTAGCTCGGTCTACCGGTAGCTGCTGATTACCGGTAGCTCGGTCTACCGGTAACTGCTGATTACCGGTAGCTCGGTCTACCGGTAGCTGCTGATTACCGGTAGCTCGGTATACCGGTAGCTGCTGATTACCGGTAGCTCGGTCTACCGGTAGCTGCTGATTACCGGTAGCTCGGTCTTTCGGTAGCTGCTGCTTACCGGTAGCCACGGCATACTGATAGCTCGGTATATTGGTAGCCGCAGTCCAGCAGTAGCTCGTCTAACACTTTGCCAAATTTCTAGTTCAGTGAACAGTGTTTCTATCGGTGAGGTTCTATCGGTGGACTTCTATCGGTAGACTTGAACAGCGTTTCTATCGGCGAGGTTCTATCGGTGGACTTCTATCGGTAGACTTGAACAGTGTTTCTATCGGTGAGGTTCTATCGGTGGACTTCTATCGGTAGACTTGAACAGTGTTTCTATCGGTGAGGTTCTATCGGTGGACTTCTATCGGTAGACTTGAACAGTGTTTCTATCGGTGAGGTTCTATCGGTGGACTTCTATCGGTAGACATGAACAGTGTTTCTATCGGTGAGGTTCTATCGGTGGACTTCTATCGGTAGACTTGAACAGTTTTTTCTATCGGTGAGGTTCTATCGGTAGACTTGAACAGTGTTTTCTATCGGTGAGGTTCTATCGGTGGTCTTCTATCGGTAGACATGAACAGTGTTTCTATCGGTGAGGTTCTATCGGTGTACTTCTATCGGTAGACTTGTACAGTGTTTCCAGAATCCTAAGAGCTACCGATTCCATACTTTGCCAAATTTTGAGTATGTGAACAGTGTTTCCAGCTTCACATGTTTGACGTTTTCTTTGACGTAAAATACTTTTAAAACCTTATTTTAAGGACTTTAAGACCGATTCAAAGGCCATAAATTCTATATTAATTATTCCTATGGCCGGGATGTTTTTACTTGGTCAAACCGCGTGGGTTAATGCGATCCGTTTTTAATGGAGAATATATCGGATCTTAAACCGTCGCCTCTCTAATTTATTTTTATAAAGGAAATGAGATATCATTCTTCATTGTTCTTCCTCCTAGTTCTCATCTATGAGACGCTAGAACCTTGCAATCATTCTCGTAGGAGTTTCACAATCCAACGTTACTTAGATCAGTTCCGGTCTGTTGATGCAACCAAGTTGTGTCGATCGTTCTTCTATATAAGATATGTTTTATCATCGTTCCTTCAGGGATCACCTTCTCTTGTTCTTCCTTCCATATTAGCATGTAATCTCCATTGTTCTAAGGGGTTTTCTTGGGGTTGGTTAGTACTGTCGTACCGTGGCATCCTCCGGTGGATGCAGCTGTCGTGAGGAGAAGAGGACTGTGACCCGTTGTGTGGATAAAGGACGTCATGAACTCTTTGAGGTAGGGGATTCATGGCTTCTCTAATTGTGTATGTGCAATCGTAGAATTAGCATGTTTTAGTCCTTTGGATCACAATTAAATTGACCTAATTAAATACTTGAACCGGATTAAAGGAATTGGTTGATCGAATGTTGTTACTTTGTACCGTGAGAACGGTTTGCCTCATGTTTTCCTAGATAGAGTGATATCTATGTTTTTTTCTTTAATTTGTTGCTCGTTCATGATGGAATTGATAAATAATGTAAAGCCGGAATTATTTGTTAAATAATTGTCTAAAGATAAATAGGCATGTTAATGAATCTGTTAATTCAAGATGTATTAAAGAACTATTAGTTCGATAATTTCAAAAGGGTTCTGAGTTACCCGCTTGCTTGTAAGGCTGAATGCCTTGTGGTTGGAGCTCTGAGTGCTCATCTTGTATGAAGGCTGAATGCCTTGTTAAAGGGACGAGAGCCCATTTTGTGATCTATGATTTCCTGCTGCTTGTGATTTGATGTGAGCCTGGATGGCTGTTGTGATATGTGGAGGCATGGGGACTTGTGGTTGTGGCAGCAGATGACGCCTGGTGTGGCGAGATGCATCAGTTTATGCATGTGGGTGTCGGGGAGGACACCAAGGATGATGGTATGAGATGAATGTGATGGTTTGATGTTGGTGGTTTTATTGTTTATCTACTTTACTTTTCCCCGCTGCTCAAGGCAGCTGGTTTTGCTTACCCTATTTTCGAAGGAGGCGAAGACACGCGGGGTATGCCACGTGCTTTCCGTGTTTAGCCTCTCGATGGAGGATGGGTCTATGCTCTTGCTATAGGCGGCAAAGACTCGATGGGTAGTATATCTACTCACCGTGTTGAGCCCTTTGTGTTTAGTAGAATATGATGCTTTTCTAGAACGCCTGGGAATATGGGGAAGGTAATTCCATAATGAATGTTTGTTTAAATGGTGATAATCCACAGGGATGGAGAAACTAGAATTTAATAGTGATGTGGATCCTAAAAAAGAGAAATTTTTTAATGTGATGCCAATTTAGTTTAATGTGGTAAATTGTTCATGGTTAATTAATGTTTAAAGACTTAATTAACGTACAGTGGAATTGATAAAATGAGAATGGATTAATCTAATAAAGCTCTTCAAATGGTTGTGTGCTTATAGGATACCACGTTATAGAAGTAGCAACCTGGAGTTTGAGAGACGTTAGCTGTAGTTGTGCCTATGACTAGGTAATGCCCATAGTGTGGTTGTGAGTTATATATATTCTGTACTTTTTGTGTTTCTATACGCTACTCCACCATGTAGGTAAGGGAAACTGACACCCCTAGGATTCTTAGCCCTTGGGGGGTGTTTTCCCCAACATTCTGATGGGAGGTTGAATGACTGACTACCCCCTTTTGCCCCGCTCTCTTCTCTTGGTAGATACTTGTGCCATGAGTCATGCGGTAGTTACCCCATATATGTGTGTAGAGGGCTGTAATGGCTTGTGGATTATTCACACGCATATATTCTGGATATTGTACCCTACGGACTACTATAGGTGTAACGTGTATAGGCTGTGATGGCTTGAGGATCCTTACTCGGAGTATGGGCTGTAATGGCTTGAGGTATTATACCCGACATATGATACACGTTATGCGAGCTGTGGTGGCTCCCAGAAACTACCTGGTTACCTTTGGTTGTGAGGATGGTGTGGTGCTTCGCCCAGGTGTCTGCGGGCAAGCCTATGTGGCGCACGAGGTGCAGATTGTGGAGCTTAGCCCAGGTGTCTGCGGGCAAGCCTTTGGAGAGGGATGCACAGGACGTATGTCATTGGGGCAAAGCGGAAAACCAGTGGGGAATTAGTAGCGGGGTACCCTTGATATTCTATGCTATATGCTATATTCTTGTATGTGTTACTTGGTGAGAGTAGCCATGATGAGGTTGGGAACTTAGTATACCTGTTTAGGTAACGAGTTAGTTTCACTTGTTGTTCACTGGGCTTTAGCATGCTTTCTTTACTTTTGCACGAGAGGCTTGAGGAGGATCCTACTGAGTATACTGTTATACTCACCCTATGTACATATAAACTGTTTTTCAGGTCACTTGGAGCAGGTTGGAGATCAAGCTGGTTACTACTAGCTTGTGGTTGGAGGAGGAGCTGTTCGGGCTTGTGGTCGCTTCCGTTTTACTTTCTTTTGGGTACTTTTAGTTTCCCTTTCAGTTGTAGTACTTTTGCATGACATTTCATATATGTACTTGGGTTTCTTTTATATTTCAGTTATGAGTTGGAGTTGGTTGGAGTCTATTCTATGTCTCTCTTCTGCATGTGTTCTCTTAGAGGGAAATGCCTCCCATTTGTGTGTGTATTATACCCTCGGTGCTAGTCGCCAACCCGGGGCCTACTGGAGGCGGGACTCGGGGGTCATTATCTCCCTTCTCACATTGCCGGCCCAGGAGGGGTACACTTTGTGGGGAGGGGGTCGTGACAATTTTAACAATTAATTATTTAGATACTTTAACAAGTATGAACCCATCCACAACAAAAGTGATTTTTCTAGGACATCAACAATTTACAAGCACGTCATAAACCTATGATGTCAAACATGTTGAACAATGCTCAAATATTTAGCGACAATCCCACACAAAATATCAAATTTTTAATCAAATCCATCCAATATAACATAAAAAATTGAAATAAAACATGCATCAAAAGGTACCTTGGCCAACAGTCGTAACGAACAATCAATTCACACTCTTCAATTAATGCATGAAAATTAATTATTTCAACATATAATTAATGAAACCATATCTATTTAACTACTTCAAAAATTATTTATTTGTTTACCATTTATAATGTTAAAATTATTCCATCTATTAATTATTACTAGATTCCAATTTATATTCTTAACATGTCAAAATATTCAATATTCTCAGTATTTCAAAAGTACCAAAATTTTCCTACACGTGACCTGATAATTAATTCTTCAATTAATTACCTTATTACACATCCATATCTATTAAAATAATTTAACTATTTAATCATATCACTTTAAAAAAATTATAAATACATTCTTAAAACCAATAGACGATCAAGTCATCATTTATCTAACATGGGAAACATCATTTAATAACATCAAAAGTGTCATGTATCGACAAATCATATATAAGCACCAGCAATAAGATATGTGAAATGATAAACCACACCAAACAGGATATGAAATTACCATTAACCAGCAGAATATCTTTAATAATCTTTTCAAAAAAATATATCAGTTACATAATCTAATAGTCTCACATTCTAAATTTATTTAAAGAAACTATAATTCAAAATTAATGTGATAGAGATTTGGGACCCTACCTCAGGGTGGCGCCATTTTTATTTCGTAATGCTTTATTGTACTTGGTGATAACTAGTCCACAACTGGTCTGTAGTTGCACATGAGAACCTCTTCATATATATATATATATATCTGTGTGTGTGTGTATTTGTGTGTGTGTGCGCGCGTGCGTGCATGCGTGCGGGCATGCGTGCGTGCAGACACATTGTTGGCACTGATAGAAAAATCGATATACTGAACTGGTACCCAGAATCACTGTAGTAATAAACAACGCATCTCTAACTTGGTACTGGAGACTCATAGAAAATCAACAGTCCTTAATTTAATAGGTGAAAAACCAAAAAAGGGACTTAAAAGCCTACCCAAACCAAAAAATCAAACGAAAATCATGCACATCCACCATTCCCTTGGCGGAAGATACTGGAACATGGACCTACGAGTCCCTAGAGAACAATCTCATATCCTAAATATTAGATGAATACAACAACTGTATAAAGCCGAACAATAGGGTTATGGCCGAGAAAAAATTATGGGAGAGAGAAATCAAATGTCTGATGAGAATAACATGTTAAACACATACAGAATGACCTTGAGTGGATATACAAGATTCATGAAGAGTTTGGGAGGAATCGTTGCACATAATGTGGAGTCTGAGAGAGGGGGTGGCATGCAATAGGTTCTGCCTGGGAGAGTTGTGTGCTACTGCGAGGGGGTTCGGTTGAGGGTTGTACGCTAGGGAGAAGGGGCCATGTGATGTTGGAAGTTGGTCTTTAAGAATGGAACCTTAGAATCTGGAGAGTGAGGGCATTGTGCACCCTGTGCATCGCCTAATAGGAAAAAAACAGGGGGGTCGGGCTCCTCACCTGTAGGTTGCACATCCCCATTTTATTTTAATTTTTTCCCAAAAATTAATCTAAATAATTGGATTTAATAATAAAAATAATAATAATCATTTTATTATTATTATTATTATAAACATTAAAAACATATCTAACATGTTTAAAACTTACCATTTAATTAAAAAATCTTCTACATTTACTATTCTCTTAAAAAATGTTTCATAATTAATTATGAAACTCTTTATTCATCATTTAATAAATTTCTCTTAACATTTATTTATATAAATTACCACAATATTAATAATAACAAAATTGTTATTATTTTTACAATATTCATTTATTTAAAACCCAATCCACTAATTTATTACAATATCATTAATATGATAAAAATTCAAACCAATAAACCCTAAATTAATTTCTATAACAATAATAATAATTTCATTCATAAAACTAAAATAATAATTGTCTCGTAATTATTATTTCTCAAACCTTTGATAGACCAAACAACATTATTTAATAACAATACATAATTATATATGAAACTCTTATTTAATTATACTTTTTATAAAAGCTCAAAAACCACATTAAATTATTCAACTGTCATTTAATTATTTATTTATCATTCACTTAATTAAACATAAATAGTAGTAATAATAATAAATTTATTTTTATTTTTATTAAAATATTATTTTAAATAATCAAACTCTCTAATATAATCTTATTTAATTAAATTAAATAACTTATTAAGTATTGTAAACTGCATGGTTTGGAATGCCACCATGCGATGTCCGTATAGATCCCTTAAAGCGAACTTTTCTGTATCTGGTGCTCCTAAGACTCAACGAGACAAGAAATAAATTTATTGGATAAATACAAGAGTCCAAAAATGACTCATCTATGTGTTCCAACACTCGGAATAAAATTATAATGCTCGGTTAAAAAAAATACACATTGATAAAATGATTTTTTTTTAAACCTTCATATTTTAACTCGGTTAAAAAACCTGCTACATTACCATCTACCCACCTTAAAAACTTCTCATACACAACAAGACATCGTGAACCACTAAAAAAACCAACCTATGAAGGTCATTTAATCACATTAGAACTGAGGTGTTGCATTCCCAATGCTAAATGAACCCTTAACCCTTCTCAAACCTAATGGATAAGTGTTTAAAACCGGAGCCAAATATCACATTATAGATTAAACATCGACACAAGGATTATATCATAGGCTATTACAGGGACCTTGTCAACCAAAATGGTTAAATCTCAGTCAACCAATAGAACAGGTTGTGCTTGCTTCCCTCAAAAGACATCACTGACCCAAAACCCACATTCACCCTTTATCTGACGATGTTCCATTAAAACTACTCCAAAACCATCTTCATGTAAAACTAAGTCCTTACTCAAAATTTGGTGACATTTCTAAGTCAATCTATCACAAGAATATTTAAAAAAAATTGGTGCTCTAACACGAATAAAGGAGTAGCCAAAAAAAACACACATCCAACGTACTACATAGATAACAACTACTAATCAAGCCCAACAATATGTAAACTATAATTCAGCGTAAGACCATCTCTATATTAGTGTGTCCATGAAGAGGTCAAGATAGGGGACATGATCCTCATATTCAAGGGGGAAAACAATGAGAAAACAACATACATTAAGAAGATCAGTTGAACTACTACCAGGCAACATTATTCAAAACTATCAATGTCTCCTGCCAGCACATTTACCAAAATCAATTCAAAACAACCCATATTATGTTTTTCCATGAAGCCGAAGTAAAAGATCAGCCACCCACCAGTACCTATCAATATTTAATAACAATTGATTCCCAAGAAGTCCTACCGAGCAGTGGTATGGACTTACTATAATGGCATATAATATTCTAAGGGTACTACCCACCATGGGTTAGCCCCTTACAAAACATAAATGTTGACCATCTCTCTTTCTGACACAAAACTGAAATCACAAGAATCAAAATCCCCTTTTTAGTTTCAGCTGTTTTATTTAATTTATTTAAACCTTTCTTATTTTTAATGAATTTCAACAAACAAAAAAATACTTTTTTCAAAACAAGTTTGTCGGATTTCAAAAAAACACCCAATGGAAAAAATATGCATTATATCACAATCCCCTTCTATAATCATTTAACATTTAGTGTTATTAAAATTTAAAAAAGAAATTTAGAATCTAAATTCCTTTTACCAAGAATGTGACCTCTGAGGGTCCCATTTATTCAATCTAGGTTCTTGCAAAATCAACCCAACATCAATTCATTTCAATCAAAACTCAAGAGTTTTACATTTATAACAATTTTAAAACATAATAAGGTTTTTTGAGGTTCAAACACATGGGTGGTCATCAACCAAGAAATAAGGCACCCATACACCTTATCAGTATAATTTGGATCACATTTATCATAATCAACATTAATTTAACATTTTAACATTACCATACATTTTATATATCAAAACATCTCTAAAATGTTATAATATGCAGTAACAAAACAATATGCTATATCATAGAATCATAGAACAAAAAACATGATAATATTTGAGGAATTATGCCATATAATCACTCAAGCAATTAAAATATATCACTAAAACATGATATCTAAAAAAGGAATTCTAAATATGTACAAAACATTGAATATATTCATGTCACAGAAACCATACTAGTAGGCTTCCTACTAATTTAACTACATGACATGTTATATCCATGAAATGTTAATCTATAAGTTCCTAAGATGATGCATGTATGAAATGTGCTTTCAATATCAGTCCATGACAATTATTTTTTCAATGTTATCTAAATAAATAAAAAGTGTAAAATATCCCACTTAGTCAAGGTGAAATCATATCAATCGTAACCTCATATACAACAATGATCAATTCCCATCCCTGACCACATGGGCATTTCCCGTACATGGGGCGATCAGTCCAAAGCATGGAAATTAACCCATGTGCCAAAACATTTTTAGTATCCTAACTACCATCCCTGAAATGTAAGTCAAAAGGAAAAAATAAAACCCATTGATTCCACTTTGTAACATCCCGACCCAGCTCACCCCTGAACCAGTGGCTGGACCGATCACCCTGGGACCTCATGTGTGTCTTCTCATACGTGAGACACTGTCGAATAGAAGCGATGGTCTATGGATACTCCAGGAGGAGACTATATGCTCTTATCATAATTACACAAGGGTATACCGTAGTAAATAACAAGAAATAGTGGATTAAATAATACATAATTAACAAAACAAGGAAAGAAAGATAGTAATCATTTTATGAAAGAGGCCAATGTCAATTATACAGAAGATGAATGCCAGACCTATTATGGATAAATTATTGAAAGAAATAAAAAATAAAACATGGTTTACACAACATGTACAATACAAATAAAAGACGACCATGTCCCATGTGCTTTCAAATCATGCATCCCAAGCTCCTGCTTGGTTCTCTTCTCTAATCCCCCAAGAATTTTCTAGCAGCACAATCTAGTAAACAAAAAGAATCTACTTGGGTGCCATAGGGAAATGGTAATCCGAGTATGGTGTGAGATATAAATATAAGTAGGCTGGGACCACCACTGGCTACCACAAATTCAGACATACCATAAATTATTTATACAGTGTTGAAACAGGAATAATTAATGTAAGAAGAACTATGTTATTATATACCCAAGTACCTGCTTCAGTTCTCAGGTGGTGTCTGAACCTACATTTACATTTTTCATGTTTACCTAATAGTTATCATATATTAATTTTCATTTATAATTTATTCAATACTAAAAAAATTATATAATTTTCATGATCCTTTCTATGTAAAACATCCCCCATATAAGTCACTAACTCAAATTTCTTCAAGGACTATATATTTTAAAAAAGAATAGACTGAATACAACCTTTATTTTGACTTGGATAAAACATCATAAGACATATTATTTCATATTTCATACAAAATATCGGAGCCCATCACCTAGAAATAGTGATTTTCTCCTAGGCCCGTCCACTAAGAGTAATTCTCCCAAATCATTGATCAGTCTGAAATCTTTCTCGTATTATATTCATAAATCATTATGTCACAATAGTTTTTGATAAACAATTAATTCATTTAATGAACGACCAATTGGACCCATATTCCAATGTCAACTAATTGGTGTAGAACTCCTTGTCTCGCACCCTCGTGAGTATTTTGAGTGCCAGTCCTTGTCTTAAAACCCATTAGTATTTGGAGCATCAGTCCATGTATCATAAAAGAATGTTTTCCTTCATGTTGGGTGTTGAACGCCATGTCTAGTACGCCATGAATATTTTTAGAATCAGTATGTGCCTCAAAACCAGTTAATCAATCATACATATATATTAATCATTATGGATCAATTCCATGTCTAACACACTTAAACCATACATTAATTAATTCATAAATTAATTAATCCAATCTGTTTCATAATTTAACAACTAGTTAACAATATAAATCACCCATCAAATAAGTCAACAACTAATTAACCATTCAACGTCCTAATAGTAAGTAATTAATTAAAAAATAATTATTCTTAGCTATCCAAAAAATAATTAATTCATAAATAAATTATTCAAATTTATTAACAAGTATGAACTCGTCCACATAAAAATTGATTCATCCAGGACATTAGAAATTTACATGCACGTCATAAACATCTCAAGTCAAACATGATGAATAAGGCCCAGATATTTAGTGATAATCTCACATAGCAAATAATATTTTTTAAAAACACCTTCCAAAACAACATAAGACATAAAATTAAAACATGCATCAATAGGTACCCTTGGAAAACAGTCATAACAAACAATCGATTCACAATCTAAAATTAATGGATGAAAATTAAATAATTCATTTAATAATTAATTAAAAAATATTACTTTAACCAATTCATCTATTAAATACCCATTTACCATTTATCATCTAATAATTAATAAGTCTATTAAATATTTCCACTTTCTAATATATATTCTAGACATTTCAAAAAATTCAATATTCTCAATATTCAGAAGATGCCGCAAATTTTCCAACATGTGAATTGATAATTAATTCCTCAATAAAATAACCAAATACCCATCCAACTCCATTAATATCATATAACTATTTATTCATATCACTTTTTCCAAATTAGCAATGCATGTTTCAAACCAACACGCAATCATGTCATTGTTTATCTCATGTGAGATGCATCAATTAATACCATCGAAAGTGTCATTGATCAAAATATCATATAATAGAACCAACAAGAAGACATATGAAAAGAAAAAACACAAAAAATCATGATATGACATTACCACTAACATGCAGATGATCTTTAATCAGCATTTCAAGAAAACATAGCAGTTCCATAATCATAGAAACTCACATTCTCAAATTATTTAAAGAAGCAATAATTATTATATAAAGTGTTAAAGATTTGGGACCCTACCTTAGGGTGGCACCATTTATATTCAACAATGCATTAATGTACTAGGAAAAAACTAGTCCACAACTAGTCCATAGTCGCACGCAGAGACATATTCATATATATATATCTCTGTGTGTGTGTGTTTTTTGCATTGATCATAGAAAATTTAATATATTTAATCAGAACCCAGTATCAAGGTAGTAATGAAAAACGCACCTCTAACTGGGTACCAGAGACTCATATAAAATTAACTTACATTATTTTTACCAATGCAAAACAAAACATCGGGTTTAAAAGCCTACATGAACCAATTACTCCATTAAAAATCAATCCCATCCACCTCGCTATTGGAAGAGGATGTCAGAACATTGACCTATGGGTCCCTAAAAAAAATTCACATATCATACCAATTATAAGAACACAGCAACCAGATGAAACTGAACCTTAGGGTTTTGGCCAATAAAACAAGGTGAGATAGAGGAGTCAATTTTTTTAGACAAATCACGAGTTAAAAACATATAGACTCACCTTGAAGAGGCATACAATATTTGTTGAGAGTCTAAGAGGAATCGTCATGTGCAACGTGGATTCTGGGAAATGGGGTGGTGTGCTACAGGTTTTTCCTAGGAGTGTCGGGTGCTGCTGCGAGGGGGTCCAACTGGGGGATGCACTCTAGGGATAAGGGGCCATAGGGTGCTAGGGGTTGCTCTACATGGAAGTTTCCAGAGCAGCAAGAGTGTGAGGGTGTTGTGCAACTAGTTTTTCACCTATGGAGGAAGAAAACACGGGGGTCGTGTGCCTCACCTATAAGATGGGCCTCCCTTTTTAATTTTTTTTTCTCACAAAATTAATATAATTAATTATATATAATAAATAAATTTATAATGCCCATTTATAATTATAATTATACACATTAAACACATATCTAATATGTTAAAAAATACCCATTTAATTAAAAATGTTTCTTCATTTACTACTCTATAAATAAACTTTTTGTAATTAATTATGAAACACCCTATTGATCATATAATTAAATTATTTTATCATTTATCTAACTAAATAACCACGATAATGTTAAAAACATCATCATCATTATTATTCCAAAATTCATTTATTTAAAACCCATACCCCCAATTTATTACAATTTCATTAATATGATTAAAACTCCAACCTATAACCCCAAATTTAATTGAAATAATAACAATAATTACCATCATTAAACTATAATAATAATAGTCTCTTTATTATTATTTTACAAAACTTTGATAATCCTGCAACCTTTATTTAATTAAAATGGTTCAGTAAATCCCAAATCCCTCATTTAAATAAACTTCTTTTAGAAGCTGAAAAGCCACATTATAATTTTCAATGGTCATTTAATTACATCATTACCATTCATATAATTAAACAACCACAATAATAATAATAAAAACATCATTCATATAATTATTAAAAAAAATTACTAATTAATCACACTCCATTATATATTCTTATTTAAAAAATAATAATTTATTAATTAATGTAAACATCATGGTTTGGACCACAACCTTGAACTGCCTGTAGAGATCAATTAAAGTGAAATTTTTTGGATTTGATGCTCCCAAGAATCATCGGGACACCCAAAAAATAATTGGATAAATAAGCAAGTCCATCAATGAAACCATGAGGTGTTCAAACATAAAGAATAATATTCTGGAGCTCTTTTTAAAAACAACAACTAGTTGAAAACTAAAAAAATAGAAAACCATCATATTTTTATTCGGTTAAAAAAGTGGGGCTTTATTGAACCACATTCAAATAATTCCTAGTGGCGATCATGTATCAGATGAATATGATCCATAGTTAATGGATCATTACCTTGGTTTATGTGTTGCGGTGGCATGAGAGCATGTATGTGTCCATCTTGGTAGTAGGAGAATCCAATGTAGTCTAAATTTCACCACCTTTTTGATCAACATGTGATTCTTATGTATCAAAAAAATTGAATGTTGGAAAAATTTATTGGCTTTACTTTTTCTTATAAGGAATTAAAATATATTGAGAAATTATTTCAAATAAAATACAGAGATGCATTAGATTTCGAGGGACAATTATCCCAGAAATGATATTATAAAATTATAAAATATAATAATATAAAAAATAATTTTTTTAAAAAAAATTGAATATCATATGAAAAGAGTAAAAGATGATAAATATGAGACCACGTTTGAATCAAGAGTTTGACGTTTTCTAAAGGCTCATCCTATGTTTGGATGGTGCTATAATACCGGATGATGTGACCATTATTGGGTGAATTAATTATAATAAATAATTAATTTTTTTTATTATATGAACTAATAAAGTCGGCTATAAATACCCACTAATGATGGTTTTTGAAGTAGTTTTTTATAACCCATGCTTGATCAAAGTGGTTGAAGAGATAATTCATCATTAACTTATATTCATTGAATGTCGAACAATGACCTAATCAAGGTGGATTATGTAATAACAGACATAGTTGATCATCCACATAATTGTAAATGCCCTCTTAACTAATTATCAATCCATAATTGATTTTGGTCTCATCAGTTATAACTTCGTCTAAATATTAATTGGTTAGAAATTTATTTTATTATACTTTCATTGATCTTTGATTTTCCATCCCTTATCATGATCTAAGTTATTTTAAATTTAGATTTTTATTTAAATATTAATTCTATGAAGTTATATCAACCCTTCAAATATTTGATTCTTTATTTTCTAGACATGAACACTTATCCATGTATAATGTCACATTTTTTCGTTTTCCTTTCCAAAACCAATTCATTGGGTACGTCATCATAGGAAAATGGGGTCACAATTCATATATTGTCAAATGGATTTGAGCACATTAAAAACGTAGATTTATGGTGGTTGTGTACAAAACAATAGAGTCAGTTTTGTGTGTGTGAATTGGATATTATTTTATGTAGAATTGATGGATTCATTGATACCGGATTCGACATCGTATTGGAAGCTTCATGAGAGGTGCAATGTGAAATATGTCATGCTTCATGGGATGGACATATTTCGATTTCTAGCCAGCAGAGGGCCTAAATCAATGATTGATGGCTTTACAAAAAAATTTCTGGTTTTCTAGCGGCCAAATTTGACCAAATGAAGTTAGATATTATGAATCACATGAAAATGTTTACATTTTGTGAAAATTTCAACTATAATTTGTGTACTATGATAAACTCATTCCATGTGGACACCCATCAATGGGAATAATGATTTTGTGAAAAAATAAAGATCATACATCATGTTATTAGGACAAACACTTATTTCTAGTTGTATACATCAAGGAACTGATATGGGAGGACATGTTGCATAATTTTAGAGTACATGTGTCTATTCTTGTATGTGGGCTGGGCCATATGCATATATTTGTAAAAAATCATGGTAGACAACATAACAATCTAGACATAGGTTCTTCCAAGAGAAAACAAGTAGGCCTCGGGTGGCCGAGACATGATGTGTGTTGCTTGACACTCAATGTACAGTTTCATGGAAATTGATCCATGTCAATATGAGACACAAAAATAAAATGATGTGTTGTCACATGTTAAGTGAAACCTTTTGAAAAACTTGTACTTCCCTCTACAAAATATTTCCTTAAAAATCCATAGGTTAGACTCATATTGGGTCTGAGAGGTATCTTATATTGATTATTGTACCACATAGATCATTATAGTTTCCTTCATAGTCGATTTTGAGATAAATGTGGATTTTTCTAATATCAGAGATTCATTGTGAGATTCACAATGATGGGAGTTTTTGGGCATGATCAGTGAATAGTTCATATGGAGATAATTTTCCCTTATCAAAGAATGGTGATAGTCTGATATCCAATGAAATGGTACTCCCCTATTGCACCATGACATGGGTCCTCTATTGTCATTAATCCGGGATGAGGTGGTACTCCCTTTCATATTTGGGTGTGGGTTCCCTATCCATGGAAACATTATTCCATTTTTATACAAGAGTATTTGTCTTCCATACTCATTATTCTTCGAATACGTGATACTCCCCTATCGTACCAGGGTTGATGTTCTCTATCTATAGACATGGTACCACCTTGTTGCATGAAGGTGCATGTCCTCTATCTGTTACGATGTAGCACCCATGTCGCACTAGGGTGTGGGTTCTGTATTCTCCATTTCATATATAGAGATGATAGTCCAGTACATGGGAATGGATCATTTATCTTTTAATTATTTCACTCCCTTATGATTTAGAGAGTTGTCATGGTGCATTACAACCACTTGAATCCTTCAAATGGACATATGAAATGTGGTACATCAATGATGTAACTTTTAATCTATATGAAGATACATCATCATTGGATGTACTGTGATATGGATATCACATTTACCTCTCATATATGTTTCTTATATTTTAACATTTATATATAGCTATGTTTTTTAGTTTCATTTTACCCTAACTTGGTTTGAGATGATTAAATCAATAATGCCTTATATTAATCCCTATTCAGTTTTGGGTGTCTGGATAGGTATGTATATACTCACCCAATCATGGGTTTTCCCATATGTGTCATGTCTTATGTAGATGATAGGGAGTTCAACAGTTATTTTAGAAGAACACAAGAATCTAGGCTTCAAAGATCGTGTGGGGTTTTCCGGGTATAGAGATTAAGAACCAACCTCTCTCATATAGTTTTTAAAATTGTAATTAATTTGAGACATCATTTAATGGTGGTTTTTATTTTCCATTTTATAATAGATTGGACTATAACCCAATTAGTTATTCGATATATTTTATTAATTTCTTTGTTTTAAAACTAGTTTTTACTATATATTAATTTTATCCATCTAAACATCAACATGGAAATGGATGGGTTCATGTGTATAGGTACAATAGAAAATTCATGCCATCTGGGTTATGCCGTTTTGACACATTTTACCATCTCATAGACTATGTAGGTAGGCTTGTGGTTGTGTATGATCGATCTTCCACTGTCCAGGTATGCCACAATGGGTCGGGTCATTGCATTGTTCTGATCAACACAATCCTCTAGTGATGTCTTATTTCAATAATAGCATTCAATACGAAAATTATATTGATCCTTATAAATACCCCTACGGTAGGATGTGTAGACCTCGATTATATTGGGATTATTTTTTAGTAATAAATCAATTCAGAAAGGAGCTAGCTAATGAGACACGAAATATCAGAGAGATATTTGAAATAATTAAATGGTTGATTAAATCAGCGATGAAATTTTTTCACACAATAATATGAAATATAATGAATTTAGAAATTGTGAAATGGTATTACAATATATATCTTCCTATAATATGGTTATGGGATTTATAAATAGGGGAATATATTTACTAGATATATATTTTTTTTAGACTCATTATTGCATTAGGATGTAATATTATTATTTTAACATCCACTGAATCTCTATCAAGTTAAAAATTTGTTCTATGTGTCTCCTCTGATGAAAAACATTTATAATCCTTTACATGTATTGAATTCATAAGTTATACAACTAGACCATGATCTCTCTTATAAGGAATAACCAACTGAGATTGTGGATAACATAGATAAATGATTATGAATGAATACAACTCACCAGATAATGTTTTGGGGGGAAACCCAAAATTAGAGGTATCTAGTTGTGATGTTGAGGATTGTGTGATGAAAATATATCCTCATTTATTTATTATATTTACATTATTCAAATGGTGAAATTAATTTAACGAAGGTATGATGTAACACCTTCGGATTTTAGGACATAGTTTACTATTAATAAATATTATTTCATCGATGTATTTCCATAATAACAATGTTGAGTTTAAAAAACCCATAATATACTATTGAAATATTTAATTTGTTATCAATATCCTAGCTATAAAATTAGCAAGTATTAATTGTATTATACATAAAAATATATATAAAATGTTACTCCTCAAATAATGTTTATTAATTTAGGAATATTCAATAATCACTCAATGTTTAGTGAATTACTTTAAAAAAACCAGTACAATTGAAATATTGGTACACAAGACTAAAAATAAATGGATAATAAACTACATGCATAGGGAGTAGACCCCATGACCACACCCCAAACCCAAATTCTCCTATACCACCAGGACCCACCACGATGGGGTGTGAGATGAGATATTTTATAATGAGGTAATGTTTGGCACAACACCTGAGTTATTGGGTAATGAGTTATAGGTGGGTGCCATATCATGCCTTTCCTAGGAACAACACACCAGTTGTGCCCTCCTGGTCCACAGAAAAATAAACTTTTTAAAAGGTATATATTTGTCTTTTTACTAGAATATTATAAAAATTTTCTAGAAATTTTATAAATATTATATGATAAAAATTATATAATTTTTTAAATAATTATATCTAAATTACTTAAGGTGAATTTATTGGGATATTTATGAGAAGATTTATTTTCTAGTGAATCAAAAAAAATATCATTTTTTATTAAAAATTTTACTATTATTTCATGAAATTAAAAAGTTCCATTTTATAAATAGTTTCAAATTAAAATTATTTCTCTTAAATTATTAAAAATCCATATAATTTAATTGGAAACAATTTTAGTGTGTAAAATGGTGTCAGCAGAATTTTATAGTAAAAAATACATTTGTTCAAAAAATTGTTTTTTGTTGTATATAGGATTTTTTTCATATATTAATTTTTATGCCTTCAAATTCGGAATATTGAAAAATATATCCAATATTTGGACTTGTATGAATAGATTTGGTAAATGGGCACCATTTATTTTCTATCAATATGAATTGTAAAATACTCAATTTTTATTTCCAGCGGAATGGGAAAATTAGCTAATAAGTGTTAAAACCAATGTGATAAGACCAAAAATTCATTAGAATAATATACATTATCTTATTGGATATTTTTAATTTGTCAATTTTCATCCTATTAGAAAATATATGGCCATTTGTTTTCTGTTTTTAATTGAATATGATCATTATAATAATTTTATAAAATAATAAATAAAAAATGTTACTCTCGGATCATTATTATCTAATTTTTTTTACATATGGGTAAAATATGATATGATTGGTTTTCAATTTTATTTTGAATAATGAATTAATTTTTTTATAGTTACAATTTAGTTTCAAATTTTATTTATATAAAAACTGATATAAATTATTACATGGCACAAAGAGGGTATTTAAAAATTAATAAAATAATAAAATTAAATATTTTAAAATTAATATAAAAAATCCAAATTGGATAAATTATTTTTTTCCGATAATTTTTTATATAGTTATAAATATTACTGAAATTTGAATGTTTTATAATTCAATCATTTTTTTCATCTTGTCATTAATATGAAATTGAATTAATAGTAACAAAAATGAAATTAATTAGATTTTTTTGATAAATAATGTTTTATTAAATGATTTATATTTCTAAAAATATCCTACATTTGTAAAATATAATGGGATATGATTGTAGGTATGAACCATGGTTCAATTAGGAGTCAGAAATCCTTTTTTGTTAGCATTATATACAATAAATGGGTAAAAACAATGATTTCATTGTAATTATAAAATGGTCAACATGGGAGAAAATTAATATGGAAGGCTTAAACCATAACATATACTTACTTAAATGTTATAGAATGAGATAATTTAGTATTCTCATCATCATATATTCTAAATCATTCAACATTATTCCACTTTATAATGACCCAAACAATAGGGGCCCACCAGTTCGGTAGAAGGATGATCAATCACAACCCGGAGCATGCTTCCAACTGACTAGGGGTTAGAGGGAAGGGCCAAAAAATAATATATAAAGGGAAACCATAAGATAATGTAGATGTACACATGAACCCAATCACATCCTTAAAATTGTGATGAGTAATAATAATAAGACTGAATATCTTGAAGAAATCCATGCATGAAATAAACATTAAAGAAAAAATCATAGTATAATAGAATAAAAAAAAGTGTATGGTAAAAAATTTCTTTCTAAAAAGAAATGAAGTCCTGATAGAAAAAAAACAGAATAATAGATTTTTGAGATCCCACCTCATGATCTCTAATTCATGACCACAATACTTGGTCAATGCACTACTGTACCCTTAAGTTCCCCCAAAGAGACTACTAATCTTCGCTTCATCTATATAAGATAAAACACATGTGGGTAAACCACGTATCGGGGTGAGTATATAAATAACCTATAGAAAACACCAAAATCCACAAAGGGAAAAATTATGAGATACAAAAAATTTCATCTCAACTTAATAAAGTCATGTTAATTAGACAATGTGATTAAAACAATAAATACCCATGTATTCTCAACCGGAATCCCAAATGAAGAGATAATGGGTATCTAAATATCCACATCCAAACTACCAATATTGACTCCTCCATTACCTCTAAATTTCTATATCTTATGATTGGAATATTGCACGACCATATAAGAATATTTAAGGAGGATATTTCACCTCTCTACTATGATCTATAGCTAAGGGGCTAGGAATCTAAACCACGAATCTAATTTAACTTCCCAAGAATATTCCTAGAGGGTCCTGCTTTTTAATACTATGATCAATAGCTGATAGATCCATAACACCAATGGGTGTCCATCCCTCCACTAAAGCTCAATGATGGTGTATTACAACATATATATAGTGGATCTATACACTTTAAAGTTTGGGGATGATTAGAGTCTACATGTGTAATGAATATATAGGACCTATTACCTTTTGCACTAAGGGGGTTATATTCCCAAAATAACTCCAATAATCCTACCATTATCACTACCATTTACATGAATCTCCTAAATTATAATCACACTCAAAAAAACTCTCATTATATATCGTATACCCCAACTAAGGCCGCCATCACTTTCTATGTGAAATATCATTATTGATAGGCTACTATTGTACCATAATTCGAGTCCTTTAGAATGATATTTGAGAGGAAAAATATTTTGGAGGAAATATAGGGCATGTGTGGGGGTCCACATGACATGTGACCCCACCATGAGACATGGACGTGTTCTCCTATAGACATTTATTGAGAAGACATGTCATAATAAAAAGAGTATATAAGTTCTACAAAGAATCTATATTCCACTCGATGATTTCCTGTGTTCTCATAGACATTCTTGTATACATAAGGTCGTGCTCATTTTCCTATTCTTGTACCTAGTCATACTCAGGTATCGATTTGTTCTGTTTTACCCTTGGTCTTGCATTTGTACTACCAGAGTACCTATCATGTATTCCCACATATTGTATGGGACATGTGTTGATGTAAAATGGTATGGGTTCTCTAGTTGGGTTATATAGAGTGTTGTAAACGCCACATTTTCTTTTATCTTTATCACGTAAGAGAACCCTTTCTAATATATAAAATTATGTACATATTGTGTTATATTGAAAAATAAATTGTATGTAGTTTAATTTTTATTATAAATTATAGTTTCATTTAATAGTTTCTTGATTCATTGATTCCACAGACAACCCTTTGCATGACCACATGCATTCAAAGGAAATTGCATCAATCCCTTTTTTTTGGGTATCATATGGTCACGAAATTGAATATGAAAATCCACTTGAAACCCACAGTGCCTCCCAAATCCCATGGCACATCTTTATTATTCTATGGATCTTATATCCAATAAGTGATTACTCACATCACAATATCCTTCAACATCCATATGAAAATTACAAATCCATTTATCATAATAAATCCATTAATAATTTGGTGGTTGGATCATGATTGAACTCACCCCACCAAATATCTAATCATGACCCTGCGGTCCAATGATAAGGAAAATGATGAATGTGTCAGATAAAAGCATAATAGAAAAGGTGAAATAGTATTTTTCAAAATGATCTCTACCAAAGATCTCATAATTAGGTAATCTATTGGAGTTATCAATACATAAGAAGGATAAATAGATTTAAACAACTAAATCACTCAAACAAGATATTGAAAAGGGGGTGAAATCAATGATCAATAAAATCATATATGAATTTATGATCAATTTATAAATCAAAACTAAAATGGAAAAAATATCAATTCCCTATCTCAATTTAATATCAATCGTTAATGAAGAATGTATTATTTGGTGATGAAGAATATTTGATGTGGTGGCGTCCTCTTAATACATCTTTATCTGATATCACATTGTTCTGTAGTCGGAGTTACCAATAAATAACATGTAGGCATCTACTAAAATCATATTAGAGTTCTGTGGACAACCATGGGATTTTTTACAGTAGTCTATTTATAGATCATTTTAGGTTACGATAATTTAAAATAAAATAAATTTATTTATCTATTTTTTTTAATTAAACATACTCATTGATGTTCATATCCCTTGGAAATTCTAACATTGGATAAGCATAGGTTGTTCCTTTGATAACCCCAATATTATAAAAATATCTATGGTCCTGGATTTCAGAAATTAGTCTCTATTAGATATTCATTCCATTATTTTAGGAATACAAAATTTACATGATATAAATAAATTTAATATTATTATAATATTAATATTGCTCCCAACTATGCCTATAATATCATATCATATTGTTGATTTGATACCAAAATATTTCAAAAAATATTTAAATGACATACATGGGAAAGATGGATTTATTTCATTCTCCCCACACTCAAGGATTTTCATCCCGAAATGTAATAAACTACTATCAAGTGGGGATATTGAGATCACAATTTGATCTCTTATTCTAGAGAGATATCTATAGAATTATTTTCATTTAAAAAAACATGAAGACGATGGAACCACTTACACATGAAGGTTCTTCTCTGGTCAGTTTTCAAATTCCACCTAGCTCCTCCAACTCTATATTAGGTGTAATCCCACATTCAAAATTCATCTCATACCGGTCATCATGATGTAATGATTTATGAATGTTCCTACTTATCTACGACATTTAGAAAACACCATGTTACCATTATAATCATTGTTACATGCTCATGTTTTAAACCACCCCAGAAACCTAATTCAATCACATGAAAAATAGAGAAAAACACCATTTAATATTGGGTCACCACATCAAAACCTCCAAAAATAATTAAATTGTAAGATCACATGGAAAAATTTATCTTATCATAAAATTTAAAATTATTATAACATGGGTTTTAAAAGTACTCACAATGACTTTTGTAACTCTTCATCCACCCATGAATGAAGTACACCTCCGTGAGCGTTACTAGATTCAACTCTAGACCACATGTTTTATCTCCCACTGGCTCCGACTAGTTTAGTGGTGACCTATATGGTATCTTGTACATAGTCATGTATGGTACTACACCAATGTTATATTATCATCCCTTGTATTTACTAAACCCAAAATGAATACTTAAATCATGTTTTCCCCCAATCGAAATGGTATGCTCTTCATGACCATCAGTCTAGGGTAGAATCACTATTCTCAACCAAAACCATGTGTCAAAGACTACAGCTTCATCTCTTTAATCATGATGTTAAGGGTTATTGATTGTATGAAATGAGTATCGAGAGAATTACATTACATTATAATGCCTCCGACAAGTAATGCCATCCCATACTCTCCAAAAGGCTATTACAGTCGCCACCTACCGATTAGAAATGCATCAAGTGTTTAAAGTAAACAATAATATAATACACTCAAGGACATTAACCCTGATTCCAGGGAAACTACGTTGTAATCTCATCTTCGCATGGATTTAGTGTTAAGTGAAAAAAAACTCCTTAGAAACTACTCTTACTGCTTGACTGGTGTCAATATCTATCATCAGGCAAGGTTGATCTTCTCACCAACATTAGAACATCTATCGAGGATGTCTCTAGTTGATATCTTGTCATGAAATAACTCATTTTTAAAATCCCCAATTTGTGCCTCCCTAACATGTTGTAGAAGTGGAGAGATAAAATCCACTCAATGAAGATACATTGCCCCATATTTACCCATAAGGTCCAAATTCTTTAGAGTTAATCTTATCTATCCCATTTCTCCATAACATTTTAGGGAAAAATCACTATAAGAATCTCTTACCATGACCACAAATTCTTTTGGCTCATAAGATTTCACTACATCAAACGTTGTTGGTTTTATTTTCACATTCATGAATTTTAAGACATATCCTGATATGTGGACCCATTGAAATGTATATCTAAAACTAGAAGATCTATCCATATAGATGGATCTATCATTTAATATCCATAACTATATTCAAATTTATAATGTACAGTACCTATGATGTCAAGTACAATAAGATTTCAACACAGTAGACTACTGAGAACCAATGCTGGAAGGTTTATGGATTTGGTTCATAAGTATCATGAACTCTAATGGGGAATTATGAATTCAAAATGGTATAAAAAAGAAATCAAAACAACTATATGATGTTTACAAAGACAACTATGATACATCATCCTCGCAAACATGGAGCCGATGATTATCGTCATTGAGTTAATATTCCATGAATCATTTCCCCGCTAACCATTGGTTGAAGAATTTGTTAGTTCTCAAATTTGGATATTATTTCTTGAAAATCACCTAATTAATGTTATATAAGTCTACACCTGAACTCAATCTCCCATCTACATCTGGAAAATGACACAAGGAAAGCCAAGTGAACACACCTTTTCTAACAAGGCTACTCACGACAAAATCCACTTACTAGACTTCTAGGTCTCACAATATCCTCAAGTCTTCTAATTTTATAGCACATATATAGTGTTATACCTAGTTAAAGTACGTATATAAAAAATTTATCAATTTATATGTAATCTTAGAAAATCATTAGTAAGAACATCTATATAGTTTTACAACATCACTAGAAACAGAAAGCTCAAAGAATTTTCATTACCAAGAGAAATAAAAGAAATTTAATTATATCTGTTGTATCCTCATTCATGTGATTTCATCATGTTCTTCCTATTATTAATTTTTACACAAGAAAGAAAATTATTTTCCAAAGACATTGGTATACGATAACTGTCATGGGGGGTATACATGTAGGTATGAAATGTAAGAAAAAAGTTCATACTAATGAAAATTTCATTTGATATCTATATCACTATGAAATGATTCTATGAGAGAGTCCATCTTATCTTAGATCCATTTCACATTGTAGAGTTTTCTAATCACTATTCATATTTAAATGATCCTCCAAATGGAATGGTCATGCTTGAAGGCCTCACTAGTATCACTATGACATATATATGAGTTATTTAGATGAAAATTAGATTGTTATTGAATACCCAAAGTCAAAATGGAGTAAATAATTAATAAGTCATACATCAATCACATCCAAAGTATTAGATTCACAATCATATACTTATCAAATCCATATTTACCATTTCCTTTTTATCCTCCAAAACTAGAGACATTCTATACGCATAACATATCAACAAGAGCACTGACACTAATGTTGATGAAACTCATGGTCTACACCACTCTAGTGTTCACTTTGGACAATATTATATTTCTAAAATGTTTTTGGATCATATCACATGGACACTCCTTAGTAGTGGATGTGTCAATCTTTTATGCATGATAATATGCAATTCACATAACACCAATAAAAGAAAATACCAATCCTAGGGATGTGGTACAGAAGTATACAGATGGACGATAAAAATTAAAATGGAATTTTTTATTTGGCATTGGTTGTACAAACACCCAAAAAATGGTTAAGTGGAAAGGAGAAATATTATAGTCAATAACATAGCACATACAATATTTTTTTAAAAATTTATTCTAAAAACATATTTGAATTATGTGGTTCATGCAGGGGTATACATATTCACCGTAGTAATGTCATATGAAAATGAAGTGACAACTCCATTAGAAATGTGATATGTAACGAAATCTAATATCAATAAATATAAGAGATTATAAGAACATAATTCAATCACAATAATAAAAATCAAGAAAATCTGATAATTAGGGAGATAAAGGAAACGGTCATTAATATTCTTGAAATAAAAATGCTTAATATTATTGACATGAATTTCATCAAATGATAATTTAAAGAAATTATGTAATGATGGTATAACAAAAACACATGATAGATTCACTAGAGTAAATATTATATGACAAAAATTTACTATTTTGAATCTCCAAGTGATGATGAATATATGTATTTTAGATTATAAATTTGGAATTAAGAGAACTATGATATAGATTTTAATTTTGTATAAAATATCGAAATTATGTGAAGTTCATGATGATGGAAAAGTTGTGATGAGATAATAAAAAGATGAGGTATTAAATAATGGACTCCCTCCACAAAAATAGGAACAATTAAGGTGAAGCATCAAGTTTCATTGTTATATTTTGAAGAACGAGAATATTTTTAATTGAAAAAAATGATGATAGTTGGGTCAAATCTATGAACTATTTGATTGATCAAATAGTGAATAAAATTAAAAGGGATTTATTTCTAGGGGTGAGGGACAAGAATTTAATTCGAACCATGTCAGTGTTCTAGTAATAGTTAAGTAAATATGGAACAATGTTTTTAAACAAGGAAAATCATTTGGACTACGGTTATTATTGGATTAAAGGAATTGATTTTGAGGAGGAATATTAACCCATTAAAAATCCAGAAATAATTAAGTTATTATAGCAATATCAATCAATATATTTGGTAAAAATGTAACAAATTACAATAAAATAATCTTTTTTAATGGTTTTTTGAAGAATAATTACAAATTGAGAAACATGATGCGTTTTATATTAATAAAGATGAAGACAATGTCGGATCGGTAATGAATACATTTTATATCATTATGAAACATCCATGGTCATGGTATTCTAGATTAGACATATGCCCAATGAAACACAAATTTCATAGAGTAGGAGTGGATAATAGCATTTATATAAAGAAAGAAATTGAACAATAATTATTTGTGGTTATATATATTTACTACATTGTTATTATAGGCTCAGATAACATCCAATGCAAGAAACTATCAAATTTAATGTGGTTTAATTTAAGGATGTATTTAATTAGTGAAATGTAAATTTTTCATTTTTCATATTATATTAAATGATTTTATGAGATATTTATCTCAAAATCTAATTAAACTATACAGTTTATAAGAATTATTTATATTGAGGAATCAAGGACCATAGAAACTATAGTGGATAAAAGGAATAAATTTTAAAAGAATAAGCTGGGATGAATAGTATATGTTTCCACGTAGGAAAAAAATTAGATTTCACTCTATTTGATAGCCACTCAAATGGATATATTATTTTCTAAATTTCATCCTACTCACTTTGAAAGTGATCCCAATTAAGTCCACATGAAATTTTTGAAAAAAATTATATTATATATTCATCACACAATAGTCTATTGGTAGTTTTAATATATTATTACATAAAAAAATTTATTGGGATTCATGTATGCATATTGGGTTTGTTCATTGGATGACTGAAAATAAATAAACAGTGGTTCCTTTTATCTAGGTAGTTCATATATTTCATGGATATGTCAGTTGAAATAATGTGTTTCGATGACCACTATCGAGGTTCAGTACAATTTTTCCCTCTCAAGTATGCACCCAATTTTTATGAATAGAATAATAACATGATGTACCACTTGTTTATGTATGTCAACCAATTCCAATTATGCGTGAATACTCTAGTATGATCAATCTAATCAAAAATACAATCCAAAAACATGTGAAAAGAACATTGAGATCATGAATTAGTTTATAAAGAATAATGTGGAGTAATGAGTTGTGGTTTTGTAGAATGTGTCAATATAATATCAATTTAACGATATAATGATAGCGGAACTGCTGAATTTATTTTTGTAGAATTATTAGTTGGAACTGATAGTCTGATCATCTATTTCCAATTAATAGATTGGTTTGGTATAGAACCCCCACTCCCCATGGTATGTTTTATCACCACATGTTTATCATTTTTAATCCCATATTAATAACTATGTATTATAGTAACACTTCATGTTTTGTTTAAGGGAAAAATTATACAACTAAATTTTATTATGGTGAAAGGAGAATACGATAACCCCGCTATTTATTAAACACTTAAAATAGAATTACTACATAAAATTCACTTGATATAACATAAAAGATAGAGATGTCTAGTGTCTTTAGGGATTACTAACATTACATACCAACATAGAATATTAAACCGACAACAAATTCTTTGAAAATATCTTTTACATGACCACTTCATTCTCTCATACTTAGCATTTCATAGGATAACCTGATGACATTCATAACAAAATGGTTAGCTATAAAGCCAAGTAAGGTAATAAACATATAATAAAATGAGGAATACAATAAATTTTAGAAAAAATGATTTTATATCGATCACAAGTGAAATATTAACATAATTTCATGATAAATAATGATAATCATAACATGAGAATGCAGAAACAACACTTTCCATGGAATTAGTATGAGCCCAGGCTCATTGCACATGGATCCTGACTAAAACCAAATGTCACATAAATCAGAAGTAAACCCTTATTTCACATGAACTATAATGAGTAAACACTCATTTCACATGACTTATCATGATATTATACATTATCCAATGCATTGGAGCACTACTATGTTTCACCCTTCTTAAACCTTTTATTTAATGCATAAGTGTGCCACATGGATCATATAACTTGTATTCAATCAAAAACAGCAGTTATTCCATGATTAAAGAATAAGTAATAAATAAAAGAAAGTAACATTGCATATTTATATGTTCATAATGGTGAATAACCTTTATAGAGGCATGGATAATGTATTCACTATACAATGATCTTGGCTCAAAAAAATGTGATGCAAATTCGGTAGCATAACGATGTGAAAAAAGAATTCATAAAAATGGTTTATGAGAGAGAAATGGGTGACTCATCATATGTACATGAAATGGACAGTAAGTGAGTTTATAAAGATACATTTCCCAAACAATGTATGTAATTTATATATTCAATACAATAGAATTTCTTGAATGTTAATGAGGGGAGTGAAATTCCTTACAGAATTTTTGCATGGTAACGGGTGTACATGGGAGGAATTAATGAGAGAGAATGGGGATATATAATTATTCAAATATGAAGAGGGAAGTATGGGGGAGGATTTAAATCATACCCCAACATTTGTGATTTAAATCAAAAGGAAATAACAATATAAAAATACATGGGCAAATTTTAAAAAGGAAGAAATCCCTTATTGGAAGTGTGATACCAAAAGCTTGGGAGAGGCTTCAGAGAGGATTCATGGGAGATTGGGGAGCCTTGAGAGGATTATAGAAAGAGGAGGTCATGGTTTGGTCTAAATACAAAATAATTGTGTTTTGAACAAGTGGGAGCTTTGATGGGTTTATATAGGAAAGGATAGGGAATTCATTATTATTTAGGTTTGGGACACCACATATTAAACTAATCAAAATCACAATCCAGCCCATGGTTTTAACACAAGGTTTCTGTAAAAGGGGATTGGAAAAAAATATTTTATAATTATAATGGCTGAAATTCCTAAAATAATATGTTTTCTTATGTTGAGATGAGTCACACTCTAAAGGAAATCAGTTTAAAATCTAAAATGTTTTATAATAATTGACGGGACCACTATAACATTGTAAAATAAATAAATAAAAAACTAAATTCACATTATTTTAATTATAAACATATATTTTCCTAAAAATATTTATATAATATTTTATTACATCAATATTGGTTCATTATGATTTCATAAAACACATTATATATTAAAATAGAATTTAATTTTGACCCAAAAATTAGATTGTCTTAGAAAATTATGAAAAATTCACCATTGGATAATATCGAAAACCTGATTCCAAAAATAATATTCACCTTATCCAAATAATTTTCTATATATGTGAATTTTCACTTTTAAAATAAAAACCGACATTTATCAAAAATTCATTAGTTTTGAAAAAAATAGATTCCAAACCATTATAAAAATTAAAATTTTATTCATAATAATTACTCGATCATATTTAGATAATAAAAAATAATTTAATAATAATATTATTTAATAATAATATTATTTAATTTATAAAACCATTAATTATTCAAAATAGATTCTTTAGTTGATCATTAATTGGAAAAAATACTATTTGGGCATTAAAAAATATTTACAAGGTAATAATAATAAAATGAAAGTATATTCTTTATTATATTCAAAAATAATTTACATAATCATCATTCAATGGTCTTGTTATATAACCCCTTAAACACCCTCATTAGTCATTAGAGTATGGTGCGCGATGGTGACAGGATTGTTGAGTGGCTTAAATAACATTGCTCGAGTGGTTAACTCTATCAACTTCTACTTCTCCCATAGGCGATCTTCCACATGCTTAATGTATTCTAGATCAACATGGGATTGGTCAAGGGAGAAAACCAACGACACAACCTCTACTCCAATCTTCGATAAATGGGCTTCGTACGGGTAAAGTCTTCTGGATGAGGTCACTGCTTCCTTTATCTGAGTAAATTGGATTTGTTAGAGCCCTATATTTATACAAATCATGTGATCACTGTTAAATGAATATATTATAAATGATCACAGTTTTTAATGTTATTTTAAAATCCAAATCATAAAATTCAATAGTCCCATAGGTTTTACATAACCATTAAATGGCATTTAAATAGACCAAGATGGATTTTCATTAATGAATTTTTGGGTCATTAAAATCTTCCCCCCTTAAAAAATTATGTCCTCATATTTTTTTACATAAAAAAAGAACTCATAAATTTTAAAACGACTTTAAAGTTGCTTACCAACCACCATTAAGCATTCCACAACCATCATTATCTCATTGATCATGGAGAGTGAGGGTCCAGCTAGTGCCATAATACCTCATTTCTCTATCAAAGTCTTCCAAATCCTTAGTTCAGATAGAGTCCATGGAACTTAGATTGTACTGATGGAAAATATGAGGCACATTTTCAAAATAATTGTAACTAACATACAGTTTCAAAACATCACCATGTACTAGGTTTTTTTAAAATAGTATGATAGATTTGGCTTTGAAATTTTCAAAATTTGGTTCTTCGAATATATTTCCTTTATTTCTAAAAATACAAGATTCCAAGAGTTTATACATATAGGCTGCTGGGAGGCCTCCATCTTCAGAAGCTATACTAAGATCTAACAATGCATCATACTCTCTAGATAGGGTGATGTATTGTGAAATACCTTGATAATACCTCTCTTGTTGAGAAAGGTGAGAGAGTTGGGAGCGTAATATTTTATTACAAGTGATACATGATCCTTGAGGATTCCGCTGTATGGGGGAGGAGTATGATATTTCTTAGAGAGTCTGTAAAGAAATTTGTACAATATAAAAGGTTTTTATGTTATGGGTGCATGACATCGCAATAATTATAGCTATTACATCCTCAAGAAGGGACAAGAGTGTTGTTTGAGGTTCTTCACATTCAATATAGAAGGGAACCTTTATCTTGCTGACGAAACATATCGAATATTGAGTTACCCTCTAGACATGATAAAATGTTGATATTAAAATACATCAGGTCAAATGATTTATTATTCCCCAAAGAAAATAATGTTAGGGGTAAAAAATTAAGGGTAATCCAAGTACAAAAAATATAACTTATAGATAGATTTTCATTCCTTAACATATGAATCTATAGGCATTTTTTTATTTTATCTATGATCTACTATATTCTTTGTGGCAATTTTTTTCCATTAATACGGGTTCATACAGATCTTGTCAATTTACCAAATCAAATACACTGGGAGTTTTGTAACCTAGAGTGTAGCAAGGCCCGTTATCGTGTACCAGGATACCCAAGGTCAAGCCTGATACTCCTTTTCAGAGTTTTCACTCTTAGGTACATATGTTCTAAATCTTCCTCTACCTAATTATATCCAAACTGGGATGTATTTTCTTCATAAACCACATACTAAATACTCACCAAAATTGTGGGATTTTATTATTATACATAGTATTATATCTAAGGATTCACATGGATTTTCTATTCCTAATGCCAAAATTAACTAAACCTATCTTTTAATAACAACTATAACAACCCTACACTTTATTACACACTTAAACCTGATTTATTGCCTAAAATTCACAAGATAAAACATAGAAGATCGAGAGATCTAGTGTATTTGTGGCCTAGGAACATTACATAAAAAATTAGAACATAAAACACACAACATATATTTGTAAAACTTCCATTACAGACCACTACATTCCCTGGTACTTAATATTTCATGAGATGAACTGAGGACAGGTATAAGAAAAGGGTGATCTATAAATCCCAGTAAGGAAAAACATGGAATAACCTGAGGAATACAATAAATTTTAGTATATATGCATATCAATTGAAAAAAAGAAAAATATGAACATTAAAGTATGTTAAAGCATGATAATCATAACATGGAAATGTAGCAAAGACACTTAACATGGAATTATCATTAGCTAAGGCTCATTGCACATGTAGCATGAGTAGTCCCTCATTGCACATGAAGAATGAGTAAACCCTCGTTTCACTATATTTATCATGATTCAACCCACATTTCACATGATGTATAATGATACTATACTGTACTTAATGCATTCGAGTGCATTTAGGGGGCCCACTTCTTAAACATTTCATTTCATGAATAAGTGTGTCACATGGATTATATAACACAGAATCAAACAAAAACATATGTTTTTCCATGATTAAGGAATGTTGAATAAATACATGAAATTATAATTTAATATGTATATGTTCATAAAGGTGAATACCCTTGATAGAGACATGGGTATGGTATTCACTGCACAATGATCATGGCTTTGAAAACGCGGCCTAATTCCGGCATCATAATGGCGTGACATATGAATTATTAAAAATGTTAGATAAGAGTGAAATGTGTGTATGATCATATGTAAATGAAATGGAATGTTAGGGGTCATATAGATACATTTCCCAAAAAATTTAATGGAATTTACAAACATAATACAAAATAATTGCTTGAATGTAGATGAGGAGTGAGAATATTCTTACAGAATTTGGGCACGGTAAATCGTGTACAGGGGAGGCATTAATGAGATAGAAAAGGGATATCTCATTATTAAAACATGAAGAGGGAAGAATTGGGTTAGTGAAAAATCATACCCCAACATTTTTGATTTAAAGAAAAAGTATATAACAATATTAAGAAACGTTGACGAAATTTTGAAAGGTTGAAATCCCTTACTTGGATGTGTAAACCCAAAGGCTTGAGAGAGGCTTGAGAGTGTCTTCTTGGGAGTGTGGGCAAAGTTTGGAGGATGTTAGAGAGAAGAGGTAGTGGTTTGGTCAAACTAAAACATCTTTGAGTGAGTAGGAAGTGGGAGCATGGTTGGGTTTATATAGGAAAAGAGTGGGAATTCATTATTATTTTTGTTTGGGACACCACATATAAAACTAATCAAAACCACAATACAACCAATGGTTTTTAACAATGGTCTTTTCCAAAGTGGAGTGGAAAACAATATTTTTTAATTGAAAGGTCGTAACTTCTTAATATAATAGGGTTTCTTATGTAGAGATGGCTCACACTCTCAAGGATATCAATTTAAAAATAGAAAATGTTTTATAAGTCTTGATGGGTTCACTAAATCATTGAAAAATAAATTAAACCAAACAAAAAAAATTCTTCAATGGTAAACCATAAATTGGATGAACATAATGTTTATATTATTTTATTATATCACTATTGGGTCATTATGATGTTATATAACACATTATATATTTAAACGGTATTTAATTTTTTCCCAAAAATTAGTCTATCTCAGAAAATTATAAAAAATTCCCCATTTGATAATTTCAGAATCCTGATTCCAAAAATATTATTCATTTTATCCAAATATGTTTTAAATTATGTGAATCTTCACTTTGAAAATAAAAACAGACATTTATAAAAAAAAATCATGGGTTTTGATATAAATAGATTTTTAACCATAATGAAAATTACAATTGTATTAAAAAAATTATTGGATAATTTAATATTAATAAAATAAAACTTAATACTAATAATATTTTATGAAAATATTATTTATTTTAAAAGTCAATAAATATACCAATATATATTCCTTACTTGAACATTGAATAAACAAAAATTTTTGTGATTCAAAAAATTATTTTCAAAGTAACAATACTAAAATCAAAGTATATTGTTTATTATGTTCAAAAATAATGTACATAAGAATAATGATGGGGTTTTGTTGCATAACCCATTAAAACACCTGCATATGACCTTAGGGTATGGTGAGGAATGTTGAAATACTCTTATGGAGACTTAGATAACACCACTCGAGTGGAAATCTCTATCATCATCCAGTTCTCCAATAGGCGGTTCCACTTATGCTTAACGTATTCAAGCTCATATTGGGCTTGGTCATGAGATAATTCCATTGAAGCCACCTCCTTTATGTGATCCAGCAAATGGTCTTTGAACAATGAATGTCAAGTAGTTTAGGCTATCAATTACTTTGTCTGAGTTAATTGGATTTGTTATAGACCAATATTTATACAAATCATGTGATCATTGTTCAATGGCTATATTAGCAAAGTTAACAATAATTAATGTTATTTTAAAATCCCAAACATAATACCAAATAATTCTATATATTTTATATAACCAAAATAAAACATTTTAATAAACCTAGATTAATTTCAATTAATGTATTTTTTGGCCGTTATAGAGAAAATGAAATGGGAAAATTTTTTCATTGGATATTCGGGGAAATTGTTGTTTTTTGGGGATTGAGATCGTTCAATGGTGGTCCAGAAAAAAAATGTTTTATAGGAATATAAATCACTCGTATGTGATCAGGGAAATTTTCTATTCACTTTTTGTTTCCAATAAACACATTTCTCACAAGGTATTAGAATTGACGATTTTTGTCTATTTGACTCACATTTTGAAAGTGGATTAAGTGTTTGATTAATTTTAAACAAACCCAATGAGGATTTTTGGTGGAGAAAATCCAATTTTCTAAATTTTTTTATGTGATGTATTTGTTCAATAAAATAAAATGTGAGATGATGATGAATTATATAAATGATAATTCAATAATCAAAAACACTATGGAACATATTTATAATCAAAGGGGAATTCCAATTCCATAGTTTGTAGACCACACCACAACCTAATGTTTTGTACCAAAAATTAAAGTAAAAAACATTGATATCAATCTAATCCAACTCAATAATTCACATGTAAGAGAATGATAGACAGCATAGTGGAATCATCCAGTCCATCTTGCTAGGTATTCACCATGATAGTAGTAGAGATAGAATGAATGATGACACATGCATTAAAATGTTATCCACAATATAAGGGAGACATCATATAGAAGGTAGTCCATAGTCCATGAAAGCAGTGTGGAGGAGTTTGATAGTAGACTATTAATCTTTTTTCTGTATAATCCATAAAATTTGAATGATTATATGTTATGGTTTTTTATAGTACTTTCTCATGTAGAAAAATCTTCCATCATGATATGTAGCATCCATCCTGACAATGACGGAATGTCATTTTAGATAGGTTTGGTGGTTATGGAACTTATAGGTTCCCATTTCACTAAATAATAAGTTATTCCATTATCCTATTCAAGAGTATTTTATTATGATTCTACAACAATGTCTAGGAAACTGAGAAACAACATAGTGATTTCATCTCATCTACAAATTTAGAGGTGTACACAATTAAATCATTTATTTTGATGTTGAGTGTCAAGTTTTGGAAGATGATTTTTTATGGATCCCTTATCTTATTGAAGGATACTCTATAGAAGATAAATCCATGAAATAGTTAGTTAATTATGGAACAATTAAGGATATGTGTTATAAAAGGAGTCCGTATGGGAAAAAAGTGGATCCTGTCAAATGGATGTCTCCACAATACATAGTCAATATCCATGACATAGAAGGTTCAAAAGGAAAGTATTTATTCAATGGTTCCTTCTCACTACACTTCCACTAGGGTGTGCCTACAACATCAGATTGATTTTATTGTTTCGATGGAAGGAGAGTTTCATCTTGTGGTCTATATCATATTATTCTTGATTATTGGTGGATGATGCCCCTTATTAACAAATGGGATATTGGAATAATCATGTTCATATATGGGTCAATCCAAATATGTGGGTTGACATCAAAAGAGTTACATAAAATATTGTTCAAAATCATAAAGAAATATATATAGAAAAGTACATATTTATGGTAGATGATTTTTTATATATTATAATTACAAAGGTATTGTCTAAATTATCATATGGAAGGATAAATGTTAAATATGGTGTTCTACAGGAGTCATATAAATCCCCTAAAAATTATTGTTTCATTGAATAGAATCACCATTATTGGTAAATGATCATATCATCCTTATGTTTCATGAACGAAGGGTCAAAAAATAAAGAATTTAATTCATCATTGAAAGATATATGTATGTTCCCTAATTTTTCATTGCATTAAACCAATAGGGTCAATGATTACACTATCAATTTTACATTAAGTAGTTATATTTTTATTGTTTTAGAGAACATGCACATTTCCATGTATGCCCGTTAGATGTTGCTCTCCAACAGTGAATCATGTAATATAATATGTGTTATTCACTATATTCATCACACATTGAGGGTAAAATAAAAGAGAGATCAATGTGTCCCTCAAGTTTATAGAAAAATAGTTGAAATAGAAAAATTATTACCAACATCTACATTTAACCTCCTCTCAAGGTGTTATCATCTATAGTATTCCAATATTATTTCCGGAAATAGTTGATTTTTTAATAAATTTGAATTCACATTTTTATTTTTTTGGTGGTATGGGGGACCTATGGGCTTTCATAAATATTTTAATGGGGTAAAATATTAAAAATGAAGACAAAAATAAAAATATCATAATTATTTAACACGTCCCATAGTTTTAAAATGAAATATCCATAAAATGAATTTCTATTTACAAATTCAATAGAGTTACCTTTATAAATGTAATTTGATTAATTTGTGATCAATTATAAAAAAAATTGATGTTATATATCCTTTAATACCAAATTTTTATATAAATTAATAAATTTCACAACAAATATTTGAATCGAAAAAATCTCTCAAGGGAGGATGATTTTTTCAGAAACAAGATACGTGAAGGCATTCCACCCCAAATTGGATTTCCAATCCTCCATGTATAACAACTCAGAAAAATCTATAAATAAATAGTATTCATATTATATTTTTTATACTATAAATTTTAAAATAATTAATTAAAAATGGATCCTTTAATTATTATTGATTGATGAATATGGATATCCACCTAACTCATTGTGGTCCCTCTTCAATACTTTCATTCTTATAATTTTGGAAATCAGATTGTTGTTCCAAATGAGTTAATGAAAATTGATGTATTATATGGAAATTGTATCATTTCTAGATTGAGAACATAATGGTGGTGTTATTTCTTTTAGAATGGTCTTGAATGATACTAATGTTTTGAAGGTGAGTCTGTGAACTTGAGGATAGTGACCTGAGGTTATTGGATAATCTTCATGGTTAATGTGCGACCTTTATATAAAAATTCCATGAATCCACTCATTAGTCTCATGATCAATTGTTTTCAATGATAGGTATGACATACAATATCCATGTTTCTTCAGATGAAAAAAATCCCACATTTCTCTCATATGTTTTTCTAATGTAATTATCCCCTTAGTGTAGAAAATAATTGATAAAGGGACCCTAGAAATATTCGAGTATTCAGTAAATGGAATTGAAATGATAGAACCCCATTATTCAACGTAAATTGTTTTAAAAAAGCCTCATCCATTGATGTGTGGTTTAATGTTTCATATTTCTTATGCCACATGTATATGACTAAATGTTCAAAATAGTGCACCTCAAGTCCAAGCATGTGTCCCTCGTACCCCATAAATATATCACATCAACTTTATATACTAGAAATTTATTTACAATGGATTCATTGTAATCTTCCAATAATTTTCAATACAGTTCATGATATTCACATTTTCAAAATAAAAAGGGTCTTTTATTATATATATATTAGTAATATTAAAATTTTTGATACATCATCAATGATTACATGATCTAAGAATATTTTATAAATATTGATTCATTCATTATATTGAGTTAGATAAAACAATATCTTCATATTTTTCACATTAATTTCCAAATTTAACATTTCAAAAATAATAATAATTTTGAGGTCTCTATGTTCATAACATTTCAAAAATAACAATGATATATCACTTTATTATTTTAGTGGGACCCATAACATATGGTTATATTTCATGATTACTTGATATCAAATATACAATTCAATGAAAATATATAATAATTAGTTTATATTATAATTTTTTATGTTTTATTATCCTACTTTAATAGTGGTTATCAATAAGGTTATAACATTCTTTCCGACTTCCAATTTAACTAAGGTGATTAGTGTGAAAATAGGTGTTAACCAGGATATATGGTTAACCTATTTCTGATAATATACAACCAGATATCACATAAGGGATATATTTCCCTTGTAGATGGAAATGTTAAAATATGAGTACATGTAAACCTTCCATAATTGTTTATTTAAATTTAAATAAATATATATAATTTTTTACTAACATGTGTTATTTATATTTCACCTAAAAATAGGGATACTCTATCCAATAGAAACAACTATAGACATGATACTCAAAGAGGTTATGTGTTCATCTATTTTTTGTTATTCTTATAAATAAACAATAATGCATCAACTAAAACATATATTTTTTGGTATTAATATAGGTGATATTATTCTTATAATTTTTTTATTCACCATTATAAACTTTTTATATGCCTCTCAACTAATACATTTCATATTGGTGCATGACAACTCTATTTTTTTGTAATTATTGGCGATGGATTTGTGTGAGGTCATGGATACCATTTTTTGGCATTATTATGTCCCATAGAATTTTAATTTCAGAAGTGGTGCTTGTGGTGTTATTTATTAACGATTACCTAGATGAGGTTCTATTTTAGACAATTTTTTGATTTAAAAAACCACATGCTTGTAAAAAGTAGTGGGGTCATAACAATAAATTACGATTTTATATGTTCTATTATTATTTGATCAAGAGATTGAATTTAGTTTTTCAAAAGACAGGACATGTCATATTAAGTATTTATAATCTCAATAAGAAACATTCATTAAGGGGATGGGTGGTTAGTCAATTCTGGTGAAATTTATTCATCACTTTAAAAAAATTAATCCATAATTTTTATGAACATGTGCCTTTTATACAAACAATATCAAGTCATTAAAAACATAAAATAATATATTTTTTGACAGTAAAAATCCATTGTGCTATATCTAGAGATAATATACCAATGATGTGAACTACCCCACCTAGTTTAAAAAGTAATACTTTTACAAATATAAATATTTTATTTTATATATTTTCAATCTCTATCAAACAAGGTAATGGATTTATCTCATAAATCATATTATAAAATTTTACAGAATTATTAATAAATAAATGATCTCGATTATTATCATGTTAATGAACAACATCCACTCATTATTTTTTAGATTTATGTGTCAACAGATCCAATTATGCATCTATTTTCTATAATGGGTATCCTTTGAATGTCCTGTGATTTTTTAATCACTTACAAATTGGATTTAAATTTTTTAGCTCAAAATAAATATATTTAAATTATATAATTCAAAAATTAAATAATAACTTATCTAATAAATTCATGTTATAAAAATCCATAATATCTTTCTAAAACATTTTGTGAATCACTATTTTAAATTTCATATGATTCAATATTAGAAATAATGATAAATTAATTATTTCTTTTAGATGTCATATAATCCATAATATCTCTTTATTAACCATAATTTGGATCTTCAGTTAATGACATGAATCTAAAAACAAAGACTTTGTAATATCATAATCCGATAATTAACATTAATTTTAAAAATTTGAAATATATATTTTGTAGTAACCATTATGTGGTTTCATATAAACGCTTAGTTGATTTTGATTAAATGTTATTAGTACATCCCATTTGTAAAATTTCATATATCATATGAGAAACCCTACGATATTGAACATTTTTTAGAATAGCATAGTATAAATAATTTTGGTGGTGTAAATACATTGATTTAGGGATGTAAACAATGATTTGGTTTACCACATCATAGAATCAAGTGAAAAATACAACATTTTTATTAAAATTATTATAACAGAATAATTTATCACATAAATTCAACAATAATTTGGTTTAATAACACCATAAAATATTAATATATGTTCCCTTTTTTCATCTTGATTCGGAACCACCATTTGAACCAAAACCATTATCTTCCTTGAGCTCCTCATTTTCAATTATATTTATTAACAACTTCATTAATAATAAAATGTGTTTTAGTAATTTTGTATCCTAAATTCATATAAAACTCAACCATTAAAACACACATTAACACAGTTAATTTTATTAATCATTAATATTACCCATTATAAAATGTAATTAACAAGGAAATTGTTTTTATTTCATGATAATAAAACATGAAACTCATTCTAAAAATCAGGAAAATTAATATAACTGACTCATCAAAAAAATATTATTTATTTAGAATATTTCCATATAAAATTATCACTAATGAAATACTCAATGAAACACACTATTACTTTTTTTAAAAACTACCCCTTTGAGTTTTTCAACAATTCATTCCCTACCACTATGAATTCATTAAAAAAAATAAAAAAAAATTTGTTTAAAAAATTTGAAATCATCAAAATATTCATCAATTTGTATTAAATGATTCAAAATTCATCTAATATATGCTCACATGAGTCATGAAAATTATGAAAAATATCTTTTATATTAAAATTAATTCATGAACCAATTAGTTAAACACATAATCCTTTATAATAATCACCATTGAGTTTTAAATTTTCTAAAAAAATTTACCCTATTATTTCTTCTAATAACATATTGATAGAATTCCCCTTTATGGTAAATTATATTACGTACTCTCTACTAGTCCATAACTCCTAATTGAAGGAACTCTCTTCCTTTATCAGTAATATCCCACATAAAATTTGAGTCTCCTCAATTTTTTTTAATTTAATGATATAATTTACAAATGGGTTTTCAAGGAATCCTAATCTCAATGAATGAATAACTGTGGTAAATAAAACATTTCATCAATCATTTGATGATGGATTGCAATTCTATAAATTTTTAATAAGGAATACCATAATTTTTAAAGAATTTATTAATGATAGGATTTATTTTTATGGATTTAATAAAACAGGTAAAAACCACATGGCTAGTGGGGATCCTTCGTAAAATTTATAAGTTGATGTGGATTATTAAATTATAAGACCCAATTCATTCTTCTAAAAACTCTCGGTGAATATTGACTTGGAAATAATATCTACGACATGAGTTTCTACTGACATATAAATTATTTTTTAAATACATAACTTTCCTTTATCATTAATAAAATGATATATTATCATAATTTTCATCATTATAAAATTAATATTTTATATTTTATATGATTGATAATACTTGAATTAAAAATTTTTGTCATTATAGGAGAATAAAAATCAATGTATATGTCTTAATAATATTATATTATAAATATGTTTTGTGAATGTGATTTTTTTGTTTAAATTTATTCATATAATATCATTATTAATGATATGAAATGTTTTTTCTTACTCAAAAAATAAACATATAAATCACTAGGATAGAGAACACCTTCAAAAGATAATTTTGGAATTTCCCTTTAACCTTGTTTATCATAATTTTTATATATCAATATATCTTATTTATTTTTTCCATTATAAAATATCTAAAATTATTCAATTTTAAAGACATATTACCCTAAAGTGACTTCCCATTAATGAGATAAATTTTTTGTTTACAAAAACACCGTCCCTATTAACTTATAACAGGGGAACTAATCTCTTTCTTATCCATGAAAATAGAGATCCCTTATAATTGAATAAACTCTAAAACCCCTATCCTACAAATTAATACCAACCTTCAAGAGGTTCTATTATTCTAAAAATTCTATCCCTCAAAGAGTTTACCCCCTTCACAAATTATCATCCATGTATTGAGGTAAAATTTCTATCCATCCCTTTCTCATTTCTATTTTTCCTGTGAACATAATAATTCTCAATTAACATTAAACCATGATAAAATATTAATATAATACTCTATATAATAAGGGTATTTATTTATAATTAAGTTTCTTTAATTAACCCACATTATATTTCCATTTAATAAAAATGAAATTGTTATCTTTTTGTTGTCGAATCATCCTCCTCTAAAATGAAAAATATTTCATTTTCCTTCACTACCATAAATGTATTTTACTAATAGGGAATTCAAATATAAGTATGATATTTTTTCTATTTTGAATATTTCCATATTATATAACATATGAATATTTTTCCACATTCTAGGAAAAATGAAATCATCTTCCTTTAATATGTGTATACTACAACCTCTATAGAAAGATTAATTTTTTTATTCCTTTCATCACCAACACATATTTATTTTCTTGAAAAGTGATTTCATATTTAAATATTATTATAATTAAATAATTTTTGTTCTAGAAATTAAAATTTGATGAGAAATAAATAAAATGAATAATAAAAAATCATTCTAAATTCAATTGTCCGAATGGGTGTAATAAAATAAAAAATTCATTTTCCATATAATGAAAGTCCACTAGAGTGTCTTCCGATTTATGAAATAAATTGGATATTTAAAAAAAACTTTCTCTATTAACTTATAGAATGGGAAATCCCATCATTAATTCCCCTTGAAATATAAAACCCATGTCATTGAATATGATCTACCCAACCCTCTTATATAAATTAATATCAACCTTCAAGAGGTTCGATTATTCTCAAAATACAATCCCTAATAGGATTTACCCCCTTTAAAATGTATAATCCATTTACTGAGGTTTAAAGTTATAACCATTCCTTTTTCATTTATATATTTCTTATGAACATATTTTTTCTCAAATTACATTACACCATATGAAAATATTTATATAATATTATTTTTAATAGTGGTCATTAATTATAATTATGGTTCATTGATTAACCACTGTTCAATTTTCCTTTATGGAAAATTAAATCCTCATTCATTTGTTGGCAAACATCTGCCTCCACAATGAAAAATTATTTTTTTGCCTTCATTACCTTAAATGAGTGGTCCAAATTTGGAATCCAAATATAAGTATTATATTTATAATTTATCTAATATTTTTAGATTATAAATCATATTAATATTTACCCCATTATAATAAAAATGAAACCATCATCTATACATAGGTGTAGACTACTTCCTCTATAGAACGATTTATTTATATTATTTTTTTAAAAAAAAAATTGATTTTAAGTGAAATTGAATTAGTGGATTTTTATTATTCTAAAATTTTTTTTCTTGGAAATGAATATGTGATGAACTAGGAATAATATGACCAATAAATATTTTTTCTACATTCACCCATCGAAAATAGTGTTATAAGATAAAAACATTATTTCTCCATACAATAAAAATCCATTTTAGAGGTTTTATTATTCTTATACTTAATTAAAAATAATTTATTTAATAGTAATGTACACTATATAATATCATAATTCAATTTTAATAATTATATTACAACTAAACCACCAAAAAATTGTCAAATAATCATAGTATGTTTATGTTTGGGTTAGTTTAATTACAAACATAATAAATTTTATAAATTTATATTAAGGAAGAATTTGAGAATTTAATTTTTGGTAATATATGATAATGATAAATAAATATTAATTTTTTAATGCTATACTAAACACTTGACAACTAACATAAGTATAAACCATTTGTTTGTTATGAATCCTCAAAACATTCTAATAACCAAATTTACATTTTAATGATTGTTCCAAAAACTCAAAAAGGAATCAATTATAAAATAGTAAATAAATATTAGAAAATTATTAAAATACCTTATGTGATATAAAAATTTGGATTTTTTTGTAATGATGAATAATAAATTTTTAATAAACTTGTTGAAAACTATCAGGATTTGTTACAAATGATATTGAAAATGGGTAAGAAAAAACAACATTTCAGATAGAGAATGATTATAAAAATGGTTTATCAATGTTAAAATATTTTTATAATGTTATAAATTTATTTATTAAGATTGTTATGTTTGATATATATCATTTTAACGTACATTAATGGATGTTATGACAAGAGGGAATGGTTTTGGTAGTCTTAATTCTATTTCATTGAGACATATAACATTTTAGGCACCGTGATTTCGGTTAATTTTGTTTTTAATTGATTTTGATGTTTTTATCATAGTAGTTCAATTTAATGGTATTTATAAAAAAAATAATGTTCCCATATTTCAGTAGGTATTGATTTCATTTTCCCCCATTAGTTAATATTTCTAGTAACATAACTTACATTCATTGCATTATGGTCATTTACATAAATTTCTTTCATGTAAGAATATAAAATAATTCAATTTGATTTTATTATGTGGTATACATTGACTATTTTAATTGGATATTAATTCATACCACCTAGAGTCGATGACATATATTTCTGTCTTTTATGGTTTTGTGCCTATTATTGTTATTAGAAACTCAAATATATTTCTTTGAGTTATATCTTTTTATCTTATATTTGTTCATCCATGGTTATTATAATCCCACCAAATATTATACTAAATGGTATTTCATATTTATCCCAGGTAAAATGTTAAAAAAATACATTTTTATACACTTTTGAAAATTTTAATTTTCAATAAAAATAATCTCAATTAATTAAAGTGGTTCATTTTATAATGAATTATTTTATCTTTGTGTTTATATTTTTTTATAAAAAACCAATATATCATTTAAATGATTCTTCGATGGATATTTACATTAAATTTAAACTTATTCCCAATCATTCTATTCATATTTTTAAAATATTGTTTTCAAGTGATTTTCATGTTTATGTTTTAAATTTATATAAAAAATGTTTTCCTAAATATTGTTTATGTTTAATAATCTAATATACATTTTATATTATAAATGATTTAAACTCATTGCATTTATGTGACATGATATATTCTATATTAATTATGTATATTAATATTATTCTTGTATTAAACTCAATGATTCAAATAATTTGATTCATGATCCCTTCTTGTGTAATACTATTCAATGAAGTCTTTTACTTGTATGTTTTTCATTTATGTCATCACAATTTTGATATTCCTTTGATAAATATGTTATATGTTATATTGAAATATTATGGATATTTTCTCTACTTTACTTACGTAATGTCCTTTTTCTGTCAATGATATTAACCATCATATCCATTTTATTAATTCACCATCACCCTTGATTATGTATATATTTTCTTATAATAATTTTTTTTCAATACATGTAATACATTACATTTGTTATATATAATTAATATAAATTACATATATTATAGGATTGGGGAAATTATTGACATAACTATATACAATTACTCTATACAGTTTTAATTTGAGGGATTCTTACATAAAATCCTATACCATTTATTGAATGTGTATTTATTGAAAATATATATTTTTATAATTTTAGTATGGAAGTTTATTGATAACTCAAAATATTAAACTATATATTGTTTAATCATCTACCTTCTATCATTAGATGAGTTGAAATCATGTTATCCCTTTTATTGACATGGAGAAAAGTATTGGTGTTATATAATATGTGATTCAAATACGATTTATTATTTGAAATAATAATTACGTTTTATTTAGTGATTATATAATATTACGAATGCATTGGACCTAAACAAGATATTTGGTGGTCTCAAAACTATATATCTTATCGATACATTTGTATGTCTCCAAAAAGAAACAAGAAATTTTGTATTTTGTTTTATTCCTAAGAGGAAGATGATATTTATTATATATATAGAATTTATAGTATATTCATGTTGTATAAGATCATGATGTATTGAATTAGGGCATGGAATAATATGTCCAACATTTTATATTCAATAAAAAAAATTAATTGTTATTATCCTTGTGATATATTTATTTTCATCGTTATACATGGATATTTTATTCTCTCAATTTCAATTTCTTATAGAATTAGGATGATTACTAATTCATTTAAGAATTTTTATTCTATGTTTATGACATGATTACCTTATACATACATTTTCCCTTGTTGAACATTTGATCTCCACCATTGGTTAGTTTTCATTTTCCTAGGTTATATAAAATGTTTTTACAAATGATTTTACTAGATGAATATCATATGTGTGGTATTTTTTTGAGATGTTTATGTGTTGTTATGGATTAATTTTTTTATATATAATTGGTGAATTTTCCATATGTAAATAAATAAATGGAATTTATCAGTGTATGATTTTTATTAATTCTCTAATGATTTAAAAATAAATTGTATTTATAATTCATGAAACACATGTTTTTAATTCATTAATGTAGTTGATATATAAATTTGAGAATATAATATTTCTATTGAATCCAGTACATCATGTATGTATTTAATGAATCAGATCAAAAAGTGAATTTGTATGACGTTATAGTTGGATTTAGAGTAGGGTTTAGTTAACATTAGAGATTATGTTGATTATTAAAGAAAAAAATAAGGTTTGATAACTAAAGGTTTATCATATTTTCAAAGTTATATATTTAATTTCAGGGTAGTATATAATTTAAAGTTATTGTAATAAATTAAATTTTATATGGGTATTAAGTTAAAAAATAAATAGTTAAAACAATACGGATAAGAATAATAGATCATTGTAAGCATATGATAACATCATAATGTTTTGGTAATGGGAGTATTCTTTCGTTCTACTTGAAATTAAAACTCATCATGAATAATATAAGTGGATTTAGGCTCCATAAAAAAACTGACCTAGGGTTTAAAACTCTAAAAATGATAGATTAATTTATAAATCTATCATCACATATGTCCGGAAAAATTTTCATGTCCACACACATGGGTTGACATATATGGGGGATATTAATTTCTTCATTAAATTCTATTTACATTCCATTACAAACAATTTATTATGTTAAGAAATTAGGTTATGCAATATGAGACAACATAGTTTTTTGTTATGTAAAACCAAAAGACTTATCAGATGAACCAAGAGTGACATAATAAATAAATTATCATATTTTAAAAATAATGGTTTTGTTCGGGAAGAAAAAGTCATATTGATGTTTTTATATATATAGATTTTATGTTTTCATAAATTATTTTGTTTCCATATTTGGATGAATTATGATAAACAAAACTAAATAAAAAATAATATATATCAAAAACCCACTGTGTCTTATTTATGAAAATATTATATACATAAATGGATAATAATTTAATTACAAGCATGTTATGATGCAATATTGTGAGTTACCTAGTAATACCTATAGTTATGATCATATTATTTTAATAGAAATTTAATAATTATTACATTAGAAATTTTCATTAATGATTGATATTTATCAATGATATTCCATTAAATTATAAAAGTTTGGATGATTATGTGAAAATTTTAAGGAATTATATTTATTAGTTATTCTATATTTATTTTAATACATGTGTTTAATGGTATAAATAACATTGAATTTGGATTTAATGACAATGTTATTATTTTATGAAAACAACGAACCAAAACATGATTGAGGGTTGAATAAATCATAGTAATAAAAGTTTGTTTGATTTTGAGTTATTTGTGTTATATATTATTGATATACATCAAATTGATTATCAATTTACTGAGAAAGTGATCCAATAAATTCCTGGTGAGTTTAATAACATTTTAGGGATTAGGAAATATATCAACTAGTCAATGGAGTTATGAAATTCATTGTAAATTAAATATATAATTTAGGACGAATATATGATTTCATTATGAGTTATGGTATTAATGATCAAAATTTCATTGGTAAAATTACATTATACAGAATATATTATAACAATATATACATATTTTGATATTTGATTGTATGAATGGATAATATTATAAGAATAAAGGCAAGAAATCCAATATAGATTATGAGTTCCTCTCGATCCCTGTGGGGGTTTTCTCCTTCCTTCGGGGACGACGACGCCGATAGTGGCCCCTCCCCCCTCGACGGGGGAAGGGGAATCGTCGTTAAACGAGCGACGAGGGTTCTTCTAGCCTTTCACCAACCCAGAATTTCTTCCCCCATTTCCAGAAACTGTGCTTTTCCCGAAGGTTCTAGACATTCTTGATGCCATCCCTAATATTTAGTTCTCGCCCTCCGAGTTTGCAGAAACCTCAACACTTTTGAATCGCACGATGGTTGCTCGATTTAAGCACAGATGACCATCAATCGACTCCTTCTACAGTTTCATCTTTGGTAGATATGATCTCCAAGAAAGGGTGGTTGTTGGTTTGCTCGACAGCCGACATATCATGATTCGGATTGAATCCGAAGCGGACCTCATCAAGGCATGGTCGAAAGCACCTCATAGCTTCAACAGTTTTCACTTCGTCCTCATACGGTGGACCTTCGATTTACATATGAATCAGGATTCTCCTGCCTCGGTGGTATGGGTATGTTTCCCAAATCTCCCCTTACATTTTCATAATCCTTCGGTAATTCGGATGTTGGGGAACCTCATAGGACATTTTATGTGTTCTGATAGCTGCACTGAGGCCGTGTGTCATCTGGTGAATACATGTGTCTGTATCAAGGTGGATGATTCTCGTTTTCCCTTCAACTTTGTTTGGATCACTATCGGAGAAGAATACTAGTGGAAGCTGCGGGTGGTTTATGAGAATTGGACTTATTTATGTCCATTTTGCAAGCGTCTGGGCCATTCTTTGGAGGTTTGCCGCAAGATTCGCACTGATTCGACGTTGGAGGATAGAAGCAGGGGGAAGCAGGTTGTGGCTAGAGTGAATGCTGTATCGGGTGAATTACCGGAGGTGTCTGTGATGCATGGCCTAGTCATGGAGACTTTGGGAATCAAATATGGGGGAACTCTGAGTCATGTGGTTAAGGATATCCAAAAGGATTCCCACATGATGATGGCAAGGGAAGTTCATACTTTTAAAAATCCAATTGTTTTGGCCTCACTCGTTAACCTGACATTAGAAGAGGTTTTCAACAGGCTACAACATGATTTGGAGGGCACCTCTATTTCCTTGGCAAGGAAGGAGGCTGGCTCGGGTTGGCAGGAAGACTGTATCATGAAGAACACGGATAATGAAATCTTGGGGAAGGAAAAAAGGATGGGGATATAGGGGACTACATCGGGTGTGGCCAGCTCGAACGATACTTGGGGTTATAGAGGATTAGACCCCTCAGCCTGACCCTTCCTCACACTAACCAACAGGTTTGAAGGACTGTCAGAAGAAATTTTTGATGTTGTCTTGGCGTCTCGTTCTGTGTTTGGTGGTAATGATGAGGGGGGCTGTGTTGAAGGGTACATTTTAGTTAGGTTGGGTCATGAAGATGGCCTTAAGTCAAGAGAGGAGGATGCTGCAGCGGTTGAATGTCTTTCCCCGACTGATATGAACACACCAGTGACAAGGAGGTGGAACTCTTAGAGTAGTGAGGGTATTACTCTGAAGACCAAAGGGAAAAATATTTCTGGGGGTAATAAGGAAAATTTTAGTGGTCCAGGTTTACTTTCATTCAGTGACATTGTCCAGAATGGGACTGGTAGGATGACTAAGTGCGCAGAACAATTTTCTGATACACCAAGAAGACGAATAAGAAAGGACTACTCATACCTTCCACGACTGATGTGTGCTAGATCTTTTCATAAGTGGGGAAAATGTGTGATTCTTGCCTTCAAAAAAGATAGATTGATCATATAGCCTTGCCCAGTGCAGCCTTTACTGGACCAGAAGGGGAGCTCGGAGCAAATTAACTACTACTTGAGGCGATATAAATCAGCCTTTGAGTGGGAATCCGCTACGGCAATAGAAGAAATGGACTCTTGTGTGGGATGCGGAGATGATTATAGGTATTATGATATGTAGTCTTGTGGTTTTCTGGTTGGTATTTGGTTTTCCGGCATATGCCCTTTTATGTAGTTTCATGTTATATTCTGGTCAGTGTTAAAGGATCTTCAGTTCTCACTTTTCCTAAAGTGTTTGGAAATAAAATTTAATTTTCATTCAATGTAGATTATGAGGTTAAGGTTGATGTCATGTTATAGGTTATATCCCTAATTCTGAATATATTAAGTATATTCTCATGTGTTTTATTGAAAGAGTAATAATAAAAAGAATGAGGGAAAAATTAATTTTATTTGGTAGAATGTAACAACATGATATTTCACTGTAAGTTTTAATTAAATAGACAAATTATTTGATAACATTATCTATAAGAAACATAAAACAAAAGAGAAATTGTGAAATGATTAGAGTATTAACACCTATACATTGTATTAAATTCAATAATTTGTTTAAATTACATATTAAATATTTATATAATAAATATAATGTATAATTTTAATATGAATGAAATTCAATCATTACATCTATAATGACTAATGTGATAATTATATTCCTAAAAATGGTATTTTTCAAAATATTTCTTTTTTAATGTGATATATATTTCTATTTAATGAAACATAAGATAAATGATGGTTATAAATATATTATATAAATTATTGGTTAATATTATATTAATTATTTAATAATATATGGTATATATGAAAATGATTGAGATTCTAAAAAACAATTTTCATATAAATAATATTTTTTATTGTATATCTTAAATATATTTAATTTATATGTTTCGAAATTTTAGAATTTTAAGATGAAGAATTTATCAAAAAATATGCATTCATCATAATAATATTATGTTGATAAATTTTTTTTAATTTATGAAAAAAAGATTAATTATTTAGTGAGAAGTTAAAAATACCTTTTTAAAAATAAAAAGAATTTTATGAAATTGTTAATATATAAATAAGAATTCATTTTTTGTGAAAACATTTTTAAGACCAATTATATATTTTATACCAGAGTTTTTAAATTTGGTAATTTTTTTTAAATTACATACTCATTTTTGATATTTTAGAACTGATCTTATATTTAAAAAAATTGGTTTAAAATATTATACATTTAGAAATATAAAATTAATTTTTATCACTCTTATAAAATTATATTAATAAAATAAATTTTTAATTCTTAATCATTCAGTCAAATATATGTAATAATGTCCATCTGTTAAAGAATTAATTAAGTGAAACATTCGTAAATACATGTTACCTTGGTAAAAATTAAAAGCTATAACAAATATTTAACTAAGATGTAAACAAATACAATATGTTTAAAAAATGTGTTGTAAAAGGTGGTTGAGTCTGTTCTCTAACATATCACATACCCTCTTTATTATTAATGATTTATTTATGATCCTTCCTTAATAGTGAGTACCATTATTGAAAATATTTGGGGGTTTACATAACATGTCATCCATATTCTGTAATCAAAGGAGATCCCCTCTCCTCAAATTACCTCACTCATGTAACGTCCCGGTTCTGGAAGCTAGCCAGAGGTGCACCATACACGATTTCTCACAAGGCCTTAAGAGCATTTCCCCAAACGTCATAGGCTACCAACTAGCAGCAAGGGCCTTGGGTGTGATAGTGGGGAAACTATGCCCTCATTGCAAGAGTAACGCAGCGGAAGAAATCAATAGCAAAAGAGGAAGCATGAATAATTCATACAAAAGTAAATAGTAGAAGACTGAAAAATAATAAAATTGAGCACACACATATATATATATATGAATGATGCAAGATACATATGTCTAGGAAAACAGCCAAACAATTCACAATGCAAGAGTAAAAAAGTACTAAACCCAAATACAACAGAAATCAAAGTAAGAAACTCCTCATCGTCGCTAGCCATAGCTTGGTCCCATGCTCCCAGCTCCACAAGAAATCATGTACCTGAAGTAGAAGGGTGGTTTCACTTATCTATACCTGCCGTAATATATTCTGTTTGGGCCCAAAAACATGGCCCAAATCGGATGTGAGACTAAATATTAGTAGGACACCACTACAAGATTTGTGCCTAATAATCAGTGAATATTTGGCAGGTAATAATTACAGAAAGCATTAAATAAGGATGTTCTCAGTAGTAAACAATCAACAATTTCAATGAATTTAGTATCATATATCAATCAATTGTTAAACCAAGTAGGTAATCACAAATAGGTAACCCTCTGGGAAGTACTCACAGCCTATCCCCTCGGGTCCTTCCAAGAAACAAAAGCAACCCTCTAGGCAGTACACTCAGTCTGACCCCTCTAGTTTAGCTTAAGCATAGACTCTCTGAGGAATAACGTACCGTCAATTCCTCCTATAGTCTCATATAAATAACTAAAGGTTATTTGGGGAAGAACTCAACATATATTCACCTATGGCCCACGTCGAGGAACTACCGTCACTCTGAGGAATCACTTACGTCAATTCCCCTTATGGTCTAGCATCGTAAGTAAAAGATACACTCTAGAGAAGCCCTTATGTCTATTCTCCCTAAGGTCTATACACTAGTATCTCACAGCCCTGTGTAATTCAATAATGTATAACAACGCATATCGGCCAATGTAAACTGCAAGAACTACTTGGATTGAAGTCTATAACATAACAGCATATCAGAACAATCACAGAATCCTATAACTAGGAATGGGAAAGTAAAGAGCAGCATAACAGGTAAACTAGACCCAATGGTCAAAATAGGCAATCAGGCATGGGAAAAAACATCCAAAGCATAGAAATTAACTCTATTCACATTCAATCAACCTCTACTCAAGAATACTACCACAATAGGAAAATAATAGGGCTAAAACGGTAAATGCGCAATACCATATTCATGGGTATTGGAAGTTTTTGCACATATAACTCAAATAAAATCAACATAAAGGCACATACCACCTACCTCGGCGTTGGGAGATCGATATACTTGGGTCTTAGGGAATAAATCACCTTAGAACGCCGAAGATATACAAAAACGTCGTAAATGTTAAATAGAGGATAACATGAGAAATAAGAGGAATCATGAAATGAAGCTCAAGCATAAGAGAGAGATTATCGAGGTTATCCCAACGCAATCAACGGTGATCAAATCATAGTTCGGATGCTCCATCAGGGGAACAGAGGAAGATATCGGTCGTTCCCACGCTCGTGGTTGAACCAAACCAAGAAGGAGGTGGTTCTGTTCCTCAGACGCGACCCTAGTGCGTTTAATGAAAAAAAATACACGATGGGTACTTTGGAAGTTCACGACCTGTACTTTACATTTCTGTACCACACATTAGGAAGCCTCTTGGTCACCACCACATAGATGTGGCCATGGCTGCTACATGGAAAGCACACGACTACCCACCGTAACTGAGTACACAGCGTGTACACAAAACGTACACGGCGTGTACTTCAAAAATTTCCTTATATTCCCCTTTTCCACAATAAAGGAAAAGAAAAAGGAAACATATATGAAAAATAAGATCTAGGTTCTTAAAAACATCCCCCCATAATGACATTTGTCCTCGAATTTCTCTAGAAAGGAGGCGTAGAAGAAGAAACCCGAATAGATCCGGCCACTGCGATCGGGCGTCAACCTCCATCTCCCATGTCTCGTCTTTTACTTGCCCGTGCTTCCATATCTGTCATCCCAGAGGAATAGACTGACCATATAGAACCTTTGTACGTTGATCAATGATCTGGATAAGATGATCCTTGAATGATTCTTACACTTCAAACTCAACCTTATTGGGTTGGAAAACATGAGATGAGTATGAGAAGTAACATCGAATCTGAGAAATGTGGAAGACATTGGGCATAGCCCGGTACCTCAGAGGTAAATGCAACTGATAGGGAATGGGCCCTGCTCTCTCTAACAGCTGAAATTTCCCGACGTACCTCGGCAAATGTTTAACATGTTTCCTAATCCTCTTGTGTCCCATACTCGGTGTGACACATAGGAAAACAAGATCCCCAACCTCGAACTCCATAGGTCATCATCGTTGATCAGCATAAGACTTCTATTGAGATTGTCCAGTATCCATCTTCTACCGAATCAACTCTATATGCTCTATGGATTCTTGGAAAAGACGAAGTCCTAGTATAGCTTCCTCTCCTGCCTCCATCCCACATAAGGGTTATCAACATTTCCTACTTTACAATGCCTCATAAGGTGCCATATGAATAGTTGCTTGAAAACCATTATTATAGGAATACTCCATAAGTGGTATGTGCTTCTACCAAGAACCTCCAAAATCTATAATAAATGTGTGAATCATGTTCGGAAGAACCTAAATAATACGTTCGGACTGGAAATCTGTCTGTGGGTGGTAAGTTGTACTCAAAAGTACCTATATACCCAAATCCTTTGGAATCACCTACCTAACCTAAGAAGTAAAATGTGCATCTCTATCTGACGCAATAGTGTGTGGAACTCCATGTAGACGTTCAATCTCTCTGATGTAAAACTACCCCAACTCATCGACACTGAAGGTTAACTAGTTAGCAAGAAATGACAAACCTCCATGTGTCTCTCAATGACAACCCAAACTACATAATTCCCTCGAGGAGAACTCATTAAACCTATAACGACATCCATCGCGACATCATTCCACTTCCACTCGATAATGGGTAACATTTTTAAAATCCATGTCGGTGGTGATTCTCTTCCTTCACATGTTGAATGGTGCAACACCACATGAAAAAACCAGCAACGTCTCTCTTCATACCTAGACAACAATACTGATGGTGTAGATCACAATACATCTTGGTGACACCAGGATAAACTACCCAAACTGAGGAATGAATGTCCCACATCATCTCTTCATGTATGTCTTCTGGAACCCATACTCTCCCCTAGAAATGCAAGATCTCATCCTCGCCTATTGTCCATCCTGGAATAGGGTTCTCTCCAAACACGTTTTCCCTTAGTAATAGGCCTTCTTAATTTGATAGCCTCCTCATTTGAACTCAATCAAGAAGAGTAGAGATAACATCTATAGAAGAACAAAACTACTTCCCCTGTCGGTCGGGCACCTCCAAATACATCATAGAGAATAGATCCATAAGCTTCAACTCAATACTGGCCTCCTGAACTTCATGAATCTAAGTCCTCCTGCTCAATGAATCAGCCATTGTGTTGCCTTTACCATGCGTATAGGCAAGCTCAATGTCAAAAGACTGAAGGTACTCAACCCACCTTCGTTGTCTGAAATTCGGATCACAGTGAGTGAAGATGTACATGATACTCTTGTGGTTGGTGAAAACCAAAAAATTCTCTCTTAGAAGACAATGTCTATAACAGTGCAAGGCATGCACCACTATAGCCAGCTCGAGATCTTATGTCAGTTAATTCTTCTCATGTCACCTCAACTACCGAGACCCGTATGCAAAGACTCCTTCTCCCAGCTTAAGTACATCTCCCAACACGATAACTGAAGCATCACAGTACATAGTATAGCTCTTGCTTGGTTTTGGAAGGACTAGTATCAGTGATGAAGACATCCTCATTTTCAGCTCCAAAAAGGTGAACTGGGATGAATTTTACCACAAGATCTTCACACCCTTCTTAGTAAGGCCCGCCAGTGGTTCTTCTAAGCTTGAAAAGTCCTGAATGAAACGTCTGTAGTATCCCACAAGCCCAATAAAACTCCATACCTAAAATATGTTTCTCGGATGCTCCTAGGAAACTACTGCTCTCACATTTTCTAGGTCGACTGATACTCCTTTCTCATAGATAACATGACCAAATAAGTGAATCTCATCCATCCAAAAGTGGAATTTTGAGATATTAGCAAATAAATGATGATCTCTATGTGTACTCAAAACAATCTTAAGATGTGTGGCATGGTCGTTTATAATTTGATAGTACACCAAGATATCATTCATGAAAACCACCACGAAGGAATCCAAGTATAGATGGACCCTTGGTTCATCAGTGCCACAAAAACATCAGGCATGTTCGTGAGATAGAATGACTTTACCATATAATAATATAGACCATAACTACTCTGGAAGGCTGTGAGAAGTATATTAGATGGATTAACACGCAGCTGATGATAAATAGACCTTAAGACAATAATCGACAACACCTGTGCTCCTCGAAGCGGATCATATAGATCATTAATCCATGGCAAGGGTATAGGTTCTTGACCGTCAACTGGTTTAACATATAATAGTACACACAATGTTTAAGGGTACTATCTTCTTTCATTGAACGCAGGACAAGTGAACCCCAAGAAGTAGTACTAGGTCAGATGAAACCCTTTTCCTACAACTCCATTAACTGCTTCTTGAGCTCATGTAACACAGGTGTAGCAATCCAATAAAGAGGAATCGACAACGGTGCCTCTCCTAACACATGTTCAATAGATAAGTCTACCTCAAACTCCAGTGGAAAATCTGAAATGTCTTCTGGAAATAAATCTATGAAATGATCCACCACTGTAGGAATTTCCATTTGTTAAATCCCCTGGTTATTTAGAAATAGACTAGAAATCTGGGTTGTAACTCCTCCTATCCCACAATGCTCAGGTCCCGCTCTGGTTTCCAGGACATCACATTTACCACAATGAAGAAAAGATCCAACCTTTGGTGATATGAATCTCACCCTCAGGCAATTACAGTTGATGACTGCCTGGAAGGAATCGAGCCAGTTCATTAGAAGAATGATATCATATCCTGTCATCTCTAATACATAGAGGTCGCATAAAATGTGACACCCACCCACCTCTTGGGGGAACTCCTAGAAATTATGTACACTGGACGTTCTAGTCCCAAACAGAGTGTTTAGTGTCAACATATTAGCAGAAGAAAATATGTAGAGCCCAATGATCTCCACATCCACATCAAATATAAAGCTATGGGAAGACCCTCTATCAAAAAGTGCAGATGCTCAAACTGAGGAAACTATTAATTTACCATGAACTGTAGAAGGTCCGGGATCCTTCTCCTGTTGGGTTTGCTCCACTACAAATGTCTGACCTACACCACAGCCCTGTGAACCTTTCTAGCCACACTGAGCTGATCCATACTATTGTCTCTAAAAACTGGGCTACATTCTACCACGACCACAACCTCCACCTCGGCCTGAACGACTGGAAGAACTCCAGTTCCCAGACTGCTAAGAAACTGGTGGTGCTGCACCTGAATGAGGAGTCATAAGAGAACCCCTTTCACCAGCTGCTAGTGAGAATATATGATAGAAGCACTGAAGATTTCCCATCTTTCCTCAAGATTGACACCCAACAATGTCTTTCGGGCAATGTGGCCTTGAATGCCCACTCTTCTTGCACTTGTAGCACACCACCTGGCTACCATAAGATGTGTCATGCCTTCTTGGATCACACCGCGAAGACTCCCTGTAGCGCTTCCTACTTTCAGTAGGAGGGATTATAACTCTTGATGGTGAGCTTCTCTGGCTCACAACTCAAGAATTTCTCAAATGGAAATCAATGATCAACACCTGGTTGATGATAAAAGTGATAGAGTTCAACCATAAGATGTTCACCTATGATCAAATGTCATGCCTCAGACCATCAGTGAACATCTTTTCCAGGAATAACTGATCACCTCCTAAAATTAGATTGAAATGTAGAAACTCTGTAAAATGAGAGGAATACTCCATAACCAAAAGCGTACCCAACTCCATAATCAAAAACACTCAGGCCCGATCATCCCTCTAGGTCTCTGGATATATGTAGTCATAGGAGATACACTGGATCTCATCCCATTTCATAACTTGGTAGAGTCCCGTGTGTGAGATCACATCCCACCATCTCATGGCGGTGTCCCAAAGAATATATGTAGCGAGCATGACCTGCATCTCTAGAGGTGTCTATAGATTCTCCATGATCGCCAACATGGATTCTATATATGACACTACAGCCCGGGGTCCTTCATCCCCTAAGAAAGTGGGAGGATGTTGTTTCTAAAAGACCCACGTCAATTCTTCTTTTGATGGGGCAGGAGGTGGTGCTCCCTAAAAGGTCTAAAGAATTCTCATAAATCCTTCCATGAACAATGTATCAGTACTTGCATCTGGTATAATGGTTGTTCCAAGACTGGCATAATGGTAGGATCTACAGTTAGTCCCTAATCAACTATATCTGGTGTCCGATCACTACCTTCCAACTTGTGTACAACCAGAGGACGTCTTGATGGCATGACTCTACAAGGCCAAATGAACACCTCTGATCATGATTATCATGTACCAAAAACTGAAAATGTATGAAGGGAAAAAATAATGGAAAGCATTCATGATTTACAAAACATTGCTACCTGATGTGTATAACACCTACACGTTCTGTTCCCTTCAGTCATTCATATGGGCGTGTACCCTTTCCAGAGATGGTCATGTAACACCCTAGACCCATAGCGTGTTCACCTAACACATGACATGTACATGAATCATCTTCCCCTTCTTGAGTCCTTCTACATGGAAAAGACACACGGTTCTCCTTAGAACAAGACTACACGGTGTGTTAGTGCCAAACATTGCATCTACTTGAAGAACCTCACCGACCTATGTTGTTAGATACATGACCTGGTAATCAACTCACACTACATTATGTGTTCGAGGAGGACACGACATATATGAGAAAGGATAACAATGACCTGGGTTGTTAGTTGCATGGTCGAGTTCTTGGGTTACACCACACAGCGTGTTCCAGACGAACACGACGTGTACTAAGAAGATTTTTTCGAGTCGTGTTGTTAGTGACATGGCTAGTTACACGGTTCTATGACACAACATGTACATCCTCTACACGGTATGTCCTACCAATGATTCCAAACCCCATGTCCCTGCCCACACAGTCATGGACATGATTAGAGACTACATGGTGTGTACATACAGTACACAACGTGTACTTAAGAAAAACTGTTTCTTCCCGAACAGAAGAACACATGGTGTGTAGTTAACATGACACATTTTGTATTCCTGGTTATCGGGACAGTATTCCTCAGAAACTACTCTAGAACCCTGAAAACAATAGAACATACCTCAAGGATCCAAATTCGGATCGGTGAAGGCCTATAATCTTTGTGAATCAAATATTGGCATCTCAGACATGTCATATATTAGATAAACAAGTCAATATATTTCAAATTTTAGTCAATGAGGGACCATAACACCTCCAGAACCAAATTTGGAGTTCATTAAAATAAAAACATACACAAACGATACCCTATAAAACAACATATATTATATAAATGCAACTATCACAACCTCATGCATCTCTAGAACAACATCTATCACAACAACATGAAATTTCTAATGCACCCTAAATGGCATGGAAAGAATGAATGACATGTGATTCCTAAAAAGTTCCTATACGATGCATGAGATGGAATACCCTCATCTCATCAGGTTCTAAAATAAATAGAACCACAATCACGTCAATAGTAGCAACACAATACATGTCAGTAACTCAATGGTGAAAATCAGATCTACCGTAAACTTGAAAAACTAGAAAAAATCCAATAAACGATGTAGATTGGGTTTTTCTTGTACACGTGTAAGATACTCTCTAGCACAACATTTTACCAAGTACCTATTCCATCCTATCCCTAACTATTGGCTTCAAAAAGTAAGTGAAGAAGAAAAATAATTCCTATGATACCACATTTTAACGTCCATGTTCTGGAAGCCACCTAGAGGCGCCCCGTACCCAGTTGGTCACATGGCCCAAAGCGCATTTCCACCAATGACAAAGGCTACCAACTACCAGCGTGGGATTTGGGTGTGATAGAGGGGAAACTATGCACTCTTTGGCAGAGTAACACAATGGAATAATGACATAGAAAAAGAGGATGCAAGAATAATCCATACAAAAGTAAATAGTAGAAGGCTTGAAAATAATAAACTGGAGCACACAAATATATATGATTGATGCATGATACATATGTCTAGGAAAACAACCAAACAAATCATAATGAAAGAATACAATAGTACTAATCCAAAGTACAAAAGAAATAAAAGTAAACAACTCCTCAGTATCGGAAGCTATAGCTTGGTCCCATGCTTCTAGCTCCATAGTAAATCAACTACCTGTTGTATAAGGGTGCTTGCCCTTATCTATACCTGCAGCAATATAATTTTTGTGGGCCCAAAAACATGGCCCAAATAGTGTGTGAGACTAAATCCCAGAAGAAAACCACCCCAAGATCTGTTCCTAACGGTCAGTGAATATATGGTCAGTAATAAGTACATAAACCAGTAAACAAGGAAGTACTAAACAGTAAACAATCCACAGTTTCTATGAATTTAGTATCATATATCAAGCAACAACTAAACAAAGCAGCTAATCACAAATAGATTACCCTCTATGATGTACTCATAACCTATCCCCTCTAGTCCTAGCTAATAACACAATAAACCCTCTAGGTAGTACACTAAGTCTATCCCCTCTGGTTCAGCTTAAGCATAGACTCTCCTATGAATCACTCACCTTCAATTCCTCCTATAGTCTCGTATCGGTAACTAAAGGTGCTCTGGTGAAGCACTCGACATCTATTCCCCATTTGGACCGCGTTGGGAAACTACATACACAATGATGATGAACTTATATCAATTCCCCCCTATGGTCTCACGTCGTAAGCAAAACAGACGCTCTGGAGAAGCCCTTACGTCTATTCTTTCTATGGTCTATACACCAGGTTATCATGGCCCTTTGTTAGTTACGAAAGTATAGAAAAGTGTATAGGAAAAATTAATCCTCAAGAAATACTTCACAATCCATCTAAAACATATCTGTAAATCGGAACAATCGCACTATCCTACAACATGGCATGGGAAAGTAAACAGACGACTAATAGGTAAAGTAGACCCATTGGTCAAAAAAAGCAATCATGCATGGGAAAAAACATCCAAAGCATATCAATTAACATTATTCACATTTAATCAACCTCTATTCAAGCGTACAAGAATAGCAGTAAAACAATATGGCTAAAATGGTGAACGCGCAATACCTCGTTCAAGGGTACTGGCGGTTTTGGCACATATAACCCATGGCTTTAAACAGAAATTCACAAAACACCTACCTTTGCGTTGGGAGATCTATATACTTGATTCTAAGGTCTTGAATCACATTAGAATGCTGAAGATCTACAAAAATGTTTAAAAAATTCAACAAATGATAAAGTTGAGAAAGAAAAGGAATCATGAAACGAAGCTCAAGAAGAAGAAAGAGCTTACTAAGGCGATCCCAACACAATCGACGGTGGTCGAATTGGATTTCAGATGCTCAGTCATGGCCTCAGAGGAATATTGTGGTCGTTCTATCACTCTCAGAAAAAACGAAACTTCGAAGGTGGTGGTTCTGTCTGTCAGAGGGGACCCCTGTGCGATTAATGAAAAAAAATTGAAAATACACGGTGTGTACTATGAAAGTACACGACGTGTACTTTCCGTTTTCGTACCCCACATTAGGCGGCCTCCATGATACCCCCATATTGTCATGTGCATGGCTGTTATACGGCCAACACACGTCTACCCAAGGTAACCGAGTACACGACATGTACTTAGAAAGTACACAACATGTACTTTGAAAATTTCCCGAAATTTATCTTTTTCTCAAAAATGACCAAAAATGGAAAACATACCGAAAAAAAGATCTAGGTACTTACAACCCCAAAACCACTATGTCTATCACCACATATATGAAAAACTCTTTAAATATTCAAATCCACATTTAATTGTCTATGGTCTTCGAAAAATACAATCCTTAAAGAATCATCCACCTGTTATGAAAGAGATAATCCAAGTATAGAGAGGTATAAAATTCTATCCAATCATTTCTTATTTCGATTTCTTTTTATGCAATTATGATTCCTAATTTTTCAAGAAAGAATATTAATATTACAATATCATTGTAATTATTTTAATTTTATTTAATTATAATTATTTTACAATGGGTAACCATCATTATATATTTAATAATGAAAAATTAAACTGTCATTCTGGAGTCTTGTGGCATGCCACCTCTATGAGGAATCATGTTAAATATTCCATAACCACTTTATAAGTGAGATCATAATATTTAATTTAATATATAATTGTTATATTTATTAAATATTTTAATAATGGGAATGATAAACCATATTACTTTTTCCGCATTCTATGGAAAAGGAATCATCATCTATTGGTAATTGTGGACTTTATCCTCCATGGAATGACTGATTTTTATTTTTCATTTCATCTCATACATACATGGATAGTCGTGAGAGTCATTTTTATTGATGAATATAATTTTTATGAAATTATTAATGTTCTAGAATGAAAATTTGGATGAAAAATTCACTATATGATTATGAAACAATTGTTGTAAATTCAAATATACAAAAGATCATATAAATAGAAAAAAATTATATCTTGATACTCTGAAATAATTTTTTTTATTTTATCATGTTCATATAATTTTGTAGAATTGTGATATATAAAAATAAAAAAAATTAAGAAATTTTTTTTTATTTTTTAATTATATGTAAAATGAAGCCACATAAAAAATCAATTAATCTTGTTATGTTCAGGTTGAGGTCAGTTTAACCACCAACTTGAACCATGATTTAAATTTATATAACGGATGTATATGGGAATATTGTATCTATTCATATATGAAAAAAAATATTAAATATTATTTCCTTGTTAATTAATGAAAATATAAAAATTTATCTTGATACATAAAAAACACCCCTCATTTGCTAAGATATATCGAAACATAATCATCACCAAATTGATCATTAAATAATGTTACCAAAAATATTTATGAATGAAATAAAAAAATAAAATATATTTATATAACAATAATTAAAATTCATTTTATTTTATAATAAGGATATTATTTGGGAGAATAATGATTAAAAATATGACTGGTATGAAACTTGTTGAAAATGATTAGGATTACTCACAACTAATATTGAAAATGGTTTATAACAAAATAAAATTAATTTATAGAATCAAAAAAAATTTCTCATAAATGTAAAAAAATATAGTGAAATGTTATGAATTAGAATATCACTAATAATATTTTCGCTATACATGAGGTTTTATACATTTATTACTTTCAGTACAATAGGTAATTGTTTTCTTGTACTCATTTCTAATTCTTAAACACATAAAACATTTTATTAACTATGTTTTATATATATGGTTATGCTACCACCCACAGGTATTTCTTCATCATAATATTTTAATAAAATTTTATTTTTTATCCCAATAATTTTAACTTATTCAATTAGTGATAGATTCATTTTTTCAGAATTAATGAAATTTTATAACTAATCATTCAATATATGTGTTATGATAATTCTCCTTCACATATTTCAAATAAGTGGCAGAGATTATTCCCATGTATTATATTGTTTTTTATATATTTCATTAGGGATATATTTTTTTAAAACAAAAACAATGAAACAGACGTCTCAATTTGTTGGATAAGTATCTCTTTAAAGATATTAGTATCTCAAATTTCCTAACATGAGTTATAACATTTTATCCTTGAAGATTTTTCCGTAATTGGGTTCATCCAAAAAAAATATTTCATTATATGTTATTTAATATATATATTTAGGAGAAATAATTTTTAAAAAATGATTGATTTCTTACTCTTCCAAAAGTTGGTGTTAGACTACAGTAAATTCAAGGTATCCAAAATGATCCTTTTGCAATAGTTTATTTCCCATTGTCTCCACATTTCATATATAATAATTCATATCATTTAATGTAATCCACCAATGGAAAATAATTCTAAATTGTATATTTATTAGTATCTTTCACCTCTACATTTCAAAATTTACTTATGAATTTGACATGTAATTTTATATTTATGTCAATGTGATAAATTTGTCAATAACCCCTAAATTAATATTTCAACTCCATTTTTCTTTTCATATCTAATATAATTTCTACACATTAGATATGGGTTTCATTATTTAAACTATAATAAATATATATTAATTTATAACATAGGTAATTTAACTCAAGGTATAAAAAATTTGAATCTTGATCCCTTATTTTGTGATAAAACTCGAACTGATCTATTACTAGGATGTTTTTCATCTATGTAAAATTAATTTTGTGTATAATTTATTACACAAGGTATATTTTAATTTTCAACCATTAGAATAATTTATAAATTTTTTTTAAATAATTCTTTCTTACATTAAATTTATTTTCCATAAAAAAATTCAAACAATCCACCATAAATAAAACATATTTTTTTATCCATTTTCATTATTTTGTGAATAACCTATTCTTTATCCCTTTTAAATATGGGTGTTAACCAAGATTTCATATTGTGATTTATTATGTAAATTAATTAATTAATCATAATCCATTACAACATAAAATTTTAAATTAATGGATTATTATAAAGTAAGTAATTACATTGATTATATATTGAACTATTGAAAATTAATTTATTTTTTATTCACATATGTTTATTTATTCATTACTCATGATGGGTTAATATGTATTATTTGACCACCCATTTTGTTACTCATGGTCGGTTAGGATAATGTTATCCCTTTAATTGAAATAACAAAATTATTAATTTTTAGATTGTTTTTATTACAATAATAATAGTAATTGGAAAAGCTAATGGTGTATTGTTCAATAAATTTCTTAAATAATTAATTTTTTGGACCTAAAAAAGTTAATGGTGGGTCTTGAAATTATATAGACCATCGATGCATCGATAAGTATCATCAGAAATACATATTTTGGTATTTTTTATATTCCTTCATATAATAAGTACTTTTATGAACACATGGCCTTGAATGACATATCATGATGTCTAATATCATGATATATAGGCATGAGGAATATAATTATTTATCCATAATTATGAATTTCATCACTATGTAACCAGTCATTCTTATCAATTTGATATATTTATTTTATTTTATATACTTTTATATATTATTCGAATAGTTAAATTTATTATGTTAGTATTATTAATACATATTCCTTCTATAATATTTAATCAATAATTATTACATCAATACCTCAATTTTATGTTTTCCAAAACTAAATGTTTTAGTATAGTTTTTATTATGTTGTTATATCCACATGTTTTGGGTAAAATTATTATGGATTGTATTTTTACAATGATATCATATGTGGGGATTTTTTAGAGATGTCGTGTACTGACTATTGATTATCTAGTTTCAAAAATATTGGAAAAAAATATCTCTTAGTTGATAAATTCATGAGAATTATTAGGTAATGAATTATCCATATTCTATAATGTAACACCTAGATATATTAAAACAGGAAAATCATGCCAGATAGAGTATGTGTGACATTACAACGAGATTATAAGATAATATAACACCCTAATACAATACTATATAATCATTTTAAAATAATTTCAATCCCTTTGATAACTTGTAGATTAAGAATCCCCGAATCTAAACACACCATTATAATATAGACATTAAATCGTATAGATAAAATATAAATACATAATTATAAAATTAATATGGTTTAAACATGATAAAAATTAATTCATTGAATAAGTATTTATTATATATTAAATAAAAATCATTAAAAAGAGAAGTTATTTTTTTTTCTAAACAACAGTATTTATATACATAGTTTTTATTACCTCTTTGTTCTCATTAATTAAAATTAATTTTTTCCCTTTTTAGAAAATTTATTTAAAAAATGGAATTAATATTTCAAATATATATATGAAAATTAATGTAAGGTGAATTTTAGGGCTTTCCTAGGATGTTTGAATATTTTGATGAATAGTGAAAATATTGATTTTTATAATAACTACATTATCATTTCTTTAATTTACAGGACCCATGTTATTATAATTTTTTTTAATTTGAATTTGTTTGAATTTATATTTATTAATCAAAATTATTTTATTTTAATGAAATTTATATTGAATTATGATATAAAAACATTTAAATATATTGAAATTTTTCTTTTGAAAATATGAATCTCTTTTACGACAATGGGTTTAATTTATAGTTTAAGTCTTAAAATTATGTGACTTGATATTGATAAAATTGATTAAAAATTTGGAATCATAATAATTTAGATTATAAAGTATGGTAAAATTAGTTTTTCACAACAATTTATATATAAAATGGTAAAAAATAATTACCATGGATAACATAACAAATAGGTATATTAAGGGTTAAACTTAAAATAGGAGGATAAAAAATGACACAAAATAATTAAAATACATATTTTATAGTCTTATTTTGACCTCATATCTCATAAGGACGAAAATATTTCATTATTTATTTTTTTAGAATGTGAAAAAGGTCGATGTAGTTCATTGATTACAAAAATAAAAATTATTTCCCCCTATTTATATAAGACGACCCCATCTTCTCACCTTTCCACACATGAAATAGTCATTGGATCAGAAAAAAACTACCAAAATAACTTCTATACTAACCTACCATAACATTAAATTCAGAATTGTTCATTAATCATTCTAATAATTTTGTTAATTAAATCCAAAATATATTTTCTAAAGAAAATGTAAGTTTCATAATAATGTTTTTTATTTTATTTATTCTTACACCAATTTAATCACAATTTAAACAATGATGATATAATAAACTCATTTTCTTATATTTTATGATATAATTTTTATTTTAATAATCTAAAACCATATTCTCCTCCCTCATATGGGAAACTTAATTATTGAATGATTGTACAACAGACTACCACCTTATGAACTTACAAAATGCATTTTCCATAATCACTTCTCACGACTATATTTAATGATGTCTTTAATTTATATGAATGATATTTATAATATATTTATACACTTGTAATTATAAAATCACATATTTAATCTTACATTCTGTTCCTTATAAAATATGATAACATCGTTATTTTTTAATGTGGACTACAGCCTCGCGAGGTGATGTGATTCATATTTCATATACGCTTCACAAGGAAGGTAATAATGGATATATTTAACTAGTATATAATATATATATATATATTATCATATAAAATTACCATTCCATTCACTTTTTACCCTTTCACATATTTTGGAAATTAAAACACCACTCGTGGGTATATACAGCGTACTGTATTCATGAATCAATGTCATTCATATTCGTTGTTCAAAATTCAGTAGTGAATATAAATAAGAATATAATTAATTTTTTATTAATATCATTAATATAAATATTGAAATTATTTAACTATATGATATGTTCATGATCCATAACTTTTGCAACAAAAAATGAAAATCAAAACAATTCCCTATACATTCGAAACAATTGAGATAACGTAAGAAAATTAATGAAGGAGTAATAATATGTCATTAAAGGATCATTAATTCAATTATAAATTATAATATTATTATTTTATAAGTAAATAATTTATTAAATACCACTATAAAATACTTAAATAAGCACCCAAAAAAACAGAAAAGTGAGGTAAGGTATTCTTAAACATAATTTCAATTATTTTTATTATACGAATACATAATTGATTATATTATTCCAAAAATTATGTGTTTAATGAATTTTCATTTAATTATGTTTCATTAAAAAATTACATTGTTTTTTATATTTTTTTAAAATAATCACCTCATTAATTAACTCGAACATCAATGATATTAACATTTAAGGGTTTCATATATAACATACCTCTTTTAAAAACATGATATTTTACATTATTATTTCATTTTAAAAGGGTTGTATAATTCCCCTTTACATAATATATCATTAATCACTCCTAGATCATGATTTTTTATGTTAAATTTCATCTACTTCATTCATGGTATTTTATGATCCAAACGTTTGTAAATCACAAAGGTTTTATGTTACAATCTCCATTATAATTAGGATTGTTTGAGCGTCAATTTATATTAATGTAAATTATTTGATCATTTTCTAATAAAGATATTTCATATTCTTATCCAATATTTATGCATGAAATTTTCAAGTAATACTTCCATTTTTCCCTCTTTGGTTCTTAAATTTAATAAAGAAAAAGTTTTTTATAAAATCTCACATCATTTATCTATTTGGTTATAAATAATTTTCGTTTACACAATTTTTTTAAAAAAATTTAAACATATGTTTAGTAAAATTTATGAATTCCATTGTTTCATTAAATGGATATTTGTGATAAAAAATTAAAATTATCTTTTTTTTTACTTTTCAAGAAAATATACTTTGTAACTTTTCTTTAAAAAATATGAATGGAAACATTGTTTTTATTAACATATTTGGAATGAATGGAACTCTTCTTCTTTTATTACGACTAAATGTATGAATTTTTTTTATTTCAATGGAAATTTTAATAAAAAAATAATTAATGTTTGAAAATATTTTAAATTTTAATTAATTTTTTCGAAATAGAAAGGATATTTTCCCAAGAAATATTCAATGTGATCATTCAAAATCATCTTCCATCTAAGATAATATCCTTTTTTGTTACTCAACATGACTAGGATATTTTACTGAAGGATTTTTTATTTTTTATAAAAGTATTTTCTTGAATTAAAACAACATTGAAGGTTATATATTGTTTCAAAATTATGATTATATATTTTTCAAATATATAAATTACATATTATTACTTCAATTTATTATATAAAACATTGACTATGATCATTTATCAAATGAAATCATTATTAAATTTAATTTTTATATTATTCAAAGCTATATTATACAACCCATTTTCATTCCATGGGTAATTTTATTTTATGACTTAAAATTGATTCTGTTTTGTAACTCACATATATCAAAAAACATATTTTGATAGGTGTTCCTATATAGATCTCCAATGGTTTGGGTAATGATTTAGTATCATGAGATTTCATGTATATGATTGGGGAATAAACCTAATCCATTGTCGGACAATTTTCAACATGTGATTTTGAATTAATAGTGAGATTTATCACAATTTTATTTAAGGTTTTGGGTGTTTTCCACATTTCATATGTTACAAATATCATATGATACCATTTTCCTTATGTTATATATCCTTATGATTATCCATGAGTCTTATCTTTTATGAAATCAAGTAATTTATATGAATAACAGGTTATGTTTAGTTATAACGTTCATGAACAATTGTAGATTTTCTATCTCACCGCTTTCATTATGTATTCTCCATGTTATCCTATATAGATTTAGGGTCTCATATGGATTTTTGATCTCATTATAGGGAATAAAATAAGGATTCCATTTTTTAGTTTACATTTTTATTTTATGATCCAATTCATCCAAATACACTAGGAATTTACGATATTATTTATGTATCAATATATATTTATGTTTATAAATATTTTAATAATATATATAATTTTATTGGGTTATTATAGCTGGTGTAAGAGAAATTTTTTACATATCCATCGAAAAGAATAATTATAATACCATATTGATGACCCTATGGTTTTGTCTAATGATAAATATAAGGATATGTATATGCATAAGTCAATGTATAATAAAATATCCCCGGATTTTGTAGAATATTAGAGTGGGTGGTTTTTGAAAAATTACTTCCCTATCAAGATACTAAAAGTTGATGTAGTTCTGGAATAGATATACCTACATGTATTAACTCTAATAGGGTGACTCAAGAATTATGTAGAACATGAAAATCAGACTTACAATGCACCCAGTTTGTCACTCCTAGGGGATATTCTTTATGAATTCACAGACTCTTTATGAACAACCATGAAGTATTTGAATAGGTGAAAACCATAAATGACATAGGATAAACATATGGTGTCATAGATTTAAAACAATTTGTAATTATATATACATCCTATTCTTTTTTTGTGTTATTTGTTTTTTCCAAATGATTGTTATTAATCATGCTAGGATTTGTGGTATTAATCAACTAAATGTACCATAAAGAACTAAGTTAATATATAATGTGATACATAATTTTTTGATAATTAATAAAGTGGGATGATGACTGGAGTAAGTGATATTATGATTATCCCTAACATGTAATCATAACATAATATTAAAAACATGCACACTAAATAACACTTGGACACACCAAAGTAGGAATGAATAGAGTTTGATGAGATTTAGGGTTGTGGATAATATGGATAAAATAATATTTATTGTCCTATATGTAGACAATATTGGAATAAGCACTCAAGTTAATGTATCATATGAATAAAATTATTTTTTATGTATAGAGAGTAAAGGAACAATGTAAGTAATTTAAAAGGAAAAATAAATAGTTTTGTTAATGACATGGATAAAAATAATGGTTTCTCTAAGGAATCATCAACCATTTAATTCATTATATATTGAAATAATGGGAATTATACCAATATATAGACTTGGAGGAAAGACGAAGAAGATGATCTACAAGGTTGAACAAGTAATTAATTTTTTTTGGTGGTGGTGAGGAGACTAAGAATAACATACAGAAATAATGAAGTATTAAGAAATATGATGTTGAGTCGAAGTTATTGATTTATGAATAAAGTAGAATGATTTATGTTTTTATGTATAAGAATTATAAAATTATGTGAATCATTAAATATATATATATACATAAGGATTCATATGTTTAAATTTTTCCTTAATGATTTCCATTAATAGGTAGGGTGTTACTAATTACATAAGTTTTCATATAATTGTAAGGAGATATTTTAATGGGAAAAAATAATTGATGAAACAATTATAATGGACACATATATAATATTCAGGTAATTAATTGATTTATTAAGAAAATATTGTGTAGTATAAAAATCCATCTATGATAAATAAAATTATGTGACGGGTACTATTATTTTGGAAAATGATCATCATATTCCAGAAAATCTTATGGGATAATGGAGAATTTCAAATTTGATAATCACATAATATTTCTTTAGATTTATAAAAAATCATTCCACAATCTAGGAAAAAACCCATCATATTTGATAAGGACACGAGTCTTAAACCAACAACTGAAGGGTGATAGATGTGAAACACCTACCACTGGCATACCTGATATATTGGACATCATTTTTTTAAAAAAATATGGTTTTGTGGATAAATATTATGTTTAACATGTTCTAGGATCAATTCATTTTATTTCATCGTAACTAATGATATTTCAAGAGAAAATTTATTGGATTGATTTAAATAAAACCATTTTGTTTGACATAAAATATTACTTTAGAAGTTTTCTAATATGTTTCACATAGTAATGTTGGAAGGGAATGATATACCCTTGGAGTTAAAAACAATATTTCATATATATTTTATTAAGGTCATTTGGGATATTGTTTTATTCATTTAAGAATGATATGTTTTAAAAATATTAATTAATTGTTGAATTATAGATATTATGATATTTATTTTGGGAATTATAATAAAATATGATAACTATTTAATATTTAATAACAATATGAGGAATAAATTTACACTCTTTTATGGGTCAACGGTTAAAATTTAATTTAATTTCTTATGAAAAACAATATCAATTTTTGGGATACTAATTTCTATGAGTAAGAGATGAGGTGGGAATTGAGAGATGCATAACCAATGGATTAAATTGTTTATCTGAAATATAAAGATATCAAGGATGTATAACTTTTAATATTATCATTTAGTAAAATAACTCCTCAAATTTAGGAAAAGGATATTGAAACAAAAATGTTTTCATATTACCATTATATCTGATGAATTAAATGGTTTATTAATCAAACATTGATTTATGTTATTGATGTCCTAAACCTTCAATTGATCATTCTCATTCTTACGATCAATTACTGCTATCTCTACATATAATTATTTACCCTTTCCGTTCATATACATAACATGACCTATCACTAATGATATAAAAGGTAGAAACCTAGTTAGGTTATTAATTTCATATTTCCATTTCCCTTTTTAAGGTAATTTTTAATAGACTCTCTTTATAATGTGTATGTTTAAAAAAATACATTTTCAGTCTCCTAACATTCCTAATCAAGATTAACATTGAAGGATACAATTTATTTAAGGGGGATACATGTAACCACATGATATTTTAAAAGAGGAATGTCATGTTTATTAACATATATTTTATGAAATACCAATAATATATGAGAAAGTAACACCACTTGACATTATGATATATTTATTATTAACTAAATTTAATCTCATTGATAGCGTTTGGAACACATAGACACGAATTTAAAAGAACCATAAAAACCTAGACAATAAATTGATATGTATGGATTGAAACAAAAAAATTATGAAAAATATACAGTTTAAAAAAAGATAATCTTAATTAAATAGTTACTTACTAATTGTAAATAAAATAAAAAACAGTTAAATGGAAACATAAATTCTTGATGAGAAATTGTAAAGTTCTAAAAGGAGGTTTATTCATGCTTTGTGCGCATAATTTAAATTTAATAAGAACCAAATTTAGAAAATATATTTTAAGAATTTAAATTTTTTTAAATAATAAAAATAAAATTATCATTGGGTGAATTATTTGGTTTCTTCTGAAAAGATTCATTTGTAATGGATGGGGAAGAATACATATTTTTATTAAAACCATACTTTTATTTTTTTTCATTTAAAATAACCATTTTATTTTTATGTTGTCTTAAAAATAAAATTAGTTCAATTTTATATCTATTAATCCAAAATAAGTGATTCGAAAAAATTTCCTTTATAATTTTTATATAAGAACATTTCAAATATTTTCTTTTAGAAAACTATATTTTTCACATATATTGAATAAATTTTGAACCACATTCTACCACTAATATGTGTTAAATTTGGAAAAATTCATTCCATATTATTCATAATATTAATTTATATTATATAATATGCTCAATATTTTTTTACCCTAAAGAATAGTGAGAATAAAAAAAATATTTAATTTGTTTAAGGTAAAAACAGGTTTGCTGAAGGATAAACATAAATGTTAAGGGTCTAAAATTAAATTAAACGTATATAATTCCAATTTTATGATCATATTTCGATCTCATAACTTCTATGTAACGAAATTTTTCATTTGGTATCTTTTTTCATCTAACCACATGGTTTTAATTTTTTCCTTTCAAAAACACCATGTGTGCCATCTCCCCCACATATAAATAGTCACCCCATGTCCTCTAATTTCAAAACATCCTAAACACATTGGTTATTACAATACCTTCCACAATCACATCCTCAATTAACTACCCTAATAATAATTTCATTGGTTCAATCAAATGTGAAAACAAGAATTTTGTTTGGTGCAAACCTAATAATGTTTTTCGAAAAAGAGTTAATGTCCATAACCGAACATTTTTATTTTATTTATTATTCCTCTTACTTTTGACCTTTTTAAAAAATTATTATATAATGATATCTATATATTATATAAAATGATTTTTTTTTTGGTATTTTCTTGATATAAAACTATCCCTTCATCTCTCTCATGGGAAATGAAATAGTTGATTATGATTACAAAGGACTCCTACCTCATGAACAAATGTAATTTAGTTTCCATAACCGCTTCTCAAAATATGATATAATAATGTACATACTGTATTTATATTATACATATGATATATTTTTACTATTTTTTGTATCATATCACAAATACAATATTAATTTCCTTTATATACTAATTTCATGACATCCCTCAGGCATAGGGAAGACTAATGCCTCTCAAAATGATCTAATTCGTTTGTCAGACGCGCTTAATGTGGAAGGATATAAAGGCTAAATGTGTTGTATATATGTGATATATATATTTATTAGTATTTATTTTTTAAAATTAATATATCATTATATTTCATTATCTTTAACCCTTTATGAAATGTTAAAGTTACTAATGTGTACGTACGACTTAACATTTTGACCAAACGATGTGAATTATTCTCCATGTTCACAATTAAATAACGATTATAAAGAAGAATATGACAAAAAAAATTATATTTATAAAAATAATATCATTATAGAGATAATGATATTATATACTATGATCAATATTTAGAACACTAATAATAGAACATAAATACGAATAAAAAAAAATTACCACTCAAAATGAAGTGATAATGCTTGATAACTTACTAATTCATAATAATATGTTTTTAAAGTAAAATATTTGATACTATAAATAATAATATGAAAATTTTATAATTTAATAACATGTTTAAAACCACTATACAAGATTTTATAAGGAGATAAAATAAATATAAGAATGAGGTAAGGACTTTCTTAACTCAATTTTTATTCATTTGGTTATCTAACAAATTCATTAAATGTATTATTCACCAATTATCCATGAAATGAATTTCTATTTCATTATTTTATATTTAAACTTATGTCAATATACATTTTTTAAAAACAATAACAATTTTTACTAAATCTCACCTCAATGATACATATTTTTTAAGGGTATCATATGAAACGTCCTTATATAAGACCCATATTATTTTATGAAGATTATTTTTTTAAAATTGTGTATATATGTCCATGTTTCATAATATAGTATTAATCCTTTCTATGTTGTGAATTTTTAATTTTAAATTAATTTACTTAATTCGTGGGATACTATTATTCAAATTTAAATAAAATATAAGTTTTTATGTTATATTCTATTATTTAATGGGATGATATATCCTTTAGTTTCAATTCAATGAATTTTTTCATCATTAACTAATAAAATCATTTAATTTTATTCTAAAATAGTTATTTTTTAAATTTTTGAATAATAACACCATCTTCTTCTCTTTGATACAAGAAAAGTGGTTTGATAAAACATTTATCTGTAAATACGATTTCATTACTCTCTTTAGATGAAAATATATTACATTCAAATTGATGTTTTAAAAAAACCATAAATTCATTAATTAGATATTTAATTTATTTTTACCATTAATTTTATTTTTTCATAAAATTTTGAAATTAATATTCATATAATTTTCCAAAAATGTTACTTTTTTTAATTTTTGTTATAAACTTTTGAATGTAATATTTTTTTAATTCATTCTGCATGAATGAGACTCTCCAACATCCATGACCACTGAATTTTTTAAATCATAATATTTTCTCTATCAAAGGTTACATTCAAAAAAAATATTTAAATTTTGTTACTTTTTAATACTATAACTAATTTTTTTCAAAATTTAAATGATATTTTCTTCAATAAATGTTCAAAGGGACCTTTCAAAATAATTTTCTATATAAGATTAAATACTTGTGTGTTATGAAAAGGGAAAAGGTTATTTAACTAAAAAGAATTTTGAATATTTTTTATAGTATTTTGATGAATTAAAATATAATTTCATGTTTAGGATAGATTCTAAATCATGTATATATGCCTCTCATATATATTCCTTTTTTATTCTCAATAAATTTGATGATCGTAATGCATTACTTATGACCATTTCTAAAATTCCATCATTAATGAAATTTCCTTGTTTATGATATAAAGAAAGGTTGTGAATTTCATTTTTATTTCATGTGTAATTATAATGTTTTAAAATATGATTTATTACATTTTGTTGAACACATATATCATGAACATGTTATGTTGGGTGCACCCAAATAGCACTCCAATCAATTGGGTAAATCATTAGTCAAATGAGACATAATTTATGGGACCAGGGAGTAAACATTGTCCATTAGGGGACATTGTTTTCATTGTGATTTTTACTAATAAGTTATCATTTAATATTATTTTTTATTTTATGTTTCTTTTAAAATTTATAGGATTCCACGGTCTAAAGATACTAAATTCATTTCTTATAATTCTATGTGATTACCCAGGTGCCTTATATTTTTTGATATCATGTTACAGTTTTGACTCACATGTATTTTTCCTTATCATTAATATTTATATACTAGGATTTCTTGATCACCCATTTCAATATGTATTCCTTGGGTTATCTTATTCTAATTTAGGAGGTAAAATGTATTTTTGGAGAATATTATAGAGAATAAAATATTGATGACATTATTCACTTTCCATTTTCGTATTATTTACCTAGATTATATATGCATTAATACTTTATGATCCTCTTATTTTATTAATAAAAAATTATTTCTCGAAGTCATGTAATAATAATTGTAAAAGGATTTGGTCATAATATCTAAATCTCAAAACCTAAATGATCTTTAGAATGTATGAAATATAATATTTTATTTATGAAATTTAAAAATGGGAAATAATTGTCTTGGAATCTATTATTTCTATCGAAGCTAGTATGTAAATTTTGTATTTTTAGGACTTGATCCGTGTGTTCACATCCCTAGAAATACAATTGGTCACAGACAAAGGTATAAATAATGTTTGAAAATATGATGTATGTCTATTATAATTAATGGTTTTATATGTTAAGTTTGATAAAACATTCAATGATATATGAATGATTTTGTGATTTTATATGATTTAATTATAATGTAATAATGCTCTTTTTAATTTTGGACTATGTTAATAAAATATTAGTAAAAAATATATCGATAAGAACAAAATAGGATTCATAATATAGTATAACATCAGAAATATTTTATAGAGATGAAATTTAATGGTTCTATAAGAAACAAAATCTCTCTCTAGATTATACTTGGAGATTTATGCTATGGAATATATGTAACGTGGGGAAATAACCCTGAACTAGAGTATTCAATGTTTACTATATCACCAATTGGTGTAATAAAAGGGTTCATAACTACACAAAAAGTCTGAAACTCCATGGGTATATATATTGGTTGATATAATTTTACATAAATTAATCTATACATATTTAATATATTATCTAAATAGGTAATGCATCATGAATTAACATTGTGAAGAGTGTCCTATATATAACTATGATAGTTATCAGATAAACATGTGTTTCCTAATTAAAATTAAAGTATCATAAATTAAAAATAATGGTGTCATAGTGGAAGATGTCATCATATTGATTTTGTGTTATTCGCACTTTTTTTGTTATCATAATATTTTTTTAGTATTTTGGTGAATGTTGCTCACAAACATGAATATTTCAAAGTTATGTGTCTACAAACCACTATGTATTATAAATGAATAATGGAGAATACATATATGATTGGTAATTATAGATAATTATAGTTATGATGTAATAAAGGAATGATTCATTGTTTTCTATAAGGTACTAAGGTCAATATCTATATATAAATTAAATCATAATACTCTTATCTATTTTCCATTGTGATTGATATTTTTTTATTAAAAATGTTAAAAGTATTACGTGAAACTTCAATGGATATTTCATTGTTTTTTATATCATAATTGTTGGAAACATATATTAAAGGTTACTAATTACATTTAATAATTATTTAATTTACAGTTATATTTGTAGGATAATTATTGATGAAAACATGATTAAAGTATTAATAACTCTTATTTTTAAGAGGTTTATTGATTTTTAGAAATGTTACATTGATAGTACTGAAATCCTTATAATTGATTATTGATTTCATACAAAATGGATCCATGGTATTTTTAAGGACGTTTATCTTAATTTTTTGGATTATGATATATATCTAATAGGATTTGAATTTATGAACTACTTATTAATAAACATGAATTCCAATAATAAAGTTAACAATTTCAAGAATATATTATTACATTTATGATAAATTTCATAGCGATTCAAATGGTTTTGGAGAAATTATGTTATGATGAATATGTGATAAAAGTATATACATACTAGGGTATATGAGTTTGTAAATGGATAATGTTTTTAGAAGAAATATAATTATCATTATATATCTTATGTGAGTAATGTAGAGGTCAAATTAGAGGTTATATCCTAAAAGAGGAATATTTTAAGAAAGCCTTAATATAATTTTTCCAGTAATTAATATTTAATTATTAGAGAAAGAATATAATTTAAGTTGGATATGTTAAATCCTTGATATTTCATTGTAAATTTTAGTTAAATAAAAAATGGGTTCTATAGAATCCTCCATATAAAACATCAAACTAAAAAAAACAAGGACGTGTTATTTCTTTAAAATAATTCATTTGATTCACAGAGAATAGTTTGGGTTGTCCAATTTATGAAATATTATATAAAATATAATAAATAATACTTTTAATTGGATTCAAATTCAAATGGTATAACAAAAATGAAAAATATGATCATTTTTTTCTTCAAATTTATTTAAAAATAATTGAATTTTTATGTGATAAGAGTTTATACATCATAAAACTTGTGATGAATGATGACAAAATATATTTTTTATTGATAATTAGTTAATAATATATTATTTATTAAATTTTTGAAATTTTGAATTGAATGATTGATAGTCTATGAATTTTATTTTCTAATAAATAATTTATTAACTATATGAATTATTTTTATATTAAAGAATAAATTCTCAATTTTAGAATCTAAATTTAAAAAATGGAACATTAATTTTAGATTCATTATTTTATTATTTTCTTAATATTTATTTTTGTAATTTTTTCTAATAATATTTTTTAATTTAATAGTATAAGATAAGGGATTCTAAAATAATATGAAGTTAATGAAATTATTTATATATAAATATTAAAATTAAATTTATGAAACGTTTTTTAAATAAAAAATAATTATTTTTGAATTTAACTTTTTTTTTGAAAAAATTATTAATCAATATATTAAACAATATTTTACTTGTTGTAACTTATGTTGTCTTAAAAAAACATAGTACATTTTATATTTAGTATTTGAAAATTTAATTGCCTAAATTTTATAAAATTATTGCAATAAAATTAAATTAAAATTTTTAATAATTTGTTCTAAATAATGTTAGAAATGGAAATTTTTCATTAAAAAGGGTAAATTACTTCATTAAAAAATAGTTACCTTGATAAAAATCTAAAGGGGGTATAAAGGATTTATTCAAGAGGGAATGACCAAAAAAAAGTTTAAAACATTTGTGGAAATCGGGGGTTATATACATTTTTTAGATTATTCATTACCCTCTTTATTATTTATCAATTTTGCAGAAATATTATCGGAGAGTGAGTTCCCATTATTGATTAATTTGTTATTAATAATATTTCCATCCATAATCACTTATAAAAGGGGAAGATCAATCCTCACTTCCATATACACAAAAAATGCCTTTTTCTATCTGAACTATATAAAACACAAATAAACATTATGATCATCATTTAATAGGTTCTAGTTTGCTCAAAATACAATCCCTAAAAGGTGTAACCACATTTTCAATATATATAATCTAATTAGGGAGGTATAAATTTTAAAAACATGTAGTTTAATTTATAATTTTTATATACAGTAAATCTGACTAAAATATCAATTAAAATATATTAAATTTATTCAATTAGTATAATAATTTTACATTAATTAAATAATAATTTGTTTAAAATTATGAACCACCTTCCTTGATATTGTTTCAAAAGGAAAACCATATTTCATGTTTTTTGTACGCTACAGCCTCCATGACACACCATTTTTCATATTCCAACAATTTCATAGAAGGGTGTTATTGATTTTGAATTTAATATATAATTAATATATCTATAACCTATTATTTATTTATTTATTTATTTTATATTACAAACCATTTTACATGTTTTTTCCATTGCATGGAAATTTAATAATCATTTTTATATGTGTTGACTACCACCTCAATCGAATGATTGATTTATATTTTACTTGTCATCACAACATTACATGGATGGAAATGAGAATGGGTTTAAAGAATAATATATACTTCTTCTGAAATTTTTCAGTTTATTGAATGATAAATTGGAATATCTATAAAAAATATGAGAAATAAACAAATTTTATATATTCAACTACCCAAAAGAGAGATCCCTATAAATACAATGATTTATTCAATCTATGAAATAAATATTTATAGATTATATTACTCTTATAGTTCATATATGTAATAATATATCACAATATAATACGCTAAATAACATTATTTTTTATTCTTTTATAATGTTATTATAATTAAACATCTACAAAATTTAGTCACTGTATGTTCTTGTTTTGGTATTTTTGACAATGTACTTGAAAAATGATAAAAATATTTATCATTGATGAATTTAAGAATTTATTTTATTGTAATATATAAACTAAATAATTATATAAGTTTGTTTTAAAATTTATTTAATAGAAATAAAAAAAATTAACTCATTTCTTAAGAAAACTTTTTTCGTTCTCTAGGAATCATTTAAACATGATCACTAACAAACTCATCATTAAATATCATAAACATAACACCTAAATAATGATCTTATAACATTGTAAATATCTATATTGAATAAATTCAACAACCTCTGATGATATATTAATGATTAAAACTTTATGAATAATGAATAATAAAACCTCTTTTATGAAACTAGGTCAATATAATCTAGATTACATACATCCAATATTGATAATGGATAATAAATAACTAGAATTCAAATTGAGAATGTTTATAATATAAGTGTATCAGAGTAAAATTATTTGATTATGGTGATTAATTGTGTTATTTATATAGGTATGTTTGTGATACATGAAATTAATGCATGATTAAAGAAATTAAGATAATTTTTGGGGGTTTTCTGGGTCATTATTTAGATTTTTTTAGACGAAATTCATTTTGTTCACTATGTTTTCATTTTTTGTTGTATTAACTAACCATATACTCATTTTATCAATATATTTTTATTTCACGGTATTTTATACCCAAATTATATTCAAATATTCATTTTTCTCATTATTTATTTCATCCCCAAAAATTATGTATTTTAAATAATTAAACATTTATTCATTGGGTTTTGATGATTCTCAATAAACTATTTCATATAATTTTAGAACATTCATAGTTATTGTTATAATATGTGACGTACTGTCATTTTATCCTTTAATTTAAATTATTATTACATTAAAGATTTGACCTATATTTTTTATATAATACGTGCAGTACACATGGTTTGTGGTACATATCCCATTATTTGGGTTTTTATGGATATAAAGTATAATAGGGAATGTTGGGAGAGTTTGGTGAACATTCAGTAAGTTTTGGGGTCAAAAGGAGAGGCGCACGGTCTGCGCTCGGTTTATCCAAAATGTGTGGTCATCCCATATGAAAACATTTTCAATGTGATGTTTTAGTGAGATAGCTTTGGCATGGTGTGCACACAGATAGGAAGACCGTATGGAGAGGTTGTGTTAGGGTTTTCCTAGGCAGTAGCTAATGTACGTTTAGTGAACGGTTTTTCTAACAGTGTGAACTAATTATGCGGAAGGTTTTGGTGGGAACCTTATAAATTCGATCTCACACATTTTTACCACTATGTGTCTTTTTGTTTCCTCTAAGCGGCCATAACTCGGGATATTGCTTCCATCAAGTTATAATAACCTCTCACAATCATCTTGTAATCAATCTGAAGTCTTACCTAGGTGTTTCAGACCCATATTCTTGAGGTATTTGACTATTCTTCATCATTCTTGATCGATTTATTAGATCTATTTAGATCTACATCTCCTATATCTTTTAATTCTTAGACACACACCCATTATGGGTTAATATATGAGTGTTTATACCAAATATGTTCAGTTTTGGTCTTGATATTTCTAGGAGAAGATATCTAAGGAGGTTCTGTCAAGAATCGACATAGTTTTCTTATGTGTTCTTCGTCTGTGACTAATTTTTTTGGAAACATTGATGTTGTTTTATTCATTCTCGACATCACAATGTTGATATAAAGAGAATTATTTTAAATTGATTTCTACATGAATAATTAATTGGGAATTGGCTTTGGAAACCCTTCTTTGTGATGGATTGGTAATTTGAAAAAATTGAGAAAATTGGGTGTTTTTTATAATGTGAATTTGTTCACAGTTTTAAAATATGGATTTTAAAATGGGAATTTTCTATAATTGTGGCACAATATTTTTATTATATGTTATAAATAAATATGGGATGTTTTATTGAAATGAAATGGTTTTCTTGAAATTGGTTTATTTTTTGTTTTTCATTAAAATTACCATTTTATTGAAATGGTTTGAAAAGGTTATTTGAAATTGTTTTGGCATACATTAGGGGAGTTGTTTAAGATTATGTTTGACATTACCCTGAATACGGGATCTCTACCATTTGGGTATAAGGTGTCTGACCCTAGATGGTGGGCAAGTGTTATTTAGACACAAGGTAATTGGACAAGAGATCACTCATGAGTATACAACTATCAGATGATGCATGCATGTGTGGGTGTGTTGAAAACTATTGAATGGGTATGCCAAAATTATATTGAGAATGGGTTTATAGTCTTTAAATAGTTATTTTATGGAAAATAATATTCTGGAAATTGGTTTCTCTTACCTTTGTTTACAATTGGTTATAATAGTTTTTTGAACTTGTTTATATTTGGTTATAAATTTTTTTGGAAAATTGTTTATATAAATTGTTTTATATAATGTTCTAACCATTCTATCCTTGTGGAATGAGTAGCGATTTCCATTTGAAAACCCTACTGAGTAATACACTCACCACTACTTTAGAACATTGGTGCTTTTGGAGAAGCTACCTTCTGGGATGTAGTCATGTTTAAAGTATCCCACTTCTCTAGCACCATGTTGTTATATGTTGGGCTTCTTGGTGATGTTGGAGAATGAATTTTTTGGAATATGGAGTCTTTCTGTCATGTTGGAGTTTATTTGTTGTACTTCCACTATTACATTGATATTGGTTTGTCTTCTATTGTAGCATACGTAGGTTGGTTGTTTTAAATATAATGATTTGTATGTCTTATTTATTTGAGCAATTATATTTCCAGCTGTTTGTGGATGGTTTGTTGGGTTATTGGTTTTATTCATTAATGGGTAAATTGACCCCCACTTTCTTCAAAACCCTTAAGCATTTATTGACTGCCTTTGGTGCCTTGGGGAGGTCACTTAAGGCCCAGAAATGACTTGTTGTAATTAAAAACTACTGTAATTTGTGGGTTGTTACAAATAGTATTGACATATTTGGTCATTTCCAAAAAATTTGTCATTACTGTTCTTGGTCTTCAAGTTCAAATTACATATTCTCTATTCATTGTGTTGTAATATTAGAAAGGAGTAGGATTTTCAGAACATTAAATGTATAGCATAAAAAGACGTAGTTATCACTATTATGCCGAACATCAATTTACCAGGGAGGTGGATAAATATTTGTTTTGAGATATTCCTATGATTTGGAAAACTCATTTTCATATGTTCATCCAATGAGATGAGAATAACATTAATTGTAGATGAATGACATCCCACTAGAATTGCATACATCATTTTGATTAATGATTCATGTTTTGTATAATGTGTTTATTTTTGAAAAATTATAAAACTATTTTCAAATTAAAGGATGTGAGAAAGTATAGCCAATATATTTTGAATATGGTTTGATTTCCAAAAATAGAAATATGATTTTTCAAAGATGGTGGAAATGGAAAAAAAAATGTTTAATATAATTTTGTGATAGTCTATGTAATTTAATAATAAATTCAAAACCATTATTTTTTAGAGAGTGATATTGATGGTGTATGTTGTCAGTTTAGGAAAAGGAACCAAGTAGGCATCGTCGAAACTAACCCAAAGAAGCTATGAAGAATGTGGTTGCACATGAATCATGGGTTAACCATGATCTAGTTCAGAGTATTGTCTAATCATTTCAAGTTGTGGATATAGGGGACCAGAGGGATGAGACAAGGGATATGGATCGTACAATCCAGTGGCTTATTTTCCCTTTATTCCTGAATCATATAACATTCATCCAGGGTGAGATTAAGAGAGAAAAAATTCCACCAATATAAAATTCCAGATCGCATGGAAGGTAATAAGAATATATGTTTTTTTTGTAATTTTTGATGCCTTGATATGATGCAGAAAAGGTTTAACCTTCTCAACCATTTCTTCTATGATATTAGGTCCCAAAAAATTCCTTTATCCAACTTTATTCCAATATGTTGGAGCTCTATATTTTTTCCATATAGGGCTTTGTAAGGTGAAGTATGAATACTTGAGTAAAGGTTATTGTATTTTTTAAACACAACTAGATGAGTGTGTGGATCCTAACCAAATTTTAAATTTAGATAACAATGATTCAACATATCATCTAGGGTTGGAATCATTCTATCAGACTGACCATCTTTCTAAGGATGATAAGAAGTGCTGAAAATCAATTCTTTTCAAGTGATTATTGATGATTGGACCAGAACATTGAGGTAATTCTTGGCTAACACAATATAATGTGGTACTCTTCAAAACCATACCATATACATAATGTATATCCTAGAAATATGATCTATAAATAAATTTATCTCTAATAGAGATGGGGTGTGATGACATAGTATAGTGATCGACTACCACCCATATTTCATTAAACCCTTTTGAGATTCTGGGAATTCTAATAATGAAATCCATAATGATGATCTCCCATTTCATTTTGGTGTGGCTAATGGATTCAACATCCCCTTTTTATTTTATCTTTCAACCTCAACTTACTGGTATAGAAATCACCGAGATACTAACTCTACGATATCTCTCTTCCTTCCATCCCCACTTGATGTATTCTTTCCTGACCCTATAAATTTTTTTACTTCCATTATGAATAGAGAATGAAGAAATATTATATTCCTATAACATATAATTCTTAAAATATCTTATTTATTGAACACATAAATTGTTCATGAACATTATGATTAAATCATGATCATTGTTATACTCAGGAACATTTCAACATTTCTTTTGTAGACCTACATTCTCATTTTGGGCGTCCGTAATCATAACAGGTATAAAGGGTTGAACAACCATTTACGAAATATAATATTTTTCATTAATTTAGTATTTATAGATATATCCTTTTAAAATATATAAATAATGGATATTATTTTATACTCATCTTGAATAATCTAGCTTGATTGTTCTGACTCAATGAATCAGCCTCTTTGTTCTTATTCCCAATGTTGTATGCATTGAGCTTCCATAATAATTTATCAACCATAACCATATTATCTAGATCATGATAATATCCTTTGGTACTAATATATATTTCAGACTTTTATGATAAATATATATATCTCATTTTCACCATAAATATAATTCCTCCATATCGTTAATGAGAAAATTACCGCTGCTGACTCTAAATCAAAAGTTGGGTAATTTTTTCACAATTATTCAACACTCATGAGGCATTTAAGATAAAAATGATATTCTTCATAATAACACATACGAATTCCATCATGGATTCACCACTAAATATTACATATCATTATCCTCAATAGGGTATGTTAAGCATAAGTGAACCGACAAACCTTCTCTTTAATTACTTGAATTTTTCAACAAATTTATATATCTAGAGGAACTTAATACCCTTATGAAGTAACATGATCATAGGATTAGATTGTAAAGATATATTTTCCACAAACTGTTGATAATATCCCCCTAAACTAATAAATCTATGGGTCTTAATGTCCATGGATAGTCTAGGCCAACATTCAATGGCCTCCATCTTTGATGGATCTACTGTTATACCGTCTCTTGAGAGTATGTGACCCAAAAAAATCTTTCACAGAAAAAATCCAGACTTTGTAAAAAATTTATATAGCTTATCCTCCATAGTTTATTTAGTTAAATTATCACATAATCTTCATTCCCGTCCATTCTATTTAAATAGATTATAATATCATCTATAAATACATCTACAAAATGATCAAGGTAATCTCTAAAGACACTATTCGTTAAAACCATGAAGATATATGGGGCATTAGTAAGACCAAAATGAATCACTATATATTCATAGGGTCTATACCATGTATGGAATGTGGTCTTGGGTATATCCTCATTTTTAATTTCAATTGATAAAATCCATATCAATGGTCAATCAAGGAAAAGTATTCATATCTATCCAGCTGATCAAACAAGTCATCATATACGAGGATGGTGATTAATGTTCTTGATTATGATCTTGTTCAAATACGGAAAATCAATTCATAGTTACATTTAACTAACATTATTTTTTAGAAAAGAACTGGTACAACCCGATGTGACACACTTGGCTGAATGAATCCCTTTTCATGGTTTTCTTAGAGTTTATAAATTAATTACAATAACTTAATCGAATCCAATATATCTTTAATATTCGTGGAGAACAGTTTATGAGTTTTGTCGAGAACTCATCTTCATGTTTTAGTGGAAGGTTGGGAAACAATTCTAGAAATACATCCTAAAAATCCTCATAAATGTGCATATCAGTAATGTTTATTTCACCCCAACCATTTATGATAACAAATATATTGAATTGGAATTAATACCCAAACTCTATATGAAATATCTACCATAAGATCATACATATAAACACATTGAATTATGATCATATTGGGGTTTTAAATATAAAATATAACATCCCTACAATGACAATTGATGATGGATTTATGCGGGGAAAGATAATACATTCATATGATTTCACCAAATTCAACCAAAGGAAGAATGAAAATATTCTCAGGAATCACATTTCCACAAATGTCAAACAAAGAGGAATCATAGACAAGATATTAAATTATTTTACCACTTGGGGATTGAAATTATAATTCCGCATATAATTGTTTTGGTGGAATTATAACACCTTTAGAAAAATCATTATATTTGAAATAGTGGGAAGATCTATATTGAAATTGGAAATTATCCTTTCTAATGTGGATGGTATGTGTTTCTTTCCTTGCATAATTATTTCTCCCCTCATCAAAAATAATAATTGCATTATATTTCCATATATCCCTCAGCATAAGAGGATTTTGACATGATTCACCATCACCAACCATTGGGTTTGGGTAGTGGTTAGAATAATGTCCAATGTCCTCACTCTTGTAGCACTAAATCAATGAAGGTGGTGCATTATTTGCAGCCTTCTATCCATTAGAATTTTGTGCTAAATTAATCCCATCATTTCGACAATCAATTTCTATATCAAAATTATTTCCACATATAAATCAATTAATACACCTCTTATGATAAATTCCTTCATTCTTCTTCCCCCATTTGGAGCATAAATGAAAACACATGTTACATTTTTCAAGGTTTTTATATTTTCCATAAAACTACATCTTCTACCTCTAATAAAAACTATGATATTGTAACATGAATCCAAAATCTATTTCAATCTTTTTTTCACAACACATAATCTCTTTGTAGCTACAAAATTAAATTGTGGTTAATTCCCTTCCAAGACATTTCACTATGATAATAAAGAACCTATCAATATTACATTCAATTTGGGTGATAATTCCTAAAGAAAAATTCTCATGTATCATGAAATTATCTGTGTTTGTACTAATAGATTCATCATCCCATTTCTTACACTCAAGGAACACTTCATCCACCAAGGTAAAAAGACTACAAAGAACGTATTTGTTGAAAATTCATTTCTTGAACTCTAACCAATCCATGAATTCAATATAATCTTGTTGGAACGTATTCTTGATTAATGTTCACCACTTGTCTGCTTTTTTTATAACCCATAAACAACCAGAATGACATTCTCATGCCTGGAACATTGATGAATATAGAATATTTTTTCACTAGTTTTGATCCATTTTTTAGAAATAAGTGTATCATATGACCCATTTAAAATAGGTGGAGGTTTCCTCATGAAAGGATCAATAGAATGTTTTTCCCAAATTTTATGATTTGGAAGTCCACCATTATGTATAGCTTGAGAAATGTGTGTGATCATAGAGGTGAGTTTTTTCATTCTAGATCCCATTTAATTATGTTTATTAGGTGGATAGTTACTACATTTATCACTATAATCACCATTAATGCGGTTTCTTTAGGATTCAAACATTGACTAAAACCAAAATCCTTGAAAAAGAAATTACTCTCATATTGAGGAAATAAAAATTATAAAAATTTAATTATAGTATTTCTAAATTATGAAACCTTCATTAATTTATGACATATTTTTTTATCCTATGTTATTCATAATAAAACACTATTTAAATCCTTTATGATGGTTAGTTAGGTGATAGTAAATTTACAATGAATATCTCCTGGAATTGTGAAACCAGGAGTGAAAAAAATGACTATTTTCAAGTACCATATTACCCCGAGTCAATACCGAATATTCTTGTCGGAGTTATTACACCTTGTAACATCTACAGTATATCAACATCCACTTTTAGTATCCAAACATGGATGTCTTTCTAGGAAACTACTCACTCTATCCTATACAAATATTCATGGACATTTTCTTAAACTTGTACATATCCTTATACAAATCAATATAAATTTCATTAAGATTCTCACTATGGATTTCAGGTCATTGAATCCACTTGTTGACTAAAACGTTTCTCAGCTATCAACTATATTGACTGTCAATTTTCTTACATTAACATTACATAATATTTTTATAATACTTAATATAATATACAATAGATGATTTAATTTTTTATTAGTATAGGGCCTTTCGGAACCTAGAAATATGAATATTGTTACATAAATGAGTTATAACAAATCATAAAATTTTATTCTTTAAAAGAACACTTCCTAAACACTTCTGACCTAATACATATCATAATAAACATGGGGAAGGAAACATAAAATGAGGTTATACCAAATTCCCAGTAAGGGTAAATAAGGGAGATATGTAAGTACAATTATGATAATGAGGTCAAATTAAAATTATCATTAAAATATAAGATCAAACCATTAATATCAAATACCATATTCGTGAATGATGGCATAAATCTTGGAAATTCGTAAGACATTAATCATGAAGAAAATAACAAAAATTATCCATGATATCATAAAATATGAATAAAACATGGAATTATGGTAGACACATAAGAATATGATATGATTTACATAGTAGCTACAACATTTTTGGTCGACCATTCAATTGGAAAAATTCCTTTTGTGAACTAGGTTCACCCATGTTCAAGCCTGATATCACTAAACTGAGTTCACACCTTATTTTGGCCTTGTATTACTGAACTTTGTTCATTTTTCATTACATACCTATAATACTGAAGTGTGTTCATTTTTATTACATCCATGCCTATATGATGAGATATAATTCCATATGGAATTCATTGAGAGAAAATATAGGTCACGCCCATCACATAATGAAACCATAAACACATGATTCACAAGATCATAAATAATCATATCATAACCCATGAAATGAAATTTCTATTAGAAACATGTAATCATACCATAACATATTGAAAAGATTTTTTTATAATTATCTCATCATAAACATGACCCATGAAAAGAAGTGTGTTTTAATAGAATATTACCCCTGAAACATTAATATGTTTTAAAAACATCATTCCATGAAAACATATACCATTCAAAAAAATAATATGGATGTACACATTGAATAATTTCCCTATAAAGGCATGAGTAACTCGATGTAATGACATATTAGATGGGAAATAAATTTCAATGATCTTTTATAATTAATTTTTTTGGAATATATACTTTTCTCTATGAGAAGGTATTTTTTGAATATAAATACGTTTGATTTTTTTTAAATATAGATTTGAAAACATATAAAGGAATCATTGAAAAACATAAAACGTTTTTAAAATAAATTTTTATTGAAATTTTTCTTCACAATATATTTAAAATCGTTTTTTAAAACATTTTAGATAATCATGGATTTTGAGTTCAATAGTGTTCTGACTGAAGAGAGAGACAATAAGACTTAACTAAAATAATAATATTTTAAGTAATTATGAGTGGGAAAATTTTAATAATATAAAAGGATATATTTAATAACTATAATATAATAAAATTCATGAGTGTTCATGATAGATGTATCATAATATTTCATCAAATCAGCATAATCATTAATAGTATCTAAAAAGCGATGAGATTGTTTCAATAAAATATTACCCAATGGTTACCTGGTATCATACACTCCATGTTAGAAAAGGAAATTAAATGATTATGAAAATAAAATGAAATGAATTAGATTCATGATATATCATTTAAAATGGAATTATATACACCTAGAGTAGTATTTATCTGTATAACAAACCATGATTCTCAATGAATTAAAATCAAGACAAAACAATTTAATCGATTTAGAAACCATGGAAACATAGAGACCATGAAATAATGATCATAATATGGATATGAAAACACCCATAAATTTATTTATATGAATAATTTAATACATCCATATGTAGTATACACACCACACAAAAAAGGAGGTGAATAAATAATTTATCTTAGGGAAATGAAAAGTGAGATGAAATCCCCTTACATTGTATCTCGAATCTCATCATACTCATTCATAAAATTTTTTTAATAGAAATATATTAATTATAAAAAATTTATAGAAAGCATATTTTTATATATAATTTCATATAAGGTTATATTATGACATTATAATACCTTCCTTTTAACCATTCCATGTTAAGGTTTCACTTCAGATAATATTCACTTTGTTCATCACATTTCTAATAATTTGTTATATAATTGGTCCTTATACATGTATCATGATTCCAGAATGTAAAACATGATATAAATATCAGATATATTCAGTTTAGTTTAATCTATAATATTCCACATAATGTATAATTATGAAATGAACTACATTGTTCATTGATATAGTAAGTCAGCTGTACTCATGAATGTTATTTCTATTTTTATTGTTTTATTTAAAGAAATAAAGTAATATACCTTTATATCACTATTAATGGATCATGATTAAATTATATATATGATATAATTTCACTAAACATGTCATTAATACAATACATGTATTTTGTAATTGAATCACATTACCTTGAGGGAGTGGTAGTCCATACATCTTCAAATGAAATCATCGTATTTACACCAAAAGAAAAGTAAAAATATATGACTTGAAAAATGAATAAAGTTGAATAAAATCATAATAAATATAATGTATAAAATATATAACCATATTTTTCATCAAAATTTTTACCAGGAGTTATATTAAAGTAAAAATGAACAATAATATTTTAGTGAGGTGGTAGTTCTCCGTACACATAAACACTCTGTTCATTATCCATTCGATTGTGGAGAGAGTAAGTGAAGGTTTAAATAAGAGAATTAAAATATAACAGTTTATAGAGGATAAAACATCAATTATGACATCACATAATAAATATAATGGAGGGGTGGAGAAGGAAAATATAATAAATGAGGTAGAGAGAAGGTGTTACCACTCAATCTTGTAACTCTTTTTGGTTGGTGCCAAAAAGTATTCCTTGGAAGAAATTATTCCCAAAGGAATGCTTAAAATATGTAAGGGGATTTGGTGAAATGTATTATTGATATCAGGTCCAAACCTATGTCATTTGAGAGTTGTGATGATGAGTGAGACATGGTGGCCTTTTACAGGGAATATAAAGGACTCACTCTGTATTTTTTCAAATGAAGTTTGGTGTACACACGTTTTTACCTAAAAAAAAGTCATAAAAAACCCAATAAAACAATAATATAATGTAAATAGATGAATAATTTCCTTCCAATGGGGGTTTAAATAGTGTATAAGTAGTTTTGGGTTATAAATTTAATGTTTAGTCCTTTGTTACGCTTAATTTTAAATTAATCGATTTAATTAATTTTAATTGTTTTCACTAATATTTTTGATCAAAAACTTATAATACCTTGAATGAATTTATAAATTAGGCTGATTAAAAAAATGGATTCCAATTTTCAAAATTCTAACCACATAATTGGCATAGATTAATATAATATTAATCCTTAAGATAATTAAAAAATGTAGGTTTTTAAAGTAAAAACATTCAAATGTTTTATATGTTTTTATATCGAATTTCATTGTCAATTTGATCTAAATGGATTAAATTTTATTTACTGAAAAATATATTTTATTATTATAATTTCAAACCAATTTCCAAAATAATATAATCTAAAAAATTATTTAGAATAAAAAGTACTTATGAACTAAAATTCATTATTTTTTACTATTCATCCAAAAATGATGTTTCTAAAAAAATCCAAAAATTTGACCCTATTATAATTTAGACAATATAAATTCAAACAAGGATTTTATTTTATAAAATTATATTTCTAAATGTGTTTAGTTAAATTTTATTTCTTCATGAACGACTTGAAAGTTGTTTTTTTGATATTTTTGTAGTCATACAAGGGCATTACCAAAAATTATATCTTTTGTTATCAATAAGTTTTATTTATTAAAATCCATTATAAGATATATTTTAAATTATGTTATTACTATTCACATTTCTATTTTAATTGATCAGTTTATAATCATCTCATTAAAATTTTTATGAAAATAAAATAATTTTTCATAGAAACATTGGTGTTGTGTGTAATGTATGCCAAGTTAATGTTTTGTATAACGTATGCTATGTATGGGCGATACAAAAGCATATTTGACATGTTTCCTTAAAAGAAATAAATTAAATTTTAATTTATTCAAAATAATTGTATATAAAAACTTGGGGTGTTACAGTAATCTCATGCATCATGATACCTCTTCTGCCAATACAATTCCCAAGAAAGTTTAAATCTATGGGTAAACCGACATTTGATTCTAGATTACTGATTGAAATCATGAGAAAAATGATTCATCGATGAGATATATAATTATTGGACAAACCCATCACTTCATGTATAAATCATTACTCTTATATCAATGATTTTATTTAATTCTTGGACAATGTGACTTATCAACAAATATACATATTGAGTAATGAATACATATTTCTGAATATTTCCCTAGTAAAAAATTTAACATTTTTTATTGAACACTATATTTAGGAATGATAAATTGATAATGAAATAAAAATGTCTATGAAAAGTATTATGAATATTTTAGGGAAATTCAATGTCTGATAGTCACGTAATAAATAATAATTAATGGAAAATTTAATAACTAAAAAATAAATCAACAAAGTGAGTATAAATTCATTCCCTAGTCAAAATTATGATAAATCATACATATAAATAGTAATTTTGGATTCAATAAAACACTTTCCAAGTGATGTAGATATAAAATAATGTTTTTTAATTCATGAATATATATACAATAAAAATAACATTTGAATCATTCTTGTGGAATATATGCTTTGCACATCGAAAATATTTAAAAAAAATAAAAGTCTAAAAAAATATTTTGAAAATAAACTTTTTCCAAATAAACAATTCAAACATACAATTCAAGCTATAAATCATTGAGGGGTCATGATGGAATTAAATTTCATACGTTTCATAGATATTGAATCAAATGTTCCTATCATATATTATTTTAAATAAAAAATATCCTTTATTGGAAAATGATAAAAAGTTTTAATTGAAGTTTTTTTTAAAAAGGTAAAAAAATTGAAAATTTATTCAAAAAATTATTTTGAAATGATAAAAAATTATAACTTTGTTTTTGAAATCATGGCATTCGAAGGAAAAGGATTTTCGATAAAAGTGATAAATAAATTGTGATTTTATTGAAAACATTTTCTCAATCAATTTAAAACCCCAAGAGTTGTAAAACGTTACTATTAAATGAAAAATTAATGAAAAACCAGAGTACATGAAAATGAAATTGATTTATTAGAAAATTACTATATAGAGACCTAGTATTAATAAATATGTATATTACATAATTTTAGATGAATATTTATTATATTACAAATATACATGCTAGATGACCATAATAGTTTATTGTCTTTGGAAACATGGAAACATGTCTTTTTTCCTAGTGAAATGTATTTAACATCGCCCATAAACATCTCTTTCATTAGTATTTATGCCTAAAACCTTTCATCACACTGTTGTGAAGGTAACATAAGAAAGGGGTGTGCTTAAATACTCTATAAGGGTAAAAAAAGAATACGTATATGCATAATCATGAGATTAAATGGTATGAGAACATGATAAAAACATTAGATTTTAATACACTACATGTAAAATATAATGAACATGAACCATGGAATAAATCATGGATGTTAGTAATAAATGATTCATAATGAAATAAAGAGCACAGTCAATGAAATTGTAATATTGGAAAACGACAATGATCATAATGAAATAAATAGAACAGTCTGTGAATTTGTAATATAGAAATAAGATATGGAATTTTGGAATAAATAAAACATTTTATACCATTTCATGTATGTCAAGATTTATTGCCAAAAAATATCTGTGTACTTCATGGGAACCATAGTAACGGGGCTGGACACACCACCATCCCCAGTCAATGTTCTTTCCATGAAAGGGATTGGGATTCCCCATCTTCCTGTAATGAATTGAGTTCCCCATATTCTATCATCAAGGTGACTATACCAACTAGGCAGGACAATCCACCGTCACTAGAGTATATCCTTTCTTTGTTAGGGATTTGGTTTCCCCATCTTCCAATAGTGGATCACTCTCAATAGCTTTATTCCCATAATTATCTTCTATGATATAAATCATTACCCAATTCATTTCAGGGAGATATATGGCCCACTCTTCACATAATGAAATTATATATACATGTTCCACAATATCATAAATTCACATATCACATATCATAACCCTTGAAATTTAATGGGTAAAATAAATTTGTAAACATATCATAACCAATATAAAGAGACATGATTCATAATCAATTTATCATAAATATAACACAAAAAAAGAAGCAGGTTTCAAAATAATATAACCCATGAAATATAAACATGTATCATAAAAATAATATCCATGAATAATAAATGGGTTTTATAAAGATGATGACATTAATCATAAATCATTCATGAAAAAGATATGAATGGAACTATGAATTATATTCTTAAAAGGTATGAGTAACATCAATATACATCATAATAGATGGAAGATACATATGAAATATCATCATAAAACGTTTATTGAGGAAAATATCATTTCATTTTTGAAATTTTTTTATTAATACATAAAACCATCTGAAAAAAATAATGTCTTAGAAAATAAGTAAAAACGTATAAACAAGAAATGAAATAATTTTTAAAAACTTTTTCCTTGAAAACATTTAAAATAGGTTTAAAAATATTTTAAAAAACATATTCTATGGAAAAACTGGAAATCATTTAAACAAATATTGATAATGTTTTGAATACAATTTATTTGAATATTCATTGATAAAATATAATGAATTATTGAAAAAAAAATTGAGAATCATTTCTTTTGAAAACAATTTATTTGAAAATTCATGGAAAATTTTTAATGATATCACAAAAACTGTTTGAAAATTATTTCTCTTGAAAAGTCATAATAGATTCTTGAAAAAAAATTTAAAAAATTTCTTTTAAAGCACATGGAAAACATTTAATTAGGAATTGAAAAACATTTTAAAAATTGTTTTCATGAGAAAATATATAATAAGATTGAGAACATTTTTCAAATGAAATTAACCTTGAAAAATACTACTAAATAAATTTTCTTAATGATTAAAATTTTTAATAATTCAAAAGGGGGATTCGAAGAAATAATGCTGGGTAAATCCGTACATGTTGTAAGGGGAAAATGAACATTCTATTTTCATGGTAATAATTGTAGACAAGTGCCTTATCCAAAAAATGACAAGGGGATTACGTTAAAAAGATGGTTAAAAGATGAAAGTTTATAAATTTCATTTATATATTATAGGTTAATGGTATTATATTCGTGGAATCCATTTTTTTAAATCATAGATTTCCAACTAAAGAAAGGGTAAACCTAGGCTTGCCTAAAAACCCATTATTAACTATTTTATTACCAATGAGTAGAAAATGATACCAATAGATGATTATATAATGAAGTTATGTAGGTGAAGGTAACTCATGAATTTTTTTGATAGATGTATCATAAGATTTCATCAATTTAATGATAAATATATATAATCTTGAAAAGCAATGAGATTGACTCAATAAACTCTTATAACATGGAATCTTGTTATCATGCACTCCATATAGGGAAATGAAATTACATGATTCATATAATATCATAAGGGTATTTATAGTAATTATATTAGATGTAAAATTTATGTATGTATGCCTTGAAAAATGTTTATGGTTTATAACAAAACAAAAGTCTCAATGAACGAAAATAAAAACAAAACATTTTTACCGAATTGGTAACTTTTGATTCTTAATACTCATGAAAAAAGGACCCTAAAATGGGCATGTGAATAACCATAAATATTTTTACATGTTACATATAATACAATGAGAGTAAATACATACACCACTCAAAAGTAGTAAGTGTCGAACATCACATTCATCACACGAAAATTAAAAGTGAGATCAGATCCCCTTACATTGTGTCCTGACACTATCCATACTCCTACAAGATTCCAGTATAATAAAAATAAGTTTACAATAAATATTTTAAAAAATATATATTCTTATATTTATTAACAAATATTGTTTTATAATAACATTTTATTACCTATTTGTTAAAACACTTATATTAAGGTTTCGCTTCGGGGAATATTCATATTGTTCATTATATATGTCTTAATTTGTTATATCTTTGGTCTGTATACTTGTATCATGGTCCCAAGATGTAAAAAATGATAAAAATACCAGTTATATATAGTATATTTCTATAATAATAATATATATAATATAGGAGTTTTAAATGGAATACTCCATTTATGGAGACGGTAAGCTAGACAAATACATGAAGATTGTTTCCATTTTTATTGTCGTATTGAAAGAAAGAATTTTAATAGAATATATATATATATATATTTGATTATGTAAATATATATATATATATTTATTTATTCTAGTATCATTAATATATCATATATATCATATAATTTCATTAAACCCATCATTAATACATTCCATGTTGCATGTGAAAAAATCACATCACTTTAACATGGTGATAGTCCACACTTCCTCAAATGGGATTATCATATTAACAACATATAAAATTTAAAAATATGTGTATTGAAAAATAAATAAAAATGAATAAATAAATAGTAAATATAATATATTAATTATATAAATATATTTCCCATCATAATGGCCACCTTGATCAGTGGTAAAACACAAATGATCAATCAATGTTTCGTGAGGCAGATGTTCGCCGTTCATAGAAATTGTAAGTTCATCATCCATTAGATGGAGGTTTGTGTATGTATAGGTCATTAACATTGAATAAAAATATCATTGTTTATGGATTATTAAATTTTTTTTACAAAATAATGTAATACATATATTGGATCGGGTGGAGAAGGAAAATATAAGGAAACATCTTGAAAGAAGATGTTACCTCTTAATCAGGTAACTCCTTTTGGTTTATGCCAAAGGAACCCTTGATAATATGTATTCCCAAACTAAGGATTCAAATACAATGGAAGGAATGTTTTAGGCTAATTGGGATGATCTTGGATGAAATTAAAATGTTTTAGTGGTGTAAAGAATGGGTAGAGGTAGTTTCCTTTTATATGGAAGTAGAATGACCCATTTGGTTTTTTTAGAAACATGTTAGGTGTGCACAAGTTATTACCAAACATAAGTATTTCCAAATACAAAAACTCGGGAGTGGAAGGTTTATGAAATAAATATGGATAGAAAATGGGTTATGGAAATTTGTATCTATTGTTTGGTCCCATAATTTTATTGTTCTATCCCCAATTAAGCTTAATTTGTCCTTAACCGCTGTGATTAATTTTAATCAATTTTACTAATCATTTAGATAAAAAATTTACAAAGAATTATTAGAAACTAAATGTTATAATGTAAAAATGTTATATGTAGGGATTTTTTAAATTTCAATTAGATAGGTGGAAGAATTATGATTAGTGTTAAACCCCCCGATGGGACAAAATAATTGGGTTTTAAATAAAGAAAATGTTCAAAAGTTTATTAAGATTTATTATTCAGTTTCAAAGTGAAATTGTTTCTAATGAATTAGATTTTATTAATAGATGTAATATTTATCTAATTTTACCTTTTGAAATATTTTCAATATCATTTTTCATTAATAATTATTTATAGAATAATGAAGTGTTTAAATACAAAGGAGTATTTTTTAGTACTAAAAAATGAATGTAGTTTCATAGAAATATCCAAATAAATCACCCTAGTCTAATTTCAATGGTTAAAATTGAAAAAAATAATATGGTTTTATAATATTAAATTTATAAATGTGTCTAAATTTACTTTTATTATTAGAAGTAGATCATTTGAGAGAATTATATTTTTTAATCATGAAAGGACTTTACCAAAAAGAAATTATTTTACATTATCATTAGGTTTTATTTATATAAAACAATTATCATATATATTTGTAATGTATTTATTAAAAATCATATGAAAAATTATAATGATTATGTTATATTTATCCTATTTAATTAATTATATATATAATTAAATTATTTTTCAAAGTAAATCAATATTGTATGCATCGTACGCCAAGTCGATGTTGCTTATAGTCCAAGACACATTGGTATTGCTTATAGTGCAAGACAAGTTGGTATTTCATGTGAAATAAATATTTTTCTAGGTGTTTTAATATATATATATATATAACAAACTATATCGAGTGTTATATGAAGTGAAAATTATTAAAAAGATCAATTCATCAAAATAATAACAATTCTCAAAATCATTGGTTATTATATTATACCCCCCTTAAAATGAATTTCACCCTAAAAACTCATCTAGGTTATAATATATTTAAAACTTGAAACTTTCATTCATTAAAACCCACATTGTAAAAATGGATACTAAAAAATCCCTTAAAATGTAAAATTTGAACCATAATTATTACCCAAAGTAACATATAAATATGTTTCCACATTGGAGAACATATATCGAAAGTGAAAACATGGTTATGGAATAAAACAATTACCACCAAGTTCTTATGTATAGTGATAGGGAACGATTTTAGTAGAATATTAACAACTAGTAAACTATATATCTTTAATGTCTTTAGGGACCTTCTGATTCATCGAAAAAATATGTAAAAGACAACTTTTTTTCATTCAAAAAAAAATTAAAGAGTTTTCATTATAATATATACATGGGTGGTATCTAGGAAACATCACCCATTATTGTTTGTGGATCCACTTTACCTCATTCTATAAAAATGTTACTTTTTAATTCCTAAATTTCAAACTTATCACGAGTTCCATGATATGTCATGCCATTTTTCACTTGTTACCTTCCACACAAGGTAGTTTGAACAGGCTATCCAATATGCATAAATCTTGATATGGAATATAACAATTTAATCTTTATAACATAATATAAAGTCTAACATAAACTATTATTAAATTATTAACCCCGTAACCCCACCCAATGATGGAAATTAAATGTTTTCTAAGGAAGGTTATGTACTTAGCTTAACAGTGATTCCCTGGTATATCAAAAACTATCTCTTTGTTGTCACATTCCAAACACGTGAATAGCCTCATCATATATTCTCTTAAATAAGGGAAATTACCTTAATTACCATATACCCTTTTGGAAAACATGCATGATTATTTATTCCAATGAATACTGGATACATCCCATAAATCCATGAAGTTATAAACTTCTTCTGTGATGACATTGAACATTTTTTCAATAATTAGATCTAGTGAAATATATATCATCTAATTTACATATTCCTATCTAGTATATATTTTTACAAACATCATTATATTGTATTTGGGCATTGATTAAGGATTAGCTTCCCATCATAAAAACATTTCCATTTCATGAAATCACATTTCTATTCCACTTGACCATTCAGCATATTATTTTAAATTCTTAGTGAAACATAAATTGAACAATCAATACATAATTCACCATTCTTAAATATGGAATCTAAATACATAAATAGTTCAAACCATATACATTAATGTTTCTAATAGAAGAGATCCTTACTTGGTAGTGAATTAAATCCTAATCTTGGGGAATTGTGTTGGGTTATGACCATATTAACCATTGATGAGGAATTGATCTCTATGACAACTCCTCACTCTTGGACCCTTTTATTGAAAAAATAACATCTCTCCATCCATGATAGGTATTCGTCATGGTTATTCATCCGTTCTTCTTGACATGTAAGAAGACGAATAATATTTCTTCTATGTTCCTTACCATGAAAGTACATCTTTATCATATTCTACGTATTGGAAATATCCAGAAATCCCAAATTGTTGATCATATACCACGATACATGATTCGATATAATTAATATATAATTTTCTATTATTATAATCTCATTAGATGACTCCTCATAAAATCTTCCATAATGTTCTATATTAATTCAGTTCCTCTCAGTTAACTCCATGGACTAAAACAAAAATCCTAGTGTGATCATTACTTATCATAGCAGATAACCATATATCCATGAACAAAATTACATAGAGTATTTCTACATCGTCACACCCTCAATAATTTATTAAACCATGGGTTTATCAAAGGATATGAATTGCTAACCTGTATCTAAATCCCTCATTATGGTTTGAGAGGAATTTTTTATATCCCAAATCATGTCCCCCATGAGTGTAATCTAGGTGTGCTGTAAGGCCCATTGGCATGTACCAGATTACCTTGAGTCATCCCCAGAACATCTTATCAATGGTTTTCCCCATTTATTATGTTGATTCTGAACCAAATACACTTATATAATTGAATTAATGATGTATTTTTTGGAAACCACTCAATCTATCCATTACCAAAATTCATGAAAATTATTATAAATGTTAACTCATTCTTATACTAATCCCTAGAGAAATCCAAAAAAATACCTATTAAAATAATCATAGGGATATCACTATTTATTTCATATCATAGTATCCTACGGTTGAAAATCCATTCCTTTGATACCAACTATAGAGACGTAGGCATAAAATTCATGGATATTACATCGTATATGTTTATAATTCAATACATTTCAAAAATTCATGCTAGAGGATTGTAATAGTATAGTGTATTTGGAAAATTGAATCAAAATCTTCCATCCTAGTGAAATATCTGGAACATCTCCCATATTGATCTCCACATACAGTATTTTTACCTAAAACCATTACTCATAACCTTAGGAAAGAGACATAAGAAAGGGGTGAGCTCAAATGATTAATAAGGATAAAAAGGGACCTATGTTAGCATAATAATGATCTTAAAGAGTATAATAACATGATCAAAACATTAAAATATCATACCCTACATTTCAATGATCATAAAAATGAATCAAGGCATAAATCATGGTAGTTCATAAAAAATAAATCAAAATGAAATAAATAGAATAGTCCAATAAATCATAATATAGGAATAATCCAGGGATCATAAGGAAAAAAATAGAAGAGGCTATTAAATCATAATATAGGAATAAGACACGGAATTTTGGAATATATAAACTGTAAAGACCCACAAATTTCAAGGAAATTTTTTTTCTTAATTTTCTTTGGAATTTTACAAGAGCGCAACTTCAGACGGCACCTGATTCCGAGGCCCGGTGTGCCCGAAATCAATTTCCGAAGTTTGGCTCGGGTACGTTCAGTGAACGGACGAGCGGGTTTTTCTATCTTTTGAACCGGTGCCCGGAAACAAATTTTGAGGGCACCGATGAAATCGCAGCGCCGGTATTTGCTTAGAAACGCCTCTTCCGGAGTTGCGTTTGCTCAGACGTGGTTTTTAAATTTTGCGGCTTTAAGTCAGAATAAAATAAAGGTTGTGCGACAACTTTATTTTATTTCACTTAAGCTGCTTGGAAGCCACTTGAAGTCACTTAAAGGCGGCTTGAACTGAGTTGAACTGGATAGGATGCTATCCAGAAATATCCTACCCCCTTGGTAGGATATTTGTGAGGTGGGGCCCGCACGAGCCCCTCCGTTTCTTTCGCTAAGTAACGCACCCGCGAAAACCCGTCAAAGTAACTGAAAAGTCAACCGACGTGTTTTCTTTAATTCTTAACAGACCATTTAATTGGGCGGTTTATTTCTTGAATTAAATGGGCTGTTTCTTTCGTGAATTAAATGGGTCGTTTCTTTCGAATTGATGGATCGTTTCTTAACCGGTTTCGTGTGTTGGCATGTTTATAAAATAAGACCAACCTAAAAATCCTTTGAAAGGATTTGAGAGAATCTTGTTTCTTCATCTCCCCGCGAAGAACGCGAAGAACGCGAAGAACGCCGGCGACCGGAATTCGACGACGCACGCCGAGATCTGCGACGTCGACGAGCTTTACCCGCGACGTTCTTCGGCGACGCCTCTTCTTCCGCGGCCGATCCTCGTTCGGCAACAAAGGTGAGAATCGAACCTTCTAATTCTTTTTTTTAATTCGATGACAATGGATTTAATTAATTAAATCCGTTTGCTCTTGATCCGGAGATTGGCGACGCGACGCCGGATACCGCGACGACGCGACGATCTCCTTCATCCGCGACGAGCGATTCCGCGACGACCTCTCGTCCGACGACGACGACAAGGTAAGGGTTGATTTGAAATTTTTTTTCCTTTCCCGTGATTTTATCTCTTTTAAAATAAGGAACCGATCACGGAACAATTTTAAATTTATTTAAAATTGTTGATTGTTCGTTTCTTGTTTCTCCCGTTGTTTATGACTAACGCGGAGGGTGCGGGTCTAACGAACAAGACCCGGCAACCCTCCGCCGATCTTCCTTTTTGTGCGGATTTGGCGGGCGATGGCAAAATCACGACGCAAGGGCCATTTGTTGATTCCGCAGTGAAGGACGCGTCCCGGGAGGAACAATGGCGCAGACGGGAGGCAAAACGGGCCACCGGAGCAACTCCGGCGGCCAGCGGAAGGTGGCGGCGGCGCTCGGCGCGCCGCCGGAGGAGTCCGCCGCGGCCGAGCCGCGGCGGCGGCGAACCGCCGGACTGCGTCCGCGGTCCGGCCACACAGCACGCGGCCCGGTCGGGCCGCGTTTCTCCAAAGCCGCGGGTTTGACCCGCGGCGGCTCCCTCGGCCGCTCGGCCGAAGCCGAGCCGGCCGGTCCGGTCGGCCGGGCCGCGCCCAGGCCGGACCGGACCCGGCCTAGCCGGGTCGGGCCGGGTCGGGCCGCCCCGGTGCGGCCGACCCAAGGGGGGGTTCGGGCCGGGTCGCCCCGTGCCCAGAACCCCCGTTTCGGGCCCTCTTCGGTCTTTCGCCCATATCTTAGGTCTGGGACCTCCGATTGACGAACCGTCAGCGGCTACGCGATCCTTGGATCGAGACGGTCGTTTCGGTATATTATACTCAAGGTTTCGGGAGACTTTGGGTTCGGCCGGGTTGGTTCGTACACGAAACCAACCGGGCCCTCGGAGCGGAAACGCTCATAACTTGAGCTACGGACGTCCGATCGACGTACCGTCAGCTGTGGTAGTTTCCTCTAAGTGAGACGGAACTTTTGGCATACTCCGCCCGAGGATCGGATACAGGCGGAGTACGGTCGGGTTGGTTTTTCCCTAAAAACCAACCGGGCCCCTGGGACGGAAATGCCAATAACTCTCAGACCGGGCGTCCGATTGACGCGCCGTCTGTTGCGTTGAGATCCTGTTGTCGATACGTAACTTTTGGATACATCAACTTCGGACTAAGTGTCAGTTGATGTATCAGCCTCTCGGCTCGTGGAGCGGACCCTCCTAAACGAGCTCGCTAAGTACGGGAACCCTAGTGCTGGTTGTGGCTTCGACGATAGAGCAGAGATCCTCCGTGGACTGCGACGACGACAGAGCAGAGATCCTCCGTGGACTGCGACGACGGCAGAGCAGAGATCCTTCGTGGACTGCGGCGACGAATGTGCAGAGATCCTCAGTGGACTGCGTCGACTACTGCACTCAGCGATCCTACGTGGAAGAGTGCTACCGAACCTGTGTGAGCTGAATCTTCTTTTTACCTTGAGCGGTAGAGCGCTTGGGTGTAGCGGCGGACCCGTGGTACTTGACAGTGGTGGTGCGCTTGGATGCAGCAGCAGACCCTTGGCGGTGGAGCGCTTGGTTGTAGCGGCGGACCCGCGATACTCTACGGAGTGTGTGCGCTTGGTTGTAGCGACAGACCCGCGACGGTGGAGACGTGCGTGCGGAGTACGGAGACCGTGTAGATGACTGAGACCTGACGATTGCTTGACCGACTCGACTTGGAGTGAGTCGACTAGCCCAGTGGACGGAGCGCCCAGTAGTTGGCAGCAGACCGACGGCGGACGGAGCGCCTGGTAGTTGGCGGCAAACCCACGGTACTCGACAGGAGGAGTACCTCAGTAGGCTATCTGGGTGAGTGCCCAGTATTTGGCAGCAGACCCTCAGCGGACGGAGCGCCCGGTAGTTGGCAGCAGACCCGCGGTACTCGACAAGAGGAGTACTTCAGCAGTCTTAGGTTAGTGAGCAGTACCTCAGAGTCGTGACAGGACCACTGTACACTTCAGAGATGGGGCTCTTCAACATTTACGGTTTCGATAATGAAAATCCTGGTTGAGCTGAATCTTATGTTACTCTCCTTTGTGGTTTGTGTTGAACTATCCTTTGTGGATTTACTGTTTACTCTCCTTGTGGATTTGAGTCTTGCTTTCCTTTGTGGATTGAGTTGTTCTTGAGCTCGTGAGCAGAGCTAGAATTGGGGACTTAGGTATATGTATGGGCATATACCTAAGTCGAGTCAGATGTTACTTCGTGATTGCATCTTTCTTTTGTGTTATATCCTTTGTGGATTTCGGGAGACCTTCGGGGGTCTCGGGGTCCTTACTGAGTAGCTTGTACTCACCCCTGCACGGGCTATGCCCGCACCTTGTTGTGTTGGTTGCAGACGACGGACAGCGCTGATCACGGTTGGGGCGTGGAGCAAGACGGTACCTGGAGGTGGACCACTGGGCGGGACGTGCTCGGAGCGGACGTGGGACCCGAGGAGCCTGGAGGCTATCTGTACCCACCCTTCAGGTGGGATTGCCAGTGGACGACACGAGGCCGCCGTCTTTTCTTCAGTTGCTGTACTTTACTTTTCAGTTGTACTTTACAGTTGGGCTTGTATTTCCGGCCCCCTTTACTTTTCTGCACTTTACTTTCCGCTTGCTGACTCTGTGTGGTTGTTACTTATAAAGGCAATGCCTTCCCTGTTTACTGGGATTTTACGCCTTGGTGCTAGTCGCCAGCCCCTGGCCTATGGAAGGCGGGCTTGGGGTAGTCACGGCACGGGCCCCGAGGACGGGTCGTGACAAATTGGTATCAAAGGTGGTCGGTTCTACCGCAGACTCTGATCGTCTTTTCTTTCTATGTGAAGCAATAGTGTTTAGTGTATTGAGTGTGGTTATCAGTTCAGGGAGCCCAGTGTTGGTGCGGCGGCCGACGTATCCGTACACCAGGACCCTGACTCCTGATTTCCGACTTAATGCATGAAAACATTGATTGCGTGTGTGTTTCAAGTTTTCTTTGTGATTACTTGTGTCAGCTCACCGGGTATACTGATCTGCTTTAAGAAAGTCTCAAGTTTTCCTTGTGATTACTTGTGCCAGCTCACCAGGTGTACTGTTCTGACTGTGGTGCTCTTGTTCTCCTTTTCAGGATGGCCCCGCGACGACAGCCAGCTAGGGTTCCGAGTGTAGGGCGCGACGGCAGCCCACCGAGCGACGAGGCCTCGGTGCAGGGCCCTTTGCCAGCAGTGGCACCGGCGGTAGCTTTACCCGCCGAGCCACCGATGCTGCCAGTACCAGACGCTGACGATGCACGTCGCCTCAGGGCACTGCATGAGTTTCAGAGCCAGCGACCGCCCAGGTTTCGCGGTGAGGCGGACCCCCAGGCCGCCGAGGACTGGCTGGAGGCGGTGGTACGGATCTTTAGGCTAGTGAGGACACCAGAGGATCTCATGGTGATTCTCGCGGCGAGCCTCCTGCAGGCGGCGGCAGGACGATGGTGGAGCTTGATGCTCCAGGTGCACGATGAGGCATCTCTTCTTTGGATGGACTTTGAGAGCCTCTTCCGCTCGGAGTTCGTCCCTGCCACCCTTCGTGCGGTGCGTATCCAGGAGCTTCTACAGCTGCGGCAAGGCAGCATGACGGTCGCTCAGTACGCGGCGAGGTTCACCGACCTTTCTCGGTACTCGACAGACATGGTACGGGACCCCTTCTTCCGGGCCCGGACCTTCGAGCAGGGTTTGAGACACGAGATCAGGGCATCGCTGATCTCCCTCAGCATACCGACTCAGACAGGAGTACTAGAGCGGGCCCTTCTGATCGAGAGCTTCTTTGCTGAGTCTACACCAGCACAGAGACCCACCGCAGGGCGGCATGTAGCGGAGTCTTCGGTAGCAGGTAGCCGACAGATGACTCAGGGTTCCAGGCAGACCAGACCTACCAGTGGCCGACTGCACGACTCAGGCTCAGTTGTGCGGGGAAGCCGGGGTGGAGTCAGAGCCAGGCGTGCCGAGAGTGGGCAGTGCTACTCCTGTGGCGGAATTGGTCACATGGCTCGTGACTGCCCGACCCGCCATGCGGGGGAGCAGCAGACGGTTGAGGAACCACCTAGGCAGAGGCAGAGGTTCGACCGTGGCAGTCTGCAGGGAGGAGACGGACGAGGTAGAGGAGCTGGCCGAGCAGCAGGTGGTGGACGACGCTTTGAGGCTCTACCACCACCACCACTAGGAGGTCCACCCCGACCGCAGGGGAGGGCTCAGCTTCAGGCAGTCGAGGCCTTCGATCATGGAGCCCTGGGAGCTGATGGACAGGAGCAGAACTAGTGGATACATCCTTTGTACTTCTGGTTACTTGTTGCTTTTGTGTAGCGTCTTGTAATATGAGCTTCAATAATAAAAGATGCATACCTTTGTGATATATTCGTTCCTATCCTCTTTCGTGATGTTACTAGGAGATTCCAGTTTTGGTTGTTGACTTGACCCTCACTTGTGAGACATCTACTGGAGGAGACCCAGTTACCACACACTGATGCCGACAGTGTGACTCAACCCTTGGAGGCGAGAGTGACAGTTGAATCTCTTAGTAGTAGCGTCGAGGCCTTACGACGTCATCCTTGGCATGGATTAGTATCATCCATGTTAGGATTGACTGTTTTAGGCAAAGAATGTGGTTCATCCAGAGGATGAGACCAGATTTCTCTTTTCGGCAAAGAAGAAATCTTGCAGCTCTTGTGGGACCTATGATGGTCCAGGCCACGACAAAGAAGGTCCAGCTCATCCAGGAGCGGATGAGTACAGCTTAGAGCCGACAGAAACCATATGCTGACAGGAGGCGGAGGCCACTGGAGTTCGCGGATGGCGACCACGTCTTCTTGCGGGTCTCACCTCGACGTGGTATTCGGAGATTTAGCCGAGGCGGCAAGTTATCTCCGCGCTTCATCGGACCCTTCCAGTTTCTTAGCAGGATTGGCAAGGTGGCTTATCGCCTGGCTCTACCACCTCAGTTGCACCGGGTGCACGACGTCTTCCACGTGTCTCAGCTGAGGAGATACGTGCACGACCCGACGCACATCATTGATCATGGGGAGCTTGACGTTGACGATGGGGCGACTTTTGCGGAGGTTCCAGTGGAGATCGAGGATCGACAGGAGCGGGTCCTACGTGGGCGGTCGATTCCTCTTGTGCACGTCAGATGGCAGCACGGGAACCTCCAGGAGAGCACTTGGGAGCGGGAGGCTCAGATGCGTGCTCAGTACCCCCATTTGTTCCCCTAGTTATTGATGTATCTTTACGGGGACGTAAAGCCCTGAGGTGGGAGTAATGTAATGACCCGCAAATTTCAAGGAAATTTTTTTTATTAATTTTCTTTGGAATTTTAAAAGAGCGCAGCTTCAGACGGCACCTGATTCCGAGGCCCGGTGTGCCCGGAATCAATTTCCGAAGTTTGGCTCGGGTACGTTCAGTGAACGGACGAGCGGGTTTTTCTATCTTTTGAACCGGTGCCCGGAATCAAATTCTGAGGGCACCGATGAAATCGCAGCGCCGATATTTGCTTAGAAACGCCTCTTCCGAAGTTGCGTTTGCTCAGACGTGGTTTTTAAATTTTGCGGCTTTAAGTCAGAATAAAATAAAGGTTGTGCGACAACTTTATTTTATTTCACTTAAGCTGCTTGGAAGCCACTTGAAGTCACTTAAAGGCGGCTTGAACTGAGTTGAACTGGATAGGATGCTATCCAGAAATATCCTACCCCCTTGGTAGGATATTTGTGAGGTGGGGCCCGCACGAGCCCCGCCGTTACTTTCGTTAAGTAACGCACCCGCGAAAACCCGTCAAAGTAACTGAAAAGTCAACCAACGCGTTTTCTTTAATTCTTAACAGACCATTTAATTGGGCGGTTTATTTCGTGAATTAAATGGGATGTTTCTTTCGTGAATTAAATGGGTCGTTTCTTTCGAATTGATGGACCGTTTCTTAACCGGTTTCGTGTGTTGGCATGTTTATAAAATAAGGCCAACCTAAAAATCCTTTGAAAGGATTTGAGAGAATCTTGTTTCTTCATCTCCCCGCGAAGAACGCGAAGAACGCGAAGAACGCGAAGAACGTGAAGAACGCCGGCGACCGGAATTCGACGACGCACGCCGAGATCTGCGACGTCGACGAGCTTTACCTGCGACGTTCTTCGGCGACGCCTCTTCTTCCGCGGCCGATCCTCGTTCGGCAACAAAGGTGAGAATCGAACCTTCTAATTCTTTTTTTTAATTCGATGACAACAGATTTAATTAATTAAATCCATTTGCTCTTGATCCGGAGATTGGCGACGCGACGCCGGATACCGCGACGACACGACGATCTCCTTCATCCGCGACGAGCGATTCCGCGACGACCTCTCGTCCGACGACGACGACAAGGTAAGGGTTGATTTGAAATTTTTTTTCCTTTCCCGTGATTTTATCTCTTTTAAAATAAGGAACTGATCACGGAACAATTTTAAATTTATTTAAAATTGTTGATTGGTCGTTTCTTGTTTCTCCCGTTGTTTATGACTAACGCAGAGGGTGCGGGTCTAACGAACAAGACCCGGCAACCCTCCGCCGATCTTCCTTTTTGTGCAGATTTGGCGGGCGACGGCAAAAGCACGACGCAAGGGCCATTTGTTGATTCCGCAGTGAAGGACGCGTCCCGGGAGGAACAATGGCGCAGACGGGAGGCAAAACGGGCCACCAGAGCAACTCCGGCGGCCCGCGGAAGGTGGCGGCGGCGCGGGGCGCCGGCACGGCGGCGCCGGCGACCGGAGGCGGCGGCGCCCGGCGCGCCGCCGGAGGAGTCCGCCGCGGCCGAGCCGCGGCGGCGGCGAACCGCCGGACCGCGTCCGCGGTCCGGCCACACAGCACGCGGCCCGCGCGGGCCGCGTTTCTCCAAAGCTGCGGGTTTGACCCGCGACGGCTCCCTCGGCCGCTCGGCCGAAGCCGAGCCGGCCGCTCCGGTCGGCCGGGCCGCGCCCAGGCCGGACCGGACCCGGCCTAGCCGGGTCGGGCCGGGTCGCCCCGGGCCCAGAACCCCCGTTTCGGGCCCTCTTCGGTCTTTCGCCCATATCTTGGGTCTGGGACCTCCGATTGACGAACCGTCAGCGGCTACGCGATCCTTGGATCGAGACGGTCGTTTCGTTATATTATACTCAAGGTTTCGGGAGACTTTGGGTTCGGCCGGGTTGGTTCGTACACGAAACCAACCGGGCCCTCGGAGCGGAAACGCTCATAACTTGAGCTACGGACGTCTGATCGACGTACCGTCAGCTGTGGTAGTTTTCTCTAAGTGAGACGGAACTTTTGGCATACTCCGCTCGAGGATCGGATACAGGAGGAGTACGGTCGGGTTGGTTTTTCCCTAAAAACCAACCGGGCCCCTGGGACGGAAATGCCAATAACTCTCAGACCGGGCGTCCGATTGACGCGCCGTCTGTTGCGTTGAGATCCTGTTGTCGATACGGAACATTTGGATACATCAACTTCGGACTAAGTGTCAGTTGATGTATCAGCCTCTCGGCTCGTGGAGCGGACCCTCCTAAACGAGCTCGCTAAGTGCGGGAACCCTAGTGCTGGCTGTGGCTTCGACGACAGAGCAGAGATCCTCCGTGGACTGCGACGACGACAGAGCAGAGATCCTCCGTGGACTGCGACGACGGCAGAGCAGAGATCCTTCGTGGACTGCGGCGACGACTGTGCAGAGATCCTCAGTGGACTGTGTCGACTACTGCACTCAACGATCCTACGTGGAAGAGTGCTACCGAACCTGTGTGAGCTGAATCTTCTTTTTACCTTGAGCGGTGGAGCGCTTGGGTGTAGCGGCGGACCCGTGGTACTTGACAGTGGTGGTGCGCTTGGATGCAGCAGCAGACCCTTGGCGGTGGAGCGCTTGGTTGTAGCGGCGGACCCGCGATACTCTACGGAGTGTGTGCGCTTGGTTGTAGCGACAGACCCGCGACGGTGGAGACGTGCGTGCGGAGTACGGAGACCGTGTAGATGACAGAGACCTGACGACTGCTTGACCGACTCGACTTGGAGTGAGTCGACTAGCCCAGTGGACGGAGCGCCCAGTAGTTGGCAGCAGACCCACGGCGGACGGAGCGCCTGGTAGTTGGCGGCAAACCCGCGGTACTCGACAGGAGGAGTACCTCAGTAGGCTATCTGGGTGAGCGCCCGGTATTTGGCAGCAGACCCTCAGCGGACGGAGCGCCCGGTAGTTGGCAGCAGACCCGCGGTACTCGACAGGAGGAGTACTTCAGCAGTCTTAGGTTAGTGAGCAGTACCTCGGAGTCGTGACAGGACCACTGTACACTTCAGAGATGGGTCTCTTCAACATTTACGGTTTCGATAATGAAAATCCTGGTTGAGCTGAATCTTATGTTACTCTCCTTTGTGGTTTGTGTTGAACTATCCTTTGTGGATTTACTATTTACTCTCCTTGTGGATTTGAGTCTTGCTTTCCTTTGTGGATTGAGTTGTTCTTGAGCTCGTGAGCAGAGCTAGAATTGGGGACTTAGGTATATGTATGGGAATATACCTAAGTCGAGTCAGATGTTACTTCGTGATTGCATCTTTCTTTTGTGCTATATCCTTTGTGGATTTCGGGAGACCTTCGGGGGTCTCGGGGTCCTTACTGAGTCGCTTGTACTCACCCCTGCACGGGCTATGCCCGCACCTTGTTGTGTTGGTTGCAGACGACGGACAGCGCTGATCACGGTTGGGGCGTGGAGCAAGATGGTACCTAGAGGTGGACCACTGGGCGGGACGTGCTCGGAGCGGACGTGGGACCCGAGGAGCCTGGAGGCTATCTGTACCCACCCTTCAGGTGGGATTGCCAGTGGACGACACGAGGCCGCCGTCTTTTCTTCAGTTGCTGTACTTTACTTTTCAGTTGTACTTTACAGATGGGCTTCTATTTCCGGTCCCCTTTACTTTTCTGCACTTCACTTTCCGCTTGCTGACTCTGTGTGGTTGTTACTTATAAAGGCAATGCCTTCCCTGTTTACTGGGATTTTACGCCTTGGTGCTAGTCGCCAGCCCCTGGCCTATGGAAGGCGGGCTTGGGGTAGTCACGGCACGGGCCCCGAGGACGGGTCGTGACATAAACATGTGATATCATTTCTTATATGTTAAGATGCATTTAAAGAACATATCATGGCACATTATAGGAACTACACTGGCTAGGATAGACACACCATCATCCCCAGTCAAAGTTAATTCCTTATAAGGGATCAAGATTCCCATCTTCTTATAATGGATCAAGATTTACCATCTTACATCATTATGGTAACTACACATACTAGGTAGGAAAAACCACCATCCCAAACATATGTGATATCTGTATAATGGATCATGTTTCCCCATATTCCCCTAGTGGATCAAGCCATTCGACATGATTCCCATCATTATCTCATGAGATATAAATATTTACCCAATGAATTTGAGGGATATTGGGTTCCCACCTTCACATAATGAAATCATACTTAAATCTGTCACAAGATCATAAATAGTCATATAAAATATGATAACCCATGAAATGAAAATTTTAACATAAACATGAAAACATATCATAACCTATGGAAATAGTTAGGATTCATAATAATTTCATCGTAAAAAAATATGTGAAAGGAAGTGGGGTTCAAAAGCATATGACCCATGAAAGGGAAATGGGTTTCATAAAAATATTAACCCAGAAAATGAAATGGGTTTTCATAAATACCATTACATTCACCATAACGAATTCATAAAAATAATTTAATGAAAAATTTAGATTATTTTTTAGAATGTTATAGTATCACTAATAGATTTTATCATTGATGGAATGTAATTTTAAAATATTCTCTAAAAACATTTCTTGAGTAAAATATCATTTCTGGTATGAAAAAAAAAATTTAATACATAACACTATTTAAAAAATATTTTTCATTAAAAATAAAATTATCCATTATATAGAAGACATGAAATAAATTTGAAAACCAATTTCCATGAAAAATTTAAAATATTCATAAAATCATTTCAAATCCATTTTTCATTGGAAATACTTGATAACATTTAAACAAATATTGAAATTTTTTTAAAACCCACTTCCCTGAAAATACATTGAAATAATTTAAAGAATTATTGAAAACGTACTGAATCACACATCTATTGAAAGCATATAAAATAACCTTGAAAATGTTTTTAAATTAATTTCATTTAATTCACATTGAGAACATGTAATTAAGACTTGAAAAAAAAATTGAAAAATGTTTTCCAAGAAAACATACTAAATAAGTTTCAAACCATTTTAAAATCAAATTATCATTTAAATTTTAATATTTTTTTAAAAATATGAAATATTATACTTTCTAATAAAGTAAAATAGTAGTTCAAATACATAATGGATGGTAAATCCATACATGTCATATGTGTTCAAAAGAAAATTTCATTTATATGGGAAAATGGGTAGAAAAGTCCCTTGTTCAGAAAATGAAATGAATATTCCCTTTAAGATATTGTAAAAAGAAAAAAAAGGTACATATGTCTTTTAGATATTATAGGATAATGTTATCATTTTATTAGAAACCCTTTTTGGAAACCATATGGTTCCAACTGAAAAATAAGGTATAGTCAAGATTTTCTAAACACAATTTTTATACTATATTATTTACCAAAAAGTATAAAATGGTACTAATAAATTATTATATCATGAAATAATATCATATAATTAAATTCATTAATTTTATTGTGATATGGATCATTATATTTCACTAATTTAAGCTCAAATATAAAAAATTTCGAAAAGCAGTGAGATTGACTCAATAAACTCTTATAACTTGGCATCTTGGGATCATGCTCTCCATGTATGTAAAATAAAATAACATGAAGCATTTAATATCATGTAAATAATTTTATTAATTATATGAAATGATATATTTAATTATGTACACATCAAAAAAGAACTTTTACAAAACAAAACAAAAGTCTCAATGAAGGAAAATTGAGACAAATGATTTTTACCGATTTGAAATGTTTTGAAAATTCAGCCTAATGAAAGAAGGATCACAAAAATGGAATTTTAATAACCATAACCTTAGTTACAGGATACATATAATATAATAATGTATAGTACATTAACTACAAAAAAAGAAAAAGTGATGAACATAAATTTTGTCTCATGAAAATTAAAAGTGCGATTAAATTACCTTAACTTGTGTCTTGACACTCTCTATACTCATACAAGATTCCTATATAATAATTATAACGTTATTGTACATATATTACATTTGAATATTTTTAAATCTATTACTATAAATATTTTTATGATTTCATAATATTAGCTTCTTGTAAACAATTTTATGTTATGGTTTCACTTTTGATAATATTCACGTCGTTCTTTGCATGTGTATTTATTTGTTACATATTTGGTCCTCATACTTATATTATTATCCCAAAATGTAAAAAATGATATAAATATCAGTTATATAAATTATATTTTTATTATAGTAATATATATATATATAGGATTATGAAATTGAATACACGGTTCTTGGAGATGGTAAACCGTATGTACGAATGAATGATGTTTCTTTTTTTTAGTATTGAAATAATACTTGTAAATGAAATATATACATATATATATATATATATATATCTATGTATGTATGTATATATATATATAATTATTTAATTTATATGACTATATGTCATCAAACACAACTTTGAAACATTCCATGTGGTGGGTAAAAGAATCACATCGCATTGAGGGGGCGGTAGTCCACACTTCCAAAAAGGCGATTATCGTAATAACAACAAATAAAATGTAATGATATGTTTGTTATAAAAGGAATAAGAATCTAAAATACATATTATATATATTAAATGAAATATATAAATATAGTTCCAATCTTAATTTCCACCATAATAGTTAGTAAAGGGGAAATGATCAATTATCTTTTCGTGATCCAGTAGTTTTCCTTACACTGAAACAATATGTTCAACATCCATTAGATGGTGGTGTGTGTAAGTTTAGGTCCGAACCATTGTATAAAAAACCATTTATATGGAGGTTGCGTTTGTTTTTACACAATAATTGAATAATGATATTGGTGAGGGTGGAGATTGAAATTAAAGGGAATGATCTTAAGAGAAGTAGTTACCTCTTAATCGGGTAACTCCTATTGGTTTATTCCAAAAGGAATCATTGTGAATATTTCTTCCTAAAGAATGGATTCATAGTCTAAAGATGTATTATTTGGTGGCTACATTTTACAATCATGGATGAACATAAAATTATTGAGAGGTTTGAGTATTGGGTAGAGGTGGTGGGCTTTTATTTGGAAAAAAATGACTCATTTAGAATTTTTAGAAACAATTTATGTGCGCTCATGTTCATACTAAAACAATGTCCTAATGAACCATCCATACTAATTAATCTATGGTTATTGTAAAAAACATGTACATCTAATGGGATTTGTACATGTCTCTAGGCCGTTTAACACCATAATTTTATGGTTTAGTCATAATTAATCTTAATTTGGCCTCACACACTATGATAAATTTTAATCACTTTTACAAATAATTTCGGTTAGAAATAAACATGATCTTATTAGACCATAAATACTAGACTAATTACAATTCTGTATCTGAAATTTTGGAAAATCCGATCAAAAAAGTGGAAAATTTTCAATTTGTACAAAACATGAAGACAGGACGAAATAACAATGTTTTAATGTAGGAAATAGTTCAATAGTTTGTTAAGATTTTATATTCGGTTTTGAAGTGAGATTTATTATAATTAAATAAATTGTTTTATTGATGTAATATTTATCTAATTTGAAAATACAACATACATTAAATTTAATTTATATTAAATTAAAAATTATAGAAATATGTAATTTTTATACAAAAAGTTTTATTTTTTACTGTACATAAAAAATGATATTTCTTAGAAAAATCCCAAAAATTTCTCCCTCAGCTAATTTTTTTTCTTAATTAATTTTATTTTTCAAATTAAATTTCTAAAGGTGTAATTAATTTCATTTATTATAAATTGTGTTTCATTCAATTGAACGATATTTTATAAACATAGATGGACTTTACCGAAACTCTTATCTTTCATTATCAATATGTTTTATTTTTTTATATAAATTATAAACCTTATTTGGAATGTACATATTCATATACCCATACATAGTTTTAAAATGTAGGTTATAATTATCATATTTTATAATTATGTTTATATTAAAATATGTTTCATAGAAAATCAATTTTTTTTTGAATCGTATGCCAAGTCGGTGTTTCATGAAGTGCATGACAAGTATGTATTGAATGTAGTGCCAGACAAGTTGGTATTTAATATAAAACTATTGTTTGAATCAGTGTTTTAATATATAAATATATGAACCATTTCCAATGTCATGTGAAATGAAAAATATTGAAGATATAAATTAGTTCGAATGAAATAATTCTCAAAGTCTCAAGGTGTTACATATCTAATAATTTCATTCAATGTAAATTTAAACACCAGTAATCCCTATTTATATGATGTTATGAAAAAATCCAATAAAAATACAATAACATTGTAGAGAGATGTAATAAATTAATCAATTATGTTTATAAACATTAAATCTACATAATAAATATTATATAAAATATAATATATTGAAACATAATACACACATAATGATAAAATATGAAAGACAATGAAAATGTAATATATCATAATAAGTAAATTTGTGTTATAAAATTCTTTACTATTAGAAAATTTTCTATTAAAATACAATAAGATTACATAATTTAAATTTAAACATAACATGCCCCAATTATTAATTAATCATTTTATAACATTTCCTCAGGATAGAATATACATCATATAAAGGAAATCAGATTCATAACATTATAATATTCTTCAATGGTGGGAAATCACGATTAACTCCTTTACCTCAAGAATTTTATTATTGAACAAAGTATATAATATAGTATAATAGTGGTATTTATGTTATTAATTTATAATTTAAATATATTCATATTTAATATTTCATAAATGATCCACTTATAACATCTTATCTCCAATTTTTTAATACATTTTCTTTATGTTCATTATCTCAGTCGTTAATTGGATTATTTTCTCATGCGTGTTTTTTCATGAATGTTCTAGTTCATGTTAATATTATGAATTTCGATCATATGTAGACGAATAAATAATTTATGACAATATTTTTTAAAAAATATATAAATTTTTAGAATCATTATTTAAATTTAAACATGGACAATGGATCACATTTCTTCATGGAAACAGTAGGTCATAGGTACACACAATATAAATTATCATTTCCATAATGTGTCAATGGTTAAGGAAGTGTGAAATATATTAATAATATATAATTAGTATAATTTTATAAATTACACATAATTTCACTAAATGTATCAATTTTACCTTCCATGGAAAACATATATGAATAATGAATCTACTCACTTCATGTTGCAGTAGCTCATCATAAATACAAGCATCGTTATCGTATTTGATACAAGATATAACATATAAAGATATATTCGAAATAAAAATTAAATAATAATAATAATTTCATAAATAATATATATATTTGTTAAATCAAATAATATATCGATTATTTAAAGGTGGTGATAGAAAAAAATACATTGGTTTTTAAGAAAATAGACTATCGTAAACACTATATACAATTTTATTTCCAATTTTATCATTGAGTATATTGATATACTTAATTAAATTTACAAAATAACATATTATAATGTATAATATTCTTATATTATTAAATAACCATGGATTAATTATATTTTAAGGAGGTGTAATAAGAAAAAAATCTCATTTTAGAATGTTGCCTCTTCTTCAGAAAACTTTTTTAGGTTTGAACCAAAAGCCTTCCTAGGATGGATTTTGGATAAAAACTGGATTAATGATGAAGTTAGGTGATTACTAATGATATTTGAGTACGTATTAGATTAAACAAATGAATTTTTATGTGTGAAGAGGGGATAAATAGGGTTTATTTTTATAGGTTAGGGAGATGCTACCCATATAATTTTTTAGAAAATCAATTATAACCAGGCTTCTATCATAACAAAAACTAAAAAATGGTCATAATAGTACTTATAGATTAATAGGAATAAATATGGATTTAAAATTCTTATCAAATTTGATTTAGTTAATTTTAATATCATTCTTTTTAGTTTGATTTCATAGTAAATAAGTGTTTTCCTAACCCAAAATAACAAATTTTTACATATTTTAATATTCATAATGGTCAGAAATCAAGTTAGAAATATTGGATGATATAAATTTGTTTGATTACAAATATGTAGTCAATTATTTTAAATTCTATTTAATGGTGTTACAAAATCCAACTTAAAATCATTCCATTGATGAAATGAAAAACTAGTTTTCCCAAGAGAAAATTATTATAAGTATAAATGATTTTAATATCAGAACTCAATATGAAATTGATTCGAATTAAAATATTAATTAAATTGTACTATAATTGGAAAAATATTACATTATTAAAAATTTAATATATAATTCATCCTTGTAAATTATTTAAAATTTAATGTACTTTTCAATCAGAAATTAGTTTTTTCACTACTCATCTAAAAATGAAACATTTTAGAAAAATATAAAATCACCCTGAAATAAAGTTTAATTTTTATTAAATAAATGAATTTAATCTTATAAAAAAAATTAAAAGTTGTAAAATTTATTATTCTATTATTTTTTTGATGAGAGACTAAAGAAAATTTTACACAGAAATAGGATTTTTTGGAAAACATGCCTTTTTCCATTTACAAGGATATTATTTTTTTATATTCAATATATAACCCCAGTTTTCATTATGTAGTTAGTACTGTTTATATCCTCCAATTTAATGGCTAGGGTATAATGGAATACTATATTCTGGTTCTTTTATACTCAGGGTTTCATGTTGTGATTTGTTTCGACGTAATCTAATATATTTAAAAAGAAATATATCATAATGACTTAGGGTGTTACATTCTCATATAAGCTTGGTGCTTCATATAATATACACTATAAAACCTAGTTTTCTTCTTTTAAAATATAATGGTGTAACAAAAATATAAAATTCCTTTCAAATTAATTCTAATCACAGCTACTGAAACAAAAAAAATGAAAATAATTCATCAATAACTATCTTGAAATGGTCATTATAATAAGAATCTGGGATACTATGACTTTCCAATATTAATAACACCAAACCTAAAAATGAATCTATATTTAGGTAGCTCAAAGTGCTATAAACCTTGAATATTCCAAGTCATCTAATGTTGATATATATCTATTACATAATTTTGAAAGAAAAAACATGGTACAATGGATCCATAAATCCCACATATATCATCAATTATTTCTCTTACAGTATCCATTCCACCTCTATTATCCAAAATGGAATGTTATCTCAACTCTAATGATCATTGTCCTATGAGGATGACATGTGTAAAATGAGGGAAATAATAATCCCAAGTATATTTATAGAAGGTAATCATGTACAATAGCATAATCACAAACATATCTTCTATTGACACCAAACACACAACTTATGATCCCTGAATCATAAGTTATTACACGGTTATTCTCTCATTAGATATTGAAGGATCTCTACCCAAGTAAGTGGATTAATTAAAAACTATATTGGACAATAAATATCCCATCTTAACACTATGTATGGCGAAAATAATATATTTAGATAGATGATATGTACACCATAAATATTGGTGAAATGACTACCTCTCCCTAACTCCATAGATAGTGGATCATAGACCCATACTTACATAGGTGAAATACCACTCACTAGAAGGTTCCCAATCCAAATTAGTGTGAGTGACAACTTTAAACGGAATAATCAGGGATGAATATGTGTCAATAGAAGCAAATAGAAAAAAGGAAGGACTCTGAGTGTAGTAGGACAACATAGAGTGTCATATCTATAGGGGTTCTATACATGTACCTCATCTACTCGAGTTGTGTGAAAATGATGGTACATGGGTGGTGTCCCAAAACAGATGACATTTGGGGTAACAAAAGTCCCTATAAATATTCCCACTCTATATGATGACCAAACTAGGAAGGTGTAATAAGAGTGTGGCTTAGTCATATGGTTGTGTGATATTTAAATACCATAGAAACCATTATTTTCACTTCCACAAGACACACTACGTGTGTTATTCCAAACAATATTCCATGTAATATAGAATTTTACAAAATGTCACAATGGTGTGGATGAATCTTATTTGATCACTCCATCCTTCAATTTCACTATATAATCCATCAAAAACACCGAAAAACATGTTTACCATCATTTATGATCATGTAGATATTTGATTTCATTCATTACATACAATATAATTGAATTGTTGTTGCTTCCCCACATTTTGCACACACTATTTCTCAAAATGATCATTTTAGATTCCTCATATGAATATTCATCAAAATTTTGATCATAAATCATTCCATATAAATTTTTCTACACATGATAAATTAATCCACTAAGACCCAAAGGAATGTGAAACAAAAATGGTTTCCCAAAAATAGTTGAACCACAATAAAATCAAATACATGTGATGAACTCACATAGAATAAATGAAAAAACAAAAAACAAAAATGTGAGAAACAAAAGATTCATGTATTCAATTAGAAACTATTAATTGAGTGAATTTAATGATCATATATCAAGATGATCATTCAACTACAGATGATTAATAGTTATATAAAACAATATAATATTTTGAATCAATGGGAAAGAGAATAATTGATTTTGGGTTAGTTATTTGGGGATTTTCCATAATCACATTGATATAACATATAGAGATATTAGACATGAAACAAAGACTGAATAAGATTATAAATTTACCAATATTTTATTTGATGTTTTAGCCACATGTTTAATAATCATCAACATCAATATATATCTAAATTCATCAATTCATATCATATTTTTCTCATGGATTTTTCATCACTAAAAACGAATTCATAGTATCATAGCTTATAGTCTTTCTTATATAGGGTTTATCAATTAAAAATTCGGAAGACCCTATTGAGAATGCATAAAGAGGATTAAATTTTTGTGGCTAATGGGTTTTGAAATAAATTGGGAAAATTAAATAAAAAATTAAATGACATAATTATCCTATTCACAACAAAAAAACATGTATGAATCCTAATAAAAATCTGACTAAAATAATAAAAGTATAAACACATGTTTTTTTATGAACTAGGTTTGGATGCCATTGAACCCGATCACCCAACCGGGTCTGTGGGAAGGCCCAAAGTGAATTATTGATCCCCACAGTTCAAAAAATATTATAAGGCTTGAAAATAGCTCAAGTTTGAATGAATTAAGCCTAATAAATATCCATGATCTAATATATAATATAAAATTGAAAAAAATATCCCACAACATAACCACAACAATATTAAAAACTGATCTAGATTAATTAACCAATGAAGAGAATATTAAATGAATAAAAAACTGAAATTGGACCATGCCAACAAGATATTGATGTGACCTTTTGGTCACAACCAACCAAAAGACTTACCCAATCAAAAGGAAACATGATCCATAAACTTTAACATGCATGAAGCTCGGGTCTAACAACACTAAACGGTACAAGTAGGTAGTGAGCTTAACATATCAGATTTACTGACACCTTGTGCATGCATGAATATGACACCATTTAATGGAACACTCTAAACTCCCATAGTATCTCCCAAACCATTTTAATTTCCCAAATCATCCCTTTCGTTCAAACACATTGAAATCCAAAAATTTCTCATAATTTAAAAAAGTGAAATCATGCATTTAAAAAGGCAAGATATATTTCCAAAAAGAACACACAAAGTACACTATAAAAGTCACCATTTTCAATATATAAAACTCAAAACACATTCCCAAAAAGTACAAAAATATATATAAAGGAAAAAACCACACAAACCATCCATTACTACCATTACATCTTAATTAAAAAAATTCAAACACACTTTTTTCATATATACATAGGAATATTCGAAGAATCCATTAAAAACCCATTTATAAACATTTATATCAACAATAAAAAACAAAAATTATCTAAAAAAATGAATTAAAAAATAAAAACGATATTTACTCCTTTCTTGATAGATGCAAAGTATCAACGTAATTCATCAGAATGGAAAGGTACAGAGACACATACCTCAACGGTTTAAGAATGCGACATAACTTCATGGGAAGAGAATATCAAGGCCAAAAGTATATTAACCCAAACATGATCAAAATTAAAACTACCCCAATAATTATCCCTAACATATAGGGTTCCACCAAACTATACCCCACTATGAAATATCCTAAAAATTAACTGGGAAAGGATCGTAGAAGAGTGAAATGAAATAAAAACCTAAAAAACACCTTGGAAGCTAGGATGAGAATCCTTAGCAAAGGAGGAGACATGGAGTGGGGGATAGGGGGATCCATTCATGTGATAAAAATTACCAAATAGGAGGTGGAGTGATTTTGGGTAAAAATGGAGGGAGAGAGAATTAGAGATTTTAATATTTAAAATTTCTCAATCTGTCTCACGATTTTCCCACACTGTTTGAAAAACTGTGTACCAACCATGTTCCCATCAATGTTCATAAGGGAGACTAAACACATCTTGGCCTAACCATTTTCAAACTGTGAACCAAACATCCATTAATCCACTACCCAAAATGACACCATTCTTCAATGTTTCTTAGGAAAGGGTAATAGTTTCCTCTAACCATGTACAGTACTTGTGCCATCCAAAACCCAACAAGAACTAAAAAAATTATAAAATTTATATAGGGTCTCATCTGAAACGTCAACCAAAAAATCCAAAAACAATGTACAGAATATAATAAAATAAATTCCATTTTTAGGGTGTGAAAATTCTACCAACCAAAAATAGTTTCTTCCCCCACAAAATTACCATGCCAAAAGCTAACGAGAACTCAGATTGATGCCCAATTAATATTGAGAGAAATCAAGAACCTAGAGTGACTATTCACTCCATAAGTCACACCCAACTGATCGAGAGAAAACCACAATTCAATAATGAGGGAAGACAACAGGGGGGTTATCCCTGTCATAATAACTCGACTAGCATGGTAACATAAAAAACAAAATAACATTACCAAGACTTAATCAGAAAGAAAATACAAGGAATCTCAAAAAACCGGAACACCAGGAAGTAAGAAACCTTTTCCCCACTAACTAAGAAACACCCTCACCATGAGATAGAACTACCAACAACATGTGATAAACCCATTACAATAATATTAACTAAATGGATAACTGGAACCATCATCTATAAAATTCTTAAAAACTCAAAAATATTTAAATGAGAAATCCTAAAACAAAAACTTTCACACATAAGGGATAAACACAATCTGAGAAGAACCAATGATTATAAGAGAAAAATTCAGATAAATACAACTACTCAAATTATGAAAAAACAAGTCCATAAAACATTTACAATGAAATTATGAACATAAAATACCAAAAATAATTAAACAAAAAATCTACCAACATATCCAATCAGATAATGGGGTCAAAACTAGTATATGGTTGTCCGTACCCACAATGATTTATGGCATTGTGCAAGCTTCACTATGAGACCTTTGAATTGATCCTTGTTTATTGATGAATCACCTACACCATAGTTAGGCACATCAATCCTCTGATCACTACCTCTTCATCAGGTGATGATTTATGCAATAATTATCTAGAAAGTAGAAAGGTTGACAATGATTTAAATCCTTTGAAGGATTTCCACAAGTTGACATAGTGTGCCAGAACTGACCACACTGATGGCATACAAATGAACGGGCTCAAAAAATTGATGCCAGAACCAAAAAGTGCCTTTTCGGAGATTTGTTCCTTTTTCACACACAGCTCTATAGATAGGGAGACTTCATGACCAAATAGATACACCAGATTTCCAACTATGTGCTCCCTAGGAACAAACTCGTCTAGAAATTATTCTTCCACCAAATTATTATAATGTAGATCTTTAGAGGGGAGTACCTTCTCCTTTATCTATGGAAAATGACCCCCAATGATAATCTCTGCCTTCAATAGATCATGTAATTCAACCTCTATGAAAAGGAAACTTTCTCCTTGAAGTTGTCATCATATGCCTTCATTTTCCATTTCCCTTATGGAATACAGATTTTCTCCTCCATTTTATTCATCTTCACCTACTTAGGTATAATCTATCAGACAAATAAGAACATTAAAGTTATCCACGTCATCCCAAAATTAATTGACGGTGGGGAAAAACTCACATTAATCAAAATATAGTCCCTCAAAAAATAAAGAACATCTCAAAATCAATAAGAGTTCCCAATGATATGAATATATTCTATACTTCTTTAGTCCACTCCATTTCATTTGAAGGACATTTATTACTACCATATATAGTCAATGATCGAGAATAAAAAAGAGTAGGTCTTGACTCATTAGATACCTTTGGGACCATTCTGGGTAGTATATTCTACTAACTCAAGAAACCCCAATTCAAAACCAACATCAATATAGAGGACAGTGAAAAAGAACATACCATAGAAAAACAATAGGATCACAAACCTAACACTTACAAAAAACAAACTAAATATTTCTTTTAAATACCCAATTTTTTTCCATTCATTTTCAAAACCTCTATTCCAGGGCCACTACGCATGCCAAAAATCCAATTTAAAAAAAACCAATGTTATAAAAATGAACCAATTTTCATAATCATTTTTATATTTCAAAATCACTTTGCAAAAACAAGTCCAATATATTGTTTTCAGTCAGCCACCTATGGAATCCCATGAACTGTCGCATATGTGTCCGTCCATTTCAGTCCACATATAGAAACAGACACATTCCAAACATACACACACATATAAAGATTTTCAAATGGAATATTGAAAGTAACACTTTTCGTTTCACTCTTAAAACCCCAGAAGTCACTAAATATTCAATCCAATACATTTTCATATAGAACCCATTTTTCCTATCTGAAACCATTTGTAAAAATCATTACCATTTTAAATATTCATTTTCATTTAAAAATAATACTCACATAAACACTTAACTAAAAATGATACAACTCATGATAAACTACCAAAATGGGGAACTAGTAGACATTTCTAATATAGAGACATCGTAGTGGGTCAAGCCCCAAGTAAGAATGAACAACAAAGTGGATCTTAAACACTTTACTCAGACTCCAAATGGGACACTTTACATACGAGGTCCCGAAATATTAATGGTTAGAATTACTTTTCATTCCTCACCCTACCCAACCCAAAAACAATGATAAGGACTCATAACCTGGTCAACACCTAGAAACATGAGGATCAGAATGAGAAAGATTTTGTGACACTATTCTTGTACCTTCCCCCTGAGACCTAAAAGTCCTAATTTCCAACTACATGATACCCCCATGAAAAAGGGCCTTCTATATACTATTTTTTCATGAACTAGACTGAGATTACCTACGTCCCGGACATCTAACCATATCTATGGAATGTCCGGATAGGAATTCTAGATCCTCAATGGTTGGAAACTAGTGCAGGAAAACAAAATTCCACAATTAAGAATGATTTCACCCAAATAAATAACTATGATACAATATATCATAGTAAATACAAAATAAGATCCAACAACTAAAAATTAATAATGTAGAAAAATGATCAAGATTAAACAACTAATGAAATAAATTGAAACATAATATGAAACATACATTGTATCATGATGAAAGGACCTCCATGTGAACTATTGGTCACTACCAACTATAAGGTCAACTGTCTCCAAAGGAAACATGATCCAAAAAACTTAGCATACAAAATATCCATGGTCTAAAGATAGTGAATGGTACATGTATGGTGTGATCCTAGAAACTCAATACACAACCACAATATAATCCATACATTTCCCTTCACAGAAATAGTATATTAACACAAGTTTTCAATGAATATTATCATGCTAATAACTCAAACCTATAATAATATCAAAACAAAAAAAATTCCTAGTTTTAATAAAAAAATAAATAGGTAGAGTAAAGAAGAAAAATATACATTAGAAAGTGGACATGAAAAAAATAGTAACAATTGGAAATTCCTATATACCCCTAGTGTGATCCATGAACATACTCATGTTGATATCACTTTTAAGAGCATGGTGATACTCCAATGTTAATAACCAACTAGATGCTCTAATTTATCCTCACTAGTGGAAGCTCCCACTTTTCATCTATGACATCCAAGGTGTACTAACAAATCTAATCAGGGTAGATAAGAAAATTTCACTCCAGCCACTAAGAGATTCTCCAGAAACTCATTATAGTGGTACCCTGTGTATGTAGGATTCCATCACATGTGTGACTCACCTTTTCATTTCTCACCACACTAGCATACCCTAGGTACTGAGACCACCTATATGATTTCAAATATAAGTAAATCCATATATAGGGGTTCCTTTCATATAACCATCATTTAACAATTTCCAACTAGGCTGTCAAATAAAAAACTATTATAAAACATATCTCGAAAACATTTAAGGATGCCAACCGGTCATTTAAAATTTCAAAACTAGATTTTATTTCTAAAAAAAACATAAAGTACCAATCAGGCGTTCAATGATCTCAATCCCAATATCTTACCAAAATTTAGGTAAACCCTTTAAAGAAACATGACACTACTTCTAGGTTTTCCTTTCCAAAAGGTTCTTTAGGATTTCCAAATAACACCACCTTTATAATCAATTAGCAAACTTTCAGTAAATAATGCATCCTTTTGAAATCTTTCAAATTGGACTTTATACCAACGAGTCACCCAAAAAACAACTCAATTTATAAATTGGAATAGATTTGATGTGTATATTTGACTCCTCTTCTAGAAATCACACAAAAGAAGCAACATACCCTTTAGAAACCAATGAACCATCTGAAAACCTATGATTCAAGGATAAAATGATTTTATGGTGCAATCATCATTTGAATTCCCTTATATGTGGGAACCATATAGACACATGGAAGTTTTAACATCCAATGGAACACACTAAACATCAATGGAAACACAAAAATCCATATTCATTTCCAAAATAACCACATCCTTTAAATCCTACAAAAATACAACAATTTTACATTATTCAAAAATGTTAAATATGTCATTTAAATAAAAGAGATCTTACATAAAAAAACAAAAAAACTACACAAAAAAGGTAATAATATATCACATGTAATGCCCAAATCATAATCCAACAAGTTTAGTAAAATAATTCTAGTGGAATACAACAGAAAAACTTTTCAATTTTACCTTTAAAGCTCAATAGACATTTTATCAATCCCATTTGGTGAATAAAAACATAAAAGTATATAAACAAATTCACATAGAAACCCATTTATAAAAATTTATATGAACAAGAAAACACAAAAACAAAAATAAAATAGATAAAAATCAATAAAATCAAATTTATACATTTATTAAAAGCACTTTGGTATCATTATAATGAATTAGAAATGATAATTATGGAGACACAAACATCAACAGTGTAAGAATGGGATGAATCCTCACGGGAAGGGAGAACAGAGCCCAACATATTATTTGTACACCATGGATAAATAAGAATCTACCTAAGTGATTAACACAAACCTCTAGGGTTGAGCCAAACAAAACCCAACCCAGAGATGACTTGGAAGTAAAGAGGGTGGAAGCAGGTGGAGAAGATGATAAAAAACCCTAAAAACTATAATTGGATTCATGGAGGAGAATCCATTGAGGAATTAGATCAATGGATAGATGGATAGGGGGATCCCTTTATGCACAAAAATTTCCCAAGAGGAGTGGCCCCTGTTTTGGGTTAAAAAGAGAGCGATAGAATTACGGATATTACTATATAAAATCTCTTTCTCGATCATATGGTTTCACCACATGTGTTGAAAAACAATAAATTGTGTGCCCCCCACTTTCTTTAAGAGATTCCCCACATTGGTTTCCCACACATATTCCAAACCCTACACCAACCTGCAATAATACAATAACTAATAATGACCCCATTCGACATGGTTTCATGGGAATGGCGCAATGTTTCCCCTAACAATTTCCAAACCATTGGAAGGCCAATAACCCACATGAAACATCCAAAATTAATAATTTTAAAATGATTCTCAAACCAAAACTCCAAGAAAGGTGAATGAACTATAAAATAATATAATAAATGAATTCCCTATGTTAGGGTGTGAAACAATTCAAGACTCAGTGATGATATCATTTTTCTAATATATGCCTCCAATCAATAGATAAAAAAATTCATCATAAATGGTAAAATAAAAAAATAAAAAATTTAATACTTTTGTTATATTATTTTCAAACCCACATAGAACATTCCTTATGACCATGGAATAAAAACAGTGAAGATTTCATATTGTAAAAAAAACAGAAAAATGATTTAGGGTCAACATATATTGTTAAAATACCATTTTACCCTTATGAAAAAAATCAACACTTATAGGATTGATGTGAAGATGAGTCTCACTAAGTTAAAAACTCAAGACATTAAATTATAAATGAAAATAAATTTATTGTTTTAAATCCAAAATTAATTTTAAAATTAATGATCATGTTTGAATAAAATATATATAATTAAAATGAATATGATTTTTTGATGATCTATACAATTAATTTTTTGGTATCTTGAAATTTATAAGTAAGTCATAATTTTAATATAAATTTTTATTCATATTTATCTACAAGAATTTATTCATCCTAATTTTTATATTTATATTTTTAAATTACAGTTGAAAATAATTATTTATTGGTATGTATTTATAGTTAAATTAATATATTCAAGGTTAAATGAAAAATACATGGATAACATGGTTTCCTCACTACCATTCCATGCATTTTATGAGGATGTTAACATATGGATTTCCATAATAAGCTTCAATGAGTATATATATAGATATATAGCCTTAATGTTCTAATATTAAGGGATAGTGAGCACACTTTATCTGATACAAGGATCTTAATGTATCATAATATGATATCTTTTAAAATAAAGGTATTTCAATGTTACTATAAGAATGGTTTGTTATGTTCAGGGGTAATAATGTTTTATTGAAGGATATTTTTCATATGTGTATTACAATTTGATTCTCTAGAATCTAGGATGTCATGTGTTTTGAATGAAAAGAAGTCATGAATTGCTATATGGTTTTTCTAAGAAGATTTATTTTATTCGAGTATAGTTTATGCTTTTTTACTAAAATAAATGTATATGTGTTTATATTTCAGGTTCTTATCCAAAAATTATTTGTGTTCAAGATAACCATAATGTTGAGATGTGTACTCTATAGATGTTGAGTGGGGAGAGTAATATTTACTAATCGTGTTTAAAAAGAATATGACTAAGAACAAGATTATGATTTTTCTTTATCATTATATTTTTACATTAATACTTAAATATATTTTGAGATAGATTAATGTTTGTGGGTATTCCCGGTTAAAGGAATAAGGATATAAACAAGTGTAATGTTTAGGGGTTATTATGAGATATAAAATAATACATTCTCAATTTTTTGATGAATTTCCATAAAATCACTCTTTATTCTACATTTCAGTTTATATAATTATTAATGTATCCCTCAAAAAGTAATATAGTCCAAAAATGGCCAATAAAAATCATCCATAAGCATCATTTCATGCAATAGGGCATACATGATTAGTCTATTATCCAGTTAATAATCCTAGAAACAACATTAAATGGTTTCATAACTTTTTTATTTACAATTAATCAATAGTGGTCCAATAAATTTAATATCAACATATTATTTAACTTCAAAGGCTATTAATCATTCTATAATTATGTGTTAAATTAATTTTTTTTAATTTTGAATAATATTTATTTAGTAAAGCAGACAAAATATGTCATCTCCCATTGAATAATAAGATAATAAATATATAACATTATAAACATATATATAATATAATCAATATAATGGTTGGTATGGATTTTGGTATCAATTATTAAACCCTAAAGGATGGAATAATTAACTAAAGATGTAAATTTACCATCGGAGAGACCATTGATTCTCATCGAACATAAATTCTAGAAATAGGGTTGGATATTTTAAACACTGCTTTTTAACAATAAAACCAAAAATATTACTAATTGTACTAAAAGATATCCCTATGGTATTTCGTTGAAATATAAAATAATTGAATAAGTACCTGTGATGGTCATATATATTCAATCTGAAATCATTAAACAAACATATATAGTAAACATGTGATGAACTCTATATATTATTAATGTTTGTACAATTTTAATCATGTGTGATTAATATTTATTTTTATTATCATATATTTGTTATTTTTAATTTAATATATCAATACTAACAATATAAATTATATAAATGAAAAAATAAGAACAAATGGAGACTGGTGATTGAAACATCATATGAATGGGTGCCCACAAACATGATCAATTTAGTTTTAGTGTGAATAATCATACACCTATACATTAAATAATATGGTATGGTAGAGAAAAAACCTAAACATAATTAATTATAAATTATTTTCAAGTAAATCATATATGAGTCCATGTACATACACCATGTTCAACCAAGGGTGATCACTAGTTGTCTAGAAGTAAATTAGGTAGAAAAAATAACAAAATTAAAGATGAAGAATATCACTTTGAATTTCTCTATCTATTATAAATAAAAATATTATAAAATAAGGTTTAATGGATTTTAATGAACACTGTTATAAGTAAATGATAAAATATATCAATCTATTAGATTCTAGTATGTTATATCTTTGTTTTATTTATTCTATCGATAATTTATACATTCATATACTACTATAAAATCCAAACATTCCAAGATTTTTTGTTTACATATGTTTAATCAAGTAAAACAACATTATCTATAGTATCAATTCCATTTATATATTTGTATCCCACGTTATGACCCATTTAATATAGGTGTTTTTGTTTTCACATCCCAAATATTTTTTAATTTACATGAGTTATTTGGGCCTCATATGTTTATATTTAGAACAATATTTAACAGAATATAATAAATACAAGTAATTATGGAATCCTAAATGAAAAATTAAATTAATTTCAATTTAGTGAATGTTGTTTTAGGAATATCTAATTAAATTGATTCCTTTAATATATCAAAGTATTGAAGTTTCCCTTTCGAAATGTATTATTAAATAGTGAGAGAAAATGTGAGTTTAATGAAAAAGTATTTAATGAATGGATATAAAATATACAAAATTTAATTATAAATGCTAAGGATGGGTGTATTAGGTAATTTTATACATGATCACACCCCCACAACTAAGCCTTTTCATTCCATGTAATATTCATATATCTAAAACAATTTCCACTACAAAATCAATGGTGATAAAATTTAAAAGATTCCTTTTGAAATTTAATTTATCAGGAATCAATATTGAAATTATAAGTCCTTTAATTTTTTATTGCATAATTAAATATATTATACTTAATCTATTCCCCCATGAAATGATAGATGCCTAAAATCCTTGTATTTTTTATAAATCATCCCTCTAATTTGAAAATTATAAAAATTTATAATCAACTTAAATTCTTGAATTTCATATGATATTTATTATATGCATAATACTCTATTGAATATATGACAGGTAATGTGGAAATCATGGTTGTTTTATCAATTATGTATTCATGAATTTCTAGCCATGAACAACATGGATTTTCTATAATACATTCAAAACCTACTTAATAATTATTATTTTCATCATATTGTTGAGATAATAATATATGAACCTTCCTGGAATGGAATTCGTGAATCCATGTGTAATTATCATTTTAATTGTGTTAATTGTTATCATTATTTCTCCTGGATTAAAATATTTTACTTTCCTTGGATGAGGCCTTCAAACTTTACCCTAGTTTTTAGGCATTCACATTACCATATTTTAACTGATGATTTCATAAAGTCTTTTCATATTCCACTTAATTCCACGTGTCACATATTCAATAAGCCTGATGGGGACGGTAATCATATAATTCCCAATTATTCTGATGCCTCTACTTCATGGAAGGTTTTATATAATATATGTGATGTCACATTATATGAGTCCTCTTACCTTTAATGCTAGCCACATCTCTGCACATTTATATAACTAACTCCCCACTTATACATATTATTTAATGTGGTTTTTTTGAAATGATAAATTTCACCTGCAATGATCATAATTACATAATTCATAAAAAATCACTTTTCTGCATAGTAATCCATTGTGGAAATCTTCTCCCTATACAAGGAGTCCAACCCTCTTTATATTTTCTATTTCATTAATTTATTTCCTTGACATCATGTATCTATAGAGGATGGGCAATTCATGATTATAAAAATAGGAGGCTGATTATTTTGGTTGTGTTCTAGAAAGCACCAAATCTATGACCGATTAAAATAAATTTTTATTTCATATAAAAAGTTAATCTGGGTCTTTTGGGTTGTTGTGCTATTTTTCATGACTGCAATAGAAGGACCCATGGATGTTTATATGTTACATTTGTAATCTCTTCATCTATGGAGGATGTAATACACAAAGATATAAATTTATTATCCTTGGAATGGAAAAAATTAAGAGATAATATTTTTCATGAAATTTAATCTACCACTATTACCTGTTTTATTTGTAAGGGTGTGAATAATCTTTTATTGGAATCCTATTTCCGGATGGATTGAATTTTTTTTATTCTGTTTGATCAACAATTACATTATCACACTTGATTTTTGAGAAGCTATCACTAATAATGATGTTGTTTCCAGAAATGGGGTTAACAATAATCTCACTTAGTGTGACAAACTACCATCTGATCTGCTTATCCTTGGTGGGAAAGGCTATAAAAAATACTCTCTTTCATATTTCTATAACATTAGTTTTTTCAATAAATTTTTCATGGATTCTATATCCTCGTCATCGCCATTTTAAAATATAATGATTTTTATATTTCTTAATGTATTCATATGGTTGGTGGATTTAATTTGAAATATATATGGAATAAAACAGTAGATCTTACCCTTAAAAGAAAATTAATGATCAATAATGCATTGATAATCAAGGCCCATCACATAAATATCCACTCAAATTATAGACTGAACTCAATTAAGGCTAATAATTACTCCAAAATAATAGTAATAAAAGTGTTTTACTATTTATTTTTATCTTTTATGGGTCAGAAAATACAAATTAATACATCAAATAAACCAGGACTCCCTCCACTTAATTATTAACAATGGTCACAGTCCATATATATGAGTTTTATGAATTATTAAATTAAAATTATTTTTAGTTTTACATTTTATTGAATAGGAAAATTAAGAACATAGAATAAAATAAATGACTTGTGGTCCTTCCCTAAAATTATAAATCCATCATACATTTCCTAAAAAATGTATCTATTTCCAAGATTACATTCCTTGTGAACTAATTCCCCAATAATATTTGGAATGATGACTATACATGAAAATTTGAGTTAGGGTATGTAGGGATACTAATCTTATAATGTCGCCAACCTATAAATACATCCACGAATTCTAAGGGTTTAGAAATTGATAATGTTATGGTAGGAATTAAAGTGGATAACAAAAGGGGTTGTTCCAAATATTTACCACAATCATGGTATTAAATTTATCATTTTTAATCATTTTTGTAACAATTTAAAAAGTGTTTTGAAAAAAATAATATTATGATTTTCTATAGAATATAGGGTATAGAAAATTTTATTGGAAATATAATTTAGAGATCATATCACGATGAGATGATCATAATGGAAAGTCACTAATGAGACATAGCATTTAATAATCAATCAAATTTATAAGAATGTCTGGAAAAACAATAATATAAAAAAATTCAAATCATCCATCATTGTAGAACCTATTTTAAAATCACTGAATATTTCTAAAAATCATTTCAAGTGTGAAAATTGATTATGTATATTCATTTTATTTAAATGTTTTCTTAAAAAATTATTCAATAAATAAATTTAAATCATAATATTTATTATTATTTTTACTGTTAAGTAATTTTATTTTAAAGACAAAAAAAAAACCTAAAAATAATCTGGTTCCCTCCACACACAATAAATTACATTCATCCCATTTTCATAAATATAGATGATGTACAAGGAAATAATAATCCTTGATATTGAACATCCATAAATAGACAATGCCTTTGAATGTTTTTCAATGAATGACCAACAACTTTTAAATTTCAATTAATTTTTAGAATTCCCATATAATTAAATCCAAAATTTTTGTTTAACATCACTTATATATCAAATTTACATAATATTTAATAAAATATTAAAAAATTGACAATAAAATAAATACAATATCATTTTTATTGATTAATAGTTTCTCCTTTCTATCATGTTACATCGTATATTTAAATTGATTTACAATGTATATAATGAATCCATAGACCGATTAGAAATAATATTTGATTCCAAGATATTACATTGAAGAAACATACCGTTAACTGATAAATTATTATTTAATAAAATTGAAAGATGTTTTATATAGAATTCATGGGAATTTGAATATCATGTATAGACATAGTGATATTATTATATTATTCAAGGGTATTTGGAAATGAAATTACCCAACTCATGTTTCACCATTTGTTTTTTAAAAATATATATTATATTGGTTTGGGTGGTTAGATTTACTTCTCTACATGGTTCATCATTTAATTTTTACGGTTATCAATAGATTACATACCCGAATCAATATGATGATTTTAAGATATCTCATTTAAATCTATGAAGTTTTATTTAATCATTTCATTATGAGATTTAGTTTATTATTATAAATACTTATTATTGTATTCAATTGAATAAAATATCAATTTTATTTATTTATGTTATTTATAAATATTAATGAATAAATAAATTATAAATAAAACTAATTATGAATGAAAAATAATTATACAGTGTCAACGCATGTAAAAAAGTTGGGAATATTTTCATGATTATATGGGTTTCTTAAAAATTGGTTTCATCTGTCACTATAGTGATTTTTACTCAATTATATAAGATGTTATTACCATATTTATTATCATATCAAATTGTATGGAGCATTAAATTACAATAAATACTATTGAAATATACTCAACGTTTTTAATCTCATAACATATAATGAATTTAAATCGCCCCTAATATATTTTGTATTATATAAAAAAAATGTAAAAACATTTTGGGTAAGAATTTAATGGTCCAAATTTTCTTTTTGATGCTAACATTATAGCAGATATGTTGGTTGAGTTTAGACTATCATTATTTTACCCCAATATTTATTCCATCCCCAGTAAATGAAAAAAAACTTAATGGTTTGTGATTCTCTATGATGACTATATATTTGGTCAACATAATGTTACCCATATCTTCCGTCAATCCATTTAAAAAAAATATAATTTCATAGTGGGTAAACATGATAAGAAAAGGATACCATTAAAATAAAACTATGAGACAATTTATGTGATAATAAATGAGAATGACTGGATATAAAAATTTAAAGAAAATAAAAATATCTAGAAAAGTTAAAAGAACCCATATATAAAAATAATTAAAATAAAATTATTTTGGAATCCATTATAATGTTTCCAAAAACATTATTGAAAAATCATGATGAATCAAATTATATTGTTAATTATGACATAAAATTTGAAAATGTCGAGTTAAACGTAGGTTACATCGAAATAATGACTTACATAATCAATTTAAAACATTATAATATTTTGGAATAGTTAAAAAATTAAGGTATTATAGTGTTTTAGTATCAACCAATTAATACCAAACTAAATAAAACATTAATATAATTTATGTTTTTTTATAACATTATGGGTGATCATCACTGGAAGAATCCCATATTGATCACTATTTATCACATCATGATATTTTATTACTTTTTTTAAACTATGAATTATTACACAATTTACTATTATGTTTAAAAAATTAGAAGGATATGTTGATGTATTATTTTATAATGATAAATTCATTACATAAATATTTTCAATAGTTGGGTAATATGTATTAGACTTCATAATTAAAAATAATCAAGGTAACACATGATTAACAAAATGTATTATCAAAGTTTGTATTATTTTTACAACGAACCAATGATTTATATTGTGATGAACTAGTTAAAAACACAATGAAAAAAATAATTGATGAAAAAAGTAAAAATCATTGAATTATAAATAAGATTCATGTAATAAAATGATGAAGCATGTGATATTCTTCAAGATCATATCTATACGATCATACATTTTATATAAGTTAATGTGCATGATTAAGAATATAATAAATAATGAAGAATATATCATTAAAATATCTCAAACCCAAGATGTTTTATGTTTTATAAATTAGGATTTTAGTGATTCTAGAAAAATTATATACTTGTTGTAATGAAAAGTAATAACATTTTGATGAAATAATGGGGCCTTATTTTGACTATTTCATTTTATGTAGTTTCACAGATCCACCAAATACATTAATGAAAAAAATAATTGATTGATTTTATATGAAATTATGTTTCTTAAAATATATTTAACTATCTATAATAATGGAATCAATTAATGATTTATAGGTCATTTTTATGTCCCATTTATCCAATTTATGTTATATAAATCCTCCAAAATATTTTCTCATTTATTTGATTTATTTGATATGCATATGTTTGGATTTGGCACATCATACTATTGAATGAAATGCATCTAAATCCTATATAATCAAGAATTGAATATTTTTAAATTATATCTATTTAGTAAATACTATCTATGTAATAATAAAACTATTATCATTTCATAAAAATTAATAATATATTAACAATTCCATTTATTAAAACATTTATAATTAACGAGTGATAGATTGGAGTTAAATGAAAATGGAATAAATATTAGAATATAATATTGAAATAAAATTAATAAATAGTTTTAGGATTATGTTATTTAATAATATTCCTCATGATCACATGCCCCCATCTATGCCCTTTCACACATGGGAAAGGTCAAATATTTGAACAAAAAACTAATATAATGTAAATTCATTGGTCTAAAAAATGTAAATAACATTTTCAATGATATGAATTTTATTTCTAGTGATATTTATTATTATTATATGGGAGAATAATATTTCATAAGTATAGGTAAACTAAGAGGGGTATTAGTGATCAGTTCACACTAACTTTTACCAATTTCAAAATTGTCTTATAGTATTTTACAACTTTTTTATTCAATCCTCATTTTCCAGTAATGGAATATATATCTATAAATTAAATAATAAATTGGTAAATAGTAAATGAATATAGAAAGGATTTCATAATATTTTTATAAATTTTTACCCCATCATGATTAACCAACTATTTATTGTGATTAGGTTGTTGAAGTCATATATTCTCTAGTAATAATAGTCTTTTTAGATTCATGTTCGATGGGTACAAATTATACAATATATTTTTTCAAAATTTACCTAATAGAAAACTCTAATTTTCAGTATCCAACTAGACTTATAATATATTCCATAGTATTTATTCTGTTGACAAGTATTACAAAACTCCCATATCCTTTTAAAGTAGATATCTAGACTACTCCATATATCACTACATTAAAATGAATAAGTCAACTTACCCATCAAATTCGTTAATTACCTGTTGATTTCAAGAATAAAAATATTAAAAAAATATCCATGAGGTAACCAAAACATATAATCAAATTGAGTACTGGTAAAGGGGAAATTTATGAATTACTATTAAAAAATCATACTTTTTAAGTAATCTTCTTGAGCTTATTAAGGTTCTTAATTTACCAAGTTATATCACAAATTGTCACATCATAATAAAATTAATAAGTGACATATCAACATATGGCTCTTATAAGATTCAAAAAAATGAAATAATCAATTCCATGTTTTTTATTCATCAACATGTATTCTACAATAAAATCTTATTATCATTTATAATGGTTTAGTTAGCTACTAATTATACACATTAGTTTTTGATCCTCAGGTTAATCCCAATTTTAAATATAATCAACCAAATATTTTTCCAGTGTTTTTTATATAACCAAACCATATTCTCTAAACCGTATTCTATATTTTTTTTACACTGTTTCCTTATTCCTATTTAGTAATTGGTTTGACAAAATATTCACAAGCTACATATTCTTCCAAATATTGTTGATACACATACAATATGTTCCCTATTTGATCCTTGTTTTGTCTGCACTAGTTGAAATAGGCATTCATCACAAAGTTTATTGGATCATTTTCACTTGGGTAAATGTCAATATACTCAATAGGTTCCTGGAATAATCATGATGGTCTTGAAAGTCATTCACACTAGATCTTGAATAACATGATTTTTTTTGTTTACAGAATCTTTAGACCTTTGTAGTCTTCTCCTAAAATTACATTCTTGAATTAGTCTCTTCCACACATGATACTCATTAAATGATTAGATATTATTCTTCCTAATGATCATATATGATTTCTTGCTTCTTATAATGAAGTTGTTTCCTCACTTAAACATGTTTAACTAATGTTTATAGTGTATTCAATATTAATTTATGCAATGAGTTTACTTTAAAATCATCAACTAAATCAAACTTCATGAATTCGCAACATAATTCATGTATTAATCCAATAGTATATAAAAATTACATTTAAAAAATATAAAATCAAAATATTTTATAATAATTTCAATTCAATTATTTAATTTCAAATTAATAGCCCTTTATTATTAAAGTAGGATTTGTATTTCATGTTCATGGATTATGTAAACAGTTACATGTATGATGGATATAATTCATGTATTTATGAATTCTTTTCTTCTATCTCCATTGTGTGACCTTGTATGATTCATTAGATTTTAATAATAATTCACATATATATGGTACATCACATGGGAAATTTCCAATTCATATTAAATATGTCTTTATGTAATGGATATGGTGAATAGTTCATTTTAAACTCTACTATCTCATTAATGAGACTCAGGTATCCCATACAATCCTTTGTGAACAACATATATATTTTTACTCATTATCCTTGTGAATTCACTTATATATATGTATTATTCTTCATGAAATATACAATTATCACATGTTTCAATTTCATGATACATGGTTAGTCCACGAGTGTCATCCACTTCCTTCGAGAAACCGTCGAGGTTCACTGATGCACAGAAAACTTTTACTAACTTCATGTAATAAAGAGGAACATCATAGGATCTACGTCATTTGAAACTTTTATGTGAGCTTCTTCTGTCCCTCATTAGAATAGGTTTACCCACATAATTTATTCATGTTATTTGGTCATAATAATGATTTTTTCATGACCCCCTCTTTCAAAATATTCTCCTCCTAAGATGGGAATGAAGAAAAAAAGGTTATAACCCCCTAATTTTTATCTACAATATGATCTTGGGTAGAGACCATCTCCATGTGTATAAAAATCTCAAAAAATTGGAGGCATTGACCTTTTTATTTTAATCAATATCTATAGATAATATTTTTCATCCTTAAAAAACTCTATGACGTATATATATAACGATAAAGTAAAATCTAAACCATCCAACATTCTTGTACAAAATGAATACTGTCACAAATTCAAAATTCTCCTGGGGATGTACCAAATGTAAAAATAAGCAGTGACACAAAAAATTACACAATCTGAGCTAGTACGGTTTTGTATGATCCATTTCGTCCTAATTGAAACGTAAAATTATTGTTCTATACATTTTGTGATTATAAAAGTACACATACTATCGAAAACCAAAGGCTTTGATCGACTACAGGAGAAGCATAGTAATTCCCCCATGAAAAATAGTAGAACACAAAAGAACCTAAAAAGGTATACTAGATACCCCAACCTGAACAAAGGAATTCTCACCATATAATTAATGTTATGTTAAGTAATATAGTAAGAACATCGATGATAGGGTACCCCGCACCACATTCCTACTAATTAACTACTCTCATACACTAATTTATAATGTCATAGTGCACCCACCTATTCCAAAAGAACCACATAATAGCCCACCCACACACACATAAGACACATACCACATCTCATCCCACACACAAAAAATCTGGGCCAAAAACAACACCAAATAACGAAGACACCTAGGAACCACAACACATCTCATCTCGAAGACAACTAATAAGCACAAGTCACCCACACACAACTGGTCCTTACAAACCACCACTAGACTAAAGAGTCTTCTGCTATCACTTCCTAGAAGTGGGAGCCAGGATGAGTAGGTGGCCATATATCCATCCTCCCATTGAGATGTTTATGAATGAAACTCTCCCTTGTAACAATGCGAGTGTTAGTCAGGTAGTGCTTATCTATTTTGGTGTTTCATTAGAATCCGAAGAAATTATAATTATGTATATATAGGTACCAAAAAATCATCCCATCCTATGGGTTCTCAAGGAAACAACCACCCCATAACACTACCACCTTTTTTCTACCTCTAAATCATATAGTAGGATGAACGACTGTCACTTCTGAAGATGATAAATGAAATATTTTTAAAACCCAATCGTTAATAATGTAATTAATCATTTACCATTTATTCCATCCCTACCTAATCAACTAACGACCACAACACACAACTAGCCTCACAACCAATCCAAATAGAGGAATAAATCTATGGTAAAACACCACACTTCAAACCTCCTCCCCACATAGCACCAAATTCAACCACTTAAACTCTCATTCATCAATGTAATACCTCCAAACCTATGTTAAGAACCAAAATTTACAATAGAACCCTCTAAAATATATTGTCATGTAATGGACGGGACCCCTCCGGTTTATTCCTATGTTGAAATAGATGTGGTCAACACGACGCACATTATAATGATAATTTTAATACTGATGCTAATGTAAAAATATGTTAAATAATAATGATGATGACATAAATATTGTGATTAATTAAACCAAAAATAAAAATCATGATATAATGATTTAATGGGTGTTATTATTATTAATGATTTGAAGTGGGAAAGTGTGTGATCCATTAGACGTTGATAAATGAAACATATAGTTTGTTATAAATTGAGTAATTGTTGAAATTAAATTTGAATAATAATAATGGGTGTTGTATTATTAATATTATTAATAATATTAATAATAATGAGAAATTGATGAAATGAGTCATGGTATTTATTGAAAATAATTAAATTAAGATGAAAGTGGAAGCATGGTGTTGCGTTCATAAAATTAAAAGGTGAGTTCGTTATATTGGGTTTATTAAATTGAATGGTTTTAATTTAATAAAAGTGGTTTCAATTTAATCAGTGTGAAATAAAAATAAATAGAATTAAAATAATTAAATTGACGGATGTTATGCGACATTGACGTGGCATGGTCAGATTCAGATATCCAACAGGGTGGTTTAACGTGGTCAATGCGACGAGCGTAAATCTTTCTTTATTAAAAACAACAACGTCGGTGAGTTAATAAAATAAGTTGATGAAATGTTATTGTTATTGAAGAACAATAAATAACAATGATGGCGTAAAACTATGTGCGAAGGGTTAATAAAATTAAATGTATTAAAATGGTGTTGAATATGTAAGTGATATTAATTTTGTTTTGTCTTTTAATTCAATTAAATGAAATCATTTTGAGTCGCATGGAATGGTTATGCATAGGTTCTCTAAAAAGTGAAATATGAAATTAATAATATTGATCGTATAATAAATATAATAATACAATTAAAAGGAAAGTGGTTTTTTTAATAAATTATAATAAATTAATGGGGAGGCGCATGACATGGGGAGGGGGAGGCGTGAATGCCCCCTTTCCCTTGTATAAATCGTATATTTTATTATATAATTTGATTTAATATATAATATATTTTATATAATGATGATTTAATATATTATAATAGTAATAAAATAATGATATAAGGGAGTGTGCATGGAGTTAGAGGAGAGATTCATGCCACAAGCCCTTTTGATCTAAATATTAACTTATTATAATAATAATAAAATAATAGTATTATTTTTTTGGGTGATCAAAACATAAAAAGTCTGTAACTTCTTCATATGGTGTCGGAATGACGAACCATCAGCGGCAGTGTAATCCTGTAATTAAGACAGTCATTTTAAGACCAATGATAAATACCTTTTCATGACTTATGACTCAGGTCAACGAATCACCAAATATTAATATAATTATCATTATTATTAAAACGCGTGGAAACAGCATGACATGTCGTGTGTTGACCAGTCAAAACATGTAACGGGTGTACGGTCACACCGTGTATCATTAATACATGTTGCATACTATTTTACCTATTCGTTGCCTATATAAGAAAGGGTCGCGAATTATTTCCAGACCAATCTCTTCTTCTTCGCATGACGACGCTCTTGGATGATCGAGAAGTCTTCCTCCTCTAACTTCTCAATCCGGACTCCGATTGTCGATCCGTCAGTGGCTGCGGGATTTTTTTGTCAAGGAGAACACCGTAAACCCTGTTATGTTCCCTCTTCTTCGACATCCCATCCGCAGTTTCCAACCGAGGAGACTGTTGATAATTGACGGGAATGACGGTCTTTAACGAGCGACTCTAAAAAGGTATGTTAAACCTCTGTTCTTGTATTCTCTTTCCGATCCTACTTCTCCCATTTTCATTCCTTACTACGGCGTGTGATCTCCATGTTGAGGAAGTTTCTTTTTTTGTTGATTCAGTGGTGCTGCGACGTCCTTGGTGGGTGCAGTCGTTCGGGGAGAATCCTTGTGATCGTGGTGGTCGTGTTCGTAGAAGGACATTGGAACCTATTATGGTAGGGATCTCACCTTTGTCTCTCTAATTTGTGTATCATGCGGGGCAGGTATCCTTTTTTTTCATGAGAAACAGTTGAAGCATTAAATAAAGATAGTAACTGGTTAAAAAATGGGGTTGGGAAGTTAGTGATTGTTGTTACTTTACTTTTTATATCATGTGATATTATATTTGTGAATTGAATGGGCTTCTACCTACTGAAAATAACGGTCATTGGGGGCCTTTGCTTACACAATTAAATGTTTCCCTCTCCTTCTTTATTTTCTTATGGATGGAAGCTTGTGGAATGTGGAAATTGGATAATCACGTAATGTTGGCTGATTAAATGAAAATCTGGAACCCTAGTGTGATCACCCCGGTTATTCAAAATTGAATAATGAACATGTGGGTGTTGGCTTGGTTACGTGGCATCTGTTGTGGGTGTTTTTGTGGGTTTTTGTGGATCGGGTGAGCAGTGGGGCTGTGGTTGACTTGGTTGCGTGTTGGTGTGAATGTGGTGTTGGTAACAGACAGTGGGGATGTAATAAATGGTATTAAAGGGATATTGATGTATGGGTTTCGGTGCGGTTGTGGTTATGATGGTTGGTAGCGGGGCTGCAAGGTTGGGTTTTAATGTGAACGAGTTATGGGTTGTGATCAATAAATAAAAGTGGAAGAGTTAATGAATGGTGGGGCGTGGTAATGAAACGGAAATAATAATCAATGGGGTTGGTTGGTTGATAAGAGGGAATTTGTTGTGCTGCATATGTTTTTTCTAACATGTTTTGTGGATGGCAGGGATATGTTTTACGAACGATTGGTGTGGTTAGTTGTGGATAGTTGCCCAGTAGTTAAAGTACTGAATAACTATTTCTACTGAAATGTGAAAACCTAAAGGGGGTTGGATTTGTTTGTTGTATTCATGCTTCGTAGTAGCAGTGCCGAGGCACGTGCCAGTTTCTCTTTCTAGAAGCCATAGGTTGGGCTGTGAGGTTGTTATATATATATATCTCTGTATCTTTTGTGTTTTTATCGCACCCCACCCATGTTGAGCACTTAGTGCCGAACACTCCCATTTTATGGGAGATGGTGTTTTCCATTAGTTACTAGCTCCGTCTATATCCTTCTCCCCTAGGCTGTGATGGCTTGAGGCGACCATACACCTAAGACTCTTCGGGTAGGTTTCGATTGGGGTGGTTTTAGCCCAAGAATCTTCGGGCAGGTTCTACTATTTGCCAAGAATCTTCGGGGTGAGGTTCAGGTGTGTGTGGGTGGGATACGTGGTTGTGAGTCCCAGGTGTGTACGGGCGGGATACGTGGTTGTGAGGCCCAGGTGTGTGCAGGTGAGATACGTGGTTGTGAGGCCCAGGTGTGTGCGGGCGGGGAGAGTGTGGCAACGTCAGGACATTCGTCGTTAGGAAGAGCAGCTAACTAAAGGGAAATGCTGGGGGTACCCAATACTCTTGTTTCATATATACTACTACCTGGTGTGCTTGTGATTTGGTGAGTGTGGCTGGTGAGGTTGGTTGGATGTAATTCCTTGCTAGGTATCTTCTGTTGTTCTCATGGGACCTTAGGATGTCTCCCCACTTGTGCACGAGAGCTTTAGGTTTCCCTACTGAGTATACTTGTATGCTCACCCTACGTTTACTTTTAGGTTTCCAGGAGGACTACCAGGGTCGTGCATGACCCTACTAGTCAGCCAGTTGGATTTGTTTCTATTGATGTACCTTTGTTTTCTTTTGGTATTGTACTTTGAGATTTCTTGTACTTGTACCTTGTTATAAACTGTTTAAACATGCATGTGGTCTTGGTTTGGGTTTATTTATATACACTTGTTTCGTTTCCTTTTGGGTGGTTGACTTTTCCTATTTACCAATCCTAAATAATAAAAAAAGTGTAATGCCTCCCATATTTGTGAAAACTCATACCCTTGGTGCTATTCACCACCCCGGGTCCTACTAGAGGTGGGACTCGGGGGTCATTATCTCCCTTTCACCATTGCCTTCTCAGTAGGGGAATCTTTGGTGGGAGGGGGTCGTGATAGAATGGTATCAGAGGTGATCGTTGAGAGATAGGATAGAGTCTAGAGTTAGGCACAGTGAGGATTGCATGGGATGGTAGGGCAACAATGTTATTTAATCTTGGTGCGTGACATAGGCCAGGGATGACCAGCTAGGACACGAGATTTTAGGGCCCCATGTGATCCGATGCAAGGACTCTGAGCCTACCGAACGACCAAGTGAGACCACATTGATTGCAGGGTAGAGACCCTAGGGAAGGTACATGCATTATCATGATTGTATTTTACTTGATTTGGGTGTTCTTGGAATGAAATTGAAATAATGTGATAAAATAAAACCTTAAGAAATTTCCTTAATACTTGGTCATAGGAAATCCTTGTTTACTGTACAGCTATGGCACCTGGACTGTAACACCCGAGATTTTTATGAGTAATATTTTGTTTTTATATATATCATCAAAGGAATATTTCACTACATACTTTCTTGGATTACATTACACGCAATCTCGACCTTCCTCGATAGCTTGCGTCGTACGCAATACCGAGTTTCACTAAACAACGATATAATTAAAACTAGTCGTTATGAATAGTAATAACCACTTTTTGAAATATTATAAATTTTATTTTTCAAAATGGAATTCATTTTTGGATTCGGAATATCAAATTTAGCCTAAGGTGAAATTTTGGTACTTTTCGGATAACTTTAATATTTTGATGAATAGTGAAAATTACTAAATTTTAATTAAAAACAACTTTTTTAATCAAAAAAATTAATAGTGATAAATTATGAATTTGAGTGGTTTTAAAGTATATTTAGAATATATTTTTACCACTTAATATAATGTTGGTCATTGGACACAATTTTACAATTAAACCGAACATAAACAAGTGTCAATCTTTTGTAAGTTATTATCTCTTAAAAACACGCTTTTTGTTTTGACAGCGGGAATTAATTTTAAATTAATTTCTGCCACTTCTGTGTTTTGAATTTAGAAAAATGGATTCCATATTTGGAATCAGGATATTCAAATTGTGTAAATAGGTAACTTTTATTTTTAGACATTTTGAATAATTACTGCGGTAAATATTTTATTTACCATGGTTAAGGGTAAATCCGGTAAATAAGGGTTAAAAAATAATATTATAATAATATTAAATTACCCTAAAACGAGTCTTAACCCTATTGGTTGATACATGGTCGACCATGGGAATCTTTGTGTCGTTTTTGGGACCCCATTGATCCACTTGTAAGTGATAATGACACTTTATTTTAATTAAGTTAAAATAAATACAAAAATGACACAAGCATATATCTTTTAGCATAACAATTGTTACATAGGGTTATATATGTTGGATTTTAGATTATAAATATTCATTAGAAAGATAAAAAGATTTCCTACATAATTATATTTTATTTATAATTTTTAGACATTATATAAATTATTTTATTTATGACACAATGATGATGCAGTAATTACTAAAATAGTGAAAAATTAAAATAATTGATATTATAAATACCCAAATAAATATAATATGAAACTTTTAATGAATTAAACTAATTTTCTAGGATAATATGATATATTAGGATTGATGTAATTGAATTTTTTAGAAGTAATCAATCTGTTATGAGTTTCACAAAAATCAACTATTGAATAGTGCCAAAATTGACATAAAAGAGTTCTTAAAACAAATATTATATTATTAATTGATATTAAATTCCTAAAAATCTAAGGATCGGACAAGAGACTTATATCATGATAGGTTCATCATTAATGGACCACTTGGGGGTCGCTTGGATGTATATAGTAAGTTTATTAACCATATTATATAAAAATACAAAGAAACATTGTAAAAGTGAAACAAATTAACTTACAGTTAATACTTAAAGATAAGGTTAATATAAGTACCCAAACCTGTCTAAATTCTATTGGATGAGTTGTTTTCGACCCATCCCCACCTCAACCTTTGAATAGTCAACTTTGGAGCCTTTGGAAACCGAATATGAATTTATTATAAATTAATATTTCTAGCTTTTCCAAAGGTGCCCCTCACCCCTCTTATAAAAGGGCACCTCCTCCCCCTCCTCCTCACACAAATTTGAGCACTCAAGCTCGGCCAACCCCTGCCATTTTCTCCTTTCCACTTCCCTAGAATAGTCCTACAGGTCTTGGTCTTCTCCAAAGACCACTCGTAGTTCTTTAAGTGGAGGATTCAAAGAGGCGTTCCAAAGAAGAGGAGCTTCAGACACATACAAGGCAAATTGGACCTAAGGTAAGGGAAATATCACAATCTCATTTTTATCCGAGATTGTTTATTCGTAAGTATTTACTGGGGTGTATTTTATCATCCACATCCATGTTCCCTCAATATGTAATATTGTTTCCATCCACTTGCAATAGTTTAAATCCAATTTTACCCTTAGGTAAGTTTTTAGTAAAGAATATGAAAGGAATCTTTTGTCGTTTTTCCGTACGAGGTACTTTTTGACTTTTCCGACAAAAGTACGAAGAATGTTTTTTTTAACTTATACGGCATGAATGGATTTTGAAAACATTATTTCCAAGAAGCTTCCTTTACAAGTTTTCAAGTTTATTTTTAATCAACTTCTTTTAGTTTATAATTGTATGACATGTTAAGAAAAGAAAAGTGGTTTTGAAGAAGAAAGGATATTTTCCTCAAGAATGGAGTTCAAGTGTTTTATCAAAATTATTTTCCATCTAAGATAATAAAGGGTTATGTTTTTATCCCTATTATTACATTGATTTGATCATGTTGTGATGGAATTATTTTTATGAATTCCTTTATCTTATATGAATTTTTTTTATGATGTCATGTTGTTTAAGAATCCCATTTTTATTACGTGGGTTATGCTATGATGTATGGTTTATGATTATGTGGCACACATAAGAAAGGATTCATTATAAGATGGGTGGGACCTATATCTCCCTCCAATGCATTGGGTAAAGATTTTATATCTCATGAGATAGACAGGGCTGGAACGGTAGGTTATACCGGTTCAGTGAAACAGGACTGAAACGAGGGTTACTCGATTCAGAAAGGGACTTTGTCCACTAAGATAGTCTTGGCAATGAGTCTTGACTAACAAGAAATGATTCTCTATGATTATGTGTGAATGCCACAAAGTTTCAGGTTTTATGTTATGATTATGGGGATCTCATTTTCACTTCTATGATTTATTCCATGTTAAGATATTATGATCTCTTTTGCAGGTTTTGATTTTTAAAAAGATATGATATGATTTTTATTTCCTTTATTTGCCCTTGCTGAGCATTTGAGCTCACCCTTTTATGTTTTCTTTTCCCCAGGTCAGGAAGATGGATATTAAGTAGAATATGCTAAAAGGGACCCTAGATATGATGAAATAAATGGGAGACACTGTAGAAGATTTATGAACCAGTTGTTTATGTTTCCCAGTTTCTAAAGACACTATACCTATACGGTCCTCTGTGGTTTTATCATATGTTGTAATAAGTGTGCTTCAATTTTGAAGTATTAACAATGTATGTAAAGTATGGGTCGTTATAGTTGGTATCAGAGGAAAGGTATAGTCAACCTTTGGAAACTAGGATGTGAAAGCCTTAGTAAGAACCCTAAGGATAAGTCTAAGCATAGAACACAATCTTAGTGTTTTAGAAATGGCCATGAATAACCTAGGATAAGACCTTAAGCATGAAAATTTTATTCTTGAATTATGTGGTTTTCCTATTATAATTAGTGTTGCTCACATTATTCTTCTTGGTTTTAGTCAATGGCTGGAACCCGAAGGAACCGTGTTAATGCGGAATGCGATGGGCAATGCAATGATTGTCCCCCTGAGCAACCAAACGATATGGGAGCTGGAATGCAAAATCTTGTATCCATGCTCACACAACTTTCTCAAGCTATGAATCATGCAGGACTTCCAAAAGAGCAAAGGAAGGAGTAACATTCTGTTGAATCCTTCATGAGGCAGCGTCCACCTTCTTTCAGTGGGTCTACTGATCCATTTGTTGCTGAATAATGGATTAGTACTACTGAAAAGATATTTTCAGTTCTTCAATGTTCTGAACATGATAAAGTCATCCTAGCAGTGTATCGTTTGGAAGGAGATGCTGATCAATGGTGGAATCTTATAAGAATATGAGGCAAAGGGATGAAATTGAGTCTATGGAATGGGACGAGTTCAAGAACTTATTTTTCAATAAGTACTTCCCTCGTATTCTCCGAACAAAGATGGAGAAAGAGTTTCTTGAACTGAAGAAAAGGGATGATGAATCTGTTGGTACCTATGAAGCAAATTTTACAAGACTTGCAAGGTACGCTTCTGGTATTATTATCCAACCTGAGAGTAAGATCGATCGATTCTTTAGTGGCTTAAAACCAAGTCATTGAAGGGCGTTAGCCATAAGGGACTTCAATAGCTACGAGGAAATCGTTCGATGTGCTCTCAAAGTCGAGATGGAGATTGGAGTAACCCATCAGTCACATGGGTTTGATAAGAAGAGGAAGATGGAATTCAAAGGAAAATCTAATGAGCAAACTGAAAAGAAGATGAGCTTTCCCTTATGCTCAAAGTGTGGAAAGAAACATGGAGGGATTTGTCTTATAGGGACAAGTAAATGTTTTAAATGTGGAAAGGAAGGTCATCGGGCATTTGAATGCCGTGATAATGGGAAGAAGATGTCTAATGATTCAAACAAAGGAAGGGATACGCAGAATGATCCTACTACACTTCAATGTTTCAAGTGCAAGGAGATGGGGCATTATGCCAATCAATGCCCAAATCCAAGGGTTGATGATGATGGTCGACGTCAACAAAATCTTAAGGCTAAAGACAAAGGAAAGTCACATGCAACTTCTATCAGCGATGTGGAGTACGATAACGAAGTGGTGAAAGGTACACTTACCATCCACTCTAAAGTAGCAAATGTTTTATTTGATTCTGGATCCACCCACTCTTTTATTTCTAAATAATTTTCTAAGGGTATCACCGTATTACCTCAACAATTATATGTTGAGTTAGCTGTGAAAACACCTAATGGCACAACAGTCGCATCAAAAGTTTATAACTCTTCTCCGATCGAAGTTTGTGGGAAAGTGCTTCCTGCAAATCTTGTGATCCTTCCTTTAGTGGAATTTGATGTGATTCTTGGCATGTATTGGCTTTCTCTACATGGAGCTCATATCAATTTCCAAAGAAGGGAAGTCACATTTCATATTCCAGATCAACCTACGATCGTCTATCGATGCAAGGATGAATATAACCTTCCAGTGGAAATTCCTTCCATCTTATGGGTCATGATTCCACTAAATGAAGGTTATTTATCTCAAATGGTTGTAGAAAAACTTACGATTAAGAATATGCCCATTGTACGGGAGTTTGATGATGTCTTTCCGGAGGAATTACCGGGTCTTCCACCAAATCGTGAAGTTGAGTTTTCAATAGAACTCGTACCGGGTGCTTTGCCTATTTCAAAGACACCTTATAGAATGGCCCCAATTGAGTTGCAGGAATTGAAGAAGCAACTCCAAGAGAATCTTGATAAGGGATTCATACGCCCTAGTGCGTCACCTTGGGGAGCACCTGTTCTATTTGTTAAGTAGAAAGATGGATCAATGAGACTCTGCATTGATTATCGAGAACTTAACAAGATCACTATCAAGAACAAATATCCTCTCCCACGCATTGATGACTTATTTGACCAACTACGCAGAGCTCAATACTTTTCCAAGATTGATCTTCGTTCAGGGTATCACCAATTAAGGGTCAAAAGGGAGGATATACCAAAGACGGCTTTCCGTACAAGGTATGGACACTATGAATTTATAGTGATGCCATTTGGTCTTACTAATGCCCATGCTATCTTCATGGATCTAATGAATAGAGTCTTTAGAGACTATCTTGATCAATTTGTGGTAGTCTTTATAGACGATATTCTTGTCTATTCAAAGAGCAAGGAAGAGCATGAAGATCACTTGAGAATTATATTGAATACCCTGAGAAAGGAGAAGCTTTATGCCAAATTTACCAAGTGTGAATTTTGGCTTCAAAAAGTTGCATTTTTGGGTCACATAATCTCAAAAGAGGGGATATCTGTGGGTCCAGTAAAAATAGAGGTTATCGAAAGATGGTCAAGACCAACAACAGTAACTGAGATCCGATGTTTTCTTCGTTTGGCTGGATATTATCGATGTTTTGTAAAAGATTTTTCACGATTATCTAATCCACTCACCAAGTTGACTAGGAAAGGAGTTAAGTTTGCCTGGACAGAGGAATGTGAAGAGAATTTCAAGGAGTTGAAAAGAAGGTTATCCAGTGCACCTGTGCTCACACTGCCTTGTAGTGGAGAAAGGTTTGTGATCTACAGTGATGAATCCAAGAAGGGATTGGGGTGTGTTCTTATGAAAAATGATATGGTGATAGCTTATGCCCCACGACAGTTGAAAATCCATGAGCAAAATTACCCAACACATGATTTGGAGTTGGCTGTGGTAATCTTTGCATTAAAGATTTGGAGGCATTACCTTTATGGTGAAAGGTGTGATATTTATACTGATCATAAAAGTTTAAAGTATATTTTCACACAAAAAGAGCTGAAAATTCGCCAAAGAAGATGGTTGGAGCTGATTAAGGATTATGACTGCTCAATCCATTATCACCCAGGGAAAGCAAACAAGGTGGAAGATGCATTAAGTCGACAAGACCATGCTAGTTTATCCATGATGAGGATCACAAAAGATTCAATATTTATGGATTTACAAAGGATGGATCTTGGAATTATAATGGAAGGGGAAAAATCTTATCTTTCTCAAATGAATGTTCAACCATCTATACATGAAAAGATTAAGGAGGCACAGAAAGAAGATGTCGAGTTACAAAAGAAGGTGAGAAATGTTCCTGAATTCAACCTTGATTGTGATGGGATAATAAAGTTCAGGAATCAGGTTTGTTTTCCTCCCATCCCCGAATTAAAGAAGGAGCTTCTGGATGAGGCTCATAGTTCATCATTCTCTATTCATCCTGGAAGTACGAAGATGTATAGGGACCTGAAAGAGTACTTCTGGTGGGATGGCATGAAAAGAGATGTTGCTGAATATGTCTCTCGATGCTTGGTTTGTCAACAAGTTAAAGCTGAGAGACAAAAGTCTAAGGGGATGTTACAACCATTACCCATACCCGAATGGAAATGGGAAAACATCACTATGGACTTTGTCACAGGACTTCCTAAAACTTCCAAAGGTAATAATGCTATCTGGGTCATAGTTTATCGTCTTACAAAGTCTGCACACTTCATTGCTATTAGAGAGGATTTCTCTCTAGATCAGCTTGCCAGGATATATGTAAAGGAAGTGGTAAGATTGCATGGAGTACCAATTTCTATTATATCTGATCGGGATCCGAGATTTACCTCGAAGTTCTAGCGAAGTCTTCAGCATACTCTGGATACAGAGTTGAGTTTCAGCACTGCTTATCATCCCCAGACAGATAGTCAGTCTGAGAGAACAATTCAAACCCTATAAGACATGTTGAGAGCTTGCTCTATGGATTTCAAAGGAGGTTGGGATCAACACCTATCTTTGGTGGAATTTTCTTATAATAATAGGTTTCACTCCAGTATTCAGATGGCTCCTTATGAAGCTCTCTATGGAAAGAAATGCAGGACTCCAACTTGCTGGGATGAAGTTGGGGAAAGAAAGCTATTAGGACCTGATCTTGTTGATGAAATGGCAGAAAAGGTCAGATCTATTCAAAAACACATAAGAGCAGCTCAGAGTCGACAGAAAAGTTATGCCGACAACCGAAGAAAAGACCTAGAGTTTGAAGTGGGTGATAAAGTGTTCTTACGAATATCTCCCTGGAAGAGGGTTATGAGATTTGGAAAGAAGGGGAAGTTGAGCCCTAGATATATCGGTCCTTTCGAAATACTGGATCGTGTTGGGAAGGTAGCTTACCGATTGGCGCTTCCACCGAATCTCTCTCAAGTTCACGATGTGTTCCATGTATCTCTCCTGAGAAAGTACATACCAGATCCTTCACATGTACTCAGCTCAGAAGTTGTACCGCTGGAGCAAGATCTTTCTTATGAAGAACAACCGATAGAGATTCTGGATCGTAGCGAAAAAGTCCTACGAAACAAGACCACTCTATTGGTGAAAGTTTTATGGAGGAACCACCAACTTGAAGAAGCTACATGGGAGCTTGAGGATATGATGAGGGAGAAGTATCCTCATCTGTTTGTTACAAAGTGACGAATTTCGAGGGCGAAATTCTTTTTAAGGGGGGTAGAATGTAACACCCGAGATTTTTATGAGTAATATTTTGTTTTTATATATATCATCAAAGAAATATTTCACTACACACTTTCTTGGATTACATTACACGCAATCTCGACCTTCATCGATAGCTTGCGTCGTACGCAATACCGAGTTTCACTAAACAACGATATAATTAAAACTAGTCGTGATGAATAGTAATAACCACTTTTTGAAATATTATAAATTTTATTTTTCAAAATGGAATTCATTTTTGGATTCGGAATATTAAATTTAGCCTAAGGTGAAATTTTGGTACTTTTCGGATAACTTTAATATTTTGATGAATAGTGAAAATTACTAAATTTTAATTAAAAACAACTTTTTTAATCAAAACAATTAATAGTGATAAATTATGAATTTGAGTGGTTTTAAAGTATATTTAGAATATATTTTTACCACTTAATATAATGTTGGTCATTGGACACAATTTTACAATTAAACCGAACATAAACAAGTGTCAATCTTTTGATAGTTATTATCTCTTAAAAACACGCTTTTTGTTTTGACAGCGGTAATTAATTTTAAATTAATTTCTGCCACTTCTGTGTTTTGAATTTAGAAAAATGGATTCCATATTTGAAATCAGGATGTTCAAATTGTGTAAATAGGTAACGTTTATTTTTAGACATTTTGAATAATTACTGCGGTAAATATTTTATTTACCATGGTTAAGGGTAAATCCGGTAAATAAGGGTTAAAAAATAATATTATAATAATATTAAATTACCCTAAAACGTATCTTAACCCTATTGTTTGATACATGGTCGACCATGGGCATCTTTGGGTCGATTTTGGGACCCCATTGATCCACTTGTAAGTGATAATGACACTTTATTTTAATTAAGTTAAAATAAATACAAAAATGACACAAGCATATATCTTTTAGCAAAACAATTGTTACATAGGGTTATATATGTTGGATTTTAGATTATAAATATTCATTAGAAAGATAAAAAGATTTCCTACATAATGATATTTTATTTATAATTTTTAGACATTAAATAAATTATTTTATTTATGACACAATGATGATGCAGTAATTACTAAAATAGTGAAAAATTAAAATAATTGATATTATAAATACCCAAATAAATATAATATGAAACTTTTAATGAATTAAACTAATTTTCTAGGATAATATGATATATTAGGATTGATTTAATTGACTTTTTTCGAAGTAATCAATCTGTTGTGAGTTTCACAAAAATCAACTATTGAATAGTGCCAAAATTGACATAAAAGAGTTCTTAAAACAAATATTATATTATTAATTGGTATTAAATTCCTAAAAATCTAAGGTTCGGACAAGAGACTTATATCGTGATAGGTTCATCATTAATGGACCACTTGGGGGTCGCTTGGATGAATATAGTAAGTTTATTAACCATATTATATAAAAATACAAAGAAACATTGTAAAAGTGAAACAAATTAACTTAGAGTTAATACTTAAAGATAAGGTTAATATAAGTACCCAAACCTGTCTAAATTCTATTGGATGAGTTGTTTTCGACCCCTCCCCACCTCAACCTTTGAATAGTCATCTTTGGAGCCTTTGGAAACCGAATATGAATTTATTATAAATTAATATTTCTAGCTTTTCCAAAGGTGCCCCTCACCCCTCTTATAAAAGGGCACCTCCTCCCCCTCCTCCTCACACAAATTTGAGCACTCAAGCTCGGCCAACCCCTTCCATTTTCTCCTTTCCACTTCCCTAGAATAGTCCTAGAGGTCCTGGTCTTCTCCAAAGACCACTCATAGTTCTTTAAGTGGATGATTCAAAGAGGCGTTCCAAAGAAGAGGAGCTTCAGACACATACAAGGCCAATTGGACATAAGGTAAGGGAAATATCACAATCTCATTTTTATCCGAGATTGTTTATTCGTAAGTATTTACTGGGGTGTATTTTATCATCCACATCCATGTTCCCTCAATATGTAATATTGTTTCCAACCACTTGCAATAGTTTAAATCCAATTTTACCCTTAGGTAAGTTTTTAGTAAAGAATATGAAAGGAATCTTTTGTCGTTTTTCCGTACGAGGTACTTTTTGACTTTTCCGACAAAAGTACGAAGAATGTTTTTTTTAACTTATACGGCATGAATGAATTTTTAAACCATTATTTCCGAGAAGCTTCCTTTACAAGTTTTCAAGTTTATTTTTAATCAACTTCTTTTAGTTTATAATTGTATGACATGTTAAGAAAAGAAAAGTGTTTTTGAAGAAGAAAGGATATTTTCCTCAAGAATGGAGTTCAAGTGTTTTATCAAAATTATTTTCCATCTAAGATAATAAAGGGTTCTGTTTTTATCCCTATTATTACATTGATTTGATCATGTTGTGATGGAATTATTTTTATGAATTCCTTTATCTTATATGAATTTTTTTTTATGATGTCATGTTGTTTAAGAATCCCATTTTTATTACGTGGGTTATGCTATGATGTATGGTTTATGATTATGTGGCACACATAAGAAAGGATTCAATATAAGATGGGTGGGACCTATATCTCCCTCCAATGCATTGGGTAAAGATTTTATATCTCATGAGATAGACAGGGCTGGAACGGTAGGTTATACCGGTTCAGTGAAACTGGACTGAAACGAGGGTTACTCGATTCAGAAAAGGACTTTGTCCACTAAGATAGTCTTGGCAATGAGTCTTGACTAACAAGAAATGATTCTCTATGATTATGTGTGAATGCCACAAAGTTTCAAGTTTTATGTTATGATTATGGGGATCTCATTTTCACTTCTATTATTTATTCCATGTTAAGATATTATGATCTCTTTTGCAGGTTTTGATTTTCAAAAAGATATGATATGATTTTTATTTCCTTTATTTGCCCTTGCTGAGCATTTGAGCTCACCCTTTTATGTTTTCTTTTCCCCAGGTCAGGAAGATGGATATTAAGTAGAATATGCTAAAAGGGACCCTAGATATGATGAAATAAATGGGAGACACTGTAGAAGATTTATGAACCAGTTGTTTATGTTTCCCAGTTTCTAAAGACACTATACCTATACGGTCCTTTGTGGTTTTATCATATGTTGTAATAAGTGTGCTTCAATTTTGAAGTATTAACAATGTATGCAAAGTATGGGTCGTTATATGGACATCATCCCCGGGTGGCTCAGACAGCCGAGACCCAGCAGATCCAGGTGGTCGATCAGTTGAGGATTTACCGAGAGGAGGAAGATAGCCAGTGGCAGAAGACTCTCCGTTCTTTCCAGCAGCAGACCCTCAAGAAGTACGAGGGTAGTACTTCAGATATGGAGACGGAGGGGTGGCATGAAGATCTAGGGATCACTTTTACCTTGATTCATGATCCGAGGGAGTACTAGGTTCCCCTAGAAGTCAGTCAGCTGAGAGGTGTGGCACGACAGTGGTGGACGCTCTACCCCGGAGAGAGGATAGAGGCAGAGGTTCCATGGGCTGACTTTGAGAAGGAATTCAGAGAGGAATTCCTTTCTTCCATGATCAAGGCATAGAAGTGGCAGGAGTTACTCTCCCTTCAGTAGGGGATTATGTCAGTGCGAGAGATGGGGATCAAGTTCAATGATCTTCTGCGCTTTACTCTGGATCTCTTTCCGGATGAGGAGTCTTGGGCAAGACGTTTAGAGGAGGCACTTCGTCCTTCGCTCCAGTATGCTGTCACCCCCTTCACCCTTCTGACGTACTTGGCAGTACAGAAGAAGGTAGAGGCTGTAGAAAGGATGCACTCGTAGGGAGGTGCACCACGTGAGGGGATCCATCCATGTTCTTTGAAGGGGAAGGCAGTCAGCAGCAAGTCTCCTACGACGGGACCTTCCAGTTTCAGGCTAGTAGGGAGTAGGCCCCATCAGTTCTAGTTCAGATCTCCGGGTCCTCGTCCCTTTTTCACGAGCCCAGGACCAAAGTGTTTTTCTTGTGGAGGTTTCGGGAACATTCAAAGTCGGTGCCCGACCCAAGCTCAGTATGGTAGAGATGGACAGGTTTAGCGCCCGCCTCAGTAGCACCAGTCACCGGAAAGACCCTTCCAGCAGCAACAGGCTCCAGTCCCTCTAAGGGGAGATGGGGCAGGTGGTGGCCAGCTAGAAGGACTTTCTCAAGGATCCCAATCGGGACGTGGTCGGGGAGGCGGACGTCAATAGAGAGGCAGAGGAGTTGGGCGCGGATAGTTGCATGCATCAGAGGCAGCATCTCTAGAAGGACCAGGGATCGATAAAGATGTGTTTGGGTTCTCATGAATGATCTCCTTTATGTTTTGTTGGGAGAATTACAATCCATTGTTGGAACTCTTTTTCTCATTTTTTGGGACTGGACCATGTTTTTGTGAGTTTTTAATGATATGTTGTTTCCCACTTTTCGTTAAATGTGCGTGAAGAGCCCTATCATGTGGGGAGGGGAAGACCTAATCCCTAATCGAGGCGCATTAATATGGATGCGATTAAACCCGTGCAGGCGAGTCAGTGCCGCCTAAAGCGGATAATATCTCGACATGGGAGAAGGAATTCCCCAAGCCATGTTTCTGGGTAGTGTGTGGGTTGTACGGTGTTGGGGGCAGTGTAAGTTGGAAAATCCTAATATATGGAAGTGGGAAGGCAAATTCCTTAATCGAGACGCATTAATGCGGATGTGATTAAACCCGTGCAGGCGAGTCAGTGCCGCCTAAAGCGGATAATATCTCGACATAGGAGAGGGAATTCCTAACTCATATAATTAGGGTTGTCAGTTGTTTCTTGTTATGACAAGAGCCCTGAGAGGTATCTTGCGAAGTGGTTGTTTGGATCCATTATTTTTTTTTTGGGTTGGTTTTTAATTCTTGAGGACGAGAATGTTTTGAGAGGTATCTGATGTAATGGACCGGACCCCTCTGGTCTATTCCTTTGTTGAAATCGATGTGGTCAACACGATGCACGTTATAATGATAATTTTAATTCTGATGATAACGTAAAAATATGTTAAATAATAATGATGATGACATAAATTGCGTGATTAATTAAACTAAAAATAATAATCATGATAAAATTATTTAATGGGTGTTATTATTATTAATGATGTGATGTGGGAAGGTGTGTGATCCATTAGACGTTGATAAATGAAACATGCAGTTTTCTATAAATTGAGTAATTGTTGAAATTAAATTTGATTAATAATAATGGGTGTTGTGTTATTAATATTATTCATAATATTAATAATAATGAGAAATTGATGAAATGAGTCATAGTATTTATTGAAAACAATTAAATGAAGATGCAAGTGAAAGCATGGTGGTGCGTTTATAAAATTTAAAGGTGAGTTCGTTATATTGGGTTTATTAAATTGAATGGTTTTAATTTAATAAAAGTGGTTTCAATTTAATCAGTGGGAAATTAAAATAAATAGAATTGAAAAAATTAAATTGAGGGATGTTACGCGATATTGAAGTGGCATGGTCGGATTCAGATATCCAACAGGGTGGTTTAACGTGGTCAATGCGACCAGCGTAAATATTTTTGTTATTAAAAACAATAAGGTCGATGAGTAAATAAAATAAGTTGATGAAATGTTATTGTTATTGAAGAACTATAAATAAAAATGATGGACGAAAACCATGTGCGAGAGGTTAATAAAATTAATTGTATTAAAATGGGGTTGAATATGTAAGTTATATTAATTTTGTTTTGCCTTTTAATTTAATTAAATGAAATGGTTTTGAGTCGATGGAATGGTTGTGCATTGGTTCCCCCAAAATTGAAATATGGAATTAATAATATTGATCATATAATAAATATAATAATACAATTAAAATGAAATTGGTTTTATTTTATAAATTATAATAAATAAATGGGGAGGCGCATGACATGGGGAGGGGGAGGCGTGAATGCCCCCTTTATCTTGTATAAATCGTATATTTTTTTATATAATTTGATTTAAAATATCATATATTTTATATAATGTTGATTTAATATATTATAATAGTAATACAATAATGATATAAGGGAGTGCACATGGAGTAAGAGGAGAGATTCACGCCACAAGCCCTTTTGATCTAAATATTATCTTATAATAATAATAATAATAATAAAATAGTATTATTGTATTGGGTGATCAAAACATGAAATGTCTGTAACTTCTTCATCTGGTGTCAGAATGACGAACCGTCTGCGGTAGTGTAATCCTGTAATTAAGATGGTCATTTTAAGACCAATAATGAATACCTTTTCATGACTTATGACTCAGGTCAACGAAACACCAAATATTAATATAATTATCATTATAATTAAAACACGTGGAAACCGGGTGACATGTCGTGTGTTGACCAGTCAAAACGCGTAACAGGTGTACGGTAACATCGTGTATTCTTTAATACACATTGCATGATGTTTTAACTATTCGTTTCATATATAAGAAAGGGTCGCAGATTATTTCCAGACCAATCGCTTCTTCTACGCACGACGATGCTCTTGGATGATCGAGAAGTCTTCCTCCTCTAACTTCTCAATCCGGACTCCGATTGTCAATCCGTCAGTGGCTGCGGTATTGTGTCGGAAAGGAGAACATTGTAAACCCTATTCTGTTCCCTCTTCTTCGACTTCCCCTCCACGGATTCCAACCGAGGATACTGTTGATAATTGACAAGAACGGCGGTCTTTGACGAATGACTCTAAGAAGGTATGTAAAACCTCTGTTATTGTATTCTCTTCCCGATCCTACTTCTCCCATTTTCTATCCATGCTACGGCGTGTGATCTTCGTGTTGAGGACGATTCTTGTGTTGTTGATTCAGTGGTGCCGCGACGTCCTTGGTGGGTGCAGTCGTTCGGGGAGAAGCCTTGTGAACGTCGTGGTCGTGTTCGTAGAAGGACATAGGAACCTGTTAAGGTAGGGATCTCACCTCTTTCTCTCTAATTTGTGTATCATACAGGGTGGATATCCTTTTTTTCATGAGAAACAGCTGAACCATTAAATAAACATAGTAACTGGTTAAGTAATGGGGTTGGGAAGTTAGTGATTGCTGTTACATTACTATTTATATCCTGTGATATTATATTTATGAATTGAATGGGCTTCTACCTACTGAAAATCACAGTCATTGGGGGCCTTTTCTTAAGCAATTAAATGTTTCCCTCTCATTCTGTATTTTCTTATGGATGGAAGCTTGTGGAATGTGGAAATTGGATAATCATGTAATGTTGGCTGATTAAATGAAAATCTAGAACCCTTGTGTGATCACCCCGGTTAAACAAAATGGAATAATGAACATGTGGGTGTTGTCTTGGTTACGTGGCATGTGTTGGGGGTCTTTTTTTGGGTTTTTGTGGATCGGGTGAGCAGCGGGGCTGCGGTTGACTTGGTTGTGGGTTGGTGAGAATGTTGTGTTGGTAACGGACAATGGGGATTCAATAAATGGTATTAAAGGGATATTGATGTATGGGTTTCTGTGCGGTTGTGGTTATGGCGGTTGGTAGCGGGGCTGCAGGGTTGGGTTTTAATGTGAACTGGTTATGGGTTGTGATTAATAAATAAAAGTGGAAGATTTAATGAATGGTGGGGCATGGTAATGAAACAGAAATAATAATCAATGGGGTTGGTTGGTTGATAAGAGGTACTTTGTTGTGCTTCTTATGTTTTTCCTAACTTGTTTTTTGGATTTCAGGGATATGTTTTACAAACGATTGGTGTGGTTAGTTGTGGATAGTTTCCTAGTAGTTGAGGAACTAAATAACTATTTCTACTGAAATGTGAAATCCTAAAGGGGGTTGGGTTTGTTTGTTGTATGCATTCTTCAAAGTAGCAGTGCCGAGGCACGTGCTCAGTTTCTCTTTTTAGAAGCCATGGGTTGGGCTGTGAGGTTGTTATATATATATATATATATATCTGTATCTTTTGTGTTTTTATCGCACCCCACCCATGATGATAACTTAGTGCCGAACACTCCCATTTTATGGGAGAGGGTGTTTTTCCCTTAGTTTCTAGCTCATTCTTGCTCCTTCTCCCCTAGGCTGTGATGGCTTGAGGCGACCTTACACCTAAGACTCTTCAGGTAGGTTTCTATTGGGGTGGTTTTAGCCCAAGAATCTTCGGGCAGGTTCTACTGTTTCTCATGAATCTTCAGGATGAGGCCCAGGTGTGTGCGGGAGGGGAGAGTGTGGCAGCGTCAGGACGTTCGTCGTTAGGAAAGGCAGCTAACTAAATGGAAATGGTGTGGGGTACCCAATACTCTTGTTTCTTATATACTACTACCTGTTGTGCTTGTGTTTTGGTGAGTGTGGCTGGTGAGGTTGGGTGGATAAAATTTCTTTCTAGGTTTCTTCTGTTGTTCTCACGGTACATTAGGATGTCTCCCCACTTGTGCATGAGAGCTTTAGGTTTCCCTACTGAGTATACTTGTATGCTCACACTACGTTTACTTTCAGGTTTCCAGGAGGACTACCATGGCCATGCGGGACCCTACTAGTCGGACAGTTGGAGTTGTTGCTGTTGTTGTACCTTTGTTTTCTTTTGGTATTGTACATTGAGCTTTCTTGTACTTGTACCTTGTTATAAACTGTTTAAACATGCATGTGGGCTTGGTTTGGATTTATTTATATACACTTGTTTCTTTTCCTTTTGGGTGGTTGACTTGTCCTATTTCCCTATCCTAAATAATAAAAAAAGGGTAATGCCTCCCATATTTGGGAAAAATCATACCCTTGGTGCTAGTCGCCACCCCGGGACCTACTGGAGGCTGGACTCGGGAGTCATTATCTCCCTTTCACCATTCTTAGCTCAGGAGGGGCATCTCTGGTCAGAGGGGTCATGACATGTCATAACTATAATCAGTATCCCCACTATATAACAATACCACACCTATTAATATAATCAAAACAACACCCAGTAGTAGTCCCACTTCAAAAGACCACTCACCAAGTAACATAATCACATAACAACCTGAACTAGTGGTCCCACTACTCAAACACCACCCATCCTTTCCATAATCAAAAAACATCTCTGCATTAGATTCCATTACACCCATTAACTATCAATACCCTCCAATTTTTATCAACAGATGAACCACACAAACCCTTAAAATTAACATGTTAGGGAAATACACACAAAACATGAAACCACACCATACAAACCAATGTTTATTCAGGTTTAACCCACTCATTCAATAATTAGACTTTGATATATCAAGGGTTATCAAAGAACATGTATGATCTAGCAAAATACATTTATTTAACCAGCAATTTGTGGTTAATCAATTTAATAATTATAGTAGTTCAATCGTGGTTCCATATCATGTGTCATGAATCGTTCATGTGCAAGAAAAACCATGAAATAGCCAAGATTTCCAGACATCATAAAATTGTAAAAATAGATCTAAGATAATAGGTAAAACAAATAATCATCATCTTCTTATTCCCCATCCTTCATTTATTACTAATGTAAAAATAATAATTATCATAAATGATGTGATTATCTTATAACATATTAGATTATCTTCATAACAGAAATAATTAAAATGTGGGATTCCAACGTAAAAACCAAGGGATATTACCTTACCCACCCCACATGATTCAAAAATAATGAATGTATATGGATTCCTACATATTTGAAAATATGATCAGAAACACCTCATTGCATCCAAAATATGGGGTTGCGGAAGAAGTATAAGTTTATCCATGGAAAAATATGACAGATGCCTACATCAAAACTGCGACTCCTTGGGGAAGAATGGGTTTAGGCTCCCAAAGAGAATATTGAAGGGTTCAAGGAAGAGTGGATCTCATCTTTAGAAAAATCCAAATCATATATCAATGAAAGGGAGATGATTTAAAAGTACATAAAACTTATATCATTGTCAAGACCACGTGGCTTGGTCATTTCAATGTTTATAGGGTGTTATGATATTAAATATATATTTAATATCTTTTTAATCATCATTATAAATAGAAAAACCTTGTTTTAAACTCGATTAACATCAAATAAAAATTATTAGGGGTGATAATGGAAAAACTAGGAAAAGCTGGAAATGGCTCATTGTTGGGTGATTCACCGAGGTGAGTAATTGATGGATAAGTCACAATTGGGTGACTCACCGTTCAACAAGTCACTGATGCGACCTAATGACATGACCCACTGGTGCTAGCTACTGATGCCACTCACTAACACCGCCTACCATTGCAAACCACCATCCCTACATAATGATGCCCTACTTTGTCCTCCCACTATCACCACCTACCGTCTCCACCTACCAATGCTACCCACCGATGTCACCCACTAACACCACCCACCGATGCTCCCAACCAATACTTCCCACATACGCGGCGCACAGACACCACAAAAGGATGTTGCCCACCGATGTTGCTCGCCAAATCTACTCACCAATTCCTCTCACCAACAACTCTCACTGACGCTATACCTATAGACAACCGACCTACTGACGCTCGACCTACCGATGCTTAACCTACTGACACCCTACCTTTCAAAGACCTATCAATGAATTCCTGAACTATGGACACCCAACCTACAATCACATGACCTTCCAAAACCCTACCTACCAATTCCCAATATTGTAATTCTCGTCCTACCATGGGAAAACTAGATTTATTCAATATCATTAAATGAGTCACTCTTTCTCCCTAGAACACATCAAACAGTATATTTTTGACAAATTATTGGATTGATGACATTGCATCAAATAATGATCAAAATATTTCTTTCCTCAAGAATTCAAACCCAAACCCAGAAGTCTGAGTTGGATAAACAACCATTGGGTGAGATACCTATCAAGGATCCTTCTATACATGAAACATAGCTACCATCATAAATGTTCTACGATAAACGAAAAGATGATGTTCCAATCCTGGAGTGAAACCTCGGCATCCAGGAACACATCCTCTGACATCTACTACCCCCAAATGACCAGAAGACACACAACACAAGCCCCAAAACCACACTGTCCAGAATCATGAATTTGAGAATTCATTCCTCAATGTCAAGATACTATATTATCTTGGTGGAACTAACTCACATGCATGGGATTAACCACATCTCAATTAATTATCATAGATTAGGAATTATTTACTCCTCCCCTCTTGGTGAAGACATTATCAAAACTTAAAGGATAAGAAAAAACTCATCTTTTAGAAAATAATACTCAATAATTACATACAAAGAAAAAATCAAAATAACTCATGTTATTGGGAATGAATTTTTGCTTATTTATCACAATTACTCTCTTCTAGACCACCATGACTCCACATCACATGAACCAATTGAATGGTATGTCCATGTAGCCCCTTCTCTTGATGATCCTGGATCTCCACTGGCCACTCCTCGAACGTTTCATTGCCCTTAATATATAAATCCCCCCAATCAATTTCATGGAAGTCATCAATAAGATACCGACAAATCTTGGAGACATGAAGAACATTATGGATCTTCTCCAACAATGATGTAAATGATAACTGTTATGCCATGTCACCGACTCATGCCAACACCTCAATGTATCCAATGAACCTCACGGAAGGTTTTCTACCTCCATCAAAACTCTGATACCCAAATAAATGGGTAACCATTAATAACACTTGGTTCCCAATCTCTAACTCCAAGTAACTCCTCCTCCGATTGGTGTATGACTTCTTCTAGTGTACTGCTTCCTCCATCCTCTCATAGACAAGATAAAACATCTCAGTCGTACACTACCCCATGTCCTACCAATGAACATATACTTCTCAAAATTCTATCCAACACACTGAAGAATGACATAGTCTCCTATAAAATGCTTCAAATAGAACCATACCAATTTGATAGTGATATGTATTACTGTAAAAAAACTCTATCAATGGAATATTTTGTACACAAGATCCAATAGGGTCCAAGACACAATCCATCAACATGTCCTCCAATATCTAGATTTTTCGGTCTATCTTCCAATATGTTTCATATTGGAAAGTAGTTCTGAGTTGTAACTTAGTGAAAAATGATTACTGCAATCCCCTCCTGACCTGGGAGGTAAAATGTGCATCCCGATCTAATATGATGATCTGGGAACCCCATGATGTCACACCACCTAGTTTACATACCACATAGACAAGGGTATCCAGTGTTCCCAAATCCTTAATCTGTAAGAAGTGAGTCGATTCGATCAGCTGATCCACCACAACGCATATTGCATCACAACATCTCTAAGATGTGGGTAATCTTGTGAAAAATGTATCTTTATTTCATCCCTATTATATATGGGGACATCTATGGAATGAAAAAAATTCAATAACATGATTCTCATTCTTCACCTACTAGAACTCTAAGCATATTGTCAAAAACACTTCCACTTCCCTATTCATCCCCAGCCACCTAAATAATTCCCTGAAGCCATGATACATCCTCTAAAATATTATGCATTATTCTCTAGGTGAACTATGTAACCCATAGAGAACTCCCTCACACATTTCCACTGGAACATATAGCTTCCCAAAAAATAACATCGGATTATTTCCATCCTCCAACCATCCCTCTGGAGAATCACACTCATAAATTCGTTCACAAATCACCTCCGCCTCAGAGACTCTCCATTGAGGATATTCGAAATGTTCTCTCATATATTATTGCACCATAATATAGAACAAATATCCACTTTCTCCTTCCATTAATTCATTTATGTGCAAGGTGGAAAACTCCTCCATCAGCTTCCATGGTTCCACAGATTCATAAACAACCCCCTTCTACAACTTCCTTCTAAAATCATCGGCAATATAATTACACATCCTTGTGGTGTATGTGATCATGAAAACATAATACTAAAGACTGTCCATCCACCACTACTGTCACAAGTTGACAACACACATGGAAACGATATACCTCATTCTCTTATGATCTGTGAAGACCACAATGAAATACCCAATGAGGTAATACCACCACAAATTTAGATAAAACATGACCACATATCACTCTAGATCATTGGGGGAATAATTTAGATCATGGGGATATGACTGCCTATAAACATATTAGATCACTCACCATTGTTTCATCATTACAGACCCTAATCCTATATGGAATGCTTCACAAAACACCTTGAACATTACCACAACCTCTTTGAACTGAAGAACTAAAGCACTAAAAAATTTCCCTTAAGATATCCAACTGTTATCTAGAACCACTCACTCCACACAAAGGCATGGTCTTTCCTAGTCAACACTATCAAAATAGATGTGACTCATGTGAAAATATGTACAAATATATTGTAATATCATTCCATACTGAGAAACTATGAACCTCTAAACACATTCATAGGTGATTCCCAGAAAACAAATTGTTTGTCCTTCGACAAGTCGACTACTACACACTGCTGGCACAGAACATGTCCATGTAAATGCATGTTTTATGTCAAAAACATATACATGGATAGCTTTCCATAGAGCTCATGTCATCTTAGTACCTCCAAGATAATAATGACATGATTGTCATGTTCTTACTATAAATTCAAGTAGATCCGGATATCCTCAATGAATATGATGGTGAATTATTCTAGGAATTATTGAAAGATTAGTTTCATGATCCCAATGAACATGGCTGGTGCATTGGTAAAACAGAATGACATAAACATTTACTCAAGGTTACCATACCATAAACTGCAAGCAGTCTTCAAGATGTCTTCCTCCGTCAATCTATTCTGGTAATTCCAATACAACAGATCAATCTTTGAAAAACAACATGCTCCCCTCAACTAGTTGAAAATATCATCTATCTTCAATAGAGGTGAATGGTTCTAGACTGTCACCCAATTAAACCTCTTGTCATCTATGCACAGCCTAAAACCACCATATTACTTCTTTAAAAACAATACTAGAGCTCCCCACGGTGATGCACTAGGCCAGATGAATTCATTATTTATCAATTCATAAATATGAATTTGCAGCCATCGCAACATGGAAGGATCCAACCAATATAGAGCAATCTAAATCGTAGAACCACAAGGTTGAAATTCTATATCAAATATAAAATCACATTGAGGTGGTATAGTCACAACATCCTTGGGTAATTAATCCAAAATTCCCAAAAAATTATGGGAACCTCCTTCATCTCACCATCCATTGATTCCACTAAAAGGTTGGATAGTAAGGAAATAAGAGACCCCATATGCCGATTGCTGATCTGAGAATTCTACTTCCTACGAATTCCACATAGTGTTCATTCATGTATAAATACATAACTCTACTACATAAGAAGTCTATAACAGCATGATAAGATTACGAAATTTTGATTCCATAGATAAAATTGTAAAATTTCATTTATAAAAAGAAAATGTCCCTTTAGGACTAATGTGGCCCCATCATCTCTCTACATCACTGGCACAACTCAAATAAGCAGGTATGACCTATAACTGGAATACTCAACACCATGTGTATGGGAAGCCTATCTACTTTTAGTAATAGATCATGGTTTAGAATGGGTTCAAAAAATGAGTGTGAAGCTCTTGAATAAAACAGAGTGTAAAGAAGAATACTGTAAATAACTCATCACACCCTGAACGATCTCTAACTATGCTGTAACTTTTGTCTCTAAGTCCTGAAAATGACCAAGCCAGATCCTCTTCCACATTGTGGATAATGACCTCCTATTCTATTTCATTTTAATAATTGTTGTCTTTCAACTCTTGCGTATAGGTAGCATGTGTTAAAGGCATGGAAAATTGATATTGTTGGAATTCCTTTCCAAAGGCTTTCTAGGAAATTGGAACATTCAAAAGAGATTCTTCAAATATAGAGAAGTTTTTTAAAAAATAGGCATTTAAAATTTGAGGTGCTGAGTAACATCTTGCATGTAAATATATTTTGAGTCAACATAAATGATCACCATCAAGGGAGGATATTGAGTCTCATAACATGTGGAACAGACTCTTTTTGTCAAAATAATGGTAGGAAAATTTTTTTTGAATGTCATGTGTCTCAAATATTGGGATAGGAAAACAAAGTCATTTCATATATATCATAAGAAAGAAGTCTGATAGGGTTAGAAATATATAAATTAATATAAATGGGTGACTATATAATTTAATAATGTGATATCTTAGGAATTTTTGGAACATTTCATGTGGCCATACTCAATTCATGGATCGAAACAGACACTAAAATGGATTGTTATATCTATACAAACATGGAGGAGCATCAGAACCATGATCTTTTCAAGACTCCACTTAGAGAGGAAATTGAAGAGGATTTATTCACTATCAACATAGAGAGTTAACCAATCCATGATGGTATTTATAAAAACTCATTCTTTGTTGGTAAATCATGCAGGATGACATTAAACATGTGATCATGTAATTCTTTGATAAATCATATATGCCACATGGGATGAAATCATGAATTATTTCCATGATAAAAAAGAAGGAAAATTCAACTTATATTAATGACATCGGGAATGTGGCTCTTGGGAACTCAATCCCCAATATCGTCAGTAAGATAATCATGAACTAGAAGGGTTGAAGGGTTTAGGACTTCTTCATTTAAAATAAAATTGTATTGTTTAAAAGTATAAGTATTCAAAATTTCCACTTCACAACCGCATATTGATTAAATTAAATGAGTAGGAAATCAATGGAAGATAATTTTTATATCCAAATTGACGTTTATAAGGCCTTTGACACACTAAAAATGGATAATTATTCTGGAAGTTATATGAATATATATATATATATATATTTAGAATTATTTATGATGATAATTATTACAATTCTAAACTCTTCAAATATATTCATTCTAATCAGTGGTTCACCCATATGTTTCCTTAACTGCTCAAATGGTGTGAGAAAATGTGATCCACTTGAGGAGATTTTGTTTTACCCTTTTTAATATTACTTGAGTAGATGCATCACGTAACTCACCTAAATTGGGTTCTACAAGCTTATTAAATGTGGGAATGATTATTTTGTTCATTCATGCCTGCTTAATGTGGATGAAATTTTATATCACTGACATGACTCAAAAACTATCATCTATATGAAGGCACTCTTTTCACATTATTTGGATGTTTGCAACATGACATAAGTTGGGTAAAATCCATCATGGATTTTCATGAAGGGATTTTAGTTGAATGATAGAATAGGATAACCCCATAAATTTGGGTGAGGATGTGTTCTCTACCCTTAAACTAACATGGTGTTACCCTATTTTGGGATAAGGTTAAAAAATAGTATTTGGAGGGAATATTTTCTCGTATTTTTAATATAATTGAAATTGTAAAATGGAAGGCAATTTCATTGGCTGGAATGGGTTGTCTTGTTAACTCGAGCATCACTTCTATGTTTGTTTATCCATTCTCAATATACAGATGGCACATGGGAATTATAAAGGGGCTTTATAACATGGTCAGAAACATTATATACAATGGATCATTCCATTAATAGAATCTAATTTCTATTGAAGGGATGGACTACATTGAACTAGCGGAATTGGGAGGCCTTGGGATCAAATATATTGTGAGTTTTAATGACCGACATATACTAAAATTTACATTGAAATGGATGTCCAATTATTCACCTGATCATTTCCTTGTTAGCATGTATATATGGAGATTTTTGGTGCGATATATATATTATCATACATCTTATACTTGGCCCTCCATAAATCCGTTATTTAATTGGATCATGTGTCATACTAAATGGCTAGTTAGTTGGGGATCATATTTTAATAGTCAGATGATTGAATGGATTGAGCATCCACTGTAGGACACCATGAATCCTTAAACTAATTATAGACACATGTTGATTCATAATATTTTTGTCACAACATCACAAATATGATAGTTTGGTCCCATAATAGGTTGATATTTCTATTCAAAACTAAAACGTTTTGGAATGTGATACCCTGCTATAGAGAACTATCCCAGTTTGTCATTTCAACACACAAGAGTTCTATAAAATTGAATGTGGTTGTTCTAGTAAACCACTAGCCTGATCGATTCAATTAAGCACCAATTTTATACTTCCATATTGGAATATTATCTTTTAGATAATCTGAAAAAACCACTTACCCACCAAATATCATTTCCCAAGGGTTAGTTTCTAGATTTATTTTTCATGCATTCCCGGAATGAGTTATAAAGAAAGTACACAATGCATATTCCTATCATGATGTTTTTCAAATAATATTTGGATATACATTGAATCCTTGTTTGGTTATCAAATTGAAACAGGTACACAGCTGCATGTTTTTATGGAAGTGTTTTGTATAGTTTATTATAGTACATAGGTTATCTACATTCATATGGTAGCGACTATTGCGGGTATTACATCTATATATATAGTTTATAATGAAATGAAGTTTGATGTGAAAAACACATATATATAGATAGATAATTTTTCCATATGTGAAGAGGTATATTCTACATCTACATTTCAAACTAGATTCATGAATAACAACATGCATGATTTGAATATACTCTTACTCGTGGGTCTGTGAGAACAGACAAGAACACAGAAAATGGTCAAGTACACTCGATGGATTCCTCCAAAAAACCCATGGATCAATGTGAAAGTTGATGAGGTAGCATATGGAACTAGGGACCTCATTTTTTGGAGGTTCCTTCTAAACATATCATGGTTTGGTCAAAGGGTGTTTCTACCGTTACTCAAGCAATGGGGTTTCTTATTAAAATGAGTTATGGTTAATGATACATGTATTTGGATATGCTTACCAATATAACTAGAACATATTATATATTGAAAATAACTCCAATATAATGCTTTAGGAATTAAAAACCTGAACATAGAATGCACATTATGGTATCCTACCTCTTTGGGTTGACTCTTTGAACAAGGTCACTCATCTCAACTTGGTAGTCTAGCATTATTACTGGTTAGTAAATCATGTAGGAGATGTCCGGTCGAGGTGATCTATTAGAGATATTCCCATGTTTTGATCCTTAACGTCCTAAGAATATTGTTCCCAAAATGTTATTGTTTGACATCTGTGGTAAAATCCCCTCATGTATTTGTAATGACCCCTTGTAATGCTTGACATGTCCATCATTTTCATATATATTTCATGGGACTGATTTCTACCAAATCGAACATTTTCTAGTCATTGATAACAGCACAATAATCTATTATCATATTTTATATCCACATATCAGAAAATATTTTTTATATATAAATTGTATTTAAAATATTCATTGAATTGGTTTTGTAGTTATCCAACTAATTTACCTCAATTTTATCATGTGGGTGTGTTCCCAGGATAATAAATAATTTGTTAGAATCCAATTCATGTATCTAATGATATTTTATAAATACCCTACTTAAAAAATCACTTTTTATAATTTTATAATATATATATATAAACATTATATTTTCAACATTATCCACAATATTTAGTCAAAAGAAGACAAAAATAACCTTCAGATTTTCAATCTACATTGTTGTGTAGATATAATACACTAAAACATATATTATCATGATTCTCTTTTTTATGTTCTGAAGACATCTGGTTCTCAACAAAATAATTATCTCAATGTATAGGATCATAAATCAATTATATTATTATAAATTCAATTTTTTATATTAAGTCAATTGAATATCATTACCAGTGTCATCAGATTTAAATTTGATATTGGTATTCTAGTGTTTCTATATTAATTGAACCATTGTCATATTGATTTCATCTCATTCAGTTTTCCTCATCAATTGATCCTATTCTATATGGTATTATGATCAATATAAAATCATTAAATATTAATCAAATTGTAAATTTTGATGATTAATTCGTTGATTAATAGTTCAAGAGTCATGTTAAATTCTTTTTATAATATAAATTCTATAAAAAATGTTCATTATATTTTTAAAAAACATGTCCATGTAATGAACATTATTATGACAGCCTTAAATAAATGAAATACTTTATCATCATTACAATGTCACATATCATCCTATTGAATACATTTCTCAAACATATAATATAATATGTTTACCTTTCAAAAAAGATTCTCAACATTAGAGATAGATGTATCAAATATAAGAACACATGTATCATCCTTTATAAGATTTGAAACGAACCATATAGAGTCTCTTATAAACCTTATGAAGTTTTCGGTGAGCTTTAATGTATCTTACTTTTCCATTTTTCTGTACAACACTTCATATTTCAATGTATACTAGACTCTATTATGGTTAATGCCACTTTTATTTTTTCCACATCATAGTTTACCTTGTAATTTTTGGAAAATAACCTTATGGGCTAAGATTCATTCTTATGATGTTTTTTATGTTTTATTTACTAAATATTATGATAAATTTTTTTGATGTATGAAATTATGAATAGAAATCATAGAATGATTATTATGATGTTTGTAATTAACCTTATAAAGATCTTGGAACATAGTATAATTTTCACTACAAATAAAAAATTTCCAAAATTTATCGAAATCCATATTGAACATATTCAAATCCAATTATTTCTATATTTATCTATTTAAATCACATCATAATAATATAAAATAATTTAATTAATTATTAAATTAATTCCAATAAATTTCATATAGTTTTTAAAATATTTTTTATCTCATTAAATAAATATTTTTTAGATTTTCATGTTTCTTCATCACCTCTTTTATTATTTCACCAATTTCTATCAATCTAGAATTTATATAATATATTTTTATAACTATATAAAATATCATCCATGATATATGATACATTGATGTTTTTTCTATAAACCCAATGTGGACATCATAAAAATGAAAACGCGCAATAATATCTTTTGTACATATATCATTACACGATATTCACTAATAAATTCAGCATCCAACGTCACATTCAATTTAATATATTGTATATATTTATTACCAAATGAATAAAAATAAATTCAATAATCAATGAATACATGCTCAATATTTATCAAATGTAATATCTTTTACATTGAATTTGACTAGCTGGGTTTTCGAAGACATAAACCTCACTCTTATTTACCAACCAATATATGGGTAGTCTCTTAATGTTCTTCATAGATTATATTATCTCTACATTACAAAAAACTGCATTATATACATGTAGATATTATCATTAATCACATATACAACAAACAGAATCATGTAAACACTTTAATGAGATGCTCCCTTCTTTTCTATTATTATTTTTCTTCCCTTTCAAGTGTTGTGATATTTATTCTATCATAGGTTTGTGTGTATTATTATAATTTTAATTTTTTATTTTCGACATTGATTGTTTCATAATATCATCTCCCTAATATAATTTACCTATAATATTTTAAAATATAGAGTTTACCTACTAATTTTTTTAAGATATTAATGTTATAAATATGGTTTTGAGTTATAAATGTTATTTAAAAAAATCATTCATTCTATAAGATATTAATTATTTTCTTATTAAGTGCTCATAAAACCACATAATCTCAACAAAATATTTAATTATTCATATATTTAATCTATCACATTATTTAACTATAAATTTATCTAAAATATTTTGATTTTATGTGGTGATAAATTGTGGATGTTCATAGATAAATCTAAGATGTTCTACTAAACTTATATGAAGAGAATGATGGATGTTGGAAGAAATTTTAGTTGGAGGTTTTCAATATCAAATAGCTTGAAATTGGTTGAATTATGTTTTGAATTTATAATTTAATTGAATATGATAAATCGGAAAACAATAGAAATAAAAAAAAGTAAAATATTATTGATAGTAACCTACCTTAGGGAAATATTAGTTTTTACAACTTCTCATAGAAACTATTTCATTCAATCCCTTTTGTCATAGTTTTTATATTTTTCATCACCCCACCATGAGAATATTATTTTAAATACATTCAAGAATTCCAATAATAAATAATAATTCGAAATTTTTATTAATTTTAATACGGTTTATTATTTGGTGACGTTCTTAATAATTTTCTAATATATTTAATTAGAATTCTTTATAAATTTAAATTTGATAGGATCTCAAAAGATTGTCCTAATTCAAATTTTAAAATAATTTTTGTGAGATATATCTAATATATTTCCTTCTAATTATTTTTATATTTTCAATTATTAAATTAATCATTTCTATCAGTGATTAATTATTATGGTATCATCTTTAGTAAACTAACAGGAAACTCATAAGTGAATGGTTTTAATGATATCATTTCTAGTTATAAACACTTGTCATAGGCACAACTAACTAATGAGTTTTCTGAGTGACATGTATATAGAATTGTTGAAATACTCTACCTAATATCATATGTAGACATTGGAATCAAATAGTAACGAATAAAAGGGTATTAAAAATACCACAAAAGTGTAAATATTAAGAATAATTGGTCATTTGAACATATGAAATACTAGATAATATGTGCCTAAAAGCAAGCATGGATATTCGAGACTACATGCCCCTTGACTCCAAAACTCTCCCAGAATCATGGAATTTATAGTATATATATACGATGTAATTAATCAATTCAAATCATTAAAATCACATTTGTAATTCTATATCTGTAATTTAAATAAATTAATACATTATAAATAACAAATATAAAAAACTGATTGGTTTATTAAATTTTAAATCATTTAACAGAAACTTTTTTTTCACGTCCAATTGTAATCAAATGACAGTAATGGATGCACACACATTTTTAATGTTAGTGTGTGTAAAAATTATTCTTAGACACTATATTATTTATAATTAATCCAGGTGAATTTAACACATGAAACCTCATTAAAAATAAATCATTCTAATATTATATAACCCAATAGATTAATATGTCAACTATAGTTTTTCTATACAAAATCACATGCATAGTTTTTGTACTATGTCTGACCCTCCAGTCTCTTATCTACCATTTTTTCCAAGTATTGAAATTAAAAGCCCTTATCAAATACTTTATTATGACATCATTCATTAGCATGAAAGCATCATAGTGGAAAAATGACAGATGATCTCAAGTGCAATTCTAAACCACTTATGGCTAGTCACTATTGCAAAGGGTTTTTCTATATTTATAAGATAATGATTTCTAAATTAATATATCACCATTTATTATATAATAATACATAATAAATAAACATACATAGTGAAATAACATATGAGAAAAATTAATTAATAAAAAAATTAGAAAAATAATATTAAATTACATCATTAATATAATAAAATAATAATCTTATTAAGAAATGTATATTTATTGTAAAAAACTACATCAAAAAACATCCCCAAAAAAGGAAATATAACACATATATAAGAATCCTAAATTGAAATTCAATAACACTGCTACAAAAATAAGATTAACAACACTATTAATTGGTATCTAAAATCACGTATAATGTACTATCTACAGAGCTGTTGTTAATGGGTGGAGTTGAACTGTGTTAAAAAATATCAATGTGAACAGACCCCTTTAACAACGCTTGTTTTAGCACTTTTACCTGAGTATTTTTTTAGGACCTCTATGATTGCAACCTTATCATCACTTCCATGACCCATTCAACATTGCTCCACACCTATTAATACTTTTCACTTCACCACCACTTTATTAGTGCATTTTGAGTTTCACAGCCTCCGGTGTCCACTTGGATTTGTACCATGCACCTCGCCTTTGAAGATGGGATGACTTACCCACTACACCATGTTGTTATGTTATTTGTATAATTTTTTTATATTTAGTAATATATATAGATATAATTACATATATATATTTTATTCACATATGTATATAATTTGTTTTAAATACATTTTTAAATATAGTACATAATATATTTATTTTCATAAATGAGAATACAATATAAATATATATCCATTTATTAATACACACATATATGTATATGTGTACATTTTAAATATATTTGAATAATATAAAATGTAATTAAATATTCTTTTAAATACATTTTTTGAATAATTTTTTAATTTCTTATATTACAATATACATATACATATATATTTGTTAATTATTGACACACATATTTTTATATAAACATTAATTATAGTGGTACATATATATATTAATTCATCATTATATCGAGAATAAAACGAATTATTTTTTCAGTAAATTATATTGATAATAAATTTTTATTTTATATATTTTAAAATACATTTTTATGTAAATATTCTGATATATGTTTTAGTAAAGGTGTATATTATATGTATATATAATATAATAAACTTTTTATTTATTATAAATAAAACAACACCGTGTAAAATGATAAAATTTAAAGCTATAATATCTATATGAATGTATTACCTAGAAATAGATTCATTCCCCCACAAAAATATGGAAACACTACTACTTTAAATAATAATTAAATTCCAACAATTCTTCAAACATTGGGGTATACTGACTAAAAACATAGTTTTGGAGGCCTTATGGGCCTCTTTTGAGCTCAAAAATTATTAAAGGGGGGTTCTCCAATCATCATGGCCTAGAGCTCAACACAAGATTTTATTCAAAATGAGGTTGATTCCAAAAATACATCCAAGTGTAAATTTATACACGTATGAAGTTTGAGTAAAATTTTCAACTTATTTTATATCTTTTATTAATTTTTTAATAATCAAATTTTATTAAATGACTACTACTCGATTATAATTACAAAATTATTAATTAAAAATATTTTTTTTATATTTTTATAAGCCCTTTCCACTAAATATATTATATATTATGTTTAAATACTTATTTTTCCTTATAAATAACAAATTTAAAATAAATATTTTTTAATTATATCAATATAATTATATTAAAATATTAATATATTAATTTTATGAAATATTTTTTTTTCAATATAATATTTATTAATTATAGTAAAAAATAACATATAAATATGGAAAATTATCAATGCTTCTAAGAAATAGTAAATAAGGACCTGCTTTATTAGCAATTTTTAACCCGTGGTGATAATGGCCTCCCTTTACTATTACTTTTTTCTTGCACTGATAAATAGACCACCTTTATCCGTGTCTTTTTACAAGAACTTATAATTAAGAGAAATTTATTAATAATATTTTATACTCACTGATAAAGGGATCCCTTTGACATTTATTTTTATGTACTATAAAATACCCTCTTAAATAGTGAATTTTTTTTTGTTAAAGTCCTCCCTTAAGTATTATTTTTCTAGTGCAAACATAGGCAGTCATTAATTTCACTTTTAGATAAAACTATTAATTCCCTAGTAGTAGAGAAATGTAGTTTGGTAGTAGTGTAACCTATGTGTTGTTTCCATGAAACAAATCACATTATCCAACTAATTAAATTGGAATTGGATATCAATTTTACAAATTCAACATTAATCGATAATTAAAACATATTTTACTGCATCATTCTTCCATAAATTTGGATTTAGAATGTACAAATGAAAAAAATACACTTTACATTTTAATATAGATCTTTATAATAAATTAAATTTTATTTTGATAGAGATCTATAAGATAAAACAAATAATTACAACTTTATTAATGATTCCACAGGATAAATAAATCTTTTAATTCTTGGGATCGATCCCTTATTTCTTTTAGACATTTATAATTTTAGCATAATTAATGGTAGAGAGACTGATTGAGCATTTGATGAAGGATAATGACTCAATGTCCACTGTTACTTACAAGAAACACTATACACAATCACTGATCAAATTTATATATCCACTAATAAAACAATTTGGAATTCCAAAATTTTATGACATATTAATCTAATGATTAATATTTTCTTTATGTTATAAAATTCTAAAACATAAAATAACATATGATTCGCTCTTCCTATTGATTATTTAATATTTAACATATATATAAATGTTAAAAAATATTTATTTTTCGTAAAATTGTATTTAATTATTTAAACGATAGAATAGTGAAAGAATAACAAACAAAAATGCTTTACCTTGTAACAAAATCACTTTCATGAACAAAACCATTACATAGTGTCCTTCACTGTATCCCATTTTACACAAGAAAAAATATGGCATGGTTTATGACACCATTTCTGGGTTTTTCTTTGGTGCATATTTATATCAGTATTCTACATTCAATAAAGCATCATTTACTTTGATATATTCAATCATATAACCTATTTATTATATTATATTTTAAACCATATAAAAAATATTTTTTATCTTTTTAATAAATGTTATTTTTGAAAAAAATTAATTATTTTTCAACATATATTATATAGTATGATATTACATGTGAGAATCCATCCAATAATTCTTTTCGATATCCTTTAAAACATATATGGTGTAGCCGATAATGTTTTATATAAATTTTTTAAATCAAAACATAATAATCATTCACATAACCACAATATGTGGCCCCATATTCCATTGTAACATTAAATAAAAATTTTAATTCCATAATTTATATGAATAAACAACTTTATGTTTTAGAAAATGATTCATGCTACTTAGTAATAATAGGTATATGATGTGACATCTATCACAAATATATAACTATACCATTAACCACCAATAATAAAATATGAAATATATATAGTCATATCATCCCTTTGTCCAAGACATTATGTTATAATGATACACATGGTATGTCAATTCTATATATTATATTCATACTTTATTATTAGTTTTGGTATATATCATAAATATTAATAAATAAATCTCATTTATTTCAACTACATGAATGGTAAAATAATAAATCCTACATAAAAAGTGATAAGAACATCAATAGTCTCATTCAAAGGTATAATTATAGACATTTTCATTTGTCATACACATCCTAAAATATGAAAAATCCCCCCATAATTAAATCATAGGCGATGTAAATATCAACATGGTACCCAAACCTCCATTGATAATCTATCCCAATGCAGAAATTATAAAGGTATCAAAAATATAATGGTATACAAGATATGTTTATTTTAATAATTTTATAATGTTAATGAAAAAAATTATGTACACATTGTATAACTAAAAAATTGTAAATGAAACAACATATGAATAATTAGGGGTCATCCAACACTAAAATCTCTCTTTATGAATTATGAGGGAATTAAAAATCTCTATATGAAACTTAAACCATGATTATATGTAAATTTCACCACTAATTAAATTACTTTTTTATGACTATTGATTTTGGACAACTCAATGATACACACTTAAATATGAATTATCATTCAACATTATATAATATACATAATAAATTTAAAATAAAAACAAACTAGGGACATTCTTTTTTAGACAGATTATATTTATATATTCTGAATGTCTATTATGAGTACTAAGAGATATATATTTATATATGTTCTAGTCTAATGATATACTATAAGATACATTTCTATGGTGGAATTATATTTTCTATATTTCTTATGTTTCTCTAATCTCATTAAATCACTATATAATTACTTCCAAATCTTTATGGTCCCATCTATAAAATCCACTCAACAAACTCCAATAGATTAATGAAATATATGAATAATTTTTTTCATAATGGGAATATTTTTATTCGCAATATTCACATTCAACCATTTGAATAGTATATTGAAACATACATACTTCATAAAATTTAATATTATTATGATAATATCATAACATTTATGAATAAATCCTATTTTAATTTTGGCATTATTTTAATCTCTATTCATCATATTCATCTCGTAGAAAATAGTATTAAAATAACTATACTACAAATTAATAGATGTTATGATATTATTACAATAATTGTTTAAATAATATGAACTATTTCTATGTTTACAATCATTATGTAAAAAAACGTGGTTTTATAACAAAAAAAGGATTTATAGAGTATTAATTGTAAAACATTACATTAATAAGATTTTTTACAAGATTTACCCAAAATCTTTAAATATATAAACTAATTTTAATTTTTATTTAATTTGGAATAAATAATTTATTGTTTATACATTATGAATTTTTATTTCTAAACATTCTCTTAAAGCCCACTTAGCAAAAACATTTTTTTGAGGCATAAAATCTACTGTGGTAGGAAATAACACTTCATTCCATTATATCGATATTTAATAAATAAAAAATAAAAAAAATCACATATGATTTTATATTTTTTTAATAGAAGATTTTGAAATAAATATTTTAATCATTTATAAAAACTACTTATGGTGGTAGGAATAATTTCCATCATGTTTTGAAAGAAATGGATAAACATTTTTCTTAGTTAACACAGATATCATACATAACATCATATCATATTTTTAATGGGGTTGGTTGAAACATAATTCATGTGTATTTAAACTCCCACATTTAATTAAAAGTATATTTCTTTAAAACAATCCTCTAATAATATTAGATAATGAAAATAATATACAACACATGTACTTTATTACATAATAATTTAAGTATTCTATTGCATCAACCACCAAGATATAGAAACCCTTAAATTCATTATTTTTATAAATACTTCTATATATATCAATAATTATTTTAAATATATACATATTTAAAACATTAATATAATTTAAATTCAATATCATATTCCATTTAGAAAATTGGATCTGACACGCTGAAATTCTTAAGTATGAACATTGTATTCTATAGTGGGTATGACATGCAACACCAACCACATAAGGGAATAAAATATCCATAGACATTAAAATATAATTTATATTTAAACTAAATTAAAACTATCATATGGAATGAAATGACTTAAAAAACTAAGTTATTTTTTCATATATAATAGAAAGACATTGTTAGCTAGCATGTATTACATGGAAGACAAAATATTAACAAAAAAAGATACTATCATTAAAATAATATTATTTAACATAATAAGACTTATCATAGTAATGAAATAAATTTTAATGGGCATTAAAATCTATCATATAAAAATATATTTTTTACCCATATATTAAAGGATATCGTTTATTAAGAATTAATTAGAAATGAATATAGTAACCAATTGAATTTATATAAAATGTTTTCCAGAGAAAACTAGTTTCTCAATGATTTTTTAACTTAATAAAATTAAATTAATTATAATATGTTTGATATATTTTTAACATCCCAAGTAAGTAATGAATGATAGATATTTTTATCTATTTCTATTAGTTAATTAGATAGTGTTTTAGAGGCTTAAAATGAGAATAAATCCAATCTTAAGCATGGAATACACTAATATTTTTAAAAGATTATTTTACTGCCTTTTGATGGAAAAACATTTTTAAATCTATATTTTGACAATTTTATAAGCTATGTTTGTAAAAATAAACTTATTATTTATGATTGGGACATCAAAATTTACTTTGTGTGAATTTTTGGTATTTTTCCGGTAAAGTTCATTTTTAATGAATAATAAAAAATGTTTTATTTTAATTCAAAACCTCTTTTTAATTTAATTTATTTATATGATTAGATTATCTTTTGAATTGGTTTTGAAGTGAAATTAGAATATATTTTTACCATTTAATCCAATGTTGGTCATTGAAATCAATTTCACTTTGAAATTGGACTTAAACTGGTGTCAAAATTTTGATACTTATTGTTTCATAAAAACACGCTATTTGTCAGGACAGCGGGAATTAATTATTAAATTAATTAATGTAACGTATATGATTTTAATTTTGTAAAATAGAAATCATTTTTTAATTCAGAATATCAAGTATAGCTTAGGGTGACGTTTTGGTATTTTTCTGAAAAACATCAATTTTTTTTATGAATAGTGAAACCACTAAGTGGTAGTTAAAGAAACTGATTTTTCGTTTAAATGAAACTTTGCCACTTCGGTGATTTGATTTTCAAAAATCTGACATACATGGTTGTCATTAAGAAGTAAAATTTGGTTCAATGAGATTAAAATAATTTTTTGGTGAATATTAACTTTTAAGTTTTTAATCGCGGTTAGAAGTAATTAGTGCAATTTAAGGCAAAAATGATATTATAATAAAATGAAAATACCTAGACACATGTCCTACCCTTATTTTATGTGTCATGGACGTCCAAGATAATCCATGGGTCAACTTGGGGACCCCATGGAGCCACTTTGGTAGGAAAATGACATTAATATATATTTATTTTATGTTAAAATTAAAATGACACAAACATGGGTTGTTTTAATAAAACAATTTTTAAATGGGGTTATACAAGTATGAATTTTGACTATAAATATTAATTTGAAAGATAAAAATATTTCCTACATCATGATATTTTTTTTATATTTTTTATAAATTAAATAAATTAAATTATTTATGACATCATGATGATGCAGCGATTACCTCGTTAATAAAGGATTTAAATAAAATGAAAAGATAATGTAAACTCTATGACCTACACATGTAAAAAACCTATTGTATGGGTGGATTTCGAACCCTTATCACCTTACCCTAGAATTATATCAATGTGGGACCTTTTTAATCTGATACTCATTTTAAAATAAAGTAATATTTCTTTAATTTCCAAGAGTGCCCCTCCTCTCCTTTTCTAAAAGGACCCCACCTCTACCTCCTTACCCACACTTCCAAAGACTTTGGCTCGGCCAACCCCTATCCATTTTGTCTCTAAACTTCCCTATCTTACTCCTTTAAGCATCACTTTGGGCAGAAGTCTCCCAAGGAAGCCTTTGAGCTCAAAATAATGGGAGTTACCCGATTTTAAGGTAATGTCTTCACTTGTGTTCTTTTGTTTTATTTTGCTACTCCATCCCCCAAAACTCTTTTTATTCATTTATATTGTAAAAAAACTAGTATCTTACATATACTAATATTTTTTTATAAAAAGGATTAGAGCTACACTTACACACACCTAAATCTAATGGTTAAAGAACATACTATTTCTGTGGATGGTGAATTTCTGCCTCCCGAAATGATGATTGTTCAATTTTTTTTAACACCTTCAAAGGTGGAAATTAAAGTGAAACTATATTTATATATAATATATAATATGTTTATGTTTTCATTAAGCTTCTGTATTTTTCATTTTGGGCATACCTTTATGGTTTCCATTTTGGGTAAACGCGATATCTTCATTTAAGGAAGTGCGGACTACCGCCCCGTCAAAGTGATTTGATTCGGTAATACCATATGTGGGATGTATAAAGGATGGAGTTATGATATTATATATGATATTACACTGTTATTATAACATACCTTTATATCATTATGATTCCATTTCATAAAATACGAAATAGAAATGGAAGCAGCGTTCATGCGTACGTACGGCTTACCGTCTCCATGAACGGTGCATTTCATTTCTTACTTCTAAATGTTATGTAATATTATAAATGCATGAATGTACTGGATATATATGATATATATGGTATCTTCATCATGAATACCATTCTGGATATAATGGATACATGAACAACTTGTAATTATAAAGGGTTTATTTTCGACTCAAGTACCAATGATCGTTAAAACGACCATTATTAACTTAATTAATTACATATTGTTCATGACATGGAAATAAGTGACATAAAAGGAATAATTAACTTGAAAAATGTTCTTAAAAATGTAGAAATTAACTGAAGATTATTATTCAGGAGATTAAAGAACGACCAAGTCAAGTCGGACCCGAGAAGTGGGACTTCGTCTCAATCTCCTTTTATTGAGGCATATTTTGTTTTATACGCAACCTTCTTTTATATGGTGTATAAACCCCTTTTAATTTTACGTTTAATGAAAAAGAATCTTTTTTATACGAAGCATTTACTAAAAAACAAAAGGGAATGTTTTTGTCAAACGTATGCGGCGACAACGACTTCTCCGCCGCCGTGACCATTATTTGAGTTTCGGCTTCCTATACAAGCCAAACCTTCTTTTTAAAAGAAAAATAAATACACTATTTTACTTTCCTTTTATTTTGGTATTGAAAATGGTTTTCATTATGTTTTTATTATATCAAGGTGTTTTATTGATATCTTGTGATTGAAATGTGGAAATGTTATGTTTCCTTTATATATGTTTTATGTGATACGATTATGTTATGGTTCTTGGGAATTATTATGAAGACGGGTGGTTCCGTGATAAACTAAGGGCGGGTGATCCCGATATAGCCCTCCAATGCATTGGGTAACGCAAAGGAGTGAAACGTTAAGGTTTCTCCGAAGTGATTTAGGGAATATACTGTGATGGGTATTTCAAATGTAACCAAGAGGGATACTCCCTACGTAAGAATGTTATGAATGCCTCAATTTACCTTTATGACTTCTGATTTCTATGATTTATTCATGATTTGATGAGGTATGTTAAAGTGATTATGTTTTATGGGTAAAGTATGATTTCATTCTTATGTATATATGTACCCATGTTTCCTTTCCATATTATTATATCCCTTACTGAACTTTTTATGCTCATCCCATGTTTTTGAAATGTTTTTTACCGGTCAAGGGAAACGTAAATGATATGATGATAGTGTCAAGGAACTGTCAAGAAAGAATCCATGTTTTATTTTAAATATGTTTCCATTGATGGGAAAAATGAATACTCTCTTTTATGTAACCACTTTTTTTAAATGTGGAATGTAATGCATGTTTTATGATCTAATTCTCTAAAACTCTAAACCAGAAAAGATCCTCAAGGTTTAATCTTGTAATAATTCAAGATTAAGTAATGTTTAATGCTGCGGCCTTATAGTTGGTATCAGAGGTCGGTTTAGATAACTTGGGGAGTTATAATTCTATTAAATGATTATCCAAAAATATTTTTTATAAAATGATATAGCATTTGAAGATTACCATGTTGCTTCATCTAAGACATTTTTGTTCAGAATGGTTTTCCGCAGAGGAAACATGGAAGCAGTGTTAGAAAGGCATGCAGAAGGAAATAACCTTCCGAATCAGTATCCTGAGATGGTCAGAATTGGAACTGAATAGTTTGTTGTAGTAATGGCACAATTTACTCAAGTGATAAATGGTAGTGGTATCCATGCATGAGATCAGCCAGATCAACCGCAGAGGAACATATCAGTGGTGGAAAATTTCATGAGGCAACATCCCCCATCATTCAGAGGATCATCTGACCATGTGTTAGCTGAAGGGTGGATTAAATCACTCGAGAATATTTTCGATGTCATGGGGTGTTCAGAAAATCAAAAGGTTAGTCTTGCTATTTACCGTTTGGTGGGTGTGGCAGATCAGTGGTGGTCGATGGTTAAAAATATCAGGGACGCTGATGAGATTGATGCTCTTGACTAGGATGAATTCAAAGGTATGTTTCTTGAGAAGTATCTTCCTAAGGGTGTTCAACTTAGGATGGAAAAACAATTCTTGGAATTGAGGCAAGAGGAAGACTCAGTGGCTGCCTATGAAGAGAGGTTCACTCGATTGGCAAGGGATGCGCCAAATTTTATCCGAGTCCTTGATAGTAAAATCAATCGTTTTACTGAGGATTAAAACCAAAATATTGAAAGGCATTAGCTTCTCGTGAGTTTAAAAGTTATGAAAAGCTTTTTCGATGTGTTGAGAAGGTGGAAATGGAGTTTTTTGATGATCAAGTGTTCTATGACAACCAGTAGAAGAAGAGACCGAGGTGGCTGGAGAAAGGGAATAATTCTTCAAAAAAGTCCGATGGTAAGAAAACTAAGTTTCCAGTTTGTGATAAATGTGGTAAAAGGCATGCCGGGTAATGTCTCATGAATTCTGGAAAGTGCTACCGATGTGGTAATATGGGACATAAGGCTAGTGATTGCACTGAAAAATATCAAGGTGACGGTAAGTCCAAATTTGATTTACAGTTAGTGAAATGTTTTAAGTGCAATGAGATGGGTCACTATGCAAATGAGTGTCCGAAAAAGAGCTTGAGTGATGGGAAGCAGTTAGACTACAAGTAGAAAGGGGTGGTGAAATCCTTTGCAACTACTTCAGCAGATGTCGGGCCATCAAATGAATTTGTATCAGGTACTTTCTTTGTTTTTAAAGATTATGCCAGTGTGTTGTTTGATTCAGGGGTCCACATATTCTTTTATCTCTGAATCCTTTTCTAGTAAAATGTGAATACCATCTCAATAAATGACTCATGAACTTGTGGTAAAAACACCTCGGGGAAATGTTGAGGAAAAATAAATTTATAAGAATCTTCCTATCCTTATCTGTGGAAAGAACCTAATTGCAAACCTTATTGTTCTACCTCTAGTAGAGTTTGATGTTATCCTGGCTATGGATTGGCTCTCTATTTACCATGCTAAGATTGATTGTAGAGCTAAAGAATATTCTTTTCAGAAAGACATTCAGTTTTTGTACCAGAATGAACCCTTACTGTTGATAACTTATCAAGAGGCCCAAAAACATGTAAAAGATGGAAATGAATGTTACCTTGAACAAATTGTTGAAAACAAGGGAACTGCTCAGATTAATGATGTGCCAATGGTAAATGAGTATCCTGATGTTTTTCCTGATGAGTTTCCTGGAATAATACCAGATCGGAATGTTGAATTTAATGTTTACTTAGTTCCTGATGCTAAGCCAATTTCAAAACCCCCTTATCAAATGGCTGAAATTTAACTTTTAGAGTTGAAGGAGCAATTGCAAGATTTATTAGAGAAAGGTTTCATTCGACCTAGCACATCACCATGGGGTGCTCATGTTTTATTTGTTAAAAAGAAAAATGGTTCTATGAGACTTTGCATTGATTATAGATCCTTGAATAAAATCACTGTTAAGAAAAAATATCTTTTGCCTCATATCGATGATTTGTTTGATCAGCTCCAGGGAGCTCAGTTTTTTTCAAAGATTGACCTGAGATCGGGGTACCATCAGCTAAAGTTAAAGGAAGAAGATGTTCCGAAGACTGTGTTTTGTAAAATATATTTCCATTATGAATTTGTAGTAATGACTTTTGGGATAACCAATGCACCTGCTGTATTCATGGACTTAATGAATAGAATTTTCCATGAGTTCTTGGATAAGTTTGTGGTGGTTTTCATTGATGATATTTTGGTGTTTTATAAAAGTAAAGAGGAGGATGAAAGACATTTAAGGGTTATTTTTCAAACCTTAAAAGAAAAGAAATTGTATGGGAAATTGAGAAAGTGTGAGTTTGGGTTGCAAGAAATTTCTTTCTGTGGTCACATTGTTTCTAAAGATGGGATAAACGTTGATCCTACAAAAACAAAGGTTGTTGAAGAATGGTCAAGACCCCCAAATGTAACAGAGATTCGTAGTTTCCTTGGTTTTGCAGGCTATTATCGAAGGTTTGTTAGAAATTTTTCACGGTTATATAATCCAATGACTAAGCTATCTCGGAAGGGTGTTAAGTTTATCTGGACAAAAGAATGTGATGATTGTTTTCAGGAATTGAAAAGAAGATTGGTGAATGCTCCAGTTTTGGCACTACCTTCCAGGAATGGGGAGTTTTTTATCTACAGTGATGCTTAATTGAAAGGACGTCGTTGCGTCTTAATGGAGAATGATCAGCTAATTCCTTATGCTTCATGACAGTTGAAAACTCATGAGGTAAATTATCCAAAAATGATTTGGAATTAGCTGCTGTTGTTTTCGCTTTAAAAATTTGGAGGCATCATTTGTATGGAGTAATGTTTGAAATATATACCGATCACAAAATTTTAAGTATATATTCACTCAGAAATAATTGAACATGAGACAGAGGAGATGGATAGAATTAATGAAGGATTATGATTGTACAATTCATTACCATCCGGGAAAATCAAATAAAGTGGCTGATGCTTTGATTCGAAAAAGTAATGCTTCATTAGAAATGTTGTGTTTGGAACGCGATCCTTTGGTTAAAGATTTGATGAGCTTTGGCATAGAAGTTGTTGGTGCAGGATGTTCTTCTGTTTTGTTTCAGGTATCAGTGAAATATTCTCTATCAGACAGAATTAAGCAAGCACAGAAGCAAGATAGTGAGTTGCAGAAAAAGGTAGAGCTGGTTTAGAAAGGTAAGTTGCCTGAATTCAACATTGATAATGATTTCATTTTGAGATTTGGGAAGACATTGTGTGTGACTTGTGATTCACAGTTGAGGAGAGATTTATTATGTGAATCTCATAGATCTCCATTTTCAGTTCATCCTGATAGTACTAAGATGTACAGAGATCTGCGGGAGTATTACTGGTGGGATGGAATGAAAAGAGATATTGCTGATTTTACTGTGAAGTGCATGACATGTCAACAGGTTAAAGTAGAGAAGCAGTTACCGAAAGGGATGCTTCAGCCTTTACCAGTTCTAGAGTGAAAATGGGAGAATATATCCATGGACTTCATTGTGGGATTGCCGAAGACCCCTCGAGGTAATAATGCAACTTGGGTTATTGTTGATCTCTTGACTAAATCTGCTCATTTCCTTGCTATACAAGATACTTTTCCCCTAGATCAACTTTACCATTTGTATCTTAAAGAGATAGTCAGGTTACCTGCAGTTCCCCTCTCCATTTGATCTGACCGTGATCCCAGGTTCACTTCTAACTTTTGGAAAGGCCTACTGAAGTCGTTGGGTACTGAATTAAATTTTAGTATAGCTTTTCATCCTCAATCAGATGGGCAGTCAGAATGAACAATTCATACATTGGAGGATATGCTATGTTCTTTCTCTATAGATTATCAGGGAAGTTGGGACCAACATCTTTCTTTGGTTGAATTTTCATATAATAACATTTTTCATTCAAGTATACAGATGGCACCATTTGAGGCGTTATATGGGAAGCAGTGTTGAACTCCAGCTTTTTGGGATGAAGTGGGTGAAAGAAAGCTGATGGGACCAGAATTGGTAGAAGAGTTGGCAGAAAAAGTTCAGCTGATACAAAAACACATGAGAACAGCTCAGAGCAGGCAGAAGAGTTATGCGGACAACAGGAGTAAGGATCTATATTTTGAGGTAGGTGATCATGTTTTTCTCAAAGTCTCACCATGGAAAAGTGTGATGCAATTTGGTAAGAAAGGAAAGCTGAGTCCAAGGTTCAATGGACCATATGAAATTCTGGAGAGAGTTGGATCAGTTGCTTGCTGAGTGGCTTTACCTACGGGTTTATCTCAGGTACACAATGTTTTTCATGTTTCGATGTTGAGAAAGTACATGCCAGATCCATCTCATGTTTTGAGACCATAGGTAGTTCAGCTAGAAGAGAACCTGTCTTATGAGGAACAACCGGTCCAGATTCTTGACCACATGGAGCAAGTGTTACAGAATAATGTGATTAATCAGGTAAAGGTTTTGTGGAAAAACCATATGATGGAAGAGTCAACATGGGAATATGAAAATGCAATGAGGGATAAGTACCCCCATTTATTCGATAAGTAAATAAATTGCAGGGACACAATTTTCTAAAGGGGGAAGGATGTAACATCCCAAATAAGTAATGAATAATAGATATTTTTATCTATGTCTATTAGTGAATTAGATAGAGTTTTAGAGTATTAAAATGAGAATAAATCCAATCTTAAGCCTGGAATACACTAATATTTTTAAAAGATTATTTTACTTCCTTTTGATGGAAAACCATTTTTAAATCTATCTTTTGACAATTTTATAAGCTATGTTTTTCAAAATAAACTTATTCTTTATGATTGGGACATCAAAATTTACTTTGGGTGAATTTTTGGTATTTTTCCGATAAAGTTCATTCTTTAATGAATAATAAAAAATGTTGTATTTTAATTCAAAAACACTTTTGAATCTAATTTATTTATATGATAATATTATCTTTTGAATTGTTTTTGAAGTGAAATTAGAATATATTTTTACCATTTAATCCAATGGTGGTCATTGGAATCAATTTCACTTGGAAATTGGACATAAACTTGTGTCAATCTTTTGATACTTATTGTTTCATAAAAACACGCTATTTCTCATGACAGCGGGAAATAATTATTAAATTAATTAATTTATCTTATATGATTTGAATTTTTTAAAATAGACATCATTTTTGAATTCAGAATATCAAGTATAGCTTAGGGTGAAGTTTTGATATTTTTCTGAAAAACTTCAATTTTTGATGAATAGTGAAACCACTAAGTGGTAGTTATAGAAACTGATTTTTCATTTAAATGAATCTTTTCCACTTCTGGGATTTGATTTTCAGAAATCCAACATACATGGTTGTCATTAATAAGTAAAATTTGGTTCAATGAGATTAAAATAAATTTTTGGTGAATAGTAACTTTTAAGTTTTTAATCATGATTAGAGGTAATTAGTGCAATTTAAGGCACAAATGATATTATAATAAAATTAAAATACCTACACACATGTACTACCCTTATTGGATGTGTCATGGCCGACCAAGACAAGCCATGGGTCAACTTGGGGACCCCATGGAGCCACTTTTCTAGGAAAATGAAATTAATATCTTTTTATTTAATGTTAAAATTAAAATGACACAAACATGAGTTGTTTTACTAAAACAATTTTCAAATGGGGTTATACATGTCATAATTTTGACTATAAATATTAATTAGAGAGCTAAACATATTTCCTACATCATGGTATTTTATTTATATTTTTTAGACATTAAATAAATTAAATTATTTATGACATCATGATGATGCAGCGATTACCTCATTAATAAAGGATTTAAATAAAATGAAAAGATAATGTAAAATCTATGACCTACACATGTCCAAGACGTATTGGATGGGTGGATTTAGAACCGTTATCTCCTTACCCTCGAATTATATCAATGTGGGACATTTTGAATCCGAAAATCATATTAAAATAAAGTAACATTTCTTTACTTTCCAAAAGTGCCCCTCCTCTCCTCTTATAAAAGGCCCCCACCTCTACCTCCTTACCAACACTTCCAAAGCCTTTGGCTCAGCCAACACTTGACCATTTTTTCTCTCCACTTCCCTCTCTTACTCCTTGAAGCCTCACATTGGGCAGAAGTCTTCCCAAGGAATCCTTTGAGCTCAAACCAAAGGGAGTTACCCGATTTTAAGGTAATGTCTTCACTTGTGTTCTTTTGTTTTATTTTGCCTCTCCAACCCCCTAAAGTAATTTTATTCATTTATTTTGTAACAACACCAGTATATTCAATATACTAAGATATTGTTATAATAAGGATTAGAGATACACTTACACACACCTACATCTAATGGTTAAAGAACATACTGTTTCCGGGGATGGCGAATTTCTGCCTCCCGAAACGATGATTGTTCAACATTCTTTTAACAACTTCAAAGGTGGCCATTAAGATGAAAATATATTTATATATGATATATAATATGTTTTTTTTCCTTAAGATTCTGTATTTTTCATTTTGGGAATACCTTTATGGTTTCCATTTTGGGTAAACATTATATCTTCATTTAAGGAAGTGCGGACTACCGCCCCCTCAAAGTGATTTGATTTGTTAATACCATATGTGGGATGTATAAAGGATGGAGTTATGATATTATATATGATATTACACTGGAATTATAATATACCTTTATATCATTATGATTCCATTTTATAAAATGCGAAATAGAAATGTAAGCAGCGTTCATGCGTACGTACAGCTTACCGTCTCCATGAACGGTGCATTTCATTTCTTACCTCTAAATGTTATGTAATATTATAAATGCATGCATGTACTGGATATATATGAAATATATGGTATCTAAATCATGAATACCATTCTGGATATAATAGATACATGAACAACTTGTAATTATAAAGGGTTTATTTTCGACTCAAGTACCAATGATCGTTAAAACGACCGTTATTATCTTAAATAATTACAAAGTGTTCATGACATGGAAATAAGTTATATAAAATGAATAATGAACTTGAAAAAGGTTCTTAAAAAAGTAGAGATTAACTCAAGTTTATTATTCAGGAGATTAAAGAACAACCGAGTCATGTTGGACACGAGGTATGGGACTTCGTCTCAATCTCCTTTCATTGAGGCATATTTTGTTTTATACACAACCTTCTTTTATACGGTGTATAAACCCCTTTGACTTTTAATTTTATTGAAAAGGAATCGTTTTTATACGAAGCATTTACTAAACAAAAAAAGGGAATGTTTTTGTCGTACATATGCGGCGACAACGACTTCTTCGCCGCCGTGACCATTATTTGAGTTTCGGCTTCCTCTACAAGCCATACCATCTTTTTAAAAGAAAAATAAATACCATGTTTTACTTTTATTTTATTTTTGTATTGAAAATGGTTTTCATCATGTTTTTTATTATATCAATGTGTTTTATTGATATATTGTGATTGAAATGTGGAAATGTTATGTTTCCTTTATGTATGTTTTATGTGATAAGATTATGGTATGGTTCTTGGGCATTATTATGAAGACAGGTGGTACCGTGATAAACTAAGGGCTGGTGAGCCCGATATAGCTCTCCAATTCATTGGGTAACGCAAATGAGTGAAACGTTAAGGTTTCTCTGAAGAGATTTACGGAATATACTATGATGGGTACTCCAAACATAACCAAGAGGGTTACTCACTATGTAAGAATGTTATGAATGCCTCAAGTTACCTTTATGTCTTATGATTTCTATGATCTATTAATGATTTGATGAGGTATGTTAAAGAGGTTATGTTTTATGGGTAATGTATGATTTCATTATTATGTATATATGTACCCATGTTTCCTTTCCATATTTTTATATCCCTTACTGAGCTTTTTATGCTCATCCGATGTTTTTGAAATGTTTTTCACAGGTCAAGGGAAAGGTATATGATATGATGATAGTTTCAAGAAAGTGTCAAGAACGAATCCATGTTTTATTTTAAATATGTTCCCATTTATGAGAAAAATGAATACTATCTTTTATGTAACCACTTTGTTTAAATGTGGAATGTAATGCATGTTTTATGATCGAATTCTCTAAAACTCTAATCCTGAAAAGATCCTCAAGGTGTAATCTTGTAATAACTCAAGATTAAGTAATGTTTAAGGCTGGGGCCATATAATATTAATATAATACAAATTTTACATATTCAATTTAATATTTTATATATTCATCAAATAGATTTGATAAACATCAAATAAGAACAACTTGAATTTAATGTATACAAACATATATTTTTATTATGAATTTTTACGAACTTTCTATAGATAACATGTTTAAAATTACATTTTTACAAAATATATATATTATATATTTCATAATAATATTTCACTGAAATATAAAACTGAATGTTGACATAGGGTTTATTTTTTAAATATTTCTGTGAAGTTTAATTTTTTAACTTAAATTTAATTACACTAACATATAGTTAAAAACTAAATTTTCAACAATATTATTTATAATCATAAATTAAATAATAATTTTGTATTAGATCCATTATTTATAATTAATCCAATTTATGTAATTTTAATCAATTTCAGATTGAAATTGACTATTAAATCAAAGTAATCTTTCAAATGTTTTTACATTAAAAACACATATTGTCATTTCGTTAGTGAGATTAAATTCAAATAAATTTCTAAAACTTATGTTATTGGAATTTTAAAAAACGGATTCTATATTTGGAATCCAAATAATTTTGAATACTATAATATGATAAACATAGTTTCTAATTTAAAATATTAGTGAAATTAAGATTAAAAATGGACTAAACCTTAATAATAATGTCCTAAATGAAAAAGATACCTATACTATATCCATTGGATCACCATAATTAGACCCCATCCATGAATTTGTGAACAACATGGGTGGTATTATCTTTCCAAAATTTACAGTAGTTTCACTCCACCACTATAAAAAGATTTCCTCTCATTCCACTTCATCACACCTCTAAATCCACTTTGGATAAAAAATGATCTGTCTAAATAGATACCTAGTGTCCCTCCACTCATTATTTAATCCTCTGTTTAGGCAGAAATAAATCCATGGAATCTCTTTGGTAAAAATCCCAAGAAGTTTATCCAATAAGAGGTTACATTATTCTTCATGTTCTTTTATTTTGTTTTCATTCTCCACTCCATCAATTCCTATAATAATACTCTTATATAATAACAATATTATCATCATTATAATTATATATTGATATTATATGTTTTAAAACTATACTTATTAAAACGTACAACTAATTAGTAGCGAACATACTGTTTATGTGTATGTCGAACTCTCACATCATTATACGATGATTGTTAAAAAATACACTACCACCACTACAGGAAGAAATTATTATGTAAACTCTATTTATAATATATATATATATATATTATAATTATTTTTTAATTATTCTTTATTAATTATTATATAAAATTTACCTATATTTATTACATTTTTTAAAATATGATAATGTCATATGATGATGTGAGGACTACGACCACATTAAAGCGATGTGATTCAATCACGCTATTCAAGGAATGTACTAAGGATGATTTTAATAAACCTATTAATTATAAATGAAATATTTATCTTAAATTAATGTTAATATAAATATCTATCATGCTTTTATTTTTACCGATAAGAGAATGAAATGGAATTGGTGTCCATGCGTTCGTATGACCTACCATCTCCATGAATGGTGAACTTCATTTCTTATCTATAAATGATAAGGATTATACTAAATGCATATGTTATTCATATATATATATGATAACTAAATCATGGATTAAATTATATACATAATGAAATAATAATCCATATAATAGGAAAAAATTAAAAAAGTCAAAAAATATCCTGGAAAACAAGCCTATTAACACCCAAAATAGTGAAAATAATAATTTATTGGTAAAAAATGGTAATGAAAAATTATTTGAATATAATATATCATATTATCAACATGATTAGGGTTATTTTGAAATTTTGTAACATATTTTATTCCACTATATTGGTGGTTAATGTCCACAAAAAAACATAAGTTTATTGTAAGGGATTTCATCTCAATATACATTCCATTGGGACTTATTTTTGTTATACACCAATTAAATTTTATAACGTGTATATATTTCCCAACATCAAATTATATAATTAATATCTTTAATCTTATGATATTAAAAATATATTTTTTTCCATAATTAACATTGTGATTTAAATTCTTCAAAAGAGGTATGGGACACTTTGTAATGAAAAAATATTGTTTTCCTCAATAATGATGTTAATGATCAATTTTGAAACCACACATCCATTTGTGATTGTTAATTATCTCTTGAAATCATTCCCATTATTATAATTATTTTTTTATTTTAATGTTCAATTAATATCCATATATATTCATAATATGTATATTATTATATCTTAAACATAATATCATTTTTCAAACAATGTTTACATTGGCAATTACTTGATTAGCCTATAAAATATTGATAAAATCGTATCTTTTATTAAATAACGATATTTCATATGGAATATTTTCTTTTAATTTATTTTATTATTCAACATGAGGAATTATTTTTAAATTCAATGACATTTGGAAAATATAAATTATATATCCCTCTATACATTGATATTTCTCATGAGCCAAATAATTTGGACAAATTAAATCAGTTTCAACCTATAGTTATGAACTATCTAGAGGATGGATCATGATACTATAGGATTTCATGTTCCTTAGACATGACATGAAATAATAATTCATTTCCATCATACATATTTTATTTTTAATTGTTCATATCCCAGAGATTTTCCATCCGCATATATATAGATGCATTCTATTCTACGTTTATTGATTATGTGGCATGTGTGTCATATTATTACAATGAAATATTTGTTTTTATTTACATTGTTATCTTAATGGATTTTGTTGACAGTGATTTACGTTTAAATTTTTACTTATTCTCATTGATTCAATATTTATTTGAGTTTACATGCCCTTTCAAAGCGTTTGGGATCACCATGATTATGTTTTATCTTTCAAGGTTATGAAAATGAATCCATCGAATCAGTTTCAAGGATGGTATTTGTTTTAATTCATTTTGGATCATGTTTTTGTATTATATTCCCCACTATATTATGGGTATTAGGTATGAACATTATACTTGAAATAATAAAAAATAATAGGTCCTTCTGGATTTCATTCCTTGAAATAATGCCCATGTAATTAAATAATATTCCGGTTTTGGGATTCATGGTTTGATGAATTTCCATTGTAATAGATGGATGTTTTTCAATAACCATTGAATCTATATTTAGAGGTTATATATTAGGGAGAACAAGCCCGAGAAAAAAATTAATTAATAAATAATTTCCTATAATTTTGGTAACATATTTATTATGTGGTTCTTATAAGTAATATATCCTAGTCTAGATACTACATGTACACGTGGTGTTGGAACAGATGTTCATAAGAGTAAAAACTCTAAAAATATGTTTTGGGCCTAACACAAAATATCATAGTACAGAGTAATGAGGGTTATTTATAACCTACATTGAAACTCTCATGATATATTTTTAGAATATTTATTATTTCCTTAAAAACCATTTGGATGAATTTGAAATTAAGGACATCACTAATGAAAACATGTTTATTATAATGATATTTGCAATGGAAATCATTCACAATTTTTGATAAGTATTTCAATTTTTTTTAATATAACATGTTCTTACATATTGTTATGATCTATTACAATATATTCTATTTTTTATAAATGGATCCTATATGGATGAATGATATCAATAGTCACAGAAAATGTAGACATTTCCATTCTAAGGAAACTAATACAACAGGTTTTGGAACAGACAATTTCTTGGAAATTTAATGTTACCTTATTCAGGTTATAAAATAAAACCATTCCATGATAGAGAAACAAGTTGCAAAACATTATTATAATATAATGGATCATATTAGGAAATAGATAACATATAATTTAGTGGGAATACTAATCAAATGGAATCTGATTAATAAATTATGTCGTTGGAATAGATATTCATGAAATTGAGATGTGGTGAAAAGGAAAAGGTTACACTAAAATTATATGATCTGAATGAAAATTTTGAACAATGGTGGTCATTGATCCTTAATACTTGGGAGGAAGAATAAATATTACTCAAGGAATGTATAAAATTAGTGGAAAATTTATTTTATAAACATTTACCTTGTGATAAAGAAATATGATATAGAGTTAATATTCCTTAGTTTCATAAAAAAGGGAGATGAATGTTTTTTAGAGAATGAATATCATTTTACAAGATTATCCTTGCATAATATAGATTAAACTCACAAAAGGGAGTGAAATATTGGCCACTTATTTGATGGTCTTATTATAAAACATTGAATCCCAACAGATTATCAAAATTTATCATCATAAAAAGAAATAGATTTATGTACAATCATAATAGAGAAATAACTATAAATTTATTATAGCTTCAATGAGATTGAAAAGAAATTCATAAAGGAAGAGAAAATTATAGATAAAGGGATTAAGGACAGGAAGGATTTTCCAACATGTTATAATTGTGGATAGATTGATCATGTTAAATTATTTAAATTTATTGGGAGTTTTATATGTATGAAGAAATGGGAAAAAAGGAAAAAGAATGGAATTTTGAGAAGTAAAAAGATTTTATTTTATGATAAACTATAATGATATGGGGAACTATGCAAAAAAATTCCCTATGAATGGAGGTAATGTACCTACAATGAAGAAAAGTGATCATGGTGAAGCATATGTTATAGAAGTGACTGAAGTAGATTCATTAATATTGTTATATATTTGGATCTCAGAAATATGTTGAAAATATATTTCATTTTTATGTTCTAATAATATGAATTATGAAATACATAATTACTGTTCTGTAGTACTCTTTCAATTAATATTATATATATATTGAATGGTTTCATGATAATAGATTCAGGAAAAAGTTTAACAATTTAAAAAATGTATGTTTTAGGGAAATATAATTATTAAAAGGCTTATAATTTTAAGACAATGTTGTTTGAATATAGAATTGATTGATTCCATTATGTGATTTCTACATTGGAACTGATTAATGATTTTATAACATGGGGTTTCATGCAATCATTGACGGGGCTTACAATAATTATGGATTTATCTAATATATAAAATAACATGTGTTTTACGTATTGAAGAATGAGAGTTCCCAATAAGGTATTATTTCAATTAATGTTATTACAATATTTCAAAATATTAAATGATTAAGGTGTTCACATATTCGAAGAGATACTTCCTATCCATTAAAGGCTAATAATGAGTTCATTTTGGAAATTCACTAACATTCTATTGAAAGTGTTGGATCACAATCTATTTGAATAGATCACAATTTATGAAATAGAAAGTGTTTTTCATTAGATGATATTTTAGAGGTTATTATGTTACATCACCATATGATGGATCATGTGTTAATACTTTGTTTCGTAGTTCCTTAGAATGTGTGTCCTAATTTAAAGAATCACTAGTTCCAGGAGGTTTCCATTAGTTTTTTTCATGGAACTAGAAACATCCAACAATTCTTAATACAAAGGTGACCTACTTTCCAAAGGCAGGTGTTCATTAAATTTGATCTTTATGATACATATGAATATATATTGGTTGAGAGGATCATAGGTTGGACTCATCGCCCCCTTTTGGGGGGATTTATTGTCTACTCTTGGACTCCCATTGAAAATTGGAATTATTTTCATGAATCGTTATTAATTGACACAGCATAACATAAGTTTTCCTTGGATTTAACAATCACTTATTAACATGTGTAAAATTTGAAACATTAGTTTTCATTCAATATACATCATTAGTAGTGATATCCATTTTTATTCGAGGTTACCTTTAATGGAATCCTCTAATATACTATTTGAAGATTCTTTTAACCATCATTATGAAGATCTTGGTTTTTAAGCCACTCAAGGGGGGCACTCTAGGATTTATTTTCATCTAGGGAGATGAAAGCTTGTTTTGATATTGCGATCGAACCCCGGAAATGGGTTACTTATGTATCCTTGTGAAATTTATCATAACACTCATAGTTTGGTTCCTCATAATGGGACACATCATACCATTTAAGGTCATGTGATAAGGACATAACCATAATGTCTAATGTCATGTTCTAAGGAAATCTAAGTGAATGGTTCTAAGTTAATGTTTGGTGGAGGACTTATGCATAAACATACCAATGAACTAAGAAAGGATTTAGGTTTCCAGGTAATATTAGACCCGATGGTGAATATGGCCCAAGGAGAACTATGTTGATTTTGAAATTATGGGTTTGAGCCTCAAGGAGGGTTCCTACAAATCCCATGGGGATAGGAATCAAATCCCATGTAGTTCGATTAGTCTCATAGGAGAGTATAGTCCATTGAGAGAAATGATTTTGGGCTTACTTCAATTAAAGTATTCCTTAATGATTTTGGAGATTTAATTTGGCGATTATCCCTAAAGGGGATTCCCCGATTAAAGAAATTAGGGTTGTATTTTTGAAGAGGATATCCAATGAACTCGGGCTCTAAAATGGATTCTTACATATCCTGATTTGAATTGGAATTAGATTTCTCATAGTTCCTTCAATCATTAGTGTTTGTGCTCATGTGGTAATCATCATGAATCTCTAAGCCCACGTGAGTCATGCTTGGTCTGATAAATAAGAGGATGAGAAAGATTCAACAATTACCCCTTCACTTTTCATCCTCCACTAGTGGATGAGGGCGCACCTATGGTGGTGAATGTGGATGAGTCCTGAGTTGACCCTAGAAAAGGGTGAGTCAATGAGGCTGTGTTAACCCGAGAAGAGGTTAAGGTGACGAGGCTTCCATCAATTCACATTACATTAGAGGATGTCCCAATGAAAGAATGAAGTGATGATGATTAGGGGATTGTACCAGGATGTCTTCCAATGGTGAAGAATCTCAACGATAGAGTGAAATGGTAGTGAAATTCCATGTGCCTATCTCCCCTCTCTTCTATGGAGCTGATGAAGTGAGGAGTGGAAATGATGCTACCTCCTACAAAAAATCTAGGGACTTACGCCAATATGGTTTCACTTAAATCAACACTAGTAGACGATGGAGACTTCTCCTATATTTTAAAAGGAAAATTAGGTATGAACTATGCAATCCTTTACTAGAGACCCGAGGATCCGGGTCATCTCTTTGAGATGGGAGAGGCCATGACCCAAACCGTCCTCGAAACCGAGAACTTATCTTCACTTTTCCTAGTATAAATTTCCATGTGATTGTGGATATAAAAACCCACATACACTATATAACCTCTTACCCCATTTTGAAACGAATTTGAAATGCCTCTAATTGTGGATATAAAAATCCATATAAGAGATAAGTTGATGCGTATTTCCCAATGGTTTGATAAGTAAAGAGGTTTTGGTGGAGGTCTCAAGAGAATCCCTTTCCGAAAAAAGAACCTAGGATGAAGAAATTTTTCTATGAATGGACATGAGGAAGGATTGATGTTTTTTAGTCTGAAGATAAAAAATTAATCCAATAGGGTGCTAAAGTAGGTAAGGGTGCACAAGTATGGACGCATAGGTAGACTGTGGAGACCTGATATTCTCTTAAGCGATGAACGACCTGTATGGTAATACGTGGGCGAGGCATGGATCAAACATTCAGGAATATTCACAGGTGGCTCTGGAAGTGGGGAGCTCAGGTTCCTATGAAAGGAATATGCAGCACACATGTATTTCTAATTTAAGGAGGTTGGGTTCTCAAGGTGCGCAAGTGTTATTGTTTTCAAACACTTAAAGGACTTAAGTCCAATGATTCCCCATAAATCTACCACTCAAGATGTGGAATAACTACCTTGAATGTTTATGGAGACTTGGGTAAAGCACTAGGGCGAGTAGAGAAGCAATTGAGCTTTATGGAAATTCATCCATAGAAATTAATACCCCCATGGTCTATTTATAGGAAAAAATAGATCCTTGTGCGAGAAGAGTTTGGGCCCAGAAGTAGGTTACATGCCATAATGGTGCACACAAGTAGGATGTGTTCTGACGCTCTTCTAGTCTGACTAAGGTGACCCAAAAATCATCCATTTTCAATCCTTTAATTTATTTATTTATTTTCCCCTTTTCATTTTAAGGAATTTCCCATTGTCAGTTTTTATACTCTTTGATGGAATGAAGTGTCAACAAAATCCCCCCTCAAAATTCGATCAAGAATGAATAGAGGATCTTATACGTAGGTAAATTAAATATAGGATAAATAAAAAAGTACTTAGGTGTGGTAGTTCTATGTGTGTTGAGAATCTGGTCATGTTATCTGGCTGCGTATAGGAATATGATGCGTTGGGTGATGGGTATCGCCTATATATAATGTCTTTACTTCGGCGAGAATTCATCTGACTTCCAGAATTTCATCTCTCAACGTGCATGCACATTCTCACTCGGATGCTTCAGTTTCGAAGAACTTATATCCTATGTTTTTTGGTTTCATGCTATAAGTGGGGATCCATACTTGTGCACTGACTTATACTTGAGCGCCATGTTTAAACTTGCGTGCCTTAATGCCCTTGCGAATTTTTTTAAAGAAACACAAAAAAAATTAATGTACATAAAGAAGATTTATATCCTTTTTGCAGGTTCATTGACTCCAAAATGAATTGTAACTATTGATGAGCTCTCTAGCATGTTGATTGATGACATGATGAATGTCGTTAGTCATGATTACTTTGATGTTTGTGACACCACCCTTCCAAACATAGAAAAATATGTGAATAAGATTAATTTAATCATTCCCCGAAGCAATTATCTTCTTTTGTAATGTTATGTACATCTGTATTATGTGAATATTCCATCCCCAAATAACGATTTCCCACATTCCTGGTTTTAGGATTATACCAACATTTCATCAGGCAATGTTTCTATTGGCGGCTAATTTCCTAATGTTGGGATAGTAGAGGAGGCTCATATCATGCATCATAGACCATGTGCTCTAAACATTAAAGAACACATACCCTATCATTATCCACACTATTATTCATCCATATTTCGTGATTCCCAGATGGATCAGTACAAGGGTTGGAAGAAAACGTAGCATTTCCGCCTAGGAGGTGGTGTAGATCCCACATGAATGTAGGCATACTGGGTTCATATGACCTGTGTAGAATTTACAGATGACTTGAAAGACGTCAGGATTTATGAGGATGATTGGGTTAGGAAAACATATGTGTGAAAATATGATGATTTCATACTGGAATAATTTAGCCGATAGAGTCCAGAAACTAACTCCTTCCATTTAACACATAGAGTGGTAGATATCGGCTTATGGGATGTTTACAAGATTTTCGGAGGTTGAATCCATGGATACATGTATGATGAGTTTATTCCTCCCAAGGTAATGTGGAATGACTCGTATAAGACCCCATATATGGGTTATGAGTTGATAAAAATATATAAGAAACTCAAGAACATGACCCCCCTGAAGTCTCGCTCTAGGAGAGATATTCTTCCAGAGGAATGGTTAGGAATATTTTTGATAAAGTAGTAGTAAAAGAGGACCACTTACACCAATCCAACAAGTTATCCATGGGTAGAGAAGAGAGGTACTCCAGAGACCTTCTGGCCAACATTAGAGAAAGGAGAATTTTTCATATGGGTATATGAAGGCAACACAAAAATTCCTTCAAATACAAGCCTATCATGTTTCATCGTCATATTTCTCAATGTGTATTTTTTACCAGTCCAAGACTCTAAAGGAGGTGTGGGGCTAGGAACCTTTGTAATTGAAGCCAAAATGGTGGGGAAAAGGATGGTAGGGTAGGCTAATCCTGTTTTGGCCTTGATTCATAGGAGTTTGATTCACATTTACGAAGGGAAGTGTCCCTTTTGAATATCAAGGATGTTCTAGGTTTTTTGGGGATGGATTGCTACTCACATAAGAACATATGTAGTACAAAGTGGGGTACACGTTTTTAAAAGTCCTTCCAGACCGTTTTTTAGGCTTTTATGGTATTTCACCCTTGTCTCTAAATTATTATGAAATCAAGGCTATATTGAGTATGCATACAGAGTTTTATTTCATTCCATATGGGAATCCGCCTGCGGGGTGATTTTTTAATGATGGGACAACCCGTTTGGAGTTGAGGGAATATATGTTATCTAGCAGATATGGAATGTTGGCTAGTATAATTTATGGAAAAATCATATGTGAGGCCTATTCTCTTTATATATTTTCCCGTCTATTCAGATATATGATACATAATACTATATCACCTCTTGTACTTGTTAGATGAGAGAAACACTCGATGGGTTCCCAACAACTATAGTTTTTGACATCTATTGAGAAGACTGGGGTCATTTTTAATTTACCTGGTGCTGAAGTAGTATGAAGATTGACTATTTGTTATGCTGAAAACTGGGTTGCATCCTACCCTAATGGGATATTAAATCATGTCGTACCTTGAGTGGGGTTTAAAATAAGTAGTAGGAGATAACCTATTTGTTTGGAAGGTTACTCTTCATCATTGTGGGAAGACTCTTTAGAATCAGAGGGTGGAGGTGATGATGCTCCAAATTCATCGAAGATACATCATCCTAGATATAACCCTCCTAATAGAATTAAGAGATCCACTCCATCAATACCAACTGAATCTGTATTGAGGTGATCTGATCACTATTATTTGTAAGTATGATGTGTTCCATTTTATCATCCCTCATCAGTGATTATGGGGGTTGGGAAGAAACTCAAATACAAGGTTGTAGGATCCTCTTCACAGCCCTCTAACATCTACTCTAAATATATACAACCAGAGGATGTTCAGACATGGCAGAGTCTATAATGTGATACTAAAACCATATGAATGGATTTGCATTAGGGACTCCATATTCCAAGAGTTGGGGATTTTCAGGCTTCTTCTGACATTGTTTAAATGAAAATCATAATGAGGTGAGGACTAACATTCAAGATATGGAAGTGCTCATATATTTCACTAATGAGTCAATTCCAACCACAATGTGGGTGAATGAAATGATACATCTTTGTACCACTGAAGGGATTAGTACTTCATTAGAAGAAGAATGGCATGAATTTGTAGATCCTGAGGATGTAAGTCTCTTTTTTCTATCATTCTCTTGTACTATTCAATTTTAATTTTAGTCAAAACAATGTTACATGGTGGAAATATCATCATAACATGTAGCTGGCTAATGGAAAGACAAATGATGTTCCTTCGGCATAGTATAACTTTAGAGGCATAGCTATTATAGCTACTGGATCGCCCCATTAATTGGGATAAATATCTCAGGGCTAATTGGCCATGGTGGCGGAAATAGAGAGGGTACTGGGATCTCTAATACTTGTCTTTGGAGAGGATGATGCAAACCCACCCATGATGGATAATATGTAAAAGCACCGATGATAGAGAACCATTGTTATGCACATTCTTAGTAGTGTAATATTCCTGAAATGATCATTAATTTTAGTCCTTACTCTTGAAAAGGTGTTCAAAAATATTAGGATTATAGGGGATTGCTTTGATTCTTCTTTTAAAGAAACTACTGATGCGCTTCAAGGAATCTAAGGGGGAGATGCTGAACATACATAAATTTAAGAAAATCTGAGGGTTCATGAGGAGGCATTATGTCCTAAGGAACCAACATCTATTCCCATCATTTCTCTCATTACTAATAACATAAGAGAGGAGTCTTCAGGTAAATCAAAAATATTATATAAAGCATCAAATGTAACAACACCTAACTTCTATCATGTGATATGTTTGGTTCATCACATGCACCAGAACATCTGAAAACAACTGAAACTAACCCCAGAACTAATGCTGAAGAAGCTAATCGGGTTCAAAGGTGGTCAGAGAAAGGTTTCTAATCAATCATGCCATGGGCTTCCTGGGTTAGAATATCTTCGAATCTGAGATATCAATGGATGAAATGATGAACTTTGGAAGGTATTTTGAAGAAGTCTTCGAACATTTTAATTTACCAAATGATTTAAAATATTTTGGAGTTCCATGTGTCGAATCAGCTGGACTTGAGTTCTCATTATTCATCCTGTTAATCTTCTTATGATTAAAATTCTAACCATGGATGGAAGAAATATGTTGTTACATATAAAGAAACTGTAGTTTCAATGATACATGAAGGAAATATAGATATTAATATCAATCCCATAATTGTGGAGATATTGGATCAGGTGGATCTAGAGATGAAAGATCATCCTGAGATTCATTTTGAGGATCCTGAGCATATTAAAGATAGAACTCCTCATCCAGATACGTCAAACAAAATTTCTGAAACTGAGAATACTGGGGAGGAGACATTTTAATGTGATGACCTACTATTAGGTTAGAGATACTGTCATTGTAATTTCATTCACATTTGTTATCTCTTAAATATAACTGTAACCATAATACATTTTTTACCATATAGGGATAAAAATTTCAATGGATAGGCCTGGCGTTGAATCCTCTACATCATCCCAAACAATATTGGAAGGTGAACTAACCATTGTTCATAAAAAAGAAGAACAAGAAACTTCTTTAAGTTCATTACTCCCAAAATGCATCCCTCTTTATGAAAGTGACCCTGAATCGAACCCAGAACTTTTGAAGGCTCTTCATATTGCAAGACGACAGGCATAGAAAAACATCTAGATGATAATATCTGAAATGACTCTTGAAGAAATTCCTTCAATAATTCCAAGACTATCATCTCAGTTTATCAAGTTGGGATTTGGCGATTTTAAATACCATGAAATTTATACTATGGTGAATACGATTATTTGAAAGAGGGAACAAGTGGGAAAGATTCTGCATGACTTGATAAAATAAAATCTGTAGATCAACATTGAAGAGTTTCAAGTAGCGATGTCCCAGGCTTCGGGTAATCATACTACAATGTTGAAGGGACTGAAGCAAACAATTAAAGAGAAGATTGTTCAGTAGTCGCGTCTTCAATAAGAGTTAGATATCAATTTTTTGGAGATTCACTAGCTTCATATATTATTAGTATAAGTACAAAAATATGGTAAAAAATCCATTTCATATTCTAGAGATCACTTCATTATGCTAAAGAGAGTGGAGCTGGTCAAATAAACTAGCATCAATAGGCAGCTGGCGGGGATCAAGAGCATATCAATCAAATGAGGAGTGATGTATAAATCCTATTATATTTTTTGATTTATGATATGGGAGATACTATCATTTGTGAATTCCCCTGTTTTAAAATTGTCATAAATGAAAAGCATTTTTCTTCATTAATATTTGTTTTCACACTTTCTAACTTCTGTTTTTTACTTAGTCCATGAGCCTAGTAAACATAGTTTTAATTTTTTTATGTTTATATGGAAAACCCCTCAAACATTAAATATTTTGACTTTTTATTGCTCAAAATTACCTAAACCAAACAAAATTTATGTTTAGTGTGCTAGGAAACGACTTTTTTTTTCAGAGATCCCTTTAAGGGTTCTCAATCTTGTGAGTTCCACGTCTTTTTATAGAAGTATAGATTCATTCATATAAGACTATAAAGGGATAATATTTAAGTTCGAACAAATTTGACCATAAATTTTAAAATTAAATCCCAAAAAAGACTCAGTGACTAAGAATTTCTTTAATATTCTTTAAATATTTTCATGGGGAATCTCGATCCATGATTATTATTGTCACAAAATTTAAATCATGTATCAACAAAAGGGGAGTCATTTTCAAGAACGAAGTTACCATTATTGGAAAAAACCATTATGTGGTTATATTATATAGGGCCAACTATGGATATTATATATATCCCAATAATGGCATATTTTGACTGGAATTCCAATTATGTAGGAAAATTATGCAAGTCCACCTAAGGGCACATACTGCATAGTCATGAAAAAGAGATCTTTAGAATTTAACATTTTACATCTGATACACAATGGGAAAATAATGTTTGGGTGACTCAAGTCCGTGGAGGGTGGTTTTTACAAGGAAAGGGGTTTTATGAATATAAGTTTTGTTATGCTGGTATATTTCATGAATAGGAAAACTACTTTTATCCAAATTTGGTGTATGATAAAGGGTTGAAATTTATCAGAAATGGGAATTTTTGATATAAAGACTTGTAGTTTAATGTAATTTAGTGATGAAATTATACTGTGTAGTTTTAAACAATTTCGTGAGGACATTATACTATAATGTTTTAAGTCATGCTGTGAGGACATTATGTGGCATTAATTTAAGGTCTTTTGATTTGACAGATGGTATGAGACTTCTCCCAATTTCTTGATAATTGTTTTTGGAAATATATTACTGTATTCAGGTATAGAAGGTAAAATTGTAAGCTATGATATAGGAATTTGTATATCTAAATAATGATGTGGAAAAAATGGATAAAGGAATTAGAATAATTCCTTTCCAATAACGAAGTTACCATTATTTGAAAAACCCATTATGGGGCTGTGTTATGCTGGTCCCATTGGGGAATATTCTGTATAACCAATTATTGGAATATTTTGACTAAAAGACATGTTATATAGGAAACTTATGCAAAGGCCACCTATGAGCATGTACTACAGTGTCAGGAAAAAGAACATTCAGATGTTTGACATTTTACTATGGATAAAAGCCAAAGGATGTTTATGGAGATTCAGATTGTCTGAAGAACTATGTTTGGATTATGGAGAAAGATACCTGAATATTCATAGGGAATTTACAACCAAGATTTTCCAAGAATAAGAGGAATATGTCTTTTTCAAAGGTCTCACCCAAACGTAAGAGTTGTGGTGTCTGTAGTTTTAGGTCATAAAAATACGACCAAAAATGGAAATAGTATATGGTATGTGTCCATGTGATTCCATGGTTATATTATATATCTTTGAACACATGGAGTGGGAAATGTGTAAACCATTGTCTTGAATACTTTCAGATCAAGAGAATGATAATGGGACAAATATACCTAAATGACTGTTTTATAATATAGATTCAATTATATTGTTATAAAAGATTGAATGGGACAAGAATACTATAACCAAGAACACAATTACAATTATTTGAATAAATAATTATGGTATTTGTGTAATAGAGGACCAATTGGGGAATATGTTTCATAGAAAAATAGTAAAATCTTTTGAATGATATGCCCATTATGTAGGAAAATTATTCAAGGCCACCTATGGTAATGTTCTTCATAGACAAGCAAAAGGGTTATCAAGTATTAGACATTCAATCACAAAAACCCGTAAAAAAATATTATAAAGATCGGTAAAATATTCTGGATTAAGATTATGAAGTATAGAAATGGGTCATTATCAATGCACATAATAAATTTTTGAATCTATGATAGCCATGAATCTGAAGTCCTTTACATAGATCTAACTAATATGTAAAATGGGGATATTCTTATTTCCTTTTGAATTGACATTCTACTACACAGTTTAAATTCATGCAACGTGGAAATTTTATTGTGCTGTTTTAAGTTAGGCAGTGAAGACAATGTAATCCCCATAATAAATTGAGACACCTAATTTATATAAAGAATCCTTTTACCCAATTCCTAATCCCACGAGAGATTTTCTCAGTCTGAGAAACAAGGAGTAGTAAGGGTTCCTTCTATAACACAAGGGTGACACAAATGAATAATATGGGTGTTAGATTTCCATTCAGTTTAATGTCATGCTGTGAGGATGAAGATAAACTAATGTGAACAGAAAGACATGAAGTAGATGGACTAAGGGATAAAACCTAAGTGTCACTACGTGTGTTTCTGTGGTAAATAATTAAGCCATATGTAGTTCGTTAAACATTACCCAAGTATGCTTTATTATTATTAACGAATAGTGGAATTTTTATATATATCATGGTTGGGGATAATATTGAAGATCTAGGCATCTGTACGTATCTCATATAAATGAGAATCAAGCAGTACGTAGTTCTTTAAACCATCATTTCCCACACCAATCATATTTCACTTGGGAAAAAGGGACATTGACACATTCTAGAAGAATGATTAAATTTAAGACACATGATAGTATGATAATAAAATTATGTATCTTAAGAGAGAACTCTGTATAGATCTAATTCATATACATGAGAAGAAAAAGGGAAATACAAATTTTGAGACTGTGGCTAGGCCCATATTAGAGATAGATGCATAACTACATATCTCATATAAATGAGAATCAAGATGTATGTAGTTCTTTAAACAAGGGCCTTATGTAGATCTTACTCAGACATAGAAAAGATAGGGACTCTTGAGCCACTATGATTAGCAATGATGTTTATGATGCTTGCTTGTAGAAGCTCCTAACATCAAATAGAGAAGACCTTAGCCGTACAATTTAATTTCATTTAATGAGGAAAAATGGTGTCTTTTAGATTATCATCGTGAAATAAGGACAAAGATGTTACACATTTTAACGTCATTCAACATGGAGGCTTATGGTTTTTATACAGTTTAATTCCTTGCAACTAGGACATTGTACTCTTCAGTTTTATGTCTTGTAGTAAGGACATGGGGGGCTGTTCAGTTTTCAGTCTTGAATCAAGGATGAATGTATCAAACTACACATAGTATTTCTTCTAGAATCTTGCATTGGTTGGAGTTGTAATGACGTCTCCATCCATTGATATTAAGGCATAAACTATATTTGAGTAGACCATATATATAGAATAATTTCCTTCCCACTTTGGCTCAAGTATGGAGGTTTATTTCATGGTATCATTGTAGTCCTGAAGACCAATACCAATTCTCTTTGAATAAATGAACACAGGTGAACATTCTTGCTGAAATATCACATTATTATTTTCTGGTAGACTTCTAAGTGATGAATAGTATGTAATATTTTTTCATCTAAACACTCCCGCTCATCAAATATTTTCTAATAAATTTCATCTATAGACAATTAACCACAGATTGCATCTTCAAGTGAAGTAAATTTCACTTCAATTGGTAAACTGCTTCTATTATGTATACGAGTGTATATGGTGTTTCTTGGGTGGTAGTATGGGTAGTAGTCCGATTAGACCATAAAGCATTCAAAAGATTATCATGACATGATTTCTTATCTTTATCCACAGTGTGCTGGAGTATATTTTGTAGGGTCATATTGATGTACTCTATCTATCCATTGCCACTTCATGATATTGGGATGATTGGTTGGATTTGATATTATGTTCATGATATTAATTTTTTACATCATCTAAACAAAAAGTGGTGCCATTTTCCATCAAAATAGCATGAGGGATACCAAAAAGGGTAACGATATTAGTTTTGGAAAAACAAACAATACTTTTGGATCAAACATCATTGAGAGGTATTGCCTCAGCCCATTTAGAGATTAAGTTAGTAACAGTAAGGATATACTTAAATTGCTTAGATGTGGCTGGAGGATAAGGACCTTCGACATCCATTCCCATTTGGAAAATGGCCTGGAGTATTTAGCTATATGTAGAACATTTGGGGGGTTGATGAATGAAGTTGGACTGAAAATAGAAGTGATGGGATTTCATAGTAATATTTTTATAATCTTGTGTCAATGAAGGCCAAAAGTATCCATGCCTTGAGATCTTATCCAAGAGTCTGTGTGCAGACTGGTGGGTACCATAGGAACTTGAATGCACTTATTTAAAGACAACTGCAGTCTGTTCTATATCAATACATCTAAGGAGGATGCAATTAAAGACTCATTTTTAAAGGATTTTCTGATGGTTTTTACTATCATAAGGAGTAAAATTGGCCGCTCATCACCAGATCTGATATTTTTCATCCCTATCTAGTAAAATTATTCCATTTTGAATATATTCCATGATGGGTGTTCTCCATTTCACGGTATGAACATAAGTTCTAAAAATGGTCTAATCCCAATAATTTCCTCCATTTTGGGTTGAACAAAAGGAGATATCACATGATGATAGGATATGCAAATGATTGTCTCGTCCTGATTTGGATCTACAAGGGTTGTAGCGACATTATCCAGTGCTTCATCTTAGAAATTTTGTAATCGACAGACTTAATATGTTGTTGGAATTGATGGAAATTCATCCATTAACCCTCTGATGTAATCACACAAAGGGATTAACTTTTATTTTTTGATATAATATTCCCCATTTATTTTTTCGATTACCAATTCTAAATCAACTTCCACTTTTAATTGATTTAATAGCACCTAAATGGACAATACCAAACCTAGTATGAGAGCTTCATATTAGACCTCATTGTTGGTACCACATTATAAAATTACAAAGGAGTAAGGCAACAATGCCATTTCTAGGGAAATAAGGACAATTCATAACCCAAAATAGTTATGTTTAGGGTTTTTGCATTATCTTCATTGTTGGACTTATGGAAGAATCGTTAAAGTACATTTCCAATGATTGGGAAATATCTAGAATAGAGAATATCTCTTCATCAAGAAATTCAGTATTTAATTACATATCTTCTAAATAAGGATTTTTATTCAAGGAATTCAACTAGAGATTGGCCTTTTATTGCCTAATGAAGCACAAACTAGGTATCACACTATTGCAGAATAACCACCCACCATGCCAGACGTTTTATAAGCATAAGATGACTGAGGTTAAATTTGAGCGGGTTACTACAAGACACCAATTGGAATTCATGATGTTGCATTTAGTGTATCAATTTTTTCAATGCAAATATTAATTCAATAAAGCACATTTCAATACTTGACTACTGAGTTTCTGCATCAAGAATGGTTCGACTAGGATAGAAAATGTTGTTTTCATTTCCATCATCATTGTTATGGTCACGGAAGGCACCCAAGGATAGCTCAAAATCTGTCAAATAGAGAATAAGTGGTCTTTCTTCAATAGGAGGCATTAATACCTGTGGACTCAAAGATATTTCTTGATGGTGTTAAATGCTTCTTGGTAGTTTTCATTCCATTGATAGGTGACACCCTTCATCGTTAATATGTTGAAGGGAAAACACAAGCCTTCCAAATTTGCGATAAAGTGTCGAACATAGTCCAAGTGACCGTAGAGTCCTTTTAATTCTTCCAAATTTTGAGGAGGTGACATACCAATGATTGATTTTTTTTTCTCGAGATCAAATTCGATACCACGATGGCGTACAACAAAGCCAAGGAACTTTCATGAGGTTACCCCAAAAACACATTTCAAGTGGTTCATCTTCAAACTATTTTCCAATGTTTATTGAATGTAATCTCCAAATTAGCCAAGTGATTGAAACATTTTCTAGATTTGACCAGCAAATCATCCAAATAACATTCAACAAATTTCCATAAGAATGATTCAAATTTATGGTGTATGGAATGTTAATATGTTGTACCTGTATTCTTTAAGCCAAAGGGCATTACCCGATAGTGAAACACTCCTTGAGGGGATTTGAAGGCGGTAGTTTCTTCATCTTTTAGGGCCATATAGATTTGATTACACTCAGAGGTATCCATCCACGAAGGAAAGAGATTCATAGCTTGTTTTTTTAATAAATTAGAAGCTCTGTAATCGAAACTGGGAAATCATCTTTAGGATAATTCTAGATAAGATATCTGAAATCAATGAAAACTAAGATGTGTCCATTTTTTTCACTACGACAATATTGGCCAACAATTTTGTATATTGAACCACCCTGACAATGATAGGCTTTATATTCTTATAAACATTAGTTTAAATTTTAGAGTCATGTGTTGGGTGTGTTCTTCTTGCTGCCAGCTTGAATCCGTGATGCTCATCTAGAAAACCAAAATGATTGGTCGCTAAACTTAGATTAATTCCAAGAATTTCTGTATAATCTCAAGAAAATATATCTCCATGTTTCTTTTGAAATTATGTATACACATAATTCTCTTCAAAATTCATGGACACATTAATTATTGTTTTGTGTGGATATACTTCGGTACCAAGATTTATTTCTCTGAGCTCGTCAACAGTGGTAGAGACACCTTCCTCAAATGTCGGAGGATAATCCTTGAGTTCTTCTTCATCCTATTCATTACAAGTAACCTCTTCTATTTCTACTTGCATAGTAGATGTTGTGTAAAAACATACAGAGTTTGGGGAGGAGTAAGTATTTGAACATCCTGAAGAAGAGGCCACTATATATGACCCTACTAATGACAAAGTGTCTTTCTATTGTAGTAATGAGTATATGATAGATTGAGAATCAACATATTTGTCTCCATGAATCATTAATACAATTTTTTATACTCTGGTCATCAAATCAATGTATATTTGTTGTTCAGTGGATGAAATGAAGACATATCCATTTAAGCTACCACCACTATTTAGTGAATCAACAATTCTCCCTTTTTTAATCTATGTTGCAACAATTGATATTATTCAATTCACTGGACAAGTGCTTATATTTGGTTTTACCTTTTCAATTTGATTGATGGGAAGTACATAATCTTTACTCAAATGTATGAATGGATTTCTTGGAATAATTTCCAAACCATTTTGAGCATTAAATATGGTTATCTTCTTTTTCATGGATCTTGTTCTTTTTGTGTGATAAAACAATGCCTCATTATATTGAGATTCCCATGTTTTGAATGGATCCCTATCACCATACGACATCTTTATTTGACTATTGAAATAGTATTTATGACATTGGTTGTACGACGAAGGTATAGACGTATGTTTATGTAGACAAGGCCTTCGATGTAGAATGATGAAGGTTGTGTCTTGATGAAGACCAATAAAATCTGAATTAGGCACAAGATCTCCAAATTGAGTTTTGAGTGTAATATTTCCTATAGGTTCTTGTTCAATCTTATCATATCCTTGCAACATTAATTTGGAAGGAGATAATTTGGATTCAGTCAGCCCCAATCGACGAAGTGTACGAACTTGAATGAGGTTGACTCCGGAGCCATTATAAATTAAAGCTTTTCAGTTGTCTATATAATTAACCACTCTGAAAAAATACATGGGTCTGATGTATACATGTACAACATCATCTTCATCAGCAACTGTAAAAGATATGAATGCATGACATTCTATAAGATCCATATATGATAAACCTCAGCAGTAGAGAATTCAGTGTCAAACTCTTGAGTACTTGACAACGCCTCAATATGTGCTTCTCGAAATACTTTTTATAGATTCAAGGCATCCAAAAATTATAAAATGGTTAGTACATGGTCTATTTGTTGCAAATCATCATAATTTTGATCTAGAGGTCTGCATTTACAAAAATGGAAATGAGGTTTTACAGCAGCATTGGAAGTTGATGCATTTAATGTAGATGTACCATGTGTTATATAAGAAGATGTGAATAATCCTAGATTTGGAATATTAGACTGATTAGGTCTATCTATATGCTGAGAGGAAGATGGTGTGACTTCTATTTAGTCCTCCAATATAAACATATTGGATCCAAACCTCTATTTCATTAAAGAAACACTTTATTCATGTTGATCCCACTGAATGGATCTTCCATGAGTTTTTCCTGCATATATGGTTCGAGCATGGATAAAGTTAAAATAGTGGTTTCTTGAATTCTCACGGCTTCCCCTATATCCTCAAACATGTCATCTTCCTCTAGTTCCCCACTTAGTTATTGTAAATCCTGGCTCATTATATTTAAAATCATCCTTGGAAAAAAGAAATATTAAGTGGATAACATTGATAGAACCATAGATCAATTCTTCTTTTCCAGAAGATTCAGCCTAACAAGGTAGTTCTGGTTGTGCCATTTGGAAGGCCAGTGTACATGCTTTTGATGCATATGTCATGAAATCTACCAAGGTTAAATACAACAATGGCATTGAAATGAGCTCATCTTCTTATGACTTCTCTTTGTCCTTCTAATCACATTGCTTCTCTGAGTATTGACCTTTTGATGAATGTGGTTTTGCTGTGGCATGAGTGGAAGAAGAAATAGTTAGTTTTCTCCATTGTGTTTGTAAAATGGAATGACATTGGTTTATAATTTTATTTATCATCCAATCATCATATTTCTACACATTTTTACTTTTGTCTTATTTCCATTCGCCTTCTTCCTCTGGTTTTGTAGCAGTAACACAAGTTACATGAGCTGATGATCTATTTAATTTCAATTATCCAGAGTCTACAATTTTTTGCAGTATGTCCATGAAAAAATTACACTCATGAATGGGATGTCTCAAAATCTAGTGAAATGGGAAATAATTTTGATGATCTTCATCTCCTTTTTTGGTTTCTTCAGCCTTGGAAATTGAACCAAAATCTTCTCCATAGATGATTTGAAGTAACCAGGAACATGTTCATTTTGGAAGGAATAAACTTCACACTTAAATTTATTAAATTGTTTCCACCTTTGATTTATTTTATCATATTGATGAGGAGGTCATTTTGGATGATGCTATGGAGGATGATTCCTTCTACACAATTAATATTTTGAAGTGGAAGTAGGTTTAGGTGTTTTTTTGAGTGTAATGGTAGTTGTCGTTTCTTTCCCTGTTCCCCTTCCCAGAGCTGATAGAATTACATGAGTCTTAACCATTAATTTAAATAATAAAATATTATATCTATTGAGGAATAGAAGTAAGGTCACGAAACCCCCCTGTGTATTTCACAGGGATCAATGGGTTGTATAACTCATCACGAAGTTTTGCCGCACAAATTGGTAGAAACTCTTCTCGAGGGAGTGCCAGACATAAGGAATATGTTAATCCATTCCATCACGCAATAAAGTCTGAAACTATTTAATTATCCATTTGTTTTAAATTATTAATATCCAAAATATTCATCCTCAGTAGTGTTGTGCTAAATAAAATAAGAAATTTCTAGCCGAGATCATCCCATCCAGTAATTGATCGAGATTGTACACTTGTATACCATACAAAAGCTGGTCCCTATAGTGACTACACAAAACACCTAAGCATTGATGATTTAGGTTTTTGAGGAGTTCCCATCATGGGGTCACAATGAGAATGAAAATGTGTTATGTGTTGTTCAGGATCTCCTAGACCATTAAATATTGGGAATGTGGTATTGCAAAAAAATTTGGTGGGGGAATCAGATCTACTCATTTAGGGTAAGCATTATTTTTCGGATGAACTTGCACACATCTTACCTCCATAGCTTCTAATCATTTCATTTATTCCTTAATTGTGTTGTGATGAATTTTGGAATATCTGGATGATCTGGTACTTCTGCAGGTATAGAAACAATAGCTTGATTTGGTGCAACGTCCGTCAAAACTATTGGGGGTGGTGTTGGTATTTTCCTTGGATAAACCATGGGAATAGGATTATCAAGATGTGTTTCATCCTTACTTGGTTGTGTAGCCCATATAGGGAAATTATTATTCACATATGTAGTTATAATAAATCCACTTTTCTATGGAGATTTTAGAGGATGCATATGTTGAGGACCTTTCTGGGATGTACATCTAGTAGAAATGTTTCCTGGAATTAACTCTGTATTGAGTCTTTTTAACTACTTCATTTCCTCATCTTGGTGTGAAAATCTCTCTTCAAGAGAAAGATATTGTCCGTCTCTAGTGGAAAAGTGAGAAGCAATATTTCTTTTATGTTTCCCCTTGATATATTCCTTTCGGAGGGTTGGGAGTTGATTATTTGAAGGCATAACTAGAATCTAGGTAGGACTCTGATTTTGGGTATGTATACCTTCTTCATTATCCTTAGTCTGTACCATATTATAGATAATAACATCATCTTTTGATTCCCCTAAACTAGACTCGTTTTCTCTTGAATCTTCTGTAATTGAGTTAATGACATTTAAAGATTAAAAATGCATTGATGGAATTCTATCACTATCATTGTAAGATCTTATCGCTCAGTATATTCCATGAGACTCTATTCTCATACACGATGAATTATTGAGAACTATATGGCAGATAGTAACCCGAAGGTAATACTCATATAGTTCAGTTTGGTGCTTTCTTTTTGGAATCTTATTTAATCGGGAGAAAAATGATGTCCACTACGGATGGGATTTTAAATTTGAAAAAGAACCATCCCTATTGGTTGGGCCTGTTCTATTTATTCTTTTTCAAAATTCTGAACATCTTTTGATGAATTTAAAGCTCTAATTAACTAAACCCATATCCTTGAAATATAGGGTGATTCTTGAACTAATATGGATGAAATTAGTGAAAATACTCTTCAGAATTGGAGTGTTTTGGTTCAGATATTAGTTGGGTGCTTCATCCCACAACCATTCAAATCACCTGTTTCATAAGATTGTTGTGCTATTTCAGAAATTTTCATTCTCTGCCATATGACAACCCCAATCTAGGAAGCCTACTAAAAATTTTCAAATGTATGATGTAAAACTAACTCAACAACTTCTTTTCTTTGGTCCTGGAACTGATGATAGCTGGTTGAGGCCTATTATTGAGCGTACATTGGATTACATACAAAATATATCATGTGTGGTCAACTGTGGTCAATAACATCACATGAAAATTCTTTTTGATGGACATTGATGATTTTGGAGTTTAGTTAAATGCAATGATCCTTGTGCACCCCATCCTCTAATACGAACCCATAATGGGGTGTCAAGAAATTATCTAATGTATCCTTTTTAGATCATTTAGGCATGCATACTGAGGGGTTCTCTGCTATTTATCCGCCTTTGGATGTTGAAAAAAATAGATGCCAAATCAATTTGGCGTTGCAACCCTTCAATTACCTTTTCTTGATGTTGATATTCATCATATGTTAATGTTTTTATTTCAAATGAAGAAGTGTCTTCCATAAATTGAGGTGAATATAATAAACAGAATCTTCTATCATCAATTATAGAATATAATATTGAGAATTTGCCAAAGGCTAGAACATGATGGGTATTTCCCCTTTAGCGAATAGATTACTCTAGTTTAAAATATCATCATCATATCTTACAAGATATTTCTTCACATGGTCTAACCAAAGTGGATGCTCTATATTGAAAGAAAAATAACCCCTGGGAGGTTTGGAAAATTATTTTTCCATTGATATGTCTTCTAGTTGAGAAATTGTTTCGGCCATAAATTTCTAGGAATCAGACATGAGTGGACTTTTCTTTTCCAGTTCCTCGATATAGGATCGATTTCTCATTGCTATGTTATCAATTAAAGAACAATCTTGACAATGTGAAATACTCTTGTGGAGAGGACTTTCACAGCAAATTCCATCATGGGGATGATCAAAATGGTGGTCTAAAGCAAGGGATGAATCCTCTTTCTCAATGGTCTTCGGGCCACATAGAGGGTTTTTGTGGATCTCATCTAGAGATAAGCACTCTAGATTGACTGAATTTTCATTAAGAAAGAATTCATGATGAAGTGTCTGATGAGGAACATTAGAATTATTACTATAACTCCCATAATTTGGTAATGAGAGGATGAGATGTTGATGTACAATAGATATATGTATTAGGTCTTCAAGAACTCAAGTATTAAGAGGATACAAATCACATCTTGACTCTTGATTTTCCAACATTTCATTGCAAGACTTCCTCTTGAATTTTCTATTATAATTAGTTTGGGCCACATGCAGGGAATAGTGGTTATCATGGGCAGGTGTATGTTAATGTCTTTGATTGGTAAATAAAATGGAACGATTACCTCTAATTGGAAAGGGTGTATGTTCCCAATATTTTTTTCTGTATGATATGGGGTGGTATACCCCCTGACTCTCTTGGACTAGAATAGAGGTGTGTATCAGCTCTTGGATGACATGACGACGTGTCATCCCATTTTTCGGGACAGATTTATGTGTCTATTCATATGGAACTGCTGATGTATTTGTCATAATATCCTTGCATGCTTCCAGAATATGGGAAAAGATTTGTGTCTACCATTTCACCATTGATAAGATTTGGTTGATGACTTTAGCAGTAGGAATGGGAATATACGTACAATATATATCTGGAGTAGGTGTATGTTTCTTATCCGACACTTATTTTACTTAAAATGGGTATTGACATTACTCAAGCATGGGGGCAGAGTGTTGGGTCTGCCCCAGATTTGTCGTCGGAGCTTTCAGAATGACATATCCGAGTGCTGCCAAATGAGACACTTGACAAGGCTGATGGAAAATGGAAGGTGTATGTTCATGCTAGATATTTTCCATCAACTATAGTTGGTGGACTTCCTTCAATACGGTGAGACGTTACTACTAGAAAAACTGGTGATTGTAAACAGGTGTATGTTCAGGTTTACCATTTTCCACCACATTGGAATGAATGGCTTCCATAAATGCAGTCAGACGAGCCTACTGACTAGAATATAATATGTAAGCAGAAGTATGTGCCTGTACATAGTACTCAACTAGGGTCATCTAGTGGGATTAGTGAGTTAGTACCAAACAACTATGATGGACAACAAAATTAGGACGGACGGGTATGTGTGCCCATTCATTTTTTCCATAATGTTAGGTTGATGCACTTCTCTAGAGGGGGAAGAGCTAAAAACATGCTCCCGATTGAACGAATTTTGTCCCTGGTGATTTTTCTTGCATGCCCATGTTTGAGATTCCTGGGCCAAACTTCCATAGGCAACACCCCATCATGTTGGGGGTTCAATAATGTGTCATTATGTTGGTGGCGATTGTCGGTGGGAGTCCTTAAGAAGGACCCCTACATCCTTGAATTGAGACCCTGATTGACCTTTTGATCCACTTACACATAGTACAGGAGGTACTAGTTGTTGCATTCTGGGGAAAAGGACCCAAAATAGTTGAAAATGGTGCTTGGCACCATTTTCTTCTTGATAATTTGTCATCATTGGTTGGATGATCGAGGATTTTTATTGACCTGAAAGCCCTGAGGGGGATCCTCTAAAATCTAGATTTTACCATGCTAGTGATACTCATCTACCAATATATTGGAGACCCAGTGTTTAACATGTTGGTTGGGTGATAACATCCTTCCCATTGATGAGGATCTAGCTTTAGAAATAGTTTGGATGTTCATAGATATTGACTTGAAGAAAACAATTTTGGAATGATGGTTGTTCTGATAAAAATGTGAAAAAATAATAAAATCAATTAAAGTAGCATATTTTAGATAGATGCATGCGTGATTGATTCATTTTTAAGTCCTTACTTTATCAATTGCAGGGTCCTAAAAGGTGGGTAACATTATTAACTTGGTTAAGCATTCATGTAGAGTTAACCTTTTTTTTTCATAGTTCCTTGAATCGTGTGTTCTGGTTTTAAGAATCACTGGATATAGGTTTTTTCCATTGGATTTATTGATGGAACCAGAAAAATCCCACATTTCATTATCAAAAGGGGACTTTCATTCCAAAGGAAGGTGTTCGTTTTGTTTGAAAATTACGACACTTAAGAACGTATATTGGTAGAGAGGATGGGAGATCGAATGCATCATACCATTTTGGGGGAAATTGTTTTCTACATCAGGACACACTTTGTAAATTTAGGATATTTTCATAAATCCTTATTAATTCACAAGGAATAATATATGTTTCCCTTGGAATTTACAATCACTAATTAACATGTGTAAAATTTAGAATCATTATTATGCATTCAAGGTTCTTCATTAATGGAGATAGCCATATGAATTTGAGGTTCTCTATCAATGGTATCCTCTAATGTACTATTTCAATATTCATTAAACCATCATTATGATGATACATGTTTTCAAGCATCTCAATGGGGGAACTCTAGGATTTATTTTCATCTATGAAGACAAAGGATTTTTGGATATTGGGATCGTACCCATGAAATCGGCAACCTATGTATCGTTGTGAATCCAATCAGAACCCTCGTATTTTGTTTTTTCTTAATAGAACACATCATACCTCTTAAATTGATCTGACAAGGACCTAACCATACATTTTAATTTCATGTGGTAAGGACATCTATGTAAAATTTTCACAGTCAATGATTGGTGTGGGACTTATGCAGAAATATACCAATGAACATGGAATGGATTTGGTTTTCCATGTTAGATTTGACCTTTTGGGTAATATGGCCCAAGGTGAACATGGTACATTTTAAAAATTTTGGTTTTAAACTAAAATATGTTTCTTACATATCCTATGTGGATGGGAATCAAAGCCCATGTAGTTATATTAGACTCATATGTGAGTATAGTCTTTTGAGAGAAATGAGTATGGGCTTACTTCCTGAAAAGGATGCCTAAATGATTTAGGGGTATTAATTTGGGGCTTATTCCTAAGGAGGATGCCCAACTTAAGGGAATTCGGGTTATATTTTGGAAGAGTATATTCAATTATCTTGGGCCCTGAAAGGGCTTCCTAGGTATCCTGATTAGAATATGAATCATTGTTCTCGTAGATCCTTCAATCTTGAGTGTTTGTGCACATGTTGTAATCATCACGAATCTCTAATACCCTATGAGTCATGATCTGTGTGAGAAATAAGATTATGTGAATGATTCAACATTCACACAATCAATTTTCATCCTACACTTGTGGATGATGGCGCACCTACAGAAGCGAGACTTGACAAGTCCTAAGATGACCCGAGAAGAGAGTAAGGCAATGAGGCCATGTTGGCTTAAGAATATGGGTGGTGATGAGCCTTCCATTGATTCTATTTACATTAGACAAGGTCCCATTGAATGTATGAAGTGATGAAGGTTTAGGGATTACACCAGGATGGATGCTTATGGTGACAAAGCTCAACGGGAGAGGGAAAGGGTAATGAAAGTCCATGTGGCTATCTCCCCTCTGGTCTTTGGCATTGATAAAGATTATAGGAGAAATGATGCTACCTCTTAGAAGAGAAGATGGTGGCTTATGATTTGATAGTTTCCCTAAAATTGATATTGGAATAGTAGGGAGACTTCTCCTTTATTTTAGAAGCGAAATTAGGAATGAACTGTACCATCCCCAACCAGAGACCTGAGGTTCTGGTCATCTCTTTGAGAAGGGAGATGCCAGGACCCAAACCCTCCTCCGAACAAGGAGCATCCCCTCACTATTCCTAGGAGAATTTTCCTTGTGATTATGGATATAATAACCCATATACACTCTATAAACCCTAACCCCATTGTGAAACAAATGTGGAAAACCTCTTACTATGGATATACAATCCCAAATAGGAGATACGTTGATGTGTATTTCCTAAAGGTTTGATAAGTCAAGAGGTTTTGGTGGAGGTATCAACAGATTCCTTTTCAAACTAGGTAACCAAGGAAGAAGAATCCTTTCCATGAATGGATTTGAGGAAGTCATGATGTATTTTTTACTGAAGGGAATAAGTGAATCAAATAGGGGCTCTCAAGTTGGTTAGGGCATGCATGTGTAGGCGAACAAGTAGACATGGGAGACCTAATATTCACTTAAGCAATGAAAAACATGTGTGGTAATAATTGGGTGAAACTTGGCTCAATCCTTTAGGAGTTTTTCTAGTGGTCCCAGGAGTGTGGCGCTCGAGTTCCTATGAAAGGAATAGATGGAAAACAAGTATTTCTGATTTAGGGAGGATGGGTGCTTTACACGCTCAAGTGCAATGGTTTTCAAAAAGTTAAAGGACATAGGTCTAATGATACTCCCTTAAATCCTACAATAATTATGCTTAAGAACAACATTGAATGTTTATAGAGACTTGGGGAAAGCACTCGGGGGAGTAGAGTAGCAATTGGGGTTTATGAAAATTCATCCATACAAATGAAGACCCCAAGGTAAAATTTATAGGAAAAAACAGGAACATGGGTGAAAGAAGATTGAGCGCACAAGTAGGATGCAAACTTTATTAGGGGGTGCAAGTAGCATTCATGCCGACACACTTCGTTTCTAACTAAGGCGACCCAAAACTTGACCATTTTAAAAACCTGATTTTATTCATTTATTTTCCTATTTTATTTCTAAGGTATTTCCCTATTCTGTTTTTAGACACTTTTTTAGAACATAGTGTCAAAAGAGATGAAGTTGAAATAGTTCAAGGTGTATTGAATGGGAAATTTTATATTTATAGAAATTTATATTTACTTATATTAATTGAGAGGGAATTAACTCTTCAACTATATGAAAAATGGTCTTTAAAAAAATATTGTTATATTATATTCAATTTTGTTGACATAAATGACCCTTTTCAGAATTCAGGTTTAAGTTTATGTGGTCACCAACTTCCATTTATACATTTTTTATATCACTCTCAATCAAAACATGATTGTTGGATTTTTCATCTTTATCCATGATTTCATTTCCCACATATGTTATCCTGATAGGGAACCTAGTTACTTGACCATTTTAATTCCCTTTATCTATTTTTGAGAAGATGTGTTATTATCCCTATTCATGATGTGGAGTTTTTAACCATAGTTTATTTTAAAATATCAATCCTTTGATGACCAAAATCAATTTTAAAATTTGTTGATGTAATTTAATTAATTTGGGAATAATATAACTCCATAAAATTATAATGTAATAACATTATAATTGATAGCGACTATGACATGCAACACTAAACATTTAAGGGAATATATTACCCTGAGCCATTAGAATATAATTATTATTTTAAATAAATTAAAACAATCATATACAATGAAATTAAGGGAAAAATATCTTATTTTTCTTTACATGCATGCAATACCCTATTCGATATGTTATGTTATACGCAAGACAAATTTTTCACCGAGAAAAAATATATTATTAAAAGATAATATTTAATATAATAAGACATGACATAGCCATTAAATTAGATTTTATTAACATTATTAACTATATTATGAAAATATATTGTTTACACAAATATAAAATGAATGCATTTGTTACAAATAAATAATAGATTAATATATGAACCAATTGTATATAAAGGGAATATTAATATAGAAAACTTTCTTCACAAAGCTGTTTACTTGAATAAATTAAATTAATTATAGTTACTGAATGATATTAATGTAACACACACACACACATATATATATATATTATCTCAAATATAATATTTTTCATATAAATCGAATATAATCAATAAATATAAGATAAAAAGAAACCAAATATTATGAATAAAAACCTTTATTTTAATAACGAATTTTACCAACCTTTAAAGGAAATCCTATTTAAAAATATCTTTTTGGGAATTATATAGATTATATATATAATAATATGAATTTATTTTTAAATATAAGCTTCAATAATAGTTTAGGAATAATGTTTAGTGTTTTTCTATGTATCTTCATTTTTTCTTGAAAAGTGAAAAATACTGATTTTTTTTCAAAACATAATTTTAATCTAATTTATTTAGAAGGATAAATTAAATACCGAATTGGTTTTAATGATTAATTAGATCCATTTTCTCATAATTAATATTACTTAGGGTATTAAAATCAATTTCACACTAAAATTTACTATTACAATTTTGTAATCTTTGAAATATTTGTTACTTTGAAAACTCACATTTTAGTCCCATCTACAAGATTAAATTTAAATAAATTTATAAATCTTATATGATTAGAATTTTGAATAATTAATTAAATATTTGGAATAAATATAATTTCTAATTTATATTATGGTAAAATTTATTTTATTCCAAAAATAATAATGAATGTAGTTAAAATTAATTACAAAGAATATGGTGAAATTACGATTAAGAAAGTACTAAACATTAATCATAAGGGCCCAAAAGACTGAGAAACATAACCTGTATCCCTTGGATGGGCATATATAGAACCTATAAAATATTTTATCTAATTTTTTTTCATTTTGAGAGCCACTTTTAGAAGAAATTTTTGTGGAGGAATTCCATTTCCCAAAATTTACAAGAGTGACACTCCTCTTATACTATTAATGTGGATCATCTCTTCTCACTTACTAAAACCTTTTTGGAAACAATTATTAAATCATGATCTTCTTAAATATCATATAAAATTCCTTCTTGTGTTCATAGAATCCTCCCTTTTGGGATGATATTATTTTAATTAATCACTTTTGTGAAAAAAGGAGTTACCCAAATAAGAGGTAACATTCTTCTTCCAGTTATTTTATTTTATTTTTTTCTCAACTCCTTAAATACTTTTTATATCTTAATTATATAATAAAACACGTATATTTAATAAATCTATATTTTATTATGATAATTTTTACACCTAATCTTACACACACATACATATAAATTGTATCAAACATACAATTTTTGTGAACATTGAACTATCATCACACGAATGGATGATTGTTCAATTTTCTTTTACTATCTCCCTGAACGGTGCAATTATTTTCTTACCTCTAAATGTTATTTACTAATATAAATACATATATATACTGGATATATATGATATATATGATATCTAAATCAGTAATATCATTCTGTATATAATTGAACTTTTTCCACATGAACAACTTTTAATTATAAGAAGTTCATTTTTTTACTCAAGTACCAAATATCGTCAAAATAACCATAATTAACATAAGTGATTACATAATGTTTTTATCATGGTAATAAATTGTATAAAAGGAATAATAAACATGTAAATGGTTTTGAAGACTGTATAAATTCACATTAGTTTATTATTTAAGAGATTAAGGATGGAATGAGTCAAGTTGGACACGAGGTAGGGGACTTCGTCTCAATCTCCTTCCATTGAGGCATATTTTGTTTTATACATGACATTATTTTATATGCTGTATAAACATCATTGAAATTTATTTTCGAAAAAAGGGAATCATTTTCTTCAAGGCCATTTACAAGATGATAAAATAATAATATTTCTTTTTAATGTAAGTGGTGACAACGACATTTTTTTCCACCGCTATTATTATTTGATCATTTTTATCCTTAACTAGTCGTAGTTTTTTTAAATGAAAAATAAATACCATATACCCTTTTTAAAAATTTTGGTATCGAATTTTTTTTGATAAATCATTGATTAATTCAATATATTAAAATGATATATTGTGATTGCAATGTGGAAATGTTATCTTTTATTTTATGTGTGTCTTATGTGTTATAGTTCTCAAACATTGTTTACATATAAGGGTGGTTCTATGAAAAACCTATAGTGGGTGGGCTCGAGACAGCTCTCCAATGAATTGGGTAACAAGAAGCAGGTAATCATGAAGGTTTCTCCTAATAGATTTAGGGAATATACTGGGATGGGAATTCAAAATGTTACTCCCAACGTAACTGTGAAAGCTAAAACGTAAGTATGTTATATATTCCACAAGTTACCTTTCTGATTTGTGATTACTATGTGTTATTCATAAATCTTATGATTTCATGAATTTTGATAAAAAGAATATGTAATGAAGGACGCATTTTTTCTTTCTATATTTTATAACCGTTATTGAGCTTTTTATGAAAATCCAAAGTTTTCAAATGTTTTCACCAGACATAAAGATGAATATGGTCAAGGATGAGACAAAGGAAAATGCATGATTCCTAAAACATGAAACTAGACATGACATTATTTATGATTTTTTATTAAATGACAAAATGGATACCGTTTAAAAGTGTCTACTTGTAATATTCAAGTTGATATATATATGTTATGTCATAATTCTCTAATTATCTAAATTTGAAAATATCATCGATGTGAACTATTAGCATTATTCAATATTATGTAATGTTTGAGGTTTGATCCTTATACTAGGAAGTGGGAGTAGAGGGGTTCCTTGTATTTCATTCCGTGAAATAGATGAATAGTCATATCAAATAGATCATTTTACATTATTTATAGTGGTGTTTCTAAACACTCGGTTGGGTTCCCCGACCCCTATTTATTTTAATGTCCACTAATGAAATAATTTTGATGAACTAAACTGCACCAATATTAGTTATTATTTTATCACATAATTATAAGATATATAATATATATTACCTGATAAAAACAGATCCATTTAACTCGACTCACTTTCCTGCTTAATATTAATGAACATCGATCAATAAAATAATATTAATTTAGTTAATATTTTCTTATATTTTCTTAACAAGTAAATTCCTTAAATAAATTGAATCCAAAATATTCATAACCTGACTATTAATGAATTTATTTAATTCTTTTGTTGATCGAAAAAATGGACGACACTCGGACCCCGTGGTAGGGTCCTCTATGTTCATACAAATATTCAACTGAATAGGGTGAATTCCTAAATACACTATTGTGTGTGACCCTCTGGGCCCTTTTCTCAATAGTAGTGAATAAAATCCATAAACTAAGAGTGGATTCTAGAAACCCGTCATGGTTATTAAAGAGATTATGATTTTCATAGAAATGACAACCAACCTACCAACACTGACTATGTACTATAATATATTTTTCATTAAATATATCATAAAGTGGGATGCACAATTGTGGCATCCTTGTTTTCTGGCATTATTATGTATTGATCGATCTAGATGTATTTTCCTTTCAACTAATTTTTTCCAAAGACTTATTAAGGTAGCACCATCCTGATCAATAAAGCCTGAGATATAAAACTTCATAAACATGGTTGTGACCTATATTTTCATGACCATTACACTAATGACATACCACCAAAGACGCACTAAAAATAAGCTACCTCACTACAATTTCAATTCCATGGTTCTTTTCTTATATCAATGTATGAAATCAAATGATAAAAATTGGTAATAGTCTCAATTCATAAGACCAATACACATGTCTGTATATTGGAACGACCAATGACACCAAAAACATGTGGTGTTCATATTATTTGGTCTTTCTTCATGATCTCACTAATGGAGATCAGCATGTAAAAACACAATGAGAAGAAGTCTCAATGCTTATGAGATACCACCATGTGATAGTCATACATCTACTATTTCTATTTAGTAAGATGTATCTAGAGCATATAACATAAATTTCAGAATATTGTCGTAGTATCTAAAGGTTGTCATTATAGTCTGGGTCTCTTATAACCTCTCGACACAACAACTAATATATAGAAATTTCCATCATATTGTGGATGCATAAATTTATACCTTATAATGGTAAGAATATATCATGTATAACTAACTATACACATGATATGGTAACAAAAACTAATGAGTAGTTGGGTCATTGGAACCCACTATTTCAACACACCAACATGCACTAGATCCAACATTTTAACCAAAATTTATAGCTATTTTCATAATACAGGTCATTCTTTTACTGTGTAAACGCTATAACTGCTTGGATTGCCATGTTTTCATTGTGTGGAAAATCTTTTGTATGTGACTTCATCTCCTTGTGTAAAACACCTCAAGATAGGATATCCATGATTATATCACATTTTTTCATTCTCATGACATGAAAACATGGATATTAAGAATATAATAATTTACACTATGATAATACTTTTCTCACTAGGTGTGATTCCATGAACTGGAAAAAATCTTTGAGATTTATAACTGCTTCATAGAAACCTTTAGAAGATGCAATGTAGTCAACAAATTTAGATGTTGATTCCTCTAGAATTTATGATCTTGACTCACTCATCATATTTTTCTAACTTACAATACAAGATCAAATTGATATATAGATTACTAGTTTGTGTCCCAAAAAAATAATATAAATTAGTCTCCATATACAAGGTACATATCATTTGTACTTGCCGAATTAAAATATGATTTTTTTGACTGCATCACTTGCAGTGATTCTGGAAACAATTGATATCATCCATCAAAAAAGTATATCATCGAAGTATTAATTATTGTATATATAATAAATTGTGGGATTGATGCATCTCTAAATCGTATGGTATAGAACTCACTACATTAATATCTTCTCATGTTCCAAACATGCCAACCTGATGAGATTATTCCCTGTGACATAAGAAACAATTCATCTCTAAAATTGTTCCAACTTCAATATTTCAATATAATGTTACTTTATGAACGATTAACTAGGTCCAAGAAACCATTAGAGCTACTTAGATAGATCATGTTCCTTATAACTCATGTTTCTAATTCAAGTCAATCACTTGAGTATTACTTATATCATGATCTTGTCTAACTGTGAGATCATGATTTGTTTTCTATATGTTTCCAAACTTATTTCCAATGGAAAACAATGGGGTCCCCAGTAAACTTTGGTAGGAACAAGGCAAAGATTCATTTAAAATGTATTCTCTAAGATCTTTTAGTTTACTTTAATCCAGAACTCGATTTTAGTAACTTTCAACACTTATTGGCATCGTATGATGTCATCATCCCTTTCTTGTTGCGTAGTAATGACCCCTTCCACAAAAGAATATCTTGAGATCTATTTTCCAATTTAATGATCATAGGTGTTAATTTTTAAAAGTAAAATTATAATGGATTTAGACATACCTACTTGGTATACCCAATCAACACTTATTGGTTCTAGGCTTGTACGAACCATGTATCATCTCATTTGAATACCCACCAGAGTATTCAGTTTATAAGACCCTTTTCAATTTGATACATTTAATCCATTACTGAATTATTAATTGTATTACAAATCAAAGCTAATTTTTACATACTACTAATTTGTAGGATTTATTATTATTAAATAATAATATATCACTGGGAATGGTGAATATAGAACCATCACCAAGGTTTCATCCTTCCTATGTAGTATGTGTCTCTGGTAGGTTCCTATTCGATGTGTACTAGTTGAACTTGTTCCAATTCCAACTAATTATGCATCTCGAGCACTGACTATGTCCTTGAAAATATATCTCCCACTAAATCAAAGAGAGATGTGCACTATTATTTTGAAATTTAGTCTAATACTTGACTACATATTTTCTATGTTAGGGAATTATGTAATATCCTAATAAACCTTTAATATATTTACTTAGATGCCCCATGTGTTTTTCTTGATTCATGTTTATTTATATCCTAACAAAATCTTTTCCTCCTAACACATGATGCATGACATAATGTATTTTATTTTTACTCAGACTCAAATGATATCCATCTATAATTTATTATTTGAAATATTGGTTATGGATTTACGCCGTTATTTTGAAAGCACATCTTGAAATAGGATGGAAGTTACAACAGTTGGAAAAATTGATACAATATAAATCATAACATTGATGTATAAAATGCGATTTTTGGAATTCTCTACACTAATTTTTTTTATCTATGATGACGTGTAATAAATTATCATTGATCCTCTTTATGAACATCAGTGTTGTGATGTAGATAAGGTAATGTTCATTTAGGAATTACTCCATGCTACATTATCATGGTCGGTGAATTCTAGGTCAATATATTCTTCGGAATAAAGACTCAAAGAAATTCATATATTCAGATCATGAATATACATTCCATTATATACCTTAATGAATTAAAGGAATTTTATGATGTATCATTACCTATAGTTTTATTGTAATATTTCACATTCTCTAGTTAATCTACCCCTAGAATCTTTATTTCATACCTTTATTTCAAAAAAATTCATTTTCTAAACCAATGATTTCAATAATACCATTGGTGTTAGGACATGCTGAGCATAAATTCCAAGCTATGTATATAATTAACATCGACATTAGTTTTACTTAACAAACAATCATCTTCTCATAACTAGATAAGTCTTACATTATTATATTCAATATATTATTGCCTACGACTCATGTACTAGTGAAATATTTTGTTGAATATGTTACCACAAAAAAATCATCAAAAAAAGTAATAATTTCTCATTATAACCAAATGTCTAGGTGAGATAATTGTTTTGGTTATACTCAACAACGTGTTCAATTTGAATCAATCACTTGGAAATTAAAAGTTATGTGTTTGTCACCGCTGACTTATGAATCACCCTTTCTCAACTGCATGGAGAATACACCTTACTCCAAGTAATGTTTCACTACATACATGGTTATTGTATTCCAATACACATATATTTTGGCTTATTGTATTGAATATCTAAGAATTAATTTTTAAGCATTGAATTATTTTGATGAATATTCCAGAATGAGAAGCATATATTTTCTTCTAAAATTTCAGTTCTTTGCATTTTTAAAAATTTCATAAATTAATTTCATTATATGCGATGTAAATATGTTATTGTTAAATAACCAACCACTTTTCATTGGATGACATGATGAGGGAACCTTTGGCGTAACTTTCTATAGGCCTTTTCCCCTATCCATTCAATATATTCACCGTAAGAACAAAAGATAATGTTATCTTTAATATTATTATTACTTGGAGAATGTTACGTCAATGGTAATGAATCATTTACACTATATCATTTATTTTTATCTTTAATAGAAACTAGATTAATTGGGTGTAAAAAACACAATAATGGGATTCCATTAATGATTTTGAACTTCCATTCACTTTACACAAACCGAGTATGGTCATCACATTCATGTCTTTCATAGCATTCTACTTGGAAACTTCTTAGAGATGATACTATAGGTAATATCATCCATGTCATGATGTAGGGACCGCAACTAACATCATACATTTATTATATAATTATTATTGAACCATCATATGCAAGATTCATGAGACTCATATAAGCAGTTTTACGATCTCACTTCTTGAGGTGGCTTAATGTGTTGGTACACAAACACCTTGAATTTTTGATATTGTAATATTATGCATGATTACCTATACTACATTTTGGAAATTCGTGCTAGTTTGGAAATTAAATTTTTTCAAAATTTATACCAGTTTTATAGTAGTATTACTTGATATTGACTAAAAATATATTTTATTCAAATTTTACGTTTTTGGTTGATTCCCAAATGCAACAATACAGATTAATTTAATCATTAAATGTATCCCACTAATTTTTCAGATTCTAGGAAGCCTATATACATGGATCAGAATACTCTATCATTATATTATAATTGTGGAAAGGATCCCTAATACTCACTCATTGTCTTCTAGATATGGCTATACCAATACATGGAGGGTTCAACGTAGGATTTCAGCTGGGCGACATCATTAACTCACGGTTCTTTGATCTATTGAGTGATGTCCAAGCTTCTAAAATCATTACATTATTTACTCCATGCATGCCTTTAAAATATCAACAAGAAATCTATGGTTATTTCTTTTTAGTAATTTTAGTTTAGACCATCCACCACTCTTAGAAGAACTCACTGGTAGTAATAGGCACCCTCATCTATGGTATGACCCCCCCAAAAACCTGTTTTTGTTCAAACCTGAATGATGGGAGGCTATTGTGACTTAATATTTCTTTAAGGGTTTTTGTGTTTTTATATCGAAGAATGTAATCAATTTATAATAATCATGTTAAAATATATTTTATCGTGCTCACAAATGGTATGAATAAAAAAACATACGCTACATCTTTGTGCATTTTATTACATATTATTTTATGTATTTATCCCGTTATTTTAAAATTCATAAAATAATAAATAAATTTATAAAGGTTAACTTCTACCCGACTGGTCTTGATCATCTAAACACCCTAGGGGTATCATAACGGAGCCGAAGCATGACTCATGATGCAGCTCTCATCGTTCTATATGTTTTCTTCGCATATGAAGTATCACCTTGTCTTGGCAATGTCCACTTCATGTCATGGAGTATATCCTCAAATTGGAGAAATCCGCACGTCATTTGGAACCATCTTCATCAACGTACACCACATCATCATGGCGAGGTCCATGTCGTCCACCATCATCATCCGAATTAAAAATGTACTCGCATCCAGGCAAGGGGAACTGGGGGTATAAATGTACACGAGATAAAATTGGGTGTGGATACCCCGTATACATTTTAACCAAAATAAATATGATGCGCAACCCATAATTAAATTATTTTCAATCATTGCAAGCAGTTAAATAATTAATTCAATAAATGCAATAGACACGGGTCAGTGCTCAAGACCAGAATGCGTGTAAATAATGTGTGAAAAAATTAAATTGAATTAATTTATGTACGAGATTTATTTAATTGAATTAAAATAATTAAATAATTAAAATAATTTAATTATTTATCATTCCTTCAATTGATTTAGATTTAACACCCAAAATTAAATTAATTAATCAATTTAATTAAATTTAATTTAATTGAACAAATTTGGATTGGGTATCAAATATTATTTAACTATAAATTTATATTTTAATCAAATTTATTAAATTCTAAAATTAAATTAATTACAAATATTTATTTTATTTTCTCGGGTTCTGAGAACCCCATGCTGGGCCTCTGTGAGTCGGACTGAACCTTGACAAGTCCATAAAATGAAATCCATGACCATTTTTGGCTAGGAGTGCCATCCCATAATAGTTCTAAGTCAACAAGTTCCACTCGTGCCATTTTGTGGAAAATTTGGTAAAACAGAAAACAAGCAGGGTCAATGAGGTGTACCTCTTGGCCTAGAATTGTCACGACTCAGCCCGTAAGGCTGGCTTGGTCTGGCTCCAGCCACATCTTGGGTCGGCCGACAACGTGGTAAATCCTGGCAGTGATGTTGTGGAATGATGAAGCCGGTCGGAGTGGCTATTAGCTTCCGCGAGCTGGCCAGCGTAGAGTCCGGGTGGAGCGGCGGTGGCCAGATTTATTTGGATTAGAGGTAGTTCGACTATATGGAGTGGCGGTCGGGATAATAGGCACACTGCTATGGCTGGGAGCCACAGGTAGGCTAGGATCTAGCCAGGGGGACATTGGAATATGCATGATTTCCGCACTTGGATAGAGTGGTGTGCCTTCTAGTGCTGGCCGTGGAGGGAGACAGTGAGGTGTCCGGGGTGTAGGACATGCGGGCCGGGGAATGGAGGTCCGCTGGCAGTCTGACACCGAGTCGAACCAGCAAGGGAGGAAGAGTAGAGTCTTCGGTGACACTGATGCAACTCTATGGGATGAGGAATGTGTGGATTTTGTAGTGGTAAGGCTAGGTTGACTAGGAGGGAGGCTAGGATGGGGTGTCTGGGGTGCCGGCTGGGATGGCCGCGTGCAACAGAGGGCGGTTGGGATCTTACCAGGGCCTGGGTGCAGCGTCTCTGCCAGGTGGGAGGTAGGGGACAACCCAGGGGGTCCACGCGGCCGCCATATCACCTTTTTTAAGTTTTTTAATTAAACATCCACCACACCTTGCTTATAGCTATTTTTTATTTTCCTTCCCTCCCCCTTTTCAAACTAGTCGTGTCCGCTTTTATTCTTTTAAGGTCAAGTTTCCTCAAAAATCATTTTCCACACCCCAAAAATTTTATAAATATAAAATATCCTTTTAAAATATAATTATAATATAATTATAATAATAAATTAATAATTTATTATTAATATATCGTTAAAAAATAAAATAAATAATATTATAATAATTAATTTATAATGCAAATTTGAAAATTTCTAAAATTTATAATTTGAAAATAATTTTAATTATACTCATTGAACCGATCAAAAACGACTTGGTTTTTTGGGATAAATAAAAATTAATACCCATGATCATACTTAAAATTTGATCCAATCTAGATAATTAAAATGGCCATAACATGGCTGTTAGAGATCAGATCGATGCATAGTTTGAACATATGAGACTATTTTTTTTAACCTCTACTTAATTGTTTTGAAATTTTATTTTTCATTGATCAGAAAATATAAACGATCATTTTGATACCATTGAAAGGTTATGGGCCACGTAGTAGAAGCCCCTGGGTTGAGGATTTGAAAATTTTCATCGACGGGTAGTTGTTACTTGTCGAAGTCAACGATCCAAGCCCCGATAAGGAATGAGGATCTCACGTAAATTGTAAAAAGCACAAAAAATAAACTGAAAACAAACTAGTTTCAAATATGAATCTGTGGTAGATTGTAACATGTGGCCAGAAATCGTCACTTGAAGGATCTAAAGCAGGAACCCTCTCGATTGTCCACATGCACTTCAAAAAACTACTGGAATATTGATCATCGAAATCTAGGTTCTAGCGCAGTGATATGACAATGTCTTCGATGTCTCGACGATCACTACATCAAGATCCCTTTGATTCTTGATAATGATCTTGATCCAAGATCTAGGATAAATTGCTCCTCTCTCGAGGATGTGTTATGAGAGAGATGCTCAGGATTTCATTCCTTGAAATGAATGAATAGTCACCTAGGAGAGAGCCTCCTCTTTTATTTATTGTGTTGTTTATATATACCTAGTTGGTTCCATGAACCCCGTTTATTTCAACGCCAACTAAATAAATAATTTTCACAAACTAAATTGTTCCATTCTTATTTATTATTTTATCACATATTTTTAATATACATAAAATATATTACATGATAATAACTATGCAATTTAACTAGATTGTCTTTCCTACTAACAATTAAATGATCTCTGAATAATAAAATGTTATTCATTCAATTAATATTATCTTGTATTTACATAACTTGTTAATAAATTTAATAAATTCAATCCCAAATATTTTTAACTTGATTATTAATGAATATATTTAAAATTTTTTACGATTGAAAAATTGGACAACACTCGGACCTCAGTGTGGGGACTAGTATATCCTTTTAACTATTCAGCTGGATATGGAAGATTCTTGAATATGCTATTTGGTGTGACCCTCAAGGGTCGTATCTCAATAGTAGTGAATATAATCCATAGACCAAGAGATTAGTCCAACAACCCATCATGGCCACTAAAGTGATAAGGATTTTCATAGAAATGACAACCAAGCTACAAACACTAGTTGTGTACTATAATCTATTTGTTATTAGCTATCTGATTAAGTACATTCCACACTTTTATAATCATCATTTTCATGATTTATTATTTTTTGAACTATCCTGATGGATTTTCATTTCAACTCCATTGGCCAAAGACTTATTATGTTTTCACTATCCTGATCAAACAGTCTTGAGATATAAAACATTCTAAACATGGATATGACAACTCTTTTCTTAACCATTCAACAGATGTCATAAAACCAATGAATCACCCAACACAAGATAACTCTTCATGATTTCAATACAATTGTTTTTTTCATGCATCAATGTACAAAATAAAATGATACACATTGGTAATGGTCTGATGTTAAGAGTCTAATACACAGGTCCGTAGATAAGAACAAAGAGTGACCCCCAAAACATGTGGTGTTCAAATTGGTGGGTCTATCATCATGATCTCACTAATGATGATCACCAAGTGCAGACGTCCTTAGAAGATGTCTCAATGATTATAATACCCCAACAACTAATAGTCAAACATGTACTATGTCCTCTCCGTAAGATGTATATAGCCTATAAAACATATATTTAATATTAATTTCATATTACCTCGAGGTTTTCATTATAGAATGGGATTTACTATAACCTCTCGACATGATAATTAATCTATGGAAATTAACATTGTATAGTGGATGCAGATATATCTACATTATAATGTAAAGGATACATCATATATAACTGACTATAAACATCATATGGTAATCGAAAGTACTGGTAAGTTGGGTCTAGGGAACCCTCTATTTAAACATTTATTATTTTATGTTTCCCAATGTATTATGGGTATCATGTATGTAATCTATCATTCCATGAGTACTTAACTTATCGGTCCTTCAAGATTTCTTTACCTGTAATCATTCCCATGTAATAAAATAATGCACTAACTCCAGGCTTCTGAGCTCAAGCCCTTACATTAGAAATTAATTCTATACCAATAATACTGAATGTGATCAATCGATAGCGGTTTATATGACCATTTGAGAATATTATCAAATTCCTCTGCTAGTATAAAGTTTCCTATGAATGAAAACATTCCCATATATCATAAAACCACTTTTAGGGTTTAGTTAATTTTGATGACTATTTAACAATTTAATGTGATTCTACTATATTAATATTTTACCCTTATATAAAGTCAAAAAATCATATTGAACAAACAACATATCCATTAGTCGCATGCGTTCTTTAGGTCACTATGATTTTTCTTGTCCTTCATTATTCTACGATTGATTTATTATTTTCGATTCCAATATTTTTAATTATATAAAATATGATTGTTGGATGTTTGAGTGAACAAACCCTTTCCCAATTCATTATATTTATTATATCATATCTATTCCATTAGTATTGAAACTTTTAGGTTTTTTCATCGATGTGTGGCCAAAATATCATAACATAATATTATTACCTGAAAATTAGGTTTACGAGTATCAAGATTGGATTGTATAATATAATCCACAAGCACAAATATATTTCATAAACATCCCTATTCAGATAATTGATGTATTGACAAGTGATTTATTTAAAATTTAAAAATTGAAATCATAAGGGGTTTTAAAATCACACCATCTAATATCATTTATTTAAATTATGTATGAATGGTTATTAGGTTTTTGTTTTTAATCATATACCTTCTAGAATACTAGTATATTCAAAACATATTAATATATAACACATTATATAACATAGGATTTTTGTTACATGCCTAAACATAAAATCATATTATATTCATGAATATCAAAAAATAACCTTAATATAAGGTATAAAAAACTAAATATTGTATAGTATTAATATCAGAAGAAACTACATTTCCCACTCAATTCAATATAATGTGGTAGGTAGACATCATATTTATCAATTAAAATGTCTAAAAACCTAAGGAAAATGAGTTGTCTGACCCAAATTCCTATTATTCATAGATTAATTATAATGGGATACCACAATTAAATTTAAATCCAAACAAAAAATATGTATATATCATATCCACATCTACATTCTGGTTAATAACCCACAAAAAATCAAAATATTACTTGAAAATACTAAATAATATATCATATCTTTTATGTAACTTTTATATGGAGGAAAAATAATTTATATGAAGTAGTTTAATACTTTAGAATTGTGAAAAAAAGTATGAGCACCTCAAAACTAATGTAATTGAAAAAATTAAAATTAATTCAATTTATATTGACATTCCATAATAAAATTTACACAATCCTTTAACATCAATTTCCATATCAACTCATTCATATAATAATTTTAAAATAATTACATTAAACTCATTTATACTAATTTTTTTTGATATTTATGAAAACAATTATAATTAAATAAGGATATCATACTATATGAAAACACATTACATATAATAAATATTTATTTTTCATATTTAAATTAAGATAATATCCATAAAATATCCATTTTTATGTTTTATTACGTCAGATATACAAAATATTTCAATATTTTAAAAAAAATATCAATATTATGGAGCCATAAATATATTTACATATATATATCTAGTGTATTTTGAAGATTAGACAAAATATAAAACATTTTAATATGAACAGTATAATATTTTATTTCCATATTCATAATTATATTATAGCTTACCATACTCTAACACCACATTTTATTTTTTGGGGACATCCGTAAAAGGTAGTGTTATATTATTATACAAGTATGGGGATAAAATAGGATAAAATGGGGTGACGTAATATAAGAGTCTATAATAATTTAGAAAATCATAAAATTAAAGTATCATAAACATCCACATTTATGTATTGAAAAAATGATAATATTTAATTGTCTCATAGTAATCCTGGTAATTCTAAAATGTTTCTTAAATATTAGGTCTATCAATATTAATATATGTTAATGTTCACTTCTTTGAAATCAAAGCATAATGAAAAAACTAACCCCACTATGGCCATATTTAATGATATCATGAGAAATAAAACATCATTCAATCATTTGGGTGATGTATAATTTTGGCCCTTCATGTCAACAAAATTTATTGTAAATATGTTTGGAATAAAACAAAGAGACACTAACAATGTATTCTGATTAAATAATACAATAAAAATGAATTTATTAATAAATATATAAATATTTAACCACTTACCTATTTTAGAGGATCCAAAGAAAATATGGGGTCATGGAATATATGACATTAATTATCATATAAAATTTTAGTGGTTAATTAAAATATATCATTAAATACAAGGGATGTAAAAAATGAAATATGAATAATAATTTATGTAATATAAATCTTTCTCTGAACTTTTTGTAAATGGCAAAAAAAATCTTTAATAGGGATTGGTAGATTGAATTTTTTCAGAAATTGTAATAAAGCATGTAATTTTATTTCATAAAAGGTGGTTTTTTAAAAATAACGGAATAAAAATTAAGATTATATGTGTATAAAATGTGACAGATGAATAAATAGGATGGATCCCTTTATTGGGTTTAATTAATGAAAATAATTGAATGGGAACTATTGAGAGATTTATACACCGATGAAATAAAGGGACAATTGAATTGTTTATAGCAATAAAAGATACATAAATGAAAAATTTATAACATAAATTAAATAGAGAAATAGAAATTTAATGAGGGAGACAATTAGTGATAAAAACATTTCCCCAAGAAAAAGGAGAAAGACAAAATAATTACCATTCGTTACATACTATAGATGATAATCTAACAACCTTAATAGTTATGTAAAATTTAATACATTATTATTCTGAAACCTAACTTTCATTTACTTTATCTTTCATGGTATTCTTTTACTAAATTATTTCCATTCAATATATTATATTTATTTGAAATGGGCATCCTTTTTATATTGGATTCATTATTCCAAATACGCATAAATATAATGGTAATTTTTTATGGGCATGTCTATTGGATCCATGTGATTAATAACTATCATGACGTAGTGTTCATGTAATTATAGTGTTAAAACAGTTCAACAGAGTAGTAGATAGTTAATATTCATAGAATATTACATGATAGTTATTTTTACAATAATAAGATGGAATCTTATTTCTATCTTTTATATTGTATTCTACTGAAAAAGGGGTAGTAGACCACTTTTTTGTATTAAATAAGAACCATTACTATTAAAAAATCACTGAGATTAAACCATAGACTAATTGAATGAAACATTCAAAACAATTTATAATATACTATAACCGTGTTCCATTTTTTATTGTAATCAAGTTTAATCTTATCCCATTTAAGATAATCATAGAAGTGATCCTCGAATTGAGAAGCCATGTTCTCCTAGGTATTACGGTACTCCTTCAAATTGATCATACCTTCTTTAATTATATGGAGTATAATTTTATCTTTATTGTTAATCTAGTTGATTTTGTTTTTATTGGTTTTGAAAAAAATATTCCTTTCAAACATTACATTAGTGAATTCCTCCAGGGAAATACTTTTTTACTAACATTAAATAGGATCCATAGTGTGTAGAAGAAATCATATTGAGGGATTTAGTGAATTATTTAATCTATTATCCATTTTAATACAAAATTTATTACCATGGTGTCCTTGTTCATTAATGGACTTGTATATTTACTTTTTACCATAATTTTGATTTTGGATTCCAAAATATTCTTCATTCATAGGGTCTTTGATAGTTTCTCTACTCTTATAACACATAAACATTCTTATTAGTTATTTTTTTTCATTAGTGATATTTTATAACATTTATATTTCATATATGATTGATTTTGAAGAAAAAATATAAATAACATGTTGGTTATAAATGAATCTAATTTATCAACAATAATAAAAGTAGACAATTAGAGATGGAAATAAATGTTGTTTTTTAATAGAATATCATTTACCATAATTTCTAAAATAAGGTGGAAATTTTTTATAAAATCAATTATTCTTTATATTATATAAATTTTTTAAATATATAATTTTTTTGATAATTATAGTTTTTACAACAAGCCTATGTTGCCTCCAGTGGTTTCCCCCACCACCATCCATCTCAAATCCCAATTCCCACCACTACTCCTATCATGGTTCCCAACCCTAAACCTACTCCCATTCTAGAAAACCTTCCCTATCAACTGCTCTCATCCTAATTCCCCCACCCCATCACCCACATTCACTACCCCCACCCCCATCAACCACTCATGGATCCCCAACCTGGTTAAATTCCCATCCCGACACTCCACCCCATCTCTCATCTGTGTGTCCCCATCCCTATCACACAATCTAGGTGCCCACACCCTTGTCTCTCTCCCTTCCCACGAATATACCATTTCCTCCCCACAAACCCATTTGGACACCCCTTACCTATAATACTCTCGGCACCCCACTGTCATTCTAACACCCCACCCACTTCACCTGATCCATGTACTCCCACTCTCACTCCTATCCTAGCAACCTCACCCCTATCACCCCCTCCTATGGTCCCCACCCCTACCAGATCCAATCCCACCGCCCCACCCCAAATCTTGTCCCTTTCCTCCCATCGCTTCCCTACTCCCATACCACTATAGTCTTGACACCCCTCCCACATCCTAATCCCATCCGGGACCCCACCCTCATCACTTGTTCCATGATCCCCCACCCCCATCGTGCTCTTGTCCTGAAGCCACACCCGTTTGGGGTATAATGGAGGTGTGTGGCATTACAAATCACACAAAATAGTATTAAAATAAAGAACACGGGGATTGAACGTCGTTCTACATGGAACCCATCATTCATGGTAGAAATAGGGGACAAGTTTGTTCTCTTCGGTTCTCGTCAGAGGATCACAAATACACACAGATTACCCCCCCCCCAATTTCTCTCTACAACCCCTTCAAAATCCTGGGATTTAATCATGTTATATAGAGTAACAAAAAGAATCTATCTTCATTAGTTGGGGATGGTTCATCTACCCCTGAAAATACCTCCACTGCCGCCTACTGCATGTCCATGAAGGCTACGGTACTAGATGGATTGGCTTCCATCCAAAGCTGCCTCCATTGATTTTTACCAAACATGGGTGTGGCCCCCAAAAATCTCCCCCTCACAACCAATTTAAGGAAAAGGCTTCACCTAATTTCTCCTTGAAGGTGATGAAAGCATCATTATAAAATCAAACAGACTTTTTCACATGAGATAATGTGGCACTTCCCCCATATTCAATCATTCTCAGGGTGTTTGTGGTCTCCATCATATTATACATCCCTTGGGACTCCTTCCTAGCAAGCTTTGATTCATGCCCATGAGATACTTCCAAAACTCCACCCACTATAGAAATATTTAACCCTTTCTCATAAAACCTATTTAATGTTACCATGTTATATCTCATCCATAGGAATATTTTTCACATCTACCAGTTTACGAACTGCTCCATCAGGTTTCTTCGAATGCACCATCCCGACTCCTCTAACCTCCCATGTTGACCCATCACCAAGTCTCACTGAGTCCCTCACCTAGTGAAAAGTATTAAATGTAACTCTCGTCGTACATATGTGTGCTTAAATCCCTAAATCCCAAACTCTTCTGTCTTCCATTAGATTTGGAGCATGTTCATTATTCCTCTTTAGAAATCAACAAACCCGCTTCTTGTTCCCATATCTTTTGCAGTAAGGACACTGCAATTCTCCCCATTCAACTCTCCCATATTAGTGAAAGCTTCCTTTCTTCAGGTAGACTTCATCGTTTGCTGATCATTCTGTGATGATCACATCCTTCTCTTCAACATTCTCTTTCCTAGTAACGTACCATTTTTACTCTCTATATTCACTTTTATAGTTACCAATTTTCTCACACTAGAAATAGGTGATTTCTCTAGGATCATGTCCGATAGATTTTGGGCGACAATTTTTTCCTTTTAAATTGCACTGTTGGCTCCTTCCACGTTGATCATTACACATCACCATGATTTTCTCGCCTGAATGCTTTATTCGTCTTTGGAATGCTTATGAATCTTGAAGTGACGCCATCACCTCATCCAACTTCATTGTCTCTTTCCCCACGAGAAATGAAGTCACATGTACATCAAATGAAGATTTTAGTGATAACAATAGAAAAAGTGAATTTTCGTTCTCTCCAAATACCACACCAAGCACCAATAATTTCCTCAGGATCTTATTGAATATGTTGGTGTGATCCAAAAAAATAGTCCCCTCATCCATTATCAACTGGTACAATTTCTTCTTTAGGAATAATTTATTGATGAGAGACTTTGACATATACCGCAGCTCCAACTTCTTCAAGACATCCTTCAGTGACGACTCATCCCACACCAAGTATTTTACCACATTTTCCCGACATAGGAGAATTGTGCTAACGACCCACATCTCGAGCTCTTCCCAATCATCTTTACTATTTGTCACATGGTTTCTTCGTATAAACTGTATCATCATGCCATTCTACACCAAAATATCATTCATTGTGCATTGACATAAGCTAAAATTGTTTTAATCATCGAACTTCTCGATCTCAAATTTTTATAGTGTTCTGCCACCATCCATTACCAATCTCGCAAAACGTGATCACCACCGTCGATGTAGAACACTTATTAAAATAGCTAATTGAGTGTGACTTTTGAAAATATACCCATATGGATGCGCCCCGAATATTAAAAATAGTGGGAATCAACTCAAGGATTGTCAAAATCGAACCCGGATTGGCCAAAATATTGCCAATACAAGTTCAATGGTCCAGATCACTGGCTTACATAACACCGATGTGGCACTGACATAGAGAAGATGTGGCAGTGACAAAGCGTGTCAGACCATCTGCCAGAAACTCACCAGATTTTTTGCAGGCTGCATGAAAAAATTATTTCCTTCCCTAGCACGGGGTTTCTGTTCACCAATGGTTTTGACCAAACTTTGACCGAGTTTATCTCCTTCATTTCAGCTCTATTTAAAACACCTCTTGTTACGTTGGAATCTTCTTGCCATCCTCTTCAAAGATTGTGCCTCATAAAAATTTTCCAACCACATTAAATTTTCTGGTCACCGAAAAACTTGTGGTCAGTTCTCTATTTCACACTGATCACTTTTGGCCTGCTCTGATACAAATTTTTGAGGAGTATCAGATGTGTGTGCCACCATAAATCACCCAAAATAAGAGTAAAATGAAGAGCACTGGGATTTAACATGGGTCATCCTTGAATAATACATCCGTAGGAGAAAAGGGGGACACTTTTATTCTATCTGGTTTTCATTAGAGGATAAAAAATACACAAATATTACACCGAATGATTTCTCTCTACACCCCTTCCAAATCAGAGGATTTAACCCCATTATATAGAGGAACCAGAACTAGCAATCTTTGATTGTTGGGGTTGTTCATCTACCCCTGAGAAGACCTCCACAATCACCTGCTGTATGTCCATGAAGGCTGTTTTACTGGTTGGGCTGCCTTCCAATCAAATATCCCTTTGTTGAATATTCCCAAACATTGGGGTGGCCCCCACATCCAACTCTTGTCCTAGTTCTCCCACCCCAATCCTTTTTTTCTAGATGCCACACCCCACTCACATCCTAGTTCCTACCTCATTCCTAGCACATCAACCCCATCAACCACTCTCGGTTCCCCCGCCCCATCCCATTCCCATCCTGGCACCCTACCCCCACTCTCATTCTAGTGACCCTCCCATGTACTGCATCACCCTTGGCCAACCACCTCATCGGGCCACTCCACCACAACTAGAATGTGTACTCTGCCTCACCCCACTCTAGTACACTTCAAACCTATACGCTACCCCACCTCACCACCTCCAGTACACATATAATACCTCACTATCAGCCCAACCCGCCCCCATTCTAGTTTTCCTCACACCCACATCCTAAAGAAAAAAGGATGTAGTAGAAATTTTTCTCAACAACTATAAAATATCAACAAATAAGGATCTCAACTAACTTATATTTTTTTATTATATATATATATATGTATTATATATATATATCATTACTTAAAAAGTTAATATCTTATATATATATTTATATTTAATTTATAAATTTATAAATTTAAATATATGATTAGATTATATATATAGTTTTTTAAATGATAGGTATATATATATATATCTATATGTATATATGTATGTATAAATTATATATATATATATATATGTGGTTATATATATATGTGTGTGTTTTTGTGTATAAAAATATATATCTATGCATATAGATATTTCCACATTTTTAAAAATATATATAAATTTAACAAAAATAGTCATGTTTTCATAAAAACATGAGTAAATTTAAAATATTTAATTGTATTATGATATATTTGAATATATATAACTACATTTCAATATTTTAAATTTAAAATCATATATATAAATATATTATATCAATATACATACATTAATATATATATGTTTGTGTGTATATCTTTTTATAAGATTATGTTTTGTGTTTTGTGTTTCTAAATATTCATATATGTTTATATTTATTAAAATATATACATATAGGTTCAAATTTTACAAATATGTTTATATTTCATATTATGTATAGGTGTGTGTTTATATAATATACATAAATATATGTTTATATAATATACATTTGTATGCAGGTTTATATTATATATATATATATATGTTTATATTTAACATTATATATATATATATATATCATATTTTATATTTTCTAGATATATATGTTTATCTTTTATTTTTAAGTTATATATATATATATGTTTACAATTTATGTTTATATATATATTTATAATATATATATGCGTATTTATAATATATATATATATGTGTATGTATGTATGTATATCTGTGTGTGTGTGTGTTTATATGTTTATATATAATATTTGTTTAAATATTTTTGTGTGTGTAAATATATGTGTTCATATAAATATATAATTAAGAACAATTATAAACACTGGAAAAAATTGTCACTAAAATAGCCATGTTTTCTTTAAAACATTCCTATTTTATAATCTATATATGTTTTTATATACAAATATAATTATATATATTTAGTTAAACATTTATATATGTGTGTGTTCCTATTAATATATATATATATATATATATATATATGTTTGGGTATGTGTGTTTCAACATTAATATACATATACGCGCATTAAAATATATAATTTTGTCAATGCAGGCCAATGTGAAATATAAATATACATATTTTACCGATGTTTCTTGAAAAAAATGGAAAATTTAGAGATATTCCCCAGAAAAAGTCACCAAATTAGTGATGTTTTCTACAAAATACAACCAAATTAGATATTATTTTTTGGAAACCATTTTAATTTGGATTCTATCATAATTAAATTTATCTAATTATTCAATGTTCCATTCAAAAAGAGTTTAAATTAGTGACATTTCCAAAAAATGTTTCCCAATTAGTGAATTTTCCTTAAAAATGTGAATAAATTTGTGATGTTTCCATAAAACATGGCTCAATTAGTTATGTTTCCAAAAAAATCCCTTAAAATAGTGATATTTTTTAAAATACTGCAAAATGATATAAATATTTTAGGAAATGTCCCTCAATTTGCAATGTTTTTCAAGATATGTTGTTCAATTAGAGAATTTTTTCTCGAAATATCACTAAATTAGTAATCATTTAAGAAACATAACTAAATTAAATATTCTTTTAGGAAACATGGCTATATTGGTGACATTTTTAGAAAAAATAATAAATTATCATATTTTACTAAAATCTATCACTAAAAAAATTCTCTAAATTGAAGTTTCTTTTTATTGTTGCATCCTACGTATATTCTCACAATCTCTGTCTCCATGTGGTTATTAAAGTTTGATAAATTTTAAAATCTCTATATTTATTCCCTATACTCAGCGGGTAATCACTCATAATTAAGGATCCATACATTAGTTTACCATTATGGATTAATAGTTTATACCAAATAAATATATTCATAGCATTCTAATGAAATTTGGGTAGAGGAATCGACATATGTACAGTTCTCAAAGGATGTATCCACATTCTCTACCATTAACTCATCAAACACATGGTCTATTGATGGGCTTGCAACATGATTTATTTTCCTTTTCTATACAACCTATCAATCCCAATTTTTTTTGGCTCGATCTATTCATAGGAAATTATTAAAATTGATTCATATGATCCTGGTCATATATAGCCATCCCAGATCTTAATTGGATCACAAATGATTCTTTCTAATCCTTCATAACCACCAAATGCAGAACAATATCATTTGATTCCTATAGAGATATTGATTTAAGATTCAAATCATTTATTATAGTTGCTAATTTAGAATTAGATGCACCATTTTTTGAAGAATTATGTTCCCTTTTAGTGTACTTCCGATTATATTAGTGAATATGATATTATCAATGTTACCTTTTTGTATCCTCAAATAAAATTTTGGTTATTCATTCTATATATCATTTGAAAAAAACCTGACCTAAACGAGACTCAATTCCTATGATATATGGCTTATATCATTTAATTGAATTTTAATGAGTAGTGACATTCGTAGGTGTAGTATATTCATTTTAGTCATTTAGAACTAAAATAAAACAAATTCATAGTCTATATAGGAAAAATTCATTTTGGTCCACTCCCACCCTCCTAAATTGATATCTGCCCCCATGATAATGCCTCACAAACCTAATTATTCAATCTCAAAATTTATTAAAGTAGTAAAAGGTTTTTTATATTAATAAATATAACTATTATTATATCATGACCATAATCAAATACTTTATTTGAACTAGCTTTACTTGATTCCAATATCCTCATAGGGCTTCAATGATAAACCTAGTGGAGGTGGCCTAAAATAATATAGGAATAAAAATATTAGTACAAAATTTAAAAATGAATCATCTATTTAAACTAATATTCTACATTAATCTAAATCTTTATATATTATATTAGGAACAAAAAAATATCAACTTCAAAGAAAATGTGTGGAGACATAGGATGGAATAAGGCCTTGGTCTTATTTTCTAGTCTCAATAATTGACTAAGTAGATATTCTAAGATATAAGGAATGGATATTTATTTAAATAGACATTGAAAACAAGGAAAGAATACCCAAATCGGAATTGTTATGTACCTTAGTCCCTATGGAAATCATTGGACTACTAGGTTGGGAAAAGATGATTATATTAATGGGATGTATTGGTTTGTACTAGGTGAAAATGAAGTTTTCATCAATCATGAAATACAATAAAACGTATTAATAATCCAAAAAACTCATATCATGGATTTCATAAATATTTATCAACCAATTTTGTGTTTTTATAACACCCTATAACATAAAAATCATTAATTATAGAATTTATAATATTGGTTTCTTTTTACAAAAATTCTAGGAGATTTTTTTCTTTATAGATATAGTGAATTATGAAAAACTCTTACATATCAAACCCTTATAAAAAAAATTCACAACTCTGAATCAATAATATTTTTTCCATAAATAATATATTCATAAATTTAATCGATTGTTTATTCAAAACATGAACTTTTATTTTAAGACAAATCCCAATGTACAAATGAGAGACCTTTCTAAAGTTCCTAGTAATCCTACAACAGTATGAAAAAAAATTAAAACAAGAGATCTGTATAAATTTATATGTATGGTATATAAAAATAATTATACATTTTATGATGTAAGAAATTCATAAAAACCCATAATAAATATTTTCTTATACATAATAAAATTTCAGTCTGAAAATAACTAATTACTTACTCATTAAAATCAAGTTCAAATACCCTGATTTTTAATCAATTTTTTTAATAATTATAAATGAAAAATTAATATTACTGAAATTTAATTTGTAATAAATGAGAACTAATCCAATAAAACCAATCACCTATATATTATCATTAACATTCCAAAAATTATATGTCTATTTTCTTACCTGATAAAATTTAAAAATTCATTTATAACCAATATAATTCAATGAATTTCAATGTTGGTAACATATGAAAATTATCATTTCAATCACCCATACAGTGGAATCATCTATCCAAGTAATTATCAAAACTCTTAAGAGTAACTTTTAACTAGTGAAAACAATTTTTTTCCCAATTGAATGATGAAATATACTAGATTCAATAAAAATCAGATTGATTATGGGTTCCCTTATCGTTCACATAAATATTTTAGAACCCCAATATGAATAAAAAATATATCTTTCACTTTAAAAATAAAATTTATTTTAATTGAAATTCAATACCTTTAGAAATAAATTTTTTTTATCAAAAGAAAATTATAATATATTCTCATTTCCATAGAAATGTTTTTAAAATAACTAATATTAAAATGTTGATAAAAAATACTATCTTTTAAAATAACCATAGAACCCTAAAAAAGAAACCTTCAAATAAAATAACAGTAATAGATGAATTAAAATATATTAATTTTATAATCAATAAAATATTTTTTCCATACACTTTTGTAAGGAACATAATGAAACAACTCCAATGTAAAATATTGAAAACATTTATTTTTAATCATATCAAATGAAAGATAAAACTAGTGAAAGATGACCTTTATAAAAATTATATGCATAAATATTAAAATTCTAAAAAGAAATTATAAGATCCTAGACATGGAAAATAATGATAATGAAGGAAAAAATTAAAATAGTAATTTTAAAACAATGTCCATAACCTAGAGTATTACTCACCATATACATAATTTAATTCCTATATAATATACATATATTTATTTTTGAAATTATCAAAAACTGTTTTTATTAATTTATTATTATCCCATTATCCTATTTATTTTCATGTCTTTTATAGTCATTAAATAAATTATATTCATGGGATCTGTTTTGAGGATGTTATGTTTTAAGACTAAAATTACTTAGTTATGTTAACCATAGTCAAAGGTAGAATTTTTACATCTTCTATGAAATATTAATTATGTAATAATTATTTTATTAATATTTTAAAGTAATTTTTTATCCACATATAAATGCGATACATGAATAAAATATCATCACATAATTTAGTTTATATAAAAACTAGCCTTTTATAACTATTATTTTATAATTTTAAACTTATTAACCATCAAATACAAACAATGTCTTTTAAATTCTATTGTCTTCTAAAAATTATTTAAACAATTAGAAATCATGAAACCAAAAATAATATTTTATTTAATCTCCATAATGTGTTCCAAACTTACTTTCAACTTATCTATATACATAGGATGACATAGTGGAATACATTTACCAAGGTATGACCTAAAAATATATCATAGGGAATAAACATGGGAATAAAACATAACCCACGAGTTAAAAGGCATAACCTGATAACAGAAAATGAAATTTCACATGATTAATCATATCTAATAATAGAAAATATAAAATGGAATGATATTTTAATAATAATATAGTATTGTGGATGCATCATATAATATGTCATAACCACGAGTCAGGGATAACTGCCAAGACAATATCACATGTTTGACAATGTCCCATAATGTGTTAGGTTTACTCCCTAACCCCATACATGACGTCTCATGGGAATAAATTTTAACCAACTAATTGGATCATTATCTTGGAGAAAATATTAAATCATGTTCATTCATATGTTTTCCATGTTAGGAATCAAACATAATGGATAAATATTAGGGTTACCCATTGAATGAAATTGGTGTTGTAAAAATGACATTAAAAATAATCACATTGTGTATCCGTGTGGCGTGCAAGAAAGATTGGGTATAATTATACCTGGAAAATAATAATTGAAAATAGTCATATATCAAGATAAATTATGTCTAACTAAATTAAAAACATGTAAAAAGTGTGTTTAATAAACATTAGAAATGGGAAATTTTAGTGCAGTTTAAGGGAAAATATTAAATGATATTTAAAGAGGAAATGTGAATAATTGTTTTCATAAAATAATAATTGAACTGATAATGTTTTTCAAGATAAATTAGTTATATTATTGTAATTATGGTTCCTTAAAATAAATTATTCAGTGTACATGATTATAGGAAAAAAATTTGGATGTCCACTTTAAGAGGGTTGTCATATTATGACGAATTGAGAAGTGAGATTTATGAAACATTTCATTACCCAGGAAATAAGGATGAATTGATATATGTATAAATTTTTGGAAAATTATAATAGAATATAATATAGGTAAATAATAATAGATAACAATTACAATTTGGTAAAGAGACAGAATGTGTAACCCCGAAGAAAAGTGGTTGTTCGTAGAGACCCCTTACCTTATGTTTGAATGTGTTTTCCATTTTTACTTAATATAATACATAATCAAATTATATTAATCCATAATTTAATTAAAACTCTATTATAAATATATTTTTATTTATTAAAATTTCATTTAGTTCATTTATGGCCATTTATATGAGTTTTAATGTTTAATTTTGTTGTTCTGGGAACATTCTTTTCCTGGTTTTATAGTCGAGTCCCTTGAGTATAATTATGGGAGTTCGTGTTAAATAGAATAAATTCCAAATAAGTTGACTAAATATATATTAATATACTAAAATTATTTTATATTGTCCTATATGTCATTTTATATGAAAATATAATGATTAATAATATAAAATGTCGATGAAACATAATTAGTTTATGTTTTGAGGTTTTTACAAATATCCAAAAAATAATATCAATTTATTTAATATTATTTTTATATATTGGTTATAAAACATTAAATTAGATATAATATAATTATTATAATATTATTTAACCAAACCAATGGTTTCATGAGAAGACTTAAATGTGGTAATGAAAAACAATGAATTGTCGTCCACAAAGGTGGTGAATCGTCACATTAGAGACGATATTTTCAATTTTTTCATAAACGAATAAGATAATATATTTGATGGTAAATATTACATTTAAAAATAAATTTATGTGAATGTATGACGTTGATGTTATAATTTCACTTTGAAGAGGGGAGGTGAAGGGAGGATAAAAAAGAAAATAAATTATAATAGAATGATAGAGGATTTTACCACTAGAATATCATGTCATTGAGAACCACCATAAGGAACACATGTTTGATCTTTAATGGAAAAAATTATGTCATGGAAATGGGGAATAGTCTTTTAATTTAATTTTAAAAAAATGTCACAAGCTTTAATGCTTAGGACGTATGAGAATAAACTATTGTGATGAATGGTATTAATAGGGCGAGAAGAGGTTGTTTTTTATTATATTTTCCATTTGTATAATAATTTGGCTCAGGAATATAAATTATATTTATTTCTATGAATAAATACATTAAATGGGTTTTGATTTTGTTTGAAAAAATGGGTTCTTACATCATCCATAAATCATCCATTATGCGGTAATTCATGTATTTATTAAATTTTATAAATTATTGTATTTCACTATTGACAAAAATTTCAACCTCTTTAAATAATTCCTAGAAAATAACACATAACATATATCAACATGAATATTTCAAAAAATGGAATCCAATTAATTAATATATTGTTCCAAATTTAAAAATCTTAATTTTGAAATAAAAGTATCATTTATTTGAAAAATTATAATTTTAATATTATAATTTATTTTATATAATAATAAAAAATTAATGATGGTCTCATAAAATTATCATATGATTATTAAAAATATAAATTAATTTTTTAATATATTTTATGAAATAAAATTTCATTTTATATTAATTTTTTAATTTATATCAATTTAAATAAACATTTATGCTTAAAAAAATACCAACACATAATTTATCATTTTTCGAACATTTATTTACTAACTCAATAACATAAATATATGATATTTCAATTAGTTAAATATATGAATTTTATTTATACATTCATCGGTGAGTTTACTATTCTAACAGTTAGATTTCCATTCGTAACAGTAACATTACTATTCCAATAATCATGTTACTATTCAAAGAGTTTGATTTAAAAAGGTCGTTTGGGTTTACTAATTAATATAAATACATCTTATATCATTCATCAGTGACTTATATATTCTCCAAAGGTTATATATACAGTCATATTTTAAATGAATATTTTTTATTATCATTATGATATATTTGTAATTCGTTTTTATGAGTGTGATCATTCTAGTGGATTGAGAAGATCCATGTTTTCCAATTATAATCATCTTATTTTATATTTATTATCCCATTGTGATATTTATCATTCTTATTGGTTTGTTTACTAACTAATGAATCATTATTTATCTATGATAATAATGTTTTTATTAGATTCAATATGAGATGTATGTGTTTTATACTACAAGGGACAATTATTATAAGGAAAATTTTGTTGATTAAATTTTGGGTCATTACATTCTCCCCCATTATGAAATTTGACCTATGAAAATTATTTTTATAAACTAAGGTGAAATAAAGAGAGTGCACTTCTTATTTATTTCAGCATCTCATTCCCATGTCGCCTCTTCATTCTTAATATTCCTAAATAGTATTTTGATTGGATGAGTAGTCTAGTTTCACATACCATTATCTCTATGGTAAATGATCTTCACTAGAAGCTCATCATAAGAGAGATCATTATTACAGTTGTACCAACTCTGAATTCAGTACATGTGAAGGATCTAGTATGTACTTCCTCATGAGGGATACATAAAATAACTCATCTACTTGAGGCATGGTTAGTGGAAGTGCAAGTCTAATAGACACTACTCTGACACCATCAAGATTCTTGAAGAGGATGATGTACCTAGGATGTATAATTAATTTCATCATAAATCACATTACACCTCTTCCATGTAGATATGGGAAGGAAAACTATGTCTCTTACATCAAAACATAGGTCTCATCAATGATTGCATTCATAGTTATTCTACTGACTTTGGGATGCCTTGACATGTTTTCAAATTGTATTCACAATTTCTACCATTTCATCGACCATTTAGGGTCTCATCAGCATATGTTCATCAAATTCATCCTTTTATGGATATGTTCGACATATTTAATCATAAAATGATTAATATAGATCAATTTGGATGTATGAGTGGAAACAATAATTTTAAGGGTACTCTATTCGAGGATGATGTAGGTCCCATACTCATTTGAAGTCAACTGACCATGTTTTCAACATGACTTCTAGTTTTTGAATGGTCTACTCATCCTAGACAATATCTTGTGGATAATATGCTTAAATGATGTTTTTCATAGTGATTAGATCATGTTTATGACTTTTCCATTACTTGGAGGTAAATATCATATCTTGATCATATTCAATCGATACTGGCACTTGGTGCATCTTCACAACTTTATGGATGTATATCTTTTCATGTAGGTAAAGTGAGAAGTCATATTTAATCACAATTTTATATTTTTTCTTTATAAGATGATCTAAAATAACAAACATTGAAATATCTCTTTTTGATCTCTCAGAAAGTCTGGTGACAATCTCCATGGTGGTGTTTCCTATTTCCATGTTTTTATGAGTAATGGTTACACAATCCCATTAGTAATTTTCTATTTTTTTTATATTTTCTAACATACCAAACACTTATATTATTATTTAGTGATCTCATTCTTCATATTGTCACCCCAATAGTGCACTTGGAGATCATGATACATCATTGCGGTCCCTGGGTGAATATAGATCGATGAGTTTTGTGCATCATTAAAATTATATTCCATATCTCTATCAAGCATGGTATATGTAGTTGTGACCCAGATATTATTACTCCTTCTATATCAATTTTGAACTCTAAAGATTTACCAATTATTATAGATTCCACCTTTTTTCTGATTTTAGTCATCATTTCATTGAGAATCCTATATTTTCACCATGAGGGATTGTTTATGAATCATTTGATAAAGGATAAATTATGTTTCATACTTAATGATATCCATGTACATCCCCTTAAATTATAATAATATTTGATCCTGTTGAGTTATCATCATTGATAAAGTTACAGGATTATTTCTCAATAGAGCATCTTCCCATTTATTTTCATTACCAAGATTGTTGTGGATTGAGTGGTAAATATACATGATTAGCTCTATTAGTATTTTCTTCCTCAAAATAATTTACTTATATGGGAATCTATATTAATAGATCATATGATCGTTATATATCTCACACTTATCCCCCATATAGCAATTCCTCTATATTGTCAATGCGAAGATCACATCTACCAACTTCATATCATGCATTGGATATTGTTTCTCGTGAACATTCATCTTCCTTAAGGTATAGACTCTCAATTTATCATTTTTCATCTAGAAACATATAGAACTATTTAATGCATCATGATATGCCACAATTTATTAATCACAGATCGATAGTATATATACTACCGTACTGATAATCCACGTTTTCAACTATTTATATAAGTAATAACATTCACTAGTCCTGAAAAACATAACTAACTTCTGTGTCATCTTGGATATTATGATCAAAAATAATGATAATATCACAAAAAATAATTGATAATAACTAGTATGATCAAGGTAACTGTTGATATACATTACATATGTTTTTATGGGCCACTATTTGATTTCATTTTCCTAGTATGGGTCCACATATAATTATTTGATTGTGATAACATACCCCAAAAATGATACTTCCTCCATCCGGAACAGAAATTTACAATATTCTTCAAATAGTATCCCCCCCATTGAAGTCTATAAAATAGTTTTAAAATTATTCTCATGTTCCTCAATGATCTTGGAGGATATCATAATATCACTACAAATGACTACGACAATTTTTTCAATTCATTCTCTAAACACATTAATAATTAAGTACGTGATTATTACTGAAGCAGTAGTGTGTCTAAAAGGGATCATTAAGAACTCAAAGAGTCCATACCTCATTCAAAAGGATGTCTTGGAAATAATAAATTTCCTCACCTTTAATTGGTGATATCTTTTCTGAAGGTCCACCTTAGTGAAATATAGTGCCCCATGTAGTTGTTCTAAAAATTCATTTATACATGGAAGGGAATAAATTTTCATTATCATGATTATGTTGTGATCATGATAATAAATTTAAAGGCATATTTATCCATCTAAATTATTTGATTAAGAGGACTGGAACACCCCTTGGGGATGTAATTGGGTGAATGAAACCATTTTATGAATTCCCCTATAACAATATATTCAGTTCCTCCAACTCAGTTGTGGTAATTCCATAAGGTGTATTTTATAGAGGCAGTGATCCTAGTTTAATGTCAATTAAAAAATCAACATCTCAATCAAGAAGAAGACCATTTAATTATTTATAGAACACATCTGTGTAGTCCCTATAATTGGTATGTCATTGAGCATGATTCACTCCTTTGAATTGATCATTTAATAAATATATTATTTCTCATAATTCATTAAAATCCAAAATTTACATAAAATATTTTTATTGGAATTAATCTCCTCCACTAACTTCTATAGAATTCAGGTATTCCTCATGATATGATTGGTGTTCTCGCATACCCGATAGTGTATATTTTATTGGTATAATGACAGTTAATCATCTACTAATATAGAATAAAACTCCCCAAAAGGATGTGATATGATATTTTTGGTAGGATATACAATAACAATAACTTGGGAGGAGTTACAAAATTTGGATGCTATAATTTCCCCATTTCATGTTCTCATTGATAACTCCATCATTATATTTTAATGTAGTGTTTGAATTTTTCTACTTGAAATGAAATATATGGACGAATGTGTAGAACCAGAATCAACTGGGATATTATATATTATTTAATAAATAAGTAGTGTACTCTTCACCACATCATTTTTGGGATCCCACCTAGTAGTCCTCTTGACATATTCCCTTTCTTTCTACCATAGAGGTTATTGTTTATTGCCTCTGACAACCCTTAGCTTAGGGTATTAGCTCCCATAATTACCATTAACTATATAGTTGAAAAACATATCTTGGATGAGACTTGGTCTCAACCTTCATTTATTTTTTTAAATAATTGTGCATCATCAAACCCCTTTGCAAAAAATCAACATGATAAACCTCTGTTCCATATTTTAAGTATCTCATGGATCCCCTTCGGGCAGCTTCCAGGATGCATTTTCCCATGCTTTTGTCATATGAGATGTTGGTTTTTCATTCCTTCATGGGATTTATCAGTGGATCTTTAAATATTATACTCTATTTTATGATTTTGATCTCTACGCACATGATACCATTTAGGGACTCTAAAATTTTTTCTTTTTCACATAAAACTATGTCATTTATATCTAAATTGTTATCATTAATAAGTAATTTTATGTTTATATTTTTTCTAATTCATTTTCGATATGTTTTTCCGAAATTTATCCTATAGTTTTATAATATTGTATAAATGTACATCTCTTTATATTAGAACAAAAATTTATTAATAAATATTATCTGAACCATGGAAAAAATTCATGAAACATGTTTTGTTTTTATGAAACGACATTTTCGCTTATTCGTTATCTTCTAAAAACATTATTCCATATAATATAGAATTGGTTTAAATACAACTAAATGTTTTTTGAGGGGTAAAACATTGTCTTAATGTTGTGAACACAATAACAATAAATATTTTTTCATAATATCTACATTAAATCATTTTAATCTATAAAAATGAAGAACCAAGATATTCAATATTAAAACCCAGCTCTCCACGCTCGTCTATAAGTTGATGATTTAAATTCCTTAAAACAATACAATGTTCTCCTTATTCCTATGGTATCAATGGCCTTTATAAATTTAAAACAGTATGGAAGAATTAATTCTTTCAGAAAGTCTTCAATAACCTTATTTTAAATTTAAATAGTGATATATATCATTAAATGAAGTATAATTACATAATTTGTAATATTTTCAAAACAGAAATCATTATAATATTACTAAATATCATTATATTATCCTTTGAGGATACTCTATTGGATTCTAGTTGTTTCTAAAACATTTAAATACTCACAAATAGTTTGATAACCACTTTAAATTATGAAACTCTATGAAACTTATGATTCATACCTCATATTTATGTTTAAATATTTAATCAATCATTTGGGTCATTAAATTTTATATAATAATATTATATGACATTTTAATCCATTCTTGGTGACATTTATGTAATAATGATTAATCTATATCCATTATTATGTGAAATGTGAACTATCGTGAAAAGTATAACAATGTATGGAGTTTCACCACTTCTTGGATTACATATAAAAAAACAACAATCAAGATTACGTTTAGTAAATATTTATATCATGAATATTTCATTCCAATTAATTCATCATAATAAAAAAATTAATGCCCGTACGATTGGTATGTATTGTTTCTGAGAGAATATATTAATATGATTACTATTTCACAATACAATACACAGAGTTTAACATGATCTTTATGAGTTGTGTAATACCACATAAAAACATTTACATATTATTAAAAATAGATGAAAATGTGTTTGGTTTTAAGTATTCATTTTTGATTCCACATATACCACTTACAATAAATCTTGATGGATGTTTTCATATTTATTAGTGACTGTAATTTCCCAAAATTATGTTCATGAGTATCCATTATAAACAACATCCCTCTTATAGTAACCTTAAAAAAAAATATGATACATATATTATACATTATAAAAAAAGAATTTGTAGTATCCCCACTAAACAAATGAAAATATTATTTATCACATTCAACATAAGGCCTATCCAATTTCATCTCATATCCAAACAATATGATTCCATTTATTTTATAATATTTAATGAAATAATCTTTATATCATTGATATGTCACATTTTTAAATATAAAATTCTTAAATTAAATAAATAATAAAATTCCCAATATATCAATATAAAATCAATAAAATCTATAGTAACATCATATAAATAATAAAATAATATTATTCATGAAAACATGATTTCTCAATAATGTAACACCCAAAGCTTCCACGGTACGTTTCCCTTTGAATAATAATGTAGCGTGTGTTGTACACAACTATGAGTTCTAACACACACCACAACCAATCAAACTACCTGTTATGAATAGTAATACCAAATTTTTGAAATTTTATAAATTTTTTATTTCAAAATGGACTTCATTTTTGGATTCGGAATATCGAAATTAGATTAGGGTGCATTTTTGGTATTTTTATGAAAACTTTCTATTTTTGATGAATTGTGAATACCATTAAATTTTAATTAAAAAAACATTTTTAATCGAAATAATAAATACTGATGAATTATTATTTTGAGTGGTTTTAAATAATATTTTCAATATTTTTTACCATTTAATACAATTTTTGTCATTTTCCGTAATTTCACATTTAAACTGTAAATAAACAAGCATCAATCTTTTGATAGTTATTATTTCTTAAAAACACGTTTTTTGTTTTGATAGTGGGAATTAATTTTAAATTAATTTCTGCCACTTCTATATTTTGAATTTTGAAAAATGGATTCCATATTTAGAATCAGGAGGTCCAAATTGTGTAAATAGGTAACTTTTATTTTTAGACATTTTGAATAATTACTACGGTAAATATTTTATTTACCACGGTTAAAGGGTAACTCTGCTAAATAAGGGTAAGAAAATAATATTATAATAATAATAAATTACCAAAACATGTGTCCTAACCCTATTGGTTCATACATGTCCAACCATGGGAATATTTGGGTCAATTTTTGGACCCCATGGATCCACTTGTAAGTTATAATAACACTTTACATTAATTAAGTTAAATAAAATACAAAAATGACATAAGCATATATCTTTTAGGAAAACAACTTTTACATACAGATAAATATATTATATTTTCAAATATAAATAGTAATTAGAAAGCTAAAATTATTTCCAACATAATGGTATTTTATTTATAATTTTTTTAAATTTTACAATTAAATATATTTATGACACAATAATGATGCAATATCTTCCTTATTAATTGAAAGAATCAAATAATTAGTATAATAAATGATAAAATAAATATTATTTGCAAGTTTCGATTCCATAGAAAAATTTTATTAGTTAATATGGCATGTTAGTATTTCTCAAAAAAATTTGTTTTGAATTAATAAAATTGTTATGACTTTAACAAAAATCAATTATTAAATATTGTCAAAATTGACAAATATGAGTTATTAAGACAGATATTGTATTATTAATTGATATTCTATTCCTAAAAATATAATGTTCGTCCAAAGGACATATATCATGATAGGGGTATCATTAATTGACATCATGGAGGTCTCTTGGATGATTATAGTAAGTTTATTAACCATATAATATAAAAATACAGAGTGACGTGGTTAATGTCAAACTAATTAACTAAGGGTTAAAACTAAAGGATAAGGTTAATAAAGTTACCCAAAAATTTCTAAAACCTATTGGTTGAGTTTTTTTCGAACTATAACCACCTTATAAATTATATAATCCACTTTGGAGCCATTATAAACAGAATATTAATTTATTATAAAATAATATTTCTAGCTTTTTCCTACGGTGCCCCTCACCACTCTTATAAAAGGGAACTCCCCCTTCTCTCTAATTCACACCATCAAAGCCTTTTGGCTCGGCCAAACCCTGAAACAATATCATCTCAACTTCTCTCACTTCATCCTCTAGGCCTTCCATTACTATAAAGGCAACTTAATGGGCCCTTTTGATCAAATCAAAAGGAAGAACCCGAAGAAGGGGTAATGATTTCACCACCCACTTTCATGTTCCTTTCTTCTTCCACTTCTTTTTTATTTTTTTATTTACATTCAAAAATTATAAATCTAGTATCTTATATATATTGTGATGTTATTATAAATAAGGTAAACCATATTCAGTATTCTATTCATCCTTTAAATGACATGTCACCATACGTGCATACGTACGACCTACCGTCTCCACGTCGTGGTGTAATTGTTATTCAATATATTATTTTTTGGATGGGTATAATAATGTTGTTTAATTAATGTAAATATTAAATATAACAAGGTAATTATTCTGTATATATGATATACCATCCAATTATATATTATTTTAATATCAAAATAATGATATTGTCGCTCGTGCATACGTACGGATTACCGTCTCCACGAACACGATGAGATTCATTCCCCATCATATCCATTAAAGACTAAATTTCATTTTATGATTAAAAATAATTTTTAGATACATGATATAATTCTGGATATTAATATGTTACAGCTTACCCATAACAAACACGACTTATGTAACAAAACATATAAAATAAAACGAGTAAGTCAACACCCGAAACGACGATAATACTAAGATATTATTAACAAAGAAATGTCAAAATATCATATATAATATCATATTACTGTATATGATCCTTTATTAATTCAATAACAATTATTTAACCATTATACAGGAGGATAACCTACCCTCAACCAAGGGAAATGTAGAAAGTAAGGGGTTTCTTATCTCACTTTTAATTCCGTGAGAATTCCATTGTTCACCACTTATTTATTGCATGTGGTGTGTGTACTTCCCATGATTGTATTAATTGTGTAATATACGTTAATTTATGGATGTTTAAATAATCATTGTATGATCCTTATTTCATGGGTGTATGTTTCGTATGTTACCAAATCATTAAGGGAAATTAAAATTTCAATTTCCACTCATTCGTCTTTACGCATACTTCGTAGATTATTTTACTCCAAGATTATGTGTGGAATCTCTATTAATTTTCTTATGTCCTAATTTCCACTCCCCTTTCAGTGGATATAATTTTGATACACATAATCACTCCCTTGATTAATTCTAAAGTCGTCTATATGAACATGATAAGAGTAATTTTAACTCAATATTCATTTATTGAGTTAAACATCCAATTAATTGGTGTTGTTTTTACAAGAATATGTGTGAATGTCCTATGATTTATTTAATCTGAATATCCAATCATATTTAGTGTATTTATATTTTTCACACATAATTATGTCGTTGGTTTATCCTAATCCGAAGGATATGGTATTTATAAGAGACTTAATCTCAATTTACATCCCATTGGGACTTCTTTGTTGTTATACAACAAATCAGTTTTATATGGTGTATATAATGTACTTTGAAATAGTGTATCATGAATCCGTTTATTCTCATGATATTAAAATTTTTTGATTACCTTAATTATTTTTATTCAAGTGTCTCCCTTTTGGTCAGAAACTCTAACTAAAATATCATTTTTAAATGTTTTAAAGATTTATTCTTCTAAATATTTCTCATTAATGTCCATGTTTAAAAATGGTTATAAGGATTTATTTATATAGACATTAATGTTTTAATATTAAAATTTCTTTTAAATGTTTCAAAGTGGTATGGGACACTTTGATTCGAAAATACATTTTTAAATGGCTTCTTGAAAAATACTGTTACTTTTAAATGATTTCAAGAAAAAGGGGGATATTTCTCTCGAATAGTTGTGATGATTATTTTCATCTATGTCAATATACTTAATCATTCTCGATTGAGGTTAATCTGATACAATACAATCTTCCATATTGTACCGAATGAGTTATGTTTGACTGTGGATGTTCTATTTTTATACCAATCATGGTTTGTGGAAAAATTATTGACATTTTGTATGCTAGTTTTAATATGAATGTTTATGTTATGTTCAAAACTTTTCATATGAGGAATGCATTGGACATAGTAAGTGATGGGTGGAGCCTGCTATATCTCCTCGAAGCATCAGTAGGTCTCTTGAGACTAACTACTATCTTGACACAAGGCCTTGAAAAATAATCTTATTTTTAGTCTTGGCACGAGGCCAAGACTATGTGGTTATGATAGTCTGGAATTATGCATTCCATCATTATAAAAGTGGTTATTGATATTTTAATGTGATTATTCGTCTAGTAGAATATCCATGTGAATAAGTAAATGAAATTATTTCATTTTATTTTTTTCCATATTATGCTGAAGTTCAAATTTAAAAGCCTTTTGTTTTAGTTATACATTGCTTTATATGTTTATTCTTATTTATGAAATCTTCTACTATATTGTTTTCCTTACTGAGCATCTGAGCTCACCCCTTTCTATAATTTATTTTTCCAAGGATATGAAGATGTATATTATGACTTACCTATCGGGATAGTTTGAGGGGATATGAGTGTGGTCTATGGAAATAATATCTTCGTAGTTTTTCATTTTTTTGATGTAATGTAAACCTTATGAATGTATCTAGTACATCCAAGGCTACTAAACTAATTGGCCTTTCTAGAATTGATATTTTGTGATCATGCCAATGTTATGTAATAATGCACCGACTCTGGGTAACTAGGGTCGGGGCGTTACAGTTGGTATCAGAGGATGTTTAGTACAAACCATGGAAACTAGATTTAGATAAACTCTGATTATAACTCATAGCCTTAAGATAGACTTGGAAGATTAGTATAGATGAACTTCCGAGAATTTTTTTATTGTATAGATTTTGTGAGTTGTCCAATCAATACATCCCTGTCTGGACACGAGCAGGTAGAGGTTGCTCTAGCACAGATGTACCTAGGTGTAAAACATGAAAACACCGCTTTGAGCTAGACTCGAATGGGAACTGGTGCACGAAAACGGGCCTTGAAACACTCTTGGTTACAACACTCCTAGAGTATATGCATAGGATAATTTACATTTTCTTTACAAACCAATTTGAAGTATTTTAATATAAGGATAGAATAAACGACCTTGGTTAATCCAAAGGTGTTTAAAATTTAGAATATAGTGTCATGATATTCTCTAAATGATTTTATGGCATGTTTTAATCACAAAATGATTTCTAATTTTAGTGAAAGGATAGAGTCCAAGGAAGTAATAGTAACTTTGACAATGAGGTACAATGTGGGAACAGTAGTGGAAATGAGCAACAAAATTTAATGTTGATAGGAATAAAAGATATCATGATCATGCCAAATCAGTTTTCCAAAAATATGATCAACAACTTATATATTAACCTACTCCTGGACTCAAAAAAGAAGAGAAAGGTGATAAATGATAAGAGATCCAGTTGTGGAGACCATGTAGGAAGAATCCTAAATTTCCATCTTGCAGGAAATGTGGAAGCAGACGCCCAGGAAAGTGTCTCAACAGAACAAAGAAATGCTATAAGTATGAGAAAGAAGGCCATAAAGTTACTAATTTCCGAGGAAAAACAAAGAGTACTATGAAAGAAAATAAAAATGGTCCCAAAAATCCATTTACAATCATTTTACATAAATAGAGGGGACCTGACCATTACCTGAGTGAATTCCCTATTCTATAGGATATTTTCTAGGTCAATGAAGAAGCTATGTGGAAATAAATGGTTGGAGAAATGACTAAAAGTATTAGTGCTCTTTTTTGATGGGATTACATTAAAATAATTATCTCTTGTATTTGTAAGCCCATTGTTTTCCATGTGAGAATGATATTTCAGGAAGTATTATCTTTTCCCTTGTGGTTATAGTTATTAATAACCATTCGGTTTTACATGATCATTGGTTTTGAGGAAATTAAAAGTTATTATGTTTTGGGATGAAAATTCAAGGTATGAGATAACATTTATGGTAAAATTATGTTATGGTTATTTTGAGGAATTTATCTCATTTTTTTAATGTTATAAAATATAGTTTTTGAAAAATAACAACACACAGACCGTGTGACAACCCGTTGCGTCGGACAATGCTATGGGAATCAGACCCACAACCAAAGTGCGATTGGGATTTATCACCTAACACTGGACTACGTGAAGTCCCTAGTTTGTGTGACCAAATTTTTTTGGTTAAATGATTTTATTGATCCATAATAAGTTGGTTTCGGTTTTTATATCCTATCAAATGAATACCCTTTTTATATAAAATGATTAGGTGATTAAGTGATAAATGTTATTTTGGAAGATGTTCACTTTGTTGGGAACAATATATGCCCAAGGAAAATAGATTACTACGGGGTTTCATTTGAGGAGTAATGGTGGATTTTTATCTACATTTTTATTATGGATTTTTTGTGATTTGGTTTATTTATAGAAATGATTATCCTATAATAGAGAATATGTGATTAGGTTAATTACTTTTAAGTATGTGACTTTAAGAGTATTTGATGTCATTTGGAGATACAATTTAATATGGAAGACTACATAACCAAATTATTCTATGTTTTGGGTTTCAATATTAGTTTGGATTATATTGAAGTATTTTAAGGACAATTGTTTATTGAATGGTATTTATTTATCATTGGGGTATTATTGGTTTAATTTTATAAATTAAGATTAGTGTTTCTTTCTCTAAAGGAATATCCTTTTTGGTGATCATTAGATCATGTACTAACTGTTTTGGTTTTGATTAATATCTAAAGACAAGGTAAATATATATTTTATCCTTCGTGGATCATGTGATTCTATAGAAGTTTATTCTAGCTTTTCCAGTGTGACCAAGTCTTCTTCAATACTCATCGTTTAAAAAAAACGAGTTAGTGGTGGAAATATTTTAAGAAATGAAAATATACTTAAAAATTAAGTATATCTCTTTATTTTCATAGTCAATATCATAAATTAATTCTTCATCTTTATGAAATGTAACTTAAAACAAAAAAAATGTTTTCCTTTTACCTTACCTACTGGAAGACTAATGACCAATTGTCCCATCACAAGTCTGTGGTTTTCTTGATGTTAACTTTCTTCTGATCATGTTTTCTATCCCACTCCATCAAAACTTGGCACTTAGTTTATCTTCCATATCCATGTTTTCCTACATGGAATCCTAGTATGAGTTATCATGGGTAACCTTTGTACTTTTCTTTCTTTCTTTTAAGGTGATTGTTTTATTGACGCTTTTTCTGATATGGAACATTCCATTATATTCCAAAGCCAAATTTTCAAAATTTCAAGGATGAAATCATTTTAAGGAGGGGATAATGTAACACCCCAAGCTTCCACAATACGTTTCCCTTTGAATAATACAGTACCGTGTGTTTTACGCAACTTCGAGTTCTAACACAGACCACAACCAATCAAACTAGCAGTTATGAATAACAATACCCACTTTTTTAAATATTATACATTTTATCATTAAAAATGGACTTAATTTTTGGATTTTTAATACATAAATTAGCTTAGGGTGAATTTTTGGTATTTTTCTGAAGACTTTAAATTTTTGATGAATAGTGAATATCACTAAATTTTAATTAAAAACAACATTTTTAATTGAAATAATTAATATTGATGAATTCTGAATTTGAGTGGTTTTAAAGTATATTAAGAATATATTTTTACCATTTAATTCATTTTTGTTCATGGGACGTAATTTCACATTTAAACGGGACATGAACAAGCACCAATCTTTTGATACTTATTATTTCTTAAAAACACGCTTTTTGTTTTGAGAGCGGGAATTAATTTTAAATTAATTTCTACCACTTATATGTTTTGAATTTAGAAAAATGGATTACATATTTAGAATTAAAAGTTCCAAATTGTGTAAATATGTAACTTTTATTTTTAGACATTTTAAATAATTATTTCGGTAAATATTTTATTTACCATTGTTAAAGGGTAAATCCAGAAAATAAGCGTCAAAAATAATATTATAATAATAATAAATTATCCTAAAACGTATCCTAAAACTATTGGTTGATACATGTCCGACCACGGGTATCTTTGGGTCGATTTTGGAACCCCATGGGTCCACTTGTAAGTGATAATGTCACATTACATTAATTAAGTTAAAGTAAATATAAAAATAACATAATCATATATCTTTTAACAAAAAATTTTTTACATAAGGTTATATATGTTATATTTTTTACTATAAATATTCATTAAAAATATAAAATGATTTCCTACATAATGGTATTTTATTTATAAATTTTAAACATTGAATAATTAAATTTATTAATGACACAATAATGATGCAGTATTTTCTTTAGTAATGAAAGAATCAAATAATTTGTATTATAAATGATAGAATAAATATTATTTGAATGTTTTGATGGAATGAAAGATTTTTAATATTTAATATTACATTTTATTATTTCTAAAATGAATTTGTTTCAAAATAATAATTTTGTTAAGACTTTAACAAAAATAAATTATTAAATATTGTCAATATTGACATAAATGAGTTTTTAAAACAAATATTATATTATTAATTGATTTACTATTCATAAAAATATAAGGTTAGTCCAAATGAATTATATAATTATAGGGGTATCATTAATGGACACCTTATAGGTCGCTTGATAGTTTATATTATGTTTATTAATCATATTATATAAAAATACAAAGTGACATGGTTAATGTCAATCTAATTAACTAAGAGTTAAAAATAAAGATAAAGTTAATAAAGTGACCCAAACTAGTCTAAAACATATTGTATGAGTTGTTTTAGACCTATCCCCACCTTATTCATTAAATAATCCACTTCGGAGTAATTAGAAACTGAATATGAATTTATTATATAATAATATTTCTAGCTTTTCCTAAGGTGCCCCTCACCCCTCTTATAAAAGGGCACTCCACCTTCTCTCTAATTCACACATTCAAAGCATTTTGCCTCAGCCAACCCCTTCCCAAATATCCTCTAATATTATCTCAATTCATCCTAGAGGCCTCCCTTTTGTCAGAAACCCAACTTATGGTGCCCTTTTGATCAAATCAAAAGGAAGAACCTGAAGAGGAGGTAATGATTTCACCACCCTCTTTCAAGTTCCATTATTCTTCCACTTCATCTTTCATTGTTATTTCCTTTATAAAATAATAAATATAGTATATTATATATACTATGATGTTATTATAAATATTTTACAACCATATTCAGTATTCTATCCATCATTTGAATGACATGTCACCATATGTGCGTACGTACGGCCTGCCGTCTCTACGTCGTAGTGTAATTGTTATTAAATATATTATTATTTGGATGGGAATAATAATGTTGTGTAATTCATGTAAATAATAAAATATATCATTATAATGATTTTTTATATATGATATACCATCCAATAATATATTATTTTAATATCAAAAGAATGATATTGTCGCTCGTGTGTACGTACAGATTACCGTCTCCATGAACACGATGAGATTCATTCCCCATCATATCCATTCAATACTAAATTTCATTTGATTATTAAAAATAATTTTTAGAGACATGATATAATTCTGGATATGAATAAGATACAACCTAACCATAACAAACACAACTTATGTTACAAAACATATAAAAGAAAACGAGTAAGTTAACGCCCGAAATGACGATAATACTAAGATATTATTAACAACGAAATGTTAAAATATCATATATGATATCATATTAATGTATATGATCCTTGACTAATTCAATAAAAATTATTTCACCATTATACAGAAGTCTAACCTACCCTCGACGAAGGAAAAAGTACAAAGTAAGAGGTTTCTTATCTCACTTTTAATTCCGAGAGAATTCCATTGTTCACCACTTAATTATTGCATGTGGTGTGTGTACGGCCCATGATTGTATTAATTGTGTAATATAAATTAATTTATGGATGTTTACATAATCATTGTATTATCATTATTTCATGGGTGTATGTTTTGTATGTTACCAAATCGATAAGGGAATTTGAAATTTCAATTTCCACTCATTCAGATTTATGCATACTTAATTGATTATTTTACTCAATGATTATGTGTAGAATCACTATTCATTTTCTTATGTCATAATTTCCACTGCCCTTTCTGTAGATATAATTTTTATACACATAATCACTCCCTTTATAAATTCTCAAGTCGTCTATATGAACATGATAAGAGTAATTTTAACTCAATCTCCATTTATTGAGTTCAACATCCAATTCGTTGGGGTTGTCTTAACAAGAATATATGTGAATGTCCTCTGATTGACTTACAATGAGTATCCAATTATATTTAGTGTATTTATATTTTTCAAACATAATTATGTCGTTGTTTTATCCTTATCATCAGTATACGGTCTTTATAAGAGACTTAATCGCAATTTACATCCCATTGAGACTTTTTTGTTGTTATACACCAAATCACTTTTATATGGCGTATATAATGTACTTTGACATAGTATATCATGAATCCCATTATTCTCATGATATTAAAATTTTTTGATTATCTCAATTATTTCTATTCAAATGTCTCTATTTTGGTTAGAAACTCTACCTAAAATATCATTTTTAAATGTTTTATAGATTTATTCTACTAAATATTTCTCATTAATGTCCATGTTTTAAAAATGGTTTTAAGGATTTATTTATATGGACATTAATGTTTTAAAATTAAAATTTCTTTTAAAATTTTCATAATGGAATGGGACAGTTTGATTAAAAATATTTTTTTAAATGGATTCTTGAAAAATAGTGTGACTTTTAAAAGATTTCATGAAAACGGGGGATATTTATCTCTAATATTTTTTATGATAGTTTTCATCTATGTCAATAACCTTCATCATTCTCGATTGAGGTTAATCCGATAAAATATAATCTTTCCTATTGTATCGAATGAGTTATTTTTGACTGTGGATGTGCTATTTTATACCATTCATGGTTTGTGGAAAAAGTATTGACATTTCATATGCAAGTTTTAATACAAATGTTTATGTTATGTTCCAAACTTTTCATATGAGGAATCCATTGGACCAAGTAAGTGATGGGTGGAGCCCTCTATAGCTCCTCGAAGCATCGGTAGGTCTCATGAGACAAACTAGTGTCTTGACACAAGGCCTTAAAAAATCTTATTTTTAGTCTTGGCACGAGTCCTTGACTATGTGGTTATGATATTCTGGAATTATGCATTCCATCATTATGAAAGTGGTTATTGATATTTCATGTGATTATTAGACTAGTATAATATCCATGTGAATAAGTAAATGGCATTATTTCATTTTATTTTTTCCATATTATACTGAAGTTCAAGTTTAAAAGGATTTTGTTTTAGTTATACATTGCCTTAAATGTTTATTCTTATTTATGAAATCATCCACTATATTGTTATCCTTACTTAGCGTCTGAGCTCACCCCTTTCTATGTTTTATTTTTCCAAGGATATGAAGAAGTATTTTATGACATACCAATAGGGATAGTCTTAGGGGATATGAGTGTGGTCTATGGAAACAATATTGGTGTAGTTTTTCATTTTTTAATGTAATGTAATCCTTATAAATGTATCTAGTACTTCCAAGGGTAAAAAACTAATAGGAATTTCAAGACTAGATCTTTTGTGATCATGCCAATGCTATGTAATAATGCACCGACTCAGAGTAACTAGGGTCAGGGCGTCATAGTTGGTAGTAGAGGAAGTTTAGTAAGAACCATGGAATCTAGATTTATATAAACTCTGATTAGAGCACATAGCCCTAAGATAGACTTTGAGGATTAGTACAGAAGAATTTCCTAGAATTTTGGTAATGTATAGATTTTGTGAGTTTTCTAAACAATACATCCCTATTTGGACACAAGTAGGTAGAGGTGGCTCTGGCACAAATGTACCTAGGGGTAAAATCTGAAAACACCGCTTTGAACTAGACTCGAACAGGAACTGGTGCACGAAAATGAGCCTCGCTGCACTCTTGGTTACGACACTTCCGGGGGATATGCTTAGGATAATTTACATTTTCTTTACAAACAAATTTGAATTATTTTAAAATAAGATGAGAATAAATGACCTTGGTTAATCCAAAGGAGATCAAATTGAGAATATGGTGTCATGATATTCTCTAAATGATTTTATGCCTACTGTTACTCACACAATGATTTCTGGTTTTAGTCAATGGATGGAGTCCAAGGAAGTCGTAGTAACTTTTAGAATGACGTAAAAGGTTGGAACGGTGGTGGAGATGAGCAACAAAATGGAGATTTGATTGGCATAAAATATATCGTGTTCAGGCCAAATTAGTTTTCCAAAAATATGATCAACAACATATATATTAACCAACTCGCGGACTCAACAAACAATAGAATGTTGATGAATGATAAGAGAACCAGTAGTAGATACCATGGAGAAAAGAATCCTAAATTTCTATCATGAAGGAAATGTGGAAGGAGACACACATGAAAGTGTCTCAACGTAACAACTAAATGCTTTACGTATGGGAAAGATGGACATAAATTAAAGAATTGTCGAGGAAAAATGAAGAGTACTATGGAAGAAAATAAAAATGGTCCCAAGAATCCATTTACAGTCATTTGCCGTAAATGTAGGGTACCTGGCCATTACCCGAGTTAATGCCCTATCCTATAGGATATTTTCTTTCTCAAAGAAGATGCTGTGTGGAAATAAATGGATAGAGAAATGTTTAAAAGTATTATTTCTCCTTGTTGATGGGATTACTTTGGAATAATTTTCTCTTGTATTTGTAACCATGTAGTTTTCCATGTGAGAATGATATTTGAGGAAGTCTTATGTTTTCCCTTGTGGATATAGTTATAAATAACCATTTTGTTTTATATGATCGTTGGGTTTGAGGAAATTACAAGTTATTATGTTTTGGAAGGGAAATGAAAGGTATGGGATAACATTTATAGTTAAATTATGTTATGGTTATTTTGAGGAATTTAACTCATTTTGGTAATGTTATAAAATATAGTTTTTGAAAAAGGACAACATGAAGAATGTGTGACAGCCCGTCGCGTCGGACAAAGCTGTGGGAATCAAACCCACAATAAAAGTGCGATTGGGATTTATCACTTACCACTGGACTACGTGATGTACCTGGTTAGTGTGACTAATTATTTTTAGTTAAATGATTTTATTGATCAACAATAAGATGATTTGGGTTCTTATGTCCTATCAAATGAACACCCTTATTATAGGTAAATGATTAGGTGATTAAGTGATAAATGTTATTTTGGAAGATGTTCATTTGTTGGGAACACTATATTCACAATGAAAATAGAATACTATGGGGTTTCATTTGAGGAGTAATGGTGGATTTTTATCTATGTTTTTATTGTGGATTTATAGTTATTTGGTTTATTTATGGAAATTATAAACCAATAATAGAGAATATGTGATTAGGTTAATTACTTTTAAGTATGTGACTTTAAGAGTAGTTGATGTCATTTGGAGATACAATTTAATAGGGAAGACTAAAAAACCAAATTCTTCTAAGTTTTGGGATTCAATATTAATTTCGATTATATTGAAGGATTTTAAGGACAATTGTTTGTTGAATTGTGTTTATTTAACATTGGGGTATTGTTTGTTTAATTTTTTAAATTAAGATTTGTGTTTTTTTATCTAATGGAATATCCTTTTTGGGGGTCATCAGATTTTGTACTAATAGTTTTGTTTTTGATTAATCTCTAATGACAAGGTAAATATATAGTTTATCCTTCTTGGATCATGTGGTTCTATAGAAGTTTATTCTAGCTCCTACAGTGTGACCAAGTCTGCTTGAAAACTCATCGTTTAAAAAATTGAGTTAGTGGTGGAAATTTATTAAATAATGAAAATATACTTAAAAAGTAAGTATATATCTTTATTTACTTAGTTAATCTCATAAATAAATTCTTCATCTTTATTTAATGTAACATAAAACAAAAAAAATTTGTCCATTTAATTTTCCTACTAGGAGACTAATGATCGTTTATCCTATCACATGTTTGTGGTTTTTGTGTTTTCAACTTTCTACTGATCATGTTTTCAATCCCTCTCCATCATAACTTGACACTTAGTTTATTTTCCATGTCTATGTTTTCCTAAATGGAACCCTAGTATGAGTTATCTTGGGTACCTTTGTACTTCTCTTTCTTTCTTTTAAGGTGATAGATTTATTGACTGTTTTTCTGATATGGGAATTTCTATTATATTACTAAGAACAATTTTAATAATTTTTAGGATGAAATTATTTCAAGGAGGGGAGAATGTAACACCCCAAGCTTCCATGGTATGTTTCCCTTTGAATAATACAGCAGCGTGTGTTGTACGCAACATCAAATTCTAACACACACCACAACCAATCAAACTAGCCGTTATGAATAGTAATTCCTGATTTTTGAAATTTTATACATTTTATCTTTCAAAATAAACTTTATTTTTTGATTTGGAATATTGAAATTTTCTTAGGGTAAAATTTTGGTATTTTTCTGAAAACTTTAAATTTATGATGAATAGTTAAAATCACTAAATTTTAATTTTAAACGTTATTTTAATAGAAATAATTAATAGTGATTAATTATGAATTTGAGTGGTTTTAATGTATATTTAGAATATATGTTTACCATTTAATACAATTTTGGTAATTGGATGTAATTTCACATTTAAAGCGGACATAAACAAGCGTCAATCTTTTGATAGTCTTATTTTTATAAAAACACGCTTTTTGTTTTGACAGCAGGAATTAATTTTAAATTAATTTCTACCACTTCTATGTTTTGAATTTAGAAAAATGGATTAAATATTTAGAATCATGAGGTCCAAATTTCATAAATAGTTAACTTTTATTTTTAGACATTTTGAATAATTAATTCGGTAAATATTTTATTTACCATAGTTAAAGGGTAAATCCGGTTAATAAGGGTAAAAAAATAATATTATAATAATAATAAATTACCCTAAAACATGTCCTAACCCAATTTGTTTTTACATTTCTGAAAATTTTCATCTTTTGGTCGATTTTGGAACCCCATGGTTCCACTTGTAAGTGATAATGACACTTTATATTAATTAAGATAAAGTAAATACCAAAATGACATAAGCATATATCTTTTAGCAAAAAAAATTTACATAGGGTTATATATGTTATATTTTCGACTATAAATAATCATTTAAAATATAAAATGATTTTATACATTTTTATTTTTTATTTATAATTTCTAGACATTGAATAATTAAATTTATTTATGACACAATAATGATGCAATATTTTCCTTATTAATGAAAGAATCAAATAATTAGTATTATAAATGTTAAAATAAATAATATTTGAAAGTTTTGATGCCATAAACGAATTTTATTAGTTAATATGACATGTTAGGATTGATTAAATGATTTGTTTTATAATTAATAAAGTTTTTAAGACTTTAACAAAAATCAATTATTAAATATTTTCAAAATTGACATAAATGATTTTTTAAAACAAATATTATATTATTAATTTATATTATATTCTTAAAAATATAACGTTCGGAAAAAGGACTTATATCAGGATAGGGGTATAATTAATGGAAAAGATTGAGGTCTCTTGAAAGTTTATAGTTTGTTTATTCACTATATAATATAAAAATACAAAGTGACATGGTTAATGTCAAACTAATTAACTAAGAGTTAAAAATACAAGATAAGGTTAATAAAGTGACCCAAACCCATCTAAAACCTATTTGTTGAGTTTTTTCGACCAATAACGATCTTATTAATTAAATAATCCACTTTTAAGCAATTATAAACCCAATATGAATTCATTATAAAATAATATTTCTAGCTTTTCCTAAGGTTCCCCTCACCCCTCTTTTAAAAGGGAACTCCCACTTCTCTCTAATTCACATCTTCAAACACTTTTGGCTCCACCAACCCCTAACAAAATATCCTCTAAACTTCCATCCCTTTATCCTAGAGGCCTTCCTTTAGCCAGAAAGAAAACTTAAGAAGCCCTTTTGATCAAATCAAAATGATGAACCCGAAAAAGAGATATTGATTTCACCACCCTCTTTCAAGTTCCTTTCTACTTCCACTTATTCTTTCTTTGTCATTTCCATTCTAAAATAATAACTTCTATATATTCTATATAGTGTAATGTTATTATAAATTTTGTACAACCATATTCAGTATTCTATCCATCCTTTGAATGACATGTCACCAAACGTGCGTACATACGGCCTACCGTCTCCATGACGTGGTGTAATTGTTATTCAATATATTATTATTTGGATGGATATAATAATGATGTGTAATTCATGTAAATAATAAATATAACATGATAATGATTCTTTATATATGATATACCATCCAATTATATATTATTTTAATATCAATATAATGATATTGTCGCTCGTGCGTACGTACAGATTTTTGTCTCCATGAACACGATGGGATTCATTCCCCATCATATCCATTCAAGACTAAATTTCTTTTGTTGATTAAAAATATTGTTTAGAGACATGATATCCTTCTGGATATGAATAAGATAAAACCTACCCATAACAAACATGACTTATGTAACAAAACACATAAAATAAAACAAGTAAGTTAACACCCAAAATGACGATAATACTAAGATATTATTGACAGAGCAATTTAAAAATATCATATATGGTATCATATTATTGTATATGATCCTTTTATAATTAAAAAAAATTATTTCACCATTATAAAAGAGGCTAACCTAACCTCTACCAAGGAAAAGGAGTAAGGGGTTTCATATCACACTTTTAATTCCATGAGAATTTCATTGTTCACCACTTATTTATTGCATGTGGTGTGTGTACTGCACATGATTATATTCATTTTGTAATATAAATTAATTTACAGATGTTTACATAATCAATTTATGATCCTTATTTCAAGGGTGTATGTCTTGTAAGTTAGCAAATTGATAAGGTAATTTAAAATTTCAATTTCCACTCATTCGGCTTTATGCAAACTTCATTAATTATTTTACTCCATGATTATGTGTGGAATCACTACTCATTTTCTTATGTCATGATTTACACTCCACTTTCTGTGGATATAATTTTGATACACATAATCACTCCCTTGATAAATCTCAAGTTGTCTATATGAACTTGATAAGAGTAATTTTAACTCACTCTCCATTTATTGAGTTAAACATCCAATTCATTGGTGTTGTTTTTACAAGAATATGTGTGAATGTCATATGATTGATTTACATTGAATATCCAATCATATTTAGTGTATTTATATTTGTCACACATAATTATGTCATCGATTTAACCTTAACCTAAGGATACATTCTTTATAAGAGACTTAATCTTAATTTACATCCCATTGAGACTTCTTTGTAGTTATACACCAAATCACTTTTATATGGTGTATATAATGTACTTGACATAGTATATCATGAATCCAATTATTCTCATGATATTATAATGTGTTTATTACCTCAATTATTTTTATTCAAGTGCCTCTCTTTTGGTTAGAATCACTAACTAAAATATCATTTTTAAACGTTTTAAAGATTTATTCTTCTAAATATTTCACATTATTGTCCATGTTTTAACAATGGTTTTAGGGATTTATTTATATGGACATTAAAGTTTTAAAATTAAAATTTATTTTAAAAGTTTCAAAGTGGTATGGGATACTTTAATTGAAAAATATATTTTTAAATGGCTTTTTGACAAATAGTGTGAGTTTTAAATGATTTCAAGAAAAAGGGGGATATTTCTCCTTAATAGTTTTGATGATTATTTTCATCTATGTCAATATCCTTCATCATTCTCGATTGAGGTTAATCTGATACAATAAAATCTTCCATATTGTATCGAATGAGTTATGTTTGGCTGTGGATGTGCTATTTTTATACCATTCATGGTTTGTGGATAATGTATTGACATTTCGTATGCTAGTTTTAATACAAATGGTTATAATATGATTCAAACTTTTCATATGAGGAATGCATTGGACTTAGTAACTGATGGGTGGAGCCCGCTATTACTCCTCGATGAATCGGTAGGTCTCATGAGACAAACTATTGTCTTGGCATAAGGCTTTGACCAAATCTAATTTGTTGTCGTGGCACGAGGCCTTGAGTATGTGGTTATGATAGTCTGTCATTACGCATTCCATCATTATGAAAGTGGTTATTGATATTTCATGTGATTATTCTACTAGTAGAATATCCATTGAATAAGTAAATGGAATTATTTCATTTTATTTTTTCCATATTATGCTGAAGATCATGTTTAAAAGGCTTTTGTTTTCGTTATACATTGCCATAAATTTTGATTCTTATTTATGAAATCTTTCGCTATATTGTTATGCTTAGCATTAGAGCTCACCCATTTCAATGTTTTATTTTTCCCAAGATATGAAGAAGTATTTTATGACTTACCTATAGGGATAGTCTGAGGGGTAATGAGTGTGGTCTATGGAAACAATATTGTTGGAGTTTTTCATTTTTTGATGTAATTTGAACCTTATAAATGTATCTATTACATCCAAGGCTACTAAACTAATCGGTCTTTCAAGACATGGTCTTTTGTTATCATGCCACTGTTATGTAATAAAGCACCGACTCTGGGTAATGAGGGTCGGGGCGTTACAAATAATTCTCACACTACTGGAAAACTATCCTTTACCAACGGTTTGGAACCGTTGGTATAGGCCTCCAAACCATTGGTATAGCCTATACCAACGGTTTGGAGAACCGTAGCCAAGTAAGCCGTTGGGATAGGTCTATACCAACGGTTTTCCAAAAACCATTGGTATAGGTAATATGAAATCTATACCAATTGTAATGGAACCGTTGGTATATAAATTCAAAAAATAAATCATCCACTGGGATTTGATCCCAGGACCCCTCGTTTATCATTGAACGACTCAACCACTAACCTAACATGACTTTTGTGATCATAATTACATAAATATATATATGTATTCTCATAAATATTTTAAATTTTGATTTATATAATGTTCTCGGTACGAAGGTCTGATAAAAAATGAAAGTACCTATACCAACGGTTTTAATAACCATTGGTATAGGTCTATACCAACGGTTTTAACAACCGTTGGTATAGGTCTTTGGTTGAGATTTTGATTCTGTGTAGTATGTTGAATTTTGGGCCACCTTTCACAACGGTTTGGCCAAACCGTTGGGAAAGGTACACCTATCCCAACGGTTTGGCCAAACCGTTGAGAAAGGTGGCATATTTGGGGGCCTTTCCCAACGGTTTGGCCAAACCATTGGGAAAGGTGGCCAATTTGGGGGGCCTTTCCCAACAGTTTGGCCATGTTCTACCTTTCCCAACGGTTTGGCCAAACCATTGGGAAAAGTGGCCAACTTTGGGGCCTTTCCCAACGGTTTGGACAAACCGTTGGGAAAGGGGACCTATACCAACGGTTTTTGCAAACCGTTGGTATAGAAGCATTGGGAAAGATCTAATTTCCAATAGTGTCAGCAATTATTTTTAATAGAATTTATCATAAAATAATTATCTTATAATTACTTAATGGTCAATCAATAATCATAAATGCTTATCTATATCAGATCCATGTACATTATAAACCACCACTAGGTACCAATTATAATTATTAATTTAATTATAGATTTGGTACATATAAATTCCCTTAAAAATCATTATTTCTAGCAAAACATTCAAATTGAATAATTATAATCTTACAAAAATACATAGATCAAAATCCTAGACTATCTTCAGAAAATATATCTTACTGTTACGATTTATAATATATCGAAATAACTCATTTAATATCAACAAATACATATACATGTTTATAGACAATATTAATATATGGATTCTAAAACCACAAATAAAATTATCATGATAATTTCCATTAATCAATATTTGTCTAGTAGTGACATGTAGGCAATGAATAAGGGAGAGAAGAAAGGGGTACGAAAATAATCCTCTTCTCAGAATTCCTCAATTTTAGTGTAATCAATTGTTTCTCATATTTTATAAATAAATATCATATTATGAGGTAATTTATAATATATTGATTAAATAAATTAAATATATTCTATTCACATCCTTTAGTCAAATCAAAAACTAAAAACAACCATTTATCAAACTACGACCCCTAATGAAACTCTTACTAGCCCACCTTAGGTTCTTATTTTCCACACTCCATTAATATCAACCCCACCATATTAATTCAATTAATAAAATATGTTTCAAAATAACCATAGGATCATTATTTCAATAATTAAATTTCTATGATTTAAAATTCCCAATAATTAATTATCTAATTAATTATAAAAATCTGTGGGTTATACAAAATATCTATATGATAGTATTTAGATATATAAATTTACATTATTTAATACAAATTTAAAATTTTATAACATGATAAATTTGATGATTCTGAGAACCATTTGTATTAAATCCACAATTGATCTTATCATATAAGTCACAAATTAGAGGAGAGACCTTTTCTTGTGGTACCATGATAAATAAAATATATTTTCCCATATTATTAATATTTAAAACATAAAATTTATTATGAGTCCATTGGTGCTACATTCAGTACTTTCAGTGACATTTGGGTATCATATTCAAGTATTATTAATTATAGTAGATAATTAATTTCTTTTGTGTCAATATCAAAATATTTTTCCAAAAATTTATTATTCTTCCTTTTTGATAGTTTTGTCTCCATATTATACATAAACATATATATAAATTCTTATAAAAATTAAATGCTTTTAAATTGTATGGTATTTATATTATTATAAAGTTCATTGATATCTATCAAAAATTTCGTAATGATTTTTGATAAAATATTTATTGAAAATATATTCCATTACTCCATTTTAGAAACATGTCATTTTTATAATTGAATGATATTTTTTGAAACATATATTTATATAATTAGAATAGTTTACATTTTGTAATCGTTCTATATGATCAGAAAAAATGAATACTTTAGAATAAATATTTTCAGTATTAAAAAATAAATGGATTGAAATATTATTTCTAAAGTATAATTAAAATTTTAAAATTACTTCAAAATTGATAACTCATATAACCCTGTGTATTCCAGTTCTTTGAATTAATATAAACATTACCATAGAAGACCCAACTATGTTGGAAAACTATGTTTATAAACTTTTTCAAAATTATAGTTTTTGATACATCTTCTCAAACTGAATAGTGAATGATAAATTATTATTGAAACATTGTAAAATTTAAATATTATAAAAACAATCCATAGAGTAATTATTTAGTGTGAATGTCTTTCAAAATTAATATACTATGGTGTAAAAAAATAACTAATGGTTAAATTACATTTAATTTTTTACCACATTCAATGATTACTTAATAATAATGAAAAATATGGTGTTTTTAAATTGTAACATACAAGTAATTGAGAAGTCTACTTTTTTTATAATGTGTTTTAGAAAGTATTTTGGACTTTCTGTAAAGAAACTAGAGAAAAAAGTAGAAAATAATTTATATATGATGTCAATGATTTTTATCTTATACATTGTGACACCAATCGTGAATAGAATACTCTATATAATTCATTTTAAAATATTGTAAATATAAATAATAATAAATGTATTATTTACAGATTAATAACTATATTAGAGGAGTATAAATTTTCAGAGTAATTTTACAAAAAATAATATAAAAATTTATTGACAGCTAAAATAAAAGTTTAAATTAAATATATTTAGAAATGACTAATTATCTGATATATCAAAATAAAAACCCTTCTAGTAAAATATTTTATAATATTTTAGTGATTCATATTCATGAAAATTATGAATAAGATTCAAAAAAATATTTATAAAAAAGGGGAACATATTTTCAATGGGAATATATCCTGTGTAAAATGATAAAAATTAAGTAATATAATATTATAGAAAAAAATTATTTTAATTTATTTCAATTTTATTTAAGACAATAACATTATAATACCAAACAATAGTTAACAATATGTAATTTATAATAATATTTCATTTTTTTATTGTTTTCAGGATGAAGTTTGTAATGGTAAAAAATAAAATTTTGATATATGATTTTTTGGTATGAGTGATGAATATTCTCAATTTGGGAGATAATAAACATTAAATGATATTAATGGATGTAAAAAATTTAATATATATATATATATATATTTAACTTTTCTTCTAAATACTATAATGTTACAGTTATTTAATATGCATAAAATTTTGTAATCATATAATAGAACATTATTATTTGATAAATCTTTATAACATAATGAATAAGAATAATTCCTTCATAAAACACAAGGATAGATTCATAGGATTCATAATTATCAATTATAGAATATAATTGTGAAAAATAAAAAGGATTTCTATAGTTTAAATATATCACAAATATCTTATTTTCTCAAGATTGATAAATATAAAATTGTTATGGTTTTCTTTAATGTAATATTAAAATTAAAATAAATATTAAATATAGTTACACATATACTCAAGTTTTCATTGCATATGTTAATGACATATTTCATTTTTAGAAAAATATTATATATTCAATGAGTTTCTTGAATAAATGAATAAATAATTTTAGATATAAAATCTAGTTGAAACATGCCATTTTGAATACAATAATTTTTTCAAAAAAATTATATAGTTATAAATAAATAAAAATATTCCAATGTAAGTCTAATTTTTTTTGAATAGAATAATACATATAAGATTTCACAAAAATTAATTTTTTAATGTTTAGTAATGATGATTCTCGAAAAAGATTGATTCTAAATGAATTGGGAAAACACATTAAATGATTCATATATGTTGCAAAATTTTAGAATAAAACATTTTATATATGTTTATTATGTTTAATTGTTTAAAGTGACCGAAAATAGTCACACATGGAGTATTCAAGGAATATTCCGTGATTTATTTTGGATAATATGATATATGGGTTTTTTCTATAAGATATGATTCAAATGAATTTTTATGAATTATCAACATGTATTGGGGAAGTGATTTATTTGATATCAAACATAAATCATTGGGGATATTTGACGTGGAAGGAAACAAAATCCGTTATCTATATGAAAAATGAAACACATTTTAACATAAAATTTGAATTCATGATTTTACTTCTATTATATAATAATTCATTGAAATCCATTTGATAAAATATCTACCCAGAGTTTTGAATTTTTTTTATGTTCCATTGAGATTTATTTAGGACATCAATGTATAGGAAATTGTTCCAAGTCTTCAATTCATTAGTAAAAATAAAATCACATTGATATTAAATATTACATTATAGAAACTTATGTTCTAGAGGGAAATAGGATTCTAACGATTACCTTTTATAAAACTTAACAAAAAAATTGAATAAATTTAAAATTAAATATTTCTCAAGTTTGGGAAAAGTGGATGATAACCCTATTAGAAGTAAATTTTTTTGAATTTTTTAAACCTATTATTTCTATATTACATAATGTCGTGTCTTCAGATAGTATAAATAACTTAATACTAGAAATTTATCATGTTAAATCAAACAATTTTTCTTCAAAGAAGATAGACATACAAGAGATATCATCTTGACCATAATAGTTAAAAACAGGGACAAAGTAGTGGAGATGATTTTAACAATCTGGTATTGAATTACTGTTTGCTAATTATCCAAAATATTTATAAATTTTTCATTTGAGGGAAATAAATTTCTAAATAAAATCAACCAATATGGTTGGGTATTCATGAGTGTTTCATATTGTGAATAGATATTGACGGAATTTTTTTATTCATTTTTTATAAGAATAAATATTATTTTAACAAAACATGGGAGATGAGAAGTCGTAAGTGTTTGGGATTTAGGATTATGGTATCAAATCCCCCGGGAGAGAATTAATAACCTATGTAATGTTTAAGGTATTGATTTTGGGTTATTTATATTTGAAGATGAAAATTTAAAATGGTGTTTTATATTTCAATTTTATTCTTATGTGATGTTTCATTCCACACGTATTTATTCACAATAAAGTGATGATGTTGTAAAGATACATTAAATGAAACTATTTTGTATTATATTATTAATTATCACCAAATGGAATTAATTTATTCAAAAATAACATGTTACATCACTATTTCTTACGTCACATTATTAAATATTTCATACAATGAGGTAATATTGAAATTATATTTACAAAAAATGTTGACGATGTTAGTAATGGGATTTTCGAATGGTTATATTATGAAGGAATATGGTTAGAGTCATTTTAATGAAAACTTTTGTTAATGGAAATATATATATGAAAATAATCAGGAATCATTTCATGGGTCACTATCACATAGTAAAATGTTACCATGAAGAACAAGGCAATCAACAGTTTTATTTATTTTATGAAACCATGAATTTGACCAATATAATTTACATTTCACTTATGTTTACAATGAAATTGATCAAAATATTATCGAATATATATTTGATGTGGTCATGAATTCAAAGAAATTACCATGAATATTATTTTTTAAAAGGATCGTAACTATATAGTTCTAAATAATATGAGATATAGTCGAAGGGAATCTAAATTTAAATCTATTCTATCTTTTTAAGAGTTATTATTTTAAAATTTAAGAGAGATATTACCCTATATGATATAAGCATACCATAATTACATCACACTATTTTATCCTAATGGAAAATCATATTCAATATAGATTTATTAAAAATTTAATATATTATTTTGAATGTAATAATGGGGGATTATATTATAGGGTTATTTAATTATATTTTCTAAAAGAATATATTATTCAAATGGATATATATTATATCTTTCCATGGGTTGATGATGACATTAATTTTATGGGATATTATTAATATTCATTTAAGGATAAATTATAATTTTTTCACTATGATATATTTTTTGAATATGAATAAAATATCAATAAAGGGTGTAAGGGCATATATCCATGTACAATCATCCTTTTTGTGTACATGCAGCTCTTGATGCATAAAATAGAACTAGAGTGATTCTAAAGGGGTAAATCATCTAAAATATTTAATAGGTCAGAATACATGACATGTGAGTGGTTTTTATTTCATGTAAGTGCAGTTCACAACATGTTTGGGATGGATCCTAGGGATCTTCATGAACTGAATTAACTCATGGATAAATTCCTTAAGGTGATGTGTTTTTTAGAGGGGGGAAAATAGATAGTAATAGGAAATTTATTCTTTACACACCGTGTAAATACCCTGTACAATGTTTTTTATAAAATGATCATAGCTTGGTATTTATTCAAAGAACTATAGACCTGTCGATTCTAGGAAATTTGGATACCATTTTCATCAGAATTTGGTGATTACTTCAATGGCGATTGATCCTTGGATTCTTGAATTTTTTTTATGGTTACCCAAGGTGAATTTTACCTATTTTCATATATTTCTTCAATCTAGTTAATCTCATTTTCATCATTCCATGTGATAGTATATCATGTTCATGTTTGAAATGGATTTTATTGGTTGTTTTTTTGTGAAAATATCCGACATGGTCATTGGATGGATGTATATTCTTTTTGTATTGGTGATCGAGATTCACAATGTCGGTTGGTCTCCATGTGAATATCATTTAATCCTTTCAGGTAGAGGATTTGTTGACCCTATATTTATGTATATGCAATATTTAATTGAAAAAGGTTTAACCCTTAGGTTGGAAACATAATTAACCACATAATATTTTAACTGAGTGAAATAATTTTGTAGTGATTAGATTTTGATTCTTTATAATGTTATAGTGAGTTTCCTCTAGTTTTTTTATATTGTAATTTCATTTCTATAATTTTTACCATGTTCATGGTATTGTAATAACATGTTGATATTGATAGAAAACATAAATGTCTAATTAATATATAATTAATTATCTTATGTATAATTAAAGAAGATTCATGTAAGTAATTTAGGGTCAGTTATGATTTTATGTTCATCAAATTGGTGTAATATTTCAATTTTAATTGAATTGGTTATTCTAATACATGATGGATTTGGTTATTGAATTATAATCATGTTAATTCATGGTGATAATAATAAATTAATTATTAATTGATAAAGTTACTCTCTTAGAATGTTGAAATTTTAATAAATTCTAAGAGAATTTCTTTACCTTTTGTATATTATTATAGCTTGATACATAAGGTTTCCCTTAGTCGAAACCAATTAATTACGAATTAGTTAACTGATGTTGGAAGAAGAACTTATTGTGTGATATATTTAATTATTAGGCAATGGGTTACCCTTTTTTAAGAAGGAAGAGTTTCTAATGTTAGATACATGAGATATCAGTTATGAGTAAAGGATGTATTACTTGTTTTAGGGAAAAGATTGTCCTATTGGGTTTGCTTGTTTTTTCTTGATGCTTTCATGATGTGATATGGATTTGACCCTTGCTATTTTGTTATACTGGATTCCTGGATGTGATGTGATCATTGGATAACTGAGCATAGGATGGATGATGTGATATGTGGATAGGGAGGCCAATTTGATCTAGTGTTTTTTGATGCATGTGATGTTTAGATGTATCTAGATATGCATGTGGGTGTTAGGGGGTATTAAAAGATGATGGAATTGGATGAATATGGGATTACCCTCTTTTATGACGGTATGTGCTATGTTACTTATTTATTAATATATTTAATGGTAGATGGTTTGGTTTCAAATCTATTTCATTTTCCTTCCACATTATTTAAGAAAGTTGGATGTGCTTTGATTTATGTATCCTTTAAGTGGAATATTAGGATGATTTTTATAAATTACTAGGTATATGGATTGATTCTATAATGAATAAATAATTCTTAACCAATGTGGTCGGTGTTCATATAATTGATCTTATAAATTATGTTATCCTTGATAAACCAAAGAATCGGTTTGTATCGTGCTTTAATGGAATGGAATTTACCGTGATGATTAATTTAATATAATGTGGAATAATGTTAATTTTTAATTAATTTGTTATTAATTAATTAACATAAATTTTATTTTTAATGAATAGAAGTAATTTATGTAGCTATTTTAAATTTTTCTGTTCTTATATGATATCTCATCTTAGTAATGGAAGCTAGGAGTCTGAGCGATGTTACCGGTTTTTGGGTATAAAATATCGTTATGCCCATAGTGTGGTTGGGAGATATATTATATCCTATATATTTTGTGATTTCATATGCTTCCCCACCTATGTCTATTAGGGAAACTATCACCTAGTGAACACAAAGAGGGGGTTTTTACCATCATCTTGGTGAGAGGATGGATTGCTACTACCCCCTCTAGCCCCACTATCTTCTATTGGATGTTACATGCACTGGTATGCATGATGTTTAGTTTTCCCATATAATAATTAGTGGTCTATGATGTCTTTTTTTACACACATTTATCATTGGATATAATTTCAAAAAGATTATTCAAGGCATGATAGGTATCACTTTTGATTGGTTCAGGTGCATACATGTTGTATATGTTGTAATGAAATGAGGTATAATAGCCGATGTGTGATAAAAATTATATGATCTTTAATGGATCCCAAAACTAATCAATTATTAAATATTGAAATGTGTATGGTAAAATGTGATGATGTAATGATAGTGGTGAATATTTTGATGCATTAACAATGACTCTTTTTCATGGCCTAGTTTGGAGATAAATGCTTAGGAACTGTGACGTAAGTGGATAGAGGAAATCTAGTTGGGATGTGGGAGCGATGTACCCTTGCTGTCCATTATAATATTATATTCACTCTTTTATGTGATACTTAGTGAGTCTAATCTGTGGATATGATGGGAATGTAGTATACCTATTTAGGTGATAAGTTATTTTCATTATTGGTCATTGCTCATTAGAATGAGATCTGTATATTTTTCTCAAGAGGCTCTTGGGAGAATCCTATTTTGAATACAATTCTTATCCCACAACGTACATATAAATAATTTTCATGTTATTTATATAATATTCATGATTGTTCTATACTGTACTGGATCATGGTTTTATAAGAGTTTATTAAGCTTCATTGTATCAAATATTTTTACCATTGTGGTTATGAGTAGTTTTCCATTCAGTTGTTCAACAATGTATCAAACATAATTTTATCATTTTGGATTTCAATATGAAAATATCTGAGATGGTGTTTTTTTTGTATCCTTGTTATATCCACCTTATGCGTGCTTATGTTAGAGGTAAATTCCTCTAATATAATTTTTTTTTCCCTTGGTGCTAGTCTTCAACCGAGGGCCTACTGGTGGAGGAAATCAATAAATCATCATCGTTGTCACATATTTGTGTTATTTTTGTAGGGATATGGTCATGAGAGAGTTGTAGAAATGGTTTCAGATGAGTTATAGGATGGATTTTGAATTTATAAAATTTTGATATTTCATGGAATGGTATGGAAATAATGTTAGTGAATTTTCGTAGTCAATGTAAACATATGAGACTGGCTGAGAAACTGGTATTTTGGTCCCCTAGTGATTTGATATAAGAAACATTAACATTATTGAGCCTACTAAATGAAGTCATAATGGCTACAAGGTAGATAATTATTAATTAATCATGCATCATTATGCTTTTCTCGTGATTCTTAAATTTGTACACCATCAGAATTTTTAAAACAATATCATGTTAATAAATAAATTTATAAATTATTATTAATTATTCCATGTTCTAGGTTTAGAAGATTTCACTCTTTGTTTCTTTTTATTCATTGCCCTAGATGAATTTCCTATATAGTTTAACACAAAATAAGATATGTATGATCTCATAGTATATCTCTATAGAGTATAAGTCAAAAAAATGAAACATGGAGGAGAAAACATTTAGAGTATCATCACTAGAGTCTTTATAAGTATGATTGATCTATTTCAGATTCATTAATAGAAGATAAATTGGAGGAGGTTGTGTTATCATTTAGTTTAATTTATGGTCTAGAGGAGCACTAATTTTCATTGGATATAATTATGTTTCATGGAGAACTAAGGTAGTTGTGGATCTTATTCCTCATTGATCATGAGGAGTTGGAAATCATGGGGGGAGATGTTCTTTGACTAGTTCTACAAAGAGTTTCTTTATTTCACCATAATGTTAGCAAGTCACCATGGCATTCTTACCCTTCAATATGGGAGTTCTAGTGTTCAAGAGTTCGAGATCCATTTTAGGGACCTTATTCAATATTGTTTACACATGATTCCATATGAAGATGATAGATAGATTAATTAGGATGAGGCTTTTCATCTAGAGATATCCATCACTAGGTCTCCATGTTACTATTGAAGGCGTAATTCATTTTTATAGAAAGTGAATAGGTTATTGAAAGGATGTTAAACATAATCATGTTTTCATTGGTGGCATGTGGTTATGGTTTTTTATGAATCATTTCTATGGTATTGGGTACCCAGTTGTCCATAGATATGAGCTTTTGATCAACCGAAGGTAGGTATAATCCTTCATAATATAATTTGTATGGGGGTGGAAGCTCTTATAACTATGCCAAGGAATCATAAAAATATTTTTCTTATGGTTAATGTGATTAATAGCAGTAAGAGTGACCGATCTTTTAGAGATTTATCTATGAGCTATGGTGTCTTCTTCCCATCCCTCTATTGAGATAGATTCAACAAAGTCAGTGGTAGCATGATACTCCGGTTTTGGATCACTAGAGAGGATATGGGATATCAGAGTTTATCCCCAAGGAAATCCTCATCCTTCGGGATAATTGACTAACCACATATGTGGTGTTTAGTAGGAATAGAGAGTTTGTAAGGTAGGTCATGAACATCTTTATTCATTAGTGTTTCAATCTTCATGAGATCCAGATAGATTTCGATATTCCATTTACTTTTTTCCTTGCGTAAGTTCATGGTTTTTTTGACATAAGACATATATTATCCTTTATATCTCATATCTTCATCTATTATTTCTTTATTTATGTTGAGAGTATTCCCACCCCCTTGGTTTTTAATACACCTATTAATGGTCAGAAAATTTTTTATGATGTATGTGGAGACTGTGACCTAGTGTCGGGGTAGCACCGCTCATGAGAATATTTACAATGATTATAGATATGACCCTATATCATCATCCTAAAATGTACTGGTTTAATTTGTTTCAAGATATTATAGATTAAAATAGGAGGAATTATGTGTTCTAAGATGACGGAGGAGTGAATGTAGTGATTGTTGGAAAGAGATACCCTTAGATGGATCCGGGGCATGTTTTTTCCTTATCACCTTGGGGTGGGCCTATTCTTCATGAAGAAGGTCAGTGAAACATTGTAGCTTTAAATCAATTATCATTGCACAAATAATGTTTTAGTGAACTACCAATGTCATATTCCATGTATTGATGATTTTTTAGATTAGATGAAAGGAAAATGTTAGTTCTCAAATATTAATTTGATTTCAATATATCATTAGTTGGGGGTAACGAATGAGGATATCACAAAGAATACTTTTCATTATTCTCATGGGCATTATGATTTTGTTATTATATTCACTTGGAGTGAAAAAAAATCTACCTATGTTCATGGGGTTGATTAATGCAATGTTCAAAGAGTTCCTGGATAAGAAGTTGTTGGTTTTCATCAACTAAATCATTATGTTCTCCACTTCTGAGGAGGGCCGTGCAAAATATCTACATGACATTTGGGGAGTTCTTCATCATGATTATTTATTCAAGAATTGGTTAAAGTGTGTTTTCTGGGATCTTGAGGTCATGTTATTATGGAATGAGGTATTTTAATGGAGAGTTGATGTGGATCCTTCAATGGTTGACATAGTTGTGTCTTCAGAAGCCCCAAAGATAGTGGAAGAGGTACAAATTTTACATGGTCTTACAGGATATTATATAAGTTTTATAGTTTATTTCCAATTGGTATATATCCTCTAATTCCCTTGACCTAGAAGGAGTAATTGTTACTGTAGACTAACCTATCTGAAGAAGATTTTGAGTATATATAAGAGAAGTTTTTTAGTGCTTCAATTCATTATGTTCTATTAGAGGGAGATTAGATTGTGGATGTATATGATGATTAATATATTATATTGGGTTGTGTTCTAATTATAATAATATAAAAAATTTCTTATGGTTTTGGGAAGTTTTTTTTTTCAGGATCATAAGTATGCCACCCATGATCTAGAGTTGGATACAGTTGTGTTTTCGTTGAAGTTGTCACAACATTTCCCAATCAGTGAGTGTTTTTGAGTTTTATTGACAATTATAGTATGATGTAGGACATATACCATTATATATTGATCTTTATTCAATGTTATTTTATGAAATTATTACAAGATTATAGATTCATGTTTTTATATACATTTAAAAAGGATAATTTTTTAGCTGATTCACTAATTAGGGTTCCAAATACTAGTGTCTGGTGGGAATTTGGGTATTCCATGGGAGATATAGAAGAAATATCAGTGGTTTATTTTGAAATTGGAAAGGATATAAGAAAATGATTTTTTCTTATCAGAGTACAGTCATTATAAGTGTAGTAGATGGACGAGTCCAATTTTAAGGATTTTGGGGTAGGGGTAAGGAGACAACGAGTTGATTTTGGAGATGTTGTTAATGGTTGTTCTGAGAATTGATCGCATTGGGTGTTATTATAAGGCCCTGGCCTTAAACCTTAATTAATATTGAATTAAATGAATAATTCACGTTGAGTATCTTTTCAGGTTTAGAGTTTTATAGAATTAGATCATAAATCATGAAATACATTCCACATTTAAACAAAGTGGTTACATAAAAGATAGTATTAGTTTTTTCCCATGAATGGAATAATATTTAAAATAAAACATGGATTCTTTCTTGACACTTCCTTGACACTATCATCATATCATGCACTTTTCCCATGACCTATGAAAAACATTTCAAAAACATGGGATGAGCATAAAAAGCTCAGTAAGGGATATAAAAGTACGAAATGAAAACATTAGTCCATGTATGCAATCATACTTTACTCATAAAAAATAATCATTTTAACATACCTCATCAAATAATGAATAAATCATAGAAATCATAATACATAAAGGTAACTTGAGGCATTCATAATATTCTTACGTAGGGAGTAACCCTCTTGGTTATGTTTGGAATACCCACCACAGTATATTCCCTAAATATCTTCGGAGAAACCTTAATGTTTAACTCCTTCGCATTACCCAATGCATTGGAGAGCTATATTGGGCTCACCTGCCCTTAGTTTATCACGGAACCACCCGTCTTCATAATAATGCCCAAGAACCATAACATAATCGTATCACATAAAGCATGCATAAAGTAAACAAAACATTTCCACTTTTAAATCACAAGATATCAATACAACACATTGATATAAAAACATTATGAAAACTATTTTCAATACCAAAATAAAAGAAAAGTAAAACATGGTATTTATTTTTCTTTTAAAAAATGGTATGGCTTGTAGAGGAATCTGAATCTCAAATAATGGCCACGACGGCAGTGAAGTCATTGTCGCCGCATACGTACGACAAGAACATTCCCTTTTTTCGTTTAGTAAAACGCTTCATATAAAAATGATTCCTTTTGGATAAACATAAAATTCAAAGGGGTTTATACGCCGTATAAAAGAAGGTTTTTTATAAAACAAAATATCCCTCAATGAAAGGAGATTGAGACGAAGTCCCATACAAAGATGGTATCCTCGGATTAAGGATAAATCAGTTACATAATTATGTGTGATAAATGAATACACCAAATATAAGTGGATATTAAGTGTAAAAAAATCATATTTTATTCACAGATATTCATAGAACGACATATTCAAGGAGTACATGTTTATCCCAAAGAATCAAAATTGGGTGAAGAATTTCCCTTGCAAAACCTGACAGCCTAACGGCGTCACTTCAAAATTCATAAAATGAGTTTACGAGAGATAAAAAGGGGTATCTCATCACTTGGACATAAAATTTATAGCAATAAGGATATATAAGAACATATCCCATCATAATAATATTAAAAGACCTAAAAAATAAGTCTTTTAAAATGAGGAGGGTGAATGGTTCCCTTACCGAATTTGGTAACTTCTGAAACGTACACCCCATGAAAGAAGGACTATACAACATTGATGTAAATACCCATAAACGAAATTTATATTACACCAAGAGTAGAATAATGGTCAGTACATACACCACTCAATGGAAAATGGTGGAAAATGTAGCATAAATCTCACATGAAAAAAAGTGCGATGAAAAATCCCTTATGAAAACTCGGCAGCCTAACGGCGCCACTTAAAACATAAAAAAATGGATTAATGAGATCAAATAGGGTCTCTCATAATATTAACATAAAATTTACAGCAAGAGTAATATAAAAGAAAATCACCCAACATAACAAATATGAGCTTAAAAGAAGTGACATAAAGGAGAGTACTTTAAAAAAAATAGAGAGGTTGGATCTCTTACGAAAATTCGGCAGCCTAACGACGCCACTCAAAACATCCAAAATGGATTAATGAGATAAAAAATGGTCTCTATTCATATAAAAAAAAGTACAGTAAGAGTAATATAAAATAACATCCCAATCATAAGAAATATGATCGTAAAAGGAATGACATAAAAGAGTGTACTTAAAAGGAAAGAGAGGGGTAGGATCCCTTACCTCGAGTCCGACATGACTCGATCATTCTTTAATCTCCTGAATAATAAAATTTGGTAAATTTATATTTTCATAAGGACGTACTTTAAATATTATTATTCATTTCATATCACATAATATAGTGTTATAATAATTGGTTAATAAAGTGAGTTCATATCTGACGTTTTTGTCGATGTTCGGTACATGAGTAAAAATTGAACTTGTTGGAAAATAGGTTTCCATGTAGTTATAGGTACATCATATCCAGAATAGTATTGATGTTTCAAATATCATATATATCCATTACATATTCATTTTATACTATTCCATAGCATTTGGAGATAAAAAAATTAAAAGCATCGTTCATGGAGACGGTAGGCCGTACGTAGGCATGAATGCTACTTTCATTTTTGTCTTATTAATGGAATTAAAAGAAAATGAGATATATATATATAATAATTCCAGAATGATATCCATAATTTAGATGTAATATATTACATATATATCCATTATATATATGTACTTATAATAGTACATAATATTTGGAGATATGAAATGAAATGTACCGTTCATGGAGACGGTAAGCAGTACGTACGCATGAACGCTACTTTCATTTCCTTTTTTTGTATTCAATGGAATGAAATAACGAGGATATAAAGGTATATTATAATTCCAGTAGGATATCATATGTAATACCATTAATTACATCCTTTATACGTCCCACATATGGCATTAACGATTTAAATCACTTTGAGTTGGCGGTAGTCCGGACTTTCTAAAATGAAGATATCGCGTTTACCCATAATGGAAACCATAAAGGTATGCCATAAATGAAAAATACAGAATCTTAAGGAAACAATAAACATATTATATATCATATATTAATATTGTGACATCTTAATGGCCGCATTTTAAGGTGTTAAGATAATATTGAACAATCATCGTTTCGTGATGCAGTAATTTTCCATCCACAGAAACAGTATGTTCTTTAACCATTAGATGGAGGTGTGTGAAATTGTAGCTTGAATACATCTTATAAAAAAATCCTAATATATTTTAGATACAGTTTTTGTTACAAAAACATGTAATAAAAAGAGTTTATGGGTTTGGAGAAGCAAAATAAAACAAAAGAACACAAGGGAAGACCATACCTTTAAATCGGGTAACTCTCTTTGATTTTGAGCTCAAAGGCTTCCTTGGAAATGACTCTGCCCAAAGTGAGGATTCAATGATAAATATAGGGATGTGGAAAGATGAAATAGGCAGGGTTTTGCCGATCCAAAGGCTTTAGATGTGTGTTTATGGTGGTAGAGGTGGGGGCCTTTTATAAGAGGAGAGGAGGGGCACTCTTGGAAAGATATAAAATTTTACTTTATTATAAAATGATTTTAGGATTTTAAAGGCCCCAAAAGGATATATTTCGAGGATAAGGTGATAAGGTTTCTAAATCCACCCATCCAATAGGTTTTTGACATGTTTATGACTTAGATTTCACACTATCTTCTCATTTTATTTAAATCGTTCATTTATGAGGTAATCACTGCGTCATCACGGTGTCATAAATAAATTAATTTATTTAATGTCTAAAAATTATAAAAAAATATCATTATGTACGAAATCTTTTTATATTTCAAATTAATATTTATAGTAAAAAATATGACTTATATATCCACATGTAAAAATTGTTTTATTAAGAAAAACATGTTTGTGACATTTTAATTTTAACTTTAAATAAAAAGGTATTAATGTCATTTTCCAACCAAAGTGGCTCCATGGGGTCCCCAAGTTGACCCATGGATTTTATTGGTCGTCCATGACACATCCAATAAGTGTAGGACATGTGTCATGGTCATTTCATACTACTAAAACATTATTTTTACCGTAAATTACACTAATTACCTCTAATCACGATTAAAAACAAAAGAGTTACTATTCACCAAAAAATTATTTTAATCCCATTGAACCAAATTTTACATCCTAATGAAAACCATGTATGTAGTATTTTTTAAATTCAAACCACAGAAGTGGTAAAGTTTCATTTAAATGGAAAAACAGTTTTTAAACTACCACTTAGTGGTTTCACTATTCATCAAAAATTGAAGTTTTTCAGAAAAATACCAAAAATTCACCAAAGATATATTTGATATTAAGAATTAAAAATTGATGTATATTTTACCAAATTCAAAAAATATAAGTTTCATTAATTATTTTAATAATTAATTCCTGCTGTCAAAACAAATATCGTATTTTTAAGAAACAATATCTATTAAAAGATTGGCACTAGATTAAGTCCAATTTCAAAGTGAAATTAATTCCAATGACCACTATTGGATTAAATGGTAAAAGTATATTATAATTTCACTTTAAAAACAATTCAAAATATTATCTAATCATATAATTAAATTAGATTAAAAAGAGGTTTTGAATTAAAATACAACATTTTTCACTATTCATTAAAAAATGAACTTTATCGGATATATACCAAAAATTTCTACAACGTAAATTTTGATTTCCTGATTCTAAATAAGAATTTTATTTTGTCAAATATAACACATAAAATTTTCAAAAGTGGATTTAAAAGAGGTTCACCATCAAAAGGCGGTTAATCGACCTTTTAAAGAATATTAGAATGTCTATGCTTAAAATTGGATTCATTCACATTTTTAATCCTCTAACATTTATTATAAAAAGTAAAAATATTTGACAAACATATATAATCATTTTGTAGTTAGTTCTGTTCATTTCCACCATTACAACAGCTGGGTGTTAACTACCATTTAAAATAATATTATTTTATTATTAGAGTGCAACGTAAGATTCCGAGGAAACTGATTGTTGCGTATTGGGTACTCCATCAAGCATAGCATCCCTTTTAAAGTAATATTAATATTTTATTGACAAATATGGATAAATGTGAAAATTTCATATTCTTTATTTACCTGGGGTGTTACTTCCTCCCCCCTTTTGGAAATTGTGTCCTCGCAATTTTAAAATTGGGCTTGGAAACGTCATTGAAAATCCCACATCAGAACCAGAGTCAGTAAAACAATCACATTAAAATAAATAAAGAGAAGTACAAAGGTCAACCGAGTTAACCCATACTAGGATTCCATGTTGTAAAACATGGATATGGAGGAAAAAACAAAGGGTCATGTTCAAGGGGAGAGTGATAGTAAACATGTCTAGGATAAAGTTAACCATAAGAAAATCACAAACCTGTGATGGGTTAAACGGTATTCCATTCCCTAGTAGGAAAAGTTAACAGAAAATTTTTTTGTTTTAAGTTACTCTTCATTGAGGAATTTATTTTTTAGCTTAACTAAATCATAATGAAACATACTTACTTGTCACATAGACTTTCAACTTTTACTAGATTCCTTAATCAAAATCATATTTTCTCCAAAAGACGAGTATTTAGGAAGTCCTATTCGCATTAAGAGTACTATAATCAACATCATGAGAATCACCTAATCCACAAAAGAGAAATATATGTTTCCCAAGTATTTAGACAAAAACCAAAACCAAAATTGTTAGTATCAGATCAGATAATCCACAAAATTATAATCCTTTATAAAAATAAATCTCTTCTTAATCTCCAAAATATGTCCAAAAAAACAAAAATTTCAACGAAGAACAATTGTAAAATAAGATTGAAACTCAAATAGTTTAAGGATTTATTCACATAGTCTTCCAAGGTAAAAATTAACTTTTATCTCCAAATAACATCAGTTGCTCTTAAATTATCATATTGAATAGTAATTAACCTAATCACGTATCCTCCATGATAGGTTAATCATTTCCATAGATAACCCAAAATAAACTTACTAATGATTCCTCAAAATCATCTAACTAAAAAGAATTAGTCAAACTAACTAGGGACGTCACGTAGTCCAGTGGTAGGCGATAAATACCAGTCGCAAATTGGTTGTGGGTTCGATAACTGCAGCATTGTCCGACGGTACGGGTTGTCACACGGTCGGCGTGTTGTCCTTTTTCCAAAACTATATAATTCTTAAAACATTCCCCAAAACGAGATAAAATATTCAAAAATAATCATAACATATTTTAACCTCAAGTTTATCTCATGCCTTTCATTTTGCATCATAACATATAATGACACAAAATTACCTCAAAAGTAAGGATCATATAAACACTAATGGTTGCCTTTATAATTATTACCCGAACTTCCACATCGATTGGTCATCTCGTACATGATGCATTATAGAACATACCAAGGTTCAAGTGGTTGATCATGAATCTTTGATAGTTGGTTTAGAACAACCACGAGTTTCCTCATTGAATCCCCCATTTCATCCAGTCACTTAATCAGAGAACTACCACAGTTTCCTTCAAACCTATTGTAACTTTGGTGCCTGCTAGATCCATCCATTCACTAAAAACAGAAATGTCAGTGAGATTATATCAACAAAACCATCATGTACTAATGATGAAGATAAACCCTAAGATATACTTACCCATTCACTTTATCTAAAACTAGGACTATTTCTGAAATCCTAACCATTATGGTAATGTCACTTATGCTTTGAGAATACCCTAACCTCTAAAGTTATCTAAACCGACCTCTGATACCAACTATAAGGCCCCACCCTTAAACCTTACTTAATATTAAATTAAATGAATAATTCACATTGGGGATCCTTTCAGATTTAGAGTTTTAGAGAATTAGATCATAAATCATGAAATACATTCCACATTTATACAAAGTGGTTACATAAAAGATAATATTAATTTTTTCCCATCAACGGAAACATATTTAAAATAAAACATGGATTATTTCTTGACACTTCCTTGACACTTTCATCATGTCATGCACCTTTCCCTTGACCTGTGAAAAACATTACAAAAACATGGGATGAGCATAAAAAGCTCAGTAAGGGATATAAAAGTATGAAAAGAAAATATTAGTCCATGTATGAAATAATACATTACTCAAAAAACATAAGCATTTTAGCATACCTCATCAAATCATGAATAAAGCATAGAAAGCATAAGACATAAAGGTAACTTGAGGCATTCATAACATTCTTACGTTGGGAGTAACCCTCTTGGTTACATTTCGAATACCCATCACAGTATATTCCCTAAATCTTTTCAGATAAACCTTAATGTTTAACTCCTTCGCGTTACCCAATGTATTGGAGAGCTATATCGGGCTCACTCGCCATTAGTTTATCATGGAACCACCCTCCTTCATAATAATTCTAAATAACCATAACATAATCGTATCACATAAAACATGCATAATGGAAACATATCATTTCCACTTTTCAATCACAAGATATCAATACAACACATTTATATAATAACATTATGAAAACCATTTTAAATACCAAAATAAAAGAAAAGTAAAACATGGTATTTATTTTTCTTTTAAAAAAGGTATGGCTTGTAGAGGAAGCCGAATCTCAAATAATGGTCACGGCGGCAGGGAAGTCGTTGTCGCCGCATACGTACGACAAAAACATTTCCTTTTGTCATTTAGTAAAATGATTCATATAAAAAATATTCCTTTTGGATAAACGTAAAAGTCAAAGGGGTTTATACACAGTATAAAATAAGGTTGTGTATAAAACAAAATATGCCTCAATGAAAGGATATTGAGATGAAGTCCCATACAAAGACAGTATCCTTGGATTAAGGACAAATCAGTTACATAATTATGTGTGAAAAATTAATACACCAAATATAAGTGGATATTAAGTGTAAAAAAATCATAGGTTATTCACACATATTCATAGAACAACATATTTAAGGAGTAAAAGTTTATCCCAAAGAATCAAAATTGGGTTAAGAATTTCCATTGCAAATCTTGACAGCCTAACGACGTCACTTCTAAATTTAGAAAATGAGTTTATGAGAGATAAAAAGGGGTATATCATCACTTGGACCTAACATTTATAGAAATAAGGGAAAATAAGAACATATCCTATCAAAATAATATTAAAATACCTAAAAAAAGAAGCCTTTTAAAATGAGGGGTGGTGAAAGGTTTTCTTACCAAATTGGTTAACTTCTGAAACGTACACCCCATGAAAGAAGGACTATAAAAAATTGATGTAAATACCCATAAACAAAATTATATTACACCAAGAGTAGAATAATGGGCATTACATACCCCACTCAAAGGAAAATGGTGGAAAATGTAGCATAAATCTCACAGGAATAAAAGTGAGATGAAAAATCCCTTATGAAAACCCGACAGCATAACGACGCCACTTACAACTTGAAAAAATGAATTGATGAGATCAAATAGTGTCTCTCGTAATATTAACATAAAATTTACAGCAAGAGGAATATAAAAGAACACCACACAACATAACAAACAGGAGCTTAAAAGAAGTGACATAAAGGAGAGTACTTAAAAATAAAGAGAGAGGTTGGATCTCTTATGAAAATTCGGCAGCCTAACGGTGCCACTCAAAACATCTAAAATTGATTGATGAGAGATAATAGGGTCTCTCATAATATGAACATTAAATATAAAGTAATTTTATTATAAAATAACATCCCAATCATAATAAAGATTATATTAAAAGGAACCACATAAAAGAGTGTACTTAAAAAGAAAGAGAGGGGTAGGATCCCTTACCTCGTGTCCGACATGACTCGATCGTTCTTTAATCTCATGAATAATAAAATTTGGTCAAATAATAATTTCTTAAGGACCTCCTCTAAAGATTATTATTCAGTTCATATCACATATTATAATTTTATAATAATTGGTTAATAAAGTGAGTTCATATCAGACGTTTTTGTCGATGTTCGGTACATGAGTAAAAATTGAACTTGTTAGAAAAGAATTTTCCATGTAGTTATAGGTAAATCATATCCAGAATAGTATTGATGTTTTAAATACTATATATATCCATTATATATTCATTTTATACAATTCCATAGCATTTGGAGATAAAAAAATTGAAATCATCGTTCACGGAGACGGTAGGCCGTACGTACGCATGAACACTACTTTCAATTTTTGTCTTATTAATGGAATTAAAACAAAATGAGAGAGATATATAATAATTCTAGAATGATATCCATAATTTAGGTGTAATATATTACATATATATCCCTTATATATATTTACTTATAATTGTACATAACATTTGGAGATAAGAAATGAAATGTACCGTTCATGGAGATGGTAATTCGTACGTACACATGAACACTACTTTCATTTCCTTTTTTGTATTAAATAGAATGAAATAACAATGCTATAAAGGTATATTATAATTACAGTAGGATATCATATGTAATACCATTAATTCCATCCTTTATATGTCACACATATGGCATTAACGAATCAAATCATTTTGAGGGGGCGGTAGTCCGAACTTCCTAAAATAAAGATATCGCGTTTACCCATAATGGAAACCATAAAGGTATGACATAAATGAAAAATACAGAACCTTAAGGAAAACATAAACATATTATATATAATATATTAACATATTGACATCTTAATGGAAGCCTTTGAAGGTGTTAAAATAATATTGAACAATCATCGTTTCGTGAGGCAGTAATTCGCCATCCATAGAAACAGTATGTTCTTTAACCATTAGACGAAGGTGTGTGAAAGTGTAGCTCAAATAATTATTATAAAAGAATACTAGTATATTTTAGATACTGGTGTTGTTACAAAAAAAAGTAATAAAATGAGTTTAGGGGTTTGGAGAAGCAAAATAAAAGAAAAGAACACAAGGGAAGACATTACCTTTAAATTGGGTAACTCTCTTTGATTTTGAGCTTAAAGGATACTTTGGAAATGATTCTGCCCAAAGTGAAGCTTCAATGATGAATAGAGGGATGTGGAGAGATTAAATGGGAAGGGGTTGGTAGAGCCAAAGGCTTGAGAGGTGTGTGTATGGTGGTAGAGGTGGGGGCCTTTTATAATTGGAGAGGAGGGGCACTCTTCGAAATTTATAAAATATTACTTTATTATAAAATGATTTTCAGATTCTAAAGGTCCAAAAAGGATATATTTCATGGATAAGGTGATAAGGTTTCTAAATCCACCCATAATATAGGTTTGTGACGAGTTTAAGACTTGGATTTCACCCTATCACCTCATTTTATTTAAATCGTTCATTTATGAGGTAATCACTGCGTCATCACGGTGTAATAAATAAATTAATTAATTTAATGTGTAAAAATTATAAAAAAATATCATGATGTAGGAAATATTTTTTTCTTTATAATGAATATTTATAGTAAAAAATATGACTTATATAACCCCATGTAAACATTGTTTTAATAAAAAAAAGCACATGTTTATGACATTTTAATTTTAACTTTAAATAAAAAGGTATTAATGTCATTTTCCAACCAAAGTGGCTCCATGGGGTCCTCAAGTTGACCCATGGATTGTATTGGTCGTCCATGACTCATCCAATAAGTGTAGGACATGTGTCATGGTCATTTCATACTATTAAAATATTATTTTTACCTTAAATTACACTAATTACCTCTAATCACGATTAAAATCTTAAGAGTTACTATTCACCAAAAAATTATTTTAATCCCATTAAAACAAAATTTACATCCTAATGAAAACCATATATGTCGGATTTTTTAAATTCAAACCACAGATGTGCTAAATTTTCATTTAAATGAAAAAACAGTTTTTAAACTACCACTTAGTGGTTTCACTATTCATAAAAAATTGAAGTTTTTTAGAGAAATTCCAAAATTTCACCCTATGCTATATTTGATATTCCGAATTCAAAAATGATGTCTATTTTAAAAAATTCAAAACATATAAGTTTCATTAATTAATTTAATAATTAATTCCCGCTGTCAAAACAAATAGTGTGTTTTTATGAAACAATATCTATTAAAATATTGACACTAGTTTAAGTCCAATTTCAAAGTGAAATTAATTCCAATTACCACTATTGGATTAAATGGTAAAACTATATTCTAATTTCACTTTAAAAAAAATTCAAAATATAATATAATCATATAAATAAATTAGATTAAAAGGAGGTATTGACTAAAAATACAACATTTTTAACTATTCATTAAAAATGAACTTTATCAGAAAAATATCAAAAATTTCCACAAAGTAAATTTTAATGTCCCAATTAAAAAGATGAATTTTATTTTGTCAAATATAACACATAAAATTGTGAAAAAGTGGATTTAAAAGAAGTTCTCCATCAAAATGTGGTTAATCGACCTTTTAATGAATATTAGAATGTCTACGCATAAAATTGGATTCATTCACATTTTTAATCCTATAAAATTTATTGTAAAAAGTAAAAATATTTGGCAAACTTATATAATCATTTTGTAGTTAGTTCTGTTCATTCCCGCCATTACAACATCTAGGTGTTAACTACAATTTAAAATAATATTATTTTATTGTTAGAGTGCAACGTATGATTCTCAAGAAACTCAATGTTGCGTATTGGGTATGTCATCGAGTAAAGTGTCCCATTTAAAGAAATATTAATATTTTATTCACAAATATGGATAAATGTGAAAATTTCATATTCTTTATTTACCTGGGGTGTTACAGTTATTCTAGGAAAGGATTATATTTCCTTCGGAGTGGAATGAGATAATTATATTTGAGTTCCATTGTATAAATAATATTGTACATATAAAAATGAAAAAGATATATTGAGATTTGATATGTCATTTTTTGTTGTATGGGTTGAAGAATACCACTATAGGGAAGGTGTCTTGATGTTTGTTCCAATATAAGCAGAAGGTGAGCCCTTTGTTCATGATGGTTTTGAATATCCATTATATTTCCCTTATTGGAAGTGGGTGGACAAAAAAATTGAATTTTTTTCCAATTTTCATTGAGATTAGCTTGGTTATTCTATTATATGGTAGATAATGAATCATTTGATGTAGTCAACCATCATCTTATTGATCGTGGAATCAACATCAATGGAGGTTTTATTGTGGTGGTATCAAGAGGGGGTGGGGTGACTCTAAGGAATCCTGAGGATGATAATTTCTAATTATGATCATTATTTTATCTCAAGGGTGTGTAGAGGTCTCCCTAAAAATTTGGTTCTCATTTATTCCTTATCATTGCTTTTTCACCATTATAAAGATAGTCAAATAGAGTAGACAATACGTATTCTTAGAGGCATGTTTCTATCTTGCATCCTATAATTTTGAGGTTTGAGAATGAGGAACCTTTTCTTTGATGAGTTTTCAAATTATAATAGTTTCCACACCCCCATCTTTCTTATCAATTTTAATCAATTTATGAATTACCATTGTGTTCTATGTTTAGCTGGACTGGGGTCAGAGAAGCACGAATTCTCTAGAAAAAATAGGTATATAATATGATAGATATGGTTCAATTAATTAATGATAGAATTAATGATGGATAAAATCATCATAAATCCTATGATAATCATAGGAGGAGACATCTTTAGTTTATAGATAAAAGATCATCTATTTGGAAAAGTGACTTGTCATCATGCGCAGTGAAGAATTATTCTGGGAAGAAATATTTCTCAATGTTTTTTGGGTAATAGGTGGTTTGTCTCATGTTGGAGCCTTGGGGTATCATATAGTAATTCCCCCATAGATAATCTTGGTAAAAAATATTTATCATGTGTTTCATATTCTTCATTATCTTCATGATGACTATCATGTCATCAATTGTGGTGAGATAAATGTTGACCATGATGCGGTCTTCGACAAGCATCCAATAGATATTCAACCCCTCCAAGAGAGGTTTGGTATGGATATTCCATTCCCTGGGTTTGTGTCTTCTGGGGAAATTGTGGCATTGAAGGGAGTTCTTGGGAAAATGATTTAGATATTCTCTATTATTACCCTGAGCTATTTGATTTAAATCTATTTTCATGTAATGATTTCCTTTTGTGGATATCGACCTTTCTATTTTATGATATATTTTCCACATACTTTTTTTCGGTCTTGACTCTTCATAGAGAGGTTTCTCTACCATGAGTATGTTTAAGAGTTAGGTTATGTTTTGTGTATTCACGATGTTCGTTTGATATGGTTGTTTAGAAACTGAGATGGTGAGATCATTGAAAGGTATTATGCGTGGTGGCTACTCAGATTATCCTTTTTATTTTCTTCTTGGGGTGTAATATTTAATTCATGACGAGGAAAATTGTTTGTTATGTATATATAATTTATGGGATTAGATCTATATAGTTAGACCCTTTTCATGTTTACAAAGCTCTTTGTTCTTAGAGGAGACCTAAAGTGAGTCTTCAAGGGTTTTTATGGGATCTATCCTTTTTATTACATAAATTTTCATTACATGATACATAATATAAGATCATTTCATGTTTTCATTCTTGGATGATAAGCTAAATAAAACATGGAAATAGAAAACATTATTCTCAATAAATTTGATGTAAATATTAATGGGTTAATCCAATATTATAATTACTACATCTCATAACAGGCAGATATATATCAATGGAAATGGGTGTGCATGAATCCTAGAAAGTGAATAAACAATTCATAAACAAGTGTTCTTGAGACATATAAATAAGAACACAATGCATTATAAATAAGAATATAATAACAAAAAGAACATTAATAATAATAATTAAATATTTTTAAAACAATTATATGATACATTAATAATCATATCACAATGGTTTATCACAAAACCATCATTAACAAAATATTAACATGTTTTTTAACCAAGGTATCATATAACATGTCATCTATATAGATTAAATTATTTAACAAATAAATTGGAGAGATATAATGGGGAACCCTACATATGTATTAAATTCAGGTGAGAAAAATAGTTGATAAAAAATAATTTCATAAATAACACCTAAAGAGAAATGAATGGGGTTCTTATAAAAAATACAGACATACAAAAGAGCGTAAAGATATAATTATTATGAAATTTTAAAACCACAAAATGATATGTGAGTTTCATATAATTAAATACATAACCTAATAATAATGTTTCAAATATAGTTAAATACCCACTTAAAAGAAAAGACATTTGGTTTTTCAAATTAAAACGAAAAGAGAATTACTCATGTTAAAGAAGAAAATTTGAGAAGAAAATTTGGCACCATGGTAGGTATACAAATAGTTTTAGAAAATATTATAATGAGAAGTGACAAGGGACCAACATCCATAAAAGATTATTAATACTACGTTGGGATTATAGAACATGGAGAAAAAGAAATTTTCTTTGATAATGGAAGACATACCACAAAATGAATCCTAAATGAGAATGAGAATTGAAGATTCACATTACCTTGAAGTGGTTTTCCAAAAACAAGAGGATGAATCCTTGGGGGATTAAGAACACATATGTTAGAATCTATCGGAGGAAAAGTATTTAAAAATTAATGGAGGGTGGATTTAGATTAAATGGAAATAGTGAAAGGTTAATGAATTTACAGGAGAAGGGGGGAAACTGTTTAATAATTTCCAAATATACGTTTGGGAAAACTGGCTCTTTGAAAATGAAGAACCATTGAATTTACCATTGTTTTGTCCCATTATATTGGAAAATTTGGTCAAATTTTATGTTATTTTAATCCATTAGAACTGAATATAATTTTATGATAAATTTTGGCATGGAAATTTTATGATTCGAGAAATTAAAGTTTTTAAAATCATGTTTTCCATTTTAGAAATTGTAATTTAATTTATAGTTTTAGAAAATAATAAAAAAACTATTAAAATATATAATATTATTAAAATAAAATATGTAATATTGTTGATTATAATTAAATAATAATTATATAATTATGACCTTACTATGATTTCATAAAATAAATCCAAACTGTAAAACTGTTTTTTTACTATTCATAAATAATATTGTATTTTTAAAAATTCACATATATTGCTTTAAAGAAATTCCAATGAGCTGACTTCATAAATTTTATTTATTTTATTAGAAAAATTGTCTAAAAATGATTACATTAACTTTTAAGAGTGAAATGATTATTAATTTCAAATAGTAGTTTCAAAGAAACATTAAATGTTCTTACACTTATAATGAAATTCCTAGGCCTTTATAAAATTATTTTATTATTTATTATTTAAATAAAATATTTTAAAGACTACATCATTAATAGAATATACTATTCATAGTAAATATATACATATATATAATGTATTTTTTATAAAAATACAAGTCCGTTTGATTTGGGTCAAAAATCAAATTATCAAATTCATCTTAATTAAACTTATATTTTATAAATAAAAAGTCATTCTTAAATGGAATTGATGGAATGTAAAATTTAAATATTCAATTAAATTTAAACTTAATATAACTATGTATATACATGTAACCCTTACTACACCAACATAGGCCCTAATATTTAGGCGTGAGATGGTGTTAGTTTCATGGTGTGTCGCAAATATTATTGATTGACTGCTAATATGAACTAACATTAAAATCTATTGTATGAGATTTCATTCAAGATTTACATGTTTAAAATCATAATGGAATTGGTCATGGATATACCCCATCAATGATACTACCCTCCCATTTTATAAAAAAAATTATTTAATGGGAATGAAAATACTATTTGTGGTGAGTAATTATAATTTCTATATCGATTATTCTATATCATTAATAAAAAAATAATTTTAATGGTAAAATTATCAAACAAGGGTATAGTTTCTAATTGTAATCATTACCAATGGCCATATTAACCAACAGTTGTATTATGTTCAAATACCAACTATCACATTTATTTTTATACCCTACAAATTTCACTTCATTCAACAAGTCAAATTTCACTACTATTTCACTTAAGGTTATATATTAATTTTTATAATATCTTGGTTGGTTTACTAATATTTATTTAATTTTGTATCATCTGTTTTGGGGTCGATGATTATTTTAGATTGAGGGGATCTATACTCTTCCATTTTTTTGATACTATTTTTTTTATATTTTTTTAGTTTTAATTATTGGAAGATTAATTGGTATCAAAATAGACAAATGAAATGATCCTTTTTAAAGAGACAAAATATTTTTGTTTTGTCTCAATTTTTATGTGTATAATATTATAAGTAAAAAATATAAATTTAGGAAAAAATATAATTTATACAGTATAAGTCAATATGATAATTCCCCATTAATAATTTAATACTTTCAATTTCAACTCATTATCTCTGTTGGGAAAAAGTGAGGGTACATTTTCCTCATTGTATCATCTGGATCCCACGTTGGTTTTTCATTTTTATGGAACCTCCAGAAAACATTCATGAAGTGGTTAGTCCTGATGCATAGAGCCTTCCCTCTAGGGTCTATGATCTCCACTATCTACACCTCAGAAGAGGGGTCATGTTCTATATATTCCACCACTAACTTGATTACTTGTGAGGGATCCGGAATATACTTTATGAATTTTATATTGAATAAATCATGAACATGAGATATTTTTGGTGGATTTTCTAGTTGTATGGATTCTACATATATGTGATCATGGATTTCGTAGGGCACAATATACCTACTGTTAAGTTTCACAATCATTATAGACTACATTAATATCTTCCGTGCTGATATTAAAAGGGAAACATGTTCCCAACATCAATCTCGATGTACATTTGAAGGTTTTCACAATTGCCCTTTTTTTAATTGTAGAATTATTTCTATGATTATGGATAGATTGGACCTTTTCTATCATCTCTTGCACTAAATCGGGCCTAAGAAAACTCCACTAATAAAATTCAACCTAGATACAAGAAAATTGGAATCACATTTCATATATAGCATCATATTGGTTCATTTTAATTATGGAGTGGATTATTTTGTTGTCTGAGGAATCAAATAATTCTATCTACTTACCCCAACCCCTCCCCCCCCCCAATTAAATTCAATTGTGTATGTTATCAACATGTCCTAAACTATCTAACTAGTCTATCTATAATGGAAATTAGTTAGTAGTTTCTATGAAATTTTGAAAATCAATTCAGTATTTAGATAAGTTTTAATAATTAACCATAATTTAGATGTGAAGATTGTATCATATTCATAAACAATAGAGAGTGGAACACAATGAAACATCACCACTTTATTTACATAAATATACATAATTTTGTGAAGGGATAAATCTTTCCATATAGAGATGAAATGGGCAGTCTTGGTAAGGTGATCCACAAAAACACATATTTCCTTCTTTACATTGGATGTTCTTGGGTAACAAGTGATGAAGTCCACAATGATATTATCCCACTTCCATGATGGCATTGGAAGGAGTAACAATACCCCATTATGATGTTTTAGCTCTACCTTTAGTTATTGACATAGCAAGGACCTTGAAGTGCATTCATAAATATCTATTTCCATGTTATCCAACCAAAAAGTATCACAAAGGTCCACATAAAATTTTTTGTTCCACAATTTATGGATAATATAGATCTATGTTCTTTATCAATAATATCCTTCTTTATCTCTAGGATAGATAGGAAACATAACCTTGTATAAAAATTAATTACACCTAATTGATCAATATTGGACTTTGGAATAACCCAATTAATTGTATCCTCAAACATGTTTTGTTTCAACGAATTGTCAATTTTAGATTTCTTTATCATGTTTAGTAATGATGCTTGAGAAATAATAGTGAAGATGTTTGATTATGAATAATCCCTTAAAATTCCAAAATCCAATTTTATTGGTCATTGGTCAAAGGATCCCCTTGAATCATCATCGTATCTTATACAATTGGGTATTTCCAACATAATCCATCAGTTGTATTGTTCTCTCTTTATAGGGGATAATGAATTGAGCAGTCATAGTATTTAATAAGTTCCAACCATCTCATTTTCCACATGTTTCATTCTTTTTTCATTAAAATTTACTTTAATATTTGGCGGTCTGTGTATATATCACATTTCACCCCAAAATATTTTTCTTCCATATAATAATAGAACTAAACTACCACACATAGAACTAGGTCAAGAGTAGGATAAATTTGCTCATCAGAGTTTAACTATTGATTTTTATATGAAATGACCTTTTTATTTTTCATAACGAGACACATAATAAAATTCAGAGATGTGTCACTATAAATAATGAATCATACTATGATAGAAGGTAGAGTTAACAGAGGTGTAGTAATCAATCTCATCTTATGTTCATGCGATATTTATTTTATTCCTTTATCAAGATGATCATATAACCTTTTTTAGTAAAGAAGGTTATTGAATTAGAAATTCATGAAAACATTATCAATAATTTCTTATAATATCAAAGGAAACCAAGGAAACTATGAATTGTAGTAACTTTTGTTAGATGAGGTGACACCTATATAGTGTTTTTTCTCATAGTTTCCACTAAGATTCGAACATTGGTTACAATGTTCCCCAAAAATGATACTTTTTGCAACCAAAATTCACATTTTCTAAATTTTCCAAGTACCCTCACCTTGTTCATATTCCCCATCATAATCTTTATATAATACTCATACTCTACATAAAATTTGGATTATATCATTATTTAATTAAAAAATGCAGAAACATTATCAAGGTAGACCGTAAAGACACTATTTATCATATCCATACCTATAGAATAAGAATTATTCAATCAGAAGGCACAAAAACAATCTCATAATTCCAAAATATTAATAAAAATATACTATTTGGAATATCATCATTCTTCACCATCAACTGATGATACACGGATTAGAGTTAAATCATAGAGAAGAATTGATCTCCATATAGATGGTTAGATAAATAATCAATCATTCAGAGACGTTTTTATTCTTCAATATTATTTTTTTCGGTCACTATAATCAATGTATAGCAGCATTGATACATTTTTATTTATTTACAAATAGACTAGGTCAACCCCTAGGAGAGACACATTGTTATATATATCCCATCTCAAGAAGATCGTTAATTTGTTTCTTCAATTACACTATCTCAATTTTTTCCATTATATATGGGGTCTTTGATATCATATTAGATCTATATAGGAGATAATTGAAGAACTGTAACCCTCTATTTTAGGGGTGGTTTTGGTAACTCTTTGAAAATTAATTCATCTCAATCCTTAATGATTGGGAAATTCTCTATCTTCATACATTCATTTATTTCTCCCTCTTCACTAATAATCTTTGTAAATAATGATACAGGAGGAGCTTCAAAGTGAATCTCGGGATGGGATATCAATATTTTGAAAATGACTATGGGCTTTTCATTAATGACTATAGATATTTTCTTTCTCCTTAAGTTTATCTTAAAATGTAAATTTAAATAAATTATATCCCTAGAATATAGTAAAACAACATAATAAAAATGACTACTAGAGTTGTGATGATATCGTACCCTCCAATGTTAATACTATAGTTATTATACAATCTTGATTTTGGGATAATTCTGCCATGTGTATTGAATTGTTTCTCTACTCCTATAAGATCAGAGATTAGTTATATATTATTTCTAAACATTAAGAAAATAAGGGAATTCAATTAATCATAATCAAACAATGTAGTTACTAGCTTTGAGAGCACAACCTGTGTACCTTCCAGTAAATAATATCTACCATCCATATAGTAAATCCGGATATCAAATTTCCTACCTTTCTCTATGAGCCTATGCTTAGGTTTATGGTGGTTATCCTATATTATATTTTTATTTGAAAATTTATTAGAAAAGTACCCAAGATATTCACACTTGATGAATAGAACATTCATCCAGACCTGTTCCATATTCACTTAGCCTCTATTGTAGATATGTTTGGGCTTCATATCACAATAATAGTTTTGAGATATATGGGAATATCATTCATACTTGTATCAAAATATACTGACATGTAATTTCTCCATAAATGATTCTTACAATATTTTTCTGGTGGGAAGTTTCACATTCTTCCCACCACTTCCTTTATCAATGTCCCTCCCAGAGTTCGGATCCATAACTCTTTTCTTTTCATTTGACCTGTATGAACATTTCATTTCTCAAAACACTAATTTAACCTTAATTGAACTCTGTACTATCTCCTCATAACATTTATAGTCATGATTTTAAATATTCCTCCAACTATGGGGTCTCTGTAAATAAAATAATCTACCAATCATTACCTTATGATCTATAATGAAGTTAGTGGTTTATTGGGATTTTCCTGTACTATTAATCTCATAGTCACCCACTGATTCATTTTCCATCTACATCAGTTCGTGGAATTTCATATCCATTTTCTATAAAATTTAACAGGAAATTTATTTATTAAAACAATTCTATTGAACTCTTCCAACTCCATAGAATCATTATCCATACTTTTATTCGTGTTTCCATTCAGTTTCCACCATTGTTCACCTTCTCATTCTAAGGGGCACAAACCTAGTGTGACTTTATCTTATTATGAACAATGGAGTATATGAATGATATTTTCTATAGATATTATCCAATGTTCATAAATTAATGGTTTTGTAGATCCACTAATGTAATGAGGTCATTGATGTATAATGGACACTATAGAAAGTTATTCCCTTCTAGGTGAATCGGGTCTGTCAACATTATTCATGTTATTGTTCATAACATAGGTTAGTTGATTCATCATACATGTGATGTTTTCCATTAAAGTTTACATTGGATCTCTATAAGTGAATTGTATATTATAGTCATCATTAACTTGGTTCATGGTATTTGCCTCCAATTTTACAAAATATGAAAAATATAGTGATAAGTATGTTACTTTTATGGATATTATAATTCTAATGGGATTTTTTGTATTAAAACATAGTTCATAAAAATTTAATTGATATATTCTAAATAATTTTATATATATCCTTCATTATGGATTATAAAATTCTTGTTATTAACCAAACATATCCACCAGGAGTGTCAAACTAGTAGTGCATCTAGGCCTATTGTCATGCATCAATTCTCATTCGAGCCTAGCTCAATGCGGTGCTCTCATGTGATACCACTAAATGAATATGTTCTAGAGAGGCATCGACTATTTTTTATCCATATAGGGATTTATTTTCAAAAAACCTCTTAATTTATATTTCATTAATATAGAGGGATGTTTTCTTATATTTAAACTTTGTCCTCGGATTCTTACTAATTTTTACATGTTATAATTTCTACTTGTAACTAAACTGTCATTTTATACCAACTATGGAATCCACATTTTATTACATAACATCTCATTACAATGTAACAATAATATGATATTTTCATGTTTAGTTTCACTTAAAGAAATGTAAATAATAAATGAAAACATAGAATATTATTCTAAATAAACTAGAAATACATCTTCATGGGATTAACCTATGTTATACTAACAATGTCTCAAAACCTACAGACACAGGTCAATGTAAATTGGTTAGTATGAATCCCAATAAGGGGATAAAATAAAGAGACATATATAATGGGATCTTAAGACATATCAATAAGAACATAAGGCATGATAACGAGTCATATAATAACAAAAAAACATGAGTCATAATAGAGAAATCTGTCTCCAACATTTCAATGAGACATTAATAATCCTATCACCAATGTTTTTCACAAAGGTGTTGCAAATAATAATATTCCAAGGTTATTAACCAAGTTATAGTATAATATCTACTATATGATACATTTCATACATTCCATGGTGGCTCAATAAATACATGCTCAATATATATAAATATGCGGACAATATGATGGGATTATGGGTGGCACATGGTGGATGTTGTGATGCCTTCCTTATGTGTCTTCAGGACAACCTATTTTGGAGAGAGATTTCTCCGAATATGCAATGTTGGGGTAGAGCAGAATACTAGTGGGGAAGCTTGATAGAAGTAAACATAAATAAAATTATTATATTAAAAAATATATTTTATGTGATACTTGGTGGGTATCAACCATGGTGCGGTTTGGAATAGTTTATTGTTTTTTAGGTGACAAGTTAGTTTCACTATTATTCACTATCCAATAGCATGCATTCTCTATGTTTTTCATGAAAATATATATAGAGGATCCTACTGAGTATACTATTATGATAACCCTATATATATAAGGTTTTTTCTATTAAGCTATTTTAGGTTAGATATGACTATGGATTTTCCTAGCTCATGGATTTTTAGGTGCAATTTTGGATTTGTAGTTTATCCTTTCATTACCATTCCATGTACTTGTATATTTCCTTTTGGTTGTCTAGTACTGTATGAAATTTTATTTTTTTACATGGGATTTCCTTATGTAAATATCTGAGTTTTTTTTTCATGTACCCTTTTTATAACACTCTTCTATATGTTTCTCTTAGAGGGTAATTACTCTCATATTCATGTTTTCTATACGCTCTGTGGTAGTCGCCATCATCAGACCTACTAGTGGTGGGACTCAAGAAGTCACCCTCTCTCTCCCCACAGTGCAATATCATTGTGGGTAGGGGGAAATAAAATTTAATATAAGAATATATTTCTATTATTCTATTTGGAAAATGAGATATTTTAATCATGTTGAATAAAATGTTATGAATATAGAATAGTTCATATTTATTTTAAGGTTTATATATTTTAGAGATGATTGAATCCCATTAAAATGAATTTTTAAATAACAATTATACAGTAAATTATGATCTTAAAAATAATTAATAATTGATAATGATATATTTTATTATTCAATGTCATATTTTTAGAGAATAATACCGAGGGGTAGAAAATGTGTTGGGTGTATAAGTTCAAAAAACTATTAACATGTGATGTTGTATATTATGTGATTAAGGGATATTGTTTCAAAAATGATAAGACAATATTGAATTTTCTTCCCACACAAACCATGTCTTGAAAAATATTAATAACATTTTTAGTGACATGTTGAAGAAAACTAACCATCAAAATTTCACCAGAAAGATAAATTATATTATTTTTTGGAGGGATTACTGAAATTTGAATTGAAGAAATAAAAATGTGGATCATGTTTTATGCCTTCCTATAAATATTTTTAATATTCATTATGATATTATTATTTTAGTGTACTTTATGTATTATTTGATTAACACGTTGGATATTATTACCCAATTTGGGGATGAACCTTGTATGTCATGCAGACATAATGAATTATTATATTATTATTTGGAAAACAATAGTTAGTGTTATATAATATATGAGTGAATTTTTTTATTAATCTATAAAAATTCAGTGAATTAAAATAATAATAAAATTATATCAGCAGTAATTCACCCAAACATAGTATTTAATTCCTTTTCATTCATATGAACATCAGAGAGTTTTTTTTATTTTGATCATATAAATGAAGGAAATAATATTTGTGAAAAATTTAAGAATCATTAATATAATGTTTATGAAATTTTGATTGTTTAAATTTTATTTTATTATGGGAAATGTAATTTTAAATATATAATATTTACTGATATATATTTATATAAGGAGGTGTCATTAATTACATTCAATAAAGAATAATCAAACCTAAAGAATTTAATAAATTCTATTTAAATTGTAATCAATCCTTCTATAAATGATTAATCAAAATTTAAATACGAATGTTTTTAAATGTATTATTTTAATATTTTTTTATAATTTCATAGATTCATCATAAATATAGAGTAATTTTGAACTAGAATATTTATAAATTTTAGATATGTCAATTGGTATCATGATATTGCATCACTATTTGAAAAAACATATATAAACTGTTGTGTATCCATTCTATCCTAGATAGCGCTATTTGGAATTTTTTATTAAAAAAATGCTCTTATGAGTAACCATATGAGGATGTTCTCAGTTCTTAGTTTACATTTGATTTAGGGTCTCATAAATTTTTTGGTTACATCAGCGACTGAGTCATATTTTTGAAAAGAAAAAATTTTTTCCTTCATTTATTTCTACACCTTTCTCCAATTTTTTCCACTTTTATATCACCTATCACCATTGTGTTGACCCCCCACCCTTACATGATTTATCACATCTTAGAAGCCTCCTCTATCATTATTTCTCCTGATTTATTATGGTTTCTTTGTCAAATTTATAAGTAATGGACTCATCTTCAATACTTCTATATTATTTATATGTTTTCCCCCCAATTCAGTTTTCTCTATTGAACACTTAGAGATTCCAGGAATGTTTTAATTTTAAATTTTCTGTGATTATACAGTTTTTGTGAATTCATTCTTTCATTTTTTAATGTCTTTTATTGAATGCATCAAGCTTGGCTGATCGTGGCTTGATTACTCTTTACTTGAGCTAGGATTACCCATTCCCAAACATTAAATTTTAATAACAGTTGATTTATAAGTGTTTTAAATTTATGTATTAAATATTATATGACGTTGTTAAATTGTGTTTATTTTTTTAAAAAATAATTTTTTCATTTTTTTCCCATTAAATATGGAGAATTTCCCTATTTTAATTTATCACATAAATCTCTTTTGGTAAACAAAAAAAACCAGTTCATTAGAAATTAATAAAATTTGGTTTAAAATATTAATTTAAAGTTAAAAACAATTTTCATATTTTTATATTGATTTCTAAAAGTATTTTAGATGTGTCTTTAAGTTGAAATTAAAATAAAAATAATGAGTAGATTGTTTATCGAATGATTTTTAAAAAATTGGAATGACTTTTTATTTTTTGAACACATTTTGGTTATTGAATAAGTTAATGAGTGGTTCATTAAACAATATGGGTTTTCAAATAAAATAACATTATATCTTTAAGTTGATTTTGAGGATTAATATATATATTTTTTCTGATAATATTTTTCTAATTATTTTAATATATAATAAATGACTTGTAATCTTGAGTGGATTTCACAATGTCTTGTATAGAATTTATCAAAACGATTTCATTTGGAAATCTATGGGGGAATTTTTCAATTTTCAATAGAAATATTTATCAATCCATGTATATTGTTTGGTGTATGTGGATGTATGAGTAATTTTTCATTAAAGCTTATGATTTTTTATTCTTTTTATCTCCCTCATTGATTCGATATTAGTAATTCAATTGGAGGGTCGTTAAGTAGATTCTTATATGTGTTTACACCCCTAAGTTAGTTAGTCTCGGAATATGTGAATTCATTGGTTCAGAGGCATCCATATAGTTTTCCATTGAGTTTCATTTTCATTTGATGGTGTTGGTACCTCACTATATCTAAGTAAATACCATGGAAAATAGGTTATTTGAGGAGGGAATAAGGATATTATCTTTGGTTTATGATTTTTTTGCATCATGTTCTAGGTTAGAGCCCATAAAAACGTCCTTTTATTGGTGGATAATATAGGGTTATCTTTTCTAGTGCTCGATTGTTCTCTATTCCGTGTATGGAGTTATGAAAAAATTATGTTTTTTAACTATCATGATTTGTTTCTCATCATATGATTCCTTCTCGTGTTTTTTCCTTTCTTTATGCACAGTTAGTTTCATTAAAATGGGTTTCCAATATTATTTTAGAAACAGTAAAAAAGTAGTAATTTTTTTTGGATTTTCAAATTGATTTCGAAATGCATGTTTTGGATTGAATAATTCATTAAGAAAAGAAAAATTATTTTTATTTGATTATTTACTTTAACAAAATAAAAATGGAAAACCTATTTTTGTGTTATGTTTCAAACTATAATAAAAAAGTTGTATAATTCTCGGGATTTTAATTGGTAAGGTATGTGGTGACATATTGATCATTTTTATGCTAACACATATATTATATTTTATTTATTATGTATATAATATCGATTATCTACTCTATGAGCATTGACTCTATTTTGTTATTGAAGTCATAGTTATTTTTTTCACATTTGGAAAGTGGATCATATTACATGATTTTATACGATAATCCATTATTTTAATTGAATGTCTAGTGGGTGGCACATTAAATATGACCTTTTCCACTTTAAACTATTGTTATTTTTTGAAGACATAATTTATTCTAATTTTTTGTTTGTTAGAAAATTATGATGTGATGAAGAAGCTTATGGGTGGTTAGAAGATGGTGGTTATGTGATGAAGTTGTGAGGTGAGATGGTATATTATTTTATATTAGTTTATATATATGATTATTTTTGATGTATTATTTATAATATTGTTTTATTTATAGAACATAAATATGATCTATGGAGAGGTCATTTAGTTATTTGTAGAATACAACTTTCGGGTTATTTCTAATTGAATTGTAAAATTATTCCCACTTCTAATGTATTTGGTTCCCTAGCTTGTGTCACGGGCTCCTTGAGATATTCCATTCCCCTCGGGTAAGTGGTAAGATAGTTTGAGTATTGGTATTAATGGTAGCCTATTTTGGTTTATTATATAACAAATCAATCATTGATTTTGAATAAAAATCATGTTTTTATAAAAAAAATCAATCAAATTATTAATTATATTAGTTAATATTTGAAAACGTTTTCTAAGGCATATTATCCTCGAAAAATTTTATGTAATAAATAAATATGTTTCATATAATGATATATACAATATATGAACTCAAATGGGTTAAAAAAGCTTCCAACCTATGTTTTCCATTAAAACTATCTTGCAAAATCTTAGAAATCCTTTGATCAATATCAATTATTTTATAATAGATTAGTCGGTGTGTTAAATTTTTATTTTTCTAACTTATTAGATTCACTCCATAATTTTAATGATTTCAAAAGAATTAGAAAAATCATGAACCATTACATTATCATAAATTATAACACATGGTATTGTGTAATTTCTTTCACTTGATTTATCACCCTACGTGAATGAATTTTATGACAAAAATCTACATTTTAATCCTTACACCTTGAAGAGCCACAGACTATATAAGTACCCTGTATGATATTTTATTTCCTATATAATAATATTATTACGACCCACATCTATGGAAACATATAATTAACCTTACTATTTGGTCATCTTGACTATATTCTATTATGACGTTGGAGACATTGCATATATTATATGTACTTGATACAATTACATTGAAAATATATTAAATAAAACTCTCTTGCATTGAAATAGAGAAATCATGTGATGAATCTAAATAATATATGATAATATTCAATATTTGGTGTATCTAGGGTTAATTTTTTATTTTGAATCTTCAAATATTGAGAATAAAATCAATTATTCACAATCAGCATTATGTTTGGGGTTACTCTCACTGTCATAAAAATATAAATGTTAACAAAATCATGTGGAAACTGATATTATATTCTAGTTATAACTATTATAATAAAATCCACTATCATAACAAAAAACTAAATCTAACAAATTTATCCTTAGGGATAAAAAAATAAAATTTTCCGATGAATAGTCAAATTCTTTATTATTATATCAAAATAATATTCAAGGATAAGTTTCCCAAAAAAATTTATTTTTTAAATAATATCAATTTATAGATAATATAAATTAGACTTGTATATATTTGGGGGGACCCACCCAACTAGATAATCCTAATCTAATAAAAACCCTACAATAGTCTAATATTTTCTGATTGGTTATTAATTGAGAATAAATTTAATTCTTTATTAATAATATATTTCAGAATGGGCCTCAATAAGTGACCATGTACATAACCCAAATGATGGGATTAAGTTATATGATGATTATATTTTTTAAAATATATCATTTAATGTATTTAATTTTTCAAATTCACTAATATTATATATAATTTTTTTTATTTTTGCATTATATTTCTTCTTGGGGAATTATACCTATGTGTACTCATGCAACCATGAAAACCACATACAATTTTACAAGAATAAATCTACATCCAAAATTCATAATATTCAATTTTCTACCCTCCAAGTCCATGAATAGATCAAGACAAAAAAAATCTTCATTAATAGCCCCACAGCCCTCTTTCTAAAAATTCACACTCCAAATTATTTTCAAAATATATCTTGATATCCATTAAAAATTATCCAATATCCTTAAAATCGAGATCCAATTTTTTTTAATTCAATAATCCACAAGTCTCAAAACTATAATTATTAAATAATAAATTAATTATTATTTTTAAAAAACACTTTTATTTTCCAAGGGATGATTAATAAAAAAGTTTTTGGTTTTGGTGAAATTAACTTTCGGGCTAGGACAATGACATTTTGGTGTCCCCCAACTAAAAAAGTTTACATTTTTTCTTGTATAAACCTGATATGTTCTGACAATGGATTTGTTTGATTTAAAAGAAAATATAAAATTTTTACTGTTAGAATGTATATTAATTTTGATAATGTAATCAATACTCTTAAAAACATCAGTAAACATTAATTTGAAAATAAAATTTCCGTTTCTTCATATCGATATATGTTTCAGTTAACAATAGAGATATAGAATTCAATCAATAAATAAAAAACTATTAAAACAATAAAAATTATAAAAATCACTAAAAAAATATTAAAATTATTTTTATCTTAAAAATATTTTTAAAATTATACATTATTATATAGTTTTAAAATTAATATAATGTTGAATTTATGTAAATAACTGAATGCCAATGTTCTGGAAATATTGATTCATTGCAAGATGACAACAAATAATATTTAAATTAATATAAGGACTGAATAAATTTGGAAATTATCCAAATAAATAAATATCTGGTAAAATTATTTAATGTCTAATAATATATATAACATTAATAAAATTTCTTTAAAAAATATTATTAACATGGAAAAAATTATTTTAATACTATTATAAAAATAATTATTTATAATCAAATTTTATTGTAATTTAATAAAATATATTTACTTATAATACCCAAAATAATGTGTTATTAGTTATCAAAATATTTTATGATTAAATAGTATATTATAATGTTAATTATTTATTACAACAAAAAAATTTGAATTAACAGAAACAATAATTTTTATCAATAATTTGGGTTATTATTAAAAATATGAATTACATTACCTTTTATAAATATTACTATAATATTAATTATCATAACTTATTATAATATATTATTAATTAAAAAATTCTATAATATTAAAAAAAATTATTATTAAATTCTTTTGATAATAAATTCTTCTCTAATATCAATTATTCATAATTAATTTAAAATAATATTTTCAAAAAATAGTAATAATAATAATTGTATATGAATTATTAATTTATAATACATTATCATATACAAAATTAAATAAATAATGATTATTTATTACAAATAAAAAAATATTTATTATTATTGTAATGATATTATCTATCTTGAAACTAAAAATAATTAATATTTACTATTAAATTAAAAATTAGTATAAAATTAATGTTATAATTTTATTAAATAAAATTAAATATTCCTCAAAATATATTTGTAAATATGTGATGATATAATTCCAATAAAATCAATTAATTTAAATTTCAACAAACACACACACATACGCATGCACACACATTGTTAATAAACATGGACAATTACTTCAAAAATATGTCATGACCCCCTTCCCACAAAGTGTACCCCTCAAGGATCATGAATGTGATAATAGAGATAGTGACACCTGAATACGGCCTCAGGTTGGACCCACTTTTTCAAAGAGCTCTGATGTTATAGTAAACACACAAATAGGAGGAATTTCACTCTAAGAGAACACATGTGAAAAATAGAGCTAAGATATACACTAACCAACTCCTACTTAGATTACAATATAAAATAAATCCCATATAAACATATGAAATGACATGAAAAATCTACTATAACTGAAAGGGAAAACTCAAATTACCAAAAGAAAGAGAAATGTCAGTGACCACAAAGCACAAACAACTGCTACAACCCCAAGCTAGTAGTAACCATCATGATCCTAGACATACTATAATTCACCTGAAAATTTATATATATATATATATGGTGAGTATAATAGTATTCTCAGTAAGATCCTCCTCGGAGAATCTCATAAAAATTTAATGAAATCATGTTAAAGCACAATGAATAACAAGTGAAACTAACTCGTCACCTAAACATTTATGCAATGATTCCAACCTCACCATCGATACTCTCACCAAGTATCACCTTCAAGATTATATAATATACGAAGGAATAAAAAGGTTTCCACACTACAACATCCCCACTCGTTTTCCACTTTTCCCCAACATCACACGTCTTAAGCCTTCTCTCTCGAAAAGGATTTCCCTCAGACACTTGGGTGTAGCACCACAACATACACCTCATGAAACAAAACCACTACATCTATGTAACCGAAGTAACTAGATAGTTTTATGGAGCCTCCACAGATTTCATAACATGTATCATACATCAAGAATTAGTCCTCAAACAATTTAAACCCATACAATGAGTAAGGAATTACCAAAAAAAGGATGGCTTTTGAAGGGGTTATAAACCCTTCATAAGGCATTAGCAGTGGTTATGAGTAATTTCCACTAATGCTCCCACCCAATGTTAATAGGGGTATATTTGAAGCACAATTGGTATAATCTGTCTCACTTTAGAGGCAGTTATATTAGAGGGGGTTTAAATCCCCATTAAAGTGGAAATAAAATTTCCCAAATACCTCTTCCATTACAAGTGCTTACAAACATAACTACCTCTAATGTAGAGGCTTTAGGGGATGTTTTAACCACCTCTAATTTTGATGACTTTAGGGGAATTTTTTAAATGAGACCCTAGGGTTTATTTTTTTTTAAACCCACCACAGAAGTCTGCCTCACGTCCTCCCGTTCTCATTCCCCTCTTCACCATTTGGTTCCCTGCCTCACCCCTTCTCCTTCGGTTCCCCCTCTCAAGCAATCAGAGCTGTAAGTCCCCAACCATCCCGCTATCCCACGACACACTATCCACCCCCCCACCCATGGCAGCCTGCCTTACCCCCTCTCATTCCCTTTCCCCTACTCCCCTCGGTTCCCCACACCTCCTCATCACCTCTTGTCCCCCTTCTCCCATGACCCACAAAATACCACGACTGGAGGGATTCAATCACAGACCTATATGTCCCCTATACGCGATTGTCAACCACCAATACCACTATAGAAATTCGTTTCTAATATTTTATATCGGAATCAATATATTTATATATTTTCTATTTTCTATTCTTAAAAATATTATTTAGATAATATATTTAGATTTATTTAAATATATATCATATAGATATATATTTATATAAACTATATATTTATATGTATATATGCATATGATTATAATTTTATAAATATATTCTAATAATTTATCAATATAGATAAAAACTTATTTATATATTATATACATTATTATTCGTATAATCTATATTGATAATTATATTTACATATATAAATATATATTCATAAATACATTGATATTTATTCATGACCGGTTATGTATTTATACAATATTTATAGATATTATATAACTATAATATCTATATACTTAATTATTATTATTATAATTACACCTAGTATTTAAACTATAAAATTTACATGTTGGGTTTATTAATACTATACATTTATTTGATGATATATTTCAAACATATATTATATAAATTACATTTATATTATATATACTTATAAAAATTATTTATATACATAAATTAAAATTTATATATTATATACATGTTTATTTAATGAATATATATGTGTGTATTTAGGTAATATATTTATATAAGTTATTTGAAAATATATTTATATAATGTATTTCAATGACTATATTTGTTATTATTTATCATAATCTATATGTATTTATTTTAATAAATAGCATAATATTATATATAATTAATATACAATTATATTACTATGTAAAATACAAATATAAAAATAAAGTTTATACAAATATTTATATAATGATTTATCAAATAAAATTTTATATTATACAAACTTAATATGTATATTATATATAATCTATAGTATATGAAATAAAATTTAAACAAATATATACTTAATAATATATAAAATGCTAGTTGTACAACTATTTATATGATGAATTTCAATACACATATTTTTTATCATATTAATTAATATATATATATATCAATTAATACTGTTGTATAATATTTTTGAAATTAATCTATATTTATTTATATAAATTCTATTTCATATAATATTAGTTTTATATAATATAAAATAATAAATATATTATTTGAAAATATATTTGTTACTATTATAAATTAAATTATAAAAACATCGCGATTTGGTTTTTATATGATATTTTTTTTAAATAATGTATATTCATTATATATTTATATAATATATTTATGATTTTATATTGTAAATAATTAATATTAAATGATAGAAAATTAATACAAATATATATATATTAATGTACATAAAATTATACAATTATATTAATGTATATATATAAATACAATTAAATAAAATCATAAAAATTATTTATATAATATGTTCATATATTTAATATAAATAAAATTATATATTGGTTTAAAAATATATATATAATTGTATATTATGAGGGTTTCATTTTATTTAAAAATAGTTGGGGTTCAGAACCCATATAATCTCTTAAATTAGAGGGGGTTTTGAACACCCATTGATTTAAAGTCATTAGAGTGCATTTTGAACCCCCTCTAATTTAAAGACATAATTGGTGGTTTTGATCCCCATATAATTTTAGACATTAGAGAGGGTTTTGTACCCCCTCTAATTGATGAAATTATAGGGGGTTCTGAACCCCCTCTAATTTAAGACATTAGAGTGGGTTTTGAACTTCCTCTAATTTAAATACATGAGACGGGCTTTTCAACCTCGTATGATTTAATAAATTATAGGGGGGGTTTTAACCCCCTCTAATTTATGATATTACACGTGTTTTTGAATCCCCTCTAATTTAATACATTAGAGGGGAGTTTTTTAACCCCTCCCAGATAAAACTAGATATTAAAAAATAATTTTTAAACATTTAGATGGGGTTCAAAACCTTCTTTAATATATGCGATAAGAGGGGTTCAATAACAACCTTTAAATTCAATGATTAGTAAGGGTTTCACATAATCTCCCATTTATTTTTATAGAAAATTAATTTAGAGGGCTTTCATTAAACCCTATAAATTCAATGATTAGTGGGGGTAATACAGAACCCCCTCTAATTCTACATAAAATAAATTTAGCAGGGTTTGTTAATAACCCCCATTAAATAACCCCCGCTAATGTACAATTTTATTAGTGAGGATCCTCATGCCATCATAGCCTATATATGTTTCACCTATAATAGTTCATAGAAAACTATAACTAGAATATATGTTTGTGAATAAAAACAAGCGATTACATCCCTTACCCACATATATGGGGAAAGATAACTATCATTCCTACCAGCACAGGTAACTACCAAGAGAAGAGAGAGGGGAAAAAAGAGGTAGTTAGCCATCCATCCTCCCACCGAGATATTGGGGAAAACACCCCTGAGGGCTTAGAATCCCTGGGTTGTCAGCTTCCCTAACCAACTGGGTGTAGTATCATATAGAAACCTAAAAATTACATGATAAAAAATTTCTCACAACAACACTATAGGAAAAACATCACCATAGACTCAACTAAGTCTAATGTCTCTCGAACTTTTGGATTCCACTGTTAAGAGTAGATATCCTATAACCACACATCCATTGAAAGAGCTATAATATGTTACATTATCCATTTTATTCAATTTCACTTTACTTAAAGTAATTATTTAAATATTAATTAACCATAAACAATATCCACATTACATTTCATTAGAATCAAAACCATAATCCATTCCTTCTAGAATAATTAAACCTAGTCCACAGTTCCATTAAATTGTAACCTCATAATTCCATCCCAGCAATCTTCAACTCCATCGGTTCACATTTATTCATTCTTTTTTTAACAGCATTATCACATTCCATAATTCCCAATCATTATCGAAATGAATTCTATGTTACCAAACACAATGGTCCCAACACGATGAGTATGTGAACTACCCATTGTGTCATTTACAACTATTGTAGGATCATAAAACATTAAATCTTCGAGAAGATAGAAACATTAAGCTTGTGGAATATCTCGGGCATGATCGCATCTTTGGAAAGGAGGATATGAAAGACCATCTACATCAAGATGTGGGGAAATTATTGTATATAAACAGAAAAAAATAAATAAGCATCAAACATTCACATTTGACCCATTTCATCATCTCCAGAGTCCTCCCCTACCCTCACCTGCTTAAAATTATGCATCTCTCTACTCTATCAATCAAATGCTACCACAACAACTCGCTATTACTTCCCCCATATACCACAACAACTCTCTATGCTCATCCATCCTAGGAGCACACCACAACACAAGAATTAAGAAACAAATAACATTCCAACTTGGGTCATTCCACTAAACTAGGAATGCAACCTTCACACACAACATGTACTTGTAGATCTAAATAAATATCGTGTTTGGAATTTACAGGAAGGAGAGTAACTCAAACACCTTCAAAGCATTATCTCTATCTCAAAACGTGTTCATTATTCCATATTTAATTAACTGATATATTTAAACAAGAATAACTGAAACCATTTTATTATCATCAAAAAAATAATAAGAACCTAATTCACTAAACATGCATATTTATCATTATCTAATTAATTTAAAATTAATCCCTACATTATTATCTTTACCAATTTATTTAAATAACAACATGGTATAAAATAAAGGAATGAATATCACGCTATCTAGAAAATAATGAGGCAAACCATTATCGCGATATAAAGAAACAACATGAAATTGATTCGAATTCTTTACTCCGGTTCAAATTTTTATTATAAAAATTTAAATGTGATCTAGTGGATAAAACATAATAACTCTACTACTACATGAAAAATAAAATATATGCCATAAATACCCTACCTAAAATGGTTCATTATGTCCTTTACATGAGAAAAGTCCAACACAATGGTTCATGATCACCTAACTTTGAAGACTGCATCCATAGGAGGATTTAAGGACACCACCACACCAACTGACACCAAGGAAACTGTCATTATAAACATGGAGATGATAATATATAACATATAAAGGAGAAAAAGATGGAGAGGAACCAAGAAGTATAAATATATAAAATAATTTATATCAAAGTGTGATAAATAATTTCCTATTCAACCTAAACATGGGGTGCACATATAGTAGGAAGACTACAATGTAAACGATCCAAGGATCGTAGTCTGATCACATGAATCCTATTGGTGGAAGAACATTGGGTGTCTTTTGCTAGTGGAAAATAAAAAAATAAGAACAAAGTAGAATTTATCTCTTCCTTTTGAAAATCTAAATGAAACATTTTTTTTTAAATGGCTTTAGATTTTCTATTAATGGCGGATTTGGCCAAGATTACGTGGATTGACCATGTAAAAGAAATCCAGCACATATTCATATCTATATAGGAGTAATGGGATTTGAATCAGGCTTAAATACATCAAAAAGGGCCTTTAATTGGTTTTTGTTAAAGAAACTTTTAAAGGGGAGAAACTATAGGAAGATGGAATGACTATTCACATTTTTCTCACTAATATCACTATTCACAAATTACTCACCAACAGATCTATTCAAAAATGAATCCCGGACATTACTGTCCAAATATGAATGAATGATAGAACTATTCACAAATTTCTCATCAACAGCAGTGTTCCGAAATTAATCATCGGTAGCATTGTTCAAATATGACTCACTAAAAGAACTATTGGAAATTAACTCACCGATAGCACTATTCACAAATGACTCACTACTAGCAATATTCAAAAAATTGGAACCACTATACATAGAACTGAAAATCATGAAAAGGGTTGGGAACAAGCCTCCAAGACCTCCCAGAACACCTCAGACATCCAATTTTCACATAGGATTGAACCAGAGAGGTATGAACCATTAAATCACATACCTCTCAAAACATTTTCATCCTCGATAACCCAAAGCCAATCAATATAATAAATTGAATAAGTGGTCTAAACAAGCACCCTTTGAGACACCTGTCATGGATCTTGCAACCAAAGGAACTCAACCACTTCAAAATGAATCACATGATACCACACAATAACGAAAACCATATCCTAGGCACTCTCTTTCGGAAGATACCCATCATAATAGATATATCTAAAAAAATTGACAAAAGAAGTCCATCAAATAAATAAGAAAGGACTACAAGCCCAAAACAACCATCATTGCAAGAAAATTGGTAAACATCTAACATCTTGGGGTACTAAGTTTGTATCTATAACTCACCTTCCTCGATACTCTTCTTCGCACCATCGTGCCACCATGAGACAAAAACTGAGGGGATATCATGACCACACAACAACTTCTCTTTATGGTCATGGATATCTAAAGGCCACTCCTTGATGGTATCAACATGAAAAACTGAAAATGTGCCCTAATTGATGATATGAGAGTCTACATGAAGATAACGATAGAGTTTCAAAATGTGTAAAACTTCATGTATCGTATTCATCATTGGGGGAAGTGCTTCCATATATTCCATGGCTCCAACACAATCCAACACCTCAAAAGGCCCAAGAAATTGGGGATAAAGCTTACTCCATTGACCAAGACTTTGTTGCCCATGAAGCGGAATCTTCTCTAGAAACAGGTGATCCCCAACATAAAACTCCAAATGTATCCTCTTATGATTGACATAATATTTAAGACGATCTTGTATAGGATTCATCCACTCATGAATCACTAGAACCATCTCTATCATGTTTTTTACCAGTTCTCTCCTGAGGATTGCTGACACAACAATCCCATTCCAACACAACATATATTGTAAAGGTTGTCTATATAATGATTTTATTGAAACCATACTGATCGTGGAGTAGAAATGAATTTTGTAGGCAAGCTCTACTATGGGAAAGTGCCTCATCCACTAACCTCCAAAATCCAGGAAACATCAGCACAACATTTCTTCAAGAGTCTGGATGGTCCACTCTCTCTCACTATCCTTCTATTGATGAAACGTAGTGCTATGACATAGTTTATAACCAAAATCATGATGGATACATCTCCACACCCTATAGTTAAAACAATGATATCAATCCAAAATGATCATTTTCAGAACACGGTGGAGTCTGACCACATCTTCTATATACTTCATTGAATCAAATTCCACATATCTCGACACCTTGATGACTATAAAGTTGGATGATTTCATCAAATGATCCATTACCATCCATATAGTTTCATAGTCTCCCTGAGCTCCATGTAAACAAGAATTAAATTCCAAAGAGATATCCTCCAACTTCCACTAAGGAACATCTAACAGCTGGAGAAAACCACGAGGAACACAGTGATTGGAATTCACCTTACAAAAAACCAAACATCAAGACACAAACTCTAAAACATCACAATTTAAATCGGCCATCAAATCTATCTCTTCAAATCATGGTACATCATTGTCACTCCAAGATGTTCTACTAAGGGAGAACTACTTTACCCTCTGAGAACCATCACATGAATTTCTAATGGATTGAAATATCTTTTCAAAAAAAAACACATGTTTTGGTTAATCATCAGAAAATCCATCAGGGGTCTCTCCATAGGAAACTCGGTCTCTCCAGACCTCCACCTCGAGATCTCCCAACATGGAATATTCCATCTTCTTCACCAAATATTATGGAATCATCATCTGGAAAAGAAAACTGATGCCCCCAAATTCTCCAATATCAAGATGATGTTATGAATGTTCTTCTGTTACCCTCCAAGAATCACCAGATTCACCTAATTCATCACTACGTGACTTCCAACTCACCCCATCAGCCACAACATCCGCATTTCCAGAAGTATACGATATTATAATGTCATAATCCTGTATGAACTCCACCCACCAAACTTGTCTCATGTTCAAGTCACATATAATGAAAACAAACCTATGATTTTAAGATCGGTGATGACCACAAAGCACTATCTGATGAGGTAATGTATCTACATCTTATGGGAAAACAGAAGTGCTTCCAACTAAAAAAATTTGGTTGAATATTTATTCTTATGGGGATGTAACTGCTAAGAAACATAAGAAATTGAAAATATATACTATATCAGAATTTAGTCTAATCCTACATATGAAGCATCATAGAAAACATAAATCTAATCTTCTTATTCAATACAATGAACTAGAGCACTGAATAATTTCTCTTTCAGATTCTCTAAATATACTTGGAAATGATTAGTCCATAATAACACAAGATCAATTCTTGTTAACACCATCATATTAGCCACCACCTGAGTGATATTGGCTCTGATATTCCTGTAATATCCCACAATACCATGAAATATTTGCACCTCTCCCACAGTCTTGGAGATTTCCCAAGACACCACTGCAACTATAACTGATGCATATACATATACTCTTTGCTGGGATACAACATGACCCAAGAAATGGAATTCTTGATCCCAAAACAAACACTTCTACCACTTCTCAAAAATCTATTGTCGATTTAGAAATCCGAAAATGACATACAGATGATCTGCATTCCAACATCATATGCGGAGTGTGCATGGAGGTTATTTATGAAGAAGAAAAAATCTTTTCTAGGAACTCATAGAACATGGAATTCATAAACCCCATGAACACAGTTGGATCAACCATCACACTGAACGACATCACAATGAACTTGTAATGCTGATCACGACAACGTAAAATAGTCTTCGCGATATCCTCATCCTTCACATGCATCTAATGACATCCTAACCACAATTCAATCTTCTAGAACCAACATTCCCCTTTTTGTTTATCAAATAAATCATCAATCCATGGAATAGGTTAATGATTCTTCATTGTAAATTTTTTCAAGCCAGAATAATTGATACACAACAAAAAACTTCCATAAGTGTTCTTCGTGAACAAAACCAGTGCACCTCACATTGACACGCTTAGCTGAACAAAACCGTAATGAAATAGACCAATTAGTTAAATACATAGCTCTCGTAGCGCATAAGGTGCCATGAAATATAGAGACATAGAAATTGGATATACAACTACATGTATCTCGATTCTTAAATTGATCTCTCATCAAGGGGGTAACACTACAACCCCTTCTCAAAATACATCAGAATAGTCTTACATGACCCTAGAAAACATCAAGTGTTGAACATCCAATGAAGTTAGCATGAAATCACCAATCAAGGTTGTTAAAGAAGGAACATGACCTTGACCCAGCTGAGGGTCTTGCTAGCCAACATACACTGTTGGATCACCATCCACTTCAAAGACCACTACCTTCCTTTTGAAGTAATAAATGATAGCCAACACTGAATACTGTCAATCCATGCCATGGTTAGCATCATATGGTCCTATTAGTAAACATATGAAATCATCCCATGAGTGGGGTTTCCCCAGCACTATCTCACAGTCTTAACATACTTTAAACAAGTAAGCTCGTCTTCCAAGTGGAGTATTCAATGCCATGGGCAATGGAAACTTCTCTACCTCAAGTCCCAAGGCTTGGAAATGAGTATGTGATATAAATCATTGAATCTCACATGAATAAAACATGGTGTACACCCAAGTAAAAAATGATAAATGGGTACATCGAATAATGTATTGTACACCTGGTGTTGGAAACACTAATGAATTAATCTGACCATGAAATTCCCCAAGACCACTTTAACCCTTATGAAAACCACCAGCATGGCCGCAGTCTTCTCCCTAAATATAGGTAGACTCCTAGGGCTGACCAATTCCAGCCCCATATGCTCATTGTTGATCCAAAGCTGGTGAAACTAGATGCTTCTACCAGTCATGGAACTTCTTCATTGGATGAACCTGATGAAAAACACCCGACACACCTTGAATATTTATAATGGTTGGGAAATATCGCTATTGATGACCATGAAATTCATAATAAAAAACAATTTCCTGATCCCTTATCATTGGTATTGGAGAAACTGGCCCCATTGAAACAATATATTGAGGAATAATAACGAATTTATCCGATCAAAAAATCTTCATCCTTGTAAACTAGGAACCATGTACCACAACTCTATTTCATGAGTAATCTTGATGAATCCCCTCTCGTGACGAACTAGTTCTAGCCAACATCATCTGGATGACCTCTACCTTTTCTGGCACCTCATGATTCATCTTCAACAAAAATGGGTTGACCTATTGTTGGATCTATGGATGCAATGCCTCAACAAAATACCTCACTACGACCTCCTCATATAGAAACCGGTCTGAAGAATATCCCAAAAGACTCCTAACATAGATTCCAAACTCTTCCGCACTAGAGAAACCCTATTTAAGTGTAATAATCTCTTAGAGACTAGCCCCATTCACAGTCAAAGAACGAAACATGATTCTTAACATGTCTCATAACACCACCCACGAGACTTCCAACTCCCCGTGATCCCCAAAAAAGAAGAACCATTACAGGATTGTTGCTCTACATGACATTGTCACAATAAATGAACCCCAATTCCCCTTTTTAGAATGGATTGGGATGAAAGATATTTAAACCTAATCAAACCAGTATTCCATGAATACATCTGAAATTTAGACCTCATACTTCTGTAGAAACTGGCGCTGAAACTCTAAGAGTGTCCTCCTCCGTGTTTCATCTTCATCAACCTCTACTCAGCAATGATCGGCTGGCACAACCTACTAAATATTTTCTATGTGAACTAGATGAGGTTATTGACTTGGATCCATACCTATAAAAGAAAAAACTATTGGAGCTCTGAAAATTTTAATATGGTAGTCTATACGATTAATTAATTTTTTCCTATTCTTAATTTTAGGTTAACCTATACTGAGGTCTACCCATTCAAATATAGGTGAAAATAAGAATGATGCATGATCCATTATTAGTTCTCTTCCTTTAAAAAAGTTTCACTTCATTTTAAAACCACTGTAAACATAATGGTTCATGCATCAGATCATAGGGGGGCCAATATACATGTGTCTCAACTGGTCTCCCCATGTATATAGTGCTTGATAAAATACCTCACATTGTTTCCCTACCAACCCAAGCATCCTCACTTGATCCTAACTCAAAAGTTTGTCATATCCCTCAACCATACATCTGATTCCAATATTTCGTGACCCCTAACCACTATGTGTATCCATATTGGGATGATAATGTGACAAGAGAGATAGTGTCACTTGAGTCCCACCTCCTATTGGCCTCGGGTTGGTGACTAGCACTTAGGGAATAATAAACTCACAAATGGGGGCATTACCATCTAAGAGAAAACCTTCTAAAGAGGAAGATAATATAGACACCAAAAAACTCAAACTCATATTATAATATTAAATAAATCCCATGTATATGTTTGTAATGACATGATAAAACCACTACAACTAAAATGGAAGAGTGTATGTACCATAATAAAGTAAAATGGATGCAACCACAAAGCCCAAATAGCTCCTGTAACCCCATGCTAGTAGTAACTAGCCAGATATCCAACCTTCTCAATGTGACCTGAAAAAAAAAGTTTATATATACATAGGATGAGTATAATAGTATAATCAATAGGATCCTCCCAAGAACCTCTCATGAAAACGTTAGGAATGATTTTTGAAGGACAGCAGACAATAAGTGAAAATATATCGTCACCTAAATTGGTATGTTAAGTTCTCATCCTCATTATGGATAATCTCAATAATCATTTCATAAAATAGTATGTAGTATATGAATGAATATCAAGGGTACCCTGCTACCACTTCCCCACTGGTTTTCAACATTATCCTAACATCACACGTCCTATGTCATCTCTCTCGAAAAAGTTTTTCCCACAACACCGAGGTGTATTACCACAACATACACATTTTTGAAAAGAACCACTACGTCCACGTAACAAAATTAACCAGGTAATTTCCAGGAGCCACCACATCTTGTATAATGGTTATCATTTGGTATGTGTTATACCTCAATCCAATAAAACCCATAGACCAAGTAAAGATCCTCAATCCATAACAACCTGTACACATTACCACAATAGTATTCCATAAGAATCTATATCTGTAATATATCCATGTGAATAACCTCTAGCCTTTAAAACCCAAAAAACACATATATGTGGAAATAAAACTATTTTTCCTACAAGAACAAGTAACATCCTAGTGAAGAGAGAGAGGCCAAAAGGGGTAGTCATCTAACATTCCTCCAACCAGTATGTTTCCAACCCCCCCCCCCCCCCAACAACCCAGGTCTATGAATCCAGAAGGTGTTAGTTTACATACTATATAAGGTGTAATAGCATATTCAAACACAAAAAGAGCATGATATAATATAGCGCACAACCACACTATGGGAAAACCTAGTCGTAGAATCAACTATACGTAGCATCTCTCGGACTCTCAACATCCACTGATATGACAATATATCCTAAAAGCACCCAACCATTTAATGAGATACAATAATATAATATATGGATTTTCATTAATTTATCTTTATTATAAAAAATTATTTAAAAATAATAATTAACCATTGGAAATTTATACATTACATTTCATTAGCATCACAACCATGATCCATACCCTCTAGGCATAAGAAATCCAAGTCCACAGTTCCTTTAAATTGATACCTCCACATTTCATACTAGCATGCTCTAATCCCATGAGATGACATTTATACCATAATTTATTAACAACATTATCACATTATATAATTCCCATGGATTCTAAAAATAATATTTCTATGCTATGAAACACATGGGACTCAACACGGTTAGTTGGTGAACTACACATCGGGTATATTCCACCTATAGTAAGAGTGTGGACCCTTCAATCTTCGAGATGCTATACAAAGAAAGAAAATGGCATACCCCAAACATCTTCAACACTTTGGAAAAGGGGTGTAAAATACTATATGCCTCATGTAGCGGGGAAATTAGAGATGATAAACTTGAAAAAAATATTCAAAAAGCATAATAAATTCACATCCAACCCATTTCATTATCTCTGGTTTCCTCTCTGACACCCGCAACGACAAACTAATTCATCTCGCCGCTCTAGACGTCAGCTCCCTCCAAAGACATTTTTCCTACCTTTCCCCACATAATATAATAGCTCTCAAGGATCTTCCATTCCAGGCTTTCACCACAATACATGAAAAAGGAAACAAACAATATAGTAACTATGCTCTTATCCCACTAAACGAAATTCGACCGGTAAACACAACAAGAACTCACAACTCGAAAGAAATAAATTTTTTGGTATTTACAACCATGTGGATAAATCAAGAACATTAAATAATTATCTATATAGAAAAAATGGTTCATTATTTCAAATTAAATTAACTGATTAATTTAATCATATATAACTGCATCAATTTTATTATTATAAAAGTACAACAACATCAACAACAATTAGATTCATTAAACATGCCTCTTTATTTATGGTCAATTAAGTTAAAGATAATCCCAGCATTACATTCCCTACAAATTTCCATCATGAAAGACATGAGAAATAATAAAGGGATAGATATCACACTATCTAGAAAATTATGAGGCAAACCATTATCAAGGTATAATTCCAAAACATGTGATTGATACCAATTCATTACTCTGGTTCAAATATTTATTAAATCAATTTCAATGTGATCAAGTGGCTAAAACATGATAACTCTATGAATCTCTATAAATTAATATATAATCAATTAATCCCATATCTCAAAATTTCATGGACATTCTTTACACAGTAACAAGCCAACACAATGGATCACAATCACCTCTCTTAGAAGACTGCATCCACCCGAGGACGTAAAGACACCCCCAGACCAACCAACACCCTAGAAAACTTCATTTCAAACATGGTGATCACATGACATACAATTGTAAGGAGAAATAGTGATGGAGTAACCCAGAAGAACTATGTAAGAACATACCTTATATCACAGATGGGTCCACACTTCATTATTTCACCAAAACATGGGTGTGCTTATAACAGGAAGACTCGAATGAAAAATATACAAGGATCAAAATTAGATTGCACAAATCCTCTGGGAGGAAGAACACTGGACGTCATGTGCTAGTGGAAAACAAATAAAGAAAAAAAGGTGGATGGTATATTTTTCTTTTGAAAATCTAAATGGAGCAACAGTTTAGATACAGTTTTTGATATTCCATTAATGGAGGATCTGGTCAAGATTATACTAGTTGATGTAGTATAAGAATTCTGACACTTCTGAATATTAGGATATGATTTAAGGGCTTTAAATATCCATTAAATCTCTAATAAAAATGGCCTGAATTCATTTCATGTTAAGGAAAATGTTAAACGGGTTTAACTGTGGGATGATAGAAACATTTTTCACATCATCCACACTAACAACACTGTTAACAGATGACTCACCAACAAAACTATCCACAAATGACTCACTGCCAACACTATTCACAGATTGCTCATCAACATCACTGTTAACGAATGACTCACCGACATCACTATTCATAAATGACTCATCATCATCACTATTGACAAATGACTCAATGAAATTTCTATTCAAAAATGAATCACCAATAACACTATTCAAAAATGACTCGCCGATAGTACTATCCACAAATGACTCACCAAAAGGCACTATTCACAAATCACACACCGACATCACTATCCACAAAACTAGAAACACTATTCATAAAACATTAAATCATTAAATATGTTTGGAGTGAGATACCTTGACCTCCAAAAACACCTCAAACAACTTATTTTAACATAAGAATGGTATGTAGAGGTTTGGGCCATTACAAAATACACACAATAAATATTAATTTCTTTTTGTTAAAATATAATCTCACTTTCTAGAATATGAAAAGTGAAATGTACCTTTTTAGACTCCCCTTATATGAAAGATATCAGATAGGTTATTTAGGGTGGATTCATATAATAATATTATCATGACATAGGAAGAAGCGTAATGGTTTCTTATAGTTTGAAGAGGACTTGTGTCTGGGAAACCATTTCCTATATCTTACGATAAAATTTTATAAATATTATTGTCTATAATACTATAGTGATCCATAATAAAAGTGTATTGAACTATTTTTGGTAGGCGTTATATCATAATCAACCCTTTTTTAATAATCATATCAAAACAATTAGGTATCTAATTAACTTATTGAGTATTTTATGAAAAAACATGTATGATGGAATAACTAACGTTATAATTAATGAATATTATATATAAAATAGTATAACAATTTTTATCATCCAATGAAAAGTCAATAAAATAATACAATTATTCCATAAAAACATACTACGTATAAAAACATCAAATAATTATAATGAAAATTACATAATTAATAAAGAAAAAATTAATGAATGGTTATAATATACAAATCACTCAACTAATAAATTTATTTTAGATTCATATAATATGATAGAATGTTAATATAAGTGAATTTATTATGTTACACAATCATGAATCAGTTATGTCATGTCTTAGCTTAGAAAATATAAATTTTCAAATGTATTATATTAGAAACAAATTCTGTGTAAACTGTAATGAATTATTATCTAAATTATCCAAATTGCGATAATATCATATAATTTTGAACAAGTGTAAAAAATTATTAATATATGAGACATGGTTTTAGTATAATATTGGTAAAATATTGACCCAAATAATTGAAGTGTTTATTATCAAATACAGTTATTAATGATGTCATATGATGCTACTTATAAATGATTTGAAAAACAAGAGGTGTGCTAAAGTAAGTCCATGAAATAAACATCATAACTATTCAATGTGAAATATTTTTTTCCAATTTGGTTGAATACGAAAAATTAATATATGGATTCATACAACATAATAATATTATATTATAAATTAAACCACTTAAATAATATATTTTATAACTCTAATAATAAATATAAAGGATGATTTAGAATGAATGAGAAAAGTTTCCCTATAGTTTTAATGAAATTCCAATATATATTTCTTGTTATTTTTGTGCACAGTATCATCAAATGACTCTTGGGTTGTACACATTATTAAATATTACTAACAATTAATATTGAAAGAAAACAGGTAATGTAATATGGAAAATCATTAAATGTTATTGTGGTTTCTTGTATATTTCACTTATAAAATTTTATTATATAAAATCTGGCATTATAATATACTAAAATGAATTAATAATTATCACTTTTTAGACCTACACCATTATAAAATAATATAATAATAATAGTAGAATAATAAACTAAACAATGTCCATTTTGAGAAAAACAGTGTTGTATTGAAATCGTATCCTATGTCCAACAAAACTTAATTCACATCATATCTTATACATAAAATTAAGAGTGTGAATGACATAATTTAATCCATTACCCATTTTTATAATAAATATATTGACTATAAATACACACATTACTTATTATATCATTAACTTACATTATAGAGAATTCTTTTGTGGGAGACAATCCCAAAAAATATTACTTAAATAAGTTCCCACCTCTAAAATTTATTAAATAGAAAATCGAGATCAAATTTTAATTTTTTTATCTTTATAATATATATATTCTCTTTTTTATTGTCAAAAAAAATTTCACTATCTTTATTTTTTAAAATACTGAATTTTATTCTTGAATAATATTATATATTTTGGGTTCAAATTTTTCCCAACCCACATTCAGTTCTATTTTTACTCTATTTTACATTAAAATTTATCATAATGTTTACTTTTATAATTCACCTACACATCCCTTTTTATAGTATACCATATATAGGTAAATAATTGGTATTATTTTCTAACAATATTTTCATTAAAAAACTAAAATTTATAAGGCAATGATCTCACACCAATCTCAATGAATAGGAATATAATTAGGAATATCTACTTTTCGACCTCCTTTCATCAATGATAATACCTATAAATAGAAGAAAATTAAATATAATGTATTTTTGTTAAATTAATATTTTGTGATTGGAATTTAATTATAGATAAATAAAAAAACCAAAAGATTATAAGAACTACAATAATTATTGTAAAATATTGACATTTGAATTTAATTATAAATAGTTGAATTCCATGATTTAGGTGTTTAATGAAGAAGAGTTTGAAAGAATATCTGCAGGTAAAATAATAAATTTAATTTATGATACATTAGGTTTTATGGATACTATGATTAAAAAATAGTAAATGTTGGTGGAGGTTTGAATAAATTATTATTGTCAATTATAATTATAAAAAATGGAATCTCAACATTTATTATTAGTGATTATCATACAATATTGTAGATATTATTAATTTAAGTTCTATTTTTTATTAATGGGAAACAAATCACCCATAATAAAATGTTTTAATTTCATGGATAACCTATAAATATTGGTTTCTACAAATTTTAGGCCTAAACCTCTTCTAGATATAAGATTTTACACTTTTTATAACTAATATAAGTAATGGTATACATATTATCCATTTTACTTGTTATTATGTCAATATATTATCAAAATTCTCCTATGAGAATAAAAATGAATGAATATTTCAATATTATATATAAATAACCACATAAAGTAAAATAGTATTCATTAATATTAATAATGGGGTTTCTTCCAGTTCAATGATAACATCCATCCCTACCATAGACGAAAACTGCCATTCAAAATAAATTTAATTTTCATTTTCCTCTTCTTCTAAAAATTCCTCATTGTGGATCAAAATAGACATCATTATATTTTATTAAAAATATTTTTTAATTATGTCTCACAACTTCTAGGGTAAATTTCAGTCATCACATCAGTCAAATAAATTAAAAATACAACAATAACTTATAATTATTCTAATTTAAAATAATATTAATTCAGATAAAAGATTTTGAATCCAAATTTGGTCACCATAATTATATTTTAATTCCAATGATAAAACTTGTGATAAATTTCTCATTTAAATATATTAATATATATCCAATATCATTTAATGTCAATAATTTGTAAAAACATTAATGTTATGAAAATCTTAAAGGCATTAGTTAAATTTCAACCTCAACTAATTCCAATCAACACTCTTTTGAGTACCTAGATTGTTGTTTTTTGAAAAAAATATTATAATGTCTTGTTTATACGAAACTAGAAGGGGAATATCATTAATCCAATAAATATTTATTGAAAAAATTTAAATATTGGTTGTGATTTTATGAATATTATAAAAATACATTGAATACCTGATGGTGTCTATTTTAGTCCTCTTAAATCAAATTATGACTTTTTTAATTATAAATGTACTCTATATTATTCAAATTATTTTTATTTTTTAATATTTTTTATCAATGATTTTATTCTATTTATAAAATGATTACTTAAAAACAATAAATAAAGCCCATAAAACTTGCATGATTAAACTAATTTTTCTACACATTCTATACTTAATTTATATAATGGAAATTTAATATAAAAATATCAAAGTTGGGTTAATTCTCACATCATAAGATAATATGGTATTTCTTAAAAATTCCATTATATTGTGTCCAAAAAACGAAATGTTATTTGAGTACATCGATATTATTCAATAACCTTATTCATAAATGATTATCTTGTTATCCTTAGATTAAATAAATATATAACATATATTTATAATGCTTAATATCTATAATATCTTATAAATTGTTTAAAAAGGAATTTTAGTTTGTGAATTAGTCATCTATATGATATATTTAATATGAAAGTCTATATTATGATATCACTATGTTAATTCATCACTGAGAAGTATCATCATTAAAAATATTCTTACATGATTTCGTGGGATATTGGTAAGTGATTCCATATAAAATAAATAATCATAAGATATTAGTAAAACTAATGTAGAAGATATAATTTAAAATTTTATAGCGAATGAGAAAAAAATATTTTTTCATATGTGAAAATGAAATATAAATTAATGACTATAATATATTTTAATATAGTGTGCAAAAGAAAAAAGGAAAAGAGGGTGTTTAAATATGTGTTAAAATAGATAAAATACATTAGTTGATACTGATGTGGAAATAATAAATTATTTATAATTATCAAAATAAAATTGAGGAGATGTTTCCCTTTAGATGTATTGATACAATAATTGAAAAGAATCATAGAGGATACTCTCAATAACTAGTTTTTTCTTTGTTTAAATAACAATTATATGTATAACTAAATTAACCAAATTTTTAGTACAAGAAGGTAAATAAAAGTCTAAATAGTATTATAAATATATCAGACATGAAATTCATGATAATGGTGAAGAAAAGTCCAATGAGTGGGAATATGAATATTTGGGATAGAAAAAAAATATAACCTACACTATTGTCAACTATTAATATATAAAATATATATTAAATTATAATTTGAATACAAAATAATCTATCGAAATATCAAACAACTATTATGAGTTAAAAAATAATTACAATTAATATATATATATATATATAACTACAATGTTTTTAAAATTTTCATAAATAAACCACTAAAATAAAATTTTAATTTTCATAAAATAAAAAATTGAAATATAATACAATAATTATTTTTTTAGAATCTAATATATCCTATTAACAAAATGAGAATGTTCAATTAAAATTTTATATGACAAAAATATAATTTATTCTTGTTATTAGAAATTAAAATTACATATATTTATTAAAATTTTCATGTTTATAATGTTATCGTTATAAGTATAATATTTCAATAATATGTCATTTTTGTTATGATTTATAATGAAAAATATTAAAATAATGCATTTTAAGTGTTTAATTTTATGATAGATTTCGTAATTTATTTCAAATAATATAAAATATTAAAATTTTTGATCTTAACTATTTATTAATTGAAAATGTAATTTATTTAAATATAATGGAGAAACAGAATTATTTATGATGTAAGTTGGTGTGTGTTGTCTCTGAATTTTCCCAGTCATTTATTTTATCCCTAAGGATCCCCGATTAGAATATGTCTTCCCCAAGACACCCCTTTATTATTTTCAATTCACTGTCGTAACAGACATAGTAATGAACAATTTGGTGTCATTTTCTCACAGAATATTCATTTTTTTTTATTTTAAATGGGTAATATTTTAATATTTGGGTTTATAGGAATGTTCTATCATCTATCTTCTAGAACCATGGTGATATATGATTCACTATACTGAGGAAGATGATTTTTCATCATCTTTATCTAGATTCCAATGTTCAATAACTGGGTTTTACACTTCCCTCTTTTGATGGTGCCCTGAATTCCACTCAAAGTGTGATCCCCCTACCTCAACCATTTTTGTTATCTTAACTGGGATTCAAATTAATTTCTATGATACATTGATCTTTAAGATGATCGGGAATATGGTTGGGTTTTTTGGGTTTTTAAAATAGGTAATGATCCCTTTGAAACACAATATCCTTTCATATTTGTGTTGATATGGATATCTCAAGAATCCCAAGAGAATATATCTTGATTGATATTGAAAAGGAATAAATTTTTAATAAATCTCTGATATATAACTGTTATTTTGATTTAAAACGCTCTATAAATTATATGTGTTCCCATAAGTTGGGTTTTCAATATTTAATTTATGATTATATGGATAGATAAATTGATTTAGTCTTCCTGGATGGAGATTCAAATTATTCATACATTAATATATTTCACTAATTATCTTTCCCTATATTTAAACACTTATCTTCTAATTTCATGGATGAGGTTGTTACCCATTAGGTGGGATACATTGATAGAGTAATAGTGGAAAGCCCCATAGTGGATTCATGTGATCTTTTTTGTACGAATCATCTACTTTAAATGATCTTTGGATGAATGAGAATTGTGTATATTTGTATATTATTCATCGTTCAATTATAGAGGTCATGAATTCAATTATAAATAATGATATGAAATTAGATAGAGAATGTATTGTGTGATTATGGGGAAGGGTACCCATTTCCATGAAATTTTAAATATGTTTGATATTATATGTAGTAAAAGTAGAGTTCCACAGACATAGGGGATTGAAGAGGTGATGGATGATCTAGGTCTACACCCTAAATTTATAAAATTTCCATGATGATTCTAATCCACTTATTTTGAAAAAAATTCAATTGTATGCAGTTATTTAGAGATCCAAATAAAATCATTATTGGCAAATTTTGGTAAAATTTTGGTGTTCATTTTCATTAGAGGTTGTTGGGACTTGTCTCATTTTCTGGGGTAGGGTTACCCACCAAATTTAAAACATGGTAATCTATCTGGAATTGAGACCTTTAATATTATTTATTATTTATATTTGGTTTCACTAGATGAGGAAAATAAGGGATAGTAACTTGAAGGATCATAGAAAATGAAACCCCACTTATGGGATATAGGTTCATATTCGTATCAAGAATCTAATGAATTTGTTGTAGTGTAAAATGATGTTTCCACTAATTTCCAGATAGAAATTGATTCAAACTCTTATGACTGAATGAAATAAGAATATGTGATGTGGTTTAGTGTATATCATCAACATGGATTAGGAGAAAAAATGGTTAGAAGGAGTGGAATTTATATTTGAAAAGTTTTCATCTTTTCTACGGAATAAATAAATGTCTCTCAGGTTATTATTTAAATATACGCAAACCAATTGAGACATGATTAGTTGGTATTCTAATCACCCTTTAAAATTTGATAGATAATATATTATGTGGCTTGGGGAGATTAATTTTCATTAGTATTTTTATTCTTTTTTGTATATAGATTTGATTAAGTAGGGGAACAAGTAACTCCCTCACAACGATGATGAATATGAGGCCCCGGTTTTATATTAAATTAAGAAATTATCCATCCCTTATAATTTATATGATATTATTAATAATATATTTGACTAATATTAAAAATAAACATATAATGAAGAGTATACATTATATAAATAAATTTCCTTTATTTTACTGAGGATCAAAATAATATTGTGATTCTAGGAAATCCATGGTTCTACAAAGATAACATAAGGAGGGTGATTTTAATTCATATTAGCTTCACATTTAATGAACTATTATAAAATTATTATCTTATAATATCTACCAAGAAATCATGTATTTCATCTCCAGTACTATTTAAAGGAACAATATGGAGAGTCGAATATTTATATCTAATATTTCTAATAAGACAATTCAATGAGGCCCATTAATCCTAATATTTTGTGAATCTTGATTTCCTTTTGGTTTTAATTTAATTGGTTATTGTATTTTTTTCTTGTATGATATTTCCCTTTGTTTATGATCACCCAAAAATTTATCATCTAAAATATAATAACAATGATTCATAGTGTTAATGTAATATTCATTTATCATGTAACATGATGAAATTTTTTTTATGAAAGATCGTCCTTAGATCCTAATTCATAAAAATAATATGTGATATAATTGTCATATATGATAGAAACACAATTATATAAAATAAAATATTCCATTTTGATATTATTATAATTTCCATGATTGGTTAATGTAGATTATATATTCCATGTATGAATACTAAAATAGATCATATTTTCTATAGAATGCATTGAGTGTTGTCTGTGATGAGAAAACATGAGTACGAAAATGTTCTCAATCATTGTAATTATATGTTATTATGGGAACTCTGTTAAATTTTTTAATAGGTTATAAAATATATTTATAATGTTAATATAGTAATAGTGATTGTGTATGAAATATTTTAGGGAGGATATGGTCCTTCTAGAGATCATATAATGAATGAAATGGAATAATGACGTGGGTTATATGGATGAAAATCATAATTTGTTTTGTATATAATGACAATATATATTTTATATATGAAATATATATTAACATCACTTCAGAAGTAAATTTAATTCCTACTATCACTCATTGGGGATCATTTTATGTTAATAAATTTTTTTTCTAAATAAAATCGTAATGATGTTTTGTAATATTTCATATTGTTTTAATCAATAATATCAAAACATTTATCACATTTTAAATTAAAAAAATTTAGTATTAATAATTATATATGGAAAATTTTAGTTCTTTTAAAAAATAATCATGAAATATTAATTCAGGATTGGTTATTTTTAATTATTAGATGCAATTATAAGACAAGTTGTTGAGGAAAAAAAGATCATGATGTAGGAAGAAATTTAAATTTATAGGACGTTATATTTACATAAATTAATGTTAAATAAAGATAATTATATATAATAAGTTGGCCATTTTGATGAGTACATAAACAATTAGTCTCCCTAGAGACATGTATCATCAAATTTATCTAGAATCCTATGTTCCCAAATAGTGACATATTAGACTAATGACAATCCTATCGTCTAAAACATGTTATTACAATGTTGGTTTTCATCAATCACATAGGCCTTGGGAAAAAATAGATTAGTACACCCATCCCAACCATACCACAATCTAAACTGATTAATTATGGAGGTTTAATTAGGTAGTCTCGTAATAAATAATGGTCACAATGTTTTTACAGTTAGTTTTCTTTTGTTTTTAGCCTCAGATTTCAAGGGGTGTTATACTCTCCCACCATTAATTAAAAAAACCTTTTTATGGAACCCAAAAATCAATCATAGGTTCTAAATCTAAATTTATACCTAGTTATTGGCTCTGATAACCTTTTTTAATACTACTCCCCACTAATATTCATATTCACCATTAGTTTTCCCATATACATGTATCATCCCATTTATCAGTTCACCCATGTTACCAATTAGTTTGTTATTAGACTAACTACTATCCCGTAATTCATAGAAAAAATATTTCTATTTGTCTTTGACTCATTTACACACACCATGGTAAAATTTCTCAAAGGTCACTAATCCCGAAACTCCTACAAACCTAGCACTCATAATGTTGGAATTATAATCTAGATGGATCTTGATAATAAAATTACACAATATTGATATGGATAGTACTTATAATTTATTATATCTCACATTACTAGATGTGTTATATGTTATTGGTAAATTTTAGATAATTAAATGATATTATTGAGAAAATAAACATCAAATCAAAATTTATAAGAGATCAGTGGGAAAATAAAATTACAGATTCATAAAAAAATTTTATGAACAGTAGAACTATTCTCATTAAAATATATATAATTTGTTGTCTAGAAATTTTCTCTCATGATGTGTTTTTAATTTAATTTTTTAATATCAATTATTTTGTAAATTATTTTTAAAATCATTGTTATTAATTATAATATAATATAACTGTATTATTGTAATTTTAATGTCTCAGATATCATAATATTACTTTTCACCATTATTTTTTATATTTATCCATGAATATTGGTATTAATTTATTTTTTCTTTGGAAAACAAGTTATAAAAAGTGTTTACCAAGGATTAATTATTTCATTATTTTATTATCTATGACACGTATAGTAACATGTTTCCATTTAATTACCTAAAAATATGAATGATATAGTCATTAAAAATAAGGGCAAAACATATAGAATTTAAATGTGTTCACTGGTGATTTCAATTAATTTTGAATAAATATATTTTAAAAAGAATATGTTAAAATTTATAAGACCAAAATCAATTCTTTTAGAGAATGATAGATATTTTTTAATGCCAACTTCTATTTTCATCATAAACACTAACTTCAATAATAATTCATTATCAATGAACAAAATTAATGTATAAATTAGTATATATGATATCGTTCGTCCATTACAATTCATTTAATATTGATAAAATTTTAAATTGATTTATAATATTGTTCATTATTTAAATTAATATTTATTTTTTGAAAAAATATTTATAAGAATTATACATCATGTTTTTTTATTAAAATAAAATTATTCCATAATATAGATCAATGATTTATGATATATTTAATGCGTGTAGGTTTCTCAATCATATGAATTTCATTTTAATGCGTTATAAATTTTTCCGACATGCATTTTTGTAGTGGTAGAAGGGGGAGTGATGAAATTAGTTTGTCCTACGAACATTAAAAATAATGGATATTGGAAAAATACAATCTTTTATTTAATATAAAATAATTAATATTATAAAATTATTATATTGAAAACAATTAAGGAATTGGGAATAAAATTATTAAATTTAAAAAAAATTGACAAATATATCTCCTTTAGATTACCCCTTTCTTGAAATTTTCATTTTACCTTTTTTTGATCATTTATTCCTCTTCATCTTAATGCATTTCATAAAATTTTATCTCCCAGTGATAGATCCCTTACTATTTTTGTATATCTAGATTCTACTATGGAGTGGTGCTTCTAGATCCCACTAACTTGGTGAACCTATACAATGAAAACTCTTGATTAAACCATTGAATCACCATTCCCTGATTAGTATTGACCCAACACTGGTTCATGGATATCTTTTTCTAATAAGATTGTTTTTATAACATCCTGTATTTTATCACCTAAACTTTCATAACATTTTACAAAACTGAGGATCTTTAAGGTTTAGTGTCTTGGAAACCAGGAACATAAAACATGAAAACATAAAACATTCTTATTAAACACTTGAAAGTCTTCTCTTTAGGTTCATCCTAGGTTCATTACTACATCTCATAACTTGGGGACATACATCAAATGAATGGGTGAGCAGAAGGCACAGTAAGAAAAACAAGGGGAAACATTTAACATGTGAACTTGAGATACATCAACAATGCCATGAAAAAGAACATTAAGGCATGAAAAAAAAATAACGAGGAATATAATAATAAAAATAACATTTTTCATAACTTTAATATGTGGCTGAAACATTTAATATTGACAATCATTTCTGTTTCACCAAGGTCCATCCCCATGGTGTCATTAAAAATTACCAAGGTTATTCACCAAGGCGTCGTTAAAAATAGTTATCTCTAGAGATTATGTCTTTACCCAATGCATTGGAGTGCTATCAGGGCACACCATTTACATGTTTTTATTATCATTTGAGCCTCATATATCATCATCAATCATTTAATAAACAACCCATATAGCATAAAAGGAATGGGTTTCATTTAATAATCATAACGTTTGAAAAACTGCTTTAAAGACATGATCTTTGTGTCACTTTAAAACACACAGAAAAAGAACGTGGGTATCATGTATGTAAATTCCAGAATTTAAAATAGAACAATTTGGTATATATGTGAATACCCCTATATAAAAGGGATCTTTGAGTATTCACTTAATAAAATAAAAGAACATTAGAATAAGAGAGAGTGACATTTTGAGACGGAAATTCTGCAGCATAAAGGCTATGTTTTGGGGTTTTAGAAAACATTGAAAAGATAGGGGACATGGGTCAAACATTAATAAATGACCTATAAAAAAGTAGAAGTATAGAATAGGACGGATATATGAACATGGTAATGTAATTTTAATGATATACCATATGAAATGAAGCACATGAAAGGAAGACAAAAATAAGATTTCTCATACGAAAATTCGGTAGCCTAACGGCGTCACTTAAACTTCAAAAATTGAATTGACGAGATCCAATAGGGTCTATCATCATATGAACATAAAATATTAGTATGATAGATATAGATATCATACCCCAACATAATAAAAAGGAACTTCAAACAGTTGACATGAAATTAGAACTTTGAAAAATGAAAAAGGTGAACGAATCTCTTAAAAATTCGCCACCCTAACGGCGCCACTTAAAACATCAAAATACTGAATTGAGGAGATAAAATACGGTATCTCATCATATGAAAATAAAAGATCAGAATGATTGATATAGATATCATACCCCAACATAATAAAAAATAACTTGAAATACATGACATTAAAGTAAAACTTTGAAAAATGAGAAAGGTGAACAAATCCCTTAAAAGTTCAGGAGCTTAATGGCGCCACTTAAACTTCAACAAAAACGAATTGACAAGATCAAATAGGTTCTATAATCATATGAACATAAAATATCAGTATTATAGATATTTATATCATACCCCAACATAATAAAATGTATCTTTGAAGACATGACATGAAAGTATAACTTTGAAAAATGAGAAAGGTGAATGAATCCCTTAAAAATTCGGCAGCCTAACGGTGCCACTTTAAACATCAAAATACTGAAATGAAGAGATCAAATAGGGTCTCTCAACATATTAAAATAAATTATCAGTATGATAGATATAGAGATCATACCCCAACATAATAAAAAGGACATTAAAGACTTGACATGAAAGTAGAACTTTCAAAAATGATAAAGGTGAACAAATCCCTTAAAAATTCGTCAGCCTAACGACGCAACTTAAAACATCAAAATTCTGAATTGAAGATATAAAATAGGGTCTCTCATCATATTAACATAAAATATCAGTATGATAGATACAGATATCATACCTCAACATAATAAAAAAAAGACCTGGAAATACTTGACATGAAAATAGAACATGAGAAGGGTGAAAGAGTCCGTTAAAAATTCGGCAGCCTAACGGCGCCACTTTAACATTCTTAAAATGAAATGATGAGAGAAGGAGGGGGTCTCTCATCATATGAATATGTAAAAGATAGTATGATTAATATAAAATAACATCCTCCAACATAAGATCATGGAGCATAAAAGAAATGACATAAAAAAGATTACTTGAAAAGAAAGAGGGAGGTAGGATCCCTTACCATAAAACGTAACTCTTAAAACTCAAAGGTTGGGACCTTGAGGGCTTGGGGAAATTTTAAGGACTCCTTTGGAGGTAATGAGACCAAATCTTCGATGGGGGAGTTTTGGGAGTTTAATGGATGAGAGGATGGCATGGTATTTATAGGCAAAGTGAGGGGACAAGGCATTAATGGCCAAGGGACACCTCATTAGTGGTTTTGGAAAAACCATGGGCTTGCCCGTGGTATTTGCCCATGGTAATGGACACTTGGGACACCCCATACCTTATCTTACTATTCATAAGTCGACCAAATTGATTAGATACTTAATACATCATTTAATGATGTCATTAAACACCCGTAACATAACAACTGTAATTTCACTATTAATCGAAAATTCAACCTTCTCAGAAAAATCCCAAAATATCACCTCAACCAAATTATGATGCTCCAATTTCAAAAATGAACTCTATTTTATAAAAATAATTTTTTAAATATTTTTAATTTCATTTTTAAATAAATACACTATTCACCAAAAGTTCATTTTTTTCAGAAAAACCCCCAAAATTTACCTTAACATAATATCGATGCTCTAAGTTCAAAATTGAAATCCATTTTATGAAAATAATTTTCTAAATATTTCTAATTAAATTTTCAATTAAAAAACACTATTCACCCGAAAAAACTTATACTTGACTAATAATTTATGAAACCGTTATTTAACTATTTTATTGAATCACATTACTTAATCAAGGTGACTAGATTATATTAATGCTTTTTTAAGTGTGATTACTAATCCATTTGATAACATTACTAATCCAAAGCATTAAATCACTATTCATAATTTACTATTTCTCAAAAATTAAGTTGATTTTATTAGACTCTAAATTTTGTACAGAACATAATTGTAGAAGACCATTTTTTGAAAATCATTACACATTTTTAATTATTTAAGGTTTACAGAAACATTTTTTTTAAATATCCTTTCTCTAAAATTCACAAAATAATATGCATACTATATTTATCCGGAAATTTGAAAATTCATAAACTTCATCATAAGAAGAAATCAAAATTTTTATTTAAAACAAAGGATTACACAAGGAAGTTATGGTCTCCTTACATAGACCCTTATCACACCAGCATAGGACCTAAGTGTAAGGTGTGCTAAGGTGAGAGAATCTGAGGGAGGTATGACCAACATCGCACGAGTAGTAATTTCTATCAGTTTGAACTTCCCGCGAATGAGATTCCGTTCTAGCTTTATACGATGAAGTTTGGCTTGGGTTTGGTCCAGAGCAAAGCCCATTGGTGCTACCTCCTTCCCAAGTTCTATTAGATGGGCTTCGATCGGTCCAATAATACTGGGTGAGGCCATCAAATCTTCTTTCTATATTAATTAACCAAGATCTCTTTTATTTAGAGACAATTATCAAAATGTTTAGTTTCCAGTGGTCATATTGACCAATGGTCATATAAAAGTCAAAACCCAACAGTCTCATTTTAATTATACTCATGTTATCCAATGAAACAGTTTTGTTTAGTATTAAAAAAATAACACAAAAAAATAGGAAACAAGATTTATTCAAAATTTCGGGTTGTTACAATCTTCCCCCCTTAAGAAATTGAGTCCTCGCAATTTTTAAAATTTGGTTTTGAAATTTCATTGAAAGTCCCACACCAGAAAAGGAGTCATTAAAACTATTAATTTAATAAAAATAAAGGTAAGTAAAAAGGTCACCCGAGTTAACCCATACTAGGATTCCATGTAAGAAAACATTCACATGGAGGAAAAAACAAAGGGTCACGTTCTAAGAGAGAGTGATAGAAAACATGATTAGGAGAAAGTTAACAACAAGAAAATCACAAACTTATGATGGGTCAAACAGTATATGATTTCCTAGTTGGAAATGTTAACAGACAATGGTTTTTGTTTTATGTTCCTCTTCATAGATTTGAGGAATTAATTTACTACATAGAATAAAAAACATAAGGAAATATACCAACCTTCAAGTAGAGTTTAATCCTTTAATAAGTTTTTACCAAAACTAATATTATCTCCAAACGATGAGCATTCAAAAACACTTGATCTCATAAAAATCACAAGAATAATCTTCTAGAGATTCACGTCTTCCACAAAAGAAAAACTATCTCCCTTTAATCATTTATCACAAAAATAGAAAGGGTAAGATAAAAAAACTCTTCAAAAAGAAAGAATCCCATAGGAAGGGAAACTACTTTTAAATCTTCAAAGTTCCACGGTACTACCCAAAGTTCATCATAGACCATTCTGTAAATAACAGTCCTTAAAATTCCTCAAAATAACCAAAACTAAGATTGAAAACCAAATACAAGAAGGACTTGATAACATAGTCTTCCAAGATAAACTTTATCATTCATCTTCAAACAACATCAACCACTCTAACAACTTATATCAAAAGTAACTAACCTAAAAATATTTTCCCCAAGATAGGTCAATCATTTCCATAAGTAAACTATAATACCATAAGTTCACCTTAAATTCCTCGATTCATAAAAATATAAGTCAACCTTTACTTCTCAAATAAAATACCATAGTAATCTATTTACCTCAATCAAATAGGGTTCCCAAAATAGTGAACGTATTCCAAAATAATAATCATCTTTTAATCCCCTAATTATCTCTTTCTTATTAATACGTAAATTGTCACATTTCCTATCACATTGGTTGTTGGGTCATGTTCTTCCATTTCCTTCCATTAACTAAAGAAAGAAAGTACAATTAGGGGCTTAAATACTTAGCCAATAATCATTAAAAGGAAACTTAAAGCATAGAAGGATAAACATGTAGAAGGAAAGTATACCCTAACTTGTGATCCCCTAGGTCCCAATCTAGGCTATCCATGTTAATATATTCTTATGTAAATCATTATTTTATTTTATCTTTGTTCCTTTAATAATGGTTCATACTAAGCTTATGAATTTCCCAAAGCATATCCCCCAGGATTGTCATAACGAAGAGTACAGCATGGCCCGTTGTCGTGTACCAGTTCCTGTTCGAGTATAGATCAAAGTGGTGTTTTCAGGTTTTACCCCTATGTATATCTATACTAGAGCCACCTCTACCTGCTCGTATCCAGACAAAGATGTATTTTCATGGCAACCACGTACTCAATACTCACCAAAATACCAGGAAGGTTTCCTATATTTAAACTAATCTATAGGGTTCTTCCTCAATTTTTCATATCCTAATTTCCACAAATAACTAAACCATCCTTTGATACCAACTATAACATCCCGCATTTTATCACAAAAACATTCATTACATTTTACAAAACTGAGGATCGTTAAGGTTTAGTGTCTTGGAAACCAGGAAATTAAAACATGAAAACATAAAAAATTCTTCTTAAACACTTGAAAGGATTCTCCTTATGTTCATCCTATGTTCATTACTTCATATCATAACCTGAGGACATACATTAAAATAAAGGGTGAGCAGAAGGCCTAGTAAAGGAAACAAGGGGAAACATTTAACATTTGAACATGAGATACATCAACAATGTCATGAAAAAGAACATTAAGGCATGAGAAAGAAATAATGAAGCATATCATAATAAAAATAACGTTTTTCATTAGTTGAATATGTGGCTACAACATTTAATAATGAAAATTATTTCTGTTTCACCAAGTTCCATCCCCAAGGTGTCATTAAAATTTTCAAATCTTATTCACCAAGGCGTCGTTAAAAATAGTCATCTTTAGAGATTAAGTCTTTACCCAATGCATTGGAGCGCTATCAGGGCGAACCCTTGACATGTCTTTATTATCATGTTATCCACATATATCATCATCAATAATTTCATAAACAACCCATATAGCATAATATGAATGGGTTTCATTTCATAATCATAACATTTTAAAAACTGCTATAAAGACATGATCATTGTGTCACTTTAAAACCCACAGAAAAGGAAGGTGGGTCTCATATATGTAAATCACGGAATTTAAAATAGAAAATTTTGGTATATATGTGAATACCCATATATAAGAGAGATCTTTTAGTATTCACTTAATAAAATAAAAGAACTTTAGAACAAGAGAGAGATACATTTTGAGACGGAAATTCTGCAGCATAACGACTATGTTTCAGGGTTTTAGAAAACATTGAAAAGAGAGGGGACATGGGTCAAACATTCATAAATGTCCCATAAAATAGTATAGGGACAGAATATGAAGGATATATGAACATGGTAATGAAATTTGAATGATATACGATTTTAAATGTAGAACATGAAAGAAGACAAAAATAAGATTTCTCTTATGAAAATTTGGCAGCCTAAGGCGTCACTAAAACTTCAAAAAATGAATTGACGAGATCAAAGAGGGTATCTCATCATATGAACATAAAAGATCAGTATGATAGATATACAGTTCATGCCCCAACATAATAAAAAGGAACTTGAAATATTTGACATAAAAAGTAGAACTTTGAAAAATGAGAAAGGTGAACGAATCCCTTAAAAATTCGGCAGCCTAATAGCGCCACTTAGAACTTCAACATACTGAATTGAAGAGATAAAATAGGGTATCTTATTATATGAACATAAAAGATCAGTATTATAGATATATATATCATACCCTAACATAATAAAAAATAACTTTAAAGACTTGACATGAAAGTAGAACTTTGGAAAATTAGAAAGGTGAACAAATCCCTTAAATGTTCGGCAGCTTAACGGCGCCACTTAAACATCAAATAAAATGAATTGACGAGATAAAACAGGGTCTCTCATCAAATGAAAACAAAATATCAGTATGATAAATATACATATCATACCCGAACATAATAAAAAGGAACTTGAAATACTTGACATTAAAGTAGAACTTTGAAAAATGAGAAAGGTGAACGAATCCCTTAAAAATTCTGCAGCCTAACGCCGCCACTTAAAACATCAAAATACTGAATTGAAGAGATCAAATAGGGTCTCTAATCATATGAACATAAAATATAGGTTTTATAGATATATATATCAAACCCCAAAATAATAAAAAATAACTTGAAAGATTTGACATGAATGTAGAACTTTGAAAAATGAGAAAGATGAATGAATCCTTTAAAAATTCGGCAGCCTAACGGCGCCACTTAAAACTTACAAATACTGAATTGAAGAGATAAAATAGGGTCTCTCATCATATGAACATAAAATATCAGTATTATAGATATAGATATAATACCCCAACATAATAAAAATGAACTTGAAATACTTGACCTGAAAATAGAACTTGAGAAGGGTGAAAGAATCTCTAAAAAATTCGGCAGCCTAACGACGCCACATTAACATTCATAAAATGAAATGAAGAGAGAAAGAGGGGGTCTTTCATCATATGACCATTAAAAATACAGTAGGATTTATATAAAATAACATCCTCTAACATAATAGAATGGAGAATAAAAGAAATGAAAAAAAAACAGATTACTTGAAAAGAAAGAGGAAGGTAGAATCCCGTACCTAAAAACGTAACTCTTAAAACTCAATGGTTGGGACCTTGAGGGATTGGGGGAACCTTGGAAGGACTCCTTGGGAGGTAATGAGACCAGATATTCGTTGTGGGAGTGTTGGCAGTCGAATGGATGAGAGGATGGCTTGGTATTTATAGGGAATGTGAGGGGACAAGGCATTAATGGCCAAGGGACACCTCATTAGTTGTCTTGGAAAAACCATGGGGTTACCCATGGTATTGGCCACTTGGGACACCTCATACCTAATATTACTATTCATAAGTCGGCCATATTGATTACATACTTAATACATCATTTAATGATGTCACTAAACACTCGTAACTTAAAAACTATAATTTCATTATTCAATGAAAATTCAACTTTCTCAGAAAAATTCCAAAATTTCACCTTAACCAAATATCGATGCTATGATTTCAAAAATGAACTCCATTTTATAAAAAAAAAATTCTAAATATTTTTAATTTAATTTTTAAATAAATACACTATTCACCGAAAGTTCATTTTTTTCAGAAAAAACCTCAAATTTTACCATAACATAATATCGATGCTCTGAGTTCAAAAATGAAATCAATTTCATAAAAATAATTTCCTAAATATTTTTAATTAAATTTTTAAATTAAAAACACATTTCACCCGAAAAAACTAATACTTGACTAATAATTTTTGAAATCATTATTTAACCATTTTATTGAATCACATTATTAATCAAGGTGCCTAGATTATATTAATGCTTTATTTAAGGGAGATTACTAATACAATTGGTCACATTACTAATCCTAAGCATAAAATCACTATTAATAATTTACTATTCATCAAAAATTAACATTATCTTATTAGACTCTAAATTTTACACTGAACATAATTATGGAAGACCATTTATTGAAAATCATTACACATTTTTAATTATTTAAGGTTTACATAAACATTTTTTTCAAATATCCTTTCTCTAAAATCACCATAAATATGCATACTATATTTATCCGGACATTTGAAAATTAATAAACATCATTATAAGAAGAAATCAAAATTTTTATTTAAAACAAAGGATTACAAAAGGAAGTTGCAGTCTCCCTATATAGCCCTTTATCACACCAGCAAAGGACCTTAGTGTAAGGTGTGCTAAGGTGAGGGAATCTGAGGGAGGCTCGGCCAACATCGCACGAGTAGTAATTTCTATCACTTTGATCTTCTAGTGAAGGAGATTCCTTTCTAGATTCATACGATGATGTTCGGCTTGGGTTTGGTCCAGAGCAAAGCCCATTGGTGCTACCTCCTTTCCATGTTCTGTTAGATGGGCTTTGATCGGTCCAAGACTGCTGAGTGAGGCCGTCAAATCCCTCTTCTCTATTAATTAACCAAGATCACTTGTATTTAGTGACAAATATCGAAATTTTTAGTGTCCAATAGTCATATTGACCAATGGTCATATAAAAGTCAAAACCCAACAGTCTTATTTTAATTATACTCATGTTATCCAATGAAACAGTTTTGGTGAGTATAAAAAAAATAACACACAAAAATAGGAAACAAGATTTATTCCAAATTTCGGGTCGTTACAGTCTGTCTTATGTTTTTTTGTTATATTTTAGGTTATAGGTGTGAAAAATATTGGTCTTAATTTGGGTTTTCATTATTGGTCACTTAGTTATTATTTTTTATAGTTTTCTCAACCTTGATTTTTTTAATCCACTCTATCTACCCAATTTACCACATCTGACCCATCATGATCTGGTGCAATATGACGTGATATAGATTGAGATTTTTATATAGTTTTCTATTTCCTTAATTCTTATATTCCATTCCACTATATTTATATCTATTAAAATAATTTTCTTCTACCTCTTTTTTCATTTCCATTATTCATTCCACATATCTATATCCCCGATCTACTATTCGGATAGGATATTGACATGTTCATCTAGTGTTATATAGGCATAAGTGGGGAATGTTATTGTTATAATGGCATTGTGGTACATGGATTTTACATTGTATTTGTGTCTTTTCAATTGCTAAGGTATCCATCTAATCTTCACTAGGTCTTTAGGAACTGTGTTTGTGGCTATGTGGTGGAGTTTCATCTACGGTGGTGGTTGTAGTGTTTTTTTCCATTCTTCTTGATTCTTGTATTGGATATCTATTATATGGACATGTTAGTAACTTTCTAAAAAAGTTATATGATTTTTTTGTGAATGATCACTTGTGTTCATGGAGTTGTTTGTTGATGGTCGGTGCACTCTTATGATGATGGTTCCGTCACTCGTGATGATGTTGTTTTTAAAGGAAAAACCCTTCCTTTTATTTGTTCCTAGTTGATAAAGATATGTGCTTCTTGGGATCATAGATAATGAAAATTAATGTTTTCACATTATATGGCCCAACGAGGTGCTATCACATGTGGATATTCTAATTATTTGGTTTTAAATTTAATTTTTTATTTTTTTTCTTTGGGTGTTTGATACTTATATATTTTAAATTTACTTTATTTGAATTTATATAATTTCTAACAAATCAAAATAAATTATAAAAAAAATTAAAAGTGTGATGTATGAATATTGAAATGATTATTTAAATCGAGTAAAAAATTTAATGTGTTTTTATCAATGTAGATGGTTCAATGAATAATATATTATATTGATTATATTAAATAGTGAACAAAACATATGTTTAGTTGATATGTTTAAAAAAAATAAGATTCAAATAATTTTTTTAGATAAATTGTATTTGAAAAATTTAGATGATGAATATCTTTATTTAGACCACATTCCACTCGATGACCTCCATAATATTTATATTGATTATTAAATTATAATAAATAACACTTTTATGAAAATGGTATATGATTAATATTAATTTGGGATTATTTTTATAAATTCTTGTATGTTTAATTTGAGTATTAAGACAATATCATTAAATTTTATTTAAATAATTTTTATATCAAGTAATAAATGTTTGTATAATTTTTATTAAGAAACACATAGATATTTTATTGAATATATTAATCTTATCTACCTATAAAATATTTAAATTTTAGTAGTTTTTGAAACATTACAAAGGAATCACCAAAGATAAATCATAATGTTAAAGATTAATATGATTCACATGCTATATATTTATGTATGAAATTCATATTTTTTAATATATTTTTGATGGTAAAAATATTTTAGTAAGTAAATTTAATTTTTATTGGAGTACATATAAAAAATCATACATTAAATTGTAATATAAAAAATTTCACGAGGACATAAATTATTTGACTTTATTTCAATTGATTTAGATTATGGATTACTGATAGAGAATATGTAAAAGGTTCTCCAGTCTTCTTGTGATGATAATTAATGTGGAAATGGAGGTGAAGGATCACGTATGTTATAGTGATCCATGATATTGACACATTTTGTTACATAATTTTTAACATAATAAACAAATAATATCAAGATAAATATCATGAACTCTAATGTATTTGGAAAAAAATGTTCATAATACCTCAATAATGAACTAAAACAAAAAATAATTAATTTTTTATCTATAATGATGTCATAAATACTTTTTATCTTTTAAAAACTACATAGGATAAATTTGGGGAATATATTAATGAATGTGGGGAGTTATAAAGTCCTGTAAAATAATAAACATGGAAATGAATCATAAAATATGATTCAAAAGGAATATCATAATATCATTAAATACACATCTCATGAATAATCATATGCAACCAAATAAATAATTAAAAAAGAATCATAATATCATAGTAACATAAAACATGAAATATTAAAAATTCAAGGATACATTTCAAGGCAATATAACCTGGTGGAAAGAGTCCCATAATGGATTTGATTTACTCCCTAGTCTCATGAAAACTGTCTCAAGGGTTATAAACATTATCTAATTCATTGGAGTTCTTTTTGGTATTAGACATCAGTACATGTATCTGAATATTTTTGACATATAAGGAATCAAACATAAGGCATAAACCTAATGAAAACCGGAGGAAATAAATGTATATCATAATCATATCTTGCATCATATCCAGATGGAATTATCATTATGGTTTCTATGATATCGGTGATTATAACATTATTAGACATGAATAGATGAATTATAATAATTTTTCTAGAAAATGTATGTACAAGTGAAGTGGAGATGTAAAAAATAGATTATATTTAACCTTTGAAATGTATAACACCAAATTGAGGTTTTTGGGAAATGTGTAAACAGTAATGAAAAGTGTAAATTGAATTTTAATATTTATAATGTCATAAATGAAATAGAAAAGGTTTTCCACAATGAAATATCAAAATTTTTAATCTAAGTGTGGTTTAAGAAAATTTAAATTAGTTGTATATGAAATGGGGTAAGAGGTGCATATGTTCTCTTTAATAGGGTTTTCATGATGAATTAAATTGGGAAAGGTAACATTAAAATATGTACATCCTGAAAAATTAATGGATAATTAATCTAATTATATATTTGGTGGATGTATATAAATATATAATACATAATAATTAATAAAAAAATCAGATATAAATTTTGGTAAAAAGTTAGACAGTGTATCCTAAACAAAAAAGGTTGGTTTGAATCAATCCTTTAACTTAGATTCAATAATTGTTCTATATTTTCACTTAACATCCTATATTTTAAAATTAAATTCATTAATTTCTCAATTCAATAAAATTTTCATTTGTATTTTATTTTTTATAATTATATTATGTTCACTTATTTTAATTTTAATGTTATATTTTTTAAAAATCATTGTTCCAAGAGAGTGCATTTCATAGTTCCAAGGCAGACCACTTCTGGAGAATTATTTATGTTATTATAAAATCAAACTAAAAATAAAGAATAAAGAATAAATATTATTAATTTCCTTACAAATAATATAAAGGTTCCTACATATCATTTATTTTTCTGATATAGGGTTGTTTATTTAGAAAAATCATTAATGATATATGGAATGTTCGTTGAGGAGGTTTATCCGAAAATCATGAACTTGTATAATTTTAAATAATATTATCTCTCAATATTACATAAAAATAATTAGATAATGTATTATAAAATTTTGATCATCTTATTTAACTATAATATTATAATTATTTCCATTTATAACGGTGGTGGGGAAAAATGATGTATGTTGTTCATTGTGGCATTGAACCAACCATTTTGAAAACAATGTTTTCGTTTTTGGAATAAATCATGGGAGAGTATACCATATATTTTACAAAATAATAATAAAATTTTATTATATTTATTATACTTCTGTTAATACGTTTTGGTGGATGATGATCATATGGGCGTGGTATAAATTAATATAATTGAAATAGTCTAGTCAAGAATTTTACCACTTAATTTGGTTATATCCCATTAAGACACCCTGTGAATATCAGAAAAATGTTATTTTGGTGTGACCAATAGAACTAGAACATAGAGTAGGGGTTTGGGAAGATAATTTGGTAGAAATTATAAAATATTCAATTTGTATATGTTATGAGAAGAGCATGTAGTGAGGGATTGTATTTATAAGTAGAGGAGAGGGGGTTTGTATATTATAATCATTATTTTTTTATTTTGGATCATAATACTAATAATGATGAATCTATTTTCAATATAAAACAAATTGAGAATTATAGTATGAAATAGTTGTTATATATATCATCCATTACTTAAACATTCATGACTTTTGCTTATAATGTTATATATAGTATTTTTTCGTATTTAACTTTAAAATTCCTCTATTTTATAAAAATACCAAAAATTCACCATGGATAATTTTTTATATTAAAATTATGAAAATTTAATTAATTTTATAAAAAAATTTCTAAAAAACATAAATAAAATTAAATAAAATCTCTATTTACTTGAAATATACAATTTTCAAAATTGTATTCAATTGTCTAACCGATTTACAAATTAGTAAATATATCATAAAATTATATTATCATTATAATAAAAATGTATTTATTACTCAAATTTATTTAAATTAACTAAACTTTTATTTTTTTTATTTTTATAAATTGAAAATAGAATGTATATGTATTATAAAAATGTGAAGACTTATCTAATTATTTTAAAATAATAATTTACTTGTATCAAGTAATAACTATGTTATATATTCATTTTAAATGATACATAAATATTATAATACACATACATTAGTTATTATAATAATCTAATTGTTAGTCTAATATTCTAAACTATTATATTATTATTCCAATATTGAATTTCATATTCCAATGGTCATATTACTATTCCAACTGTCAAATTTTCAATGATCATATGGATTCCCCACATTATATAAATATCTAAAATTTCATTCATTATTAATTTACATATGTTATATACCAATAATATATATATATATCCTTTTTGAATATTCAAATACATTAAAAACATTTGACTTCAATTCATTAGATTTTGTTCATGAGTTAAATTATTATAAAGAGTCTAGAAAATCCAAAATTTCAATTATTGATATATTAATATCTATTTTTTGTTGTTTTTTACTACTTTCAAATACATGCCATTATTTTTCTCTAAATTGGATGTTCTAATTATTATGATAAAATATTTATGAATTTAAAATTTTTTCTTTGTTCATTATAAGTTATTGTATCAGAAAAGTATATATCAAGAAAAAATCAATTAATAAAATTATGGGTCATTACATTCATCAACCCATAAGAAATATAATCCAAAAATATAATTTTACATAATAATGGTAAAATATGTGATGGTATTTATACACTATGGTATCCTATAGTTCCCATGTTTCCTCCTAGTAATTATGGTTTTGATAAAGTTTTTTTACTAGGTGTGTTTTCTAGTATCATAGAATTTTATATCTATGATATAATATCATTATTAGATACTTTTCATAAGATATATCCTTTTTTTCTAGTTCCACCTCACAATTCAAAAAATGTGAGGTATCTACTATGTAATTTTTTGAAAGGGATATGTATAATATTTCATGTAATTGAGAAATAGTTGGTGGGATATTTAGTTGATAGTTTACATCTCTGATGTGATCATCTTCATAATCATCTTCATATTTATTCAATTGAGGGTGTAATAAGAGAAGTAGGGGAATAAAGGCCTATGGGGGCCTAAAATAGTAGAGACCAAGCGAATACACTCGAAACAAATTAACCCATTTTAGTTTAATGAAATATATATAGGGGAGGCATGTGACACTCAAACTATTATCTGCTATATATGATTAGTGATGTGAAACATTGTTACCCTCTCTCTACGTATGAGTTATATTTATATTATATTGAATAGTGCTATGTATCTCTTGATGGTGTATGATATCAACCTAGTGGTGGATTCTCTGCTTGGAAAGGGGTAATGTATTATCATGGAGTCTTTTTCCACTTGATTGAGGTTGAGTTTCTCTTTATTTCAAAACATAATCATGGTGAGCACTAAATTACCACCCCAATGTTTATTCCCACTGCCATAGTTGAGACATAAAGCCTAGAACAACTCTCCCCAAGAATCATGAACAACTCATCCTTCTCACTTATCTCCCAAGTAGTGTGAACAATCCATATTCAACATTTAACTTTTTTCTGGAGGAATCCAATGTATCCATTACCCCTGAAGCCCAGTTATGGGAGGATTAACCGATAAAGATCCAACATGAAGTGATATCTGAAAATGATCTTACTTCGAGTTATTGATAATAGTGATATTATCGATTAGTAGACTCTATGTTCTCAAAATAATGGACCACCCTATTTAGAATGGCCCCTCATATCCATCTCAATTTATAAATTTCCATAAGCACCATCAATTTTCACTAAGAACAATAGATCTCAGCATTTTTTATAAGACCATATCAGTCATCCCCTTAATCAATCACTCAAGGAATAGCGAATTATGGATCTCTTGAGAGGAAAATGCATTAAATTCACTGAATAACCTCTATATATCATGGTACCATTCACTTTCAAAAAAAATATGGTTCGTTCTCCCCACGTGTTAATTTTTAAAATAATGAAAAATAGATGCTAATTTTATGCACAACATTTTAATATCATCATCTGATGGTACTAATTGATTCATTATCCTCTAATTGATAATGTTTTACTTTTTGGAATTATGTTGCACAAAACCATACCATTCAATCTGTCTAGATGATTCTGTGCTGTAGAGATCCTTTGAAAGTCCTTTGTAGTGAATTTACATAAGTTGGAAATTGTGAATACTCATTTTTTTGGTTCCTAGATGATGAAAATTAAATTAAATATGTATTTATGGTTATTTTCCAAGACATCCTTGATGAACAATAGATGCAGCCTCGCCTCCATTAAAGATATAGTCAGGGCAGGGCACCATAGAAAACCAATCAAAGATCCTGCCAAATTTTGATGCCAAATGTGGATGTTACTTTCATCTATTATCCCTTATGTGTGATTATTAATGTTTGATATGATGGGGTTGAATGTGGACCAAAAGGGAGATCCATGTTCTCTAGTACCTTCCTAATTTCCTCCACTATTATAGGGCTTGATCTTCCCCAATATCATGTTTTCATTAATAATTTCCCACAAATGATTCACATGCATACAATGGATTGTATTAACTAAGATCTATACATTAATTACTCCATAATTTATGGGTCTATCCATCCAATACCATGAGACCCAGTGCCTCTTAAATTTTCATATATCATCTTAATTGATTTCAGAAAAAAACAATTTCAATGGTTTTAATGACACATTTTAGCACAATTGTGGATGCTAGGGGAAGAACAAGGATGGCTAACAAGACACTAATAACTTATTAAATCATCCTCCTAGGATAATAAGTGGTATATCTAGTTAAGATATTAACCTGTTATCTTTCTCACCACATGATCAATGTCTCAAATGTGCATTATACCTGAGGATATATGAGTGTTTGGGTATTCTATCAGGAAGGTAACTGATTTTATGTCCAATCTACTACATATGTAGGTATCCCAACTTGAAGAAAATTTTATTGATACATATAGAACACTCTTATATTTATTGATTACCAGGCCACACCAGTAGCAATATTATTCATGAATCCTTTTGATACTACACATATTCCTCTATAAGGTATTATTGAAGATGATAGTGTCATCGGAAAAAATGAAATTGATATGGAAGGAAGGTTCAGTTTCCTCGGATATGCGATATATCTCCATTATTCATGACTTTGTTGAAAATGTGTATGAGAGTTTCCAGCATTAGTATGAATGTTCTCAGGGATTGAGGGTCTCTTTGCCACAACACATGAGTCGCCATGTGTAATCCATGTGTTCTCCCAATAAATTAAATAGACATCAAGAAAGATCTAAATCATCTATAAATGAGTTCATAGGCCCTGGAATAGAGACACATACTTGTTATAACCCTTTTAATGAAACCCCATTCAATTATATCGTACTCCTTATACATGTCCAATATTATTTCAATGTAGGAACATGAGGATTTTTGTTTTATCTATTCACATTTCATATTATATAGCTATAGATCGATGTATTTAGAGGCCCTTCAGAAACCTGTGTTGTTCAAGGGATATCCACAAAGGAAGTTGCATTGACAACCTAAAGCTTACGATGCTCTCTAGAATCATGTAGACAAAATTGAACATTCTCAAAGGTCAATAATGAAGGAGTGAGGGGGGATCAATAATATTTTATATTAGAAAAAGGTTCATAGAATAGGGAACCAGAAAGAGAATTCCTCTTTGATAGAATTCATATATAACTGAGACAATATGACTATTGACCACCTCTTAACAACACTTGTAAAATGTTCCCGGGAAGCTATCATGGCCCATCGCTCTCTCAGGGTTAAATTTAATCGTGTGTACAAGGATATAACATATACTTGTTTCCTAATATCATGAATCGATTCTATATAAATTTATAGTGGAACACCTTTTCTCCAACATCAAAATCATATATTCATCGATGATTTTATTTAATTATCTTTTGTTTGCTTTGAGCTTCCCTAGTATTATGTTGAGTAGTCCTAACATTTTTTTCAATTTACATGATCATTTCAGGTTCCAATATAATTCGTTCACCCACTTCATCCTATATTTCATATATTCTACCTCTCTTACCACAAATGGATTCATATGGATCCATTTGGATGCCTGGCAAGAAAGTATTAGTTTAGGATAACTCAACCACAATAATATTCTTATCCATACTCCATTAAATTTTATTGAACATGATCTCAAAATGAATTATATTGTTTGGATAGTCAACTAATATTATATTTTTTATGGGTGATAAGTCATAGTGGAGTGCAATTCAGAGTTTAGATAATGTTGAAGAATTTTATAGAACATAAAGGAATATTTCGTATCTTGGTATGATATAATTGAAATTAGTGCAACAAACATACTCACCACTTCTCGGATTATTTTATTGTATATGGATCAAGTGATAACTAATGTGGAATTATAATAAGGTGCTTTCTCATTGTAATATTATCTACAAAAACTGAATATAATTAGGTCCTATTAAATAATTTATAAGACTAGTGAAAATGTATATAGTGAGTTTTTCCCATTTCGATGTAGGTATGGGTGATGGTCACATTGACCCTTATATTTTCTTCTACCCTCACCTAATGACATTCCAGAAACATAGATGTATTTTTAGTGATTTCCATCATCATATTGTTTCACCAATAGTTCTCTCAATGATATTGATACATATGCATGCCCTTGCGGTGGATGGATAAGGTCAAGCTATTTTAATCATTCAACATCTCATTATTTATCTTCAGATTGGATTGTAGTCATAGTCATGACCCAAAAATTACATGTCATTATTCCTTAATTTTGAACCCTTAGAATTTATCTTTCCTTATAACATCCACCTTCTTCTAAATTTATTATATATATGATTATGAATTTATTATATTCTAAAAAATGTATGGCTGAGATATAATTTAAGCCAATAATATTGATTGTTATTCCCTTATTATTCTCATGTAATTCAATTACAATTTTTATAAAATTAGATCCATCTTAATTCACATCATTGATAGTGTCACAAAATCATTTATTTATAGACAATCTATCACATTATATTCTTTAATATGAGAGTAATCGTAAATTCCCTAACCCTAGTAACCTAAATCCCATAGTTAATTTTTTTACCTTTGCATAAGATATATGTAATTTTATCCTAAAGGACTGAATTGTATAGTAGTATTGTTAAAATTCATTTTTACTTGAATATCACATTTCATTTCAAAAAATAATATATTAATTTTTTTTAGAACATCATTATGCACTATAGTGTTTCCTTCGAATATCATTCATATTACAATTTTTGAATCCTTGGGAAAGGGAAAAAATAAGGTTGAGTTCAATTGCTCAGTAAGGGTTATTTATATTAAAATCTATCAGGTGTAAATTAATATTAATCAATATGTAATGTTAAATAACTGAAATAAATTACATTTAATCAGTAAATTGAGTATGAATAATAAAATGCTTGGAATAAATAATGATCATACAATTTAACTTTAATAATCACATGATCTGGAACAATAATAATTGATATCATAAAAAATTAATTACACAGAAATAAATAAGCTATTTCATAATTATGGAACAATTAATTTTGAACATAAGATACTATTTCCTATTGTTGTATGCCACAGAATCATACAAAAACGGGTAAATCCTCAGCTGAATTATCATACTTGTTTGTATCATGAAAAATAATAGTGAATCTATAGGATATAGAAGTCCCCAACTCTCACTCATTATGTTTATTATTCTCATCATATGAAAGGGGATAAAAATAATTCAATACATAATCAACATAAAAAATTATGGAAAAAACATATGAAATGATAGTATTTTTTCCAATCAAACTGATCATAATCCATTCAATAAAATAATAATGGCCTAATAGTTAAAACAAATCCCCAATGGATAATATTGAAAAATAAATGGTTTTTATCATAGATGAAGAGAAATACTATAAAAATATCATTAAAAGAATTTGTGATGAAAATAACCATTACAAATTGGAATTAAATTTTAAGACCAATGATTTCTAAAACATTATAAAATACATTTTCTTTTAAAATAAATATGGTAACATGAAATGGAATATTTGAAATCATTTACTGATCACTGTTGATGGAAATTTTATTCAAGCAGTGTATGTAAATACAATGATTCAATTCACATTTATAGTAAAATATCAATAAGCACCTTGTTTTGAAAATGAAAATAAAATATTCCTTTTAAAAAATTTGTAAAAATTATTCCATGGATCAAAATCATTTTAAAAAATCATATATAAATATTAAAAACAATCATGAGTCTAAAAAAACATGGACATTGGAAAAAAGGTTCCAGACTAAAGAGAAAATAAATAATATTTTTCAAAAAAACTTTTTTTTATCATTTACGTACATAAAAATGGAAAATGAAAAGAAAGATAGTAATTTTTAAATATAACAATAATATAACAAAAAAAATTTGGTTTAAGATATAAATATATTATTTTTCCCATATTGAAGATATAAACATAAACTATCCTGAATAATAGTGAAATAGTGAAATAAACCATTACAAATTTTGTAAATTTTGACATATAAACACAATGAATGAAATAAATTAAAATTAATATTTAAATAAAGTAAATTTCAATAGAATCAAGAAATATATAATGTAATGGATAGTATATACATCACATAAAAGAAGTAATATTTAAATGTGACGTATGTTTCATAGAAGATAACATTGAGAGGAGAAATTCTTAATAACATATTATTATTGAAGTGAGAATTAATCAATGAAGTGATTATGTGTTCCAAATGTAAATCCTCAAAAAATTTTGAAATAAAATATTTAATAATAATATTTAATTATATGAAAAATCATTACATAATAAAAATAACAAACAAGTGGCATAACCCAATAAAAAGAAACTGAGTTATTAAACCCCTTATCACATGGACAAAATTTAAAATAACCATAGATGGAAAAATTTGAAATGAAATGTGAAATACCATGATATATGAAGGATTAAAAATAAAACATGTAAAATCCTAGTATATAAACCAAAAAAAATAAATTGGTGCATAAAAATAAATTTTTCCTCAATGAAAGGAAATTTTTATCGATAGATTACCTAAAGTCAGAACAATAACAAATTTTATTTATCTTACTAAATAATAACATTATATTAATTATATTATATCTTAATAAAACATTGAATGTTTATTATTCTTTTATTTTATTTATTATAAGGTTATATTTGATTACTTAGTCAATTAATTTCATATTAGAAGTTTTGATGATATTCGATTCACATGTCCAATTTGACATTGGATGGTGGACTATGGTAAATGACATTATTGTTTGATTATATATATTATAATAATAATTATATAATTTTCATAATCATACTTATATTATACTTTAAAATTAACTGTGAAATATGGTAATGAAAAATGAACTATGTAACAACTATAAAGACAGTAGGTCATACGTACTCCTGATTAAAGTTTCCATGTTTTAAAAATTATTATTGGATAAAAAAGTATTGTTTTTACATTATATAATGATCATATTATCCTAAATATATTATTTGTTATTTAAAAAGAATCACATATATAATACATGTGATCCAGTTACAATAAATAATCATATCTTTTCGTAATGGTGGTAATACGCACGCATGCACAAATGACATTACCATTTTCAATGCATGTAAATGTAAGAAAGTATATGATATATTATATTTTATGAATTATAAATATTTCATGAATTTAATATATATAAATTTAATCCATCATTATAACAATTCTCTAGTGGTGGTGATGTAAAACGAATTACATCGGTTCATGAGGATATTGTCCTATTTACACAATAATGGAAGTTTAATTTCTTGTTTGAAAAACAATAATATGGATATATGGTATTCCAATAAGATAAAAAAGGTAATTATATTTATGATAATTTTGTTTTTATTTTATGTTATCATCAAAATATTTGATGGTTGTGGAAGAATGGATAAATCTGAATCTTTTGGTTAAGGGTTTTACCTCATCTTCAGCTAACATCCTTTTAATTGCACATTAATGCATCCATGGTTGGTATTCTTTGAGACATAATACTTATAGAAAATTTTTAGTGATTTTAGTATATTATTATATATATATTTTTTAAAAAAGTGTTTTTTATGTCTTATGAAAAGATAATATTAGGATTCCTTTTATAAGTAATGGGAGGTTCAATTTTTCATTTTCTTTAATTATCACATTAATAAAAATAATTTATCCTAAAATAATAGATCCAAAATAAAAATTTTAATATAAATGATAAAGATGATTCAAAATTACCTTTTCCAAATAAATTTATTTCAAATTTACATTATGTTTTTACACTTATCTTTTTCAAACCCACATTAACCAATGTTGACAATTATAATGATAAAAAAGTATTTGACTGCCCAAAAAATGGACCATGGTTAATATTTTAAACAAAAACAGATTTTTTTCTAAATATTTTATCTTTATTATTTTTATATCAGGTAATAAAATATTATTTGTTCTAAAATATCGTTAATTCCAATTTTGGGAGTAAATATTTAATTTTACAGTGAAAATAACAAGACAAAATGTAATTAAATTATTTTCAATTAAAAAATTTCCAATATTCTATATTTAACTTCAAAAAAAATTTAATATAGGAAATAATTCAAATTAAAATACTTGTAGTATTTTTATAATCATTTATTTTATTTTTTAAAATTATATAAATTATATTTCAACATTACGTAAGATTTTGTGTTTTTTATTTCAATAAAAAAATTTTTTTATTAATTTAGCATGTTAAAAAAATTATTTTGAATTTAAATTTTTATTCAAAATAAAACATAGGTTATATATATCTTTGTCAAAAAATATTATAGTAATGAAAAATAATAATCTATCATTTTTTACTTTTATTTATATTAAATTACAAAAATTTCAAAATATTGGTCAAATGGGAAAAAAATGTAATATAGTTATATTTTAATGGATTATGGTTGAAATATACTCATAAAATAAAATTAATTCCAGTTTTGTGGTCCTATGATAGTAATTATCAAATTATTATCCTTTATTAAATGATTTACCCTTACAATGTTGATTAATTTTTACTATAGTTACTATTCGTCAAAAAAAAATAAGGAGCTATTTAAAAAATTTATAACTCATGATTCCAATTATGGAATCCATTTTTTAAGGTTAAATTAATAGAAGTGTTATAATTTAATTTAAAATTACACATTAATGTTGTTATGAAAAATGATCTTTCATTAAAATTCATTTTTAAGGAAAAGATCAGTTTACATTTATTATATGAATTGTAATCATTATTATATAAATTTAAAATCATAAAACTGGAAGTAAAGACCCCGAAATTTCATGGAATTTTTTTTCATAAATACAAGGAAATTTTACGAGTCCACAGTTTCTGACTGAGCTTGATTCTAAGGCCTGGTGTTCCTAGAATAAATTTCTGATGTTTTGTTTGGGTACGTTCAGTAAACGTACGTACAAGATTATATATCTTTTCAACCAGGCATGGAATTAAAATCTGAGGGCACTGTTGAACTTGAAGCAACATTGATTTCTTGGTGATACCTTCATCATAGTTCCGTTCTAACGAGAGTGGAAGATATATTGGGGGGGTTTAATTAAGTTAAATAAAAATAAGAGTAAGCCTATTTTTATTTCTTGGTAGTTACAACCTTCAAGGTGAGGTTAGTGGTGGGGCACACTCCCACATAACCACCCTTGGAAGGATATTATTAGGTGGGGCCCACATAAGATTCAAACCCCCTAAACCCCCATTTATGTGGGATGAAACCCTTAATCTTCCCTTAAGTTAATGAAGCCAACCCTCCCTTCATTTAATTGTAACTATCCACCTTCCCTCATAAGTTTGCCAAATCAAAAATTAATTAATGACATTAATTAATTAATTTGAAATCGTTTCAGTTATTTTACCAACAATTAAATAATGGGTTGCTTAGCCCATTATTTTTGTTGGAAACTCTTTTGGTGGAACTTTTGGGAGAGGTGGGAGAACTTGGAAGAAATCATCCTTCGTCAACGAAGAACCTTTGGTCGAGGGAAGAAGCCATCGCCCACGAAGACTGCTGATGACATCATCTTCGACTCGTATTATCTGAACTCTTCCTCTTCTGAAATTGACAAAATGACATCGCCTTCCCGTGACTTTGTCAACGATTATCGTCAAGAGAGGTAGGTGGATTTGAGTTATTTTATATATGAGTATAAAATTTTGTTCTTCGTCATTCAAATTTCTGGATTATACTATGCCAAATGTTATCTCCATGAAGAGGAGGGCTCGGACCACAAAAACATGCCCCCCCCCTTTGGGTGTTATTATTTGTTGACAAAAGAGGAGGACCATGAAAGAAGCTGGTGGAGCAAGGTCGTCGGGTCGCCAAAATGGTGCGGCACTACCGTGCTATATAGAGAACCGAGCCGCGGCCAGGCGGGCCACGGCTGTGCCGGAGGGGCGCGGTGTTGTTGCACCGTGCCGAATAGAAGATTCGTGGCCAGGAGACCCGCAGCAGACAGACAATGAGTGCGACGTCGCTGCGCTGCATTGAAGAGCAGGAGGCCATGACCAGGCCGGGCTATTGTGGTGATGATGCGACGTCATCTTGGCGCATGGGGAAAGTAGCGAGTCGAAGTGGAAGAGTCACAACGGAATCATGTCACGTGGAGGGAAGCAGAACCGCAGCGCCATCGCACCGCGATGGAGGTGCAGTGGCGGCCGGCCGGGCCGCCCGTAGTAGAATGGGAGCGGCTGGAAGCTCAGGCCAGCCAAGAGGAGCGGGACCCCGTTGGGTCACGCGTGTGGTGGACCAGCGCCACCGACACTGGGTCATCTCACACTCTAATGGCGAAGCCGTTCGGGTGGACAGGGGGCGTGTGACATCCCCCTAGTCGTGGATTAGGCGGACCCCACGAGACTTCGGGCCGTCGGGCCACCGGACCTGGCCGCCTTTGGCTAGGCCGCCCTTGGCTTGGCCACCCTAGGCTGAGCCGCCCTTGGTCGGGCCTCCGTCGTCCAGGCCTTCCTTGGGCTGGGCCGCCCTTCAGACCGGCCCTCCCTTCTGACCGGGCCGCCCTATGGTCCTGGCAGTTTCTTCAGACCGGGTCGGACCTATGGACCGGGTCAGACCCTGGTCTGGACTCAGGTCGGGTCATGTTAGTCCGACGAAGTCAGACCGGACCCATACCAGTATTATCCTGTTTACCAATTTTTGCTCATATCATGGGCTACAGGTGTCCGACAGTCGAACTGTCTACGGAGACTGAAAGCTTAGAGCGAGTCGGTTCTTTTGGATACCCTACTCGTGGTTTGGTCACAGTTGGGGGACGGTCGGGTTGGTTTGAACCTAAAACCAACAGGGCCCCTGGAAGGGAAATGCCAATAACTCACAGACCGGGCATCTGATTTACACTTTGGATGTTGCGTTGGGTTCCTTATGATGAGAAGGAACTACGGGATACATAAACTCAAAACATAATGGTTGTTGATGTATCGATTCCTGGCTCAAGGAAAAGACCCTCCTGGAATCGAGCGTGCTGTGTACGGGAACCCTATGGCTGGCTGCAACTAAGATGATATGATCCTACATAGACCTACTAATGGACCTAGATCCTCCTTGGGTTTTACAACGATAATACTGGACCAAGATCGTTCGTGGGTTCGATAGCGATGAGACTGGACCTGGATCCTCCGTGGGTTCGACAGCAACGAGACTGGACCTGGATCCTGCGTGGGATCGAAAGTGATGAGACTGGACCTGGATCTTACATGGGTTTGATAGCAACGAGACTGGACCTGGATCCTCCATGGGTTCGATAGCGATGAATTTTCTACTGAGATCCCACGTAGGATCTATAGCTTCGACAAACTAATTTTTTAGATTACTATGGATAACTGTCGTTCGATAGTGAAAGATGATTCAGTGGCTATAAATAATCATATCTTGCTCTCTTTTAAGTTGTGTATACCTGTTGTGAGATAATTCATTACCTTCGTGGTTATCTCATGGAATTGAAGTCTACTCTTGATGACTTTGGTATATGTATGGCCATATACCTAAGTAAGGGTGGATGTTTCTTCATGGATGTTTCTTCGTGGATGTTTTTATGTGGATGTGTCATGGTGAAGCCCACATGGCTTTCTTCTTTGAGTTATACCTATGGGGTACACCTTGTGTTGTACTTTCATTGTGGAGTGTTTCTACACTTCTGGAATAGAATGTGGTTGGGCTTAAGAGTTGGAGTCGGTTTGTGATTGGTAACTTAGGTATATGTATGGGAATATACCAAAGTAAGGATGATTGATACTTTGTTATTGTATATTACTCTTTTGGTTTATCCTTAGTGGATTTAGGGTGACCTTCGGGGGTCTCGGGGTCCCCTTCTGTGTATTTCTATACTCACCCCTGCATATGCTTCGCCCGCACCGTGTTGTGTTTTGTGGAGATGACGGTCAGAAGTGATCAAGGATGAGGGTGATGGACGGGAGGCTGCTCAGAGCTGGACTAGATGGGGTGAACCGTAGGGATGAGTTTTTCGAGATATGTACCTACCCTTAAGGTAAGATTCCCCAGTGGACAATCCAGGAGCTGTTTTCCTTTTTTACATGTACATGTACATGTTCTTCAGTTGGTTTTGAATACTAACCCACTTTCTTTCAACACACCATTATTTTCTATATTAGTACTTGCTGCTTCTACTAACTGTGTTCAAACTATTTGTGATACATGTTTAAAGGTAATGACTTCACTTTTTATTAGGGATTCTACTTTGGTGCAAGTCGCCTGCCCCTGGCCTTTGGAAGGAGGGCATGGGGTAGTCACAGCACGGGCCCCGAGGATGGGTTGTGACATGTTGGTATCAAAGGATTTAGTTCTACCGAAGAACATGGACACTGATTATTTTAACATCAAAAGTTTAAAGAGTTTTGGGGGTGGTTATCAATTTAGGGAAACTGGTTTTGGTGGGGTGGCCAATGTACCCATACACTAGTACTCTGACTTCTGATTTCCGACTCAGTGCACGAAAAAATTGATTGTGTGTGTGTTTCTTTTGAAAATTTCTATTTGTGATTACTTTGTGTCAGATCACCAGGTATACATATAATCATGGAGAACCTATTTATTTTTGGATGTCTTCACTTAGGCATCCAGTCAGGGTTCCGAGTTTTGTATGAGATGGTTGCCCACCGAGCGATGAGGCCTCGGTGCAGTGCCCCATCATAGAAGAGGCACCTGCGGTACCACTAACCGCTGGGCTACCATTTCTACCAGCCCTAGGGGCAGAGGGTGAGCACCGCTTGACAACATTTCATGGGTTCTTGTGACAGAGGCCTCCAAGGATTCGAGGCGAGACAGATTTTCAGACGGCTGCGTACTAGCTGGAGTTTGTAGCATGAGTTTTCCACATAGTTGGGGCACCCACTGAATTGATTGTGCACCTAGCTATTAGTCTCTTTCATGGAGTAGCTGAGAGGTGGTGGAGACTGGTGCTCCAGTTTTACGACAAGTCAACCCTCGCCTAGGTAATCTTCGAGGGTATTATCAGGGTGGATTTATTACAAGCGAATCTATGCTCTCTGCATGCTCAGGAGCTGTTTCACTTGCCGCCGTGCATTCTGACAGTAGCCGAGTCATCTGTAGAAGGCAGTTGATAGATGACTAGAGGGAACAATCAGGTTAGATCTTCTGTTAGACGACCCCAAGATATGGTATTGGGGGTGTGGGAACCCGAGGCCGAGGGATATTTGAACGGAGAAGGTTCTGTTTTTCCTGCAGGGAAAGGGGTCATAGAGCGAATTACTGTCCGACTCCCCACATGGTTGATCAGTAGGCGTTAGAGGAGCCATCGAGATAGAGGAAGTGGCAGGAGCCTGAGCATCAACCGAGTAGTGGACGAGGCGGTGGAGTAGGTCCTTCAGCGAATGGTGGATAGATTCATCAAGCACTACTACCACCACCCTGATACGGTTCACCTTGAGCTCCGAGAGTATGTGGACAGGTATGGGACTAGCTCTAGGTATAGAGGCCTTTGTTAATGATTCTTCCATCTTCGTTTATTTAGTTGATTGTGGTTTCTTTCTGTCTTTGTACATTGATCTACAGAAATAAAATACACTTGTCTTGTGACATTTTCTATCCTAAATTTTTGTGTGGTTGATACTGAGAGGTTATGGTTAAAACCATTAACTTGACCCTCACATTACAGGTTTACACTGGAGGTGACCTAGTGACCACACACTGATGTCAATAGTGTGAGTCAACCCTTAGAGCCGAGAGAAACAATTCTATCTCTTGGTAGTAGCATCGAGGCCTTACGATGTCGTCCATGGCATGAAATATTACCAATCATGTCAGGATTAACTGTATTTGGTAAATGACGTGGTTCATCCAGGGGATGAGACTAGATTTCTCTTTTAGGTAAAAGAAAACTCATAGTAGATCTTGCAGGATGTAGGAAAATTATGGTGTATCCGAGTTATTTACAATTTTCTAGTCTCACTCACAGTTCGTTGAGCGAATGATTTACGGTTTACTCTAATATCAATAGCCTCAGGTGTGTCTTCTCATAGAAGGACATGAACCTAAGGCAATGACGTTAGCTTGAGTTCCTCCAGGAAAATGACTTTGAGATAGTTTATACTCTTGGGAAGGGGAATATTGTTGGGGGTGCTCTCAGTAAGAGATCTAGTATATAGCTGCTAGGAGAGGTGACACAGCAGCTAGCTTCCTTGCATATATCATTTGTGGATAGGGATGGAGCAGCCTTTCTACAGTCTCTTACAGTCACTCTTCCATTTCTTCAGCGAGTCAGGGGGCACAGCATGGAGATGCTAACTACGAGACATGATTTCTCATATATCCATAGGGTAGGAACCTAATGGATTTCTTGAAGGTGGGGAGCATGTCATCCTCTTCAGAAGATGTACCATGGTACCAGTTTCACATTAGGAGGGAGTGTTGAGAGAGTTCAACACATCCCCTATTCTGGTACATCCAGGAGTGACGATTCGATATGGGTGATCATAGAACGACTCACCATGTCATCCCACTACCTACCTATTAAAGAACATGGCTTAATAGAGATCTTGGGATGCCTCTACGTGTAGGATATTGTGTGTTTACATGGATTACCTTCTTCTATTGTCTACGACTGTGATGCACGGTTTACTTATCAAAATATAGAATGGGTTGCAGGAGGCTTTCAAGACACAGTTTCACTTGAGCACCACCTTCCATCCTCAGACGGATGGTCAGACTGAGTGGACCATTCAGACTCTCAAGGAAATGCTCCGTGCTTGTGTCATCGACTTTGGTCGCAACTGGGAGGACCACTTACCATTGGTAGAGTCTTCATACAACAACATCAAACACTCAACCATCGTTATGTCACCTTTTGAGGCCTTGTATGGTCAACCATGAAAATCAACACTATACTGGACAGACCCAGGGGAGTCATCACTAATTGGACCATATATGGTACGAGCTACCATGGAGAAGGTGCTGATCATCCAGGAGAAGATGAAGACTGCACAGACCAGGAAAATAATGTATGATATCAGGAGATGGAGACTTCTAGAGTTTGAGGATGGTAACCACGTCATCCTACAGGTCTCGCCACGATGAGGTCTACAGAGAATTGGCCGAGGTGGCAAGTTGTCTCTGCGATTCATCGGACCTTTCCAGGACCTCAGCAGAGTAGGTGAGGTGGATTACCGCCTAGATCTTCCACCTCAATTGCATCGGGTGCATGACGCCTTTCACGTATCTCAACTGAGGAGATACATGCACGACCTATCCCACATCATCAACCATGGAGAGCTGGATGTCGATGACTGGGAAACATTCACAGAGGTTCCAGTTGAGATTGTGGATTGATAAGATCTTGTCCTACATCGATGGTCGATACCTCTGGTGCATGTACGCTGGCAGCACGAGAACCTCCAGTAGATCACATGGGAGCGGGAGGCACATATGCATGCTCAGAACCCCCCATATGTTCCCTTAGTTCGAGTTGTATATTACGGGGATGTAATGCCTTGAGGTGGGGAGAATGAAAAGACCTAGAAATTCCATGTAAATTTTTTTCTTAAATACCTGTGAATTTTACGAGTCCGCAGTTTCTGAAGGCGCTTGATTGCGAGGCTCGGTGTGCACGGAATCAATTTCTGGTGTTTTGTCCGGGTACGTTCAGTAAACATACGTACGGAATTTTATAACTTTTGAACCAGTGCTCAAAATTGAAATGTGAGGACACCGTTGACCTCGCAGCGTCAGTAATTGTATAGTGATACCTTTACCGCAGTTGCGTTCTAACAAGAGTGGAAGTTAGTTTTTGGGGGTTTTTAATTAAGAAAATTAAAAATAAGAGTTAGTTAATTTTTTTTCTTGGTAGTTAAAACCTCCAAGGGGAGGTTAGTGGTGGGGCCCACCGTCACATAACCTCCCTTCGGAGGATATTATTTGGTGGGGCCCACATAGGATTCAAGCCCCCTAAACCCCCATTTATGTGGGATGAAACCCTTAACCTTACATTAAGTTAATGTAGCCAACCCTCTCCTCATTTAATTGTAACTTTCTAGCTTCCCTCATAAGTGTTCCAAACCACAAAATTAATTAATGGCATTAATTAATTAATTTGAAATCGTTTGAATTCTTTTTACAATAATTAAATAATGGGTTACATAACCCATTATTTTTGTTGGAAACTATTTTGGTGGATTTTTTGGGAGATTAGGAAGATCTTGGAAGAATGCTTCCTCCGTCAACGAATAACCATCGGTCAAGTGATGAAGTCGTCACCCATGAAAAACACCGACAACATCATCTTCGACTCGTCTTCGCCGAACTCTTCATCTTCCGATGTTAATGAAATGACACCACCTTCCCGCGACTTTGTAAATGATTATCCTCAAGAAAGGTAGGGGGATTTGAGTTATTTTATATATCAGTATAAACCTCCGTTCTTCATTGTTCAAATTTCTGGATATTGGTATACCAAATGTTATCGCCATGATGTGGAGTGATCAGACTGCACAAACAAGGCCCAAACCTACACCTTTGGTTGTTCTTGTTTCATTATGACGGAGGAATACCCTTAAAAAGACGGTGGCGCAAGGCCGTTGGGTTGCCACAAGGGTGCAGAACCACCATGACGTGTAGTGAACCGAGCTGCAGCTAGGCGGGATATAGCAATGTCGGAGGGGCACAATGCCGTCACACCACACTAGAAGGACGAACTGCGGCCAGGATGGCCATGGCGGAAAAACGATGAGCGAGGCATTGTCGCGCCACACAGAGGAGAAGGATACTGTATCCATGTTGGACCAGGGTGGTTATGGCGAGGCTTCGTTGTGCCGCACGAGGAATGTAGAGGGTCGTGGCCAGGCCGAGCGGTGGCGGAAGAGGCGTGGTGCCATCGTGCTGTGCGGAGGGTAGATGAACCACGGCGTTGTCGCGCCGCAGTGGACGTGATCTGGCGGCCGGCTTGGCAGGCTACGGTGGAGTTGGAGCAGTGGGCCGCTCGAGCCAGTCGGGGGGAGAGGGACCCCATCGGGTGTCGCGTGTGAGGGAGCGGCGCCACCGGCGCCAGTTCAGCTCACACCCGAACGAAAAAGTCGGTCGTGTGGCCAGGGGGTGCATGACTTCACCCTGGCCGCGGCTGAGGCAGACCCCATGAGCAGCCTGGCCGCTGGACTAGGCCTCCCATGGCCGGGCCGCCCTTCGGGCCGAGCCGCCCCCTTAGGCCGGGCCATTTCCTCAGACCGGGTCGAACCCCGGTCCGGGCTTGGGTTGGACCGGGTCAGTCGGACCGAACCCAGAGCGACTTTATCATGTTTACACCTTTCTTCCCATATCTTGGGAAACTGGTGTCCAATCGATGAACCTTCTACGGTGACAAAAATATTAGAGTGATCCCCTACGTGTGGTTTGGAAACAGTTGGGGTACGGTCGGGTTGGTTTGAACCTAAAAACCAACCGGGCCCTTGGAAGGTAAATGCCAATAACTCACAGACCAGGCGTCTGATTGATGCGCCGTCTATCGTGTTTGGTTCCTTGTGATGATACAGATCTTGCTGATACATCAACTCAATACTTCGTGGTAGATAATGTAAAAAATCTTGGCTCAAGGAGCAGACCCTCCCAGAATCGAGGGTGTTGTGTATGGAAAACCTATGGCTGGATGCGACTAAGATGATAGGATTCTACGTGGACCTACTAATGGACCTGGATCCTTCGTTTGTTTGACATCGACGAGACTAGACCTAGATCCTCTGTGGGTTAGACATTGATGATACTGGACCTAGATCCTCCTTATGTTCGACAGGGATGATACTGGACATGGATCCTCCATGGGATTGACAGCTACAAAACTAGACGTGGATCCTCCATGGGTTCGATAGTGACGAGACTGGACCTGGATCCTCCATGGGTTCGACAGCAACGAGACTGGCCCTATATTCTATGTGGGTTCCACATTGAAGAGACTATTCCTAGATCCTCTGTGGGTTCAACAATGATGACTTTTGTACTGAGATCCCACGTTGGATTGACAACATCGACAGACTGTTGTTTTATGTTTCTACAGATAAATTCCATTTGATAGTGGAAGATGATTCAGTGGCTATAACTAATCATCTCTTAATCTCTTTTATGTTGTGTATACCTGGTGTGAGCTGAGTCATTTCCTTCGCGCTTCCCTCATGTTAGAGAAGTGTACTCTTGATGACTTAGGTATATGTATGGGCATAAAACTAAGTAAAAGTGGATGTTTCCTCGTGGATGTTTCTTTGTGGATATTTCTCCATGGTTGAGTTTTGGTGAAGCCCACATGGCATTCTTATGTGATTTGTACCTATGGGGTACACCTTGTTTTTTACATTATTTTTGGAGTGTTTCAACACTTTTGGAATGGAATGTGGTTGGGATCAGGAGTTGGAGGCGGTTTGTGATTGGTAACATATGTATACATATGGGTATATACCTTCGTAAGGATGGTTGATACTTTTTTATTATCTCTTTCTGATGTGTTTTATCCTTAGTTGATTCTGGGAGACCTTCAGGGGACTTGTGGTCCCCTACTGAGTATTGTTATATTCATCCCTACATGGGCTTCGCATTTACCTTGTTATGTTCTATGCAGACGATGGTCAATAGTGATCGTGGATGAGGGGGATGAATGGGAGGCTGCTCGGAGCTGGACTAGACTGGACAAACCTTAGGGAGTCATTGTTTGAGGTCATTACCAACCCTTCAGGTAGGACTTCTCAGTGGACGATCCAGGAGTTGTTTTTCCTTTCTACTAGTACTTGTACTTGTTGTTCAGTTGGGTTTGTATACTAACCCACTTACTTTCAGCACACCTTTCTTTTCTATATTAGTACTTTTGGCTTTTACTACTGGTGTTCAGACTGTGTGTCATACAGGTTTAAAGTTAATGCCTTCAATTTTTATCAGGGATTCGCCTTTGGTGCTAGTCGCTAGCCCCTGGCCTATGGAAGGCGGGTTTGGGGTAGTCACGACATGTGCCCCAAGGATGGATCGTTACACTAGATATATAATATATGGGTAAAATTTAAATAATCATGAATTAGGTATTATTTAAAATTATTTCAATGTAAAAATATTATTTACTTATAAATATTTTCTGATGAAAAAAAATATATTTCAATGAAAATTATATATTTATTCAAAAAACATGAAAAATAATTATATGAATGAAATAAACTAGATTATTAAAAATAATATGGAAAATGTTTTATATTATTGCAGACTAAAATATATAATTTTACATAAAATTATTTGATTTAATTAAAAGAAATTATGGTTTTACAAATAAACATATTTTATAACATTACACTGAAAAACATATCATTTCGAAAAAATATCTAAATATCAACTTATGTTTACATTATTACTATAATTTAAAAATGTATATATTTTTAGAAAATAAATATTCTGAACATGTAAAAAATTAATTATAATTTCCATGAAAAATGAAAAATAAAAATATTTTTTATGAAAATAAAAATTTAAATATATTATAATTTTATAGAAAATTAAATTATTATATATAATTAATATATTAATTATAAATGAAATTGATATATATTTTCATCATTTTGTTAACCCTATTAGTATATAAAAAATTAATTTCAATGTTATACAATTCAGTTTAAGATAATAGTATTCCTTGGTTCATTTGAGCTCATTATTCGATGTGGAATACACTATTGAACATTGGGTTTCTTAAAATATTTGGGAATTACATTCTACCAACCTTTAATATATTTCATACATAAAATTTTATCAATATATCTGAAATTGAGTGGTTCAAATTGTAATGTCACTTTATAGAAAACCAACATCATAGAAGTTTCCTAAAAATTATTCTTAATAAGATGGGAAGGTAAATACCCCAACCATCTAGAGTAACAAAAAACATGATTTCCAAATAAAGTAACATTAGTGATGGGTGAAAATATAGTAATTTTGTAAATTTTAATGACCATATAATTATTTAGAGTGGCGTAGATTATTGATCACTAGAAAATTAATTTCCTTTGAGAATTCTATTGACCACAGAACCAAGACCCAATGAAGTGTGAACAGTACAATAAATTCGTAATAAATTATGGTAATTGGAAAATCATTTTGTTTAATGGTAATTTTCCTTGAGTTGTGGGATTATTTTCCCTATAGACAATGTACATAAGCGAATATACTTACTTGAAAAGTATAATGTCATCATTTAATAAAATTCCACCACAACCTCAATTTTTTTCAAAATAATGTGTATTGAAGATGATTTTTTCTTTATTGGTAGATTAAAATCAACTTCCAAAGTATCAAATGATCAATAAGAGAATAAAAATTTATTCCTATAAAATTTAATAAAACCAATAGTATTAGAAAAATTAAATATAAAACTAATATTGAATAATTATTCATATGAAGAAATAATAAGTTAATCTTTAAAATTCACCAATAAATCTAATGGTTTAACAGATATAATTCCTTAAATAAATAATTATATATTCCAAATTAACCCATTATCCTCAACATTAAATTATATTTTAACTTTAGTGGTTTTCTTAAACCGTTTATGCTAAACCACTAAAAACATAATATGATTTTTCCCAAAGGATCCATTTAAATTAAATATGATGGTTATATATGCCTAATCCCAAATAAACATATCCTAAAATAACATTACTGATTTCAAAGTCATAAAAATATAAAATATTTAATCCAATTATATTCATCTAGAAATAAAATTTCTATTCAGCATTCAAACGATTAAATTAAAATAATATCATTCAAATTGTGATATAACATAGGCTATTGGTAGGTGATGCACCATTATATCTCTTTGGTTGGGGTTTCATGCCTTATGTCTTTTCCCGATTCAACAAGTTACATCCCTAATCCCGCATGATAAAATTTGACGTTAAAAACTTAATATTTACATTTCATTGATTTGACTCTAATAGATATGACCCAATTTGTTCCATCCAATCTTACAATGTAAATTGAAAAAAATTGTATTACTTAAACACTGAATAACTTTTTTTGGTTTATAGATTTATACACATATGGAAAACTATTATATTATTGGATTTATAAACAACTATATCATAATTATCTATGTCATCTCTCAAAAAATTATTCTTATAAAAAAAATCTGACAAAAAATATTTTTTCGTCATTTTTCATAACGAGGGTAATAGAAAACATAATATGGGAGAGCACAAATACTTAATAATGGTGAACATAAGAATTAATAATTTTATTTAATTAGATTGTGTATGATTATAATGAGGTTATAATGACATAATAGTAGTGTTTGATAATAAAAAAATGCAATCATACCCATCAATAGCAATATCATTAATTACGAAACATGTCATAGAGGAATAATAAATTAAATAGTCATTAAAATTACTACTCATGTGCCATGTGATGCCAATCATGATCAAGGATTCATTAAAAACCCATTAATTTTCACCCATAATATGTATAGAATAATTAAAAAAACAAATTCTCGGACATTAAAAAATAATTTTATTTTAGTAGAAATCCCAAAAATAATATATAAAAATTTTAGGTTACATGGAACACCATTTATATATCCCTCATACAATAACTCTTTAAAATAAAATAACCTTATAGGTGGCTTCTATACCCAATTCATTAGAGGGCATTCAGAGAACCACCCATAATCGGTTATAATATCACCACCCACACTTTTTTATGGAAACAACCCATATCTGGTTTATATTAGAACAACCTATAATAACAAAAAACATCCAATATGTATAATAGAAAAAAATTACAAATATATTTCATTTCATCATAGAATTCATAGAAACAACCATTATTTCTTTAATTATATTATGAAACCATGGAAAATGAACTCGTTCCATGAAAATCTATTTGGAAAAATCATAATCCATAAAGATATATAATATGGATGGTGTGAAAACAAAATTTCCCAAGTGGACCATATGTATCATTAATGTTCATTGATGTTAATTAATGGAAATACCATTAAAAGATTATTAAAATCATTATTATTGAAAAAAAACATTAGCAAACTGGAACATTATAAAATTTTTCAAAATTATTTTTCAATCAAAATAACCTATTAAAATAATAATAAATACATTATATGAAATAATGGTCATGATTATGGGAAAAACTATTCATTTTTTAAATGTATAAAACAAAAATTATTTTCAAAAAATTTGTCGAAGGGAATCAGAACTTTCCCATTTAAAAATTGTTATATGGTTTTTATTTAATTTATTTTAAAAAAAAGGGAAAGTACCATGTAAAATAAAATTATAAAATAATTTATTTTTTGAAAAGAAAATTTTTGAAAACATTTTATTAGGAAGAAAAATGGAAGGGATAGATTCCAGATATAAATTAAGATACATTATTGATATCATATATAAACAACATTCTTGATGATTATTTAATCAATAATAAAGGAATAGAAAATAATAAAATTAACCAAATTCTTAAAAAGGGCATAATAAAAGATGTTTGGTTCAATAAAATAAGAGAAAATAATTTCCACAAAATTTTCTTGAACATAAAAAATCACTTAAAGAAAATCAATATAATAATATGATTTTTCTAATTTGGTCACTCTTCAATCATAATACCTTGAAATAATAAAATAAAATAAATAATTAAATATAATTAAAATAATTATATTCATGATATATTATATCAAAATCATATTATACATAGAAAAGCAAATAAAATAGATGCATGTGATAAACATATGTCCCTAAAAATAGATATTGATATAAATAACCATAAAAAAGATCATATCATAGAATTTTGAATTATGAAATTTACATATTGTGTGTAATAATTGTAAATCCAGAAAAATAAAAATAAATAATAAAACAATTTTTAGATAACTTATAACATAATCATGTCATAATAAAGTAAATAAAAAAGATATATAACCAAATATAAAGAAATTGGTTTAAGAAACCCTTAACAACATTCTAACATTCCATTTAAATCATTTTTGGATAAAATAATTCAAATTGAGACATAATAAATATGCAATTATATATTATTAATTATATAACAAGTTAAAGGGTCCTTATATACAACATATAAAATAAATTTAGTGCATAATAAAAATACATGACTCAATGAAAGGAAATTTTGACGCAAATATTACATCATGTCTTACTCATCCAGTGTGTTCTTTATCATCCTAAATTATCATTTCATAATTAATTAACTAATTGAGTATTATTTTAATATTTATTATTAATTTATTTTCACTTATTACATTGTTATTAAAAAAACCGATATTCATTTTTTTTCACATTGAATTTTTTGATTATATTTGGTTCATAAGACTAAAATGGCTATTTTAGGTTGACTATGGTCAATCAGTAAGATATTAAATAATATCTACAATAATATTATTGACATAATTATAATTTTTATACATCAATTAATATTTTAATTCCAACCATTAAATATATATATGAAAAATTAACTACTTTACAATCAAAGTGATGGTATTCCTTACAAACACATAAGTAGGGTTCTGAATATTCAATGATCATTATGGAAATAGGTTATGTAATATTTTATCATTAAAAAATAAGAATAATATCATATTAATTATTTATATATACTTATATATATCATTAATGTAATTTTCTGATGAAAAAATAATCACATCATATCTTGGAGGTGGTAGTCCACATGTACACACAAACAACGTTGTCAATTTTCAGTGAATATAAAAATAAAAATGTAAATTATATATTTTCTTATAATAATTATATATAAAAACTTAATATCACATATATAAATTTATTCAATTATTATAACTATCCATAGGGGTGGGGATCAAAAATGTAATACATCATCTCTAAGGCGGTAGTCCACCAAACACAAGAAGGATGAATTGCATTCACATTTGATAAAAGTTAAATATGGTGATAGGTTATTAAATTAACATATTAATATAGTATTATATGTTATATTGTTGCAATATTATATCATCACGGTTCAAAAATATTTTATGTCGGTGTAATACGGGGAAAAAACAAAATTTCTTGGTTAATAACTATACCTTTTCATCAGATAACCACCATTTCATTACACATTAACAACTCTAAAATCGGTATTATGTCAAAAATATGGAAAATAAATTGTGGTTAGGGATGTTATAGGTGGATTTGGGATGATATTTTCTTAACCAAATGGGATTTTATGTGTGAATAAAATGGAATATTTGGTTCCATTTAATAAGATAGGGGAGGAGAACATTTGAAATTTCATAAAAAATAAAATTAAAATAAATAAATTAAAATATTAAAAAATAACCAAATTGAAAATAATATCATATAATATGTGATTAATAAGAAATAATCTCATCCAATAATTTTTGGACAGGTGTATACCACATTGTTTTCATTACCTTTTAGTTTTAACCCCCCATTAACACTTATCACACTTAACATTAAAACAAGTGGTTTTTACTCATTGATGGTCAGGATAGTTAATAAAAACAGAAAAAAATATCATATATGGACCATGATTGATATTTTAAATCAAAAATTATCACATAGTTGAGTATAGGATTTCAGTAAATTTATTATCATTTAATAAAATTTTATTTTCATTAAACATCTACAATGTCAATCTTAGAATTATTCATTTACATTGACATTTATAACATTAATAAAAAAACATCTAATAAGATATTTTAATACATCCCTAACATATAATTATAATTTCTAAAATTAAATTTTAACATTAAATATATCAAATTATATTACTTTTTTTCTCATATCATTTTTTTGATTTATAAATTAATTTAATAATTAATTCATTAACTTTAATCAAAAGGTCTAGGACCCCGATGAACCCATTCTTAAAATTTATTAATTAATCAGAAAAAAATCCATGAATTCAAAAATCAAATTACCCATCACCATTAAATAAGTGTTGTGGGGTTGATGTGTATGGCATTATTTTGGATATAAATACATCACAAACATTCCAATGATGATGGATGAAACTTTGATGAAAAGCGGCCATATTGAAAACCACAATACCTTCCTCACAAACCAGGTGCAAAATAGTTGGACCTTCCGGGAATTTAGTGCAACAATTTTTATCATATCATTACTTTAATTTCAAATTGCATTAATGACCAATAGTGATGTTGATGTGCATTGCACCAGTTTTCCCAAAAAACGTCACAAAAGTGCCAATGAAGATGGATGATCCATTGAAGAAAAGTGGTAAAATTAAAAAACAAAAAGACACAACTCAAATTCCGGCTTCATCACCTCGCGGTCTTCTATTCCTTATAATAACATAAACCCACTCCTTATTTTTTCGAGAATGGAAATGATCAGTATAGTCAAACAGAAGGGGACAACATGCCTTGAACACAAATCAATTATGAAATAAACATCCTTGAAAAAATCAAGTTGTCTGAAATTTCAAAAGAACTCCATGAGATTAACCAGAGAGAGGATACTGTTAAGCATCCTAGATATCAAAATCATTCATTGATGAACAATAACAAGAATCATGAAATCACCATATAGATCTTGTATACCTAATCACCGTATTTGAAAATGCAACACCAATATAATTAGCATCTTTGTAAGCTTGTGAAATCCTCCATGGGAGTTGATTAAAAACATGATTGAAATCAATCCAATTAGATAGAACCCTCAATGGAATCTCCATAGTATATTCTCTAAGAGCATTACTAGCCAATTGAGAATTAGATTCAATCCGTAAGTGACTGCACATAGGATGAACAAAAACTATTCCAGCAAAGATTACAAGCCATGTCTCAGCTTCATATGTAGTTGAACATCTATTATAATGAGGAAAACACCCGTTTAGAATCATTTGGGGGGTCCGAAGACCCCACCACAACCTTATCTACTTGGAGATCCAATTCCTTAACTATCAAAATTTTCCTTGATCCATGGAATAATAATAGGAATCTAATGAATGACCGACATCATTGCTAAGATATTATTATAATTATTTATTAAATAAAATCTTAATTTAGTTATAATGATGAATTTAAATCATTTGTCTATTAAAATATTTTTTATAACTAATCATATACTCTATATACCCATATTTTAAAAATATTATAGTTATTAAAAATATGATTGTCATTTTTTACTTTTCGTCATATAATATATTATAAAGGTCATAATCACATCTGAATGGAAAAGAGATAATATGATTGAATATTGTATGATTATAGAAGAAATATAACAAAACAATAAAATTATGTCAAGAGTTGGGGTCATATTTTAAACCTTATCATTTTATTTTTATCCACTAACTACCGGATGTACCCTTACTGTGTTAAAGAACATTACTAAGGATACATTAATAATGTCCAAACATAAAATTGAACTATTTAAAAAAAATCATAACCATTAATTCCACAGAGTAAATGAATTATTCAAAATAATGAAATTAAATTTTTTCTGAATTTAACTTAAACATTAATCGACATAATGAGATGAAAATGGTAATTCAGAGAAAAAGCCTTTTTAAATAAAAATTGTTTTATAATAAATTCAAGTATAAAAATAATTTTAAAAAAGCACGATTGGATTTTTCAAATGTCAAATAAAACCTATAAAATTTTAAACCTAATGAAAAATATAAATTTTTACATACTTTAAAAAAAAAATTCAATAAAAAATTATTATTATTCACAGTTTTATAAAACAAAAATTTTTCAAAAAAATCTCAAAATTTCATCATAGGTTAATTTTGATATACTGATTTTAAAAATTATTTAATTTTTATCAACTAATTATTCTAAAATTTTCAGAAATTAATAATATTATTTTCGTAAAAACAAATTTAAATTTTATATATTGAAAACATATATTGGATGAATAAAAAGGATTTACAAAAAATGAGTGTTTATTTCATAATAATTAATAAATATATATTTATAAATTTAAACATTTATATATATTTGAAAAATTAGTAAATATTATTCTTACCCATCAATTTAATCGCTAGTTTATAATGTTCATATTTATAGAATAATATTTCATGGTTCATTTACGCTTAGTATTTTGTGTAATACACATTATTGAACATAATTTCCTTCTATAGAAATCATAAGATATTATATTATCAACCCTTAATAAATAATACCCACACATTTTTAAAATGATAATTTATTAATTTTTTGGATATTTTAAAATAATATTTTTGAAACACCATATCATAAAACGGTTAAATGAAATTTTTTATTGAAAATAGAGAATGTGATGTATGATGGTCATATCAGATGACACATACTAGGTTTCAATATATTAGAAATTTTTTGGGATGTGGTAATATATACATGGAAAAAATAATAATTTCCAAATAAATATGTAGAGAAATAGATATCCTTTATCATAAGAAAGTGAATATTCATGATAAATTTCAATGGCCAAAAAACCATAAACCAAAGATTTTCAAAAAATCTCATGAATTCATTGGAATAGAAATTAATATTACAAAAAATTTTCGTTATTATATTTTTAGTATAGTTTAGGATCTCATTTAACATATTAAATAAGAACATAAGGATATATACATTATTGATATGTATTATTAAACCCTTTAATAAAATTACACAATAATTTCTGATTTTTCAACAAATAATGATTATTAAAGATTAGTTTTTTCATACCAGATGAACTATAATGATCTCTTGATGGATTAGATACTCTTAAAAATGATAAAAAGTTATTAAAACTATATTTAGACAATACCCAAAACTGAAATAATTAGTAAAAGGTAAGATAATTTCCAAATGAATAAACCATTATTTAAATACATAATATAAAAATCTCTAATATTCAATAAAAATAAAAAAAGATCCAACTATACTATTTCAAAAATAAATATCCTTTAAATTCCTCCAAATATTTCTTACCAATCAAAAAACCCAAAAATTAGAGGGATTTGATCATGCATTATTCCATATAAATTTAAAATTTTTCTCTAGATAACATTAGACAGTCATAAAGTCATATACCCAAAAATATGTATGACATGTTCATGTAGTCTCCAAGATTTTATAATCATGTTCCAAAAAAACTAAAATCATGATAAAGACATATTAAGGTCATATATTTTTCCAAAAGATAATATAAACTCGATTCCAAAATCAATACCTCAAACTAAAGCTAAGGGTAAAAAATATATCATTCAAATAATACTTCTCCAAAAATATCATTAGTCACTTTAAAATTCCATGACATAACTCCTCAAAAGGGGCGTATAAAATGTTGAACATATTATCAAACTAAAAATTATAAACCCATAATGGGATCCATGATTCATACAATAAACTGAGATTAAAACATCCTAAAATCTAATTTTATCTTAATTATTCTCTAATACAAACTATAACAGACCCAAACCAACACTCTAAAACCATGTGCTAAAAATAAAAGCTTTATATTTGTAGAATTGATACTGATAAATGTGACCCAATTTTTCCATCCAATCCGTAGAGCATCAAAAAGAAAAATTATATCACTTATATAACTAAGGAAGTTTTTGGGTTTAGATTATTAGAGATTTTTGAAAAACGAATAACACATTCAATTGATAGAAAAATCGTTCATAAATATCAACATCATATCCAATTAAATTCTTTAATAAAACATTCTAGGTACTAATTTTTTTCATCAATTATAATAACCTAGGGAAATGGAAGAAAAAGAAGGTACATACAAAATTCTCAGTAAGGGTAACCCTAAACATTAATAATTTAATGTCATCAGTGGTAGTATGGTGAATAGAAGGGTATGAGAAAAAAATCATAGTGCATATGCACAATATAAGGGTGCTTATACACATAAAAACCTATATCATAACTTATGAAACATTTTATAAATATGTAAAAATTGAAATAAACATTTTAATCAATTAACATTATCTATGTGACGTGAGTCAATATCAAGGAATCATTATTAACCCATTGCATTTCACCCATAAGAATTAAAAAATACTTTTCATTAAACAAATACTCATTACCTTAACATGAAAAATAGTATTATTTACGTAAAAGAAATAAGATTCATAAATGAACAATTTTGGTATGTTTGTATATAATTTCCATATCACGCTTAAAATAACTCTTACAAATCAAATAAATATAGAGTTGAATTCCATACCCAATTCATTAGATGGATCTCATGGACCGAATCATAATTAGATATAACATAACCACATTTACATAGTTTATAAGATAACCTCACATAGTTGGTTTATTATGGAACAACCCTTTATAGTAAAAAATTTCAAATAATTATAACATATATTATGTACATTTATCTTTTTTTAACATAACCCTAATAGAAACCCCCATAATTTTTGTAAACATTATTAATCCATGAAAAAAGTAATGACTTCCAGGAAAATATCTTTGAAACAGTCCTAATATATCCATAAAAATAATTCATAGGGTATAAATACAATATATCCCTTGTGGATCGAATGTATTATCTAGGGTTTGTGACATTGATGAATAGGAATACCATTAATGGATCGTTAAAATCATTTTTTAGGAAAATAACCTTTTCATATAGAAAATAAATATAAAAAATATAAAATATAAAATATTATGAAAATAGATTTCATAAAAAATTAAAAATAAATCCCTTAAGGTAATATATAATGTACATAATGTCCATGATGGTGAGAAAATCTATTAATGATGCAAACATTGAAACTAATCATTTTTCAAACATTTATTAAACGAGCGTCAAAAGTGTCCCATTTGAAAAATGTAAAAAATTTACTTCTAATTTATTTGAAAATAATTTCAAAGATAATGTACAATTACTTTAAGAAATAATATTATTTTTTAAAATAAGTCTGTTGAAAACTTTTAATTAAATACCGACAAGGAAGGGAGAGATTCCAGATCTAAAAGAATATATAAGATCTATATCACTTATAAAATTCATTCTTGCTGTTTTATTATTAAATAAGGTGGGAAACAGAAATTAAATATGAAATATACATTCATAAATCTATGTAAATAATATAACTTTTTTTTCAAGAAAATTAGATTATATTAATTCTACATAAATAATCTTAAACATAGAAAATATTAAAAAGAAATAAATTATAACCTAATACTTTTCTAATTTAGTAAAAGTTTATTCATAAGCACCTGAAATAATAACAAAAAATGTAACCATAAATATCATGGAAATAAGGATATTCATGATATATTAGATCAAAATGAAAGTATATTTGTCTAATAAAAGAAGATAGGTGAACATCATAAACATATGTTCCAAATAAAGTGAATTTTGGATGAATAACCCTTAAAAGGATCATATCAATATATAGAGAATTAATCAAAGGAGATATTATGTGTAAAAAATTTAAATACACCAAATAAGAGTATAAATAAATTGTAAAAAACATAACATATCAATTCACAAAAATTCATGCCATAAAAAATTCATTGAGAATGAGTTATAACCCAATGTAATGAAATTGACATCAGATACTATTTAACACAATGTAACATTAATGTAAAATAATTTTTGGAAAAAATAGTTAAAATTTAAATTTAATTTATCATTAATTTTGTAGTAATTATGATATAAAATTATCAATTTTCATTATATATATCATATAAAAGATAATTTGTGTTATAAAATATGCCATAATAAATTGAAATTGAGATTAATTATCTTACCTAGAGTCCGAGTCACCATGTATATTTTTATCTTCCTGAATAACAAACTTCGGTTAATTATTTTCCAAATTGTGAAAAAAATTCATGTTCATTATTCCTTTTATTTGAATTATTACCTATTTATAAAAAAAATAATCAATTTTGTTCACATAGTATGTTTTGATGAAATTTGGCTCATAAGAAAAAAAGAATTTGGTTGGTTAAATATGTTTTAATAGTTCATCGTTACATTCTCTCAAGAATAATAACCATTTAATATTTATTTTTTTTTAGATTTCAATTATATTATTAAATACAACCATTACAAAAGGATAAGAAAATTTAACTATGTTACAATCATGGGGACGATAAGCATACATACACTTCAGTAATGATTCAATTTTTCAATGATCATTATGGAAAGAAGGTAAGTATTATTTTAACAATATGTAATTATAAAAATTTCAAAAATATCATATTTATTTTTTTAATATACTTAAACATATCATCTGTGAGACGTGATGATGAAAGACGAACAACATCGATTTGTGATTGTGGTAGTCCACACATACGCATGAATGGCATTAACAATTTTTAGAGAATGTAAATGATCAAAATAAAATTAAATATTATATATTAAAAATTAAAAATATTTACTGAATATAATATAAATATATAATGATTAAAATTTTCATTATATCTTGTTTTAGGGGTTGTGATGGGGATTGAATTACATCAGTCTGTGAGGCGGTCATCGGCTGTACATATGAACTATGAATTCCTTTCCCATTTGATAGTTTTTTTATATAGTTATTGGTTATTACAAAAACATATTATTATAATATTATACGGTATTAACTATTTTTATTACATCATCATAATTGAATAATATTTGTTGTGAGTCTTAAAAGAATTAAAATAAAAATGCTCTGTTAAGCACTATACATATTCTTCGGAGAACCATCATTTTTATACACCTTATGACATATAATGTTAGTATTATTCCAAACCTAAGGCCTCTAAAACGTGGGTATGGATTTTCATAACGGATATGGGTAGATTGTGTCCTGTAAAATGGGGTTTAATGGTTTAATAAAGGATAATAAGTGGTTCCCTTTTACAATAGAGGGGAGGGTAATTTTAAGAATTTTTTAAAATATTAAATTATGATAAATTAATTCTGATATCAAAATGGATTAAAAATGAAAAAATGAAAATATTATATTGATATTAGTTTAAATATTATATTACAATAATTTTTTAGATGTTCAGATCAGAACATTACCTTTTATTGTTTTAACACGTCATCAACTCTTTTCACACATACCGTGACAACATTGTTATTTACTCTTTGAGGGTCATTCAAATTACTATAAATGCTATGAAGTCTCATAATTTTATAATGGATGATATTATAACCCATATTATAATCACTTGAATGAGTATTAGTTTTTTGATAATATTATATCATTTAATAAATTATTATTTTCCTAAAATATCTATATTGTCAATTTTGTACTATTATTTTAAATTCTATTTTTTACATTATGAAAAAAATAAGTTTCAATAAAATATTTTAATACCTCACTAACATATTATATTAATCTAAAAAATCATTTATTTCATTAATTATGTAGTGACTCGAGTTATGGTCCTATTGGTCTTTGGAATTTTTTTATGAATAATTCCAGAGATAGGCATGAAAACGGGGTGCGATTCTAGGGCCCGTTGTGCCCGGAATTAATTTTATAATTATATTAATTATTTTTTTTAATATGAATGTGGAGGGGTTGTGTTTTCTCTTAAATGGTAGCTCAGATCGGAAATATGACGTCACAGTGGCGTCCGGAGCAAGCCGTTTACCCTGGGCGAGTTGTAAAAGTTGCGGGAGCGGGCCTGCTTTGAGAGATGTCACCCAGGGGAAAAATCAGCATTTTGAAATAATGACTTAGTGATTTTTATAAGTGGAATCCTTTTCGAATAAATTTCAAACGAATTCTTGGAATGAGAATCCTATAGATTTTTTGAGTTTGAAATGGGTTGTTTTTCCCCTGGCATGATATAAATTAGGCGTGCCGCGAGGTTTCAGAATCCTCCCCCATCTATAGAGTTTTAGAGAGAGTTTATAAATTTACTTAAGTATTGGATTCAAGGGAATTCCATATTTGTCCCTTCTCTCTCCTCACACACACACACACTCTCTCTCTCTCTCTCTTGTTCTTTGGCATTTTTCATTGTTCTACGCCGAATTGAGGAGAAAACTCCAACAGATCGAATTGGGATCGTAGCGGACGCGTCGCCAAATACACACGACCAGATCGTGGCATTCATTTAGTTAATTTTCAACTCCATCATTTTCTTGGGGTTTTGTAAATATGTTCGTTTAATTCTATAGTTTTAGAATTGGGACGACAACCGAACGAACATGGCCACCGTCCGAGTCCCATTCTAAAACCTGTGTTCTTCATCGATCTTCAACCAATTTTTTTTCAGATGTGCCAATCGACCGTCGGATCATTAATTGGGAGCAGGAGATGCGAAGGAGTCATCTCGAGGATCCCAAAACCATCTTCGGGTTCGAAATCAGTCCGCCTGAGTAGTTGTGGCGGCTGACAGAAGCCACGACTTCGGCAAGGGCGGTAGCCAGAGTTCTTGGTGGCGTAGTGGTGGAGCCGACCATATGATTTTAGGGTGGTGCGGAGGCAAGATGAGGTAGAGATCGGAGGGTTCGGTCTGGTGTGGTGGTGTCGGGTGTGGTCGGTGCAGACGGGGTGCGGCCGGGAGGAGTCGCGAAGAGACGGGCAGTCCGGGGGGCGTAGCTAGGAGCGGAGGTCGGTGGTGGATGTTGTTGCAGTGAAGTGACCGGGAGGATCCTAGAATGTCAGGGCAGCCAGGCGGTTGCAATGCAGGCAGCCAACAAGCATCGGTTCTCTCGTCTTTTCAGGAGGTGGTGACCCCAACCGGTCATGGTCGGGGAGGAGGACCCAAGGCGCTGCCATCAGGAGTGCAACGGGGACAAGGACCCACAAAGCGCGAGTCATGTTGGTGTAATGTGGACGAAGACTGGCCCTTTGGCCGATCTGATTTAAAGAACCGGACCCGTGGTGGGTACGCTGTTGCCGGAGCAGGCTGCGGCTAGTGGGCCGGTGGCCTGGACCGGGCCAGCCGATTTGGACCAGCCCATTCTGGGCCCCTTGTGTTCAAGGGGTCGTATCTATTAAACGACACTTCTGTTTGAAGCTACCTCTGTGGAAAAAAGTTCATATTAACGAGTCATTTTTTTGAGTTGTGTTTTGAAATTTTTTGGATCTGCGCCCAAGGTCGGGTGTCCCAAAATGCTTTAATTTAATAATAATAAATTATTATTAAAGTTCACGATGGGCGTGCCTTGTGAACCGGATGTCCGATTGACACGCCGTCAACGGTAGCATGATCCTAGTCTACTTGCGGACTTTTCTAATATTCTACTTTCATTTGTTTGGAAAAAGGAAGGGTGCGGGCCCCACAGGGTCCAGTTTTTTTTTACAATGAAATGTCTTTTTTTCACCCGACGTCTGTTTGGGAAAATGGAGTAGTCATTTCTGAGTGTTTTTCTACGTGTATCGTAGCGGTATGATATGCTTGATGAGTTTTGGGATCGTGGTACGGTCCCCACAAGGGCTAGTTACGGTGAATATTGACCTTTTCACTGGTTGTCCGTTTCTGGAAAGTGAATAGCTCATCCTTCATGTTTTTCCATGTAGATCACGATGGTGGCCTCGGTATCATCCTTGGAGGTGTGTGGTGTGGCGCCGTGGTGGGTCACTTCTGTTAGCGATGTTTGGACCAACAGTGTTTGAGGGTAATCCCATGATTTGTTCCTACGATGGTTCGCTCAGCATCACATCCTTAGCATAGGTTTGTGATACTGTCGATGGGATGTTTAATCTGTTTGTGTTGTGGCATCCCTCTGGTGGGCCTGTAGCTGGATCCTCAAGCATTGGTTCCCTAGATCTTGTATCACTGTGACAGCTTATCCATGGGCGGCCATCCCCTATCATGTGAGTTAACCCTGTGGGCTTTGTTGCATCATTGGGAATATGATCCCCTAATAAGTGGGTCATGATCAATAGGGTTGTGGCATCAGCAGTTATATGATCCCCTACTCAGTATGAGGATTAAGGTAGGGTTATAGTATCGTTGTGTATATGATCCCCTACTCAGCACATGGTTTTTGTAGAGTTAGGACATCATCAGTTCGATACCCTATAGCGCAAGATGTAGCATATAGGGTATCAATATCATAATGTCATGGGTGACGATCCTCTATCTGACCGACATGTTTTGATCGAATTCCAGATTGGGTTGTTGTATCCACCAGTGGATCCTAGGAGTGATCTCTTATCTGTGAGATCTTCAAATACCGGTGTGGGTTTTGGCATCCGCTAGCGGACCCTAGGAGTAATCCCCTATTCAAGGAGTTTGGTGTTTTTTTTGTTCCTGCATGAGGTTCTCAATGACGTTTTTTGATGAGCGTGTATCTCTTGGACGAGTGTCATCTGGGATGACATAGCTCTTGGAGTGTGTTCTCCTAGATTTGTGCATGTTGCGGGTTACAAGGGTGGAACCTCATGAGGCTTGGTGCATGTTGGAGTATATCTAGATGTTCAGGGTGTATGTATGGGAATACACCTGATTTGAGTTTTCTAGTCTTGTTTAGTTGAGGATGGTCTCAAGATAGTGTTCCTCTCTTGTTTGGGATCCTGCTGGCTAGGATGAGAGGACTGTTTTCTTTCAATTCCTCTCTTTTATTTTTGGGTTTTGGGGTGTCTACTTAGTATTTTTATACTCACCCTTACACAGGCTTTTCCCGCACATGTTTGTGTATTGTGAAGACCATAGTCCTTTCAACGGAGTTCCAGGAGGACCCGGAGCTGGAAGAGCTTAGTGTGCGCGACCGACCGGGGGGGGGGGGGGTTTACTGGAGAAGTGCTAAGGAGCATACCAGTAGGGTCTTTTAGAATTTTTTCCCTCCTTCTGAGAAGCTTGGACGCTTTTTTGTTTCTTTTGGTGGGCCTTGTTTTTCCATTTTTGTTCTGCTGCAGTACTTTGATTTGGGATAGTTGTATGCACGCATTTACTTTTCAGTTTTATATATCCCGCACTTTTTCATGGAGGTCTATGTCGGAGCGTTTGTACATATACGTTAGTATAATGCCTCATATGTGTGTGATAACCTACTCGGTGCTCGTCACTTGCCCCGGGACTATTGGAGGCGGGCTTTGGGAGTCACGGCTCGAGCACCGTTGGGTCAGGTTGTGATAGAGTGGTGTCAGAGCAGGTTCCACCTTTGGGATCTCAAAGCGTATATTATCTAGCTATGAGTTTGGTTTGGGTTTCATAGAGGTAGTGTCAATATGTTTCAAATTTGGAATTTAGGCCAGGGACTCTAGTTTTGGTGTGGTGGCTGACGTATCCAATCACTAGGACTCTGATAAAATACCTTTCGACTTGGGACGTTTCGACAGTCATCGCAGGGACATAATGGTACATGCATCATATACGACTGGATTTTTCGGTTTCCCTTGTTCTTCTTGACTCATCTCTCCAAATATACTCTTTGACTATGGTACGTCATGAATATATTTCAGGATGCCTCCATGATGACAGCCAGCAAGGGTTCCGTAGAGGGATTGTGGTGACGATCCGCCCCGTGTAGAGGTTGTGGACGAGGGCGCAAGTTCTACGGTTTGTCCTCCCAGTGGTCTTCTAGTTGATCCACCACTTGTCGAGTATATAGTTGTGCCGTTAGTGTAAGACGAATTTGTGTGCATGATGAGTCTGCTGCATGAGTTCCAGAGGTAGCGACCTCTGAGGTTCTGGGGCGATCCAGACCCCCAGGCTACAGATGACCAGCTCGAGGCAGTCACCCTAGTTTTCCACCTAGTGAGGACCCCCATCAGATCATATGGTGGTCCTCATGGCGAACCTTTTTCATGGTTCGGTCGAGTGATGGTGGAGCCTAGTGATGAAGTCCCATGAAGAATAGACACTCACGTGGGTAGAGTTTGAGTGGATATTCAGGAAATAGTTCTATCCGATGATGCTGAGGTCAGTGCGGATCTAGGAGCTTCTACAGCTTCGATATGTGGGCATGAATGTTTTGGAGTACCCAGTGAGGTTTATAGACCTATCACGTTACTACATGGATATGGTTCAAGACTCATTATTTAGGGATCAGAACATCGAGCAAGGCCTACGCAAAGACATCCGGGCAGGTGTGGTTTTCATATTCCTTCCCACCTATGCTGGAGTGCTAGAGCAAGCCTTGGTGGTGGAGAGATTTTTGGTTGAGTAGATTCCGCCCTTCAGTGTTGGGAATGGGGAATCTAGGATGTAGGAGGATGGTATGTGACATCAGACGCAGGGGTCTGGGCATGGCCGACGCTTCAAAAAGTGACCTAAGGATGGAGGATATCAGGCTCAGGACTCGAATGGTAGCTATGGTCAGACGCAGTAGAGGCAGTGTTACACTTGCGATGGTAGGGGACATCTTTCTAGAGATTGTCTAACCCGTCATTATGGTGAGAGGGAGTCGGTTGACAGGCCACCTTGGTAGTGGCAACGTCTTGAGTTTGGAGGGTCGTAGGGTGGCGGGCATGGCGACGGAGTTGGTGCAGTAGCTAGAGGTGGTAGGTGGTATCAGATTCCACCACCACCACCCCCAGTAGTCCATGCTGAGCTCAGGGAGAAGGAGGGCGACAGTGAGGACAACTTCAGGTCGTAGAGGCTGTTGACCCAGAGGCTCCGCGGATGTATAGAGGTATGCCTTGTGTCCTTTTTACTTTCTGCAGTAGTTTTGATATACATTGTTTAGGAATACTCGTTCTTTACTATGGCTTGCTCGAGTTTTGTTCAGGGAGATGGTAAGACCCCGTGTGAGAGTTTTTCATCATGATTCAAATGCATGAGGAAGAGGGATCCTTCTTCCAACGAGACACATTTTTGTGATGAGATTGAAAATCTTGCGGGCGACTCAGTGCCGCCCAAAGCGGGTAGTATTGAGGTGTGGTGGATGAGTCCCTCTAACTTCTGAGATCGGGCAGGGGTGTTCATTGGCAGACTCGCTGGTGTGGGAGACCCCATTGATAGTCCAGTTTCATTCCATATGCATATGGATTTTTGGGGATGAAATTTTCTAAGGAGGGGAGGATGTAGCAACTGGGGTTTTGGATCTGTAATACATTGGGATTTTTCTATGAATAATTCTAGTGCTAGGCGCGAAGACGGCGTGCGATTCCGACGACCGGTGTGCCCGAAATTAATTTTATAAAAATATAAATTATTTTTTATACTATGCACATCGCGAGGTTGTGTTTTCTCTTAAATGGTAGATTATATTAGAAATCTGTGTGCATGGTTACATCCGGAGCGTGCCTTTTATCCTAGGTAGGTGTGTAAAAGTTGTGTGTGCGGGCCTGCTGTGAGAAATGTCATCCAGGGGAAAATTGTCATTTTAAAATAATGAATTTGTGATTTTTATCACTGTAATCCTTTTCGAATAACTTTCAAATAAAGACTCACAATGAGAATCTGAGACATCTGTTGAGTTCAAAATGGGGTGTTTTTCCTAGGCGTGATATAAATTTGGCAGGCGCGGAGGTTTCAGAATCCTTGACCGTCATTAGATTTTCAGAGAGAGTTTATAAATTCAATTAAGTGTAGTATTTAAGGGAAAGTTATAATTCCCCCTTCTATCTCCACCCTCTCTCTATCTCTCTCTTGTTCTTCGTCATTCTTTGTTGTTCTTCGCCGAATTGAGGAGCAAACTCCGGCGGATCGAAGTGGGATCGCAGTCGATGCATCCCCAACCAAGAATGACCGGATCGAGGTAGGATTTAAGATGATTTTCCACTCATTCTTAATTTTTTTGTGTTTTTGTAAATATACTTGTTTAATTCATAGTTTTAGAATTGGGACGATGGTTGAACGAACACAGCCACTCTCCGAGTCCCGTTCTAAAACCCACGTTCTTCATTGATCTCTGTACAAATGTTTTTCAGATGCACCAATTGATCTTCAGATAAATGATCAGGGGAAGTCTCTGAAAAGTCCTCATCCAATGGATCCCAAAACCATATTCTTTTTTGAAATCGGTCCACCAGAGTAGCTATGGCGGCCGACGGAAGCCCCGAATTTGGCAAGGGCGGTGGATGGAGTTTGGGGTGGCGCAGTGGTGGAGTCAACCAGAGGCGTTCGGGGAGGTGTGAAGGCAGGACGAGGCAGAGCTCGAAGGGTCAGGTTTGGTACGGTGGTTTCGGGTGTGGTCAGCACAAACATGTTGTGGTCGGGAGGAGTTACGAGGAGCCGGGTGGACCCGGTGGCGTAGTGAGGAGCGGAGGTCGCCGGCGGTGAGGGGACCCGGAAGAGCTGAGCAGGTCGGGGCATCCAGGCAGCCGCGTAGCAGCTGACCGATGAGAGGTGGGACACTCTGCCAGTCAGGAGCCAATGGACTTGGTCAGTTGTGGTCAGGGGGGAGGACCCAAGCCGATGACCTCGGGGGTGCACCGCGGACAAGGACCCTCAAAGAGCAGGTCCTGCTGGTGCGACGTGGAAGAAGGTATGCCCATTGGCCGGTGTGCTTTGAAGAACCAGACCTAAGGCAGGTCCGGTGTTACTGAAGCATGCCACGTCTAGTGCACCTTGGTGAGTCGGGCCGGACCCACGGCTGGACCGTGGCCCGGTGGCCTGCACCGTGCTGGCCGGTTTGGACCGGCCCATTCTGGGCCCCTTTTCTTCATGGGGCCTAATCTTTTAAACAGTGCATCCGTCGGATGCGTAGTCTATAGCCATAGGTTTTTATAAGCGGGTCAGGATTTCTGAGTTGAGTTTTTCGATTTTTGGGTTCTGTTCCTGAGGGCGGGTGACCCGAAATGCTTTAATTTATTAATAATAAATTTTTATTAAATCTCACGACGGACGAGCCTTGCGAACCGGACGTCCGATTGATGCGCCGTCAATGGAAGCATGATCCTTGTCATCGTGCGGACTTTTTGAAATTCTCCTTTTATTGTTCTGGCTAAATGCAGGGTGTGGGCCCCACAGGACCCGGTTTGCACGTTTTACGATGAAATGACACCTTTTCACCCAATGCCCATTTGGGACGATCGAGTTGTCGTTTCCATGTGTTTTCTTGGGGGGATCGTAGTAGTATGATACTCATGATGAGTTTCGGGATCGCCGTGTGGGCCCCACACAATCTAGTTACGGTGAATATTTACTTTTTCACCGGTTGTCCATATTGGATGAGTGAATAGCCCATCCTACGTGTTATTCCACGTAGATCGTGAAGGTCGCCTCGGTATCGGCCTTGGATGTAACGACCCGAAATTTTTAAATAAATTTTGTTCCCTAATTTTATGTGTTATTGTTATACTCAACAAAAACGTTTTATTTGATAATCATGATAATAATTAAAATGAGATCAGTGGGTTTTGACTATTATATAACCATCGGTCAACATGACCGCTGTGAACAAAATGTTTTGATTATTGTCTCTAAATATAAGTAATCTTGGTTAATTATTATAGAAAGAAGATTCGATGGCCTCACCTAGTAGTCTTGGACCGATCGAAGCCCATCTAACAGAGCTTGGGAAGGAGGTAGCACCACTGGGCTTTGCTCTGGATCAAATCCAAGCCGAACATCATCATGTGAAGCTGGAACGAAATCGCCTTCGTGAGAAGTTCAAACTGATAGAAATTACTACTCGGGCAAAGTTGACTGAGCCGCCCCAAGCTTCTATCACCCTAGCACACCTTACTCATAGGTCCTATGCTGGTATTATAAGGGGTTATGTAACGAGACCGTAACTACCTTGTGTAATCCTTGTTTTAAATAAAAATTGGGATTTCTTCTTATGATGAAGTTTATGAATTTTGAAATGACCGGATAAATATAGTATGCATATTTTTGATGAATTTTAGAAAAAGGATATTTTAAATATGTTTATGTAAACCCTAAATAATTAAAAATGTGTAATGATTTTCAAAAAATGGTCTTCTACAATTATGTTCAGTACTAAATTTAGAGTCTAATAAGATCAACTTGATTTTTGATGAATAGTAAATTATGAATAGTGATTTTATGATTAGGATTAGTAATATGACCAAATGGATTAGCAATCTCACTTAAAGAAAGTTTTAAAATAATCTAGGCACCTTGATTAAGTAATGTGATTCAATAAAATAGTTAAATAACGGTTTCATTAATTATTATTCAAGTATTAGTTTTTTCGGGTGAATAGTGTTTTTTAATTAAAAATTTAATTAAAAATAATTAGAAAATTATTTTTATAAAAATGACTTTATTTTTGAACTCAGAGCATCGATATTATGTTATGGTAATTTTTGGGGTTTTTTCTGAAAAAAATGAATTTTCGATGAATAGTGTTTTTATTTAAAAATTAAATTAAAAATATTTAGAAACTTATTTTTATAAAATGGATTTCATTTTTGAAATCAGAGCATTGATATTTAGTTAATGTGAAATTCTTGGGATTTTTCTGAGAAAGTTGAATTTTCAGTGAATAGTAAAAATACAGTTTTAGGGTTTCGGTGTGTTTAATGACATCATAACGTTGTCATGATGATGTCATTAGATCTTTTGAGGGTTTTCCGGCCAAGGGTGATGAATTATTGTTTTGGGGCCCCATGTGGCCTAACTCCATGATAAATGACAAGGGAGAGCACATGGGTTTGAGAAAAGCCCATGTGAGGTGTCCCTTGGCCATTAATGCCTTGTCCCCTCACTTTCGCTATAAATACCAAGCCCTCCTCTCATCCATTCGACTCCCCACTCATTCCCAACGAATTTCTGGTCTAATTACCTCCCAAGGAGTCCTTCCAAGGTGCTCCCAAGCCCTCATGGTCCCAACCGTTGAGGTTTAAGAGTTACATTTTAAGGTAAGGGATCCGACCTCTCTCTTTCTTTTCAAGTAATCTCTTTTATGTCTTTTCTTTTATACTCCATGTTCTTATGTTGGAGGATGTTATTTTATATTCATCCTACTTCCTGTTTCATGTTCATATGATGAGAGACCCCCCCTTGCTCTCATCAATTCGTTTTAAGAATGTTTAAGTGGCGCCGTTAGGCTGCCGAATTTTTAAGGGATTCTTTCACCTTCCTCGTTTTAAAGTTCTATTTTCATTCAAGTCTTTCATGTTTCTTTGTATTATGTTGGGGCATGATCTCTAAATTTATCATACTGATCTTTTATGATCATATGATGAGAGACCCCATTTTATCTCTTCAATTCATTTTTTTTGATGTTTTATGTGGCGCCGTTAGGCTGCCGAATTTTTTTAAGGGATTCTCTCACCCTTCACTTTTTCAAAGTTCTACTTTCATGTCAAGTCTTTCAAGTTAATTTCTATTATGTTGGGGTATGATCTCTATATCTATCATACTGGACTCTTATGTTCATATGATGAGAGACCCCATTTGATCTCTTCAATTCAGTATTTTGATGTTTTAAGTGGCGCCGTTAGGCTGCTGAATTTTTAAGTGGTTCTTCACCCTTCTCGTTTTGAAGTTCTACTTTCATGTGAATTATTTCAAGTTCCTTTTTGTTATATTGGGGTATGATATCTATATCTATCATACTGGACTCTTATTTTCATATGATGAGATACCCCATTTGATCTCTTCAATTCAGTATTTTGATGTTTTAAGTGGCGCCGTTAGGCTGCTGAATTTTTATGTGGTTCTTCACCCTTCTCGTTTTGAAGTTCTACTTTCATGTGAATTATTTCAAGTTCCTTTTTGTTATATTGGGGTATGATCTCGATATCTATCATACTGGACTCTTATTTTCATATGATGAGAGACCCCATTTGATCGCTTCAATTCAGTATTTTGAAGTTTTAAGTGGCGCTGTTAGGCTGCCGAATTTTTAAGTGGTTCTTCACCCTTCTTGTTTTGAAGATCTACTTTCATGTTAATTATTTCAAGTTCATTTTTGTTATGTTGGGGAATTATATCTATATCTATCATACTGAACTCTTATGTTCACATGATTAGAGACCCTATTTGATCTTTTCAAATCGTTTTTGTTGAAGTTTAAGTAACGCCGTTAGGCTGTCGAACTTTCATAAGAGAAATCTAATTTTTGTCTTCCTTCCATGTTTTTCATTTCAAATGGTATGTCCTTGAAATTTCATTACCATGATCATGTATCCTTCTTATTCTGTCCATATACTGTTTTATGGGTCATTTATGAATGTTTGACTCATTTTCCCTCTCTTTTTAATGTCTTCTAAAACCTCATAACATAGCCGTTATGCTGCAAAATTTCCATCTCAAAATGTCTCTCTCTTTTTCTAAAGTTCATTTATATTATTAAGTGAATACTCAAAGATCTTTCTTCTAAAGGGGTATTCACATATATACCAAAATGTTCTATTTTAAATTCTGGGATTTACATACATGAGACCCACCTTCCTTTTCTGTGGGTTTTAAAGTGACGAAAAGATCATGTCTTTAAAGCAGTTTTTAAAACGTTATGATTATGAAATGAAACCCATTTATTTTTATGCTATGTGGGTTATTTATGAAATGTTTTATGATGATATATGTGGCTCACATGATAATAAAGGCAAATTTAAGGGTGCGCCCTGATAGCGCTCCAATGCATTGGGTAATGATGTAACCACTAGAGATTACAATTTTAACGATGCCTTGGTGAAAAACCTTGGTAATTTTTAACGACACCTTGGGGATGGACCTTGGTGAAACGAAACGATTTTCAATATTAAATGTTGCAACCACATCTTCAAGTTATGAAAAAGTTTTATTTTTATTATGATATGCCTCATGATTTCATTTTCATGCATTAAAGTTCTTTTCATGACTTTGTTGATGTATCTCAAGTTCATATGTAAAATGTTTCACTTGTTTCCCTTGCTGGGCCTTCTGCTCACCCTTCCTTTTGATGTATGTCCCCAGGTTATGAGATGCAGTAATGAGCCTAGGGTGAACATGAGGAGAAGCCTTTCAAGTGTTTAAGAAGAATGTTTTTTTTGTTTCATGTTTTATGTTCCTTGTTTCCAAGACACTAAACCTTAATGATCCTCAGTTCCGTGTAATGGAATGAAAAGTTATGTTATAAAAAGACGGGATGCTATAGTTGGTATCAAAGGATGGTTTAGTTATTTGTGAAAATTAGGATATGAAAACTCTAGGAGGAACCCTATAGAAAAGTTTAATATAGGAAATCTTCCTGGTATTTTTGTGAGTATTGAGTAAGGGGTTGCCAAGAAAATACATCCCTGTCTGGATACGAGCAGGTAGAGGTGGCTCTGGCACAGATGTACATAGGGGTAAAACCCGAAAACACCGCTTTGAGCTAGACTCGAACGGGAACTGGTACACGACAACAGGCCTTGCTGCACTCTTGGTTACGACACTCCCGGGGGATATGCTTTGGTAAATTCATAAGCTTGGTATGAACCATTGTTAAAGGAACAAAGATAAAATAAAATAAAGGTTCACATAAGAATATATGATCATTCATAACCTAGATGGGAACCTAGGAGATCACAAGTTAGGGTATACCTTTCATATAAAAGTTATCCTTATATGCTTTCAGTTCCTTTTCATGATTATTAGCTAAGTACTTAAGCCCCTAATTATGCTTTATCTTCTTAGTTAATGGTGGGAAATGGAAGAACATGTTCCGACAACCAATGTGATAGGAAATGCGACGATTTTCGTATTAATATGACAGGGATGATTAGGGGATTAAAATATGATTATTATTTTGGAAGACGTTCATTATTTTGGGAACCATATTTGATTGAGGTAAATATATTACTACGGTATTTTCATTGAGGAGTAAGTTTGACATATATTTTGAAGAATCGATGAATTTAAGGTGAACTTATAGTAATTTAGGTTACTTATGGGAATGACTAACCTATCTTGGGTAAAATATGTTTAGGTTATCTACTTTTTTATAAGATGTTAGGGGTGGTTGATGTTGTCTGGAGATGAACAATGAAGTTGTTTTGGAAGACTATGTTATCAAATCCTTATTGTATTTGGGTTTCAATCTTAGTTTGGTTTGTTTTGAGGAATTTTAAGGACCGTTATTTATGGAATGGTCTATGATGAACTTTGGGTAGTACCATGGAACTTTGATGATTTAAAAGAATTTTCCATTCCTATGGGATTCTTTCTTTTTGAAGAGTTGTTTTACCTTAACCTTTCTGTTTTTGGGATAATGTTTAAAGACTGAAGAAATAGATAGTTAATCTTGTGTAGATTATGTGATTCTATAGAAGATGATTCTTGTGCTTTTATGAGACCAAGTGTTTTTGAATTCTCATCATTTGGAGAAAATATTAGTGTTGGTAGGGACTTGTTAAAGGATGAAACTCTACTTGAAGGTAGGTATATTTTCTTATGTTTTTGTGCTATGTAGTAAATGAAATCCTCAAAATTATGAAAAGAAACGTAAAACAAAAATGTTGTTGGTTTACGTTTCCTACTAGGTAATCAAAGACCGTTTACACACATCATAAGTTTGGGATTTTCTCATGGTTAACTTTCTCTTAATCATGTTCTCTATCACTCTCCCTCAGAACTTGACCCTTTATTTTTTCCTCCATGTCCATGTTTTCCTACATGGAACCCTAGTGTGGGTTAACTCGGGTGACCATTGTACTTCCCTTTCTTTATTTTAAAGTAATAGTTTTACTGACTCCTTTTCCGATGTGGGACTTTCAATGAAATTTCAAAACCCAATTTTAAAATTGCGAGGACGCAATTTCTTAAGGGGGGAAGATTGTAACGACCCGAAATTTTTAAATAAATGTTTTCCCCTAATTTTATGTGTTATTGTTATACTCAACAAAATTGTTTTATTTGATAATCATGATTATAATTAAAATGAGATCAGTGGGTTTTGACTATTATATAACCATCGGTCAACATGACCGCTGTGAACAAAATGTTTTGATTATTGTCTCTAAATATAAGTAATCTTGGTTAATTATTATAGAAAGAAGATTCGATGGCCTCACCTAGTAGTCTTGGACCGATCGGAGCCCATATAACAGAGCTTGGGAAGGAGGTAGCACCACTGGGCTTTGCTCTGGATCAAATACAAGCCGAACTTCATCATGTGAAGCTGGAACGAAATCGCCTTCGTGAGAAGTTCAAACTGATAGAAATTACTACTCGGGCAATGTTGACTGAGCCGCCCCAAGCTCTTATCACCCTAGCACACCTTACTCTTAGGTCCAATGCTGGTATTATAAGGGGTTATGTAACGAGACCGTAACTACCTTGTGTAATCCTTGTTTTAAATAAAAATTGGGATTTCATCTTATGATGAAGTTTATGAATTTTGAAAAGACCGGATAAATATAGTATGCATATTTTTGATGAATTTTAGAAAAAGGATATTTTAAATATGTTTATGTAAACCCTAAATAATTAAAAATGTGTAATGATTTTCAAAAAATGGTCTTCTACAATTATGTTCAGTACTAAATTTAGAGTCTAATAAGATCCACTTGATTTTTGATGAATAGTAAATTATGAATAGTGATTTTTTGATTAGGATTAGTAATATGACCAAATGGATTAGCAATCTCACTTAAAGAAAGTTTTAAAATAATCTAGGCACCTTGATTAAGTAATGTGATTCAATAAAATAGTTAAATAATGGTTTCATTAATTATTATTCAAGTATTAGTTTTTTCGGGTGAATAGTGTTTATTAATTAAAAATTTAATTAAAAATAATTAGAAAATTATTTTTATAAAAATGACTTTATTTTTGAACTCAGAGCATCGATATTATGTTATGGTAATTTTTGGGGTTTTTTCTGAAAAAAATGAATTTTCGATGAATAGTGTTTTTATTTAAAAATTAAATTAAAAATATTTAGAAAATTAATTTTATAAAATGGATTTCATTTTTGAAATCAGAGCATTGATATTTGGTTAATGTGAAATTTTGGGATTTTTCTGAGAAAGTTGAATTTTCAGTGAAGAGTAAAAATACAGTTTTAGGGTTTCGGTATGTTTAATGACATCATAACGGTGTCATGATGATGTCATAAGATCTTTTGAGGGTTGGCCGGCCAAGGGTGATGAATTATTGTTTTGGGGGCCCCATGTGGCCTAACTCCATGATAAATGACAAGGGAGAGCACATGGGTTTGAGAAAAGCCCATGTGAGGTGTCCCTTGGCCATTAATGCCTTGTCCCCTCACTTTCCCTATAAATACCAAGCCCTCCTCTAATCCATTCGACTCCCCACTCATTCCCAACAAATTTCTGGTCTCATTACCTCCCAAGGAGTCCTCCCAAGGTGCCCCCAAGCCCTCATGGTCCCAACCATTGAGGTTTAAGAGTTACATTTTAAGGTAAGGGATCCGACCTCTCTCTTTCTTTTCAAGTATTATCTTTTATGTCTTTTATTTTATACTCCATGTTCTTATGTTGGAGGATTATATTTTATATTCATCCTACTGCCTGTTTCATGTTCATATGATGAGAGACCCCCCCTTGCTCTCATCAATTCGTTTTAAGAATGTTTAAGTGGCGCCGTTAGGCTGCCGAATTTTTAAGGGATTCTTTCACCTTCCTCGTTTTCAAGTTCTATTTTCATTCAAGTCTTTCATGTTTCTTTGTATTATGTTGGGGCATGATCTCTAAATTTATCATACTGATATTTTATGATCATATGATGAGAGACCCCATTTTATCTCTTCAATTCATTTTTTTTTATGTTTTATGTGGCGTCGTTAGGCTGCCGAATTTTTTTAAGGGATTCTCTCACCCTTCTCTTTTTCAAAGTTCTACTTTCATGTCAAGTCTTTCAAGTTAATTTCTATTATTTTGGGGTATTATCTCTATATCTATCATACTGGACTCTTATTTTCATATGATGAGAGACCCCATTTGATCTCTTTAATTCAGTATTTTGATGTTTTAAGTGGCGCTGTTAGGCTGCTGAATTTTTAAGTGGTTCTTCACCCTTCTCGTTTTGAAGTTCTACTTTCATGTGAATTATTTCAAGTTCCTTTTTGTTATATTGGGGTATGATATCTATATCTATCATACTGGACTCTTATTTTCATATGATGAGATACCCCATTTGATCTCTTCAATTCAGTATTTTGATGTTTTAAGTGGCGCCGTTAGGCTGCTGAATTTTTAAGTGGTTCTTCACCCTTCTCGTTTTGAAGTTCTACTTTCATGTGAATTATTTCAAGTTACTTTTTGTTATATTGGGGTATGATCTCTATATCTATCATACTGGACTCTTATTTTCATATGATTAGAGACCCCATTTGATCGCTTCAATTCAGTATTTTGAAGTTTTAAGTGGCGCTGTTAGGCTGCCGAATTTTTAAGTGGTTCTTCACCCTTCTTGTTTTGAAGATCTACTTTCATGTCAATTCTTTCAAGTTCATTTTTTTTATGTTGGGGAATTATCTCTATATCTATCATACTGAACTCTTATGTTAACATGATGAGAGACCCTATTTGATCTTTTCAAATCGTTTTTGTTGAAGTTTAAGTAACGTCGTTAGACTGTCGAACTTTCATAAGAGAAATCTAATTTTTGTCTTCCTTCCATGTTTTTCATTTCAAATGGTATGACCTTGAAATTTCATTACCATGAACATGTATCCTTTTTATTCTGTCCATATACTATTTTATGGGTCATTTATGAATGTTTGACTCATTTTCCCTCTCTTTTTAATGTCTTCTAAAACCTCATAACATAGCCGTTATGCTGCAGAATTTCCATCTCAAAATGTCTCTCTCTTTTTCTAATGTTCTTTTATATTATTAAGTGAATACTGAAAGATCTTTCTTCTAAAAGGGTATTCACATATATACCGAAATGTTCTATTTTAAATTCTGGGATTTACATACATGAGACCCACCTTCCTTTTCTGTGGGTTTTAAAGTGACGTAAAGATCATGTCTTTAAAGCAGTTTTTAAAACGTTATAATTATGAAATGAAACCCATTTATTTTATGCTATGTGGGTTATTTATGAAATGTTTGATGATGATATATGTGGCTCACATGATAATAAAGGCAAATTTAAGGGTGCGCCCTGATAGCGCTCCAATGCATTGGGTAATGATGTAACCACTAGAGATTACAATTTTAACGATGCCTTGGTGAAAAACCTTGGTAATTTTTAACGACACCTTGGGGATGGACCTTGGTGAAACGAAACGATTGTCAATATTAAATGTTGCAGCCACATCTTCAAGTTATGAAAAAGTTTTATTTTTATTATGATATGCCTCATGATTTCATTTTCATGCATTAAAGTTCTTTTCATGACTTTATTGATGTATCTAAAGTTCATATGTAAAATGTTTCACTTGTTTCCCTTGCTGGGCCTTCTGCTCGCCCTTCCTTTTGATGTATGTCCCCAGGTTATGAGATGCAGTAATGAGCCGAGGGTGAACATGAAGAGAAGCCTTTCAAGTGTTTAAGAAGAATGTTTTTTTTTTTGTTTCATGTTTTATGTTCCTTGCTTCCAAGACACTAAACCTTAATGATCCTCAGTTCCGTGTAATGGAATGAAGAGTTATGTTATAAAAAGACGGGATGCTATATTGGAGGTGCGCGGTGTGGTGTAGTGGTGGGTTTCTCGTGTTAGGAATGTTTGGACAAGCAGTGGTTGAGGGTACTCCCTTGGTTCATTCCTATGAGGGTTTGCGCATCATCACATCCTTAGAATAGGTTTACGATCCTCTGGATGGGATGATTAATATGTTAGAGTGGTGGCATCCCTCCAGTGGTCCCGTAGCTAGATCCTCTAGCATTGGATCCCTAGATCGAGTTCTTGGTATCTCTCTGACTACTTATCCACGAGTGGTGATCCCATATCTAGCGGGATAACCTTGTAGGGTTTGTGGCATCCTCGAGAATATGATCCCCTATGTGGTGGGCCGTGCACAATAGGGTTATGGCATCGTCGGGTATACGATCCTCTACTCAGAACGATGATTATGGTAGGGTTGTGGTATCGTTGGGTATACGATCCCCTACTCAACATGTGGTTTCGGTATGGTTTCAGCATCGTCAGTTTGATTCCCTACAACGTGAGATATACCAGATATGATTTTGGTATCTTCATGATTGTCGTGACACGGGTGACGATCCTCTATAGGAGTGAAATGTTTTTGTCGATTTCCAGATCGGGTTGTGGTATCCCCCAGCGGATCTGGGGAGTGATCCCCTATCTATGAGATCTTCGAATACCGGTTTGGGTTTTGGAATCCCCTACCAGACCCTATGAGTGATCCCATATCAGGGGAGTTTTTTGTTTTTTTTTGTTTCAGCGTGAGGTTCTCAATGACGTTTTTTATGAGCGTGTATCTCTTGGACGAGTGTTATCTGGGACAAAAAAGCTTGTCACGTTTATTCTCCTAGATTTGTGCATGTTGCGGGTTTTGAGGTCGGAACCTCATAAAACATGGTGCATGTTTGAGTATATCTGGATGTGCAGGGTGTATGTATGGGCATACACCTCAGCTGAGCTATCTAGTCTTGTTTAGCTGAGGATGGTCTCTAGATGGAGTTCCTCTCTCGTTTGGGTTCCCTCTTGCTGGGATGACCTAAATGTTGTCTTTTAGTTCCTCTCTTTTATTTTGGGTGTTTTTGGGGTGCCTACTGAGTTTTTTATACTCACCCCTACACGGGTTTTTCCTATACATGTTTGTGTCTTGTGTAGACCACATGCCTTTCGACGGAGTTCCAGGAGGACCTGGAGCTGGCGGAGCTTAGTGTGCGCGACCGACCTGGGGGTTTACTGGAGCTGTGCTGAGGAGCTTACCAGCAGGTGCTTTTAGCAGTGTTTTCCTCCTTCTAAGCAGGTTGGATGCTTTTGTAGTTTCTTTTGGTGGTCGCTATTTTTCCTTTTTGTTCTTCTTATTTACTCTAGTTTGGGATAGTTGTACGCATGCCTTTTATTTTTAGTTTTATATATCTCTGCACTTTTGAATTGAGGTGTATATGGGTGCATGTGTACAGGTACCTTAGGCTAATGCCTCCCATGTGTGTGATAGACTTCTCGGAACTAGTCGCCAGCCCCTGGCCTATTGGCGGCGGGCTTGGGGAGTCGCGGCTTGATCCCCGTTGGGTCGGGTCATGACAAATTACCTCAAATTATATTAATAATATTATTTTTTATTTTTATTTGTTTTATTTTTCCAGTAATTGAATAATTATTTCATAATCATTGTGTAAGAATTTATAAAACCTATTTATTCTCTAAATATTAAAATTAAATTACCTTGATGAAGTTAAATAAATTGGAATACCAAATACTAGTTATAACCTAACCTAATCATTATTTATCAATATGTAAATAATGTTATATTTATTAAAAATTAGAGTATGGTATTTATTACTTTCCATTAAATAAAATTTTATAAAAGTCCTAATCACATAAAAATTATAGAAATGTTATATAACCAAATCATGGAGGATTGTGGATGAAATGTAAGCATATAATTAAATTAAGGCAATATTTATGGTAATTTTATAGTCCTTGTAATTTTATTTTTAATGTTTATTTATTCGATTAACCGTAACTGTGGTACCAAAAATTACTAAAGATTCTATTCATCATATCTAAAAGTAAAAGAAATTTATTAAATAAATTTTTACCCACTAATTTTAAAAAAGAAATATATTTTATAATATTCATAATATATAAGTTTAGAATTTTATTTCAACATAAATCTGGAAAACACGATGAACCCGAGATTATAAAAAAAGGGTCTTTCTAAATAAAATAAGGTTTTGTTTTAATTCCTTTTATAAAAATCAGTTAAAATTCTTATTGTATTTTTTTAAATACTAAAAAAGAAAATATGTTTTAAAAATAATGATACATATAATTTATATTTGTAAATAAATTAAAATAAAATACAACTTTCAAAAAAAATGCATTTTTCACAATTCATAAAGAATCATAATTCTCTGAAAAAACTCAAAACTTAATCATGGGAAAAATTTTGTATATAAATTTTTAAAAAATACATCCATTTTAAAAAATAAAATATATTAAATTTCTTAAAATTATTTATAATATTAATTCATCAAAGGAAATTTATGATTTTTTTACTGGAGAAAACATATCTTTGAAGAATAAAATAGATTTACTAATAATTGAGATATTATTTACTAATAATTAATCTATATATTTTTATTGATTATAACCATTTTATATATTTCATAATTTAATTAATCCAATTTATACCCTCCAATTTAACTACTATGTTTTAAATACCATATTTAAATATTAATAATTCATGGTCTGTTTAACCTCAGTGTTTTGTGTTATACACATTATGGAATATAATGTACTTTTTTTAAAAACTCATGACATTAAATGAAATGTTGTCACCTATCATATAGGTAATCATTCTTATAAAACAATAGTATGATAATTACAATATAACTTCCAAAAGTATGATAAACACCAAAGAAAATAACATCAATCAGCAAATCACTTGTCAATCTCATGGTTATCTATGTGAAAAAACAAATGTTCCCAAATATTAATAACCCTTTATTACCTCATCATCAAATACCATATAAAATCTATAGTCTATCAAAACTATTATAATAATGCCTATAAAATAAATATAATTATTCCCCAAATATCCCTTTCATTAAAACATATACTAAACCAAAGTTTTATATTCTCATAAATATCCCCACGAATAACTTTAATAATTTTATAATTCAATCAAATTAAACCTAAAAATTGGAATCTATTACTTTAATAATATGATAAATCATATACTTAACATTAAAAAATACTTTATGATTATCCCAAATCTCTATGGAATATATAATATCCCATATTTTTTAGGTACATCAATCTTTTAGTTTTGTGTTGAGCATCTTTCATTTGGACTTTTTTCTCCTTTAAGCCTTGGTGGTCGGGTAATTTATAGAGATTTAGAGTAATTTACCAAAAAAATTCAAATAATGTTCAGGGATCTATTTTTTTAATTGATGGGGTTCCATTATAAAATTTTAGAAGTGGAAAATGAGGTTTTCCTATTTGTTTTAAAGGCTATATAAGTGGTTTGTGCTCTTTTTCTGGATATAGGATTAAAGCTACATTTATATCATTCACACAATATGTATATGCATTATAAGATGTGTAGCTGCCACTAAGAAGATCCTATAAAATGCGTTCAAATAGTTAATTGAATACACATAATGAAAATAGATCATTTCAAGTAATGTTCAAAGAGGTATATTTTAAGATAAGGGAATTCATTTGTATGCATAAATCATAAATTGAGAATTATATTCCATGTAAAGTATACACAATGTTCATTCCATAGTATGGGTGGTTTTTAGAAATGATAAAGTTATTCTATCATTACTCTAAAGTGAATCCTTCTGGTTTATGAGCACTAGGGTATTTCTAGGTGATTATGGAGTCTTATTTACTCTTATAAACATCCCGTTTAAGAGAAAAGTCTTTGTGAGTTTATTTTTCATAGGTTTCCACACTCATTCATTTCTCTTCATTGTAGTGGTGGAATCAAGTGAAAATTGTTGATTCTGCTATTGAACATGTCCTCTTGTGGTTTAGGATTCTTCATACGGTCTTTTTCACCTTCATTCTCATTGTTGTTATAAGTTACTTGATTTTTAATGATAATTGGTTTATGTATGGTGGTCTAAAACCTAACCCTATGGTCTGTTTAATTTTTTATGTATGGAAAATATTCAAATTTGAACATAAAAACATGTCCATTAATTAATTTAGTGATGAATGATAATAAATAAAATTTTTATTATACATTGGAATCTATTACATTCGATGGTGTTGCAACCTAGATTGAAGATTTCTATTCAGCGAGTCTACCCTTTGAATAACAATGAATTGGGAATTTATTTAATGTGTTTTTATAAAGACATGAGAACTAAGGCAATTTCATGATATTGAATCACTTTCTTAATGTATTATTGTTTTTTGAAATGGGTATGTGTGATATGATATGATTTGTTGGAAACTATTATGTTAATGGTTTATGATCTACTTGATAAATGTCATGTGTAATTGAAATAAAAATGGTAGAATGAAAAATTAATCATCTAAGATTATAATATGATATTGTGACGTGTTATCAATTTTTATATGGAATTGTGTTGTGATTGGTACTATAATTATTATATATTGGGATATGTCTGGTGATGGAGAATTGAATTTATTGAGGATGTTTCTGGTGATGCTATATTTATTATATAGAGTTCTATGTCTATTGATTCATAAATGTGTAAATAGTGGGTTATGACTGATTATTATATAATTATTTTGAAGAGGGATATTCCCAATGATACGGAAATTATTATATAGATGGATTGTCCCAAAATTTTAAATACATATGTTTTCAGCTTATCATGGGTGCTGAATTGAATATACAGAATGTTTTTCCAAATTATATGATTGTTCAATGGACATGATGTTATGATTGGAATGGATGCACTGCATGCTATGATATATTATAACATGGTTCTAAACTAGGGTGATGGTTATATAGAAATAATTTATTAATACCCATGCTTATCACTTTATTTCATGAACATAATTATGATATTGTTTTTTAGAATAAATGGCATTGAACTATAGAGTTTTAATCGCATCCTATTCAGGCCACCAATTTGTAGCTGAGAATAATGAATGTATACATATTTGTACAAAGGTAATGGACCATGATTCTAATTGTTTCTCATTGGATGTGTTTGAGAATAGTGACATGAATAACATATGTCTTAGGAACGATATCTTTGAGATAAGTATGTTATCATGTTCTTTTAAAATTTTACTTCTAATAGGTATTCTAGTTGCATCTCAACATGGAATTTCATGGTTTATTATAATTTTCATATAATGATCCTATATTTATGTTCTAGTTTTATGGTGTATGATTTATCTATTTACATCACTCTGATATTTTTCATGATTTTTTTTATTCTACATTATTGTAATTCTTTACTAGGGGTTATAGTCTAAAACTATATTATTCCTACCCTATATTATTCAATATCCTGGTGAATATGGAAAGGTGTTCTTGTGGTCCTATAACCAACATAATTTAGCCACGTTTTAGAGTAAAAGATTGGGGGATATTACAAATTGGTATCCAAGATACCAGGTTGTTCTTAATCTCTCTAACTATTTTATTTATTTTAGGGTAAAATGAGATTCAAATGATTTTGGTCTTGTTAATGTGGATTTTTATTGGTGTACATAACCCATATTTGGGGGGAAATATGAGTTCCCAAGGATGGGATTATTTTTTTTGTTTTTTAATTTCAATTGATGTTATTTCACCTTGGTCTATTCACATGTTGTGTGATGTTATTATTTCATTATATTTAAACTTGTGGACTGGTATGGAGTGAGATGAATATTTATGCATCATTATAGAGAAATGGGGATATATCATCAAAAAAATATTATAGGGACATATTTATTACATAAGATAGATTTTACTCTATGAACTATGAATTTAAATACTAAAATATTTGATAAATGGAAGTGAATGAATTATTATGTCATACTAAAACATTTGTAATCCATGTTTTGAGAGACCATCGTATATTGGTTCTCTATTCTTGAACTGTAATGAGTTTGAAATTCTTGTTATATAATGTTCTAAGGAGTGTGTTTTCCTTTTAGAAAAAATCGTCCACATCATCTTTATATTGAGAATTTGGATACAGGATATCAGAACACTCTTAACATAGTAAAATTGGATCTTCCTATAGCTCATGGTGATTAGATGGATGTTCATATTCACGATGGATTATTGTATATCATTTGATCCATTGAAAGGGAGACGATTCAAAATCTGCCTTATATGTCTATGTTGATGATATATTTTCTACTGTAGTATCCACCTATATTCACTAGGGAGAGAGGACCCTTGGAGACTAAGTATTACATCAATTAAATCCATAAGATCTTCAACAATCATGTGCAACAAAAAAAGTGGGTGAATCATTTTTCATACATGATTTGTGGATCATCGATTAACTTTTTGGATATTCTATATTAAGTTGGGAAAAAAGATGAGCTATCTTCGAAGGAAATTGTTGTAAATTTCTTGAGACGCTTATATCGAGACACATGAAGAGAGGATAAGGATGGTGAGTGCATGCACCTAAAGTCGGAAAGATTATCATTGATAGAATATGATGAATGTTATAATAATTGAAGGGTTTTTTCCATATTTATATACTTGTGAGATTTATAGGGAGATAAATTATCATGATAAGATTCTCTATGAGATCATTTCGTAGGTGATCATCATTCATTTGAATAGTTTTTTAGATATGATGAATCATAAACTCATCAATGAAGGTTATCTTACATTGGCCATTATCATTGGATATAATATTTCAGCATGGAAGACAATGAGATCTACATTTGGTGAAAATAAGTGAATTTTTTAGTTTTTTCACCATTTAAACAACAAGAATAACAGACAAAGTTGTGGGAAGCCATCTCATGACCGTGTTCTATTACAATTCTATCAATGTGGAAATATGGTCCACAAGTGGCCTCATAGCCAATAAGTTGATTTAATGTGACATACTTTTGGTATTTTGTGTCACTAGTAGTGGTTTAGTAGGGGAATAACATAGAATATTAGTAGTAGGGTATAGAGAGAAGCATAAGTGTGTTGGTAGGACTTAGTTATCCCTCAAAATATAGGTAATTTGAGTTCCTATGGATGTTCATATTAATGTGGGGTACTTGTTAAGCCTATGTAAGATCGATAGTACAAAGAAAATATAATATCTAAAGGGATTCATATTGGATCTCATTGAATATGGGAATGTCATCTAAACACTATGAAGAATACTCTGGATAATGTGGGTGTAGGAGCTTCTATAATCTGAGGTATGATTATTGTATCCCCTAGCCATGATTTCATTTTTTTTTTGATAAAGTAACAACACATTCCTTTTAATCATAATTATTTGAAATAGTTCATGATTGGTTGTGGAAAGCATGGATGGTGTTTTTACCATCATCAAACTATTGTGAGTTCAGTAAAAAATATCCCATGTTTTAAAATGTGTTCTCTAGATATCGGTAGTTTCAATTTCATTTGGGAACCATTTATGAGAGAATTGATAGGTTTCAATTATAATTTTTGTATGGATTTTTTATTTCTATAGCAGGGTTATATAAATTGTTACAGGAGGAGATTTACATTTTTATCTTCAAAAGTAGAAAGCTACTTTCACTGGGGTGAGTGTGATATTTAGGCTGGTCTTGTAGGACTAATTTAGTGAAGATTGGATTATGTCATGGATTTGATACAAATCATTATTCAATAAGATAGTTGATTTTAATAGAATAATATTATTATATTTTTTAAATATAATCAAATTTTAATTCTTGTAGAGTTCTATGGCTTACCACCAGTGTTGGAGATCGATTTCATGATCGAGCAAATACATGGAGCAGAACCAGTTTATATCCCACCTTTCAGGTTGTCACCAGTAGATCATAGTGGGTTGAATGTTAATATGGAATATCTAAACGCTAATGGTTTTATATTTACTAATGAATATCCATGGGGTTCTCTATTTTTATTCACCATGAAGTCTAAAAATACTTTATGCATATATTTGGATTATCCGAGATGAAAACTAATGATAGTCATGTACCCTTATCCCCATACATGCATAATAAATCTATTTGATAAGATAATTGTGGATAAAATATTATCAAATATATATTTGAGATATTGATACCACTAGTTTAGTGTGACACCATTAGACCTACCACATTCTTTTTTTAGGAGAAGTTATTTATTGTTGCATTTTTTATGATGAAATTTGGTTTGATGAATGAACAAGATTTAGTCTTGTCGTTGATGAATCAGATCCTTCATCATTTTCAAGAAAATTTTATGGTGGTTTTGTCAACAATATATTGGTGAACCCATAGTGAGTGTCTGATTATAACTATATTCTTGACATAATTTTGACAACATTGAGATATCATCATCTTTATACCAAGTTAACCAAATTCACTTTCTAGATTGATACATTACACTTATTGAGATATCAAATATTATAGGGAGGAGTTGAAGTTGAATTAAAGAAGGTTTATATCTTATTATCTTTGGAAAATCCCATAAATATATTTATGATTCATATTTTTCTATGTTTATCTGGTTATTATAATCTCATTTTCTGGTACTTCTCCCATCTGGCATCACTGGTGTCCAAACTGGGCAAAAAATGTGTGATGTTTGTTGGGCCTGATTTTTATGAGAGATATTTTCATGAGATGAATACCATGATGAAAACTTCACGTATACTTTATTTAATTATATTTGGTAAATCAAATATTGACTACTATGACTATAATGTCTCGGTTCTGGATGATTCCCAAAGGTGCCCCGTACCCGGTGGGTCACATGGCCTCAAACACATTTCCATAAACACCAGAGGATGCCTACTAGAAGCAATGGCCTTGGGTGTGATAGTAGGGAAACTATTACCTTATTGGAAGAGTAACACAATAGAAGTAAACAAATATAAAATAGAGGATGTAGTAATATTACCATAAAATAGTAAAAAATGGATGTCTAAAAGTAAGAACAACTGGAGAACATATATAAATGGCGCATGATAAATATGACTATGAAAACATCCAAACAAGTCACAATTCTAGAATACAGTACTGAACTGAGTAAAAAAAATAGATTAATAGCTCCTCATCATCGCAACGCTCGGCTTGGTCTCATGCACTCTAGCAACACAAAAGTCAAGTACATGAAGTAGAAGGGAACTTTCCCTTATCTATACCAGTATAAATATAATCAGTTTGGGCCAAAAAAACATGTCCCCAATAAGGGGTGAGACAAAATCCCGATAGGAAACCACCACAAGATCTATTCCTAATAGTTAGTGAATATAGGGCAGGTAATAAGTAAAAGAATGTAGTAAACAAGGAAGTACACACTAGTGAACAATCCATAGTTTCAATGAATTCAGTTTCATATATCAATCAACGGTTAATCGAACCAGGTAATTAAAAAAAGGTATCCCTCTGGGAAGTACTCACAGTATATTCCCTCTAGTCCTACATAGAAACACAAGAAAGTAGATAAACACAAAAGGTAACCCTCTGGGAAGTAATTACAGCCTATCCCCTCTGGTCTTACCTAACACATGAAACCATCGGGGCAGTACACTCACTCTAACCCCTCTGGTTCTGCTTAAGCATAGAATCTCTGTGCAATCACTCATCTTAAATTCCTCCTGTAGTCTCGTATTGGTAAATAAAGGCACTCTGGGGAAGAACTTACGTCACATTCCCCCTATGGACTGCGTCAAGGAACTATAGACACTCTGTGGAACATCTTATGTCAATTCCCCATGTTGTCTCACATAGTAAAAGTAAACAAACACTCTGGAGAATCTCTTATGTCCATTCTCTCTATGGTCTACTACACCAGGTTATCATTACCCTATGTAAGTCATGAATGCAGCGTAGCATATATCGGCCAATGTAGACCTCTTGAACAACTTGGCTATACATTATACAGAACAACAACATGTCAAAGAAACAGTCACACCATCCAACAAAACTAGGCTTGGAAAAAACAACGCAACCTAACAAGCTAAGAAGAACCAAATAGAAACAACCAAAACATTCATGGCCAACACCTCCAAAGAATATAAATTCACCCTATTCACAATCAATTAAACCTCTACTCAAGCATACAATCATAGAAGGAAACAATTATGGCTAAAATAGTAAACCTGAAATACCCCATTCATGGGTATTGGAGATTTTTCACGTATAACTTAAGAAATTAACGAAAGGCACAAACCACCTACATTGGTGTTGATACATCTCTATACATGAAACTCAATCTTTGAATAACCAAATAACACCGTAGATCTACAGAAACTACTAAAACGTTCAACTGAGGATAACACTTGAAAGAGGAAGAATCAGAAAACAAATCTCTAGGAGAAGGAAGTGCATACCATGGTGAATCCAACACAATCAGCGGTAGTTGATTCCACAAACGGATGGCTTCTCGGGGGCTCGGAGAAGATTCATGCCAGTGTGGGTTCTCTTGGATGAACTAGGTCAAGAATATGACGGTTTTTTCCATCAGACACGACCCCCAGTACGTTTAATGAAAAAAATACACAGTGTGTACTTTAGAAGTACACAGTGTGTATTTGTCATTTTCATACTCCACATTAGGCTGTCACTAAACCACAACACATGACCGTGTGTATGACCACTACACAACCAGCACAGGGCTACCTGTGGTAACCGAGTACAGGGTGTGTACTTATAAATTACATTGCGTGTACTTAAGAAATTTCCAAAAACTCCTCTTTTTATTGAAAAACACATGAAAAGGGAAAATATACCAGAAAAAAGATCTGGGTTCTTACAAACATTACCCCATAATGTGCCATCAGAATATTTTATTGAAAGCTATTACAGTAGGAAATCTCCACAAGAGGGACGTGCTTCTCCCATGAACCTCTAAATTCCAAAATGCATGCTCGAAGCGTGTCCTCAAGCACCTGAATCATACGCTCGGATTGGCCATCTATCTATGGGTGGTAAGCTATAATTAGATCCACATGTGTACCCAAATCCTTCTAAAGCCCCTACCAGACCCAAGAAGTAAAATGGGAATCCTCTTCTGAAATAATGGAGTGTGGAACTCCATGAAAACGTACAATATCCTGGATATACACTCATCATATCTCATCAACAGTGAATGTATCTTTGATCGGAAAGAAGTGTCCAAACATCGTGAGTCTATAAATGACCACCCATACATAATCATTCCATCATGGTGACCTCGGAAAACCTGTCAGAAAGTCCATCGTGATAGCATTCCATTTCCACTAATGAATGGGTAACTGCTGCAAATTCCCTACCGATTGCTGATGTTTCGCCTTCACCTATGATAGTTGGGACACTTCATAACAAAACCAGCAACATCTATCTTCATACATGGCCACCAATACTGATGGTGTAGATCATGATACATCATGGTGACACCAAGATGAATTGACCAAACAGAGGAATGAATGTCCCGCATCAGCTCCTCGTATATGTTTGCTGGTACCCATGCGTGCCTCTAAAAATGCAAGATCTCATCCTCGCCTAATGATTATCCCGGAAAAGTGTTTCCCCTGACACACATTCCCGTAGGAATATTCCTTTTGAATCTAATAGATGCATCATTCGCACTCATTCAAGTAGAGTAGAGGTAACTACTACAGAAGAAAGAAAAAATTTCCTCTGTCTATAGAGCACCTCCAAATGAATCTCAGATAACATAGCCACAAGCTGCCACTCACAGTTGGCCTCTAGAACTGTTTGTTTCTTAGTCCTCCTGCTCATCGCATCAGCCACTGCATTGCCTTTTCCAGCCGTGTAGGCATGCTCAATGTCAAAATATTGAAGGTACTAAACCCACATTTTCTGTCTCAAATTCAACTCACACGGAGTGAATATATATTTGAGACTTTTATGGTCGGTGAAACCAAAACAATTCTCTCCTAGATGAGTATGTCTCCAATAGTGTAAGGCATGAACAACTGCAGCCAACACAAGATCGTGTGTTAGGTAATTCCTCTCTAGTGCCCTCAACTATTGTGACCTGTATGCAATGACTCCTTCCTATAGCATAAGCACTACTCCATGCCCGATACCCGATGCATCACAATATACAATATAGCTATTTCTTGGCTCTGGAAATACTAGTATCGGCACTAAATTCAACCTCCCTTTCATATCATGAATGGCTGACTTAGAAGAATCGTACCACAAGAAATTTTCACCCTTCCTAGTCAGACCTGTCAGTGGCGCTGCTAATCATGAAAAGTCCTGTATGAAATGTCTATAGTATCCAGCCAGACCTTGAAAACTCTTAAACTCAATGATTTTATTCATCTTCTCTCAAGAAACTACTTCTCTCACTTTCTATCGGTCTGCTGATACTCCTGTCTCTAAGATAACATGACCCACGAAGTGAATATGGTCCATCCAAAAGTGGAATTTTGAGAGCATAGCATATAACTGAGGTGCTCTCAGTGTACTCAGAATGATCTCAATATGGGTGGAATAGTTTTTTTGAGTGTGAGAGTACACCAAAATATCGTCCACGAATACCACAACAAAGGAATCCATGTAATTATGGAACACTCTGTTCATCAGTGCCATGAAAACTGCTGGCGCGTTCAGGAGACCGAAAGACATAACCATATAATTGTATAGATCATAACTACTCCAGAAGGCAATGAGAGGTATATCAGATAGTCTAATGAGCAACTAATGATAACTGGATTTCATGTCAATCTTTGAGAACACTCGGTCTCCTCGAAGTTGATCAAATAGATCATTAATCATCTTAAGGGATATTGATTCTTGACCGTCAATTGGTTCAACATCCGATAATCCACAAAAAGTATAAGGGTAGCGTCTGAATTCTTTGCAAATAGAATAGCTGAACCCCTAGGAAAAGTGCTGGGTCGGATGAAACCCTTTGCATGTAACTCCTCCAACTATTTCATGATCTCCTGTAACTCTAGTGTAGCCATCCTATAAGGATGAATAAACACTCGTGTTGCTCCAGGCACAAGGTCAATAGAAAAGTATACCACTTGTTGTGGTGGAAAACCAGAAAAGTCTCTTGTAAATAAGTCCCTGAAACAATCAACCACTAGTGGAATGTCCACCTATAAAGTCCCCTGGTCATCTACGTATAGATTAGAAATGTGGGAAATCGCTCCTCTTAACCCATGATGATCGGGTCCTACTCTTCTCGCCTGGACATCCCATTCACCCTTATAAAGAAACGATCTACCTTCTGGTGATGAGAAACTCACCCTAAGGTTATAAGAGTCGAAAACTGCACGGAAGAAAACTAACCAGTCCATTCCAAGAATGACATCATAGCCTGTCCTCTCTAAGACATAGAGGTCCCATAAGAAGTGACACCCACCAACCTCTAGAGGTCACTCCTTAAACTATCTCACACTAGCCGTTCTAGTCCCCAACAGTGTGGCTAGAATCATGATATCAGCAGAGGAAAGGATGTAGAACCCAAGGCTATCCATAACAGAAATGAATATAAATCCATGGGAAGCCTCTGTATCGAAAAGAGAAGAAGTTAAAACTACGGGAACTAAGATCGTACCTCTAAATTTAGAAGGTTTGAGATCCTCCTCCTGTTGGATCTGCTCCATTGAAAATTTCGGGCCTGTACCATGGCCATGTGTCCCTGCCTGATGACTCTGAGCTGATCCACCCTGCTGTCGCTGGATGCCTGGCGACTGGCGACCATGAGCAGGATAACCACCTCGTCATGAACAGCCGAAAGAACTCCATTTACCATACTAGTGAGAATCTATTAGTACTATTCCTAAATGAGGACTCATAGGAGAACCCCTAACACCAGCTACTAGTGAATATATTTGACGGAAATCCTGAAGATGACATGTCTTGCCGCAAGATCGGCACTCCACTGGAACTCTTGGCCTATGTGGCCTCGTATGTTCGCTCATCCCACATTGGTAGCACTCCATATGAATACCAGAAGATATCTATCGCCTGATTGGATCTATGTGTATAGAATCCCTACGACGATTGATTTTGTTAGTAGGAGGAATACTAAGTCCAGATGTCGAACTACCCTTGCTCGCAACTCTAGAATCCCTAACATTACGCTCTTTGATCAGTGCCTGGTTGACAATGGAAGTGATAGAGGTCAACCTGATGTTGTTCACCTGTGATCAAATTTCATGCCTCATACCATCCTCACACTTCCATGCTAGGAATAACTCATCACCTCCTGAAATAGGTGTGAAGCATGACATCTCTATGAAGCGAGAAGAATTATCCATAATAGAAAGGGTACCCTACCGCAGACTATTGAACTCTCACGCTTGATCGGCCCTCAATGTCTCCGGGTAGATGTAGTCATAGAAGATACACTGGAAATCCTCCCAAGATACAACCTACCGATTCCCCACTCGTGGGACTACATCCCAAAAACTCTTGGTGGAATCATGCAACATGTAATTAGTGAGTTTCACCAGCCACTTCGGAGGCATCTCCAAATGCCCAAAGAAGTTCAGCATGGCTAATAGCCAGGAATCTGAATCAGGACGTCCTCCTTCCTCTGAAAATGTGGAGGATACTGATGATAGAAACCCCACGTCAATTCTTCCATAGATAGGGAAAGATGTTGTACTACACAGAAGGTCTACATGAAACTCATAATTCCCTCTCAGAACTATGTGTCGGAACCTGTGTCTGGAATGATGGAAGGTTCCATGACTGGCTCAACTGGAGGATCTACAGGTACTCCTTGACCAGTCATATCCAGTGTCTGATTGTTTCCAGGTAACTGGCGTAAAAATAGAGGATGCCTCGGTGGCGTGACTCTATGGGGTCAAGAGCACACCTTAGATCAAGAATGTTAAGAACTGAAAACTAGAAGAAAAGGAGGTAAAATGACAAAGAAAGCATTCTTGTTTTTAAAAACAAGGATACAGTTCTTGTAAACTAAACTACACGGTGTGTTCCTATATTCCACTCACATGGGTGTGTACTTTCGCCATCCTAGTTCGTGTAACACCCCATACACGGCGTGTTTTCCTTACACACGACATGTACTTGAATCCTCTTCCCATGTCTGAGTTCATTTATAAGGCTAAGCCACACGATTCACCTCGAACAAGACTACACGATGTGTTTTTGCCAGACACGATGTGTACTAGACGAGCTTAACCGACTCGTGTTTTTAGAGACATGACTAGATACATGGCGCACACTACATGACATGTTCTAGAGGGACACAGTGTGTACTAGGAAGATTTTTATGACCCGTTTTGTTAGTGACATGGCCGGATTCTAGGGATTACCCTACAAGGCATGTTCAAGACTAACATGGCATGTATTACTTAAGTTTCTTTCCATCTGCGTCGTTAGTCACACGGGTGGACACATGGTCTACACAACACGATGTGTACAACTAGTACAGAGCGTGTTCCCCTGAGGATTTCCCAAGATCGTGTCTCCACCCACACATCCAGTGACATGGATAGAAACTAAATGACATTTACATATAGTACAAGGCGTGTACATAAGAAAAACAGTTTCTTACTGAACATAATAACACATGGCATGTATTCATCATTACATGTCGTGTATTCTGGGTTTTTCTAGACAGTAGGCCTTAGAAACATCTCTGGAACCCAAAAAAAATGAAAACACTAAAGTGCCAAATTCTGATCCTTGAGGGCCCATACTCCCCGTGAATCAAAGTTTGGCATCTTTTACATGTCATAAACAACCATAATTGATAAATGATCCCCAAAATTATGATCCATGAGAGCCCATAACACCTCCTAAACCAAATTTTTGCATCCATTCAAAAAAACCTTACACAATCCAATACCATATCAAATAGAATAAATTTTTATCAAGGCATCTATCACAATAACATGCATATCTATCAAAACATCTATCACAACAACATGCAATCGCTAATGCACCCTAAATGGAATGGAAGGAATTTATGACATGTGACTATTGGAAAGTGTCTATCTGATGCATGAGATAGATTACCCTCTTCTCATCATGTAGAAATAGAAATAGAACATCAATAACATCAATGATAATAGCACAATACAATTGAGTCACCCAATGTTGAAAATCAAGTCAACCGTAAAAATGAAAAACCATAAAAATTGCATTAGCGAGGTAAATTGAATTTTCCCTATACATGGGTTAGCTACTCCCGGGTAAAGCTTATTACCAAGTATGTATTCCGTCATATCCCAGACTATAGGCTCTAAACAGTAATTAATGAATAAAATAATTCCTCTAATACCTCTTTGTAACATCCTGGTTCCAAAAGCTGCCCAGAGGTTCCCCTACACTATTGGTCACATGGCCTCATGCGCATTTCCCCCAACACCAGAGGCTGCCAACTAGTAGCAAGTGTTGTGGGTGTGATTGTTTGTAATTTGTGCCTTCATTGGCAGAGTAACACAATTAATGTAAAAATATATATAATAGCAGAAGCAGTAATAATACCATACAACAGTAAACAACAAAAGACTAAAAGTAAGAACAACTGGAGCACATATATAAATAATTCATGATACATGTTTCTTGGAAAATAGCCATACAATTCAAAATCCTAGAATACAGTATTGAACAATGTACAATAGAAAACAGATAACAAATCCATAGCATCACATGCCTCAACTTGGTCCCATTCTCTCAAACTCCACAACATTCATATACCTAATGTAGAAGGGCGCTTCCCCTTATCTAGACCTACATCAATACAATCTATTTGGGCCGAAAATCATGTCTTAACTAGGGTGTGAGACTAAATCCCAGTTGGAATCCAACAAAAGATCTGTGCATAACAATCAGCGAATATATGGAAAGTAATAAGTAAAATAAAGCAGTAAACAAGGATGTACAAATCAATAAACAATCCACAGTTTCAATGAATACAATTTCATATATCAAGCTATAGTTTATCAAATAAGGTAATTAAAAATAGGTAACACTCTGGGAATTACTCACTGTCTATCCCTTGTGGTCCTACCTAGCAACACAGACAAGCAGCTAAACCAAAAAGGTAACCTTCTGGGATCTACTCACAACATATTCCCGCTAGTCCTACCCAGAAACACAAGCAACCCTATGGGCAGTACACTGAGTCTAACTTCTCTAGTTTATCTGAGGTGTAGAATCTCTGAGCAATAACTCACTGTCAATTCCTCTTATAGTCACATATGGGTAACTTAAGGTGCTCTTGGGAAGAATGTACATCAAATTTCCCATGTGTCCTATGTCATGAAACTAAAGACACTTTGTGGAAGAACTTATGTCAATTCCCTATGTGGTCCCGCATCATAAAAGTAAACAGAAACATTAGAGAAGCCATTATGTACATTATCCCTATGGTCTACAAAATCAAGTTCTCACGGCCCGGTCTATGTCAAGAAAGAAAAAAAATTCATATCAGCCAAATTAAACCTCATGAACTACTTGGTTAAACAATATACAACATAAGATCATGTTAATGAAATAGCAACACCATCCTATAATACAAGGCATGGAAAAAACATGGCAGCCTAACAGGCTAAGTAGAACCAAAAAGGCACAACCAGAACATTCATGGATAAAACCTCCAGAGCATCGCAATTCACCCTGTTCACAATCAATTCATCCTCCACTCCAGCATAAACGCATTTCAGGCCAACAATAGGTCTAAAACAGTAAACACACAATTCCCGGTTCATGGGTATTGGTTATTTTGCATAAATAACAATAAGAATTTCAACATAATGGCAAAAACCACTTTCCATAGTGTTGGGAGATCTTTATATGTGAACCTCAAGCCTTGAATCGCCCAAGAACAAGGTAGATCAACAAAAACACCTAAATTGTTCATCTATGGATAACTATTGAAAGAGGAAGAATCAGTAAACGAAACTCTTTAAGAAGTAAGAGATTACAAAGTTGATCGCACTGCAATTGATGGTGATCGATTCGGAGAATGAACGAAAAATCTGGGGCTCAGAGAAGATTCGTAGCCATACGGGTTCTCTTGGATGATATAGGTCTTGAAGAAGATGGTTCTGTCCATCAGATGTGACCCAGGTACAGTAAATGAAAAAAAGTAAATACATTGTGTCTACATTATAAGTACACCACATGTAAATTCATTTTTCGTACTCGGCTTTAGGCAGTCTCTAAGCCCCCCCCCCACAACTGTGTGTACGGCCGCTACACGGAATGTACTTATAATGGGCACAGTGTTTCCTTATGAAATTTACAAAACATCTATTTTTCCTCAAAACACCAAAAAAGGAAAAACATACCTAAAAAGATGATTGTGGTTCTTACAATGATGATTCTGAAATATTACTCAGAGAAATTATATTTTTAGAGGATTGAGTGGTTGTAAAATGATCTGGATAGCTCAGACCAAATAAAAGGAACTATCCCACTCGTGATTTGGAGTAATATTTGGTGGTACATTCATTGAGATACTTGATAAACAATATTTTAGGTGAATGGTTTGTGGTATACGATGACCACTTGTACCTAATGTACATCATTTCTTAGAGAGACCCAATCCATTGGGATAGGAGGAGGTTTGATTATCTAATGCCTTTTTACTACAATTTATCCTATACACTGGGAAAGTATAATGTAGTTTTCTGTTACATGATTAGGAAGACACATATATAGGGATTTTGAGAGTCTTAACCATTATGGTAGATTATGGAAAGCATTGTACACATGAACATAGATGTTGAGGAGTCCTAGGGATATGTAGAACAGACATCGAAAACTATTATACTCTTTCCTTCGACTAGATCAAGATAGATAAATAATCTAATTTAGAGGGATTAGTATAGAGGGACAACTTATATTATGTGGAGTTAATAGCTGGTTGGTCTCTTGGTAGTGAAATATATATTTTTTTGTGGTCTAGTATGGGTTCTTACTGGCTTTCATGTGGAGCTCGTTATAGAGTTTCATGATTATAGATGTGTTATGTATCTTGGTTTTATAAATACGTATACTGATTTCCAAATAAAATTCTCATGTCCCAAAATGAGGAAAGAAGTAGTAGGATATGTGGTGAGATTTTTCACTAGTTAACAAGTGAACGTTTTTTAGTAGAGGGCTATTGAGATGTTGCAACCTATTTCCATTATAGAGTGGATAATGGTATGATTTTACTATAGATTTTGTGACAAGATATTATAGGAAAACCCATAAAAATGATCCAGAATGGGTGATTATTTATTAAATGAGTAAACTATCCCACTTTATCCCTATAATGGAGAATACCACTAATGATGATATTGTGGACTTTATGTGTGTGGGGGTATTCGACTACATGGTGTCCCATGGATTATCATTTCTAAGGGATAACCTCATTTTACATCCCCAGATTTATAGGGTCTTCATAAGGATCTTCATTCACAATTTCGTCTTGGTATGGACTACCATAATCAGAAAGGTTGTTAATCTAAGTTGAAAATTCATATTTTAATGTATATTTTTTGAGCCTATCATTTTCATTTTTGTTGTTCATCGGAGTATTATATAAAACTACTGGTGTTTTTATATAATAATATATTCAAGGATTCAATCCAAATGGATCCTTTCAAGGATTATTATTGAAGTCTATTTTGTTCTCCTAGTTGTTGGTTATAGGTATGAGAATTAGTGATTGTTGGACCTAGTATCATTCAAGAGATGATTGAGGAGGTTTAGTTGACCAGGACATGGTTGGTGACTATGCAAATCAGTCATAAATTTTAAACTAACCATCATAGAATACCCCAACTATTTTAGGGTTGCCAATTTTTTTATTTGGGTGATTCCAAGGTTTGGGAAACACCATATCATAAAATAGGGCTATCTAGAACCCATGTATTATTAGGCCATTTTATATAGAGGAAAGGGTTGGTCTTGTGTCATACCGATTATCCGTTCCAAATAAATATAGTTACATGCATGATGTGTTTCAGATGTTGTGGATTTGGAGATATCATCCAAACCCATCTTATATTGTAGACATTGATGAAATCTAGATTTTTGTATATATGTATTTCGATGAGAAACTGATGTGAATTATAGACCATAGTGAGAAGTATCACTAAGATAAGATCATACCTCTAGTTCAAGTGAAGTGGTTGCATGGGTGTTTTAGAAGTAAATATAGGAGATGTAGAATAATATGAGACAAAAGTGGGATGAAATTTCCACTAAGACCCTATAATAAATCTTGGAGCATCTCGGGGACGTCATGTTATATGTTTTGGAGGTTGTAAGATCTCATTTTTCCAAGGTACATCACTAATTAACTTTTGTATTGAAAATATATTTTTTTGGAATTATTTCTCATCTAATACCTTTTGTTTGAGTATCATTAAGATAAAGAGTACAATTTTCTATGTAAATTATCAAAATATTTGGGGATTTACGTTTTTTTAATTAATTGAGTCCATGTAAAATTGTGAAAAGGGGGTTTATTAGGGTTTATTTGTGGTTTGGAATACATTAGAGGTGTCTGGTCTCTTCTATGAGAGCTAAGATTAATGATACATGAAAATACTTTTCATGATGTGTATATGTACTACACCACTATAACAACTAGCTAGAAAATTCCTTAAAAAGGGGTCTTGATGTGAAATTAATACATGCTGTGAAAATGGATTCCAATTTGAAATGTCCAGGAAATGTGTTTAACCCTATGAGGCATATTTTTTTATGTAACTCATAAATAGAGAATTGCATGCAGTGTAAATATCACATTCCTTGTATTTCACATTATGGGTGGTTTTAAATCCATCATGTTCTTATATTTTCAATCCTTCTACATGTGTCATTCTCACATTACTGCTATATATGATTTCAAGGTAATTTTGGAGTCTCATTATCCCTCATGAACATCTCGTTCAAGCGATAAATCTTTGATGGGATGTTTTCTTAGTTTTTACCCTATCTTCTGTTGATATCCATAAATCAAGGTAATCCCTTGATCATTGTTATTTTAGATGTTGTTCTTCATCTCATGTGGTATGGGTTTACTTGTAACACCCGAGATTTTTATGAGTAATATTTTGTTTTTATATATATCATCAAAGGAATCTTTCACTACACACTTTCTTGGATTACATTACACGCAATCTCGACCTTCCTCGATAGCTTGCGTCGTACGCAATACCGAGTTTCACTAAACAACGATATAATTAAAACTAGTCGTTATGAATAGTAATAACCACTTTTTGAAATATTATAAATTTTATTTTTCAAAATGGAATTCATTTTTGGATTCGGAATATCAAATTTAGCATAAGGTGAAATTTTGGTACTTTTCGGATAACTTTAATATTTTGATGAATAGTGAAAATTACTAAATTTTAATTAAAAACAACTTTTTTAATCAAAACAATTAATAGTGATAAATTATGAATTTGAGTGGTTTTAAAGTATATTTAGAATATATTTTTACCACTTAATATAATGTTGGTCATTGGACACAATTTTACAATTAAACCGAACATAAACAAGTGTCAATCTTTTGATAGTTATTATCTCTTAAAAACACGCTTTTTGTTTTGACAGCGGGAATTAATTTTAAATTAATTTCTGCCACTTCTGTGTTTTGAATTTAGAAAAATGGATTCCATATTTGGAATCAGGATGTTCAAATTGTGTAAATAGGTAACTTTTATTTTTAGACATTTTGAATAATTACTGCGGTAAATATTTTATTTACCATGGTTAAGGGTAAATCCGGTAAATAAGGGTTAAAAAATAATATTATAATAATATTAAATTATCCTAAAACGTGTCTTAACCCTATTGGTTGATACATGGTCGACCATGGGCATCTTTGGGTCGATTTTGGGACCCCATTGATCCACTTGTAAGTGATAATGACACTTTATTTTAATTAAGTTAAAATAAATACAAAAATGACACAAGCATATATCTTTTAGCAAAACAATTGTTACATAGGGTTATATATGTTGGATTTTAGATTATAAATATTCATTAGAACGATAAAAAGATTTCCTACATAATGATATTTTATTTATAATTTTTAGACATTCAATAAATTATTTTATTTATGACACAATGATGATGCAGTAATTACTAAAATAGTGAAAAATTAAAATAATTGATATTATAAATACCCAAATAAATATAATATGAAACTTTTAATGAATTAAAATAATTTTCTAGGATAATAAGATATATTAGGATTGATTTAATTTACTTTTTTCGAATTAATCAATCTGTTATGAGTTTCACAAAAATCAACTATTGAATAGTGCCAAAATTGACATAAAAGAGTTCTTAAAACAAATATTATATTATTAATTGATATTAAATTCCTAAAAATCTAAGGTTTGGCCAAGAGACTTATATCATGATAGGTTCATCATTAATGGACCACTTGGGGGTCGCTTGGATGTATATAGTAAGTTTATTAACCATATTATATAAAAATACAAAGAAACATTGTAAAAGTGAAACAAATTAACTTAGAGTTAATACTTAAAGATAAGGTTAATATAAGTACCCAAACCTGTCTAAATTCTATTGGATGAGTTGTTTTCGACCCATCCCCACCTCAACCTTTGAATATTAAACTTTGGAGCCTTTGGAAACCGAATATGAATTTATTATAAATTAATATTTCTAGCTTTTCCAAAGGTGCCCCTCACCCCTCTTATAAAAGGGCACCTCCTCCCCCTCCTCCTCACACAAATTTGAGCACTCAAGCTCGGCCAACCCCTGCAATTTTCTCCTTTCCACTTCCCTAGAATAGTCCTAGAGGTCCTGGTCTTCTCCAAAGACCACTCTTAGTTCATTAAGTGGAGGATTCAAAGAGGCGTTCCAAAGAAGAGGAGCTTCGGACACATACAAGGCAAATTGGACCTAAGGTAAGGGAAATATCACAATCGCATTTTTATCCGAGATTGTTTATTCGTAAGTATTTACTGGGGTGTATTTTATCATCCACATCCATGTTCCCTCAATATGTAATATTGTTTCCATCCACTTGCAATAGTTTAAATCCAATTTTACCCTTAGGTAAGTTTTTAGTAAAGAATATGAAAGGAATCTTTTGTCGTTTTTCCGTACGAGGTACTTTTTGACTTTTCCGAAAAAAGTACGAAGAATGTTTTTTTGAACTTATACGGAATGAATGTATTTTTAAAACATTATTTCCAAGAAGCTTCCTTTACAAGTTTTCAAATTTATTTTTAATCAACTTCTTTTAGTTTATAATTGTATGACATGTTAAGAAAAGAAAAGTGTTTTTGAAGAAGAAAGGATATTTTCCTCAAGAATAGAGTTCAAGTGTTTTATCAAAATTATTTTCCATCTAAGATAATAAAGGGTTCTGTTTTTATCCCTATTATTACATTGATTTGATCATGTTGTGATGGAATTATTTTTATGAATTCCTTTATCTTATATGAATTTTTTTTATGATGTCATGTTGTTTAAGAATCCCATTTTTATTACGTGGGTTATGCTATGATGTATGGATTATGATTATGTGGCACACATAAGAAAGGATTCATTATAAGATGTGTGGGACCTATATCTCCCTCCAATGCATTGGGTAAAGATTTTATATCTCATGAGATAGACAGGGCTGGAACGGTAGGTTATACCGGTTCAGTGAAACAGGACTGAAACGAGGGTTACTCGATTCAGAAAGGGACTTTGTCCACTAAGATAGTCTTAGCAATGAGTCTTGACTAACAAGAAATGATTCTCTATGATTATGTGTGAATTCCACAAAGTTTAAAGTTTTATGTTATGATTATGGGGATCTCATTTTCACTTCTATGATTTATTCCATGTTAAGATATTATGATCTCTTTTGCAGGTTTTGATTTTCAAAAAGATATGATATGATTTTTATTTCCTTTATTGGCCCTTTCTGAGCATTTGAGCTCACCCATTTATGTTTTCTTTTCCCCAGGTCAGGAAGATGGATATTAAGTAGAATATGCTAAAAGGGACCCTAGATATGATGAAATAAATGGGAGACACTGTAGAAGATTTATGAACCAGTTGTTTATGTTTCCCATTTTCTAAAGACACTATACCTATATGGTCCTTTGTGGTTTTATCATATGTTGTAATAAGTGTGCTTCAATTTTGAAGTATTAACAATGTATGTAAAGTATGGGTCGTTATAGTTGGTATGAGAGGAAAGGTATAGTCAACCTTAGGAAACTAGGATGTGAAAGACTTAGTAAGAACCCTAAGGATAAGTCTAAGCATAGAACACAATCTTAGTGTTTTAGAAATGGCCATGAATAACCTAGGATAAGACCTTAAGCAAGAAAATTGTATTCATGAATTATGTGGTTTTCCTATTATAATTAGTGTTGCCCACATTATTCTTCTTGGTTTTAGTCAATGGCTGGAACCCGAAGGAACCGTGTTAATGCGGAATGTGATGGGCAATGAAATGATTGTCCCTCTGAGAAACCAAACGATATGGGAGCTGGAATGGAAAATCTTGTAGCCATGCTCACACAACTTTCTCAAGCTATGAATCATGCAGGACTTCCAAACGAGCAAAGGAAGGAGCAACATTCTGTTGAATCCTTCATGAGGCAGCGTCCACCTTCTTTCAGTGGGTCTACTGATCCATTAGTTGCTGAACAATGGATTAGTACTACTGAAAAGATATTTTCAGTTCTTCAATGTTCTGAACATGATAAAGTCATCCTAGCAGTGTATCGTTTGGAAGGAGATGCTGATCAATGGTGGAATCTTATTAAGAATACGAGGCAAAGGGATGAAATTTAGTCTATGGAATGGGATGAGTTCAAGAACTTATTTTTCAATAAGTACTTCCCTCGTATTCTCCGAACAAAGATGGAGAAAGAGTTTCTTGAACTGAAGCAAAGGGATGATGAATCTTTTGGTACCTATGAAGCAAATTTTACAAGACTTGCAAGGTATGCTTCTGGTATTATTATCCAACCTGAGAGTAAGATCGATCGATTCTTTAGTGGCTTAAAACCAAGTCTTTGAAGGGCGTTAGCCATAAGGGACTTCCATAGATACGAGGAAATCGTTCGATGTGCTCTCAAAGTCGAGATGGAGATTGGAGTAACCCATCAGTCACATGGGTTTGATAAGAAGAGGAAGATGGAATTCAAAGGAAAATCTAATGAGCAAACTGAAAAGAAGATGAGCTTTCCCTTATGCTCAAAGTGTGGAAAGAAACATGGAGGGAGTTGTCTTAAAGGGACAAGTAAATGTTTTAAATGTGGAAAGGAAGGTCATCGGGCATTTGAATTCCGTGATAATGGGAAGAAGATGTCTAATGATTCAAACAAAGGAAGGGATACGCAGAATGATCCTACTACACTTCAATGTTTCAAGTGCAAGGAGATGGGGCATTATGCCAATCAATGCCCAAATCCAAGGGTTGATGATGATGGTCGACGTCAACAAAATCATAAGGCTAAAGACAAAGGAAAGTCACATGCAATTTCTATCAGCGATGTGGAGTACGATAACGAAGTGGTGAAAGGTACACTTACCATCCACTCTAAAGTAGCAAATGTTTTATTTGATTCTGGATCCACCCACTCATTTATTTCTAAAGAATTTTCTAAGGGTATCACCGTATTACCTCAACAATTAGATGTTGAGTTAGCTGTGACAACACCTAATGGCACAACAGTCGCATCAAAAGTTTATAACTCTTCTCCGATCGAAGTTTGTGGGAAAGTGCTTCCTGCAAATCTTGTGATCCTTCCTTTAGTGTAATTTGATGTGATTCTTGGCATGGATTGGCTTTCTCTACATGGAGCTCATATCAATTGCCAACGAAGGGAAGTCACATTTCATATTCCAGATCAATCTACGATCGTCTATCGATGCAAGGA